>CM066727.1:10492083-11742500 GCA_033961575.1 Aselliscus stoliczkanus
TGTATTATAGAAATATAAACCTCTGTATTTGGAACCTTGTGTAAAAGAGAAATTCAGATAGTCAAATTTTGTAAATAGAAAAGAGTATGTTAATGATGAGTGTTTGTCCTTGCACTTTAAAAGGACCCTTTTAAAATATCAGAGACTTTCCCCTCCACTCTGAAATAGAAACCTGAATAAAACTTAAACCTCACTTTGTAGTCGAGTTGATAACTGTAATCCTCAAAATTTGACCATTGCTGCAAATATTATGCACATGCTAATGTCAGTAATGTTGTACCATCCAAAAGAGATTGTGATTGCATCAATCATCCTTAGAGAACAACCCTGATGACAGTTTAACTTTGGGCCACTTGCTGCTAATTGCATAAATTATTATTCAATGAACGTAGCATTTATAGAGCAACTACAGTGTGTCAATTACTTGTCAGTGTATTAGGGCTTCAATGATCTTTATATCAGTGTCTGCCCTCAAGAAACTTGCTTTTTTTTTTTTTAATGTTTTCTGTGTGTTTTTGTTTTTGCTTTTTTTTTTTTTTTTTTTTGAGGACAGTGTCACTGGCCCTCATATGTGGGACCCGAACCAGGGCCTCTGGCGTCCCAAGCCAGCTCTTAACTACTGCCCCACTTGGCCAGCCCAAGAAACTTGCTTTTTATTAGAACATGATGAAAAGCCTGTATTGGCCAAGTCTGTCCATCCTAGCCCAACTTTTCTGCAAGGCAGGGCATTATTCTTCTATTACCTATGAGAAAATTGGGGCTCTGAAAAGCTAAATAACTTCGTGTATACCAAACAGTGGGGAATAGAAAAACCAAATTCAAATGGTCCTCTCTGACTTGAACACTTGCGTTTTCTCGGTCTTTAGTACGACCATGCCTCCCCAGGCTTTGATGCACAATGAGCAGTCTTCACTTCTTCATGGTCTTACTTCAAGGGAAGGCACAGCCTGTCTTCTCTGTGAGGATGGCTGCTTATGTCCACACTCAACCTTCTGCGGCAGCCAGTGCTGCCATCTTTACTGTGATAATTGCCAGTTCAATGAATCACAGATCTGCAGGACTGGGCAAGTCCTGAGAAGTTGTCTGAGCTAGCCACTTCCTGTGCAGTCAAAGCACTCAAGCTTAGCAAAGCAGAGACTTCACAGGCAGACCGTGGTTGGCAGAGCCAGGTATTGAACCCGTCCTTTAGATTCCCAGGAAGAGGCATTTCCCCCATCATACCATGCTCTCATACCATGCATAGGATGAATTACCTATGCCCTTCCATTCCCTACTTCTTTAATATCGCTTCATCTTCATTCCAATAATACAGGTTTCAGCAAAGATGCCACCAGTCTGTTAGATTATTACACTCTTTCCTCTGAGGGAAATAATAGCAGGATAAGCATAATCTTCTGACTTTTAGTCATTGTTTATGTATTAGTGGATGTTTTTACATAATGCTTTTGGTTAACAAGGTCAGTGTATTCTCTGTGATTAGTCCGGTTTGCACACCTAAACTACATATGTTGGCCCCTACAAAGCTAAAGTTATCTAGATCTACGCTTCTAGGACAGTGTACACTGTTTCAGTTCAATTTTAATTTTTAGCACTCTCCCCACTTGATTTATTATAAGAACTGTCTAGAGAATGTGTTCAGTTTTTACATAATTTGGAGTGGTTTTTTAAAATAAATCTACTGCTTCTGCAAAAGTCTTACTGTAAAAAAAAAAAAATGACAGATCTCGAAGTATTTTCATTGACTTTCAAGTTTACTAAAATCTCAACCAGACCAGCAAATAAAAGAGAACAGTGTTTTTGAATACATTACAAAAAAAAAAAAAAAAGGTGAGAGAAAAAAATGGAGGACCACTCATTTCACTGATAAATTTAAAAGAAAGCTCCTTACTCTGGGTTGACAGGGTCCAGGCTTAGTCCTCTGGGGGGCCATGACTTTACATGTGGACATAAGCTAATTTTAAGACCCCCCTTCATTTTTTGGTCAGATGTCTCTTTGCAAATCATACTGAAAGTATATTCTCAACCATGTGGATTAATTAGAGAATTGCTTGGTAAAACCCGGGCATATCTCTAAATGATGTGTTTTACATACCCGAAATATATGTAGGAAATGGTCAGGACCAGAGGATAGAATGACTACAATCAAAGAATCTCTTGAGATACCAGGCTGTGTCCAGTCTGGACCCTGCTTTGGTCATCAGTCAGTAAGGATGTATATGATTTGTATTTCTGGATGCATTTTCAGATTTATTTGACACTGAAATCAGAGGGACCTGATTTCTCATTGAATACATTTAAAGTGTCATCGTTTTGACACCTAGTCTAAGGTGATGCTTTCACTGCCACTATTTTGGAAGACTGTTGGGAAAACAGCAAGTCGGCTCTCAAATGGATTTGTGATGACAGTCACATAGAAGATAAATCATAGTCACAATTTCATTGTATGTTTCAAGGACTAGCCAAGCATTTTTTTAAATACTTCAATAGGAGCAGTGGGTTATATTTATCAATTCAGTTTGGATGCTACCTGCTTAAAATGCACAAGTAATTTAGTGCACTTGATATAGTTTCTGAAAGATTATTCTAAGTGAAGATTACATTATTCATTAAGATTCTTGGAGTTGTTTCATATAAAAACCAACACTAAAATGGATAGAAGCTCACATTATATACTTATTGTTCTAGTCTCAGAGAGAGTGAACATATGAAAATGTGTGAGACTAATCTCTTCTATTGTTATGTTAATGTGAAATATTTGCATCTTTGGCATTATTAATAACATTACATGTGTAGGTTTTCATTTTTTGTTTTAATTGCCCTTTTGTGTATTCACAGGGACTAGTGATGTCTGTCACCTTTGCATTGTCAGTGAAATTTATGGCCTTATGAATTATTCCTGTATGAGACTGTTGTAAGATTTTTCTGTATTTCCTGAGTAATGTGCTCCTAAAAACTGAACTAAGATTTTAAAAACTTGGGAATTCATTTAAGTTCAGCCACTTACCAGTCAACTAAACTTCGAGAATTTATAACCTTTATGAAGCTCACATTTCCATCTATTAAACTGGGCAAGAAATACTTTCTCTGGGCTTCCTTGCTATGGGCAAGTTGTTAGGAGCAACTGGGAGTAATACATGAAAATATTTTAAAGTTTTGAAGTCCTATGCAGAAATAAAACAGTATTTGAAGTCTATAATGTAGTTCTTTGAAAAATGGTTTGACTTCTGCTTGTTAACATCATGTATCATTCATCAAGTGTGGTCAGTCAGCCAAAACACACATCTGAATATCATCTTTTACCCAATTAACCTTCATCATCAAGTGTTAGCCCAATAAATTATGCACCCATATTTTCCAGGCTATTGATTCCATGTTCATCATACTATTGTCGGAGGCTTGATGTCAAAGGTCATGCGTCTGGCACCTGCTACAGGTGACCACTTGTGGAAGGCTGATTGCAGCTGCCCCCTAGATGCAAGGCTAGGGTTTCTGCTGTTTTATCCACAGATACCTATTCAAGCATCTGGAACAGTAATTAGCTCATATAAATCTCAATAAATACTTGCTGAATGACTGAAATACTTTCTACCCTATAATACTGAAAATTTGTGATGAGAAGTGGAAAGATGTGGTACCCTATCCATCGCATATCATTTCAAACAATGGTTTGTGTTCATCAAGTTGTTTTTTCCCTTGGGTCCTCTTGACACAAGCTGTTTTATGCTATACTTCCAGGGAAATGCCAGTATACTTAGCTCTCTCATATAACATACTCATATACAGATAGCATTCATGCCTCAAGGTTGAAAAACAACTCGGTGAAGTCCAAGAGTATAAACAAAACAAGTTTCCCTAAAACACCTTTTGTATCATTGAGATCCTACATTTATTGTACTATTTTTATTACAAGGAATTATATGTACCCAGTGAAAAATTTGTGTAATATAAATGATTGCAAGTAATGTGTCCCCTTTCAATGCCATCTCTTCATATCACTAATCTTTCCAGAAATATCCAGTTAACAATGACTTTACTATTTCAGATCTATCTCTGAATATCTAAATGATGTTTTAATATATACACTGTCTGGCAACTTGCTTTTTTCCTAAACTATATATCTTGGTTGTTATTTATATCAGGTTATATAGATTTTTTTTTTATTTTAATGGCCATAATAACATATTAACCCATTATATAGTTATGTATAATCTACTTAACTAATAACCTCTTAACCATTTATGTTGTTGTCAATCATTCACTACCACAATATTGGGATAAATGTCCTTATGCAAATGACTTATGCTAAAGTTTTTACTGTAACCTTTAGGATACAGTAAAAAATGGAATGGCAGTATCAAATATTATATATGACTTTTACTTGGCTACTTAAAATAAATTACATACCTCAAAGAGATTGTGGGTTTGGGTCCAGACCACTGCAATAAAGTGAATATCACAATAACAATAAAGTGAGCCACACAAATTTTTTGGTTTCCCAATGCATACAAAGGTTATGTTTACACTTTACGGTAGTCTATTAAGTCTGTAATAGCATTATGTGTTCAAAAATGTGCATATCTTAATTAAAAATACGTTAATGCTGAAACACTGAAACATGCTAACCATCGTCTGAGCCTTCAGCACATCGTAATCTTTTTGTTGATGGAGGGTCTTGCCTTAGTGTTGATGGCTGCTGACTGATCAAGATGGTTGTTGCTGAAGGCTGGGGCGATATGGCAGTTTCTTAAAATAAAACAATAAAGTTTGCTGTATCTATTGACTCTTCCTTTGACGAACCACTTCTCTGTAGCATGCGATGCTATTTGATAGCATTTTTACCCACAGTAGAACTTCTTCCGAAATTGGAGGCAGTACTCTGAAATCTTGCTGCTGCTTTATCAGATAAGTTTCTGTAATACTCTGAATCCTTTGAGGTCATTTCAGTAATCGTCCCAGCATCTTCACCAGGAATAGTTTCCATCTCACAAAACTGCTTTCTATTTTCATCCATAAGAAGCAACTCCTTATCCATTAAGTTTTATCATGAGATTGCACCAATTCAGTCACATCTTCAGATTCCCCTTCTAATTCTAGTTCTCTTGCTGTTTCCACCACATCTGCAGTTACTTCCGCCACTAAAGTTGTGAACCCCCCAAAGTCATTCATGAGGGTTGGAATCAACTTCTTTCAAACTCCTGTTAATGTTCATATTTTGTCCTCTTCCTATGTATCATGCATGTTCTTTTTTTTTTTTTTTTTTTTTGAGGGCAGTGTCACTGGCCCACATATGTGGGATCCGAATCGGGGCTGCTGGCATCCCAAACCAGTGCTTAACCACCACGCTACTCGGCCGGCCCATGAATGTTCTTAATTACATCTAGAATGGTGAATTTTCTCCAGAAGGATTTCAATTTACTTTGCCCAGATTCAGTGGAGGAATCCTTATCTATGGCACTATGTGTATTTAAGAAATATAAAGTGTGTTTCTTAAATAATAACACTTGAAAATCAAAATACTCCTTTATCCATGGGCTGCAGGATGGATGTTGTGATAGCAGGCATGAAATTAACGTTAATCTTGTAATCTCCATTACAGTTCCTGAGTGACCAGGTGCATTGTCAACGAGCAGTAATATCTTAAAGGAAACTTTTTTTTTCTCAACAGTGGGCTTAAAATATTCAGTAAATACTGTTGTAAATAGATGTGCTGTCATTCAGGCTTTGAGGTTCTAATGATAGAGCACAGGCAGAGTAGATTTAGCATAATTCTTCAGGACCCTAGGATTTTCAGAATGGTTAATGAGCACTGGCCTCAACATAAAGTTAGCAGCTGCATTAGCCCCTAATGAGAGAATCAGCCTGTCCTTTGAAGCTTTGGAGCCAGGCACTGACTTCTTTCCAGCTGTTAAAGTCCTAGCTGCTGCTGCTTCTAACAGAAAGCTGTTTCATCTACATCTGAACATCTGTTGTTTAGTGCAGCCACCTCCATGAATTATCTTAGCTAGGTCTTCTAGATAACTTGCTGTAGTTTCTACCTCAGCACTTGCCACTTCATCTTGCTCTTTTATGTTATGGAGATGGCTTCTTTCCTTAAACCTCATGAACCAATCTCTACTAGCTTCACACTTTCCTTCTGCATCTTCCTCACCTCTCTCAACCTTCATAGATTGAAGAGAGTTAGGCCCTTGCTCTGTATTAGGCTTTGGCTCAAGGGAATGTTGTGACTAGTTTGGTCTTCTATCCAAACCACCAAAACTTTCTCCAGTTCACCAATAAAGCTGTTGTTTCACTTTCTATCATTCATGCATTCACTGGAGTAATAATTTCTTTCAATAATCTTTATATTCACAAGTTGGCTTAACTGTTTGGCATTAGAGGCCTAGCTTTCAACCTATCTTGGCTTTCAACATGCCTTCCTTACTGAGCTTACTCATTTCTAGGTTTTAATTTAAAGTGAGAGACATGTGACTCTTCCTTTCACTTGGACACTTAGAGGTCATTGTAGGGTTATTAATTAACCTAATTTAAATATTGTTAAGTCTCAGAGAATGGGGAGGCCAAAGATGAGGGAGAGAAATTGGGGAACAGCTGGTCAGTGGAGCAGGTAAAACACACACATTTATCAATTAACTTTATTATTTTAAATGGGTGCACTTCATGGTACCCCCAAACAATTATAGTAGTAATATAAAAATCATGGATCACAGAACACCATAAAATATAATAATAATGAAAATTTTTGAAATGTTATAAGAAGTATTAAAAATATGAAAATATGACACAGACACAGGAAGTGAGCAGATACAGTTGGAAAAAAAATGCAGTTGGAGTTGCTTGACACAGGGTTGCCATAAACCTTCTTATAGTGGAATTTTTGTACGGTATTTTATATGCTTAGAACCCTTTTGCATTTACTTTTCTATGAACTACCTTTTCATATCATTTGCCCATTTTGTATGAGGATTTTCACAGATGTTCATTGATTTGTAAGTGTTCATTATAAATTAAGAATTATATTTGTGCCTATCAAATGGTTTGGTAGCTTAGTGTGTTACTGAATTTGGATAATACTTTCATGCAAGAATTTTTGAAAACTTGTGTAGTCAAATTTATTTGTACATTAAGACTTAATTTTGCATTATACATTGAAAAGATTTGCCCACTCAAATATCATGAAAAATCTTCCAATTTTGTTTTAATATTTTTCCCACTAATTTTTCCATTTAATTATTTTATTTAATATTTATTATGTACTAAGGAGTGATATAGATTTCAAATTTATTAGTGTGTGTTTTTCAGGTGGTTGGCAAGTTTCCCCAATTCTACTTATTCAAGAATGAATTCTTTCTTGAGGAATTAGAGGTTACCTTAATTATAAACTAAATTCTTGTTTGGGCATCTATTTCTGTGTTCTCTCTGCTATTCCATTGATATCTTTTTATTTTTATGCATAAGTACTGAGTTGATTTTGTTTCTAAAATATACATATGTAGAAATACCTTACAGGGCTCTCATTTTTACCCTCTTGTCTTTTTAAGAATCTTCCTGGCAATTCTTGCAAGATTTTTATTCCAAATAAACCCTATAATTAGCTTGTTTCATTGAAAATAAAACTCATCTTGTTTTTTTTTTTAATTAATGCTGCACTAAATTTATGATTTATTTATGGAAAAAATATCTTGATAATATGGAGTCAAGGAAAATGTATGCCTTTCTATTCAAGTATTTTTTCAAGTCTTCCATTTCACTTATTTTTATCTTCTACTTTTCCTGTTAAGATTTGCCAAAGGGAGTTCATCTGACTCTGTTACTATTTAAATGGCCTATTTGACATTTTATAGATGTTTGTCTTTATATAGAAACTATCTCTCTCTCTCTCTCTCTCTCTCTATATATATATATATATATATATATAGTTTTAACTATTATTTTTTTACTCAGCCACATATCTAAAGTTATTTTTATGTTCCCATGATATTTTTTTTTCACTTTTTTACATGTTTTAAAAGTATAGTTGTATTACTTCAAATATCTATACCTTTGATTTTCTTCTCCAGTCTTAGTGTGTCAAATAATTCCTCCTGAAAATATTATATATTTTTGAATTTAGAATTCTCTTAGATGTCCTTACCTTTGTAGATAAAACTTCTAATTCTTCATTAAAAATGACACTGGCTTTTGCTTAGTCTATCTCACTATCTCTATCTCTATTTCTATCACCTGTATATCTATATCTACCTATGTATATATACAATGCAGGTTTTATAATTGTGTGAATACATATAAAGCTGTGCTTTAATTCCTTACACCCTGTGCCTTTTGCTGCACTTTCCGTGTATGACTTGAAGGAAAGTACAGAGAGGTTGGGTCTCCAGGAGCTCAATCAACAAATCTTATTTAGGGCTCCTGAGTGATCTAGTCAAGCACAATGGAAAAATAAAATTAATGGACCCTTCCCTCTAGTGTATGCAAGATAAATCTTCTCAGGGTAGAATGAATGTGTCACTGCAGTAAACGACAGAAAGTTTTGTTTTTATTTTGTTTTTTTCTGAAGAGTGGACATTGGATGATGAGTGGTGAATATGAGGATTTTCGTGTCTTAAACGAAAGGACATGTTGCTTCAGTAGTAAGGTAGAATGCAAAGAGTTTTAGCCCCATATCTGCTATTACTAACTCTGCAACATTTAATACAGTGCCTAACATTTTTTCTCATTTGACATGTGAGAAAGAGTAGATAATGCCAAAATATTTATCCTGTGTAACATTATTCAAATTTTGTCAGTTAACACAATCTAGAAAGCGACTATTGGCAAGATAGATTAGGAGAGACTAGATTACAATCTCCATTTCTTCATCTTTGTTCCCTACACGTCAAAATTTAGAGAAATAAGGCACTTCAAAGCTTCTGTTTCTGTTTGTTTGATCCTCATCTTCATTTGTATAAAACATGGGAAATGAATTCAGAATGTATTCCTGTTTAATTTTATATTCTGCCTGGCTTCTCCCTAATTTTGTTCAAGAGTTAAAACTTTTATGTAAAATGCAGATTTCGTGATTGTTAAAATTACACTTTGGAAAATAGGCGTTTGGTTGACATGGAGATGGTGAGTCCTCGTATTCCTACTTTTTCATGGAAAGTAAATCTCACTGTTGCAGGTAGTTGAACATGAGTTATTTGGGATTGTGATGAGCTGTTTTCCTTCTGCTAAGCAGGTGCGCTCCTCATTACCTTTGCCAAGTCATTTTGGTGTACAGAATTTGAAATACCAGAATATCTGCACAGGTCGCTTCATGCAGGGTATCTCCTTGTCACCAGTTACACTTGAGGTCTACAGAGTGGAGGCATTGAAACATAGACTTGCCACAACTCTCCATCGAGGTTCTCGCAAACCAGATTCAGGGCAACTAAAGAGCTTATGAGACATGAGCCATAAGGAAGGAAGGATCACTAATACGAGGTCCTGGCCAGCAGCCCGTCTCCCTGCGATGAAGCCCTGCTCACTGTAATGTAGCTCCCCTGGGCTGAATCCATGTGGAGGGTGGATGACTGCCTGCTGGAACAGTTGCTAGGTGATAAGCTGGCGTGGGACAGATATCTATGGGCAGGAAAGGGGGAGGTGGGTATTAGGATGTTTGCTAAAGGGTTGCTAAATACCAAACTGCAGCTTCCTGGTGTCTTCTGATCCTAGAATAGTACAAAACAATAGCATGAGCACCATATTGGCTCTTAACTTTCACACATACATGCAAAAAAATAGCACTTTTTTTTTTCTTCAAGTGATGTAAGGGCATCAAAGAAACAGAGACAAAGTTCTTTCCTAGATTGCTGGACTGACTTTTTTATTTTGACATGCACTCCCTTCAGCAGTCAACAGACAGATATCTAAATGTTTTGATTTTTTCCTCTAGAAAATCAGCAGGTTCCACATTTCCAGCTTTCAGAATATGTTCTTTTAGCTTCCTTTTCAAATCCTGTAAATCAGCATGAGAAAAAGAATGGCATGAGCTGAGGCAAGGTAATAAAAAATGAAAGAACAATTAAGGAATAAAAAAAAAAATCTGCACTACTTTTCTAACAATTAAGTCCTCTCCTGGTGGCTTTGTGTATTTTTTTAGATTAAATTAGTCTTAAATTGGTGCTAAGATTTGAAGTTGTTATCTGAAAGAATAGCGTTATGTTGGCAGAGAAACACACTGAAGAATGGTTTTTGTTTAGAGGAAATATGCTTTGTCTGAACACTCATTTATATGATACAGTTATCATCAAATACAATAGGTCAAGAATTACTGGTTGAATGATTCATTCTGTGACCCTAAATTTGAAGCTGACTACATGATCATGTCTTGTATATTAATGTACAGTTTGCATGTATTGCAGGATTTGATTCACTTTCTGTATTTGGGTCTTGTCCTTAAAATAAAGATATATTCAGTATCTCCCAAGCTTAGCAACTAACAAACACCATCCATTCATTTATTTATATTTTTGTTGAATATCTACCATGTACTTGATACAATGCAAGGGACTAAGAGTACAAAAGTGAATAAGAAATATTATAAATCCTAAGCTCCTATATGTTGCATATTTGTTGTTAAGAGCCTACTTGGTATTGTTCAGGAATACCAAGGTACACAATACATGATACCTGCTTATAGAAGTCCAAAATTTCACTGGAGAAGTATGAGCCACATGAAAAGAAAATAATAAAAGGTGATAATCATAACTACCTGAGTTCTTCAGAGCAAACTTTTTCTGTAAAAGACCAAAAAATAAATATTGTATGCTTTGTGAGCCAAATGGTCTGTGCTACATCTTCAATGCTATCTTATGGCACAAAAACTGAAAGAGACAAAGGGCAAAGTAATGGGTGTAATCGTGTCACAATAAAACTTTATTCACAAAGCTTGATTGGGACCATGGTTTGTAGTGAGTCAGCTCCTGTCTCAGAAAATAATTTGTATAGAAGCTGAAGAAGACAGGGAAATCACAACAGAATATCAGAGAGAAGGAATGCTAGATGGCAAACACTGGAAGAAAAAAGTGGTTCATACCCATTTTACAGAATCTCAGCAAAATACTTAGAATGCATTCTTGACAGGGCATAAATTCATGTATCTTGACCCAAACTGTGCTACCCACATCAATTTTAACTTTATCTTCTCCAGCTCAATTCTTTCTACGTAAGGCCTTATCCTTTCCTTTGTTTTTCAGCATGGTCCCTAGAAAGGAGTTAGTCCCTGGATCTCGAAGCATGTAATGAACAATCCCAGACTGACTACTTTTAGGCTCAGGCCTTGGTTTTGTATTGTTTGGCAATTACGGATTTCTGTACTTGAGAGTGAGAAGAAAAATAATGAAGTATGGGGTGGTTAAGAGCTCTCTCAAGAGTGTGAGCTGAGCTCTGAGCAACAGCAGTTCGATGCCCAGCCCGAACTGTGCTGCTGCTGAGCTGCCAACAGGTGGCAGGATGGCTCAGCTAAAAAAAAAAAAAAAAGTATGTGGTGTTCTTACATATGGTAGACATGGGCTGTGATGGGAAGAATAAAAAACTAGGAAAGATTCTGAGAGACTGGAAGAGGAGTAATGGTGAGGAAGCACATTAGTCTTCTTGGGAAGGTCCTGATGACACAAGCATGTCATTCCCACAGAGAGGGACAACTTCATTAAAATTTTGATGATGTTATTATTGGATTGTGCCATCTCTATTGCGAGTGCATGGAAAAATTATATATTAGTAGTGAGTTTATGAATATTTCACTAATCTGAATATACTTTCCTTTCCCATAGTA
Source organism: Aselliscus stoliczkanus (assembly GCA_033961575.1). Taxonomy (NCBI): domain Eukaryota; kingdom Metazoa; phylum Chordata; class Mammalia; order Chiroptera; family Hipposideridae; genus Aselliscus; species Aselliscus stoliczkanus. The sequence goes on from CM066727.1 coordinate 10,503,875, forward strand.
CTTTCCATAGTCTCCATAATTAAGTATTAATAATTTAAGTTGGAATTTGAGGTCTCTGAGGATATCCAATTATAGTATAAAAATCACAGAACTTTACCATTACTGTTCTTCTTTTGGAAAGTTGTTAATTAAATCACAAGTGATTCATTTTTTGAGGACCAAGTACATTTTAAATAAATACACTTGCAAAGTGTCTACTGGTGTTTTTCTTGAGACTGTTTATGAAAAATATTTCTAAAGTATCTTAACACTTTATGGCTCTGCATTTGTCCACGCTTTCCAAATGACATCCCTCTGCTTGTTCCTTTCCTTGGCATTCCATATGTAACTTAATCTGCCAACTTAACATCCTCCATCTAACTTCTATCTTATCCTTCAAAGGAGTTTTTCTTGACCTTCACAGGAGGGTTAAGTACAAACTACATCTGCTTGCTTAGCTCTATCATGATACTTGTCACACTTATTTCTAATTATTTATGCTTTTCTCTCCATTAGATGATTAGATTCAGAATACAGGAATTCTTTTTGGTTTCGGTAGCCATTGTTTGTGTCTGGTGTATAATAATAGGCAGTTAATAAATATTTGGAGGGACAAATGAATGATAAGTTCCTACTATACTATGTAAGTGTTATGAGCATATCCCACAAGCTACAAGAAAACATTTATTCATTAGAGTGATAGCTAATATCCTATGCATCTCATCTTCACAACATCTAATTTATTCATGTTTATGTTCAGCACTCAATTGGAAATAATACATGGGACTTTACAAGCACCATCATCTATAGCGCTAGTGATTCTGGGCTCAGACAAAGACAACTTGAGTTCATTACTGTTATCAACTATGATAATTTGGGGAAGTCACCAAGTCTCTTGGAGCTTTAGTTTCCACATTTATCAATTGATAATAGTATTCTCCATGGTTGCTCTGAGAATGGAAAAGATAATTCTAATAATGGCTTCTAAATCACACCATGAAATATAAACCATGGTTATTTCATTTCTTTTCATATTCAACTCTAAGAATCACCAAGTAAAACATTGTTGAAAACCTCAAGGAGCAGGACTTGCCTTGGAATTTATATGGAATATTATTTACAATAATTATCTATTTTCCCCTCATTCTTAACTGTTCCTACTGGATATTATAAATGTTGCAACAGCTATACATTTCCATAGTATTATGGAATGTCTGCTTTTGGTTCTGAACCTCTAATGACAAATGGAGAATGAAGGTATAAAATAATTTAATTTAAATAGAACTAAGGGAGTGGTCATGATTCTTTGGTTTTTAATGGGAACAGTTGGTCATTAGAGACGTGTTAAATGATCAGTTTTAGGAAGAACATATTTATCGTGGATTGGAGATGCACACAAGTGCTCCTTTTCTAGGCATTTACTTGGCCAGCAGAATGATGATTCTTTCTCTTACTTGATAGAAATATGGCTGTGCCTCTAGCAGGCTCATGCTGTGTAACGTTGCATACCCACAATCTGGGAAAGAGAGTTTGATCTCCAAAAGGTTAGCTGTCTGAAGGAGCTTGCCGTGCAGGGGTGAAGCTGTAAAGAGACTGGCTGCCACTTTCTCCTCCTATCTTATTTAATAAAATGGAGCAGTGGAGGTGTTTTAACAGTCACAGTTGTCCTTTCAATCAGAAGAAATACAGTATGGCTTGAATGAAGGAATTGCCTAGGTCATTCATATAGATTTAATGGGAAGCTCTTATTATGCCATACTTAAGTGTGCAGATTTTTGTCAATTACCTTTCATAATTTCAACTTGCAATATTTGGAAAGGAGATAGCAAAATAGAAATTTTTAGGTAGTGAGGTTAAATCCTATAGTAGGGCAGGTTTTTTTCTGTTTTCTTTTTCTGTCTTTTTTTTTTTTTTTAATCACCAGATATACCAATAACAAGGTCACAATTTAACCCTGGTCAAAATTTTTGTAATTCATTGTGCAGATGAGTCTTTCAACTATTTGTATCTTGTAAATGGCAGGGGAATGGAGTTGGAAATGCGGAGGAAGTAGAAAAGTGGAAAAGTGTATGACATGGGTCCAAAGCACTGGATGCCTAATTCTAGATCTCTGATAGAGTGATGCTAAGCCCCTTGAAAGGGATGTGGACCCTGGACCAGCCCTTCGATTGTACAGTCTCCATAAGGGAGTCTGTCTAAAAAACATATTGGTCCTGGGAAAGGAAGGCCAGTTCCAGCATTTTCTTTCCAAGTTTCCAGACCTATCTTCTAAACTGGGGTCAATGTGGATGCCTGGATGGAGCTGCTAACAAAAACACAGCCTTTCTTCCATTCTGAATATGCATTCTATTATTGGAAATGTAATGGATAAATTCAAATAAAGTGGGGTGTTAAAAATGATATGGTCGTGGAGTCACGGGAGGGGAGATTTGAGAAAGGCCTATTTGAAAATGTGGCAGCAGTATCCTGCACGAGAGAAGGAGCAAGCCCTGCAGGAGCCTGTGGGAAGTCCTCAGGCTGCGCAGAGTTTGCTCTGGGCTTGGAGTATCGGGAGAGAAGGGACAAGAGTGATGGGGGGCGGGGGGGCTGAAATAGAACCTGATCTCCTAGGGTTCGGAAGCTATAGTTCATTAAGAAATCTCAAGCATAGTGGATAAACATAAACTCTTGTTTAAATCTATCACTATATTCAATCATGTTCTGGAAAAATCCATTCCTTTTTATTTTTGAGAAATGTCTTTCTCATCATATATTTTTAAAAATCTGTCCAGTCTACGTTAAAACTTCCAATCTCATATTTGAAGCTCATGTTTTAAATGTCTATCCTTTCTTTCCTCGGGATGCCATGGGGGTGGGTCCCACGCAGTGTAAAACGTAGGGAGATGGAGAGAGAGAAGTATAGATGGCTCTTACTTTCTTGCTGCGTTGGGTTTACAGCCCCTTCTGCCCAGCCCTCACTGTCTCTCTGGTCAGCACTGCTGGCCATCAGCCTCTGTGTAGCAGGTGCTGACCCATTGGCTCCTGCACAGTGTGGGTGACCGTTTCCTGGAGGCCTCGCAGGACCTCCCCAAGTCCCTGATCTGAGAGTTCCGGCTCCTACTTAGCCCCCTTTCCTGCCCACCCTGACAGTCTAGCTGACAAAGGGTGGGAATGCAGGCTCCCAGACGGCTGGCCAGCCATCACTCTGATGGACTGTTTCCCCTGCTGAGAAAAGCACAGGGGAAGATGCGCAAGTTTGCTGCCTAAATAGATATCCACCTGGGGAGCCGGATGCTGATCTCTCCTTATGGTGGAGGCATCAGCGATTATCTTGCAGTCTCCCTGTCATCTCCTTGAGGAGCTGGATGACTCTCCCAGCAAGCAGAGCACTGTTCTTCAGGCCGATGGTATCGGTGACTTCCTTGGTCTCCTTAGTTTTCTAAGTATATACATGGGGGAGGAATGGCATTTGGGGCCTTGGACAATATTCAAAATCAACAGATAAAGTTGAATTTAATCTTCAGTTATAATTGGAAAATAATAGGTTGACTCTATAGCATAGCAGTTAGGAATATTAATATTATGGCCTTTGGAATAATTGACCCAGGTTCAAAGTCTGCTGCTGGATTTGCTAGATGTCTACTCTTTTATAAATTGAACTATTTCATCCCTTTAATTTCTAATTCTTAACTATGAAAAATAATAATACCTACCTTATAGGGTTCTTGTGAAAGTAGATGGGTTAACCCTTCTAAAGAATATATGAGAGTAGTGGCATACAGCAAGGACTCAGTGAGTCTTACTATTATTAACTACTCTGATTAATAATGATTCTATGGACTCACTCTGACTGCTAAATTAAGGATTGATTGGATGGGAAGAGCAGGGCATAGATGGGAAATGAGGGACCTTTAAGGCAGATGGTGGAGCTTTAAATGAAATCTTACAGGGATTTGGAATACAGTGGTACAGGCAGAGGTGGTGAAGTAGTCATTTTCATTATGTATTTCTAGGTGGAGCTGTCAGGACTTATTAAGGATTTTTCATTGGGCTAGAGGTAGAAAAAGGAATCCAGAATGGCTCTGATATTTTCAGCCTGAGAATCTAAGAAAACTCTTAGATATGTAAGGCCATCTATGAGATCAGAAAATAAAAAGATGCAAAAAAATGTAAGGTTTAAAAAGGAAGAAATTAAATTGTCTTCATGCACAGATGATACTAATTTTCTACATAAGACTGTTCAGAAGCACTGGCATGCGCTATTAGAACTGAAGCACATGATATAGATTTAAAAATCTACATAAAAAAAATAATGATGTTTTTGTAGGTAGAATAATGTCTCCCCAAATATGGCCACATCTTAATGCCTTGAACAATGAATATGTTGCCTTACATGGCAAGAGAGTTTGAAGATGTGATTCAAGTTAAGGATGTTGAGACAGTGAGGTTCTCTTGGTGGGCCCAATCTAATCATGCAAATATTTAAAATCTGAGAATCTTTTCCTGGCTGGATGAAAGACAGTTGTAATGATGGGAGGAGGGTCTGAAAGATGGCATCATCAGAAGGATTGGATGAGCATTCCTGGTTTCAAGATAATAGAGGGACTCTCAGAGTTAAGGATGGCTCTGTAATGAACACCCAGCAAGGAAACAGGGAATAAGACTCCTCGCTCTTACAGCTGTGTGGAACCAAGTTCTGCCAATACCTGGATGAGCGAGGAGGCAGATTGTCCCCTCAGGTCTACAGCAAGGAGCCTTGTAGCAGGCCAGCACCTGGATGTCAGCACCTGAGACCCGTACCAGACTTCAGATTTACAGAACTGCAGCATAGCTCATTTCTATTATTTTCAGCCACTAATGAGAAAATTAATATGCGTATCATAAAGTTCAACCACTTTAAGTGTACTCTTCATTGACGTTTAGTAAATTTATAGAACTGGGCAACTACAGTGTAGTTTTATAATATTTTCATCACCCCCAAAATATCCCAGGTGACTATTTGCCATCAATTCTAGTCTGGCTCCCAGCCCCCGGGAACAACTGCCTGCTTTCTGTCTATACTAATATAGATTTGGTTTTTCTGGACATTTCATATAAGTTAAATCATACAACACATAGTTTTTTGCATCTGACCTCCTTTCCTTAGCATCATGTATTTGAGGCTCATCTGTGTTGTAGCATATATAAACATTTCATCTCTTTTTTATGACTGAGTAGTACTCTATGACATGACTAAACCACAATTTTATCCCTGTACCATTTCATGGAGATTGGGGTTATTCAGAATTCCTACTATTATGAATAAGCTGCTATAAACACAAGACTCAGTGTGGACCTATGTTTTATTTCAGGCAGATACCTAGGAGTAGAGTTGCCAGATAATAGGCTAAGTTTAACTTTTGAAGAAACAGCTCCAAGTGCTGTGCCATTTTGCATTCCCAGCAGCAATATATGAAGGTTTTCGTTTCTCCATATCCTGGCCTACACTATTGATTGTCTGCCTTTTTAATACTAGCCGTTCTAGACAGTGTGAAGTGCCATCATTTTTATTATGATATTAGTTTCCGGTGTACAAAGCTACATAATGATTAGATATTTACACCCCTTCACAAAGTGATAACCCCTCCCCAAATCTACAACCCATCTGACATTGTATATAGTTAATGTTACAGTACCATTGACTATATTCCCTATGCTGTACTTTACTTCCCATGACTAGGTATGTGTGTATAAAATTATATTTGACATTCAGTATTATTTTATATTAATTATTAGTATTAGGTGTACAGCACAGTGGTCAGGCATTTATATAATCTATGAAGTGATCCCCCTGATAAGCCCAGTACCTATCTGGCTCCCTACATGATCTTTACAACCTTATTGATTATATTCCCCATGCTGTACTTCACATTCTCCTGATTAATTTGTGATTACCAATGTGGACTTTCTAATCCTTCCACCTTCTCCCGCATCGCCCAAACCCCCTCCCATCCAGCAACCATCAGTTTTTTCTCTGTATCTCTGAGTTTATTTCTGTTTTATTTGCTCATTTATTTTGTTTTTTAGATTCCACATATAAGTGAGATCATATGGTATTTTTAACTTGTATTCTCCTAACAACTTTGGTGCTGAGCATCTTTTCACGTGTTTATTAGCCTTCAATGCATTTTCTTTGATGAAATGTCTATTCAGTTCTTTTGCCCATTTTTAATTGGCTTCTTTTGCTTATTATCAAATTATAAGAGTTCTTTGTATATTATGGATATAAATGGTGGTGGGAAAATTGGGTATTCTAGTGAGAATTATTTAGACATTTGCCTCATATCATATACAAAAAGAATTAACTTAAAATGGATCATGTGCCAAGTGTAAAGGTTAAAACTATAAAACTTCTAGAAAAATATAAAAGAGAAAACCTCTGCAAACTTAATTTAGGCCAAGAAAGAAAACAAAATATATCTAATTAACTATATTTTTTATCTATCTATCTATCTATCTATCTATCTATCTATCTATCTATCTATCTTCTATCTATCCACCTATCTACTTCATAAATGTTTTCTCCCAGTTGTCTGTAACTTGTCTTTTCAGTTCCTTAAGAGTGTATTTTGAAGTCAAATTTTTTTAATGAAGTCCAATTTATATTTACTTTTTCTTTCTTTAAGTGTAAAACTAAATATTCATTTAGAATGCTAAAAGAAATCTCAAAGTGTATATTTTATTAAAAAATATAAGAAGTGCAGAATGCAAAAAAAATAACAATATTTTTTATTAATTTGTTGCCTGTATACCTTTATAATACTTTTTTCCTATAGCTTTATTCTACATATCTTCATACACTGATTTTCTCTTCATGTGACATTTTATACACACACACACACACACACACACACACACATACACACACAGACACACAGACACATACACGCACATTAGTTTCAGGGTACAAAACATGGTCTCAGAGATATAGAGAAAAAAACTGATGGTTGATAGATGGGAGGGGGGTAAGAGAGGGGAAAAGGTAAAGGGATTAGAAGTACAAATTAGTAGCCACAATATAGCAACAGGGATATGAAAGACAGTTTGAGGAATATAATCAATAGTGTAAAGACTTTGTAGGGTTTCCGATGGGCACTTGTCTTATTAGAAAGAGCACTTCATGGATGATGTAAATGCCTGACCATTGTGCTGCACACCTGAAGCTGAAGCTGAATAATAGTGAATGTCAACCATAATTTAATATGTATATAGTCACAGGATATGGAGTACAGAATAGGGAATAGAGTCAATGGAATTGTAACAGCTATATATGATTTCAGGGGTAGTAGATTGGGGGAGGGCAGTTATCACTTTGTAAGGGGCATAAATATTTACTTTTTCTTTTATAGACCATTATTTAGGTGTCATAGCTAAAAACCCTTGGCCTAAAATAAGTTAATAAAGAGTTTTTTCCTAGATATTGTTCCAGACAGTTTATGATTTTAACCTTTGTATTTTGGCATATGATCCATCTGAGTTAATGTTTTGTGTATGATATGAGGTGTCTCATTTAATAATTTTCATAAGAATATCCAATTTTCCCAGGAACTTTTGTTGAAAAGACTATCCTTTCCCCCACTGAATTGCCTTAGCACATTTGTCAAAAATCAATTGAACATAAATGCTAGGGTTTATTTCTGAACTCTGAATTCTATTCCATTGATCTATATCTTTGTCCTTCACCAGTATACCTCCATGTCATGATTATTGCAGATTTATAGTAAGCTTTGTCATGGTCCTTTTTCAAGATTGTTGTGGCTATTGCTTGTCCTTTTCATTTTCATTTAAATGTTAAAATAAGCTTGACTTTTTTTGCAAAAAAAAAATCTTCTGGGTATTGATAGGGATTGTGTTGAAGCTATAGTAAAACTGGAGAATTACTTCAACAGTGATCTTTCTAATGCATGAACATGGGATCAGTGTTTTGTTGTTTTCAGAGAACAGGTTTTTATGCTCTTTCTGATAGATTTATTCACAAGTATTTTATTCTTTTTGATGCTATTCTGAATGAAATTGTTTTTCTTAATTTCATTTTCAGATGTCGTGCATCTTGATACAAAGAATGTTTGATTGTTCCTGGGAGCATTGGGAAAAATACCAGTTTTTGTGTTAAGTATCAGAGGGTATATTTGGAAGGATTAAAATGACATTTTGAGGGCTGGCCGAGTGGCACGGTGGTTAAGCGATGGCTTGGGATGCCAGCGGCCCCGGTTCGGGTCCCACATATGAGGGCCAGTGATGCTGCCCTCAAAAAAAAAAAAAAAAATTACATTTTGAAACACTTTGCATATCAGTTCTGATTTATACAGAAAAACAGCCTAAATAGTGGTGAAGAGAGACTAAAGCTAGAAAGAGAGAGACTGATAAATGGAGATGCTTGCAAAAAATGAAAACTTGGCCAAGAGTGAGTTCAGGAGGGCCTGGACAAAACCAATAGTGGGGACAATTATGCTTCCTAGGTAAGCTTGGGGATGAATATCTACCTCATATGTGGTCAGTCACAGGTAAGACATACTGTTCAGAGCCCATCATCTACTGGCCGATTTGAGATGGTGGGAGAGTGCTCACACAAGTGAAAGATTTTGAAAACAGAAAAATTCTCATGAGGAAACAATGTTTTTCATTTTAAGCACTATTTCTGACAAATACTCATTTATAAGTTTCTTTTTGTACTTAGCATTTTAATAAATGCTCCTTGATCTTTGTTTAATATGAGTATGTAGAAATTTGCAAATGCTTGGTTTATAACTTTACAGTGAAGCAAAAAATTCTAAGTAAAAATACACCTATTTGTTTGCTTTCGCTGAGTATTCTCCAATTTTATACAGAGGTGGTGATAATTAAATGGGGATAACATCTAGAACAGGGCAAAAACTTGGCAAAGGAATTGTGACTCACTAAATGTGAGGTTTTTTTGTTTGTTTGTTTGTTTGTTTTCTTCCCCTTATTCATATTCAGTATTTATTGGAAGAAGAAGTATGATTGACATTCAGAAAATGTTTCCTCTAAAGATTTTTTTATATTATGAAGGCAAAATTAAGATTAAAAATACCAACAGAAATTTCACAGTACACATTCTAACAGGAAGGACAAGAAAATGAGCCCACAATTAGACAAAACTGCATCCTTTTCAATGAATTGTATTATTAATATTCAAGATTGCAAAAAAAAAAAAAAAGACTGCGTGCATTAGTGAGGACGTAAACTCAAAGACATACTTTTTTGCAACGATTTGACAGTAACTACCCATTAGAGAAACATTAAATGAAACGCTGAAAGGGAAAAAACAATTCAAGAAATGGACCAATTTGAACAACTCAAAAGTGCTGCTTTAGATGGCACATTTAGAGAACAGAAGACAAAAGAGAAATAGAAAGAAAAAAATCATTTGAAGACAAAGTGGCCACTGTCCATTGATTGAGAGGTCACACTTTAAATCACTTTGACAGCTGAAAAGAAAAAAGAATATAGTTTTCTCAGAGGTATTTTTCTAAAAAAAATTTTTTTAAATAACTTAATATAAAGAGAAGGACACCAAAGCTGACCCAGAAATGACTTAGAGATTTAGTTGCAGAAGATAAGACCAATATAGGACTAAACTCAGACAAAGAACATTTAAAAATTGGATGCAGAATAGATGAAGGGAACAACTCACTAACTTGGCATTTTCTGGCTCTTTTGGAAACTATATCTCCCTCTAGCAATATTCTCCCCTTCCATTCAGTTTAAGTATAATCTTATTTTTTCCAGCATGATCTGGGTTTATGACAACTTCCATCTTTTCTTAGTAGAGACATTTATTCGATATATTGCTTATGACAAATTCTCTCAAGATTTAAACTGTAAAAACCATCGCAACACCAAAACACATTTTGAGCCGTTGTTCATTACTCATTTTATAAGTCCTAAATATGTAAATAATGTCTATCAAATTTGCTATATATTTTGTAAAATATTCTAAAGGTGAATCAATAAAATGAGGTGTAATTTTCTTTCACCTCACAGAGTTGTGATCAAAGAGAGTTGGTATTCATATTATGTAGCCGGGGAGATTTTTCTCTTGGTTTCATTTCAGATGTTCAGTGCTCCTGCCACTTGGGCTTATTCTAAATAAACATAAAGAAACTTGGAGAAATGAGGGAGCTGTCTGAATGATTTGAGCAAATACCAACTTAACTCTGAATTATATGAATGTCAGTAAGCATGATTTAATGATTAGATTCTTGGGTTAGGAGTTAAACATATGTGGACAGGAATTCAGTGTATGCTGCTTAACCTCATTAATGTTCTAGCCTCCTTTATAAATTGGGATAATAATAAAATAGATATGATAATCATTTTTATGAAGACTAACCGAGATTATGCATGGGAGGTCCTTAGCATAATTCCGGAAACAGTAACCATTCAGCAAATGTTAGGTGATGTAGTCTTCACAGCAACAATAAGAGATGTGGTGTTATAGTAACAGTGGGAGTATCAGAGATAGCAGTTGCAGTATCAAGTTTGGCCTGAATTATCAAGAAATAACTTTGATTTTACTTTTATTCTTGAACCACAGGCCGAGTCAAATAACCAATGAGAATCTATGTGAAGTGAAGAAAAATAAATCATAATAAAAATAGCCTCAACTTACAGTGCTTTTAATCTATGAATGATATTTTTACGTGTACCCTTATCTCCCAAAATAACTCACAAAGAAGGAATGGCCATGGAACTCCAGTTATAGGTGGTGAACGCATCTGTAACTAGGGTTGTCAGGAAGTCATGACATATTTTTTCTGTTTTTTGTTGCAAAACTGTGTCATGACTTTTCTGACAGCCCACTGGTTTTATTTTAAAAGGGGGATTGTTCAGTTTAAATGGGAAGACATGGGCTTACCAGGGACCTCAGAAAGTATCTTGGCTCCATGTCTCGGCTTTGTGCTTCTCTTCCTCAGAGGCAGTTTCTGCACACAACTCTGGTTCAATGCCATGCAGATCCTTGCACACAGGGAAAATGGGCCTGGTCCCCTTCATTGCTCGCCTGAATAAAACAGTGGAGGAGATCTGCTGGGCTCAGCTTTAGTGATGTTCTCATTCCTTTGCAATAATCACTGCTGGAGGGTGGAAGTGAGATTGGAGGTAGGGTTGAGGATTGATTATCTGGTTTATGTCACATGACCATTCTGTGTCCAGGACAATGCAATGTGTAGTGAAGAATGTAAGAAGGCTTCTAAGGTACCAGAGAAGACAGCAAATACAGCGTATAGGTAGAATGCCTTATCTGTAGGTGGGAAATTAAGGTTCAGACACAGGGAGTAGTTTTAAACCCTCAGAGTTAAAGTGCGAATCTAAATGTGTGTCTCTTTCACTGCAAAGCATGTAGTCTGTCCGCCATGCCCTACTGCTGTCAGTTTCACAGATAGTTTTATAGAATGAACCTGAGTACTAGGCATTGAATATTGGGTTTGGGAACCCATAGTGGGTCCTCAAAAGTAAGCACCGAGTAATCCCAATTCTCTTGATAATTGCAAACATTTCCTTAGTGTTGCAAAAAATTTACTAAATCTTCATCAAATCCAAACTGAACTGATGTGTTTTCTTAAATGCCCCAGATTGTATTCATTCAGCAAGCAGCTTAATTTCTATTCATCATTCAGTTTGCCAACTTTCAACAGTTACAGCATACTTACTTAGCAGACCCTCTCATTAGTAATGCCTTCCCAAATCAGGAGAATGTTTGCATTTTCTTTCCTATTTTCCAGATCTCACTGAGCCCCTGAGGGAGGAGATATATCTCATATGTCATATCTCATATATATGTCATATATATCATATCTCAGTCATAATTACCTGCTACCTCAGCACCAGTTACCGTGGTTAAATAATAAGTACTAGTTATTTTTTTAACTGTTTTAGAGATCCAAATGCATAAAAAGAAAAATTTTAAATTCACTGGATTATAAGACCCAAAGCTCATAATACTGAAGAGTCTGTAAATGTATTTTATACCTTTTTTCACTTATATTTTTTAACCTGTAAAATCATTGACTTGATCAGTTTTCTTCCTCAAACTTAACTTGGTTATTAGGTTTTGATATGAACACCCCAAAACATGCTCTTTCCCCATGTGCCTCTTGAGATAACAAACTAGCAGAGTAATACAGTCTGTTATGTTTTGTGACATGATCGATTATATAAATAAAATGTGCCTTGACGTAATTTGCTTTTTGAGATGTTGGTGATTACAATTTATTAAGCTATTTATAAAGTAAGATTAAGTTGTGCTGTAATTACCTGATTTTTCCTCCTGTGTCTACCATAATATTATTTATTGCTGTTGTGTAAATTGGTGAACAATGCTTCCTTTTGTTTTGTGAATCTGAATTTTATTGTACAGAGTAGCGTGATCATCACCCGTTGACATCATTGCAAGCCTGTCTAAAATGTATTTACTCTAATGTTTCTGGCAAATAGAAAGTTCAAATTTTGCATTATGCAAAAAAGTCCTATATTTTCAAGGAATTCAAAACTTAATGTTATCCTAATCCTAAATAGATGAAGAAATGGTGAAGAAAACTGCAGAACAAACATGAAATTTAATAATGGCTTTCCAACAGCCTGCCGTTCAAATTGTTAGGAATTCATTAAACACTGGTTGAGCAGCAGTGACAATTAAATTACTCTCATATGAGGTATCCGGACATAGTATGAATATTGCATCCCACATAGCTCACATTTCTAAAGGGATGTAGACAACAAATTGGATTTCAGACAATTAACATGAGGTTTGAATTCGTCTCCAGACACAGCCCACTCTGTTTCCAAGCAAAAAATAATTGGGATGTCACTGTATAAAGAGGGTTAACGTTAAAAATGTTAAAGAAAAAAATGTAGAGCTATGGCCGAGTTAAAAGGAGTTTATCATGCTACTGAGGGGCGGATGTAGTCATAGTGACGAACCTTACAGAGTTGCAAATACTTGGAAGAAATTAAGCCTTTCTAAACTTCCATTCGGTTTGGTAGCTACTCTTCTTTATCCTACAGAAGGTCAAGCAATTGCTAAATATCACACTGTCCAATATGCTACTCTGGTATTGACACCTATAGAGTTTTAATTTATAACCACTGCTTTTAAAATACACAGAAAAGCACCATCCACATTTTCACTACTGGGCAATCTTTTCATATTCATTTTTAGTGTCTGTGTTTCTCTTTAAAAATTAAGAACACTTGTAAAAAAAAATAAAAAATAAAAAATTCCTTAGAATGAGTGCTTCATAGAGAGCTGTCTTATTCACTGATTGGATGAAGCCCACAGGAAGTTGAGAAAAGGAAAGAAATAAGTGCAGCAGGCAGACCTGAATATGGAGAGAAGTGACAAAAACAGAGTCTGTGCCTGCCTTTCCTGTAACACGCTTCAGTTAACTGTTTTTCAAGATAAACTTTTTAAGTTCAAAATTAACTTTTTAGATTTACATGAAAATAATGAAGACAGAGTTTCCACATAACACCAAGTTCAGTTTCTCTTATTATTATCTCTTACATTAGTATGATCCATTTGTCACAATTAATTAATGAACTAATAGTGATGCACTGTGATTGACAAATACATTCCTTATTCAGATTCTTTCACCCAATTTCCTTTTCCTGTTCTAGGCTCCTAACTATGACACCACATTAGTTTTCACATGGCTTTAGGCTCCTCTTGGCTGTAAAAGTTTCTTGGACTCTCCTTATTTTGATGTGGTTGACAGTTTTGAGTGCACTGGTTAGGTGTTTGGTAAATCCCTCTGTTAGGATTTGTCTTCTGTTTTTGATTGGATTGGGGTCAGGGGTTTTGGGGAGAAACACCATAAAGTGTCATTGTCATCACATCACACTGAGAGCACATATGATCAACACGACTTATCACTTGTTGAGATTTTCTTACCTGACTGCGGTGGCGTTTGTCAGGTCTCCCCACTGTAACATTACTCTCCCCTCGCCCCTCACTTCCACACACACTACGCTGGGTGGGTATCATTCTGCTCCTTCTGATGGCTGTTGGGTTCCTTTGACCTACTTTCTTCATAGTAAAGCTTTTTGAGTATTTCAGGGTCCTGGAGGCTGGCTCATTAACTGATGCCTCATGAGTTAGCTTTTAAAGGTATCGCAGTTCATATATATATTCATTTATTATAAACGGCATAGTATATTATAATTTGTATAATATTCCAGTTCACAATTGGGTAAGCTTTGATATATGTACACCTGGGAAACCATCAACACAATCAAGAGAGTGAACATATTCATCAGGCCCCAAAGTTTTCTCAAGCTCCTTTATAACCTTTTGTTCTCTCTTTCCGCCCTTCTCCTTCACCTTCTCCAGACATGATTTAAGAAAGAAAAAAAAAAAATGAATTGTATATTGTATATTTTTTTCAGTGACTTGTTTCCCTTGACATAATTATTTTCAGTTTCATTCATGTGTTGAATGTATAAGTAGTTAATTCTCTTTTATTGCCGAGTAGGATTCTTCAGCAATAATAAACTCCGGAGCAAAAATCAAATTTTTTTCTCTATTCATTTGTTAATGGATATTAAGGTTATTTCCAGATTTGGGTTTTTACAAATAAAGCTGTTCTAAATAATTGTGTATATTTACTTTCATTTCTCTAAAGTGAGAGTGGCTGCTTCAGATATATAGTGCAGTAGTCAGGCCACTACACCATCCATGAAGTGGCTTCCCTGACAAGACATGAGTTCATCTGTTCCCCTAAAAGAATATTTACACCCTTATTGATTATATTCCCTAAACTGTCTCTTCTGTCTCTGCAGTAGTATTGTAGTTATCAGTTTGTGTTGCCTCGTCCCTTCCCCTTTTCCCTCATGCCCATCCCCATCCCATCTAGCCCTCATCAGTTTTTTCTTTGTGTCTCTAAGACTATTTCTGTTTACATTGCTCATTTATTCAGTTCTTTAGATTCCACATATAAGTGAGATCATATGGTATTTGTCTTTCTCTGACTGATTTATTTCACTTAACATAATGTTCTCTAGGTCCATCCATATCGTTGCAAATGGTACGATTTTTTTCTTCTTTATAGCTGCATAATACTCCATTGTGTAAATATACCACTGTTTCTTAATCCATCGTCTACCAATGGGCATTTCGTTTCCAAGTCTTGGCTATTGTAAATAGCACTGTAATGAACATAGGGGTGCATATATTTTTTCGAATTAGTGTCTTGGGTTTTTCAGGATAAATGCCTAGGAGTGGAATTGCTGGGTCAAAAGGTAGTTCCATTTCCAGTGTTTTGAGATACCTCCATACTGACCTCCACAGTGGCTGCACCAATCTGCAATCCCACCAACAGTGCAGCAGGGTCCCCTTTTCACCACAGCCCCGCCAGCACTTGTTGTTTGTTGATTTATTGATGGTAATCATTCTGACCGGAGCTAGGTGGTATCTCACTGTGGATTTTGTTTGCATTTCTCTAATGACCAGTGAGGTTGAATATTTTTTCATATGCCTGTTGGCCATCTGTATGTCCTCTTTAGAGGTAGTACCTTTTTAAATTCTTAGCAGCAG
The DNA here is from genome assembly GCA_033961575.1 of Aselliscus stoliczkanus. Taxonomy (NCBI): domain Eukaryota; kingdom Metazoa; phylum Chordata; class Mammalia; order Chiroptera; family Hipposideridae; genus Aselliscus; species Aselliscus stoliczkanus. The sequence goes on from CM066727.1 coordinate 10,519,425, forward strand.
TGTGTGAAAGTTCCATCTGATCCAACACTTGGAATCCAGCATTCTCAGCATATTGTCACATGTAGAGCATTATGTCATTGTGGCTTAATTTGTATTTTTCTAATGAAAAGAGTTAGTGAGTGTCTTGTCATGTGATTATTTTTCATCTGAACAGTTTTGGTACAGTGTTCAGTCAAATATTTGACCTTTTAACATTATACTCTCTGGGGGTGACTGGTTAGCTCAGGTGGTTAGAACGCAGGCTCATAACATTAAGGTTGCCAGTTCGATTCCCACATGGGCTGAGGAGCTGTGCCCTCTACAACTAGATTGACTTGGAGCTGGTGGGTCTTGGAGGGACACACTGTTCCCAAATAAAATTTATAAAAAAAAAAAAAAGATTGTACTCTCTGCTTTCTTATTATTATGCTTTATATATTCTGGGTACAGGCCATTAATCAGATACTGATTTGTAAATATTAACTCTTATTTGGGGACTTGGTTTTCATTCTCTTAACAGTGACATGTTAAAGTCAGAAGATCTTTTTTTGGTTAAAGTGCACCTTGTCAGTGTTTTTATTTTATGGATTATGGTTTTGTGCTCAATCTAAAATTTTCCAATTCAGTGTTACAAAGATGTGCAAATTTGTTTTCTTTCAGAGGTTTATGGTTTTAGCTTTAACATTTAGGTTTATGGCCCATTTTGCATTTACTTTCAGTAAAAAATATGGTTAAAAGTGCATTTATTGCAAATAGGTATTCAATGGTTCATCACTATTTGTTAAAAAGACTGTCCTTTCTCCACCTCTGTCAACAATCAACTAATTCTATACTTATGGGCCTATTTCTTTGCCACTTATTTTGTTTCATTGATCTATGTATCTTGAACATAGGGGTGCATATATTTTTTCGAATTAGTGTCTTGGGTTTTTCAGGATAAATGCCTAGGAGTGGAATTGCTGGGTCAAAAGGTAGTTCCATTTCCAGTGTTTTGAGATACCTCCATACTGACCTCCACAGTGGCTGCACCAATCTGCAATCCCACCAACAGTGCAGCAGGGTCCCCTTTTCACCACAGCCCCGCCAGCACTTGTTGTTTGTTGATTTATTGACGGTAATCATTCTGACCGGAGCTAGGTGGTATCTCAATAAAGAAATAAAGGAAAAACTGAGATTATCTATGTCACAGCATGTAGACCATATTTTGATAAACATAAAAAATTTTTTATATCTTATGAGTAGAAAGACAGTGTGCCTATAACATTATTAATCAGGACAAACAACATGTTACTATTTATTATTAAGAGTTTAATATCCTAATAGTAGAAAATAATGTCTATGCAAAGCTTTTAATTGTTATTGAAGAAACTATCTAGTCATTTAGTTTCTATAGATGGCCTTTTTATTAGCTTTTAAGTTTTACCACTAAAAGATATACATGAAGGGCCAGCCAAGTGGCACAGTGGTTAAGAGCTGGCTTGAGATGCCAGCGGCCCCGGTTCAGATCCCACATAGGAGGGCCAGTGACACTGCCCTCTAAAAAAATATATATATACATGAAACACATATGAGAAATTTAATTCTTCTAATTTTATTACATTTTCTAGAGATTGGGCTCTAATACCTTTCATTTCATTATCTTTAGTTCAATTCAGCTAACAATTAGAGAATAACAGTTGTGTTCCAGTCACTGAATTAATACTCTGGGTATATCTATATACATAGAAAGTCTACCGTCATATAGCATCTACCATTAAGAAGTTCACAGTAGGCAGAAGACATCATACATTTGCAATGTATATACTATTATAATAGCCTCCTTTATGCCCACCTTTACACTGAAAATTATGTTAGCTTTCTAAAATATAAAATTTGATCATGGCATTCACATTATTAAAATATATTAACAATTTTTCCCCTATAGGTTAATATTATAGTTCCTTAATTATAAATTTATTCACTTTATTAGTGGGCCATGGTATATTTTTAGACTGGTCTGCCTTTCTATCATCTCTCCTTTATTCTCTACATGTAAGCATGTGTGCTTTTCCTATATTTCTCAATTTTATTTACTCAAGTTGAAGGTACTAAGGGCCCTTAAAAGTATAAGAATTATATGAGGATAAACAGTTTTCAAGTGAAAAATCAGGTATATCTTCAAAGAACTATAACCATAAACACATAGACTTTGTATTTTTTTATTGAGCCATTCCAACTTCACCTGAGGAAGTCTGCTTATCTTCATATAAATTATATTATGTGGTGCAGTTCAATTGCTTTAAAATATAGCAATTAGTGTGCCTCTTGATTTGATGAAATCAAAACAAAATGTAAAAAATCAATAGGACATGACTAAAATTCATCTTGTTTTGAAAATGACTGTTTCTTCTTGCTAATTCAAATTTCATAGAAAGATAAAGCCATATAACAACACTTTCTCCTTTTAACAAAATAAAATACAAAATGACTCTAATATTTAAAAAAAGACACTGAAAAAGAACATGCAAATGCACAACACAAGTTTTAGGAACAAGAAAACTAATGTAGTGCTTTAAATTACAAACTAAATAAATGAGATATCCATTATATTGGAAACAATTGATAACAGATTTGGTTTGAGGAAACTACAAATAATGCCAAGTAAAAGAAAGATATTGAAAATACAAAGGAGAGATAAAGAGAAATAAAGGAAAAACTGAGATTATCTATGTTTAACAATATTTGCATAATGAAAGATGAGAGAAAATAGGGACCTATTTCCAGGCTTTTTTTTTTTTTTAAATCCAGTGGAAATGCCACACCTTGTAGACCATATTTTAATAAACATGGGGGAGAGGCAATATCAAAAGAGAAATTAACAGGATTTTTTTCCAGAATTAAAAAGGCATAAATCCCTCAAATCAGGATAGAAAGTGAACACTGTGAAGGCCAAATAATACACAATTAGTCAAAATAATGTTTATAATTATAAGTTCCTAAAAGCAATAAAAAAAAAAAAACTAACCCACAAAAATCAATAATTACCCTGATTAGTCTAGTTAGTCACATCAACAACAGAATCCACGTGGTAATGTAATTGCAAGAAAATATCAATCAGCTGAAACTTTTCAAACATGTAATAGTGTTGGGTACATTTGTGTTATATATGTATTATATGTATACACACATACATACACACACACACACACACACACACACACACGAACTGAACTTTTATCTTTAACTGATACTCCATGTAGGAGATAAAACAATATGTACTTTAGGAAGAAGAAAAACCTTGAAGAATGGAGTGAGATTTAAGAAGTCATGATCAAATGTCTTGGGAAAATTTAATAAGTATTGGCTAGAAATACAGCTGTCATTATGATGGCAAATGTTTGGGGTACAAGACAAATTAGAAATACGTTATTGAGTTAAAATAACATTGGTGAGAGATTGTGTTTTAGCATCTTTTTTATTAATTTTGACTGTATAAAATTAAGTAGTGATATTAAATTTTCAGTGTAACACCCAAAACAACAAATTGTGTAGCTTTCGAGTCTGATGAAGAAGTAATAATAACATTATAGAAACTTTGTTATCCAGGTAGACCCAGTGTAATAACATGGTCCCTTAAAAGCAGAAAACCTAACAGATTGTGCAGAAACAGAGATCACAGCCGAAGCAGGATTTGATCCTCTGTTACTATTTAAGATGGAGGAACAGGCCAGGAACCAAGGAATACACATAGTTTCTAGAAACCGAAAAAGCCATCATACGGCTTTCAGAAAGAAATATGGCCCTGCCCAGACCCCAAGTTTAGTCCATGAAGACCCATCTGGGACTTCTGACCTCCAGGACTATAAAATAATAAAATTGTATAGTTTTAAGCCACTGATTTTGTAATAATTTGTTATAGCATCAAAGAAAACTTATATAGTGATGATAAACAAAAACAATTACTTGTAAGCTGAGTAAATTTTACCACCACAGCCAACAAAAGAAACTTACACAATTAGAAAATATAATTTTACTTATCACAGTACCTTCTATGTCAATCCATGTTGTTGCAAATGGTAAGATTTCATTCATTTTTATGACTGCCTAATAGTCTGTTCATATATATATATATATATATATATATATATATATATATATATATATATATATATATATATATATATATATCACCTCTTTGCATTTTTAAAATATGTAGAAATCTGCTCTGCCAATTGAAAAGGGGTGTGAAGAATGAAAGCTGCAGACTCTTTGCCTTCATTCAGTCATTCATTCAGGCAGTGAATCAGCCACTCTGTCTAGTCTAGATAAAGTCCCTGCCTTCAGAGAGCTTTCATTTTACTGGAAAAAGAGACAAGACACTAAACAAGTAAGCACAATACTGCGTATAGCCTTTCAAATCACAGCAAATGCTGTGGAAACAGGAAAGAACAAAAGGTGCAGGGGCAGGGCGATTAGGGAAAGCATTGCTGATAAAAAGTCAAATTTCAGGACAGGCTGGAAGAAGATGAGAATAACATGTGCCTGGGGTGGGGGAGTGCTAAATTTTAATTCCTTTTATTTTTAAAGTGAAAAACACTGAAATAGTCTGTACTTTAGAGGGTCCAGTGTGCGTGTGTGTGTGTGTGTGTGTGTGTGTGTGTGTGTGTGTGGCGGGGGTGTAGCAGTAAGTGGTGGTTGCAGATACTCACTTTTTGGAATCCTCTGCTGTTTTCACTTCTGGTCCTTAAGGAAAGCTGTTCCCCCAAAACACTCTTCATCTTCATCCCATGACTTCTTCCCGCATAAGTCATCAACACTTCTGTTCTCCTTTGGAGTATCATTTCCTCTAGAACATCTTTCTTGACTTTTAAACTGGCATTTGCTTGATCTATGTACTTGCGTAAGACCTTGAACTTCTCTTTTTTGTCTTCATCGCAGTTTACTGCACTAACTTTTCTTCCTTCCCTACTGTTCTGTAATGGTGGTGACGTGAGGACGGCATCCCCAGACCCAGCCTGCAGATGAAAAAACGGCTGCAGAGCTCTGTGGATTGAAAGAAAACCCTTCCTCTTATTTACAGCATTTAAAAAAGGTTTGCTTTGACTAATATATCCCTTAGGTGCTCCTTTGAATTAATTTCCTCAGTATTCATTCAGCAGTTACTTACTGATTGCCTGCAGTGTACCAGGCACCATGACCAGTGTTGAGTTTTCGAAGGCAAATATGATAAACTTGGCTCCTTTGTTGATAAAGGTTCTTAGAATTTAATAAGAAAGGGTGCATATCTGTAACAACCACTGATAATATGCTTAAATTTCAAGAGGAAAGCCATTAAATTCAGCAATGTGTTTTGATTGAAAACCAGTATGCTTGCTTAACTCTTTGACAAGCACTGTGGCTAAATAACACAGGACCTGAAAGGACCCATAAATTATCAGAAGATGTTGACTACAGAGTTCAAGTGAATGAATTGTACTGTGAGTGTGTGACTTGAGCCTGTGGGAGCCCAGAGAACCAAGCAATGCTATCTGTCTGAAACTTTGGAAGAATTCATAGCGTAAGTTATATTACCTAGGACTTGGGGACAGAACTGATTTGCTAAGTGAGACTTTTCCAGAACATTCTCAGTGAAAGATAGAATGAATCAACACACCTTCAGTGACTTTTCAGAATTATTAACCAGCCTTAATAGCTATTAAACATTTAAGAAACAGCATCATATTATCTACAATGTGTCAATACCTAATATGTAGTGACAGTTGCTATGGGGATATGACTCCCTGATAATTGGGATTGCAGGTGAAGCTATTTCTCATTTTTAGTCTTTTTACAAAGTGGCATAAGAGTTACAGTGGTCAATATTCAGCTCACAAAAATAATTGCCTCTTCTGTAAATTAGTAAAATATAAGTAACTTTCGGTATTTTTTTAAATGTCCTTAACAACAACTATGCTATTATATTCTTCCATTAATTGCTGTGAATTAATTTAACCCAAAGTCAATTTACAAACTCATCCCTTCGGGCTCTGTAGATTCAGCATCAGTCATAATTGTTTTTTATTCTATTTCATTTAGAAAATTTAACTCTGCAGGGACCTATTTCCATTACAGTACTGCTTACTCTGTTAAAACAGGTAATTGAGCTTATTTACATCCCTGGCACACAGTGAAAATTGCCTGCAAAAAAGAAAAGAAAAGTTTATTTATGCAATCTGCATGTTTCTTCAGAGTTCATGATCTTTCATTGGACTCTCAAAAGGGACCAAGACCTGATAAAGGCTCAAAAGCACTTGAAATTCTTTCTATTTGCGTTTACCCATTTTTTGAAATCTTGAGAATACTTCAATTGAATGGTTTCATGAAAGCAATAAAAGTTGTTTTAAAATATTTTTCTTATATCAAGAAAAGTTACTTGAAAAGAACCACTGCACAACTCATCCCCTGAGCCTATCCTTACCAGGGCTCTGCGTGACCCTAGATTGTCAACTGCTAATGTCTGAGATGGAATCCTATTTGTTGTAGTACATCTGGTATTTCACGCAATACATGCCACATAGATGGGCCTCCATAGATATGGAAAATTTGAACGAGTGAAAGACCTGAGTTCCTTTTTCTGTTCAGTGTTGCTGGTTGAGTAAGTCCAGGAGGCTGTAGAAACCCTGATCGTGCTGCCTGGACATAGCTTGTTTGGTAGCTATACCCTTTCTGTGACATAAGCTATCTCGGTCCCTGGTGCATAGTAAATATTTGACACATTTAAATGCATAATAAACATTTATTAATTAAAACAAACAAATCAATGCCTGTAACTGCCTTTGTTTACTTAAAAACCAATATAACAATGATCATATTTCACCTTCAGGTATTCGATTATCTATAACTCTAGTTTCATCAGTCATGACTCACCTTGTTGTCCTTTAATGTTATAAAATTGCCAATGGGGAGTGTGAGGTGAAATCCCTGCCACACGGGGACAGGACTTTATTTTAATGAGATCAGCAGAAGTGCATCTCGGTGCATTTTCATCATAATTTAGGGCCTAGTTGAAGTGTGATAAATGATCCTTGTCTCTGATCACTATATTACCTGGGCAGTGATATGTCATTCATGTTTTCCCATTGTACTTTGGAACTGCCATGGGGGTAGCAAATGTACAATAAATACATCGCTTGATTAAATTTATATTTCAGAAAAATTCAATGTGTTAGAAAAATGAGAGTGGCAAACTTACATGTAGCTGAGAATACCAGAGTAAAAAAGACTTTTTTTTTGGACCACCCTCAGCTCCATCCCTCATTGTATACTTCAGAAACAAAGATACATGTATGTTGAATATTTTCCTGGAGGTAATAACCAGTTACTATTCGATAGAGTTAGAGCACAGGTTGTTCACTCCTATAGTAATTCCACAAGCATTTATTGAATAATTGCAATATTCCAGGCACTGTACTAGGTATATATTGAGTTACATAAAGACAAATCCTGCTCTGAAGTTTCTTTAGGAATCCTAGGAGTCACTGACATTTTAGCAATAATTGTGATGCAGTATAAATGAATACAGGTCCAAGAGAGGTTATGCACAAGGTCCAGTGGGGCCAGATGAGATGCAAAAGTAAGTCATTCCCTTGAGAGGAAGAAAGGATTCATATGCGGGAGATAGATAAAAGACAAGTAAATATAATCTAAAGGAACATTGGAGGAAATGATTGAAAAAGAAATGATGATCTGGCCATGATAGAACTTGTAACTCAACTAATGAGTATGTATTTGAAAACAAAGAAATATTAAGCAGGGAAGGAATACAGTGATGCAGTAACACATTTTTTGTTTAGAAAAATATTTGAAGTTGCAGTTATGGAGGTTAGATGGGAGCAGGAAGAGACCAAAAGTAGCACAACCATTAAGATGTTTTTGTGGATATCCAGGCAAGAAATGAGGAGCTGGGAACATAAAGGTGATAATTGACATGGTAATGATATAGAATTCTGCTTAAGACTAAGGATATGGAAAATATAAAAACAATAGGCAGAATTGGCCCCCAGATTGTTGGCCTGGGAAATTGAGTAAACAGTGAGGTTATTCTAGGCAGGACTCAGCCTTGGACTAACTTGATTATACCAGTAACTCACTGGCTGGGGCATACATGCCTTGGTTAGTATGCTAAGGCAAAGGAGAATTTTTTAGGATAAAAATGAAGCTTTTGGATAGGCCACTGGTTTTATGCGGGTATACATAATTTAAAGCATGAGTTTTATGCCAATATAGACCCATGCATGTATGAAATACAGTGTCTATTTTTATAAACAAAATATCAAAAAATTTTTATAATTTGAGTTTTTAATTTAAAGCAGTAGATGCTCCAGAGATTTAGAATTATTGAAACGTTTCTGCCATTTGGTTTCTTGTTAATGCATGTTAATTCATCCTAGTTGCTGAGAAATTTGGTAGGTCTGTGCACTTGGTGCTGTTTTTAACACTGTTTCCAATGTTGGTGAAAGTCACGTATCTGTTGTTTTTAATGAGAAGAAGCCTTTGTACAGGGGTACCAGATAAAATACAGGGTATCCAGGTTATCGTTGAGTTTTTTGTTAATATAAGGTATGTCCCAAATATGAAATTCAAGTTTAACTGTATTTTTACTTGTTTGCTTACTGTATTTTTATTTGTTGCATCTGACAATCTGTTTATTCTTGATGGTCATTCCCTATTTGCAGACTCTGAAACTTTGTGGTGTTTTGAAATATTTTTTGTTGTCTAAACTTCAGATATCATTGTATTTGTTTGTTTTAACGAACAGCTTTTTAAAAATCACTTTAAAAATGTATTATCTATTTTATAAAAGTAACTGGTTATATCTTCATTTTACAAAAATGAAGATTTACATAACTGAAAGTTGACATGTGCCCCTCATTTTGCATGAATTAAGAAAACTTATTTTCATTTGATTAATATTTAACCCATGTGCTAGCAGGATTCCGTAAGGAAATTCTCATGATCCACACACTCAACCATGATGGTCTGACTCCTGAGAGCTAATTTCTGCTTTACTTCTCTGACAAGCCACTTATTTACTACAGGTCAAATCTAGTATGCTAGTAGTAGTGGTAATAGCAGTAATACTACTAATGCTACTCGAAACTAATGCTACTAGAAACTTAGTAAGAAAATAACCATTCTCAAGATACTAATATTCTTCCTTAACAAGTTCATCTCAGTAGTGGACAAAGTACCCCCTATAATTGTAAGCTGAAACCAAGTATGAGCAAACACCACAATTTGATCATTTAGAGCTGAAGCTATGCTATAACTTTAAAACATAAGACCTATTGCAGTTTTAAGAGTAAGGGGATGGAAATTCAATACTGAGAATAATTTTCAATTATTATCGTATATGAAGATTCCAACAGGTTATATATAGAAGTAGATTAAGCTTATATCTCACTCATTGTTTTAAGTACACTAGCAATACACATAATGCTGCATTTTCATCATTCTAAGATTTTGAAAATTGTATGGTATACCAAAGGTTTAAAAGACACCTATACAGAAAATAATAAGAATCATGCCATATTAAAAACATGCAAATTTAAGACATACTGTGATTTAGAAACATAACAATTTAAAGTAAATGAAAATTAAAGATTTAATAATATTAAGTAACATTTTTACAAGCCATCTCTTAGTGGGCAATAAATGTTTTTTATTGGATTTATTAATAAACAAAACAGAATTCTCACTTATATGTGGAATCTGAAAAACTAAATGAATGAGCAAAGAGATATAGAGGAAAAACTGATGGTTGCTAGTTCAGATGGGGATGGGGATGAGGGAGAAGGGGAAGGGATGAGACAGCATAGATGGGTAACTGCAATATTGCCACAGGGATATGAAAAACAGTTCAAGGAGTATAATTAATAATGTTGTAAATATTTTGTGGGGTGTCAGATGGTCACATGTCTTGTTAGGGAGACCATTTCATGGATGGAGTAGAGGCTTGATCACTGCACTGTACACTTGAAGCTGATGTTGTACAATATTGTATGCCAACTGTAATTGAATATATAGATAGTCATGGGATGTGGAGTATACTGTGGAAGGGAGTCAAGGGAATTGTAATAGATATGTATGGTATTGGGGGGATTGGGGTGGCGAATTGGGGAAGGGGGGTTGTCACTTTGAGGGGTAAAAAGTATAACTATTGCACTGCATTGTACACCTGAAACTAATTAAGAAACAACAACAAATGTTTGTTTCACAATAAAAATTTAAAAAACACCAAAAAACAGGATACATAGGATCTGAGTTAGGAAGGAGGAACTCCACTGCCCCCCTTACCTCCCACACCTATGCCATTTGAGCTTCCTTTCTCCTCTCTGCCACCCCATCTCAGGAATTCGCTGCTAATTTAAATAGTCTGATACAAGAACATTTATTGCACTATTATTCCTGGTGGATGCATTCCTGCTTTGCATTATTTCCCCTGTATTTTTTCTGTCATAAAATAATAAGATAGATATACTGAGTTGAGGACTTTTGAATTCTATTGGCTCTCTCTATCATTGTTGCAATGTGTTTAGAAAGGTTAGTCAGCTCAAGGCCTCTTCTGAAGTGAATGTTCCACTCTTTGTCTTAACAGAAATGACTGAATGTACTGGCACAAATAATACAATTGGGTACCAGGAAAGGGGAGGAGAAGACTTCACTTAAGCATAACTTAACTTTCTATCAGATGATTCCATATTAGACACTTCTATAGCTCTTAAATTGATATTTTGATTGTAACATGAAGTATCCTATAGAAAGGAAGCTGTGTTTGATGGGACGGCATTCAGGCATTCATGGGTCTCTGATTTAATATCATTCACTAGTACCAAAATCTTCACACTTTATCTGTAACAGTAACAAGAGGTTCTGGTAACATCAAATATTTTAAAGTGAATATTCATCATCATCAATTACAACAACCCTTGACCCTTGAAGCAGAAAGTTAAAATATTCATAACAGTAGAAAATGTACAAAATCCAAAGTATTGTACTAGATTCTATGGAGAGACAATGAAAAATAAAATACTCCTCCCACCTTAAGTTGTTGATTGTGATGGACAGGTAACAGATGCAAATATGAACTCAAAACTCTTTACTCTGAGTTAGTTGTATGTGGTATTAAAATAATTGGGCCCTACTAAGAAAAATGATAATTCAGAGAATGAGAATGGTCAATGTGGTCTCTGATGGACATGGAAAGATTTGTAAAGAGTTTAAAATGTGGAAAATTTTGTAAGCAGAGAAAAAAAGGAAGAAACCAATATACATTCATGGACATAAAATAGCATAAAACTAGTTGGGAAAATTTAAGTTCATTCATTTTTGTTCAAAACATGAAAAAGAAGGACCACATCATGAATCTTGAATCCATTCAGAGTATTTAATATTATAGACAGTTGAGACATGTTGTCCAGAGCAACAGTTTGGTAAAATAGGGCATTGTGATTTTTTGTTTGTAGTATTATCTAAAATTAACTGGAGGAGTCAGATAGGCATCAGGGAATTGGCAGTAGAGAGCCAATTGAAAAACTACTGTAATAGTTCAGTAATGTAGTAATAGGTATGTTGTTATCAATAGAAACAGGAAGACAGAAACAAGAGAGAGAAAAAGAAAACTATGGAAAAATTAAATTGTGACAATGGATTGTATATAGGACATACAGTGGAAATAAATATGACTCCGTTTTTGTACAAGAGTGATTGAGAGAATGACAATGCATTACCCTACGGAGATCAGGATATAAGGCGGGATGATGGTCAGGAGCTGATGAAGATAGCTTTACATAGTCTCTACTGGGTGGCAGGGGCTTTCATAATGGAAAAGTAGGCAGTCTGAAATGTGAGGTAATTTGAAAGAAAAAGGAGGTAAATTTAAGCTGAATATACAAGTTTAGAAAATGCATAGGGTGCCAAAAAAATGTGTACAAATTTTAAGAAGGGAAAAAACTATTTAAATTGTAATACTCCACACATACCGATAACAAACGCTGAATACAAGTCCCAATTGACTTCTGCAATTAAAAGAGGTGCTCAAAGTGGTTCCAATCAGTGCCCAGACACTTCTGATTTCGATGAACTACTGCTTGAGCAACGCTGACCAAAGTGTCCACATGTATACATTTTTTTGGCATCCACGGTATATGTCAGACAGAAAAAGGCAAATAAGTTGTGGTATCACTTATTTTGTGGAATCTAGAAAAACAAAAAAACAGTCAAAATTGTGCAAATAGCAAGTGGGAAAATGCCAGGGGCTGAGGAAGTAAAAAGAGGTTGGGAAAAGGGTACAAAATTGCAGTTTTTAAGGTGAATAAGGTCCGAGCATCTAATGCATAACATGGTAACTGTGGTTGATAACATTGTATTGTGTAACTGAAATTTGCTAAGAAACTAAAACTTACACACACACACACACACACACACACACACACACTTACAAATAATTGAGGTGATAGATGTGTTAATTAACTCAGTGGGGGAAATCCTTTCACAATGTATGCATATATCAAATTATCTCATTGTGCACTTTAAATATTTTGTAATTTTATTTGTAATTATGCCTCAATAAAGCTGGTAGGGGAGAAAATATTTATATAGAGCTAGGTGAAAGTTAAATTTCTGAAAGTAAATTAGATTTTTCTTCTCATTGAGGAAAATTTTGATCAGATAGATTTTTCTCTTTTATAAATTCTGTAGGTAAAAAACAGGGTGATCTCTTAGGAGCCTTACTTTACCTTAATGACATTACAAGAAATATCAAGACACCATCTAAAACACAAGCAATTTTGTGTAAAATGAAAAAAAAAGATAAAAAGCTTGTTTAGTTTCCCCCAAAATCCGTGTGTCCCTTTATAGGCAGAAGTAATTAAAATATACCCTGGAACAGCTCTCATATCCCTTTGGCTGTATCAGGTCAGCAAACTACAGCTCGCCAGCCACATGCGGCTCTTTGGGTACGTTCCATCTCAAAAGTTTGCTGACCCCTGGAAGAGCCAATCCTGTCCCTCACAACAGTCTAAAAATTATTCAAGAGCCATAAATATATTTTTACAGATTCACTATTATGTGCATAATACCCTTTAAAATTTTTATAAATGAAACTATGATAGTTTATTTTCATTTTCAACTTTACTTCAGAGCCACATGCACGTACCCAAAGAGCCCCAGCTTGCACATGCCTGAAGGCTCTTTCGACTCAGAAGCTTGCCGACCCCTGAGCCATATCATTCCATGGTGGTGCTCATATAATCACGATCATCTTTATTTCTTTGTATGATTCTTTATTCCGAGAACTATTGATATACATAGTTAGTGAGTGACTTCAAGAAATAACTTCCTCGTGACATTGGCTTTAATTGAAATCATATGACAGAGAATCCATCACTTTGGTAATGTACTTACTTTGTGTCTATTAAGGATAACCTTTGCTCCCAATAAACTTTTGTAGGCACCACTGTTCTCTTGTCATTATAGCATGATTCTCTTAATGAGATGCTTTTACTTTCGCTTCACAATGAAATCAAATATATTTTATTGTGCTTTCCTTCTATTCAAATTAAGAAAAGCATAATGCTTATTAATGACAGGTGAAGAAAGCAATGGCTAATATTTTCTCTTCCTGCCTGCCTCCCTATGAAAATGATAATTACAATTTTAATTTGAAGACGAGGTGTATTTTTAAAATGCTCAGCATGTGGGGCCGGCCGAGTGGTGCGGTGGTTAAACGCTGGCTTCGGAAGCCAGCGGCCCCGGTTCGGTCCCACATATGAGGGCCAGTGACACTGCCCTCAAAAAACAAAACAAACAAACAAAATAAAATGCTCAGCATGTGATATTTCTAGGTTGAACTATCTACTTATTTTTCATTTTGAATCATACAAGAGCTACAGTTTGAATTAATTTTTTTCAATCATTATCAAAACATTTATATCACTGCTGTTGATTTCAACATTAAGAGTTTCAAGATGCAATCTTTCCCCAGTTAGCTAAATTTATGGTATACACTTTCAAAAGTTTAATGGCCCCTGTTGCAGAGCAGATTACTGCTAGTATGAAGCTTTATAAGGGTCTATCTAGCTCTGGCTATTTTCTCATAAGTAAATGATATACTAACAAAGCTCGGCAGTCATCTCTTTTTAAATCAAAGTGTTTTCAAATCAAAGATTGGATATTATTGAATTGGGAAAATCTATGCAAAAGCAAAAACAATGGAAGGGGATAGTCAAAACTAAACATCTTAAAACATTTTTATTTGCATCAAGTACACTTAGCTTAAAATGCTTTGCATTTTCAATTATTTAGCATACCTTTATAGTTATCAAGATGCTATTTCAACTTTTATATTGTCTTTTAAATATTGTTTCCAAAATCTGTACATATTCAGGGAAAAAGAGAGCTACATATAACAAAGTTGCGCTGAAAGCAAACTTAAGTCTTAATTTATGCATCGAAGTGTGGCCTTTACCTTCACACTCATGTTATTATGAAAGTTGAGTGTAATCTTATATTTCTTTCCAACCTCTTTATAATTCCTCAAAGAATTCTTATTTATTATGTATTTGCTTAGAGTTTCTTACTAATAGCTTCTCTTCAATATGATTTTAGCAAACTTCTTATAAAAGATAGTCTGTAAATGCATTACATCAATTCTAAGACATATTGAGTAAGATATTCACCAGCTGATAACATTTTCAATGATTTCTAAAGTTTTAGCTAATAATGGAAATTACTTATTTAGCATTCTTTTTTTGTTTGTTTGTTATTCACCTCTGTGCCAGTAACTTCTGGGTCTCAGGTTTCTAGGTGATGCATGATTTTGCCTCATCTCTTGGATCAAAGTAAAGATTGATAATACTTTGGGTGATCAATTTTTTTTATTTAAAAAAATCTTTATATACAGGTATCTGAACGCATTCATTAGTAGGCATTGACTCACATGAATCCAAATCCCACAGATGTAAACACAGACTTTTTAAAGTTGAGATTATTTTTGTTAAGTATTTGTGATTTATTGATTATGGTATGATCAGTTACAGGAGTGGCTTTGTGGGAAACTGACTTCACAGCTTTGTAAGTAGAGGTAGTCTCAAAGTTTCTTGTATTTTATTAGCAGTTTCCCAAATGGCATGCCTAGGAACACTTTATATTTCAGAGTTCCAAAGCAGGATGTTTGAATCCACTCTATTTTACCCTGCTCTGTTTTACTTCGTACTTGAAATGTCCTTTGAAAACTTATTAATCACCTTCTTACTTTAACATATGCCATCTAGTATGGTGTCTGAAATGTATTCAGTAATCCACAAAGTAAGATAATGTCTAGATATACCAGATGTTTCAATGGAGATGTATTTTCAGATGAGATGATCCATTAGCCTACGATTGATCATTAGCCTGAATGAATTGTTTTTCAGATTAATACACTTGAACTAGCAGAGAAAAGGAACCTCGACTGAGAAATGGGCTGAGAGAGGGATTCCATTTAGAGGGCAGAGTGTTCTCATAAAAAATGAAACATGGGTATTGCCTAATGAAAGTAAACTGAGGCTACATTTTACACTGCAGTGATTAGGGGTGGAAAGGAAGGTGTAAAATGGCTTCAGGGTTTTTGAGAAAGATGGGTATCCAAGGATCAGTGAACAAGTAAAACTGTGATGCATCAACAAATATTTTGTAGTCTTATTTTGTTTATATAGAAATTGAAATAATCAACTTGGCATATCATCTGTATGACAGCGGACTGCTATTGTAGAAATAAGATCATGTAACCATTTTTAACCATTTGACAATAGGATTTTGTTTCTTTGATATAATCTTTAATGATAATACACCTAGCCTTCTAAGTCGGTTTGTAATAGATTTTATAAATGATAGGAGATTGTCCTATATGTCCATTTCATCCCTGTCTTTGTCTGATTTTCTCTTCCATAAGTTTGTTTATATTGTTTTGCACCTTTTGTTTTACCCATGGATACTACAGGGTGTCTCAAAACGTTAACTAACATCTCTAACAGTTTTTGACACTGCATAATCCCTAAAGAAAACTATAGTTGTGTACTCTACTCCTACATTAATTATGACTTCTATTTATGTGAATTTGATAAGTCATTGGAGGGTGGAAATGATGAGAATGTTGGACATAAAGTCCTTTCTAGTTAATTGAATTTTTCATGTTGCACTGCATTAAGAGAAATTATGTTAGAAACCCAGCCTGAGGTTTACTCCTTTGATCTCGTGCTTTGTGGAATTTTTCTCTCCCTTTCTCTCACTGTTCAATAACTGCTTACCGTGCTGCTTTTTTAATCCTCTGACCTAGGCTAATTAGATTTCTCCACTAGCATAATACTACTATAACTGTATGTCTACCATGTCTCTTTAGAGTGACACAAGTATAATGGAGAGTCCCTGGAATTATATTTAACTGTATCACTGCACAAAAATGTGAAACTTTAGGCAGTACAATCAAGCTTATGTTATCACATGCAATGTAATATACCTCTCCTGCTCCTCATCTTAAAGCTCTGAGATCTTCATGGCCAGCATCTTCAACCTGGAAAATGATATTTTGATGAGAGCATACATTTCAGTGAGTCTAAATTTAAAGTTAGAAGATTGTCTCCAAGGTTGATCTATTGGAATTACTTATCTGATCCAAAGTAATTCAAGTAATTCAGGTGTAGTGCAACACTTCTAATTTTAAATTCAGAAGCAGTGAGGAGTGAGTTGGATTATTGGCTATAGCATTTAGTCAATCCTCTTTCTTGACTTCTAAAGCCTGGCCTTTTAAAAATGTACTTCAGAAATCCATGTGTTCACAAGCATTTGATTCATTAATTTTGAAAGATTACACAGATCTGTTAATGATAAGTTCAGAGATACCAAAATCCCAAGTGTGACTATACACAATTAGAAGAATCTGTACAAAATATCATAATGAGTCAGAGCTTCCAATATGAATCTTTGGTGAAGAGGTGATCGGATTCTAACAGGCAAGTTATATATATATATATATATAGTCTGAATCCTCATTCAATGAATGCTTGGAGTTGGAGGTAGACAGAATATAAAGAACTTTCTTTTTCCTCTATTTGCTTTCAGTGTATATATTTGTAAGCCCCTTATTTTTGTATCAAGTGCTACAAAGGGAATACAGATTTTATAGATCTCAAACTAAATGTCTGAGTAGGCACCTAACTTAATCTTGGAAGCCTAAGCATAAACTAACTTTAAAGATATTGTTTTCTTTCCTTCCTTCCTTCCTTCCTTCCTTCCTTCCTTCCTTCCTTCCTCCCTCCCTCCCTCCCTCCCTCCCTCCCTCCCTTTTTCTTTCTTTCCCTCCAGAAAAATATAATAGCATAGGATAAGAGAAAGAATGATATTGCTGCTATTTATTCAAATCACAATTTACACCCAGTGCTCCCAATTTTAGTGTATGTATTTGTGTTTATAATGTGTGTATCTACAGAGGCACACACATACATGTAACATGTAATTTTATAGGATTAATATTGAACAAAGTGATGTGTGCATGCCACTGTACACTGACACACAAGGGGTAGAAAGCTGCATCTTTATGTTGTTTTGAACTTAAGCAATTTGCCATTCAGCTCAGGAAACAAGCCAGGAACTACTACTTGATCTGGGCTTTCAGGTCGAATTGGAATTGTAGGGAGAGGACATGGAAAGGGAAAGGCTCTCAAAACTGGGGAATATTCAAAACCAGGAAAGGGATGGGGATAGCTATGGCATATTGGAGGGCGATGAGGAGAGCGACCTGCTCTGAGAAAAGAGGGGCTGCTGGACGTGATGGGAGACACTTCTCATATGTATACTGTGCCTCCATCATGGAGGAGCTGAACAGTCAGGCTGAGTGGTGGGTGTGTTAACTGCTTGAAGAGCACATGTGTTTCTAGGCAGAGAGGAAAGAACCAATCAGGAAAAAGAGAAAAAATCAACTCTGAAAAAATAAGAAATGATTGCCAAATCTGAGAACACAAGAGAAAAAATGAGCTAAAAACCCACAAAGGAAAGCAACACACACTAGGGAAGTGAGGGCACGCAGGGATCTGGCCCTACCAGTCCACTTCTTCCATTCCTTTCAGACATTGCTAATCGACCATAACATGTTTCCTCCAGGAAAATCAATCAGCCCCAGAATCACTCACAAGCAGGACTCCAGGAACTCCTAATCCATTATTACCGGCACAGGAGATGGAACCTACTTGCTATCTTAGAAATAATAAAAAAAGAGTTAAAGAAGCATTGTAGACAGAAGCCACTAATGTTACCATTTTTACTTGCGATGATGTAGATAAATAATTTTACTTTTCTTTTTTTTTTTTTTTCCTGGATAGATAGTTACTTGATTGAACAGTTGCAGGAAATGGTCTACCTGAACAGAGTTTATAAGGCTGTGTTTTTCAAATTATAGTCTGTAGACCACCCCCAGCAAAATCTCTGCAATCCAGAATCTCTGGATTCCCTTGCTAAAGCATGCTGAGTGAGAAGCCGGGCCAGGAAACAAAGGAGCTGAGCTTTTAGAAAACCCCTTGCATGCGCACTTTGAAATACATGACTATAAGGAGCGCTGGTCTGGGTAAATTCCTGAGTACCAGCTCTGAAACAGCAAATGCTGACAGAGCCATTGAAGCTACAATGCCTTATGGATACTTAGTTTCTTTTAATATACAGCTTTAGGAAGGCATCAACCATATTGGCTGAGATAAAATTTAATAGAGTAATTGTGTTTGCTCAATGGAAACACAAATATATACACTTGTACAATACTAAAATAATATACTGATATAACTCTATTGTGTTTGATGTTAGCAACCAATGATTTAGGCTGGATGAGGGTGAAAACTTGGCCAAATCAGGAGTGCCTCCTCACTGGACCCTTTTCTCTTCTGGCCTGCCAGTGTTAGATCGCTATGTCAGTCTTACTCCTCTGCTTTTGTGCCCTGCAAACCTAATAGAGTGCTGTCCGTTGTGAGTTCCTAAGAAAGACATGTTAAATTAAATGGTAGTTGACTTTCCACTCTGGTGATGCAAACAAAGTACATACCACCTAGAGATGTGAAGCAAAATAACTTTTCATAGGTGGCTTGATATAAGCCATATCTTGTTTAAGGTCATATTCAGAGCCACTAATTGTCAAGCTAAGTCATAAAATTTAAAGTCATCTCTCTCTCTCTCTCTCTCTCTCTCTCTCTCTCTCTCTCTCTCTCCCTCCCTCCCTCCCTCCATATATATCCATAATGTATATCCATATCCATAATGTATTTGTTGTATCTCTCTTAAGAAAATCAAATATACCTTAATTTCTTATATTTATGGGGTTATGATTCCTTGTTTATATATAAATATCTCCACGATCAGGTTCTTTTTGTTTTCCCAGCACCTAGGTATATGCAGTAGGTGCTTAATTACACTTGCAAAAATGAATGAATTAAGAAATAAGAAAGCCAGCTCTGGGAGGATTGTGCAAAGACAGATTTCTTTTTGCCTCATTGTCTTTATAACATTATCTTGCTAAAAAATCTTTTGCCCTGACCTGGACATGGAGCCACTGTCTTAGTCCTGAACTATAACTGTCTTAACATTTAGACAACAACAGTGGATATTTTTTGACACCTTCATTTGTGCATAGTGCCATGGTTACCAGGTAAACACAAAGTGTAAAGAAGAAATTCAATTATTTCTTTGTGACTCATTGACACTCCACCCAAGTAAGGTCGTATGCATTTGTTTTAATTGTTCTTTCTCGAAGTTTTAGAGATAGTTAAGCAAGGAAGTTATATGCCTAAAAGTCTATAAAAGTAAAAATAAAATTAACAATGGACTATAAGATTTTATGACAAGGATGGAAAGTGAGATAGGGAGGACATGCTATGTATTTAAATGTTTGAATCCATTTTTAGAGCCACCGTATGAGATATGCAGAGTCTATTGATAGGCATTAAAATGAATGAGAGACTGAGGTTCAGTGAAGCCCAACCAACTATTCCAAACGACTTTGAAAAAAAAGCCCAGATCTTTTCATACTTCTTTGAAAACATAAATTTGGGAAAAATATATTTCTCAGAATATTTCAATCTTATGTCTAATATATTATCCCAAAAACAGTCTACTCTCTTGGCCTAAATGCCAAAGACTAGTAATTTATTACCTGAAGTTCTGGATATTGAGGGTTTATATTTAGAGTAAAGAATACCAGAGATAAAATAGAGTTGCTTTATAGAATTTCTATCTCAGGATCCACTGTATTTGACATCAGCCCATCCCCCTAATGCATATTATGGCCCTGAAAAATAACAGGTTGTCAAATTTAGTGATGAATCACTTTATACCCCTAGAAACACAGGCATTTCAGGAAGCAAATTAATTTTTTCACTTTTACTTTCAGATTACTGACTTACAGTAAGTAATTATGAGCAATTTTTTTTTCTGGTCAAGTGTCAATCAATGAGCCCCATAAAGGTACAATTAAGATTCTATAAGATCTCTTATGTTTATATCTTGTATATCTTTAAGCAACTGTGGAACCAAATGAATGGATTTATCATGCCCCATACCCCAAATGAAGGGAAAAGAAAAGAAAAGAAAAGAAAAATCTTTATCTTATTACTGAATAATTGCCTTATAACTAGATAGATAGATAGATAGATAGATAGATAGATATAGATATAGATATATAAATTTGAGTGCATTTTATTGACATATGCAATATGTTAAACAAAATTTTTAAGTGTACAAAAAATAATACAATAAAATGAAAGCTATCCTTTAATGTCAGTCTTTGGAAAGGGAGTTAGGAAGCTGTTACACATATTTTCTCTGAATTCGCTTTGAAATATGCATAAATTCACATGACATTTTGGTAAATGTATTTTTCCTAAGAAGATGTCATGTATTTCAGGAAGTGTATGATTTGGCAATTACTAAAGAAATTATTCATTTTTCTTGTATAAAAAATAAATAGTTGCATTAAATACATGTAACTTGTCAGAATGTGACTGATGATTACATCCAGCAATGGTAACGTATGTCTCTGCTCATTCAATTTAACACTACATTTTCAATAATAAATAAATTAGGTAATAAATTTGTGTTATGTCCTGGAATTTAGAAATAACTCTCTCTCCCCCCTCCCTCCCTTCCTCCCTTCTTTCCCTTTCTCTCTCTCTCTCCCTCCCTCCATCCCTTCCCTTTCAGTCTGTCTCGATCTCTTCTCTCACTCGTACTCTCTCTCTCTCATCTCTGTTTCTATCTTTATATCTTTCTCTTTTATTTTTGTTATGCAGTACACTGAGTACTGTGTAATGAAAAATACTACAACTATTATGCCAAGAGAAAACTAAATACTCCAAAAGGAGAATAAGGCAATAATATGATCAATGATTTTTTTAAACCCCTCCTTATACTTTTATTATTTTTTTACATTTCAAGCTCTTTTACATCTCTAATCTTATTTTATCCTAATAAAATTTTGTGAGGGTCTATAACATTACTTTGACAATTGAACACCAGTGGAAATCAAGGCCCATTAATGTGAAATGATTGACCAGTACGTCATACAGGAATTAGCAATTAGTAGCATATTTGATATGAGAATACAGTTTTCTTGACTTCAGTTCTTTCTACAGAACAAATAAGTAGATACTATTGGTGTGCTGATTCTCCCATTTAACTGTGCCAGCTTCATGGTTTGTCCTTTATTTATTCTAAAGTGTTTTAAATTTGTCATCTTTGCCTCTGTCCTAAAACAGAAATGTAAACAGTAAAAAAGGGCTTTCCTGCCCTGGTGCCGAAGATGAAGACCCAGTGCTCAGTCTGATGGGCTTAACTTCTATTGAAATGGGTGGACCTTGTGTTAAATAATGAGGTGACACAGGAGTAGGAAATGATTGACAGGTAGCATCTAGAGTCTATGAAAATAAAACAGGACACATGCAGGTAATATAATAGTTTTGGGTTGGTTGGTTTGTTGTTTAGCAATGATGCCAGACAGGCAGAACACACTCAAATCCTGAACCATGTAGCTTTTCGCATCAGGGAAGCTGAGATTTTTGAAAGTAGGAGCTGAACCCTGACATTTTTTTTTTTTGTAAATCAAAAGGAAAGGTCATGGAAAGGGAGTGGGACATTGTCCTGCCATGGCCAGTGGGTGCCAGTAAGTTTCAAGGTGTTCTTAATGTGAGGTCATCACTGCTGAGTTGTGAGTCTGTGTATGTTCTTGTTTGGAAGGAAGTGTTTGGGATTTTGTGAGGCACAGGATTGCTTACATGGGACACAGCATAACAAAAGCAGCATACGTGCTAGAATTAGATAACTATGCATCTTACCCCGGCTCTACCATTTGTTTGCCAGCTCTCTGTTGTTAGAAAGCTGAGGTTCAAATTTTCAGTTACTAAAATGATGAAGAATTTATATCACTGTAAGGCCTGCAGGTGTTCACTAAATAATTACTGGATATTCTCATCTTGTTCCCTGTAGATCCAACCTTGCTTCTCTACCTTGCTCTTTAGTGACATTAGGAATTAATCTCCTTTGCTGGTCTAGGTGGGATACAGTCAATGACATTTATCAACAGGAGAAGGGAGAGCAAGAGAAACTGGTGTAGGTATTTCTTCCCCCAGGCCCCTTTCCACAGGCTTGGCAGGAACAACCTTTCTGTACCAAAGGAGAAGGAGGCCAGGTGTCCCAGGAAATGCACCTGTGGCACCCCACAGTTTCCAATTCAGCTGGGTCCCAGCAAACCCTCCTTCCCTAACCTTTTCAGGCGCAGGGTAGCAGTGTGTTACCTGCCTTGATTCTCTCCAGAGGGCTTCACCATTATTTGTTCACTTCCTTCGAATCAGCTCACGCCTTTGTAAACAGTGCCTTTATTAAACTCTCCAAATGCCCGTCTTTTATGTGCCATCTGTTCTCCAACCGGGACACTGATCAAATCATTATCATCATTATTATCATTAAAGCGTTCTCAATATGAATGCCATCCCAAGTGCTGCTATGAAGGAGACTCATAATAATTGCCTTAAGATTGTGAGAGCTATCAAGTGACACATGGAAATGCACAACCCTCAATCTTGTGAGGTTTGTGGGCAATTAGATGTCATAAATGGACTCAAAATTGTTCATAGTTGTTGAGAAGTGTACTAATTTACTAATTATTTATACACATGTATTTAGTGGGGTATTGTTGAAAATTGCACAAATATGTATCTGTCAATTTCTATAAGTAAATGTAAATGTAAAAATAAGACAAAAATAACTTTTGTCTTTTGCATTTATGAGAATCAAGAAAAATATGTTAGATATGTCTTCCTGGGAGTGGCTAGGATGGAGTTTGCTGAGAGAGGGGCCTCTGCCTTCGATCCCAGGGAGGCAGGCCAGAGTGACCACAGCTGTGACCACGCTGGTCCTGACAGACCAGGCCTGGAATTCCCATGGCAGATTCACTGTGGGGTCCGGCTCCCCATCTGCCAGGATACACAGCAGTAAACAAAGTCTATTCAACTACATGGCAAAAATAGAAGGTATTGAGTGTTGGGCTTACTGAATTAAAAAAAAAAAAATAGAGTTGGCAAAGGATAAGAACCAGAATAGAACTAAAATATGGTGGGGGTTTTTTGTTTGTTTGTTTTTTTGAGGGCAGTGTTACTGGCCCTCATATGTGGGACCCAACCGGGGCCGCTGGCTTCCAAAGCGAGCGCTTAACCACCGCGCCACTCGGCCGGCCCCTAAAATATGTTTTTAAAGTTAGAATGCTGCAAACCACATCATTTTGATAATTTAAGTAGCCAGACTTTTACAAATTACACGCTGGCTGATACTCTTCAGTCACTTCTCTGAAGCAGTTTAAGAAAACTAACTGGTTCACTTTTACAAAGCTGGAGCAAGATACATCAGGATGAGCGATTCTCCTCCTAGTAAATGTTGAGGAGACAAGCATTCCTTTTCTGGATGTTTCCTATCAGTGAGATTTCCAATAACCCATAGTTTGAGGCAGTTCACCCTTTCTACCTCATTCGGTTGTCACAGGCATTGGGATGGAATACTACAGGTTTAATATAGCCACGGCTAATGTCTTGTTGATTGTTTTATAATCAAGCCTTGCTTGTAATGTCTGTCATAGTTTGCCCCAGGAATCAGAGTGTCAAGAATAACTGGGACAGGGCCGGCCGAGTGGCGCGGTGGTTAAGCGCTGGCTTGGGAGGCCAGCGGCCCCGGTTCGGTCCCACATATGAGGGCCAGTGACACTGCCCTCAAAAAAAAAAAAAAAAAAAAAAAAAAAAAAAAGAGTACCTGGGACAAATGACTTTCTCCTACTCAGGTGCAAAAGTACTTCCTAACAAGATAGCATCGTAGTTCCTTCATCCAGAACCTAAGATTAATAAAAGCAAATAACACATTAAAATAAGACATAAGTGCTGTTAAGTGATAAGTCAGATTTTTGGAGCCCCCTAGAAGTAAATGTATTGTTTTACATTCTGTGGGTGACATAATGGGTGACAGAAAATCCTGAATGTGTATTGTTGCTTTTCACTTAGACTGTTGGCAGTAGGTTTGCCATCCTGCACAGATATCACAGGTATCAGTCTAATAGCCTTGAACCTCCTTCACACTTACACATTTTTAGATGATTTGAACTTTGGTTTCTCACGCCTGATCATCTTATGTATTTAAATACCAAGGGTGAAGACAATAAATTGAACCGAATGATCTGGGTCTTATCATGGAGCCAGAATTTGTTGTCTCTGATGATACTTTAAAATAAGTCTTTCTATGTTTACCTATCATTTGTTTCTTATAACTCTCACTGACACAAGTACTTCAAAATATCTGAAAATCCATTTATTTCCCCAAGACATAAGTTTAGTATATCTTAAATGATGCATAGTAAAAGCGATTATATAAACGTAACCTCTGTACATTTTTGGTAGTGATAACAGTGAAAGGAACACCAAGAAGTCTCAAACTGACTCCTGAGAAGTAAGCATTAGTTAGGGGTGAGAAATACACTTTGAGAGGATTTTACTAATAGAGCCTAACACACTTGGCTGATGTCAAAGCTAATGTTGGGCTGATCTAAGTTAACTGACATAATATTGTAATTGGCTCACTCTTACCAATAAATTGTGGCAAATTCCCATCTTTGCTCACGGAGATTCTGAAATAAATTTCTTATATTAATTCAGGAAGTTATAGATAGATAGATAGATAGATAGATAGATAGATAGATAGATAGAACCAAATATTTGTAAATTACATGTTTATAATGATACATCCAACTATATTTCATTAGGTTTTTAAATATCTGAGAGTATTTGAAAAAAATGCAGTGTGAACATAATTAAAATCTTAAACTAAGAAATAAGGATATCACAAGAGAACTAAAATCAAAATGTTGAACCATGTTGTTCCTGTTTAACATCTTACATCCAAATATTGCTTCTCAGTGTGTCGGGTGCTTTGACTGGTACATGAAAAAGCCGGTTTGCATAAATATTCAAGAGGTAGAAGGAACTCTCACCTTAATAGGCTTCCCACTTACTCTTAAAAAAAGGATCATCTTTTTGATTAAATTCAAGCTAATAATTAATATAAAGAAAGAATAAAATATCTCCAAGCTTTCAGAATACTTTAGATATTGGTATGTGTATGAAGTAGAGAAAGGTGGAGGGATAGTTACAATAATTGTAAATAAAGATACAGCCTTATTCCTTTGATTGTGCAAAATCATAATTTTTGTCATTGGGATATATTATAAAATAATGAAATTATGAACTCTTTAATGTAACACTTGGTTATTTACCCCCAAGCACATATTTCCTACCTAGTTGTGTTTTTGCTTGTCCTCTTGATTTTATTCATTTTGACCTGCACAAGCCATTGCATCTTGTAATACATATATTTCTGGTCATCTTTTAGTCACTCATTATTTTGGCCATGGTTAGTTGAAGGTTTCATTTGATTAGATTTGTTTTTGATAACTTGGTATCTGTGATTATTTGAAATCAATGTGAAAATGTGGAAGGGTGTTTTTGTTGTTGTTGTTGATTGCTTTCAGTCCCTACCCATGGCTTAGTGCCTCTTGTCGGGGGGAAGAAATTGGGACAGACGAGAACCCGAGAAAAATATAATATGAGCAATACATAAATCAAACATCTTTATAGATCAAAGTCATTTGTTTTATTTAAACAATATAAAATTACATTACAAAATTATCATATTTGATATAGTCATGAATGAGAAAATATGGTAAAACATGAGATAGATTTTTAATAAGTATTTTGAGTTGCCCTTCTTATTATAGTTGGAGAATACTGAATTAAAAGCCATTAGCAAACATTCTCTTTGCCTGTTTTCTCAATCTTTACATTTCTTATATTTTTATATTTCTTATTTCGAAGGCCTTGAACTTTTGAGGCTTAAGAAGACTCAAAAATTTATTACCATTAAATTTTGACACAAATAAGTCTGTTCCAAAGATCAGCAAAATAAATAAGCTTATCAAAATATTCATTTTCATATCCTTTTAAAATAAGGTTTTATAATATTTTGTAGTGTTTATAGATGGACTGTCCACGAGTAGTGCTTCTTGAAATGGTTCTATACTTCAAGTAGTGTAAGACTAAATAATGCTTTATATATGTGAATACTCATATTGATTTGTAGAAACTTTGCATGGTTTTAGATAAAATACCAAGAAATTAATTTTTAAAAAATTTAGAAGAAACAATATTAATTATTAGCCACTGTAGCTTAAAGGTTAAAGTGTTGAAAACAATTTTATTAGTTGTCTTAGAGTTTAAGGTAAATGATACAGAAGCTTAAATATGTATAATGATCTCCTCATAATGTACCCTCTGCAACAACACAAAATTATGGCTAGTTTGCTGCTCAGGACTAAACATTAAGGAGAAGAAAAAGAAACATATATCAACATTTATATTGGCAAATACATTTATCTTCAGTTGATTAGAGCAAATATGGTCTTTTTAGGTAATATGACTTCACTGAGTTGAATTTACTTTATTGACGAAAAATATTAAGCCTAAGAGAAAATTTATAAGAGTTTATTTGAGCCAAACTGAGGACAATTGCTGGGAAGCAAAATTTCAATGGATTGAGAAAATGCTCCGGAAAATGGCCGTTTTGCAACTTATTTCATACATTAGAATCAAAGGAGGAAGGTTACATGAAATCCATTGGTTGTAGATTAAGGGTGTGGGAAAAAGTAAAGCAGGGCGGGGGAGGGGGATTCTCTGGGATTGGATTAAAAGTAAAATGGAGAGAGAGGCAGAGAGGCACTTCTTTTACATTGGTGAGTACAGCATAATTAATAGCATTTTGCAGCACACAGAGTTGCATTTGGGGAACAAGATAACAATGAGGGACGTTGTAGCTTCCTGCTCTCCAGTGGTGGTTTGTGCCCCTGAGGGGTCCGGGAAAAGGGATGACTCTGATATTATAAGGATATGTTATTTTAGATGCAAAAAGACTGCAGACAGGCATAAGGCAAAGATTGACCTTTGTCAAGGAAGCTACAGGCCAAGGATGTGACTTCCCGCCATGGACCACCTTTGTTAGGAGTTTTTAAGTTCACACCATCCTCTGTGGTTATTTTCAGTCTCCTGAGCTTGTCAGGCTTAACATGTGGCTCTTTTTCCTTTCACAACTTCTTGATTTTGAGTTCTGTACAATAAAAGCAAAGGGAATTCAATTTATAGCTACATTATTCTATATATGAAATTTTATATGTATCTGAATTCCAGTTTATAGGTCTAATGAATGAGTGATAATGTCCAGATGCCTGTTAACAATGTGAAGGTGGGTTTAGGTAGGGCTGCCTCATTTTTGCAGATCTCTCAGAATCATGTGAATTGCTTTTCGAGTATGAATCTTTAAGGGTCACAGAGTGTGGAAGGGCCTGGCGGGTGCCCTCCGGCTACATCAGGCTGCTCACTGAGACACAGGAGTGCGCGAGCGGCCTTGGGTCCCCACCCTCTGCCCTGCTTGTGCTGCCTTTCCAAAGAAACACCGGGCGGGTGCCCTCCGGCTGCATCAGATTGCTCACTGAGACGCAGGAGTGCGTAAGCCGCCTTGGATCCCCATCCTCCGCCCTGCTTCAGCTGCTTTGCCAGGGAAACGCAGGGTGGGTGTTCTCCAACTGCATCACTCTGTTCACTGAGACTCAGTAGCAGACAACCTGCAACAACCTGTGAAGATTTTTTTTTTCCCTTGGGAGTGAGCACGATTCCAGAGCACACAGCAGCTAATTGTGGAAAGCTCACTGCAACCCTGAGAAAGTGGTCTGCAGATTAAAGAGGACAGAGAGCCCCCTCAACAGTTTCCTTTTTTTTTTTTTTTCTTTTTTCTTTTTTCTTTTCTCTTCTTTCTAGGTGATCTATCTAATACATCGAAGCATTCACAGAAAGACAGCCAGAATGAAAAAACAAAGGAACATGTCCCAAGTAAAAGAGCAGACGAAAACTCTAGAAATGGAACTAAATGAAACAGAAGTATCCAAACTTTTAGAGACAGAGTTTAGAACACTGATGATAAGAATGTTTAAGGAACTTAGCAAGGACATAAAGTAAGATAGGGAAACCATAAAAAACAACCTGTTAGAACTAAAGAATACAATAATTGAAATGAAGAACACACTCGAAGGAATCACCAGTAGAGTAGATGAAGCAGAGGAGCGGATCAGTGAATTAGAAGACAAAATAGCAGAAATCACCCAGCTGGAACAACAAAAAGAAAAAAGAATAAAAAAGAATGAAAATAGTTTAAGAGACCTCTGGGACAACATGAAACGCAGCAATCTTCGCGTCATAGGAATACCAGAAGGAGAAGAGAAGAAGCAAGGGATTGAGAATGTATTTAAAGAAATAATGACTGAAAACTTCCCTACCATGGTGAAGGAAATCGACATACAAGCCCAAGATGTACAGAGTTCCTAACAGGCTGAATCCAAACAGGCCCACACCAAGACACATCATAGTAAAAATGGCAAAGGTTACAGACAGAGACAGAATCCTAAAAGCAGCAAGAGAAAGACAGCAGGTTACATATAAAGGAACTCCTATAAGACTAACAGCTGACTTTTCTTCAGAAACTCTGCAGGCCAGAAGGGAATGGCAAGAGATACTCAAAGTGACACAAAATAAAGGTCTACAACCAAGATTGCTCTACCCAGCATGGCTATCACTAAAAATTGAAGGAGAGATAAAGAGCTTCTCAGAAAAGAATAAGCTTAAGGAGTTCATTACCACCAAGCCAGCATTGCAGGAAATGTTAAAAGGGCTTTTTTAAACAGAAGAAAGGGGAAAACAAGCTAACCCAGGAAGACAAGAAATACAAATAACAAAATGGCAATAAATATACACCTATCAGTAATTACCTTAAATGTGAATGGGCTAAATGCTCCAATCAAAAGACACAGAGTGGCTGAGTGGATAAGAAAACAGGACCCATGCATATGCTGTCTACAAGAGACTCATCTCAGATCAAAAGACCCACATAGACTGAAAGTAAAGGGATGGAATAAGATATTTCATGCAAATGGAAATGAGAAAAAAGCTGGAGTAGCAATACTTATTTCGGACAAAATAGACTTTAAAATGAAGACTACAATAAAAGACAAAGAAGGGCACTACATAATAATAAAGGAATCAATTCAACAAGAGGACATAACCCTAGTAAACATCTATGCACCCAATATAGGAGCTCCTAAATATATAAAACAGATTCTGACAGACATAAAGGCAGACATCAACAGTAACACTATCATAGTAGGGGACTTCAACACCCCATTGTCACCAATGGACAGATCCTCCAGACAGAAAATCAACACGGACATAGTGGCCTTAAATGACACTTTAGACCAGCTGGATTTAATTGATATTTTTAAGAGCATTTCACCTCATTGCTACAGAATATACATTCTTCTCAAGTGCCCATGGAACATTCTCCAAGATAGACCACATGTTAGGCCACAAAACAAGTCTCAACAAATTTAAGAAGATTAAAATCATATCAAGTGTCTTCTCTGACCACAATGCTATGAAACTAGAAATCAATTATAAGAAGAAATCTGGAAAGCTTACAAATACATGGAAGCTAAATAACATGCTTCTAAATAGTGAGTGGGTCAAAAATGAGATCAAGGAGGAAATCAAAAGATACCTCGAGACAAATGAAAATGAAAACACCACGACCCAAAATCTCTGGGATGCAGCGAAAGCAGTTCTAAGAGGGAAGTTCATAGCAGTGCAGGCCTACCTAAAGAAAGAAGAAAACTCTCAAATCAACAGACTCTCTCTATACCTAAGGGAACTCGAAAAAAAAAAAAAAACAGCAAAACAAGCCTAATGGGAGCATAAGGAAGGAAATAATAAAGAACAGAGCAGAAATAAATGAAATAGAAAACAAAAAAACAATACAAAAGATCAATGAAACCAGAGTTGGTTTTTTGAAAAGATAAACAAAATCGACAAACCCTTAGCACGACTAACCAAGAAAAGGAGAGAGAGGACCCAAATTAATAAAATCAGAAATGAAAGAGGAGAAGTGACAACAGATACCACAGAAATACAGAAAATTTTAAGACAATACTATGAGCAACTATATGCTAACAAATTTGACAATCAGGAAGAAATGGATAAATTTCTAGAAGCATACAATCTACCAAGTCTGAACCAAAAAGAAACAGAAACTCTGAACAGACTGATTACTGCCAAAGAAATTGAATCAGTAATCAACAATCTTCCAACAAACAAAAGCCCTGGACCAGATGGCTACACAGGTGAATTTTACAAAACTTTCAAAAAAGAATTAGTACCTATTCTCCTCAAACTATTCCAAAAAATACAGAAGGAGGGAAGGCTCCCAAACTCTTTCTATGAAGTCACTATCACCCTGATTCCTAAGTCAGACAAAGATATTACAAAAAAGGAAAACTACAGGCCAATATCACTAGTGAACATAGATGCAAAAATTCTCAACAAAATACTAGCAAACCAAATTCAGCATCTCATTAAAAAGATCATACACCACGATCAAGTGGGATTCATTCCTGGTATGCAAGGCTGGTTCAATATCCGCAAATCAATTAATGTAATACATCACATTAACAAAATGAAAAATAAAAATCATATGATCATATCAATAGATGCAGAAAAGGCATTTGACAAAAGCCAGCAGCCATTTATGATAAAGACTCTTAACAAGGTGGGAATAGTGGGATCATACCTCAGCATAATAAAGGCCATATATGATAAGCCCACAGCAAACATTGTTCTCAATGGGGAAAGGCTAAAAGCTTTCCCCTTAAGATCAGGAACAAGACAAGGCTGCCCACTTTCACCACTTCTATTTAACATAGTTCTGGAAGTTCTAGCCACAGCAATCAGACAAGAAAATGAAATCAAAGGCATCCAAATTGGAAAAGAGGAAGTAAAATTGTCATTATATGCAGATGACATGATACTATAGAGAGAGAATCCCAAAGACTCCACCAAAAAACTGCTAGAACTGATACACGAATTTGGTAAGGTAGCAGGATACAAAATTAATATTCAGAAATCAGTGGCATTTCTATACACCAATAATAAACTATCAGAAGAAGAAATCAGGAAATCAATTCCTTTTACAATTGCTTCAAAAACAATAAAATATCTAGGAATCAATTTAACTAAAGAAGTAAAAGACCTGTACTCACAAAATTATGAGACACTGAAGAGAGAAATCAAAGAAGATACAAATAAATGGAAATACATACCATGCTCATGGATAGGAAGAATTAATATAGTTAAAATGTCAATACTTCCTAAAGCAATATATAGATTCAATGCAATTCCAATCAAACTACCAAGGACATTTTTCTCTGAAATAGAATATAGAATCCTAAAATTTATATGGAGTCACAAAAGACCCCGAATAGCTACAGCAATGTTGAGAAATAAGAACAAGGTGGGAGGCATCACACTATCTGACATCAAAACATACTACAAGGCTACAGTAATCAAAACAGTATGGTACTGGCATAAAAACAGACACATAGACCAATGGAATAGAATAGAGAGCCCAGGAATAAACCCATCTACATACCGTCATTTAATCTATGACAATGGAAGCAAGAATTTACACTGGAGTAAAGATAGTCTATTTAATAAATGGTGCTGGGAAAATTGGACTGACACGTGCAAAAAAATGAAAATAGACCATCTACTTACACCATATATGAGAACAAACTCAAAATGGATTAAAAACTTAAATGTAAGACCTGAAACTATAAAACTCCTAGAAGAAAATATAGGGAGTAAGTTTGCAGACATTACCCTGAGTAATATTTTTACCGATACAGCCCCTTGGGCAAGGGAAATGAAAGAAAAAATGAACATATGGGATTACATCAAATTTAAAAGTTTTTTCACAGCAAAGGAAATCATCAATAAAACAAAAAGGCAGCCTACTGAATGGGAGAAGATATTTGCCAATGATATATCTGATAAGGGGTTGATATCCAAAATTTATAAAACACTCATGCAATTCAACACCAAAAAAACAAACAACCCAATTAAAAAATGGGCAGAGGATATGAGGAGGCATTTCTCTAAAAAGGACATACGGATGGCCAACAGGCATATGAAAAAATGTTCAACCTCACTAATCATCAGAGAAATGCAAATAAAAACCACAATGAGATACCACCTCACTCAAGTCAGAATGTCTATCATCAACAAATCAACAAACAACAAGTGTTGGCGAGGGTGTGGAGAAAAGGGAACCCTGGTGCACTGTTGGTGGGACTGCAAATTGGTGCAGCCATTATGGAAATCAGTATGGAGGTATCTTAAAACACTGGAAATGGAACTGCCATATGACCCAGCAATTCCACTCTTGGGAATCTACCCAGAGGAATCCAAGATGCTAATTCAAAAAAATATATGCACCCCTATGTTTATTGCAGCGCTATTTAAATAGCCAAGACTTGGAAACAACCGAAATGCCCATCGGTAGATGACTGGCTTAAGAAACTGTGGTACAAAGAAAGGAGATAATAAAGACCAGAGCAGAAATAAACAATATAGAGAACAGAAAAACAATTCAAAAGATCAATGAAACCAAGAGCTGGTTTCTTGAGAAGATAAACAAAATTGACAAACCTCTAGCCAGGCTCATCAAAAAAAAAAGAGAGAGGACTCAAATTAGCAAAATCAGGAATGAAAGAGGGGAAATGACTACAGACATCACAGAAATACAAAAAATTCTAAGAAATTACTATGAGCAACTATATGCCAACAAATTTGACAATCTGGAAGAAATGGATAATTTTCTAGAAGCATACAACCTTCCAAAGCTAACGCAAGAAGAAACAGAAAATCTAAATACCCTGATTACTACCAAGGAAATTGAGTCAGTAATTGACAAGCTCCCAAAAAACAAAAGCCCTGGACCAGACGGCTTCACAAGTGAATTTTATCAAACATTCAAAAAAGAACTATCACCTATTCTTCTCAAACTATTCCAAAAAATCCAGAAGGAGGGAAGGCTCCCAAACTCTTTTTATGAAGGCTCTATCACCCTGATTCCAAAACCAGATAAAGACATCACAAAAAAGGAAAACTACAGGCCAATCTCCCTGATGAATATAGATGCAAAAATTCTCAATAAAATATTAGCAAACAGAATTCAGCAATATATTAAGAAGATCATACATCATGATCAAGTGGGATTCATCCCTAGTGCGCAAGGCTGGTTCAACATCCGTAAATCAATTAATGTGATACACCACATCAACAAAATGAAGGATAAAGATCACATGGTCATTTCAATAGATGCAGAAAAAGCATTTGACAAAATCCAACAGCCATTTATGTTAAAAACCCTTAGCAAAGTGGGAATACAGGGATCATATCTCAACATAATAAAAGCCATATATGATAAACCTACAGCTAACATCATACTCAATGGGGAAAAGCTAAAACCATTCCCCTTAAGATCAGGAACACGACAAGGCTGTCCACTTTCTCCTCTTTTATTCAACATAGTGCTGGAAGTTCTAGCCACAGCAATCAGACAACAAAAAGGAATAAAAGGCATCCAAATTGGCAATGAAGAAGTAAAATTGTCATTATATGCAGATGACATGATACTGTATATAGAGAACCCCAAAGACTCCATCAAAAAACTATTGGAACTGATAGACGAATTCAGTAAAGTAGCAGGATATAAAATCAATGTTCAGAAATCGGTGGCATTTGCATATACCAATAATAAACTAATGGAAAGAGAAATTAAGAAAACTGTCCCATTTACAATTGCGTCAAGAACTATAAAATACCTAGGAATAAATTTAACCAAAGAAGTGAAAGATCTGTACTCAGAAAATTATAAGACACTGAAGAAAGAAATCATAGAAGATACAAATAAATGGAAACACCTACCATGCTCATGGATAGGAAGAATTAATATAGTTAAAATGTCCATACTGCCTAAAGCAATATATAGATTCAATGCAATTCCTATCAAACTACCAAGGGCATTTTTCACAGAAATAGAAAATATAATCCTAAAGTTTATATGGAATCATAAAGACCCAGAATACCCTCGGCAATTCTGAGGAATAAAAACAAACTCGGGTGGATCACGCTACCAGACATCAAAACCTCCTACAAGGCCACAGTAATCAAGACAGTTTGGTATTGGCATAAAAACAGGCACATCGATCAGTGGAACAGAACAGAGAGCCCAGAAATAAATCCAAGCATTTACGGACAGTTAATCTATGACAAGGGAAGCAAGAATTTACATTGGAGTAAAGATAGTCTATTCAATAAATGGTGCTGGGAAAATTGGACTGACACATGCAAAAAACTGAAACTGGATCATCTCCTTACGCCTTATACAAGAACAAATTCAAAATGGATTAAAGACTTAAATGTAAGACCTGAAACCATAAAAATCCTAAATGAAAATATAGGGAGTACATTTGCAGACATTACCCGGAGCAATATTTTTACTGATACATCCCTACGGGCAAGGGAAGTAAAAGAAAAAATGAACATATGGGATTATATTAGACTTAAAAGTTTTTTCACAACAAAGGAAACCATTAATAAAACAAAAAGGAAGCCTACTGAATGGGAGAATATATTTGCCAACGATATATCTGATAAGGGGTTAATATCCAAAATTTATAAAACACTCATGAAACTCAACACCAAAAAACAAACAACCCAATTAAAAAATGGGCAGAAGATATGAAGAGACATTTCTCTAAAGAGGACATACAGATGGCCAACAGGCATATGAAAAAAAGTTCAACCTCACTGGTCATTAGGGAAATGCAAATAAAAACCACCATGAGATACCACCTCACTCCAGTCAGAATGGCTATCATCAACAAATCAACAAATAACAAGTGCTGGCGGGGCTGTGGGGAAAAGGGGACCCTGCTGCACTGTTGGTGGGACTGCAGATTGGTGCAGCCACTATGGAAGTCAGTATGGAGGTATCTCAAAGAACTGGAAATAGAGCTACCGTTTGACCCAGCAATTCCACTCCTAGGTATTTATCCTGAAAAAACCAAGACACTTATTTAAAAAAGTTATGCACCCCGATGTTCATAGCAGCACAATTTACAATAGCTAAGACTTGGAAACAACCAAAATGCCCGTCAGTAGATGACTGGATTAAGAAACTGTGGTATATTTATACAATGGAGTATTACTCCGCTATAAAGAAGAATGAAATCGTGCCATTTGCAATGATATGGATGGACCTAGAGACTATAATGTTGAGTGAAATAAGTCAGTCAGAGAAGGACAAATACCATATGATCTCACTTATATGTGGAATATGAAAAACTGTATGAATGAGCAAAGTAAACAGAAACTGTCTCATAGATATAGAGGAAAAATCAGGGTTGCTAATTGGGAGAGGAATGGGGATGAGGGAGAAGGGGAAGGGATTAGACAGCAAAAATAGGCAACTACAATATTGCCACTGGGATAGGAAAATCAGTTTGGGGAATATAATTAATAATGTTGTAAATATTCTGTGGAATGTCAGATGATCATAGGTCTTGTTAGGGAGACCATTTCATGGATGGAGTAGAGGTTTGATCACTGCACTGTATTACTAAAGTGGAGGTGGTATACCTACTGTAATTGAATATATATAGATAGTCACGGGATGTGGATTATACTGTGGAAGAGAGTCAGAGGAAGAATAATAGATATATATGATATGGCGGGGTGTGGGGGGGTGTATTGGGGGTGGGGGGGTTGTCACTTTGAGGGGTAAAATGTATAACTATTGCACTGTGTTGTACACCTGAAACTAATTAAAAATAAAATAAAATAATAAAAAAAAAAGAAACTGTGGTACATTTATACAATGGAGTATTACTCCGCTATAAAGAAGAATGAAATTGTACCATTTGCAACAATATGGATGGACCTAGAGACTATTATGTTGAGTGAAATAAGTCAGTCAGAGAATGACAAATACCACATGATCTCACTTATATGTGGAATTTGAAAACTGAATGAATGAGCATAAGAAACAGAAATAGTTTCATAGATATAGAGGAAAAACAGGGTTGCTAGTTGGGAGAGGGGTGGGGATGAGGGAGAAGGGGAAAGGATTAGACAGAATAAATAGGTAAGTACAGTATTGTCACAGGTATATGAAAGACAGTTTGGGGAATATAATGTTGTTAAAATTTTGTGGGGTGTCAGATGGTCACATGTTTTGTTAGGGAGACAACTTCATGGATGGAGTAGAGGCTTGATCACTGCACTGTACACCTGAAATTGATGTTGTATAATATTGTATGCCAACTGTAATTGAATATATAGACAGTCACGGGATGTGGATTATATGGTGGAAGGGAGTCAAAGGAATTGTAATAGATAGTATGATGGGGGGGTAGGAGTGGGAGGGGAGAATTGGGGGAGGGGGGTTGTCACTTTGAGGGATAAAAAGTATAACTATTGCACTTTGTTGTACACCTGAAGCTAATTAAAAGTATATATAAAAATAAATAAATAAATAAATAAAATACCAAAAAAAAACCCCAAAAAACAAAAAACAAAAAAATTAATTAATGATGAAGAGAGTACCTGTGTGTCACGGCCTCCCAAGTAGCTCACACTATAAGGCTTTTCTGTGTCGAGAAACAAATGGCAGCCATGTGCCTGTGATAACTTATGTGTGTTTCATAGAGATGATGAAGTTATTATATTGTGGCCTAGTTGGCCAGTTTTGAATTTGAAGCATTATCAAATTCTATATGTTGGAAATTGAATCTACTCTTTTTGAATAATGAGTATGATAAATTAAAGGATGTATGTGTGATTCATCACTTCTTCCTGGAGAATACCTTTAGCAACAGCAAATGTAAATTAAGATGACACTACAAAACAGATTGGTGGGAAATAGTGTGGACATTCCAGAGTTATTAAACAATGAGGACAGGACATATTTTAAAAATTATAGAAGAAACTCAAGTGCTTACTAGTCTTAGAAAGAATCAGTATTTATCTAGTCCCTCTCATCCAAGAATCTTAGTACATAAAAACATATTTCAGATTGATTTTTCCCATGCTAAAGCATTCATATCAATAAAAATCAAAGTGTCCTATCTTTATTAAAAACTACAAAACAGAAAGAAAACTACTAATAAATCCCTCTTGGTGAATCATTCACAGACACAAATGTAGGGAAATTGAGCAGACAACACTATGCTTCACTAATACTGGGTGGCAGGATAATTTATTTGAAAATTCATTTGTGTTTTGTTTTCTGTGCTGAGAGGAAGAATCAAAAGAATAGGATTTCACTGTGTTGTGCTCTGCCTTTTTCCTTCTGTTCTGAGTAGGCCTTTGTGTTTCTTTGCCTCAGGGGCTTTTCAAGGCCTAAAGCAGAAGGTACTTGAAAATAACCTCTCTGACTTTTGTAAAAGTACAAACCAGGGGTCACACATTCAAATACCGACAGAGCCAGGCAGACAGCTAAATGAACAAAGCCGACTGGGTTAATTATTTTTTTTTCCAAACGGTATCAATTTGCTTACATATTTATCTTTGCAAGAATAGTCCTTACTTCTGTTAGTGTACTTTCTTCCATTTTCCTTGAAATGTTTAGAATTTTGGCCCATTATTCTCCTCTTCTTTTGATGGTGTCAAAGAAAAACTGCACCAACCATTGTTAAACAGGCAAGGAAAACTGTCCCTCTAGATTGTTACTCTAGGGCTCAAGACTGTTGCCATAGGAAAGAGCGATTGAACTCAACCTTGCTAAAACAAAGGATGGGAGGATTTTTAAATGCTGGGGAAAGCTAATGAAAAATACAACAGAACATTGGTGGGAGGCTGGTCTATGTGTCTATGTGACGAGGCCATCATTGTTTGTTAGCTGTCATTTGTGGAAGTTGGGCTCCTGCCATCCCACAGAGATTGGGGTACAGGACATTAATTTCTTTGATCATTACTTTTCAAAGAAATACCTACACACACACACACACACACACACACACACACACACACACACACTCCTTGAGAAAGACCTTTCTGGGTTAAAAAACTGACAAGTGCCTGAGAGAAGATTTGCATCTCAAAGAGGCAGGAAAAAGAATTCACAGTTGCAAGTTTCCTACATAAATGCTCCAAGAAATGGGAGTGGAGGAGTAGGGAGTGGGAGACTGTCCAAGACCTAATGTCAGAAGCCTGTCTGAAGTTCATACCAACTTAGGAGAATGTTAGTGCGTACATGTTCAGCAGGGCCATAGTTATAGGGCAATATTTCTCTGTGCAAGGAAGATAGCAGTGAGAATGTGATGATGAATGGCAGTGACCCTCAGATCAGTGCCCTGGGGGACATCAGAGGTGCTGATGAGGGAGACTGAAGTCTCCAAGCTCCTCTAAGGGGTAGCTCACATACTCTCCTCCAGCTGTGCTATCATCGGGAGGAATTGCAGACCCAGGTTTGCCAGATCTGTCAATATTCCAGGAGTATCCATATTTTTATCTGGGGAATCAATTCAAACTTTTTCATAACTTTGAAATACTAGCACAAGATTTACCTGGCCAGCAAGATATGAATCTATCATCTCTGGCCAAATCTCAGAAAGGAATATGTTAAGCATCCTAAAAAGAGTGGAAAGTGGGGGAACAACCCTTTTTTGGCCAGGGATTGGAAATGAAAGAAGTGAAAAAGAGAAAAAGACAGTTCAAGGGGATGATTAAGAACCATCTGCCTGAGTAATGAATCATGAAATCAACTTGATTCCAAGCTTCCCTTCCACTGGGATCATAGAAAGTTTAAGGTTTGGAGTCTGGTAGATTTGATTTAACATAAGACAGAAATCTGATATTTCCTGCACATTGAAATGTGTGGAGTCAGAATCATACCTAAATATAGTGAATATATGACTTTCCTGTTTTCGTAGGCTCCCTCTTATAATAGGCATGTTCAGTGAGGGGAGAGGGATGTGAATCATATTCTACTATTCAGATGTATAAAAAATATTTGTTTTCTATCACTGAGGTCATTTTCTTTATTAGCTTCCATTCCTGTGTATTGGGTATAGAGTGAGGGCTGGAGGACTTCACCTTGCCAAATCATACATCTTTCCATGCTTTCAATTCTCAATCTCTTTGCATTCTGAATCTCTTTCGAACCCCACTGTCAGTATTTCAAAACTAAACTTTCAAATCAGGGCTGTTTCTCCTATTTCAAAAGGATCCCTTTTATCTGCCCTGTCTTCCTTTTCAAGTGGTCCCTGTGTACAGGGAAATACATTCTTGGTGGGAGAAAGGTCCTCATAGGTATTCACTAGCTTGGGATTGTTCTGGGCCCTCATCTTGAGGATCAAACTTATAGGAAAGATTATATCACAAGGACCATTGTGTGTAGAGTTTAAAAGCATAAGCAGTGGGATAATATTGCTTTGCCACTTAGTAGATATTTGGCACTGGAAATTAAACTTTCTGTGTCTTGGTTTGGTCATGTGTAAACAAGGGATAAAAAATAGTACCTACTTATAGAGTTTTTTCTTTTATATATATATATATATATATATATATATATATATATATATATATATTTCAATTACAGTTGACACACTTTATTCTATTAGTTTCAGGTATACAGTCGAGTGATTTGACATTTATATAACTTACGAAGTGATCACCCCTACAATCTTGGATCCACCTGGCACCATACGTAGTGATTACAATATTATTGACTGTATTCCCTGTGCTGTGCTCTACATCTTTATGATTGCTTTTATAACTGGCAGTGCAGAAATGAATCTACCTACAGAGTTTTAAGAGGATTCAGTTATTTAATAAAGTTCCTGGTATATGGCAAGCTCTAGATAAACAGGCTCTCTCATTGCATTCCAGAAGTGATGCCCGCTGAGGGGTGGTTGGTACTTCTGTGCTGAAGTCCCTGGAATTGCTCTCATTGACTCTGATGAGGAAGATGCACACGCAAAGCACCCCTTGCCCCAAACCATGGCTACCATGACCAATATCTTCATAATGTACCAGAAGTGACTAGCTATCTTCTTTTCACAATAGTCACCCCAAAGAACATCTGTAGGTGTGGTTAACTCGATAAGTATGAGAAGGAGAAATTTAGAATCTAATTGCTAAGAGAATTTTACAAAACTATTTGAACTTTTGTCATTTCAACTCAACCAATACTCATTGAACATGTATGGTATGCAGGAAAGCCGATGAAGAGCTAGGGGTAGGAGGGGGGATTATTTGTAAATTATAAAAGCATAACCTCCACCTTTTAAGTGTTGGATTTTCATCCAGAAATGGAAACAAATATATTCATATACGTAACACCAGAAAGAAGGCAAATGCACTTTAGTTCACAAGAGCATTATAAATAAATGCTAATAGCCACACAAAGTAAGTTAGGACTTTCCATGGAGGAAACGTCTTTAAGAAGAGGTGGAAATATATGAGTTTCAAACATCTGTAGGGATTCAGTTATAAGATAGAGAAGAGGCACAATTAAAATAGGGGGCATATCATTGGGGAAGATATAAGGATTTTTGCATTTCTGATAATTCTTAATTTGAGGCCTGTTTTGGGGTTGGGGCTAGAGACAAAGACTGGGTGAGTTAGAGCAATGAGTATATTTGGGGGTCTTTGCTCCCTAAAAAATGATGAGCAAAGGTACATGATACATGAACGTGTGAAGACTCAAATATATGTTTCAGAAAAATACTCCACTGATAACACATAGGATAGACCTGAAAGAAGGACAGTTAGAAACATGTGGACTTTAGAGTCTCACTTGCAAAATTTTCCTAATGGGCTTTTTTATTTGAGAGGTTGAGTGCTGTTAGGATCTAGTTACTTATAGTGATTTGTAGGAATTTGTTGGAAGAAAAGAGAGTACAGAAGGAACTAACCTGGTGGCTTAAATAACAAGTTCCTTATGTTGGGTCTTAGTCTTTTTTTTCTCTTTCTAGTTTGACTAAAACAATGCAGCACAACAGGAAATTAACTCTGAATTGATTTTAGGTGAATTGAATTGAATTATAAAGGTGGAATGAAGACTAAAGGAAATGAAAGAAATAATTATTAGGTAAAGACATGGAGGCAAAAATGATAACAGAACCGCTTTTGACGAAACAAGCAAAGCTTAAGTGTTGATAAAGAGTGCTAGGCCTTTGTGTGCAGTTGGACAGAAGCACCAATAATGCGAGTTAGGAGAAGCCAAAGACTCATCCATCAAAACTGTTCCTTTGCCAGAAGGTCATAGTGGTCACCATTTCAATTAAAGTTCTTTTAGCGATAATGTATTGATTCCAGACAATGTGTATATACTATTGTGAAGGAGTTTTCCCAAGGGTAAATCCAACTCTGCTGGAAGATTTCTTGAAAATTCTTTTCTTTTCTCCTATATTTTAGTGCACAGGGTTGAACTGATTATATACCTCAGTTCCAATCTGGGCTCATTGCCTCCCCCCACCCCCTCTCTTAATACTAAATGTCCTTCTCTTCCCTGTACCCACTGGCAACTTTTCTATGTGTTATCATGAAGTTTTATATTGCTGTTTTTGTGTGCAAGCATTTTTTTTTTTTAAGATTTTATTGGGGAACTGGGGGAAGAGAACAGACAAGTTGCTGTCCTTTTGTTCTTCAGTCAAGTTGTGGAAGACATTGCTTCACTGGCCCATGTTGGTATCATCACTGCGCTCTTCCTGGGTGAGGCAGATCAGTTGCTGGCCTCTGAACGGCTGCTCACAGCGGCTCTTGGCAGCTCACACCGGCTGCCAGCCACTCAAGCTGGCTGCCAGCCACTCACTGTAGCCTATGGCAGCCCACTGCAGCAGGGGCTACAGCTATACTGTCTGGGGGACTCACAGCAGCCCAGCTTCAAGTGGAGCTGTTGTTCATCATCTTAGCTGTAGAGGGCAGTGTCACTGGCCCTCATATGTGGGATCCGAACTGGGGCCCCTGGTATCCCAAGCCAGCTCTTAACCAACGCACCACTCGGCTGGCCCCTGTGTGCACGCATTTTAATGGACATATGTTGATTGTACCATAGATCTCTTTTTTCTTACGTTTCCCACTAAGCATTATACTTTTAAATTCTCTCCATGTTTTTTGTATGTGTAGCTATATTTCATTGCTTCTGACTGCACCTTGAATTCCGTGGAG
This sequence comes from Aselliscus stoliczkanus, assembly GCA_033961575.1. Taxonomy (NCBI): domain Eukaryota; kingdom Metazoa; phylum Chordata; class Mammalia; order Chiroptera; family Hipposideridae; genus Aselliscus; species Aselliscus stoliczkanus. The sequence goes on from CM066727.1 coordinate 10,562,129, forward strand.
CGTATTGATTACTGTATTTATCCATTCCAACAGTGATGGACTCCATAATTAACTCTTAATTCCCATCACTCACAAGAAGGTGTCATGAATACTGTTGGTTTCCATTAGAAATGTCTATGAGAATATCCTAGGAGTGGTATCGTTGGCTTATAGACTGTGCTTCTTCATAACATCATCAACAATTTGGTCTCCATAGTGGATATGCAGTCCTCGTTCCCATCAGCAGTGTGTGTATTCCTATATCCCCACCGCCTCACCAACACTTACAATAATCCAGCTTTCCAATGGGTGCAAAGTGTTTTCTCATAGTGTTTTCATTTTTCAATTCTTTAATTATCAAATTAATAAATGAATGTGAGCATGTCTGCAAGGTGCTTGTTAACCTTTTGTATTCCAACTCCTGTGAACTGCATGTTCCATTTTCCTAATAAGCTAATAGTGTACAGAAGTTCATTAACTACTTCACATAGAAGCCTCCTCATCCTGTGGAGGCCTTGCATCAATAACTTGTCTGTTATCTTTGACCCTAGTAATTTTTCACTGAGTACAAATGCTTAAGTTTGTTACAATTCATTTCGATATTTTAATCTTTTTTCTTTGGCTTTGATGTTTTTGTTGTTAGAAATTCTTCCACAACCCAATATAACAAAGATCACTACATCACCTCAAATTGATTTGAAAATTTTACTACTCACAATTTAATTATCTCTAAGTTTTACTTTGAAGCACCTGTACCCATGCTATCTCATAGAGCTAATCATCCTACATGCCCTCTAAGACAGGTAAAAGTGAAGATAAGGAGAAGAAAGGATAAAAATTCATATTAAAAATAAAAATGTTGTTTCGTAGACAAAAATACAAACAACAGTATATTCAGCAGGGTTAAATAACAGAAAAGTTGCTAAATCGTGGTGTTATGGCCTGAATTGTGCCTATCCCCTCTAATCCACAAACTGTAGCCCTAAACCCCACTACCTGTACTTGGAGATGGTAATAAAGTTACAGTGAGGCCTTTAGGATGAACCTAATTCCACCTGACTGGTGTCCTGAGAAGAAGTGGAGATTAGGATATACACAGAGAGAGACACCAGGCATGCCCCTGCCCTGTGAGGACATAGTGAGAAGGGGCCATCTGTGAGCCAAAGAGAGACAGGCCTTAGGAGAAACCAAACCTACTGACACCTTGATCTCAGACTTCCAGCCTCAAGGACTGTCTGTGGTTTAAGCCACTCACCCTGTGACACTTTGTTATGGCAGTCCCTAACAAACTAAATAGATTACCATGGAAGTGAAGCCTAGACCAAGTTTTCAGAAAACACTCCTGCCAATAAATACTATTGGAATTATAAGACAATTACTCCAGATAAATGATGATGATAGATGACAAGAGCATCCCTAAAATGATTTCCAGCTTCTACGTGATAAATGCTAAAATACCCTGTACATCAACTGGCGTTTAGCAGATGGAGCTGCGGATTGTTAGCTCATTTCTAGCACTGATTGCCATGTTCTATTAACTATTGATCATTGTTTACTTGGCTATGTAGCTGTAAGAGGAAATACTATGAAGGCTTGGCGTGTATAAAGGAACAGAAAAATGGTGCAATTGTACAGAAACAAAAGTAGCTCTCAGTTTAATTTCCCTTAAATAACAATTGTAAGCAATCACTCAAGTAACTTGCTTGTTCCTTCATCAAACATAAAGTGAAGAGTGACTTGTATTTCTTGTCCCCTTGGTTCTTTATTTCCCATCGAAATAAATAGTTCTTCATTGAAATGGCAGTGGCTACTGCCCTTATGCAAATAAAAGTGAAACATATTTCCACTTGCTATCAATGCTTTGACAGCAGAAGCTTAAGTTCAAAAATAATGTTATTTTCTTAAATAGACCTATTTCAACCTTTAGAAACTCTGTTGGTCTGAGATAGATTTCTTAATATATTCAGTGCTTTGATGAGAACCAGAGCAAGGGCTGTGTGCAACTGTCAGTAAATATACATGGCAAGCAAAAGCATTACAGAATAACTCAAGATAAAATTTATTGGTGAGAAATGGAGCCACTATCATCCGTCAACTGTCTCCTTTCATTTCACCTAGGTATATTGCCTTTAATTTTTTTATTTTTTTTAACTTACCAAGGAGCTTATTGCAGAAGCTAAAGGAATGGTAAGGGCTTGCACTCATTGATTTATAGAATGTACAAACCTCCTGGCCTTAACTGGACTGAAGTTTACCTGAGTAATTCTTATATACCTGGATGATGACATCTTCTTTGAGTGGTGATAAAACACAAGCTCTGTCCAACGTTAAACCAGTCAGGCATAAAGGACAGCCACCTTATCTCATCCTCATTCCTGTTGATAAGATTATATATCACTGCGACAACAGCATGTCTAATGCAAGATATGAAATGCCTCTTTGTTCTCTCACATATAGTGAGGAAAAGCATCTCGAACTTTGCCAACCCTCCAGGAGTAATCGTGACAAGTTGATTCTTACCAGATGACAGCCATTTTCCTCAGCCCTATCAGAATATATATGCTGTAAACCGATTTGAAATGCATTCAAATGATTCGGCTTTTAGAATCTTATGATCTTATCCTTACTTTCACAGAATACTGTCAACAGCTAGAAGCAAAAAGTGATGAAAGGGAATGAAAGGAGTCTCCACTCTCTCATTTTTACTCTCTTGCTTCCTCTTTTTCTCCCTCTACACCTGGATTCAAATCTTGATTTTGGCATTTAATGTCTGAGCAACCTCTGGCAAGATATTTAACTTTCTGAAATTTAATATCTCCATCCATAAAATGAAGCTAAGAAAACATGCCTCATATTGTTGCTATAAAGCTTAATTAAAATTATGTATTGAAGAACTCAGATATTTAGCATAGTACCTGGCAAATATTTGTGTCTCAATGAATGTTCCTATGTTGAAACTCAATCCATATGTTCTATTTTTGAAATTACGTTTTATAGACCTCAAGGATTATTAACACTAAATTTCAAGGGTATCTAAGAAGGGAGATGAATTTGTTTGGAATCAAAGGACAGACAGTGAGTATCCGACATTGTAGAACTCAAGATATAAGTAAGAGCAGACACTTCATTTAAAATGCTTGTTTGAATGAGCAAAGTAAACAGAAACTGTCTCATAGATATAAAGGAAAAACAGGGTTGCTAGTTGGGAGCGGGGTGGGGAAGAAGGAGAAGGGGAAGGGATTAGACAGTATAAATAGGTAACTACAGTATTGTCACAGGGATATGAAAGACACTTCGGGGAATATAATGTTAAAATTTTGTGGGGTGTCACATGGTCATAGGTCTTGTTAGGGAGACCATTTCATGGATGGAGAAGAGGCTTGATCACTGCACTGCACACCTGAAGCTGAGGTTGTATAACATTGTGTGCCAAATGTAATTGAATATATAGATAGTCACGGGATGTGGATTATAACGTGGAAGGGAGTCAGAGGAAGTGTAATAGTTATATATGATATGGGGGGAGGAGTGGGGTGGCCAAATGGGGGAGGAAGGGTTGTCACTTTGAGGGGTAAAAAGTATAACTATTGCACTGTGTTGTACACCTGAAACTAATTAAAAATAAATAAATAAATAAATAAATAAATAAATAAATAAATAAATAGTGCTTGTTGAGGGCCCGCCGAGTGGTGCAGTGGTTAAGAGCTGGCTTGGGACGCCAGCGGCCCTAGTTCGGATCCCACATATGAGGGCCAGTGACACTGCCCTCTAAAAATAAATAAATAAATAAATAAATAAATAAATAAATAAATAAATAAAATGGATCTTGATATGTGCATGTAATGCCATAATGAAAACTAAATATATCTCCTACTATCTTATTACAGAAAACGCCGTTCTATATTTTTCCCATTAAATCTTTAATTGGCTAGTGAATAGATTTCTAAAACATTCCAGGGTTGCCATATTACAATGTGTCATTGCAACTGCTCTAAGCACCTGAAGCAGTAGAGTGATGAAGTCTGAGGATGCTGGGATACTGGCCCCCACGGCAAGGACACATTCCCAGCCCCCTTGTCTTCTTACCTTATTCCGCATCCTTGGCAGCATGCCTTCTGGCTCGGGACCCTGACTTCCTTTGGGGTTTCCCTGCTTTTAGTTCTCCGTAATAAGGCCAGGTCTTTCTTAGTTTTGGCACAGACTTACGAAAGCCCTGCTTCTGGTAACTTTCCCATAAATAGATCACCCAACTTGGGTAGCTTGAGATTTTTTCTTCTTTCACGGAGAACTTTTCAGTTGAAAACTTGAGGACTCTGGTGAATGAGCGCCGAAGCCCACTGAGGAAGTAAGTGTTTGGGTGTTTGTTGTAAGTATCTGTGTTGAAAGGCGGGCTAGTTTATCGATCTGTTTGGCTTCTTTTTTTTTCGTTTCTGATTTGTCACAGATGGAAGTTTTTAAAAATATACCATGATGGTTAATTTTATGTGTCAACTTGATTGGGTAACGAAATTCCCAGATGCTTGGTCAAACATTATACTGGGTATTTTTGTAAGGGTGTTTTTGGATGAAACTGATACTCAAATTTGTAGACTGAGTAAAACAGATTGCACCCCCACCTAATGGGGGTGGGCCTTCTCCAATTAATTCAAGGCCTAAATGCAACAAAAAGCCTGGCCCGCCCCCAGACGGGAGGGGATGCTTCCTGTCTCACTGCTTTGAGCTGGGACGTCAGTGTTGTCCTGCCTTTAGGCTTGAACAGAAACACCAGTTCTTCTGAGCCTCAAGCCTGCTCGCTTTCAGGCTGGACAACACCACTGGCTCTCTGGCTCTCAGGACTTCAGATTCAGACTAGAACTGGTCCATCGGCTGTCCTGGGTCTCCAGCTCACCCAGGCACCCTGAAGATCTTGGAACTTACCCACCCCCATATTCTCACAAGACAATTCTTCATAATAAGAAATTGGCTTATGAAATTATGGAGATATATATGTATATACCAGAGGTGCCAAAAAAAAAAAAAAACATATACAAGTGGTCACTTTGTCAATGTTGCTCAAGCAGTAGTTCGCTGTAATCAAAAGTGTCTGGACGCTGATTGGGAAACACTTGGAGCACCTCTTGTAACTGCAGAAGTCAAATGTGACTTGTATTCGTCTTTACTTATTGGTATATATTGAGTGTTATAATTTTAATACAGTTTTCCTTTCCTAAAATATGTTTACATTTTTTGGCAACCTCTGTATACACACTTAGGCACTTAAAATCTCCCATCAGTTCTGTTTCTCTGGAGAATCCTGACAATACATATACTGAAGTTAGTTTCTATGAAAATGAAATAAATAAAACAGGACATATAGAACAAAAGGACCAGTTTTATTTTTTTAGTATTACTAATCAGATGTGAAATTACTCTGTGAAATTGCTTTAAAAGTTTGGAAATGTTTTCTCTCAATTTTTGTTCTTACCTGATTGTGAACCATTAAATAATAGCTCGTGGATACTCGAAGGCCTACAGTCTAAATTTTGAGCAGCACTGCTCTAATGTATTCTAATATGTCATTAGTGAATATATATGTAAACTTTTGTTTTTAAGTGAGTGAGGAAAGTTTGTAGAGAAGAAGTTATTAAATTGGCATACATCCTTCAGTGTTAAACACATTTTGAATGTGTTTATATCCAATATTGAGCTTTGATATTTTGTTATACTAAACCCGAGTGATACAAAATCAGTAAAACAAAAACATTTCAGGGCCGGCCGAGTGGCTCAGTTGGTTAAGAGCTCGCTCAAGAGTGCGAGCTGAGCTCTGAGCAACGGAGGTTCGATGCCAGCCCAAGCTGAGTTGCCGTTGAGCTGCCAACAGGTGGCAGGATGGCTCAGCTGAAAAAAAAACAAACAATAAACAAAAAACAAAAACAAACAAAAAAAAACATTTCATAGTGAAAAGAAATAATTCTGCTTTCAAGGAGGAATGGATGGCAGGAAACATTTAAGCCAGGAAGCAATTAATTAAAAATTCAGGATACATATGAAGGTGCCAAGATATGTGACTTTTTATTTAGAAAAGTTGGAAATCAGTATTGTTTGAAAGATTGGCTTTTCCCTTTAAACTCTGAAGTCCTTATGGAGGATGTGGAATAAAATGGAACCTGTAGAATGAGTAAGCTTTAGACAAGTGGAGACAAAGAATAGCATCATTCCAGCAACAAATGAGAGATAAGCGGTAGCGCAGTGATAGCCGTGAGCATGAGGTATTCATGAAGAGTAGACAGAGATGGCCAACAATTGAAAGAAATATTCTAGGAAATGTAAATGGAGTCCAAGTAATCAGTGATCTTGAAGGCAAAATTAGACTATGGATGGTGATTATAGAAGTAGTTAAGTCTCAAACATTTTGAATTGGAGAATGGCATGATGAATGCTACCTATATATTGGTATTGAGGGGGGTCCTCCACTACTGTCAGAAAAAAAAAAAAAAGTTGGAAATCAGGAAATGTGTATATGATGAAAATAATATTTATGTCAGATAATTCAGCTAGCGTTAATGACATTCTAAATTAATAGTGGGTTCCTTTGTCATTAGAAGAGGGCATCTGTGAATCCTCAGGATTAAGAGTCAAATATTGGGTTGTAGGAAAAGTCATGACGCATTTTTGCAATGAAAAACATAGAAAAAATACATCATGACTTTTCCGACAACCCAATACATCATGAAAGAAAGAAGATACAGGGCTGGCCGAGTGGCGCATTGGTTAAGAGCTGGTTTTGGGATGCCAGCGGCCACAGTTCGGATCCCACGTGAGGGCCAGTGACACTGCCCTCTACAGCTAACAGCGGCTCCACCTGGAGCTGGGCTGTGAGCCTCGGCGATGGTGTGGGCTGCAGCCCCTGCTGCAATGGGCTGCCCAGGGCTGCAGTGAGTGGGCGGCAGCCAGCGTGAGCGGCTGGCAGCCAAGCGTGAGCTGCCAATAGCTGTGGTGAGCGACATCCAGAGGCCGTGGACCGATCTGACTCATCTGGGAAGAGCGCAATGACGGTGCCAACTTCGGCCAGTGAAGCGACGTCCTCTGCAGCTAGACTGAGGAACAAAAGGAAAGCAACTTGTCTGTTCCCCTTCCCCCATTCCCCAATGCTGTTCCCCTCCCCCAATTCCCCAATAAAATCTTTAAAAAAAAAAAAAAAAAAAAGAAGATACAAAACAAAAAAAAGAAAGAAGATACATGCTTCACATGAAGTGTTTGAGAATATTACTCATGGTGGTGTTGGATGTTTTTCCTTAAGTAATTTAGAAGCCATTTAGCAACTTGAGCCAAACTTCCTAGTGATTTTATGCATGGTAACACCAAAACTCACAGGTTCTCTTTGGGAACCTTCAGAAGGCCACGCAGAAAAAGGAAAATGCCTTTACCATCTGGGGGAAACCTGATATCTTTCTACAACACAGAGGGAAAGATGGGACTGGGCCCCTACTCTCATGTGAGCAACTCTGAAGAAGGTACAAAGGGAGGGCTTGAAGCTGAGACTGCAAGAGTTCTAAAGCAACAACTAGAAGGGACAGTGGAAACTATAAGAAATTTAAAATAAGATTTAAGATAAGTAGGATTTCAAGGGAGGAGCTATGCAAAATACCCTCTAAAAGCTGAAAAAGTAACGCTTTGCTTTCCCTACTTCCCTATCCTTTTTATTTCCACCATCCAATCCTCATCCCTGGTTTTGTGTGTTACAGGTTGTGAATTAGCTCAATTTTCAACTCCTAGACACCTGGTAGTGTACTGCTTTATAATATGTAAGGAGATTATGAAAAAAAAAAGCACCTGCATTGAGAGGTCACTGTTTGCTGATCCGGGGAAGTTGGGGTGGGGTTCTGGGAACACAGAAGGGAAGGCTGCAACCTACTGTTATCATCTGGTGAATCATAGGCTGTTATTTTGAGGAGATTAATAGGCAGTGGCGTCTCCCCAAACTTAAGACACCAAAAGGATGTGTTGCTAGAGATGAATTAGTAATCCTCCAGAATTTAAAGAGGTTGAATTTACAAGAGTTTTGTTAGAAAGGTTATTGGTGTGTAAAGTGAAGGACATAAAGACATCACAATCTAGAATATAATAATATCAATTTTGTGAGCATGCTTAGCATCTCTAGTGTTCATAGCACAATATTGTAGCCACTGCCATTGAGATGCTGGATAATCTGTCTGGAGAGACAGAAGTGATAAAGACAAGGCATTGTGCATTCTGATATATAACTAGATGCTAAATTCTGTGATGCAAACATCAGGAGTCATGAAATGATGGAAAGGATATCATTGTGGGGTGGATACGGGAACAAGAAATCTTTTAGGAGACAAAGCAGATGTTAGCCATAAATGACAAGTAATATGTGGATAAGGGCATATTTCAGAGAACACAAAGAATCCAGTTGTGGGTTATTATATTCTGAAACCTAGTCAGTCAGCATATGACCCATTTCTTAGAAATAAGCTCCAGTGAACTGAGAAAATGCATCTCCATTCACAAAGAGCCATCTCAGGGCCTCCAAGTAATCATTTTATCACTACAATTTGTATTAGTACATTCAAAATGTCACACTAATTTAGAAAATTTATCCAAATGATGTAGATGTCAGAATTATTTTTTTGCATCTGTAAACTCAACTCTATTGTTCAAATCTCCTTTTTCATTCCCAGTCACAGACTACCACAGGAACACCTGCTTCTTTGCCCCTGTTTTATTGCATTTTCACTCTTTGATAAGTACAGGCAAACAGGGACAGCATAATTTAGTCATGGATTAGGTAGTTAATGGTCGATAGAGTTCTATCTCTTTAATCCAGTAGCTCAACTAGAACAAAAGCAGCCACAATTTACTAGTAAATCAATATGATGTTCCTCTGCCATGTATCTCTTCAGAATCTGTGTAGTGTAAGGGTTATCATTTTATAAAAAAGTCCTTTCTCTTCTATCCATCTACATGTTTTTGGATCGTGTAAACCTGGGAATTGATTTTTCACAAGAGAATCGATACTGCATTTTCAGTGAGTGTCATACATGCCATTTAGTGGAGGCCAAGATGGTGGTCCTAGAGTGGTCTTATGGGTGAGTGCATGCTGATGGAGAAATCACTTAAACATTTCAAGGTCAATACCTCAAAGCTAAAAAAGTAATTTCGTTTCCATGTTATGGGTGCAAATAAGGATTCCATTCACACACTGATGTTCTTCTCCCATTTGATTTGTTTCCTGGGGATTTTATTGTCGGGGATATGGATGGAGTGGTGTTTTAATTCCAAGTTTCCCTTGAGGTAGAATTCCCTGGCATGTCTCTGGAACTAGAGCTCATTCGGCAAACAGAGAAATAGTACTTGCCTTGAAAGAGTTGCCAGATGATCTTTGCTTTCTTTGATTGTGATGGATCACACAGCAAGCTCTGTAAGTTTTCAGCAGCTACATTTTCAGGGTTCCTTGTCTCAGCTGAAGTCACTTACCCTGACTGGTCCACAGAACGTATAGTACGAAATATTTTCTTTTGCCTGGGTAATAAAAGACTGTATGGCTTCTAAGTGACCCATGAAAACTGAGAACAACCTTGATGGCTTTGCAGCTTAGAGATCTCATCAGTATTTGCGTCTGTCATAATCTATGTTTAACAAAAAAAGAAAAGCATTGGCAAACTGACTTGTTTCATTAAGTTACATGCTACATTCTCATAACCATATAGGAGATCCTATCATTGTTATCTTAACAACAGGACACTGGCTTACTTCTGACACCATGTTGGTGCGAATGATTTTAAACAATCCATGTCCTCAGCATGCCTGCCTCTCATACCAACACATTCGCAGTGACTTGTATAATCATGGAAAACGAGTTTGCATTTTCCTTGATGACTCCGGAAATGTGACTCAAAGGAGTTATTCATAGAGCACAATGGCAGTGAGATGAGTTGACAGACTTATCTGAATCATTTGGAAATTATTTATAAGTCTTTGGTGTCATCTTTACAATGAGAGATACATACAGATGTGAGCTGCAGGGTAATAATGGCTGTTTTTAGATTTGGAAGGGTTACCTGATGTGATGACAAGTGAACTATTGTCATATACTTGAGCATATGCTAAGTATCTACCTGGGAATTTTGTCACATGGGATACTTTATTATTAAATCATACAGGACACCTGAGCTGCACTACTAATCAAAGGATCTAAAATTATTCAGATACGATACTAATAGCATATATACTGCAACATTAAAGCAAAATCTTCTAACTTAATAAGTTGAATGACAATGAACTTAATTGTCCAACCACATCTTGTATTGCAAAGGGTATTATCTACTGTTGCATTTGTCAGTTAATTTTTTCCAAAATATTTGTAGCTCCTTCTTAGACCAAACTATACTCTAACAACCTTTATTTGGTGACCATGATCCCTTTCTAATCCTCTTTAACTGGTTAACTCTAAATTTAGTTATCATGTTCCATAATGTATTTATTTCCTTTTTGAGTAGATATAGACAATTTTCCAATCCAAACCTGCTGTCTTCCCCTCAATTAATTTATAAAAGTTATGGCACTAGCATTGTTTCTGTAATAGATCATAATACTGTACATAAGTTCATGGCTTTGGGGTTAAATAAAAATGGGTTGAAATACCATGTTTGCTACTTGCTTGCTGCGAAATGATGGATAAGTCATTGAAACTCACAAAATTTGAATTTCTTTATTTACAAAATGTGGAAATACAGTACTTCTACTATGCATATATTAAACCAACAGGGCTTTGCGAATATGGATTGATTTTAGAAGAGTTCTTTGAACAGCATCTGTTTGAAAGTAATCACTCAATATTTATTGTTAATTAAGGGTAAAAAATATAATATTCATAGGTACTTAAGCTACATTTACTAAGTAAGGGTAACTTACATAGATTCATTAAATAGTCTTCTTTGTTAGAATTCTACCTTTTTTCTAGGGACAGAAAAACAAGTACATTTTACATATTTAACTTCACTCCTTAATATTTGTGGTGATCTGGGCTCAGTTAAGTATTGTTTAGGATAATATTGTTTCTTTCATCTAAGAACTATACATAAAATTCTGAGATCATGAGTTTCATAATTGTATTTCACTCCTAAAACTTGAGGTCCTCTTTGACTATACTATTGGGTTGTTGGAAAAGTCCTGACGTATTTTTTTCTATGTTTTTCATTTGCAAAAAAATGCATCATGACTTTTCCAACAACGCAATATTTACTTAAATTACATGTTATAAGTTTATTCATGTTATTGATTAATTAAAAGGGGTGAAATTGCATCTGCCTTTAAATAAGATTCAATCCAAGGAATAGATGTGAATAGAAATCGTGTCCAATGGATTGTCAAAAGTTAGTCATTTCTGTTTTACACGATTAACCAGAACAACCGACTGATGACTCTGTGGAAGCCTGTGATCCCTCCAGGCCACCCATGGGTCCCTTGGCACCCCGGTTGGAAAGCCGTGCTCTCCATAATTGACACATAATTCTCCCTCATGAGTAAATAACTGTGCTGATCCCCTGGCTGTTCCCTATAGCACATGGCACAAATTCATTCTATTTTTTCCTTTTAATCTTTCTTAGAGTATTTTACTATTTCTCCCTTCTGTCAAAATATATCAATGTTATTTTGAAAAACTTTGATCCATAATGCCACTGTTTCACCTTTTCTTCCTTCCCTGTATAAATATCCATCACTGCTGACATTTAACATTCACAAATGATTGTGGCAGATTTCACCTATGCATGATTGCCTATGATTCTATATTTAGACGCATTGGGTTTATCTATAAAATGTCCCAAGTTCTTTGTATTCATAGATGGATATGTTGAAACAATCACATTATTTTTCATAGAATAAATTTCACCAAATAGGATATTTAAATTTTTTTCTCTCAGGTTATAAAGAAAAAATATATGCATCGTGCCAATTAAAATAAATTAGTAAATCATTACAATAAGCATTTTTTTTTTTTTTGAGGACAGTCTCACTGGCTCTCATATGTGGGACCCAAACTGGGGCCGGTGGCTTCCCAAGCCAGCGCTTAACCACCGCGCCACTCGGCCAGCCCAACAATAAGCGTTTTATGAAATCATGTGTAAACTACATTCAGAGAACCAGAATCCTGAGCAGTGTCTTTTGAGAAAATTGGATTATACTTCAGTCTGACAGTTTATATATGTTGGATCCCCTGTTCTTTTAATATTTCACCCACCGCAGGATTAGCCTTGAAAGACTAGGTGAGCATCCCTGTTAAAGCTTTACATAGGTGTTGTCATGAATGTAGTATTGGCTCAAGTGTTAGCTACTTTTTTAAACTATAATTATAATTACCTGTAGTCAATTCCCATTGAAAATTAAAGTAGAATCTTTCTAGGATCCATATTATATTTAATTAAATTAATTAATTAATTAATTTATTTATTTATTTATTTTAGATTTTTATTGGGGAACCGGGGAAGGGGAACAGACAAGTTGCTGTCCTTTTGTTCTTCAGTCTAGTTGTGGAGGACGTTGCTTCACTGGCCCATGTTGGTATCGTCATTGCGCTCTTCCCGGATGAGGCAGGGACATTATAACCCCATGGTTTTCTCCAAAGACAGTCTTGTTGCTTAGGCCAAAAGGAGAAGTCCAAGTGTAGGGTACACAAACACACACAACATACCTGTCATATGTTTTTATGATTACATTCATGAATATATATGTCCATACATACATATACCTGGATTATTCATAATTGAATCATTTGTAATTTTAATTTTAGCTCTCAAATAGCCTGTCCATCGTAAGTCATGGGCATTATAATTGAAAGCACACATAGAGGTCAAGAAAGGAGGAACGGCTGTGGATCCAGGCATGAAGAGGGGCCAACCAGAGGGCACCAGCTCTGGGCGTGGGTTGGGGACAGTGTTTCCCCTCCCACACAGGTTGCCTCCGTCTGCCATGAGCCCTCTTTGTGTGGCATAACTGCATAAGTCCTTTCACCCTAGGCACTCTTTTATCCCCCAAGGCCCTCTCACTCAGCCACCACCACTGCTCATTTTTATGCTTGCTACATCCTCGCAGAGTAAGCTGGAGCCAAGTTCTTGAGCTCTCTTTGTTGTCTGGCTGGCCAGTCCTCTGTTTCTGATTCTCATCTACTGCCATGTCCCCCTGACTGTAAGGCAGGACCTACTGCTACCACACACAGAGACTTCATGAGCCTTGCCAAGAGGCACCGTTATCTGGGTAGACTAAGTGGAAAAAGACATCCATCCCCCAGAGGACACAGCTCATTTCTGAGTGCAAAGCTGAGCGAGCGCACTACAGGAGAGGTGTCTGCCCCACCTGCGAGGCGTCAGCCAAGCGTCTTTGTGCAGGGTAGCGGTGCAGCCCTATGTGTCAGCTTTAATGGGAAGCTTAGACTTGGCCACATTCCTTCCTCTATAATAACTTGTAATGGCTTAAACTAACTTAATTTTCTTAGACCCCTGCTGTAATTCTTAACACAACGAGTCCCTGTTGTTTGGGGACCTTGCCAAAATCAGGGAAAGGTTACTCCTGTCTACAAATCTCCCTACTAATGAATTAATTGCTTAGTTTTTCAAAGCTGTGAGCTGAAGTTTCAGAACATTAAAGAACAGAAATAATTGGAAAGATTTTTTTTTTGTTTTTTTTCCCGAGTGTCTTTTTTGGAATTTTACCAAAATAAATGAGGCTGACAAAGAGATTTGCCAAAGTCGAGTGGACACGAATTGCGAATTGCTTCAAAAGACAACGTTTACGGTTCTCTGTAACCTTCCCAGACACAGATGATTTGACAGAGATCGCATCTGATTATTACAGGATCCCCCCTTGTTGAAACATGGAAAGCAAGAACTTCTATAGTTTCTAAAATCAACATTTAAAAGTAACAGCCAAACAAATTTTTAGTTGGAAGATAGGTAGAAGAAAATACGCCCATTACTTTTTTCCCCCATTAAACAACATGGATGAAAAGCTCCCTTGCTGAAACCAGTAGCATTCCCAACTCTTTTTGATGCATAAATTACTTTAAAGTCTCTGGTGTTATGTTGACCTGGATTCAAATCCTGCCTCTGACACCTTGAAGAACAGAATTAACTTTTCTGGAGTACACAAATCAAGTTATTAAATAATGCTGCCTCTGAATATAATGAAATCCATAATTTTACTGACTACAAAATCCTTTAGGGAATCAAATGGTTTTCTCATTGTCTGAGAGTATTTACATGTTTGATATAAAATACAGCTGTGAAATGCTGGCTTTGTTTTAAATAATTGAAACTCTTTTTTGAGTTTGGCAGCATACATACCAGAATTGAAAAATACCAAGGAGGTCTGCGTGGCCACTGGTCAAGGGTGATCTGGACCTCCTAAAGTGACACTCACTATAGAAATATGTAGAAGAATTTATTTAAGACCATTTTTCTAAAATCCCTCTAGATTTAGTGAAGTAGATATCCACAATTAGAAACAAATTAATAACCTGTGAACCAAGAAGGTAGATTTAGGTTACACATCAGTGTTCAGGGGCAGTGCTCATGTCAATGCTACTACTGGGTTGGTCAAGAAATAATTACCTTTTGACTCACCTGGAAATAGTGGCTTACACACTTGTCTAAAGAAGCTGAGTCATGAGTTGCAGGAAACACTCAGATGCACACACAGCAACACAGTGACAGAATGCGGGATGCCAGGGACTAGTCAACTCCTCGTGCCTAGACCTTATTTTTCAAAGTTTGTGTTGACAAACAACTTGTAGTCTGCACATTCTTATTCAGATGTTTTTACCTGTGGATGTTGTTTCCAGGAAAATAACAGGCTTGAAGCATCACCTCTATTTACTTATGCAAAATTAAGGTGTTGTATAGAGAGAGAAGTTGTGGGATACAGTAGTGGAATGCTCAATATGTGAATTAAATCCTGATAATGCTACTTGTGAAAATTTTAAAATTAGTAAAAAGTCCAGTTAAGACCCCATATTGGTCACACCAATAAAACATGGTGAAATACATTACAGGAGAGATGTGAACTATTTATTGTAACAGAAGGAATGACAACAGACACGGTCTGTATAAATGTACTTTCAGGAGCAGCAATTGGCTAACCGTATCTTACTTAAATCCAGTTTATATTTTACTCTGAATTAATGACTATTGTAATGAACTCATTAAATATGAAAGTCAATATTAATTTATTATCAGAAGACAGTGAAATACATTGGCAAGTGAAAAGAAATGGTTTAACAGTATCTCTTTGATTATTTCATAACCTATGAGCAGATTCTGAAGCAGTTTTTGGTTACTGAATTCTTATTTCTGTTATAATGACCTGATATTGAAATGTATTATATATTGGGTTGTCAGAAAAGTCATGACGTATTTTTTCTTTGTTTTCCATTGCAAAAATGCATCATGACTTTTCCAACAACTCAATAATAGTGGGTTTTCCAAGGAAAATCATACCATAACTATCCATGATTGTCTATCACATCTTTTCGCATGGAACATTTATTGTATGTAAATTTGTTTTATGGAATAATAAAATCCAAAAATTTTAACAAGTTTAAGGGGAAAAATCAGTCTCCTGATCAACCTTTGTATCCCTGCTTCCTAGATTCCATAGGAAATTGATAACTACCTTCAACTTTTTTGGCTATTTTCATTTCTAAAATTTAGTTGCCTATTTCTAAGTAGTGCATTTCCTCCACTGTGATTTAATTTAAAAATGTATTTTTAAAATTTTAAATCAGAGGATGCCAAAATATATATATAAATAAGAGGGTGCCAAAAAAATAAAATGTATACACTTTTAAGAAAGGAAAAAAACTGCATTAAAATTACACTGATAGTAACCACTTTGAGCACCTCTTGTAATTGCAGAAGTACAATGTGACTTGTATTCACCTTTTGTTACTGGTATACATTGAGTATTACAGTTTTAATAGCTTTTCCTGTCTTAAAATGTGTACACATTTTTTTGGCACCCTCTGTATGTATTATCTACTCATTTCCTTTTATGAAAGTTATGTGTTTAGTTCTTGACCCTACCCACTATTGCCACTCGGTAAACACGCATGCAGACATTTGTGTATGTGCATCTCCATATATCTACAAACACTTCGCTCTGCCTGTGCTCTTTATATAATTTAATCAGTTTTGCTTAAAGCAATATCTAGAGATGATGTTATTAACATGATGTAAATATTATTCAGCACCAAGTCATGTGATTCTCTATGATTATATTTGCTTTTTAAAACACATTTCTGTTGACCCTGGAGGTAATAATTGCCTTGGTTATCATTTGCTTCTTTTTTTTATTTATTTATTTTTGTTGTTGCTATCAGTATTCAGACTAAAACAACGGAAGCATAAATCTCTGTTCAATACGTTAAAAAAATCACATGATCTGTCATAATTATTATTTTCTTGGCTATTTCCCTTCTAGACATCTGTATCCCCTCCCGTCTGGACCAGTTTCTTTCTAGGTGTGCCACCCAGCTGTCACCTGGGACAGCTTTACTCTCTCTTACTATTATTGTGTTGTTGTGCTGTATTATTTTACTATGTTGTTATTATTTTAGGGAGCACATCATATGGTTTCTTCTTAAAAAAAGGTTAATGGGAAAATGTTTGAAAATGTTCATACCTGAATTATTATTTTACCCTCACACATGACTGAAAGTTTAACTTGGTATTGAAAGCTTGTTTGGGATTCGTGTTACCTGAAAATTTTGAAAGCAGTCTCCCATTGTCATCTAGCTTTTCTCTATTGAGAAATCTAATTCTACATATTTGAGTTGACTGTGTGAATTTTCTTTCCTATTGGTGTCCTCAAAATCTCTTTTCAATCATTTGGAAAGTTCCAGATGATGTCTTTTTGTGTGGGTCTTTTTTTATTCATTATGCTGAGCCCTTGATAAGCTCTTTCAATCTAGAAAGTTGTGCTCTTTTTTCTCCAATATTTCTTTGATAATTTCTTTCTCTTGTTTTCTCTGGTCCTATTCTGCAGTTTCTCCTATAACATAAAATAATGGATAGGAGAAAAATGGAGTCCCTTGATCAATCCTCTAATTTTCTTTTCTATTTTCTATTTCTTGGCCTTTTGCTTCTACCTTCGAGAGGTTTCATATATATTAATATATATACACACACATAGATTTTATGTGTGTATATATATACACACACACACACGTGTGTGTATACACTTGTATACATTTTATGACACTATATATATATATATATATATATATATATATATATATATATATGATCAAAGTGGACACTTTGGCCAATGTTGCTCAAGCAGTAGTTCCCCATAATCAGAAGTGTCTGGACACTGATGGGAACCACTTTGAGCACCTCTTGTAATTGCAGAAGTCAAACGTGACTTGTATTCATCTTTTGTTATCAGTATATATTATTACAATTTTAATAATTTTTCCTTTCTTAAAATGTGTATACAGTTTTGTGGAGATATATATATATATATATATATATATATATATATATATATATATCCTAAAACTTTGTGGTTTTTCTGGATGTTATTTTAATTTTGTTTAAATATTCTGTTTTTATAATATGAATGCAAAACTTTTTCTCCCTCTCTGAATATAGTAATTATAGTTTTTTCTTTAAGTTTTACTCTACTTCCTGTCTTGTTTCAGTTTTCTTAATGTAGTTTCCCACTGTTGTTCATTTTCTTCTCTGTGTTTATGCCTGACATTGTAGGTCTTCCGTTCAAATTTTCAAATGAGGAACTAGATGCAGAGTGAAAGCTGAAAGCATATACAGGGCTTATTGAATAATAGGTTGTAAAGGGGGATGTATTTGTTTCCAACCGCTGCCATAACAAAACACCTCAGACTAAGTGGCTTAGGCAATACACATGTATTATCCTATAGTTAGGGTAGTTAGAATAGGGTTATCCTATATGTTAAAAGACCAACACGAATCTCCGTGGGCTAAAATCAAGGTGTTGCTGGGCCATGTTGCCTTCTAGAGGCTCTAAGAGTGAACGCATTTACTTCCCTTTTTACTGTCTAGAAAGAAGCCACCCACAGTTCTCGGCTCCATCTTCAAATCTAGCAATGGTGGGTAGGTCTAGTTCTGTTCACATCACATCATTTTGATCATTTTTTCACAGTCATATCTCCCACTGATTACTGCCAGGAAAGGTGACCTGTTTTTAAGGACCCATGTGATCCAATTGGGCCACCTGGATAATATGGAATAACTTTCTTATCCTCAATTTAACCACCCCTGCAATGTCCCTTTTGTGGTGTAAGGTAACATATTGACATTATCCAGGGATTAGGATCTAGACATCATTGGGGTCCATTATTCCACCTACAAACAGGGCATCAAGCAGGGAGACCCAACTGCTTTGTTGGTGAACAGGTTTCAGTAGTTGCAGTTGTAGGGTTGCAACCTCCTCGGGTGAAATTTGAAAGCGACCCCACACTCAGAAGACCGGGAGAGAATAGAAAATAAAAATTTAAAAAAAGGCAGACCACTACAGATTGGTAGGTGGCAGGTGGAATAAGCAAGGGGACTTGCTTATGAGGCTTGTTTGAACAACTGCAAGGCGTGCAGATCTCCACCCCCACCCACCAAATCTCGACAAGTATATAGAGGCCTTCAGTGGGTTCACTAACACCCCCAGTACTGTTCATCTCAACCACTTTTCTATCTCAAGGCTGTGTCCGTGAGCAGCCCTGGGAGTGGGCGGGCAGACTGAAGGCCACTGCAAGCACAAGCAAGGAGAGTGGGGGCCTGCAGCTGCCGGGGCCCCACTCTCTGTTCAAACCAGCAGCCACATCTTGGTGACCTTCCCCAACAGCAGATCTTGGCTTTGAGTGAAAAAGGTTATTTTTTATTCTCCATCCCTTTTCATATAAGCCTGTCTTCCAGCTTTCTCGAAGTCAAATGTGGGCATGTGACTGGTCAACCTGATTAGGATGCAGAGTTCCTTCATTTGTCACTGGTGCACTTGAGTTCAGAGACCCTCTCATTCAACCTCAGCACAGAGCACATCTGCAGGTATGTCTAGAGTGAGGGGCAGGCAGTCAGCTCTCCACACAGAGCAGGCATGGAGTTTCAACCAGCTGTCTTATGCTTCAGCCCTCCTTTCTGAAGTATTCCATCCATGCCAGCTTCTTGACACTCAGCAGCGTGCAGTCACTTAGCTTTCAGTTTCCCCACATCTGCTGAGTTACACTGTAAATCTGCTTTACATCTTCCAGAATTTGGTTGACATTTCTCATCTGCTGTCATTTCCTGCCCTATTCTCTATAGCCTTATGGGCTTATCCAGTTTTTAACCCTCTATTATCATTTCAGTGAGTTTTCAGGAGACAATGACAGTCAAGGGTTATTATGTTCAATGCATCACTTTTTAACCAGACTTGCCTATGCATAGATATGAATGAAAACCTACGCCTTCACAGTTGGTTAGTTTTTGCAACACTGTTTGCATTATGCTGAATCATTTTGGCACTGTAGTATTCTGTAGTATTCTGCATGGCACTAAGTTGAGATATATCTGAAAGGCAGAACTGTATGTAACAACAATCTGTCATTTGAATGATTATGTGTAAAGCATTCAGTTTGAAAGAAGAAGGGAATATTAAACTCCAGGGAAAAGAGAGGAATCATTATCATAAGGTAAAATTATTACTACCAAATTAAAATGTGCAGAGTTTATGGTATGTCATCATTACAATCTATGTATCTGCATTATCTTTATTGAAACCCCTTCAACTCTCTTGATAATTTTGGGTTTTTTTTATTGGATACATGTTTTATAATAGAAGGAATTCTGTTGTATATTATTAGAAAAAGCACAGTAAATAATTGTAGACATTCATAGAAAATCTTTCTTAAGCTCCTTTTTAAAAATTGTTTTAAAAATAACTGAAATTAAATTTAGTTTTATATTGTATTAAAACAATGTATTTCTCAAAATGAAGCAGGTTCACATAGTAGGATTCATGTGTTTTCTTTGCTGTCCTTGAATTTCCTTTTAGAACCCAATGATAAAATATTAAATAATTGTATCATCTAGTATATAATTTGGAGGCAAAACATTTTGCAAGTTCAATTAATTTTAAACAGGAAATAACAAATTGCTAGAAGGCATTTTGAATGCTCCAGGCTTAGACATACTGACTAAACCCTGTCTGATTTCCAGGGTGTCATCTTTGGTAGGCTTTTTCTTTTGTTTGGAAACTTTCATTTTTCTTAAGATTCTAAAATTACAGGTTGTCAACACATAAGGTACATCTTACAATATACAGCAAGTAGATAGTAGGCAAATAAATAAATAAATGGATTTGTACATATTGGTGAAAATAAGAAACAAAATAAAAGCCAGGGTAACTACTTGTGTCTTGGAAATCAATATTATAGACCTTTAGATTTATGATAAAGGAAAGTATAAAGTGAGATGGGATCTCTGCAAAGCAAAGCAGTGTAGGATGCAAGAAAGAAGCCGAGACAGTAAACTATAGACTGGGGGGAAAATATTGCTTTCCTAAGGAACATCTGGGAAGTTCAAGTTAAATGTCTCTAAGGCATGGTTAGCTCAGGTACATTTCCAGCAGTTGGAGACCAGGTAGAAAACATGATAGCAGGAACTGTTGCAACAGACAATCCCAAGAGGCATGTCGATTCTGTGAAATTATTTTAAGTGATCTGTTCAGGGAACTAATGGAAGATATGGTGATAAGATGAAGATCTTTTTGGTTATAAGATGAAGAATACATGCTTAGTAGGAGATAAGCAGGGTGACCTAAACTCAGCAATCAGACACAGAGATAGGGAAGAGCAGTGGGAAAGGAAACCATCATTACGATGGAGCTAAGAGACGATCAAGGTTTGGAGATCAAATACTAGGTATCTGTAAGTGAGACTCACTCCATGACTCCTGATATAGTCAGAGGTGATTGCAGATATGTTCCCTACTCAGATAATCATTTTTTGTAATAAGTCCACAACTGGACTTCAGATAGGAGGGTTGGGGGATATATACACTGGCAAAAAGAAAGATTCATCAGTCTCTACAAAGCCAAATTTTATGGTCTGTGGCTTTCTGAATCAAGGTGTGTTTGCTTATTAATTTAATCCTAATATGACAAGTACACTAAATTGAATCTTATGATTAGGAACTGAGTAAAAGTCATCCAGGATATTGACCGGGTCAATGGTTCTTAATCCTAGCTTTGCAGATGGATCACCTGGGGATCTTTTGAAAAATAAAAATGCCAATGCCTGGGCCTTCTTAAATGAAAATCTCCACAGGTGGGGCCTAGGCAGCACTAGTTTAAAAGACTCCCCAGGTGAGTCTAATGTGCAGCCAGGCTGAGGACCACCGGACTAAACAAACCATTACGAGGTCATTATTTTCCCCTAGATTGTGAATCTGATGCTCCCTGGAAACAAAGGTGACCTTGAGAAATTCTGGAAAAATTGTTTAGTTCTGTAAGTTCAAGAGCAAAGACCAAGGTTGCAAACTTCAGCAGTGAATAAAACTGAAAATCACTCTGCAAGTTTCAATTATTTTTTTATAGTTCCTAGGCATTTCTATAACATCCCCCAAAGCTACTCTCATGTCTCTTTTGCAAGTCCACAGAGGAAAAACAATACCTTTCTTTTTTTGTTTTGTTTCGTGTTTTTTTTTGCAAATTGTTTCTGTTTCTACACAGTAAGCAAAAAGAAGGATGGAAAGTATTATGTTGATATCTTAAGCAAAAAATCCTTCCAACACCTTAAATATCTCACAAATTGAAGCAGGAGAAATGTATTGTTTTCTTTTTCCTGTGTTATCTGGAAAACTACCTTGACTATGAACTCTGCAGGCATTGCAACAGCCTTCATCTACAGAGGGAGAAGTCATGATTTATTCACATCTGTAATGGTAATGAGTCATCAGTCTATGAGGAAAATTCGAGTCTATCAGTTATTCCAAGGGTACTGAAAGCTTGCGCTACATCTAGCTGTTCATCTCTGTGACATTCCTGGAGGGCGTCTTTTGATAGTCGATTATTATTTGAAGTGGCAGGAGGCAGGCAACTTCAAGCGAAGCAGCCTCTTCAGCCAGAACTAATAGTATTAGAAAGATGTTTCCTATTCAAATATACCTAAATGTGTTGATTATGACCACAGAAATTGGGAAGATATTACGGAAGAATATACTTTTGGAGGCAGAAAGAAGGAATGAAGTAATATCATCTAGGAAAGACGTTCCCACGAAGAATTAATGCTATTTCCAATCAAAGAGACGTTTACCAAAGATGAAGTGTTTGTGACAGATGTGACTAATTCTTCCCTTGAATGGAATCAATGTATTCACTTTTCAAGATATAAAACAGTAATATTACAATATAGGGGTCTCTCTAAAGCAAAGAAGGAGAAATTGGGTAAGAAGGTAAATCAACCCCCTGCTTCAACCCAAACAGTCCAATTTTTATTTACTTCCATATTGGTATTCTATATAATCTTGGATTTGACAGAAGAATTTCACTACTAAAACAAACAAGCAATAATAATAATAATAATAATAATAATAATAATGTTATGAAACACACTACTGGAAAGGATCCAGTTAGAGTGGCCATTCTAACCCTAATATGTATCAGCACCATGTAAACAGAAGTTAGCAGTCAGTGCCTCGCACCCACAAGCACCCCGCTAGTATAGACGGCTTACCTCAAACCGTGCCTCGCACAGCCTCCTGCCCTTTTCTGGATCATCCCTTTCCACTCCACTGTGCATTCGCCCTTTCCTCTCTCGTTCTTGGCCATTGGCTGTGATGTGTAGTGGCAACACCTCTGCCATGACTTTGACGCCCTGGACACTCTTCCGGTTTCCATAACCACCGTGTGGGGCAAGTTTGGATAATTCTCCTTTCTCTACATTCTAGCTCTTTGGAATCCTTGCACCTTAGTTTTCTTTGATTTGTGCAGATTCAAAAATATTGAATAAGTCAAGAACACAAATAAATGAGGCTCAGAGCTGAAGGCAAAACTACTAATGATCCTATTTGCTGTGTTTTGGGCACTTATTAAAGAAGCTAGAAAAATTCTACTGTTTGCTACTGCCTTTGGGTACCTACAGAAGAAGCAAGTGAAAAATATTAGTAGAAAGGCTGCAGTTGAAATGGAAGCTAATCATATTATAAATCTTATATCCAGAATAAAATTATTTTGTGAGAAGTCACACATCTGTGAACCATTTTCATAATTGCATCTGGGTGTACATCTGTTTGTCTTAGTTCACTCTCAAAACCAGGTTTTATAATAGCCTAGCAACTCTAAAAATGCAATCCCTATAAACTCACTGAAGAGCTTCAAAAGGAATCAGAGCTGGAATCCACTTCAAGCCATAATGTGCTCAAGACCCATCTCAGACAGATCCACAATGGAACCATCCCAAGGATAGGAAATAGCATCTTAAGAACTGAAATTGAAATTGCTCCTTGGATTTAAGCTATAATGATCTTATTTCTTCACAGTCTCTTACTCCATAATTTAACTTTGCTTATTTTAACCGAGAGGGTGTTATTATATCAACAACCATTTCTTACATGTCCTTTCTTAGTTTGCTTTTCTTCAGCAGTGTCCTCACATACTTAATAATACACTTGCAAATATCTGGTAAATAATGATTTACCTCCTCTTTAACAGGCTAAATGGCTCATTATGTTTAAAGGAGGTAATGCTTTTTATTGAATTATATGACATCAATTCGTTGGTTGGTTGACAGACTGAGTTACTCTTACTGAATTTCTAAGACTCGTGACACACCCATTTGTTCTGTCTTATTTATCTCCTAGCTGAACTTGCCTCAGCTTTCAAGTCTTGTAATGCCACTGAATACATTTTCATGACTATTGCAAAAGTACAATGAAATAATTAACTCTGACCTCTGCATCTCAATTTTCCTAAGTTCTATTGGCATTTTTAGTAAAGCACAAGTCACAGTCAGCATGTGGAACTCCATGACAGTGCTGTACTTTGGTTTTATTGATTTTCCACCACTTTCATCAGTGTAGCTCGATGTGCATCCCTAAATGTACTAGCTTGGCCATGGGTCTCATCAACTTAATTTTTGTTTGGTTCGTTCATTATATTATTTTATGACTGCTGGTATTTGGATTCATGAAATGTATTTTAATGAAATAAAACACAGACCATTTCTAACAGATAAGACATCATACTTATCCTGCAGTCTCTGCTATTAGAGGCTGCAGGTAAGTATAAAATGATGACACTGGATAGAATGTGGTAACTACTCTAGACATTGTATAAACTTTTTTTTCTATAGCAGCCTGGTTTTAGAAATCATCAACTTGTAATTTTTTAAATGGTTCATGAAAACTCACATGAGCTGTGATCGAAGATGAACCAAACATAGTGTAGTACAAGGTCAGACAACTGAGTTCACAAACTCATCCTAGAAAAAGTGCTACATACCTCATTGCTGAATATCACCTTCAAAGTACTCCCCCTGGGAAGCTATGCACCCATGCCAGTGCCTAGTCCACCCTTCAAAGCAATTTTGGGACTCTTTTTCTGGAATGGCCATCAGAGTAATCGTCATATTACCCTTGATATCCTGAATGTCATCAAAATGTCTTCCTTTCAATATTTCTTTTATTTTGGGGTAAAGAAAGAAGTCATTGCAGGCCAGATCAGATAAATAGGGAGGGTGTTCCAATACAGTTATTTGTTTACTGGCTAAAAACTCCCTTGCAGACGTGCTGTGTGAGCTGGTGCATTGTCGTGATGCAAGAGCCCTGAATTGTTGGTGAGAAGTTCAGGTCATCTAACTTTTTCATGTAGTCCTTTCAGCACTTCCAAATAGTAAACTTGGTTAACAGTTTGTCCAGTTGGTACAAATTCATAATGAATAATCCCTCTGAAATAAAAAGAGTTTAGCAACATCATCACAACAAGTTTGCAAACTTAATTGTCTGACCTCATATGATAATACTAAAGAGATGGTGAAGTGTGCTGGGCAGAAGCAATGAACTCTGCCCTAAAGCTAACAGTGAAAGCCTAGCATCTGGCAGAGAGGGCTGGTCAAGGACTCAGGGGACAGGCAGGGTACCCCCACCTGCCTCTGAGAGTTTGATAGAAGCAGGACCCCTCAAAATCCTGTAACTGCTGGATTGGCCTTGTCCACACATCCTCTGTTTAGCTACACTTTCTAGAGCTTTTTCTTTTTCTTTTTTAAAATCAAAATAAACTATGCTTGTAAACTTGTGGTGAGCTCTTTCTAAACATGTGTGAAAGTTTGCTCCAAAAAGATTCTTAATTAAATAAAACAGAATCATCCAGGTTCTTGATGTGTACCTCAGATGAAAGGGTAATAATGTACATAGAAAACAACAACAACATTAGATAGATAGATAGATAGATAGATAGATAGATAGATAGATAGATAGATAGAGATATAATCACCAACAACAAGATCACCATCTCTTAAAGAAATATGGCTCAGTGAAGCACATAGTTGCCAATGCTAATTTGATTATCTACCGGTTGTCACCCCTTCTGGGAATAGGCACAGCCACAAAACCCCTCCATCAGCATTAGCACAGTCATGCTTTCCCTTAGTTCTCCTTTGTTTTGGAAACTCCTGATTTTACCTCTTACCTGGGGTATCAGTAGTCTGATTTTTTAATTTACTTTTTAATTAAAATTTATTGGGGTGGCAATGGATAGTAAAATTACATAGGTTTCAAGTGCACAATTCTGCAATACATCTTCTGTGTATCATATTGTACACCACCCAGAATCATTGATCCTTCAATCACCATATATTTGATCCTGTTTACCCTCATCTACCACCTCTCTCTCCCCCTTACCGTCTGGTAACCACTAAAATATTGTCTGCGTCTGAGTTTCTCTTTCTTTGTTTTTCTTGTTCCTTTGCTGCTTTCAGTTTTATATCCCACATATCAGTGAAGTCATATGGTTCTCGACTTTTTCTGTCTGATTTATTTCACTTAGCATAATAATCTCAAGATTCATCCATGTTGTTGCAAATAGTGTTGTTTCATCTTTCCTTATAGCAGAGCAGTATTCCATTGTGTATATGTACCACATCTTTATCCAATCATCTGTCGAAGGACATTTGGGTTGTCTCCATGTCTTGACCACTGTAGATAAAGTTTCAATGATCATTGGCGCACATATATCTTTATGGAGAAATGTTTTCCATTTCTTTGAGTAGATACCCATGAGAGGGAATGCTGGCTCATATGACAATTCTATTTTTAATTTTTTGAGGAATCTCCACACTGCCTTCCGTAGTGGCTGCACCAATCTGCTTTCCCACCAACAGTGTGTAAGAGGCCCTTTTTCTCCACAGCCTTTCTAACACTTGTTATTATTTGTCTTATTGATGATAGCCATTCTGTTACTAACTGGTATGAGGCGATATCTCATTGTGGTTTTGATATGCATTTCTCTGATGATTAGTGATGTTGAGCCTCTTTTCATATGTCTTTGGCCATCTGTATGTCCTTTTTGGAGAAATATCTATTCAGGTCCTCTGCCTATTTTTTAATTGGATTGTTTGATTTTGTTGTTGATGAGTTCTACGAGTTCCTTTCTGTTCAATTGCTGATAATCCCCTTATATTACAGGCAACATTTTCATTTTCATGGTGAGGTGCTCCAGGAGCAGTATAGGATAAAGACCATGTGTTACACATTTTGTACCCCTAGAATCTCATGCTGCACGTAGAAAGCAGTTGCCTGCAATGATTTTGGAAGGACTCATGTGTGTAATCTTCCTGGTTCTTACTATTATTTATATCATACAGTCACAAATCAGCCCAGATGGGTGTTTTCCCAATACTTCCCTAAACAAGTGAGAAATATATTGATAACGAAAATGGATGTGGAAAATTAGGCTGTGCCCAAGGACATAGTGTATCATAGTAAGAGATGACACAGTGGGTCCCTGTGATAGCCTGCTAACTGAAATAGCAGGAGGAAAGGTAATGCCTCACATGCGAATGCCGATCCCCTTTGAAACATTGTACTGTCATGGGGACAGGAACCTAGTGCCAATTAGAGCACTTTATGCTATTTATCCTCTCTTTCTCTCTCTTCTTTTTTTTGTTTTCTACTACAAAACACAGTTCCTCTTTTAAAGAGTGCAAAGGTGGCAAAGATGGAATGCCTATACCTCATTGGGAGCCCTTCCCTGTGTGGGCATCTGTTTTATTCTGACTGAGACAAACCTTAAATAAACATCAGAAACAGCAGAGCTGCAGACTCCAAATCGCTGGGTGCCATACCAGGTGCTAAGTATATATATTTTATATAATATATATGTATATAATATTAAAATATATTTTATATATATTATATATATACATACATACAGTAAAACCTTGGATTGTGAGTAACTTGGTTTGCGAGTGTTCTGCAAGATGAGCAAACATTTCTAATACATTTTATCATAGTAAACGAACGATGTCTTGCAAAATTAGTAGTTTGTTTCAGGAATGAATTATGCTCACAAACCAAGGTGTGTGTGTGTGTGTGTGTGTGTGTGTGTGTGTGTGTGTGTGTGTATATATATATATATATATATATATATATATACTGATTCATTTAAAATTGAGAATATGCTGTATGCTGTAGGGAACAATTTTGCTTTGTGTTAGGTAACAGGATGGATACTTGTATATCCTAATTTTGTGATTTTTTTTTTTGCCATGGTAATGACATTCTGCAAATAGGGAACTGCTTTCTTGGGATTAGGAGCACTGCTACATCTGCTGAGCTATAGAAAATTTCCCAAACATGCAAAGCCTAGGGGGGATTCACTTCCAGGTGGCAGCTAGTATTTCTAGTTAGTAGCATTCTTCTCAAATGCCTGTCACAGTAAGGGGAGGTCAGAGCCACTGACAGGTGAGGAGGGCAGGCCTGCTGCAAACAATAGAAATGGCCAGCATTCTTTTGTGACTCTCTCCTGGCTTTTGAATATTCAATTGTAGTTCTCGAACATCAGTAACTTCACTCTTTTTTTTTTTTTTTTTTTTAGCTGAGCCATCCTGCCACCTGTTGGCAGCTCAACACTCAGCTCCGGCTGGCCTCGAACAGCTGTTGCTCAGAGCTCAGCTCGCACTCTTGAGCGAGCTCTTAACCAACTGAGCCACTCGGCCGGCCTGAACATCAGTAACTTCAAAAAAGGCTACCATATATTTTTGTTATTGCTTTAGTAAGTTGTAATTTTAGGTTGGACTTCATCTCCCCATAAAAACACCCAGTGCCCATTAACTAATCACTTTGCAGTCCACCATTCCCTGGTAACTCCTAGTTTACTTTCTGTCTCTATGGATTTGCCTGTTTTCAATATATTTGTATTTATTGGCCTCAAACAATACAAGACCTTTTGTTTCTGGTGTCTTCCCATTTAAGTGGCTTCTTTCACTTAACCTCAATAATTGTGAGGTTCATTCAAGTTGTAACATGTATCAGTACTCATACTTTGTTCCTTTTGGGGGCTGAATAGTATTCCATTGTACTTGTGCACCACAATTACTTTACCCATTCACCCATTGATGGACATTTGGGTTGTTTCTACATTTTGGCTCTTATGAATAATGCTGCTATAAATATTTGTATACAAGTTTCCTTGTAGACATATATTTTCATTTCTCTTGGGTGTATACCTAGTAACTAATCACTTGGTCATATGGTAATTCTGTGTTTAACTTCCTGAGGAACCACAGATATCATGGCTGCATCATTTTAATTTCCCACCAGCAATATGTAAAGTTCCTGTTTCTACACATCCTTTCCAACACTTGATATATATTATTGAAATAAGTAAACTTTGATGTAAGTAACCTTAGAATGTAGCAGAAATCAATAACAAAAAGATGACAGAGAAATGTCTAAATATGTGAATATGAAAAAAACAACAACCCACACATGTCTAAATACCCTATTGGTCAGAGTTAAAGTGTCAAAAGAAATAAAATAAACAAATAAATAAATAACTAGAATTAAATGAAAATAAAAATACCTTCTATATCCAATTATAGAGGATGCATCTAAATCAGTGCTGGAAGGAAAATTTATTACACTAAATGCTGATATTAGAAAAGAGGAATGATTGTGAATAAATAATTTATACTCCTACAACAAGAAATGGAAAAAAGAAGAAAAAAAATAATCCCAAAGCAAGCAAAAGAAAGGAAATAAAGATAAGAGTAGAAATGAATATAGTTAAAAACAGGATCACAAAATAGAGTCAATAAAACAAAAATTTTAATCTTTTAAAAAAAATAATAAAATTGAAACACCTGTAGCAATACTCATTTAAAAAAATAGAAGAAAGAAACTAGTAATATCAGAAATCAACTACAAGATATTAGTACAGATTTGGCAGCCATTGAGAGGGGATATTATGAACAACTTTGTACACGTAAACTTAGAGAAAAAAAAAAAGAGATCATTTCCCTGAAAACAAACTACCAAGTCAAACAAGATGAAATAGAAAATTGCTATGGTCCCCAAACCATGAAGGAAATTGAATTCATAATTAAAAATCTCCTGAAAAATAATCTCCAGACCCAGATGGGTTTACTGGAGAAATCTACCAAACATTTAAAGATTATTTGGGCCCGCCAAGTGGCGCATTGGTTAATAGCTGGTTTTTGGATGCCAGCGGCCCAGGTTCGGATCCCACATATGAGGGCCAGTGACACTACCCTCTACAGCTAACAACACCTCCACCTGGAGCTGGGCTGTGTGAGCCCCGGCGATGGTGTAGGCTGCAGCCCCTGCTGCAGTGGGCTGCCATGGGCTACAGTGAGTGGCTGGCAGCCAGCGTGAGCTGCCAATAGCCGCAGTGAGAGGCCATCCAGAGGCCAGCAACTGATCTGCTTCACCCGGGAAGAGCGCAATGACGATACCAACACAGGACAGTGAAGCAACATCCTCCGCAACTAGACTGAAGAACAAAAGGACAGCAAGTTGTCTGTTCCCCTTCCCCGATTCCCCAACACTGTTCCCTCCCCCAATTCCCCAATAAAGTCTTTAAAAAAAAAATAAAGATTAATTAACACTAATTTTCTACATTCTTTTCCAGAAAATAGGATGAGAGACTACTTCTTAACTCACCTTACCAGAATTAATCTGATAGCAAAACCAGTCAAAGTCAGTACAAAAAAATAAATAAAAGGTAATGTATGAACATAAAGCTTTACTTGTGGTGATTTGTCCACTGTTCTATCCAATTACATGATATATTTGCTCAGAAAATTAAAGTTGCTTTCTGCCAGATTTGAGGAATCTGGGAAAGCTGTGACTTACTGCTGGATAAGACCTTAAGAAAATTAGAGGGTACACAGTCAATATTATATTTAAAAAATGAACATATTAAGAGAACACTATATCTCTATTATTTGAAATCTATCATCTTTTTATTACTGTGAAAACATGGGAAATTTTCAGTTTAAAAAAAAATCTACTTTCTGTGTCAAATGAGAGAGTAGTTATCTCAACTGTGTCATTAAAAATGAAAAAGGTTGATATATTAAATGTGTGTCTATGCATAATAAATACCTTTATATTATCTTACAAGCTATGATAGTATCTAATATGTCTATTCTAAATAATCTTTCTAATATGTTATATGGTGCTAGTTATTTATGTTAATTAATAAGTTAGATGGCACTTTAAAAACTCTCAAAACACAATGATTTAAATATGATAGAAATGTATTTTTCTTTTGTATAATACGGTGGCCAGAATAAGCTGGTTGGGCAGCTGGATAGAAAAATCACTCCAGGACTTATGTTCTAATTTGTTGTTTTGCCCTTCTCTTGAGCTTTTCCCTCATCTATGTAGAAAAATCTAGGTTAGTAATTCATTCATATTTTAGAATCAGAAGGGAAAATGGTACTAAATCCAGGGAAAATACTTTTATGCATGAATGTGTGCATTTAAGTTAGACATAGCCCAGACATATCACGCATCACTTTGTCCAACTTCCCTTGAATTTGACATTGATCTAATAGCCACATTAACCAAAAAGGAAATGTGAGGTGTTATCAACAAATATGGTGAATATTTAAATTTAAAAAATTCTTACAGTAAAAGACACATTGCCATTAGTCCCCCTCAAATTACCCCTCCCCCCATTTTGAACACACTTATCCCATCATTCTTGCCACTTTCTAAAGCAGTTCTGGAAGTCTTCTTTCGTGAGTGTCTTTAGTTGCGCTGTCATGGCTGCCTCCATGTCTTGAGTCATTTTGACTTTGGGGAAGAGCCAGAAGTTGCATGTCTTCAGATCTGGTGAATAAGGTGGATGAGGACACACTGCAATGTTTTTATTTGACAGAAATTGTCATACCAGAACCTATGTGTGAAAAGGAGTCTTTCATTGTGATCACAAAATGTGGTGAAGGCTGCTGAGTGCCATCCAATGGAAAGGCAGGGATCTTCAATATGGGAAGCGGCCTGGTGAACCTTAGTAACAGTGTGTGACAAGTTTCAACTTGTTGGGTGCAGTCAGTTGGGTGTGAACTATGGTGGAGAGAAGGTGTGTTTCAAAGTGTACAGTAAATCATCCTCCATCATGACAATGCTCCGTGTCACACATCGCTTCTGGTAAGGCAATTTCTGTCAAATAAAAATTTTATGGTGTGTTTTCATCCACCTTATTCACTGGATCTGGCACCATGCACCTTCTGGCTCTTCCCCAAAGTCAAAATGATTCAGGACATTGAGCCAGCCATGACAGCACAACTAAATACTCTCATGAAAGAGGACTTCCAGACCTGCTTCAGAAAATGTTGAGAATGATGGGTGTGTTCCAAGTGTGGGGGTGGGGGGAGTGGGTGGGTGTTTTGAAGGGGATTAATAGCAATGTCTTTTACTGTAATAATTTTTTTAAATTTAAATATTCACCATATTGTTTGATCATGCCGTGTGTAATCTCTAATTTGATGTCCTATTCCCAAGGAGAAACAAGAAAAATATAATTATTATCTAATTTATGAAGAACTGTGATATAAGGAGCAAATATTGGAGCCATAAATATAAAGTAAGAATTTCACTGCTGGGACAAATGAGGAAAAAAAAAAAAAATTAGAAAGCTGAAAGACTTAAACCCACCTAAATCATAAGTTCACACCAACTAAAAAAAATACTAAGAAATAGCTATACGTGAAATTCGCAAGAAACTGACTTGATATATAAGGATGTAAATAGTTAAAAGTTAAAATAAGCTGTATCTGGATGGTGATTCCATAGCTGTACCATATGTAAACATTTACTGAGCTCTTACCTTAAAATTAGGCATTTTGTGTGTTTTATCCTGTGACTGTTAGACAGAAAGGGTAAATTCAGCATGTCTGGGCTGCTCAAAACCTGCATATTCCAAAGAAAGTCCTATTTTCAGGATTGACCCTTGGCCCAGTCTTGGAGGACAGCCTCTGAGCTCTTGGATTAGTCTGTGTGAAATGAAAGGCTTTGTGTGCCTGAAACCTTGAGCTAGTAGTTTTTATGATGAATGCCTGCTTTTGTGTACCTGAAGCTTTGGGCCATGCTGTACCAATTTGACAAAATAAGTTTACCTAACAATGTGATTTATGGTGAATGTCTGTTTTTGTTCTGGAGTTGAGTACTGGAATAGTTAGAGCCCAAGAGCTGAAGTGTTGCAACCCTGTGTGTCTAACCCCCATTAAACCCTGGACAGCAAGGCTTGGTTGAGTTTCGGTGGTTGGCAACACTTTGTATGTTTTGTTAGATATCATTGTGGGGAGAGCTAAGTGTATCCCTGGGGACTCCACTGAGAGGGGACACCTGGATGCTTGTACCTGTGTTCTCCTGGAACTGGACCAAAGGTGGTGGTTGTTGTTGTTTTTTGTTTTTCTTTTCCCCCTTTACTGATTTCGGTTTGTATTCTCTTGCAATAATAAACTGTAACTGTGAGCATAATGGCTTTTTCTGAGTTTTATGTCCTTCTAACAGATTACAAGGCTGAGGTTAGCCCTGTCAACAAAAAGGTGAAACAAAGGAAAAAAGTAAATAGTTTTAGAAGAATTTGGAGAATTGAAAAGGAAAGCTATTTGTGTATTTACTTACTTACTTACTTATTTCCATAAAGCATTGTTACAGCAAAGCAGGATTAGCGATCTATGGAATCTATATTTCTGATTGGTCTTGGCAAGAGGTTAATGACAGGAAAGGATGTAAGCCATGTTCTAAATGATTTAGAAAGGAATAAATGACTCCTAAAGGACAAAAGGTGGTAACAGTCATGATTGAAGAGATTGATTTGGAGTTTATTTGAACAGCAGACTTTATTTATAGAAAACCTGCTTTGTTCTTACTAGGCACAGAATGAGAATCTCCTTAGTTTCAGAAATGCCAGCTAAATGTGTGTGTGTGTGTGTGTGTGTGTGTGTGTGTGTGTGTGTGTGATCTCACTTTTAGTTTCTGTTTTATTCATTTGAACCATGTATTCATCAAGCATTTATTAAGCATTACCCACATTGTTATTTTGTCATGCCTTACATGCACTCAACCAATTTCCATTCAACTACAGCATGCAATGAGAAATAAAATAAGGCTCTTGACATCAGGTTTCCCTGTCTATTTGGGCAAGTAGACATGCAAATACATAGGTCTATAAATGAAATATCAGAAACTTTGGTGACACAAAGAAAAGGTATCTAATTCTATTGAGTTAGCAGAAAAGACATTCAAATATTATATAGTCACGGAATGTGAAGTACAGCATAGGAAACATAGTCAATGGTATTGTAGCAGCTACATACAATGTTAGAAGGGTAGTAGATTGGGGAGTTATCACTTTATGAGAGGTATAAATGTCTAATTATTACATTGTTTTGTACATGTGACACTAACAAAATATTTAAAAAAGGAAACCTGAAAAGAAGTTACCAGAAAAAAGGTGATGATGCAGGTGCATTGGTTCTATTTGTCTGTTGGTAATGTGTGGGTGATCCACAATGAGCCCTAGGAATGAGACCCATTCATTCTCAATGCCTGACCTGTTAAGAAGGAGATCATACCAAACGCATGGCCTTGCACAGCATTTTTCCAGCATCAATATATGGTGTTTATGATGATAGCAATTCAGATAATAAAAGAGGAGGACAGAATTAACAAAGAGAAGTTAAATGCAAATTGTCATATCAGATGGCAGAGAAGAAATTCAATAGTTTTCTCCCATCATTCAGACATGAGAATGATAAGGGACAATACCATTATTAAACAAAGCAGTTTCAGATACTAATATACTTGTTTAGAAGACTGAATTTGGGTAAATGGATGTAAGTATATGATTTCCAGCAAGTCAGAGTAGACCAGAAACATTATTTTTTTAAAAACACACAAAAATAGAACTTTCCAATATTATCACATTATTTGCCACATTCCAGAACTGACCTAGGTAGAGGGGACATAAAATTAAACAAAGTCAATATGGCTCTTACCTTCACAAACATACACACAATGGGGGAGGCAGAAAACTTAAAACATAACTATAATACATTATGTGTTATTGCATTAGAAGTGTCCTGACCTCCACTGACTGGGAATAATTACAACTATTACTAAAATATGTAGCAGTAAAATAGCGCAATTATCTAAACTAACATAAATAGACATAAGTCCCTAGGACATTCTTCAGAGGACTAAACACTAAAAATCAGCCTCACTCTATGATTAGATTCAATTTTTCATCTCTTCCATATGCTTTATATATATTTTAAAGCAGGAAGGCCAGTGCACCCTCCCTTGAGAGCTCTAGCTGAGCACTATTTCTACATGTCCTCAGAGAGGCAAGGCTGTCACACAGATGGCCCCCTGGTCTGGGCAGCTTGACGTAAGTGCCTTTGTGTTCCCAATTAACTAGTGAACAACTGTGCCAGTTGCTTTGATACACTCGAACCTTCTGTTCTCAGACTTTTGATGAGCTATTTATTCAGGAGCAATACCTGTCTGCTTCATTGGACCCAGCGCACCACTTTTAAAGGGCAGAGTTGTAGTGAGATTGACAAGGATTTCTCAGTTCTAAGGAGGATCATCAGGAAGCACTAAGCATATTCAGGGTAGTCCATGTTAGAGCTCATTGATGGAAGGATAAAGTGTAGTGCTGTGGAGTGCACATATTTTCTGGCAGTAACTCAATAGATTGAGAGCTCGCAGGTTGGTAATGAGCTGCCACACCAAGTCTATCTTTGATTCTGGGAGTTCCCAGATCTATAGCAGTATTTAAAGAGGCAAAGTTTCCAGGATTTTTTACTCAACTCTTGAAAAAGATTAGTAATAAATTAAATGATGACATAGTAAATTAAAATATCAAATGATGCTAGGAGAATACATGTTAAAGGCCAAGCCAGATTATGTTTGGCATACAAAAGGAAAATAAATATGAATGAAACCCAGAGCACCAAACCCCCTTAGTGCATATAACTGTGAGAAATGTAATGGGAGGGCCAAATATTAATAGCTTTTTAAATTTTTCCTTGACTGAAATTGTAATGCATAATGTAGACAATGTCAAGGCCATGCAATAAAATAACTGTGGTTTTCATTTGTAAGTGCATCAAATGAAAGAAAATGACATTTCTGTTGTTCTTTTGACGTACATCGTAAAAGCTAACATGACTAAGCATTTTTTTAAGTATAAAAAAAAAAAGTAAAAGAACATGATCGCCTATTCTTCTAGGCTGGGATTAATTTGACTCTCAAAACTCAAATTCAGGGGCCTTGTGAGTGAATTTATCTTCTGCCAGGGCCCAGGAATTCTGATGCCTGGAATATCCACATCGATTCTCTCTAAGGATCTTAGGGACGCTTTCATCACTCCCAGACCACCCCACACCCACATCTCAGACAGTCTGACTTCAACCTTTATCTCCTTTTTGTTAACATTTACTCTGCGTCTTTTGAAAATCCCTAAACCATAAAGTTGCCAGCTACTGTCCTACTTGTGAACTTCCTCTCACAGGTAAATTTTGATGCAGACATTTGTTTCATTTGATGTCTCCATTTCCCGACTTCCCGTTCACACTATAATCCACTATAATCTAGATTTATTCCCTATCCCTTCAATTAAACTGTACCTAGAAGTTTACAGTGACCTTTTGTTTACAGAAGTCATGGACCACCCAAGTGTTCTTACCTTACTCAAACATTTGGAAGCCTTTGGTATCATGGATCCATCTCTACTTCCTGAAATGCATTTGCTACACATATACATATATACAGAGGGTGCCAAAAAATGTGTATACATTTTTAAAAAGGAAGAAAACTGTATTAATTGTAAGACTCAATATATACCAATAACAGAAGATGACTACAAGTCACGTTTGACTTCTACAATTACAAAAGGTGCTCAAAGTGGTTACCATCAGTGTCCAGATTCTTCTGATTACAGCAAACTACTGCTTGAGCATAGATAACATCTCTTAAAATGTGTATATATATTTATTTACACACACACACACACACACACACACACACACACACACACATATATATACATACACCTGATATAACCTAGTATATACATATATACATTTTTTGGCACCCCTTGTGTGTGTGTGTGTGTGTGTGTGTACACACACATATTTTTTTAGCCATTTCTTCTTAGATTTCTATGAGAGCTCCTATAAAGAGGCCAGGGAGAGACAGAAGAATGAGGCAGGCCACTCAGAAGGGTAGGTGGCAAGTGTAATAAGCAAGGGAATTTACATAAAATCTTGTCTTGGGCAGCTGCACGACAAATGGATCTCTGCATCCACCAGCCAAAATCTTAAAGTTTATATAGAAGCCTTAACTGGGCTTTATTCACATATACAATCCAGATGGTCTCAAAACACATGGGCCTCTCAAGACTGTGTCATTGAAATTGGCTCTGGCTGTAGAAGTGATGAGCAGAACACACACTCCAAGGACAGGTGCGGGGCTGAGGAGCCTCCAAGTCCGAGTCCAGCTCTTGCCCGAGTCACGTCCTCTCGCTGACTCCGTTTAGCATTCCTGATGCTACTCCAGGTTCAGTACAAGGCTTTTTTTCTCTTCTTTTTTTGGGTAATTGACTCAGTTATCTATGTCTACTGAGTGGTTATCTACACACTAATTCATTTTCTACCTGACCCTCCTCCCAAACAAAGCCTCTTACCTTCTTTGTTCTTTATTTTGTACTTACTTCTTATGGTGCTTACAAAGATCACATAAATTCAACTACCCAAACAGAAACTTGTACATAATATTTGACCCCTTTCTCTCCTTCTTTCTTCAATTGCCAAGTCCCCTGGCTTCAATTTTGCTCTCCTGGAAATAGGAGGTCCCATTCTCTCCAATCTGTTAACATAGTTTAAGGCATCATTGTGTCTTACCTGGATTTCAGCAAAAATCTCTTCATCAAGCCACTTTTATCCATCCAAGTTTCCCACCTCTTATCTACTAAGGTGTTCCCCACAGAGACAATACTCTCCCTAATATATAAATGTAATCATGTCACCCCTAGTTATTATTTCATCAATTTATTCCAAGTATTCTTAACATGGAATTCAATACTTTTTATTCATTATCCTCTGCTTGTATCTACCATTTTATTTTTCATCATCTCCCTTCACCTATATCAGTTAAGTTTTGATGATTTTCATTTGTTTTTATGTTTCTGAATACATCATGCTTAGTTTTAAATATTAGTGTATACTATGCTTGGAACAGTTTTTTCCACCAGTTGCCCTCTTCTTTTTGCTGATTAATATGTCCACTTTCAGTTTGAAGTCACATCCTGTGTGATTTCTTTCTTGTCTATGATTTTCTGTGTGCTCTCATAGAACCCTACACTCTGTACTTTACCAATCTTAGCTCTGTGTAGGAACTACCATATTATTTGTATGTATCTTCTACTAAGCCCCTATCCTTTTGCAACTCTCTAAAGATGGGGCTTGTCCATTTGTTTAATATTGTATCAGTCCTTACATTATTGGACATTTGGTAAATTGTCAATACTTATTTTTTTAAGAAATAAATCAAAGGTGACAATTTTAGAGTTGTAAAAGAAGATGCAATGAGAGAAAAAAGTAGGCCACCTAGTGAGATGATAATTTAAAACAATAACAACTAAACAATTTCTGCATAATTTTGTGGATGACTATCATCCAAGTGCTCTCCCAATTCCTTATCAAAAAGCCATATAGTTAACAAAAGCTAAGAACAATCAATAATCTAAGTTGTTTTGTTTCTTATGGCTCACTTAAATAATCCTAAGGCCTCATCATTAAGGCCAAAGAAGGAAACACATGAGACCCCAAAGCTCCAAGTCCACACACTAAATATTACCTTTTAGATTCTCTTCATTATAATCACCAAAAACTTCCTCCATGGCCCTTTTACTAATATTTGCTGAAAATGTATTCTGATGATAAAATTACATAGTTTGATGATACACAGTATAAATGCTATATATACCAATTGTAAATGATACATTTTGTTTAGCGTTTTATTTACTTGGTCTACTAAGCTTTGCAAGATTAGGAAATTGATGTAAATGTTCTTTCTCCATTTTATAGCAGGGAGACTGAAACGGATAACGTAGGTTATTTTTTTAATATTAAGCTTTTTTTCCAACATAATGAAAATTATCCAAAGGATTAAATTGAGATATTATAAAGATCAAATTATCTACTTATTTAAGGGTTGACTTTCAACCTGATATTTGGTGAGATATAAAAGAGACTTTTCATGATACGTTTTAAGTATACAGACAAGTACAGAAAATAATACAATAAGAACACTGGAGAAGCTGTCTAAAAACCTGCCTTCTAATCCTGGTGATGTAACTTGGGTATTTAAGGAATTAAAAGGCCATTTAATCCTCATCTAATACTTGAAACTTGCCTATATCAAAGAAGTAGAGTTTAAGCTTAAAACCTCCAAAGATCAGGGATTTCCACTTTCAGGCTCAGAAAAGATTTTATAAGTTTGGTGTGTTTTTTTTAACTTGCAATGAAGTAATATTGACTCTTTTAAACGTGTATCTGTTATTGACAATCTTTTGAACTATTAAGACAGGTGAAACCGAGTCTTCTGTAAGAAGCTTCTCTCTTCTACCATGAAGCACTCCCTTCTCCCATCCAAACATTCCTATTCCACCAGCAATTCTCAGTTTCCAGAGTGCAGAGTTTATGTCCAGTTTCCAAGCAGGCAACTGAAAATGCACTCTCTCTTCCCTGCCACCAAGCCGCTTGATTTGAAATTGCTATCTGACTAGAGTCTCTTTCAGGTTTCACTGAATCGGGGAGTTTGTGAGCAAATGGCATCTCTTGATGTGACCACAGAGGAACCCTGGCAAGACACATGCCTGCAGGTGCCCACAGGCTGTGGGCAAAGCCAAGCCTCCCAAGCTTTCGGTGTCTAAGGAGGTCAGCCTGAGATCAGGCAGCAGCCTCTTCTATTTTAACCAGGAGGTTATGGCTCTGACTACAGATGTGACCAGAGTGGACTAAATTCAAAAATGCGTTAATAGGTTAGGATCTCTGCTCTGAAGTACAGTCCAGGCTCGTCCTGTTTGCAGTGGTCCTTCCCCTGTGACGCCTCTCAGGTCTCCAGCTGCTCTGGAAATTTGAGGGATGGAATGACATAGGCCTCCACCGAGGGACCAAAAATCTCAGTCCCACATTCCCTTCTCCTCTTCTTCCAAGTCCTGTTTTGTTTTTGTTTTTCCCTTTTTGTCCCTATTTTTTAGACTCATACACCAAAGTGTTTAAGGTAAGAGATATCTAAAACACTAAAGCTATTTCCCCCACTCTCAAGGGCAAAAATATACCTTAGCTAAGTTATGTGAACAAAGGACAGTTATTCAGTTTCTCCTTGACCTCAGTTTTATTACCTATAAAATAAGCATGATAGCTTATTTTCAAAGTTGCCATAAAATTTAATGGTACAGTTGTAAATGTGAAATATTTAAAATATCATATGACACAAAATAGATGCTTCATCATGGTAAGGTTTTGATCTTGATGTCAATACCCTCATCAGTCAATATACTTCCCCTTTTTTATTCTCATCATAAAAGAAACCTTGATGTTATTCACACACCTTTTTTGGTATAGAGATTTGAGTACTTTCTGGGGCCCGATTCCTGCCTTCTGTTTGGCTGGGACCCACCTGGTTTTAGCACCAAAAGTCCCACATCCAGGGCAATGCCACAGTCCAGGCAAACTGGGATGGTTGGTGACCCTACACTTCACCCACCACCCCCTCCCATCCACGGAACCCAACTCCACTCGCCTCATTTCATCTCTGTTGTGATTCAACATTAGTTTAGATTAGAGGCTAACCATCTGGCATCTTGCTAATGCAGAAAAAAAACAGACTCAAGATTAATTCCTGCAGGGCATATTGCTCCATTCATAAACGGCCTTCCTGTGTTTGAACAGAGATGCCTCCTTCCTCTTATTGTGGAGTCTATGAGTTTATGTTGTTCCTGATCATGGTTTCCTCCTAGCATGTCATATACTGTGCTTTTAGAAACCAATTC
Source organism: Aselliscus stoliczkanus (assembly GCA_033961575.1). Taxonomy (NCBI): domain Eukaryota; kingdom Metazoa; phylum Chordata; class Mammalia; order Chiroptera; family Hipposideridae; genus Aselliscus; species Aselliscus stoliczkanus. Next base: position 10,602,704 of record CM066727.1, read on the forward strand.
TAATAGATAAAATCTGAAATTGTTGGTATTGTGCTCTTCCTCCTTTTTAAGACTCGAGTTGGGCAGAATCGCAAATAAACAGCTCTTCTGTCATATTCGTATCTCATTGACCTGAGCTATTGAAGCTAAATTCCTTTAAAAGTGTACATGCCATGCACTTGAACTCAGACAGAGCCACTAGGTTGTCCTTGTAATCTTCATACTTATGTTAGGCCCTAATTTCTTCTCCTCGATGCTGTTTCACTCCTCTCAGTTGTGTGTTTATTTTTACAGGAGATCAATATAATCAATTACTGGGTGCTTATTGTATGATCACATCTGTGATAAGTGCTTCACATTGATTACATTTTTTTTTTAATACTCAAAAAAGCTTGGTGAGGAGAAAATATCCCCGTTTTCAAACTGGGAAGATGTTCAGATGGGGTTAGATAGATTCCCCCAAATCATGCAGCTGGAAAAGTTTGGAAAGGGAAATTTGAACTTCAGTTTTCCAGATCTCAATGCATGTGTTCTTAACCACTATTAGAAGAAAAATGTAACTGAGACATTTTACTGTTCTGCCCCTGTAAACCATGTATTCAATGCCTACTTTTTCTGTTAGTCTCAGTCTGACAAAGAACTCATATGGCAGCACTCTCATGGAATTATTTGGACAAAAAATCAGTGTATAAGTTTAAGTGCATACATTTTTAAATAATTTTTTCACCTTCAATCTTTCAGGTTCTTATTTAATTACACTTTGATTTTAAGTCTTTTGATTCATGAGTAGATTGCTACACAAATGTATTTCAGATAGTTTCACTAGTAATATACTTTATATACATGTATAAATATCATAAACACACACACATATGTATTCACCATACATTAAATGCATTTGAGGACATTTATATTTTATTTAAACAAAAAGCTTTCATTACCAACATAAATTGAGTTATCTTGAACTTTAGTAGTGTAGATCAAAGAAAACGTAATTTTAAGTATAAAGACTCATTATCAATGCCTTTCCCTGTTCAGTAAAGCAAGTCACTGGGGCCAAGACTCTCAGAAATGGTTTGAATTAAGATGGTTTTTCAAAATTCTGTCACTCTTCCTTTATTCAGGTCATTTGATTTCCCCTTCCCTCCCAAAAGTAACTTACACAAATTTTCTCTCAAATCTTGTCCTGTTAATTGAAATTTATCCTAAGTAAGTCTAATCAGTTGAGCATCTTGCCTTGGAACATGATTGAAGGGACAACAGTTGTCACCAAGAGTAATTTAAGCCAATGAGATTTGAACCCAGCAGCTGATCATGAAGTGGAAATCCCAGGCAGACTACAGAGTGGGCACTAGTGGACAATATTGGACAGAGCATTAGAGAGCTACCCCTTCTCATCACCCCATAATGCATTTCCCTTCTTTTACCTTCAATCCCCATGCCCCAGTTCTGTGTTTCATTTCAGAAAGACATTAGGTCATTTTTGACCTAATGATTCCTCTAGGCTATATCTTAAAACTCTATCATTGAGTTCATGTTTTCACAAATACAAAATTTGGCAGATTTACTGCATAGGCTTTGAATAGCTTTGTCTCACAAAAGTACCTGCCTTCCCAAATTCTGATTATTATCTTAAAAATATGTCCCCTTACCTAAGTCAAACTCTTTTTTTGCCCAAGGTTGGTTTGTTTGTTTCTTCCCCCTACCACCAGTAAAATTTCTAGGAAGACTATTTACACAATATGTAATACTCATACCTTTCCTGTACTCCTTGAACAGTCTCATCTTCTAGTCTGTGATTTGCTGCACCATTCTTTTTTTCTGCCCTATCTGTAGACCAGTTGAAAATTAATCCTCTTCACAGTGTCACTGAAGTCTTCTTCATTTCTTGGTATCAAGGTTTATGTGATAGAATAGGGCACTTATGATCACGGTGACTGGTTTATTAGGTTTTGTCCTGGAGACAAACATTAATGAGAAATATGATATTCTACAATTGTATTTTCTAAGTATTGTCTCCATTTTGGTAAATAGCATCAGCCCCAATTAGCAGGAAATGGAAGGATAAGGATAAATATACTAATTTTTCAATACACTCTTTTCCCAGCTTAAATATGGGCACTTTATTATATTGTATTTGTTTTTCTGGAGGAGCTGTTCCAAAGAAATAATGCTCATAAGAATTTTGTCCCATAAAATGATAGTTTGGACCTACTAGCAGGCAGAATTAAAGTTTGATTAGAGTTACTTTGTTATTGAAACTCTGCAAAAATTCTTATCTGAACTGATTTTCTATCTCTAAGGTTTAGGGTCTTCATTTTTTTTTTAAATTGTCTTTTTAAAGCAAAATGAACACTCATATTTTGATTACAACCAGTAGTATAAAAATAAGCACATTATAATTCACAAACAGAACCACAGATAATTCAGAGGTTGCATACCTTACTTCCTAATAAGACAACTAACAAAATGACATGGAATAAAAAGGCTAGAAGCAAGCTTATTTATTGAGCTTCTTTACTCTCAGAATGCTTGGTTTAGTTATGTAAAGTAAACAATAACTCTCAAAATGGAAGTATTTTGTGTTTTCCCAAATATCTCAGCTTTTGTGAACTCCATCTTTTTGTGTCTAGTAGAACATATCTGTGAATCAACCTGGATTAATTCAGCTTTCTCAGAAATAAGGGACCAAAAATTATGACCATCATCTCAAAATGTATGCCTAAAATAAAACATGTTTTAAAAATTCTGTCATTGTACTCATATTCATATGGAAATAGTCTATGTTTAGATTTTGTGCTATATTCATGTCGGATGAATATGTGGCTACACTCTTGAATTCAAGCATCCCGTTCACTAGGGCTGCCATAACAAATTACCACAACTGACGCTTAAAACAACAGAAATTTATTCTCTCATAGTCCAGAAGGCTGAAACCAAGAAATCAGCCAGCTTGGTTCCTTTTGGAGGCTTTGAGGGGGAAACTGGTCCATGCCTTACTCCTGGCTTCTGGTGGATTCCAGCTATTCTTGGTATTCCTTGGCTTGTAGATATGTCGGTCTGATTTCTCCCTCCCTCCCTGTATGCCTGTCTTCATATGGCCTTTATAAGGACATCAGTCATTGGATTAAGGCCTATTCTAATGCAGTACTACCTCTTCTTAACTAATCACACCTGCAGAGACTCTATTTCCAAATAAGGTCACATTCTGATGATCCAGATGGCATAATTTTGGGGGATTAAAGGGGAACACAATATTTAACTGAATATACCATATTACCTGTTTTGGCCAATAAAATGTGAGCAAAAGTGGTCCATGTGTTCTAGGCTTAAATGCCATGATCTAACGCATTGTTTGTCACACTGTCTTAATTTTCTCCTGACTTTGTCAATGTATGGAAATAGAATCTCCATCACCCTCTGGTCACATGTGATGTAACACACCTCATGAATGAGACGTCGACATTACATTAGTCACCCCTTGTCCTCAGTTTTGCTTTCTGGGTTTTCTGTTATTGGCAATGGGCTGTCGTCCAAAAATGTTAAATGGAAAACTCCAGAAATAAACAATTCATAAATTTAAAATTGTGATCCATTCGGAGCAGTGTGATGAAATCTTGCTCCATCCCACTTTGTCCCACAGGGATGTGAAATCCCTTCCTTCAATGCATCCACTCTATATATGCTACACACCCATTAGTCGCTTAGCAGCCGTCTCATTTATCAGATGTGTCACAGTATCGCAGTGCTTGTGTTCAAGCCACCCTTATTTTACCTAAAGGCTCCAAAGTCCAAGAGTAGTGATGCTAGCAATTCGGATATGCCATAAAGACGCCCTAAAGAGCTTCCTCTAAGGGAAAATATGAGAAGAGTACCATAAGATACTTTGAGAGACAGACCACATTTTACATAACTAATGCTACAGTATGTTGTTAAAACTGTTCTATTTTATTATTAGTTATTGTTAATCTCTTACTGTGCCTAATTTATAAATTAAACTTTATCCTAGGTATACGTATGTATAGGAAAAATCAGTATATATAGGTACTGTATATAAAAATCGGTATATAAACATACATACATATATATAAATCAATATATAAAAGCATATATATATATATATATATATATATATATATATATATATATGGTTCTGTACTATCCACAATTTCAGGCATCCACAGGGGCACAGGGGGTCTTGGAATGTATCCCCCACAGATAAGTGAGACATTGAGACATTGAGATTTTCAAGTTTTTCTTTTCCACAGAATAACTCGACCTATCATGACTCACACAAAAATTGATACTAAATCCTAAGTGCTTCCTTAGCAGACCACCTAAGATATGAGGCCAAGTGTGTAGGGGCAGGGAAATTTTTTTTATTAGAGGACAGAAGGGTGCTGATGCATGTCATGCAGTGGTGAAATATTTAGAAAATGTATCGTATTTAAAAGGCAGATATTGCACCTACGAAGCTTGATGTGCAAAAAAAGAGGTGGAAAACCAATGATAGCAGCATGAGTTGGTTCCTATTGGTTGCACTTACCAGGATAATTCAAGAGAAATGAACTAGCTGTTTTGCAAGCAGAATTTAAAGTAAATACTGAATATAACAGAGTCAAGTGGCTTTCTGTGTTGGAAGTTTCACTGCTACCCATCTCCACTTATAATATTTAAAACTGTTAAATAAAAAAGGTCATTTCAAACACAGGCTTAATGATCAATATCAGAGGGAAGTTTTCACACCTGTTTTAAAAACTCTTGATGGATATAATGTTGCCCTGCAAATTCTTGCAGCTAGAATAATACAGCTTAGACAATAGCAAAAACAATCACACAAACAAAAAAAACCACAAAAACACATTCTTCTCCTATGGAAGAGCAGTAAGCTTAAGTTATCCAAATTCAATCCAGAGGAAAGGCATAATTCAAGAAGAATTGGCGTGTCCATTGACACATGAGTCTCACAACAATCAAACACATCAGAAATCAATTAACTGTTGTTGTTTTTTTTTTACTTATAATTAGTTTCAGGTGTACAACACAGTGCAATAGTTATACTTTTTACCCCTCAAAGTGACAACCTCCCTTCCCCACTCCTCCCCCCCATATCATACTATCTATTACACTTCCTCTGACTCCCTTCCACAGTATAATCCACATCCCGTGACTATCTATATATTCACTTACAGTTGGTATACAGTATTATACAACATCAGCTTCAGGTGTACAGTGCAGTGATCAAGCCTCTACTCCATCCATGAAATGGTCTCCCTAACAAGACATCAATTAATTTTTTAAGAGAATTGTACAGACAAACTAACAATAGTCCCAAAATAATTGTTTGAGCCTTAAAAGTTGGACCTCAAAATTCTATAAAAAACAAAGAAACAGATAATCAGCTACAATAAAAGTTCATATAATAGAAATAAAATGCGTCTCTGCCTTCTTACTGGCAAAATTAAAATATCCTAGGAAATTATCAATTAATTTTAGCTATAAATACATTTAACTATAAATAAAAAAATCTTCACTATTTTTCCAAAAATAAAATGTATAATATTACCTAGTAGTTATTGGTAATTGTTATCTCCAATCTATACAACACAAGAGTAAATATAATATACGAGGTGTGATCAAAAAATACAGTGAATGCATACATTAAAAAAATTTATTACAGGGCCAGCCAAGTGGCTCAGTTGGTTAAGAGTTTGCTTAAGAGCACCAGCTCTGAGCAACAGGGTTACTGGTTCGATTCCCAAATGGGCCAGTGAGTTTCGCCCAAGCTGCGCCCGAGCTGAGCTGCCAACAGGCGGCAGGATGGCCTGTTTGATGGTGGGCTGCACCCACCCGCGGCTGAGACTGAACTCAGCACCTTGAGCTGAGCTGCTGCCCCAATGGCTCAGTGGGTAGAGTGTGCACTCTTAACAGCAAGGTTTCCAATTCGACTCCCACATGAAACAAAAAACAAACAAACAACAACAACAAAATATTACAGTAAAAGACACATTGCTATTAATGCCCCTCAAAATATTCCCCCTCACTTCAAACACACATATCCCATCATTTTTGCCACTTTCTGAAGCAGTTCTGGAAGTCCTCTTTAGTGAGTGTCTTTACTTCATCCTTCATCATGATGGTGCTCTATGTCACACATTGCTTCTGATACAGCAATTTTTCTCAAATAAAAACATTACGGTGTGCCCTCATCCACCTTATTCACCGGATCTGGCACTGTGCAGCTTCTGGTTCTTCCCCAAAGTCAAAATGACCGTGAAAGGTAAACGTTTGAATCCATTCAGACATCAAGGCAGCCATGACAGCGCAACTAAAGACATGAAAGAGGATTTCCAGGACTGCTTCAGAAAGTGGCAAGAACGATGGGATAAGTGTGTTCAAAGTGAGGGGCAGTATTTCAACGGGGATTTAGTGGCAATGTGTCTTTTACTGTAATATATTGTTTTTTAATTTTAACATTCACTGTACTTTTTGATCGCACCTCATATATACTTTCTTCTATCTATGTTTTCCTGTAATAGGAGAAGCAGTAAGCTTATAGTGGACACAGATTCAAAACTTTACCACAACATAAATCTTTTGCAGTTTTGGATTGCTTTCCATAAGATATAGTGTAATATGGAAAAAGTTCCAAATATCTTTCAAAATGCAAATTTAGAGGGAATTTTTTTTAAAAGGAATCTTTCTTTCAATGTTTTAATAACTGAAGATTAAAGCAATATTTTCCATTTTCTAGCTATTTTTTCCACTAGAAAACATTGCTTCTCTTCAAAGCATGCTCTAATTTTAGCAGCAGGTACATTAGAATATTTCAGGTAGGACATTTTCGTAAATATGCCCACAATGCAAACTTGAATATGTCATTTCATGTTGCTAAGACTGACTGAATCAGGCTGTGAGCCTCACTCTTCCTCACAGCAGTAGACATAGTAAGAAAACAGAAGGCAATGGGGGGCAAGAAAACACAAGGCTATGTATTACATTATATATAAAACCAAGTAAATCTGATCTCAGAACAATGCATACTTTGGATGCAGTGCTAGCTACTGGAGTAGGGAAAAGCAATTCAGTAATAAAAGTAGAAAGTGCTGAAAGGAGTAAACAGCAAAGAAATAAAAAACAAGACATGGTTTATATATATATAAAAAAAAATCTCTTCAGACTACATTGTGAATGTTCAGAAAACAAGTATGCTACACATAAATTATATGTTTTCTTGTCAAAACAATGGGATGAGATCCATCAGCATTAAATGGATACGTGTGTGCACTTGACTGCATTTTTGTAAAACTAATAACTTTAAAGAGTACCTTTTGACATTATTTTAAGCTAGAATCTGTGATGAGATTGTTTAGTCAATTATGAGTAGCTTATCAAGCAATGAATTACTTAGCCGTACACATGGAAACACATTTGAAAAGCATATTCAAGAGTTTAAAATAAGATTTAAAATGGATCAGGAAAAAATTTAATGCAAGTGACAAATGTCTATGAACTGAAGAGAACTGTAGAATATGTTTAAAATTTCCTAATTTTAAAAGTTATACTTAATGTGTTTTGTCTATAAAAATGAGTATATATATTTTTTATTTTATTTTTTATTATTATTATTTTTTTTCATGCAGACGTTGAACCGGCAGCCTTGCTGTTAAGAGCACACGCCCTATCCACTGAGCCATCCAGATGGGCAGCTCAGCTCAAGGTGTCCAATTCAGTCCCAGCCTCGTGTGGGCATAGCCCACCATCAGTCAGGCAGCCTTGTTATTAGAAGCATGTGCTCTCACTATCAGAGCCATCTTGCCACTTGTTGACAGCTCAGCAGCAGCTCAGCTCAGGCGAAGCTAACTGGCCCATGTGGGCATCGAACCAGCGACCCTGTTGCTCAGAGCTTGTGCTCTTAAGCAAACTCTTAACCAACTGAGTCACTCAGCCGGTCCCAAAATGAGTATATTTTAATATAAAGTTACAAATTATATATTATTAATACCAAATGCTTTAATGTCTTTACCTTTTCATTCAATTTAGCCACATAATAAAGAAATTGTGAACTTATTCACACATTAAAAGTAAAAAGAATCAGAGATGTTTATTCATTCCTACCATACTACAAGTACTATCCTAGACAGTGAGTAATAAAGTAGTATTATAGAGAAGCATAGTAGCAGAGTAGGAACAAATGACAAATAGATTACAGAGAATGATAAGTGGTATTAGAAGAATGGTAGGAAATACCTCTGATTGGGTTTAACCCCAGACAGTTCCTAAGTGAGAAATGGAGTGCTGACCAGTGGGGTCAGGAAGAAAGTGAAATAGAGAAGGAAGGGAAGTCTATGGGTTGTGTCAAAGCGCAGGGTCCAGTTATGGTCCACTGAAATCTGAGAGACTGGGTGATATGTGTCTCACCCCAGTGCCAATACGTGTCCTTGGTTAGGGACCGAATGACTTCCGCTGTGTGGCATTTCAGTCAGGCCAGCACTTACAGGTGCTTATGATAAGTCACAGGCAGGAGGCATCGGGACCGTGAGAGACGCAGGAGCATGGACGGGGGGGGGGGCAGTGTCTGGTATAGGGGTGTGTGCAGAAATGGGGTCTGCACATGGCCCCAAAAGAATAATGGGATCAGAGGAGAATTGATGTCCCTTCCAACAGGAAAATTATATGATCAGAGTTTTGAAAGATCATAGGAGTAGGCAAAAAGAAGCATGAAATAGGGCAATTAAAAAAAAAAAGTCAAAGGAACTGCAGCATGCCACTTTCAGAAGACCTTAGTTTATGGTTTTATTTCTTTTTATGTCTGTGTTTACTCTGCCAGAGGTAGGGAGAGAAAGGTATAGACATTTAAATTTGAACATAAGCCTTTCTTTTACATTCTGTTTTAGTTTAGCAAGTTATCCTGAAAATTATGAGAAAACTGTGAGAATCCTAAGGGCTCTTTTTTAAAATTCTGCATTCATTTTTTTTTTCCCAAGTCTGTATTGAGTTTCTTCTCTGTATTAGGCACTGTACTAGGTACTAAAGATAAAAGAGTAAACAAAGGAAGCAGGTTGGCTGTCCCTGTGCAAACAGTAAAAGACAACTTAGGAGTTTGCAATATAATGTTATATCAGGTTTGCTAAGGACTGTTAGGTTGCAATAGGAAGATGTGAAAAAGGCATCAATACTGGGTTGAATGGGGACACCCCCACACATGCCCAACTGTAACCTCGGAATGTGACTGTGTTTGGAAATAGGACCTTTGCAGGTGTAATTAGTTAAGATGAGGTCACACTTTGCAGGTGTAATTAGTTAAGATGAGGTCACACTGAGGTAGGATGGGCCCTAAATGTAATGACTGGTATCCTGATGAGGTGGCCATGTGAACACACAGACACACTCAAGGGGAAGAGGTCCATGTGATGAGGGAGACAAGGGATGGGAGTGGTCCATCTACAAGTCCAGAATGTCTGGGACTGTAGGCAACTCTAAGGATTTAGGAGACAGGCATGGAACACTTTCTCCCAGGACTTCCGAGGGACCAAGGCCCTGTGACACCTTGATTTTCAGACTTGAACCTCTAGAATGGTGAGAGGATACATGCGTTTGTTTTGAGCCATCGATTGGTAGTATTTTGTTAGTGCAGCCCTAGGAACCTAATAGGGCATCCAACACAAACCGGAGGAAAGCTGAAGAAAATGGTTGGTAAAGAAAGGAAATATTTCAAGCAAAATGAAACAATAAATATCTGGAAGAGAGGGAGAAGATTTTGCACTTGAATAATGAAAGTATTTTTTTATAAGGTGAAATATTGAAATGTGGGATCAAGAGACTAAGCTAGGGAGGAATATAGGACCTGGGTAATAAAAATGCTTGTAAGTCAAATTAAGGACGTTAGAACTTTATCTTCAGGGTAATTGTGAGTCATCAAATGCACTAAAATAAGGGAAGCATAAAATCATTCTTACAGTTTTCAAAAATCACTACGAATACATTGTATTCTTTCTCCACAGGAGAATGGGCAGGAGAGGGACAATCTGATGGCAGCAATATCAGTCATAAGGTTGTTTTAGAAATCCAGAAGAAAAGTAATCATTATCCAAATAAGGAGGGAGCCAGTGGAAATTGAGCGATGTGGACAGATTTGAGAGACATTCATGAAATAGAATTTTTACACTCTGATGACTGTTAGGACCTAGAGAGGAAGAGAGAGATAAGATCAAGGATGATCAGATATCTGCTCAGACATCTATGTGCAGAGACATTCTCTAATGTAGAGCCAAGAAGAGGATGAGCAGATATATGAGGGAGAGCTGATTTTAGGTTTGGACATATAAAGTCCAGATGTCCATAGGATATACCAGTCCATCTGTCTAATGAACAGTTAGAAGTGTGGGTCTTATGCTCAAAGTAGAGGTATTTGTGAAATAGAGTTGGGGCGGATAATTGATCAGGGAAACAATTCAAAGATTAGTGCAGTAACTAACATGATAAAGTGGGAAGTGGTAGTAGTGATAGGAATTAGGTGGGAGGAGAGATTAAAGAGATATTAATGACGTGAAATATTACAGGACCTCGAGAAAGAAACATTTCTAGAGAGAAGTGTGGATGTACTGTTTTATTCTGGGAAAGGCTTGAGTACATATGCATATTAAGAGAAAAGAACCAGTAAAGATGGATAGTCAGAACATAGGTTTGTTGTCAAGAATAATTACGAACCAATGAGGCACCTCGCTGCCAAAACAATTCTTGAAGTAAGACAGCCAGGATTTGCTAACTGACAGTATGTATATAAAAGATGGCAAGCACCCTCAACAAGATTATATCTCCAGGTGCCAAATCAAAAGCTGGCCCATTTTTCTTTTTAGCAGCATCACTTAATAGTGGAGGTGAAGGATGATATTGGACTGTGAGGGTTGGAAAAATTTGCAACATGGAACGATGCTTAAATAATAAAAATACCCATATAAATCTTTCTAATAGCTTTTCTAACAGCTGGGTCTGAGGTGTTTTATTCCTAAGGACTAGCAGCTTTTACACAGTCAGTGGAGCTGGATTGGCCTTGGTACTCACTACTTAATCCAGATAGTTACAGAGATCACAGGGGCATAGAAACAAGGTACGAGTTTTCAAACATCTCCTGGGAAGAGAGAGAAAACGAGAACACATAGGTGAAAATTAGGATTCAGTGGAAGGTGCAGGATTTAAGAATGAGAAAGAGAGATGGAACCTGGTGGTGTCTAGCTTCTCTGTAAGGTAAGAGGTAAGGTTAATTGCTGAGAATGAGAATGGTGAGTGGTTAAAGGGCTCAAGGAGGAGGTGAATTCTTAAAATAGCTCATTTGCGACAAACAAGGTTGACACAATTCTGATACAATTCTATCACAATATTTGTCACATCAACTTTTATTCAATATTCATATGTTGACTGTGCAAATGTTCAGAGCAGAAACAACTCCCCACCCCCCCTTTTCTAACTTTTCTTTTACTGGAGTTAATTATTGCCTAGATACTTCTTTGGCTGAACTTTCTATGTTACTCTAGCACTAACGCAGCACCAAATTTGTGATAAAAGTGTAGATCTCCTCTCAATGTGGTGAAACTCATCTAGGAATTTCATAGTTCAATTTAGGTACTTTTGCCCTTCTCAAACATTCCATCTTTCTCTCCCAGGGTATTCGGATGCTCTTGAACTCTGACAGCTCTCATTTGGGATTTCTTTCATAATAGGTTTGGGATTCTATTTGTCTCTTCCCTTTTACCTATTTTATTTTGGCTGCCATCTCTTACACCTTCCATTGCAGCACAACCTAATAGTTGTGTCAAAGCAAACATTTTACTGGACAAATTTAAACAGGCAAGGAAGGCTTCATTTAAAGGCTATTGCAATAAGGGAGAGAGACCAGAACTGTTTGTGCTCAACTCCCCAGAAACAAAAGTCTGGAAAGTGTTTAATTGGTTGGGTAGGAGGAATCATAGGCCATTTGTGCTTGCTAACTGCTTTTATCCAAAGGAAAATCAACTCCCCATATCTTTATGACAAAAGGGACTTTGGCAACTTGGGAGGAAGGTGCCTGCCTGAGTTAGCCTCCTACTGTGCTGGAGGACCAGAGATCTGAAGATAGGAGCCCTGATGTCCTTGATGATTGCATTTCAAAGGGATGCCAAAGAATGGTTCCTAAAGAAAGGTCCTAGAGAAAGCTATGCTGGGTTGTAAAACCGCCAAGAGCCTCTTCAAATAATTTACATCTCAAAGTAGCCAAAAAATGATTTACAGTAACGCTGTTTTCTAAAGTAAAGACTCTAAAAAAAAGATAAGGGGTCTAGATTAAGGAAGAAGCGCCTCTAAATTAGTGTCCCTGAGGGGAATGTTGCGTCCTCTTGGTCTGTTCCCTTAGAAGATTACTTGGCTGGTCTTTTAAAACTGTTTTGAAATATTACGTGTCTCACACTAGGGAAACAGTTTGTTTTAATGTAGAATTTTAGCTTGAAAGTCATGTTTACTCATAATTAAGAAGGTATTGTTCCACTGTATTCTAGTTGCCATACTATTAAAATTTTGGATGCCCTTCTCATTTTAGATTTTAAATATATGCATGCATTTTTTTTTCTTTCTGTAAGTCTGTAGACTTAATTTTCCTCCTGTAATTTTGAATTTTTATTAAAAATATGTTTTTGTGTGGGTCTCATTTAATTTATTAGGCTAGATACCAAGTGTGGCTTTTTTCAATGAAAATTTATATCCGTTAGTTTAAGGAAATGTTCTTATATAACTTCCTTGATGATTTCCCCTATGTTTTTTCTCTTGTTTACTTCTATGTTATTTGAGTGTTGAAACTTGTGCACTGATTACTTTTTTAAATCTTTTTTCTTCATATATTTCTATCTAACTTTTACTATTGTTTTTCTACCTCTCAAAAGTCTATCCTTATCATAAGATTCATTCTTCTCTAGTTTTGTGGTGGTATTGTTTTCTCAAGTTTTGTCCTTTTTATAATTTCCAGGAGCTCTTTCTTGTTATCTGTTTTTTCGTTTTGTGTAATATTTATACAATATCATCTCGTGACTTTCTGGCGATTAATAGACATGATATTTCCAACTGCTCCCTGATTGGTACCTGTTTCCTCCAAGTTGCTGTTCATTTCTTTTATCTGTTTTTGTCCAAGTGCTTCTTACATTTCCTTCTGTTTGGTTATCTCTTACTCTTATATCTGTGGCTTTCCTGAAGTATTTGTTTGTTGGGAGCCGACAGTCTCTCGGTGTCTGACAAGGCCACATTGAAATAAAGATCCACGCTCAGCACTGGATGTCTGGGATGCTGCCTTATGGTTGATCATGTAATATCTCCTGTCTCTATGAACCCATGTGCCTTTCCTCCACATCAGATCCTATAGGAGACAGTACTTTCACTGCATTTATGCCAAGTTCCTGGGGTACCCTGATGATAGCTGGCTGTGTAAGTCAATGACAGGGGGCAAGATTTCCTACAAAGGAAACTCCCTAAACAGGTTACAGTCTGAGGGAACCCCTGAGCTGAGATATTGGGGACCCAAGCCCCTTGGCCTATGCAGCTATGAAAGGTTTCCTTGGAGATCAGGAGACCAAGGTCTCTAGGCCATGAGAGTTCTGATAAGAGACAACTTACTGACCATGAGGTATTTTAATTAACAGCCTTGTTTTAACTCTTTGCTTTGTACACTGCTGTAGCAACAAAAACTGAAGCTCTGACTGAAAAACAGATGTTCCCCTTTCTTGCAATAATATGCAGCTCTTAGTAGGATAGGAGAAGTTTGAGACTCCTTTTGCTACTAAATTCAAGTATACGCCCTGTAAGGTAGTCATGGTAACCACTCTTTGGACGATAAGTAAAGTCCTTGAACGGGCCACAGTGTACCCTGGAAAGATACAATTACAAAAAGGTAAAAGCTCTGAGAAAGAGAAAAATATCCTGATCATGTGAAATGTAACTTGCAATTGAGGTAATGGTCAGAAGCCCCTGTAAAAGGGGCCAGGCTTTAATAATAAAGTGGGTGTGACGCTCCTGTGAACCTCTTTCCGGTGTCTCCCTCCTTCTTTCCCCTCGCCGACGCCGTCCCACCCGAGGGAACCCCTGGTCCTCACGGGGGCTGGCTCCCTGCATTTGTTCATCATTTTCTGCCATTTATATTTAAGTGTGAGGCCCTGAAGAGGTGACTTGAAGCCCTTCATGTGTGGACAAAGTTTGTTTCCATCAGTCAATCCTCTAGGGGGATAAAACACAGATTTAGCAGACCTATTGGACTTCTTCTTCATGCAGGGACTATAGCTCTTTTCTCTCAGAGTCTCCGATATTCTTGGTTGGGGCAGTGGGTTATAAGTAAATATAGAGACCTTTACCTCAACTTGCAGTATTCAGTAACGAGCCTCACATCACGCTCCAGGTGCAGGGTCCTTCCAGCTAACAGTCTCCACATGGATAACCTCCTGTTTTCCTTCATTGTTGGCAGAGGCAGATGCCAAATGCAAGGCTCTTGGAGGTCCAGTTACTTCTGCTAAGGACTTTCGTTCAGAGCTGGCTGATGCTCAAATTCCTGCGCCTTTCCCAGGTCTCACACTTGATTCTTCTCTGTGGTCCTGTAGATGTCATCCTTTTTTTTTTTTTTTGCCAAGTATCACTTGCTGTCAGCTCGCCATCTTCCAAATTTGGTTGACATCGTGTTTTACTCTTTCCTTCTGTTTATTTTATGTTGGTGTTTATGTTTATGTTTAATTCTTAACTGTTTTTGTAGATTTGAAGAAGTGTACATAAACACATGTACTCAATCTGTGATGTTTCAATTCAAAGAAAACATTAATTTCATAACACATTCAAGAAACATTACCCATTTATATTTTCATGTTATAATAGGTTGTGAATTGAGATATCTGATGCACAGTCTTTATTTAGACTATGCTAATTTGTTTTGTTTTGTTTTCTTTGGCTCAGATGAGTAGGATATAATTGTAGGATTTTTTAAACAAAATATTTCAAGTAGTGGAGAAATTGCAACACTACCTTTGTGTGTGTAAGGGATAGTCAGGGATTGGAAATAAGAGGAAAAAATAGCAGATAAAAAGAATATGAGAGACTGAGACCAGAAAATAAGTGTAGGTGACCTTTCAAAGTACCTGACAGAATGCTTGAGGAAAATTTCTCTTTATTGTGACAAATATAAATGTAGTAATGAATCCCAAAATAAAACTTTGCAAATTTATGGAAAGTTTTATGGTATAGATAACTATATCTCTTTTTATATTTAAAGTATAGACTTAGGTATAAATAAGTATATATAGGCATATATATATTTATATATTTTTATGATTAAATAAGATTTTAAAAAATCACACATACTAACAAAAATTCTGCAATTATAGTTCACACATATCCTAAACAACCATAACATGAAGGCCTAATGATATTGTACTTAAACTAAAATGTTAAAAGGCATGGGAGAAATATTTTAAAAAAATAAACATTGAGCAGTTAACAAGAAAAGATACATTTTACATTCATGAAAATAAATAATAATTGAAGATGATTCACTAGGACAAAAAATGTAATTTGTAATTTCTTTGCTTTTCAAATGGACTTTTCTCTGTCATGATGAATACAGTACCATGCTACAATTTGAAATGTTTTATAAAATATTTACTAAATTTATATAGTAAGGATGTAAACATATTTTAATTAAAATTTTATATAAGATTATACATACCTACATGTGTATTTTTCATGGCTTATTGGGAATATATATGACTCAGTTATTAAGTTAATTAGGTTTCATAATCAATACTTTGTAATTTACACAATTTTTGAAAGCCGTACTACTTGGAAAATACATTGAATGTGTCATATTCTCACATTAACACGATTGCATTAAGATAAAACCAGAAATCATCTGTTAGATTCTGTAACTGATATATTTGAATACTTGTCTTCTATCTCCCTCATCAGCACATTGTCCCACACATTTTCTACAAAATGGAAATCTAAGATTCTATTTACATTTCTCATTATTCTTAATCACATTATATGTTCTGTAATCTCAAATTTTAGTGAATTAACCAAATCTGGACTGCATATGAAGAGAGAAGCTGAAATTAAGAGTTCTAAATTAACTAGAAAAGAGACCATCCATTCTCAAGCATTTTTATAATAAATATGATAGGTATAGGGTACTGCTAGAAGAAACTTAGATTGTTGTGATTTTTTTTATGGTTGAGGTAGTCGGAATTCTAAACAGTGGAAAAAAAAAATCTGAGCCCATCATGAGAAAAAAGTTGCTCCTCAAAAATCAATAGCTACTCTCTTTGTGGCTATATTAGCATTGTTAACTGACTAAAAGTCACATTAAGACAAGAATGCTTATTTAATAGTTGTTCACCATGTGAGCTGTGCCACCAATTTGCATCATTTATTTTCACATTATTTCCAGACACCTGATATCAGCCCACTGTTTGACTCTAGAGATACAACATGAAGACAACATTTGGTTCCTAGACCTGCAGCATCATAGATAAATTTTCAAATGTCCCTCTGTTGCTCCTCTGGTGATGCTGCTGCTCTCCTGCACAGGATCACATACATCCTTCCGGTTGTTACTGCTGACACCGGAACAGGGGTTCCAAGGATGGCATCCTGCAGCAGCCATCGCTCACAGCATGCGTGGCTAAAGTTGATTGCACAGTGTCATTTTCTCCAAATGGGGAGCGGGGAGGGGTACTTCACTTGTCTGAAGCTATTGAAAGTCGTCGGCTTTCATCAGCGGATTCTGACAAAGCAGAAGGAATGATTCACCTGAAGGTAGCAGAGGGCATAGCATTTTAACAGTGATCTCTAAAGACTGATTATTTCTTCTCCTTGACACCCTGCCAAGGGCTAGATACATCGAGCATTGGGACTGTAATGGGGCCTACAAATCACTAGTTTCCCAGAGTCTCCCTGGGCCTACAAGAGGATAGCATGCTTGACTTTAGTTCAGTTTTTATTACAGGTTGTAAACTTTTGACTGCTCTGATAGGCCTTGTCGTTGGTGTGTCAAGATTGGACTCTGACAGGGTGTCTGACCTGATTGAAATCAAGAATACTGTGTTGGATCTTGTAGAAAATAATGGGAAAGCGTCAGTTAGGTATAGGACCTTGGGCCATGGAATACATTTCATAATCACTGAAGAAAACACAGAGACTTATTTTAAGTACATTTTTGTAGGAGTGAAGGGGCTTTCCCTGGCCTGCAAAAAAATGATAATTGAACCCCACATTATAAAAATTTAAAAACTATGAAGTCACGAGTTACACATTTTGCTTTTTAAAAGGGCTAACTTTACTGGTGGACGTTTGTCCATGCAATTCCTGCTGCTAAGTGGAGTTTTATTGTTATTGTTCTATCGCCTTTGGTGTGAATGATTTTTTTTAGTACACAAGAGAAATCACAAAAGACTTGTTATGAAACGAAAGATAAACTCTGCTTTTGTTATTCTAGTATTTAAAGTGCTCACTTGATAATATCTGAAAATCTTTTATGACTGTTTCAGGAAATGCAGGTTTGAACAATACGGTCTCACTGGATAAGAACACTACTGATGATAACGGTGGTTTACCCTGTGGAGGCACAATTGTGGATCAACCTGCTTTTTTTTTTTTTTTCCCCCTCTCTAAAGATATTTCCTATTCAGAAAAGCAAGCAGACAGGAAGATAAGGGTATTATTTTAGCCACAGTAAATCCTAATCAAAGTTGCAGAGAACTGGTGGGAAGCAACTGCTCCAAAGCACGCTCGGGGTTGCTTCTGTAATTTTTCAGTCGGAGAGTGCCCCCGTGTAGATTAAAAGACGGCGCAGTCCATCACTGCCTGGCAAAGTTAATATTTTGAAGAAGTTAAGTAAACAATCACATTCCTCTGCGTGAGTTTAGGACTATTGCCAAAGCAAATAATCACAACTTGCATGCTCGTATGTGAACCAAATGATCACATTCTAAAAATTTCTGTGCAAAGTGGCCTTTAAGTAGGAGCCGAAAAAGCTGTGGGGTGTAAAATGTCATTATCTTCAAAACTCATTCCTTTCCTCCTGTCTCCCTGCCCTGCATGTGTGCAGTGTTAACGAAAAAACAAAAAACAGAGCCTGCTAGCAGTTAAAGTGGTAAAAATGGATTTCATTCAGAAACTATGGCAATAGGGAAAAAGAGTTTAGTATAGTACTGGGCTCAATCCTGATTAAAGACAAGTGAGGATTTATAGTCCAGAAGCAGGGCAGGTGGGTGTGTGTGTGGCAGGGGCGGGGGGCAATGGTGGATGGAATATTACTAAGTGGGGACATCAGGCGGGGTGGTACTTGCTAAACTGACCTAACAGGATTCTTGCTGAAGGCAGGCCGGCTGATCACATATCACAAGGAGGATGGTGGGAGATGATGAATTGGATCAGATATGGAGGGCGATCAGTATCAGGAGTGGGGGTTCTCTCGAAACTGACCTAGCAGACAGAATTCTTGATAAAACTGGACTATGCAGGCCCAGCAATGACAGGGCCAAGTTCGAGGCCTAGTCAAGAAGGAGGCTTGGGGGAGCCTGACTGAAGTTTAGTCAAGGAGAGAGTCTTCATCAGTGGTTCATATTTGTTTTTCATTAGCACTAAGTGTATTGTATACATGGATTGTAATTGTTTTTTTCTATTTTGTTGTTGTTGTTCTCATAAGGTATTACCCTGAAATTAATGTAAACCCACCATGATTTTCAGAGACCTATCTTTTATGAAATGCTGGTACCATTTTAAAGAAAACTACATATTATTTATCTAAAGTATACATTTAATGTTTGAAAATTTAAGAATCAACGGCAAGTTTTAGGAGTAGTTGAGAGGCCAGCTTTAGAGTCAAAATTTTGAATCTTTGCTCTATTATTTATCTATATAAACTTGGACAAGTTGCTGACTCATCCTGTATACCTCAGTTCCTTAATATCTAACATGGAGATCATAAAACCTATCTTGTAAGAACACTGTTGTAGGGTGACATAAAATTACATATGTAAATTTCTTAGTACAGAAGTATCTCACCATATAATAACTTAGCATTAGCAATATTCAAAACAAAGATGAGGAGATGTGTTTGAATGATTCTATCTAACTGGAAAGAAGGAAAGAAAACAAGGTTTCTAGAATTGAATAAAAACTCTTTAAAATTCTAGACTCTAGATCCTGTCATTGCAGAGTGCCCTCTCTGTCAATTGTGGTTTTAAATCTGTTACTTACACTTGTGCAGCTGCTCAGCCTGATAAATTATTCAAAAATATGTCCTCTCTTACTTCAGGTGTAGAGAAGATAAGGAAATAGAGTATCTAAATTTAAAAGAAAAAAGAAAAAAGGCTTGGTCCAGAAATAATGCTTGGAACAATGATCATAGTAATTGTGGAAACAAAAGAAGCTACAGATTCACAGATGTAAAAGATTTGTGGGCTTAACTAGTAATTCTTTTTTGATTCTGTTTTTTGCTAAACACAAATATAAGTGTGTGTGTATGTGTGTGCCTGCATGCATATGCCTTTTATATACTTTTGATTCTAATTTTAATTTACCTATGAAATTGAATTTTCTCATTTCCCTTGGGAGGCAGCTTGCTGCGTAGTCTTGAATATTTCATTCAGAGGTATTCATCCATCTCATTCAAAAAAGTTCACCTACAGTCAGCTTCACTTTTCTGGTTCTCAAATGTGATTTGGCCCATCTCTTTCTATGATAATCTACTGCCATACACTACAATGCATTACTCTGAATTGGCAACTGGGACTTAAAATGCTACAATGCTGTGTATTTAGAAGATGAGAGACCTATTAATACACACTCCTAGTCAGTGACCCATCCTACTTTGAAAATTTGATCAAAAAATGCTAAGAGCCTGCTGTCATTTTCCTGATTCATATTTACCTAAAGTTCTTATTCGATCTTAGAGTGTTTGTTTTTCAGATCAGAAATGATGTGAGCAACACCCCCAAGGACCATTTGCACTCTTTAACACAGACTCCCATAATGAGCACTGTTAAAATAAACCATAACTTCCAGCATAAACAAATAAACCTGAGCTTTGAAAACAATTTACTAGCACCTACTCTGTGTGTGGGCAGAGTACTATATATATCGCCACTGAATGCTGTCACATGTTAGAAATTGACTGTGGCTCTTATTGAGAAAAGCAGACTTGGTACACACTGAGTGGGAATGCAGACTAATCCTAGTACGATCAGTGGGGCTTTCATGGGGCTGTCCCTGGGTTTTCCAATGCACAATATCATTCCATTGTAGGGGAAATGGAAATATAAGATGACTTTTCCAGCTTAGAGAAGGAGCAGCTTTTTAGACTGCTTAGTGATGACCTTTTTCCAGTGTAGCATGATCCATCAGTGAGCAATTTCATAGCAAACTGACATTTTAAAATATCCCCATTATATTGCCCTTGCTGATTCTATTACTGTGTGTTATCCGAATATGGTCAATGTTTGTTGGAGACAGGGGGATGGGCGCATGGGGGGAGGGGCGAAAACCATTCAGAATACATGTTAGTGTTGGAAAAATTCTTAGCCTCATTTTCTAATACTACTGAAGAGCAAATTGGGAACCAAAAGTGAAGCGACTTATCTAAGGGTCATACATAACACATTCTAAATGAATGTCCCATTACACTGCAAGCGCACACACAGTGTGGGTTACTTATTTGTTTGTTTGTTTATTGATTTATTATTTCATTTTGTCTTGTGGTATAATATCTTTCCACCAGATTTACAACATGGAAGTCTTTATTTTCAGCTTTGATACCTTTCATAACTGCAAACTTATTGATCCAATAACCTTCTAGATATATTCAGTTCTTCACAAAGGTACTTTAAATACACCGCAAAATTTGTAACTTGACTTTCACATGTTTCATTTATCATGTTCCTTGCCAGCTGTGTTAGTCTGCCTTATCCTGCCATCTTTGGTAAAGTCAACATTTATTGCCATCCTTTAGGAGTCACCCGTTTAGTCTCCTTTTTTGGAAAACATGTCTTACTCCAGAACAAGAGATAAAGAAGAGCTTATCTCCACACATTCAGATCCTAAATGTTTCTAAATTTTTCTCCTCCCTGGCTACCCATGTCACTGTCATCCTGTCTGATTCATTGAAATGGTGTTGTCATGGCAAACAATCCTTTAGCCATTTTAGGTGACTGTATCAGTGCAGTAGTTCTTTGTGGTTCTCCTAGCTCCTAAAGGGGAACAAGACCCCATTTGAAGTGCAGTCCCAAGCTGAGTCGTTCCTGTACCCTAGGGGACCAGCCATAGGTCAGTGAGTCCACACTGATTATATCAGTCAATGGCAGCTGTGGTCTGCGGGTGCTCCTGGATGACACCCCACAAGGGGGGCAGCCACATCACAATCACTTCACAATGGTTATCCAGGGACACCTGGACTTGTGCTGTAGCAGGGGCTGCTCCAATCCCGCTTTCTCAAGTCAATCCCTCACGCGTTGTATTTCTTATCACTTTAATTTTTCCAATGAGGTGTTTTTGTGCATAGTTTTCTAGCTCTCCTTTCAAATTATTGAAGTCTCTATCATACTCCACAAAGATAATGTCATGAAGACAGTGTGCTGGTGTGTAGTCTGTGACTCTGTGCATTGTCCTAAGGCAGTCAGACAAAAATTTCATTGTAGGAACAAACAACAATACTAGAGACTGGTGGTTGACTTCATCAAGACTTTGCTTAACATGCTACATTCCTTGTGTCTGGCAAATCTCTAGGGCAGCCCGAGTGGTTACCAATAGGCATATAAAGGCATATTTCTGACAGGGCAGGCCTCTGAGTTCCTGATCACTTTCATTAAAAATCGTTTCCAGGGCCGGCCGAGTGGCACGGTGGTTAAGAGCTGGCTTGGGAAGCCAGCGGCCCCGGTTCGGGTCCCACATACAAAGGCCAGTGACACTGTCCTCAAAAAAAAAAAAAAAAATCGTATCCAATTCAGAAGAGAATTGCGCATTGCTTTTTCTGGATCTTCAACATGATTACCTATCACATCACAATTTTGTTTGCTTTGAAGTAAGACTCTAATACTGGACTTGGAGCTTGAGTGAAACAGGGACAGGATTTGGGGGAGGATGGTCCATGAGGGCCAGGCCCCTTTGATGGGAGCATGGATCAACATGAGTCACTTCACAAAAAGCTACACTGTACGGGTCACAGATACGAAAATGCACCCATAACAGAAACATTGCACTGTGACACTACCATGATATAGACTTGGCATAGCTGAGGCCCCTTTGAATTTTTTGGAATAAAAGCTTTCTGAGCCAGAAACTGGTGCAGGAGGCTGAGTGTAGACTAAAGTGAGAGTGAGAAACTCTGGAGATGAAGTCTCAGGGGGTCTCCCATAGTCATGTTGGCTTCAAATCCAGAAGCCCCATCAGATGCCCATGGTGAAGAGCCCACAGAGATACTTTCATGTCTCCCAGTGCCAGCAGCCCAGGGCCGCGGCCTTCCGGGGTTCAGTCCATGGCATCCTCCCTCCTGCCCAGCCCGGGCCCAGCTGCTTTAGCTGCAGCTGGTAGAGCTGCCCCAAGGAGCTGAGGGAACTGGGCCCTAGAGGTCCAGCAGCCCAGCTTCCGGCAGGCAGGGGACACAGTGGTGCCCATGAGCTTGCCCATTCTCCAGGGCCTCACACTCCCCCGATGTTTTTTTTCTCTTGTCTTGTCCTCTCTTTTTCCCTCTGGTTCCCTCTAGTCTCCTTTCCTCCCCTCTCTACCTCTCCCCTCCCCTCCCCTCCCCTTCCATTCCTTTTCCTACCCCAAATGATTAGCAGCCAGGCTCTTAAAATTAAACAAGAGTTAAGAGGATGTCTTGGGGAATAGCAAGGAACATGTTCGAAGGATTCCACGCCTGTGTGGATTCCATTTTACAGTGAACCAAGGCATATTTGAAATAGAAAAGACAGGGCCAAGTTCTCAGTGAAAGCAAGAGAAGGAAAAGAAAGAATAAGGAAATATAACTTCTCTGCTGGTAACTGGTTGTCGTTTTCTTTTTTTTAGAAGCTGAAAATCTCCTTTTTCCAAAATTGTGTGAGTCACTTTTTGTCTCCTAGCATGGAGACTGGCATTTACCTTGGGGGCAAACAGCTCCTTTGATGTCCATAGCTGCATTAATACATCTTTTCCTAGGCAGAAGGAAGGCATTTTGTCTAAGCACATGGCACACTGACTAGCAGATAGAAGGTGCTAAATAAACAATTTCTTGAATTAAATTGAAGAGTAAACTTTTAGTTTATTTTGAGACTCCTTTTGGATTTCATTTATGTTGGCTATATAAAGCAGTAACTGAAAAATGCAAAAGTAACATCTACCTTATAGGGTTATTGGGGTATAAAGAAGCTAATATTTGGAGTGATATAGTTCATCCTTACTTGGCATACAATAAGGTCTCAAAGCTTTTATTACTTTTGTTGAGCTTGTATCAGTAATCAACATACATAGTACTTGTGTATGTATGTGTGCATTTAGGTCTCTATATGTATACATTCATATGTGTGCATGGATTTTTAAATACTACAATATCAGGAGTAATATGTATCTCTAGATTCACTTAAAATGATTCCTTACTTTATTTCTGAAATTTAAGTACATATATTTTTTAAGACACTGTACATTATTACTGCATAATATGCTTTTAGGGAATTCTTAAAGAGCTATTCTAATCTTTATAGCTTTCAATATTTTTAAATCCATCTATAAAATGTGGGATTATCCCCTTGAGTCTGGGAGAAAAAGCTCAGTTTCCAAAATTGAAAGAAAGTGTCATTTCTACGGAGAGCATCAGCACATGTGAATTTTATAGGACTGGGGAAGATTAACTAGGAACTCAGGGCGATGTAAAGACATCTGAGAAGCAGCAGGAGATGATACTTGACCTTTCAAGGCTTCTCAGGGGATTTGAAGTTAAAGCAACTCCAGGTGGTCTTCAGAATCACTTGACATTTCCTGTAAGTGATGGGCCAAACAAGAAAAAGCCAGGGAAAGTCAGACTTACAATAAAGTTCCATTGCACCAATTCATCGAATATATTTATTTAAACTATTTCTTTGGCGATACAGTGGGTATGTCTAAAATGCCTGCCTAGACTCATCACAGCAACCTTCACGGTTCTTGTATTGATCAAAATTCATCCTCAGGTCTTTTTTCTTTGTAACAGGGCTCTCCATTAACTCTAGGATTTCAGCAGTTGTATCTGTGTTGATTGCCTAAATCCATGTTGCCAGCCCCAGTGTTTTTCCTGAGACCAAAACCGATATTTCTAACAGCTGCTTTGTATCTCCATTTGGCTAACCTATCGGTACCCAACATGCAGGTTCTCCATTTTTCAAGATGAATTAGCATCTGTAGCGTCTGCTCTGTGATGTGCTCTGGACTCAGCACTGTGGGTACAAAGAGGAAAAAACAATGGGACCTCTTCCTGGTGGAGCTTGTGGTCTACACCATGGGTCAACAAACTTTTTTTTTTTTTTTTCTTTCCGTGAAAAGTGTCAAAGACACTTAAGTTCTCAACAGAAGCTACAAAAGGCTTTCCCAGTTTGCAGGGGCAGTAAACTGCTTCCCCACTTTGTGCCCATTTCTCACCATACATGTATGCCTACTATACCACTTATATCACATTCTATTGTTGTTATCTCTTTGTATCAGGATCAGCCAACCACAGACTGCAGGCCAAACCCAGCAGTGATTGGGGCCTTGAAAGACAAGTAGATTACAGGTAGTTAGGAATCATGATTTTTATTTACCTCCAAAAGAGCTCCTTCTGTAAATGTGAATTTACTCTGTCTATTAAAGGAGACCACCACCCAGCACACTCTGAGACTGTCGAACTGGAAACATTGGATTCTCTCTTTTACGGCAATTTGTTTGAATAGGTTAGCTGCTATATTGTATAGATGGGGCTATGCTAGGCTTTATATAATCAGTGATTTGTATGATCTGGGGGCTTTATTTAAATAGAGAATTCCAAGTTACTCATACACAATTCAGTATAGGCCTTGGAGGGGGTTGTGGGTTTCTGATGCATAAACTTTATGATAAATCTGTGTCCCCCACCCTCCTTTCAATGTCCACTGCCTCCCTCTCTAGTTCATACCTTCATTCTTCTTCACTTAAATGTCTGCTGTGGCATCTTATATTGGTCTCCTAGGGCTGCCATAACAAATGATCACAAATTGGGTGACTTAAATCAGAATTTATTCTCTATTATTTCAGGAGGATAGAAGCTTGAAATCAAGGTGTCAGCAGGTTTGGTTCCTTCTGAAGACCATGAAGGGGAAAAAATATCCCATGCCTCTCCCCTGGCTTCCAGTGGTTGCTGGTAGCCCTTCCAATTCCTTGGCTTATAGATACATCACTCCAATGTCTACCTCCATCATCACATTTCCTTCTTTTCTGTGTCTCTCTGTGTCTTCTCCTCTTCTCATTAGGACTCTGGTCATAGCATTTAGGGCCTACTCTCAATCCAAGATGATTTCGTTTTGAGATTCTTGACTAATAACATCTTCCAAATAAAGTCACATTCTGAGCATCTGGATGGCATGATTTTTGTGAGATGCTTTTCAATTGACAGCACTTCTCAACTTACTTTCTACTTTGCTGTGCCTGCACTTCCTGTTGTGTTGCCAGATCTTCATTATGCATAGTTCAGTCTTGTTACCTCCTTGCTCAACAATATTCATAATTTACCAAAGCTCCTGAAATGTGGCATAAATACCTTCTCTTGGTATTTAGTGACATTCGCTCATTTCAGGATCCATGCTTTTTTGGGGGGGATGGGGAGTGTTTTCTTCTGTAACTCTAAAGTCTAGCTAAACTGGCTTACTTCTTTTCTCAAAACAAACCCCATGCTTTCCTGCCCCTATCTCTTTTGGCCACTCTTTCCTTTAAACTAAAATACAATTCTCATTAAATCACTCCTAATGAAAAATATCTATTATTCTATAAGCCCCCAAACACGTAAACAACTTAACTAACTATCTATCTAACTAACAAATTAATTATCCTCTCAGGAATTTGTTGCTCACCTCAAATGCCTGTAGAATGTTATTTCTCCCCCTTTTGAATATTAACAGAATGACAACATTTGTTTTCTTTTGCCTAGGTCTTTATTGCTTATAAAACACACACAGGTAGAACTTCCTGATTCTAAAATTATTAAAGTCATTTGTACAGTTGTCTAATTTTCCTTAGATTCAGAGTCAGGTGGACACAA
This sequence comes from Aselliscus stoliczkanus, assembly GCA_033961575.1. Classification (NCBI taxonomy): domain Eukaryota; kingdom Metazoa; phylum Chordata; class Mammalia; order Chiroptera; family Hipposideridae; genus Aselliscus; species Aselliscus stoliczkanus. The sequence continues at coordinate 10,628,955 of CM066727.1, forward strand.
TGCTGGTGTCTTGGTCATTTTATAATCCCTGAAGTCATTAGTGTAGGGTCTTAGGAAAATGTAATGCCGCCATACAGAGATCATTATTCTGTGAGAGATCATGCTAAACTGTAACATAGAGCTTTAGAATTTGGAGCATAAATGTTAGAGACCTGCTTACTTGAGATCTGTCTAGAACGATACTCTAAGGCCGTTTAAAATATCTCAGGACATACAGACAATCACATAATTAATTGACAATAACATAATTCACATGTACAGCTGAAACTGAGTATAATGGAATTATGGTAGATCATCAGGGAATTGCTCCTGAGGCTTTATCTGCCCAGCGCCCACCATGCAGCCATGTGTCCTTTTTAAAGGAACAGAAATTGCTACTAAATTGTAAATCATCATGCCCTTCCTTATAGGTTACAGGCACTAAAGAAAAATAAATAATGCATACAAAAGTCCTGCTTGAATATTTATCTTTTTAATTTACTTAGGGAAACATGTCCCTTAGTAAGAGATGAAATTTTGCCAGACGGTGGTTAATAGATTTAGTCCATTGGTTGAAGCTGTGGGTAGAGTTAAGTCATGGCTATAATTCCTCCCTGAGCTACAAAATAAAACCAAATAAGATACTTTCTCTATTTTGCTAGAGCAGCAGCCCAGATAGTGTCTGCCAGTACTTTGGTGCTCTCTTCTTGTCAGCCCTTAATTACAAAGGAACAGTGCGAGGTTGGGGGTTGGCGATCCTCTGACAAGCGAAATATCCTGTCATACAGAAGATGAAAACAGTGAAGATTTTATTTAAATATATTCTGTCTATTGAAATCAAAAGAAAATGAAAGGGCAAATACAATGCTTTGACAGGTTTATGTTTCTTAGTACCCTTGGACATTGCTTTCATTATAATTAAAGATTCAAAGTACAACTTTGCCCAAAAAATAGAGACACTCTAACTTTGTTCTAAGAAACAAACACAAACAGTTAACAAAACCATGAATTAGTGTGTAACATCATATTACGTGAAAGTTGGAAAATTGAAACTTCCATCCTTCACTCCTCAATGAAAACAAACAAATGGATGGAATGAAAGGATTTCGGGAATAATGCCATTCATCTTGTTCTATATAAAGGTTTATAATGTAACCGTAAAGAGGAGGCAAATGCATGCTAAGGCCAAGTTTATTTTGTAGGGAATGTGTCAGGGTTTGACAATAAAGGTACAGAAATTTCCCATGTAGGTCAGATGTGTATTTTCAAAAAGCATGGTACATTGCTTTGCTGTGGAAAATGTGTTTGATTGATTTCAGATAGTTCAGGAGAGAACCAATGACAGCCCGGGAAATAGATATTTATCTACACTGTTTTCTTGATCAGAAATCACGATTTCTTCTCTATTCCCCCGATTTGCAAGGCTTTGTGATATTTACCTGAACTGCAAGTTGAGTCACACATAACTGCTCGAATAGGATCACATTCATTGGGTCCTATTTAATATTTGGGCTCTCATCAGAATGAAGTGCAGTTTTCGCAGGAGAATAATTGGTGGGGAAGGATATGAAATAGGGAAGGGACACAGGTCCCCAGCACCCCCACTCCCCGTGGCCATTTGAGAGATAATTATTATTTCCTTCCTATGAGCCGCAGAGGCCAACTGGACTGGACAAACAGGCTGATTCCTCTGGTAAATGTCCTATGTCCTAGAAATACTAGAGCTTTGAGATAAACCATGATGGACAGAAAAGCAAGGGACCTATCGTACAGGTGATATTTTCTGATCTCATCCAGAATCTTTGAACTTCAGTGCAGTATCCAATGGCCCCTAACCACACATGATCCAGGCCCTGATCCTATAGATAAGCCAGGTGTCACTCTGCCTCCTCCCTCAACCCTACCCTGTGACTCATGGCCTCGAAATTGATAGACACACTGGGTCAAGGAGCAAAACTGGTGCTCAGTATACACTCACATCATTTGATGTGATACAGACAAATACGGCAGCAACCTTAGAGATGGTGACAAACCTGATGTTTTACTGGGAAAATGTACCTAGTGCTATTCAAATATATGATGCCAGTATACTCTTCAGATGCCCTCAAGGGGTACAGAAGGGCAGGCCATGGGGAATACTTCCACTAGATTAAGTGCTAAAAAAAAAGTCACATTCCTGCTTAAGGGAGAAGCAGCTCCGTGTCTGCTGTGGACAGCTAGGCCTCTGAAGGCAGCTTGACCACGTCTGAGGTCCTGGGTCGGTGATAAAGTAGACAATGGAGTCCATTACTGATGAAACTTTATTCTGGAAATTTTCCATATACTTTGAGTTATGTCTAATGGTTAGCTCTAAGCAGCCTTTTCCTTTGCCTTCTTGGGTTCTATAGAACCTCTTTGTCCAGTCCATGCTGGTCTGCAATAGAATGAAAGATCTCTCATTTTAGAGAATTTATTAATAATTGGAATTTTCAGTCTGTGAGCCCTCCAAGATTCTCCAGTGTCAGAAGCCTGGGCAACTTTCAGCGTCTACTCATTCAACATCTATAAATGGCAGGTTTAGAGCAGGAGTCTACTCAGAGTTCCCATTTTCCATAATCTTTTGAGCAATCAGGAAGGTATTATAGATGAGCCTCAAATGAAACTCTGGGAATGTATTATTTAATTAGATCCTGATTATTTATATATCTATATCTATATCTATCTATCTATCTATCTATCTATCTATCTATCTATTTAAGATTTTATTGGGGAATAGGGGGAGAGGAACAGCGTTGGGGAATCGGGGAAGGGGAACAGACAAGTTGCTGTCTTTTTGTTCTTCAGTCTAGTTGCGGAGGACGTTGCTTCACTGGCCCATGTTGGTATCGTCATTGCGCTCTTCCTGGATGAGGCAGATCAGTTGCTGGCCTCTGGCTGATTACTGACCGCGGCTATTGGCAGCTCACGCTGGCTGCGGGCCACTCACTGTAGCCTATGGCAGCCCACTGCCGCAGGGGCTGCAGCCCACACCATCAGCGGGGCTCGCACAGCCCAGCTCCAGGTGGAGCTGTTGTTAGCTGTAGAGGGCAGTGTCACTGGCCCTCCTATGTGGGATCCGAACCGCTGGCATCCCCAAACCAGCTCTTAACCAACGTGCCACTCAGCCGGCCTGATTATATTTTTAAAAGGCACAATTATATTGTGTATACCTGATTTGTTTGATTTCATATTAATAAGGTGATTATATTTCATTATTTCATTATGGTTTCAATCTGAAAGATAAACTTTCCTCTGGAGAGTCCAACATGAAAGGCTCTCACTAGAAATTCATAAACATTGGCCACAGACAGACCCTTTTGTCCTCTTTGTGCCTCTCATTCTTCAATCCCATGGCTGCATTACAGCTAAGGATTATCACTGTTGACTATTTCATAATTACCATGGCATACATGCCTATTTGATTTAATTAAGTAATTTCTGTTTGTTTATATCAATAGTAAAAACAGCCGTACAAACACCAAAGTTTTGATGAAACCCACCACTGACTTTCACCTGGTGAGGAGGTGTATATATTGTTTCATGGACACAGTGTGAAACATTGATTTGCAAATGGCATCGTATGATAAATTTTAGTAAAATTTTTGTTAGAGTGTACTTATTGATACAGTTCTCATTTCCCAGAAACTTCATAAGTAAGGAAGATATAATAGAAGACACAATCTTTCTGAAATATATCATTGAACCATGCCCTGAAAATCCTTTTATACTATCACTAACTGTGTTTCTTTCTTTATTCACAATTAATCTAACTAAAATTGCAGGTTCAGAAAGCAGATCATGATGATGAAAATAAATAGGGTTGCTATCTGTCTCAGCAAGGTTCTTGATACATTAGATTATATTTTCTACTTCTATACATATCCACTGATAAGACCTTGAAAAGATGGAAGTAAGCTTATTTCAGATGGGAGACTTTGGGCTCTGTTATATTTTTCCTAGTTGATTGCTACCCATACCCATTTCAAAGAGTGTCTATTTATTTTGAACCCTATTATGTTGGGGAAATATAATTAAAAACTGAATCTTCTCCCAATCCAGAAATCCTCTCCACAGAGGTAGTAGAGAAAGAAAGCACTTTTACTGTTGAATAAGCACTAAGTGAAAATGGGATGTTCATTCCAGGCAGTCCCTAAGAAACTGCAAAGACAAAAAGAACGCCCTTCCCCTTATATGGCCATGCAGATACAATTCATTATATACATGTTTTCAAGGTAAACAATAGTGCTCAAGAAGACTTGACAGCACCATTTGTCACACATGAATATCCTGACTTTACCTGGTAATTGGGGTGACCATCTGTGTTAGCTAATTGGCTACTAGCGGAAAAACACACTTCTCATATCTTCATAACAGGAGGTAGTTTTACAACTTGGAGCAAGACACACACTGAAGTTAAGCGCCTGCCCTTCCACAGAAACTGGTAAATAGTGATGCTATCTCCCTCGATGTTTACATTTCAAAGAGATGGCTCCTAGGTCTTTGAGATAAGTACTCCTGGCTCCTAAAGACCTATCTTGTTTTCAAAAGGATATATGTACATTTCAAAGAAATGAGAAATACTTACAAGATTTCTACTGTAAGTGCTCTAAGAAAATTGGGTAGGGGAAGCAGTCCCTTCCCTTATTTTTACAGGGAGAATTAAGCCTCTTATTATTTTTCATTTTTATTTGTCCTTACAATCATTTCCATAGCATCCCATAAAACCCAAGCAGGAAAAGGCACGGGGTTGATGAATGAATTGTAACTTAGTGTTCCCTTAAAAACTCACTAGTTTTTAATTACGTACTATCATAGAGGGTGCCACTGTAAAAAAAAAAAAAAAAAAAAAAGCTTGAAAGGCAAGTGGGGTAGTCATTTTCTTACATGAGGCAGCTATGGCAAGCTCAGAGAAAGCCTGCTTACTCCATGCGATCAAAGACTGTCCATTTTTCCAGCCCTACCACTGAGGATGTCCTTGTACAAATCACTCAAAATCTATAAATGACTGGCTTAACCAGATGATTTCTGATATGTAGCGTTTTGGTCTTGTTTATAAGTAGATTTTGCCCCACAAATACACATATATGCTAATTTTTCTCTGGTAGCCCCACAGAATGATGAGACCATTCATAATATTTCAGTAAATATCACTGAAATGTTTCCTTTTCAATTTTCTTAGAAGGCACCACCTATAGTTTTTGTTTTAACGACACCAAGGGTTTGATGTTCCCAGTAGCACAGACCCAAATTATATGTTTTTTTATGTTTCTGACATTTTTCTTTATTATCATACATGTATTTTGTTATGGGTTATTGGAAGAAGAAAGCTCATGTTGCAACCAGGATACAGTAGAGGTAAGAGGGAAAATTCAAAAGGTCACTGGAGCACTGGGAGAATATTTTCATCAGAGAAAAACAGGCAATGATCCTTTTAGCAAGGCCAGAGCTGTCAGCTTCTTGTGTAAAACACAACTTAAAAGAAGAATACCCCAGACGAACAAATCTAAATGGGAGAGCAGATGAAGAGAACATACCATTTAAAATGCTCCCTGAGGGAAAAATACTAATGCAAATATAGCAGTGATATTTAAAGAGGTTTTCGTAACTTTTATTAAAAAGGTAAATGTGAAAAACAACGTGTCCACTTCAAGCTTCCTTCTGACAACACTTAAAATAATAAAATACTTTCTGGAGAACTACTGAACACTGTGACACCTTCCTGAGTGTTCCAGTTCACCCTGAAAATAAGGTCAAGTTACCTTGAGAACGAGGCCCAGTGTTCTTTTAAAAGAGGTACAAGGCTCACTGTTGTTCCTTATACCTCAAAGGTTATTTAACTGATTATTGGAAAGTACCTTAAAAGTCAAGCAATTTTGCTAACCCAGTGAAGAAAGTTATAACAGATGCTTCATGGCTAATTGTTTCATGGTCCCAAGGAAAAAAAGGGAAGAAAAAAAAAAATGTTAATAGAAAGATGCCTAAGTTGCAAAATTCTTCAAATAGAGTCCTAATTATTTGTTTAATGAAATACTCAAGCATCTGTGTTCCAAATTATATACATTCTAGCTTTCTTATATATGTATATTTTAAAACCTTATTTATACTTTAAATAGTGCCTTCCTCATCTCTCTAGAACATAATCATTTCTAATTATATAAATAAATACAAGATTGATTTTAAAAATCTAAAATGTAAAAATGCTATCTGAAAAAAATATGATTAGAGTTGAAATTAGGCAAAAACTGTAGATCAGAAAAACGAGTGGGAACAACTGCATTGCTCTGCTGCTGTATACGCTTCACACGTTGCTTAAACTGGCAGGACTCTGTACCAAAGACCTTGTAAACATGGTTTCATTTGATCTTTATAACATTACTGAAACAGGTATTATCTTCTCTATTTTACGGAGAGAGAAATGAGGTTCAATGAGGGTCTTTGCAGTTAATATGTTCCCAAATAATTTTGAATAATTCATGAGGAAGCCCCTGCCTCCTCACCAGGCTCTTCTCACAGCATGTTCTCTTGTGAACACTTCCCGCTGCCCACTTTGGGCCCTCTGTCACTCTAATATTCTGCGCAAGCACTTTCTCAAGGACCTGTTCCTGCACCTGTCAACTCTCCCCACCCAAGACCGCCATCTTTATCAATTTCTGGTCATTTGTCAGAACTGAGGTCAAATGTAATTTCCCCAGGCAAGACTTCCCTATCATGCAAGAGAGATTAGTCCTCCCTTGCCTTTTTCATAGTATCCTAGAGGCTTCTTCAAACTATTTACCAAAATTTTCAGTAGCTTGATATTTATGTATTTAATGTGTATATATATTTTGGGCTAGAATGTAGGTTCAATAATGGTGGGGCTGAGTCTGTTTTGCTCACTGCTATGTCCCCATTATATGCATAGGATTGGATGAAAGAGTTAGTAGATGGATAAATAAACAGATAAATCTAAAATTCAATTACAAAATTTGAAATTCTGACTTAAACCACGCACCTTTACCTAGTACATGAGGCTAACGAAGTGACTGACCTTCTGGAACAAAAATAGTTAGCTCACGTGGACATAAGGGGCAGAGATCTCACTCATTATAAGATTAAGTTCCAGTTGCTCCTGGGAGATTCAGTCACTTAGAAACACAGTCTGGATTTTAAAATATTATTATATTAATGATCACTGACATCAATGATTCCTTAAATTCTAGTGAAACAAAAACTACACTAAATTAGTCAAGGCATTGTTGTTAATACAAGAAGATCAAGGCAGGGAGAGGCATTCAGCACACAGACCTACACTCTTCGGCAGAATTTCAGTCTTCCGTTCAGAGTAACTTTAGATAATCACAAAGGAATCACATTCTTTAGAATTACCTTTATTTTGCACAATACAGCAAATGCTTACTTCTTTATAGGGTGCTCATTTCCCATTGTGGGAACAAGGAAGTATAGTTTGTTCTGAGCATAGAGAGACTGAATGTGATCCCGAGCACTTGAGGCCAAAAGGGCCACGTGTGGCTCCTGGTGAGATAACCTGTGGAGAGACATTTGCTGAAGGCTATTTTGTGATTTAGCATTTATTTCTGTGTGCTATTGCCACTGTCATGTATCTGAAGACTAACATAGACACGAAAACAAAGGAAAGACACAGAAGACCATTTTTTCTTAATGTATAATAAAAGCCAAATATAAAGATTGAGATAAAGTCCATGGAATAATTTCAACTGTTTCTGGCAGCACAGAGAAGCTTATATAGATCAAAGAGGTCATGCCGGTCTCAATTTGGAGGGAAACTTCTTAAAAGTTCTAGATCAATAGTATACATCTAAATCTTTTAAACTGTTAAAATATGTATAATAGTTATTACTTTTTAGTGCATAGTGGTTATGATAATACAGAAAAGTCCTCATTTAACGTCATGGGTAAGATCAGCACCTTGAAGTGAAATGACATATAACAAAAGCAATTTTGCCATAAGCTAACTGATATAAACAAGAATTAAATCCTAGGCCATCTCATCTATGTTATAACAAAACTACGTTGAATGAAACAATGTTATATGAGAAGGTGCTGTACTTTCAGGCTAAATATGTGACACGAGATTTACCTGTGTTTAATGTACATTTACCACATACTGACATTGCCTATATGATGCTCTGGCAATAATCACTGTTTTGTCTCACATCAAATTCACATTTAGGCATAAAGTAGTTAGTTGCTCTCAATAACAGACTGGTTCTTCAAGCCCTTTCTCCCTTACAGAGAGCACGTTTTTAAACTTCATCAGTAGAGGGCGCTGGAGAGACACTGCAGGAGGAAAGGGGGCTTCTCTTCCCTGGTTAGGATAAGTGGGCTTTTGTTTTTTATTTGCTCTTGCCACACTGTCTGATGAAGAGCAGGTGTATTGCTCTGTCCGATCCGTGCACCCAGAGCACACAGCCTGTTCGTATTATGCAGCCCCAGCCAGAGTTTTTTTTTCTCCCCAGCTTGCTTGCTTGATAACTGTAAACTACGGTAGCTTTGGTGCAGGCAATCCAAGGAACTTCACTGTTCAAACTAGGTCTGCACACTATCCAGGTGGAAAGTGGCGGGGGTGGGGGTGCGGGGGAGGGGGTATGGAATGGGGGTGGGGGGGAGTTGATGGAATATGTCCTAAGCATGTCCTTCCTTAGGTATATTCCCTTATCTCTAGGAAAAAGCAGAGAAATCCTTTAGAGTTGTCTTTTCATCTTTACGGTTATGGTTCTCTCATAGCTTAATAACTCTTTGTATTCAACTTCCCATATTTAAAATATTGTGGCGCTTTGTCTACTGATTTGACCCTGGCTAACAAGTAGTTCATATACAATATAATGAAGAACATTTTAGAAACTTGCAACATATTTTCTTGCTCACTTTCTAAATGATTACAATAGTCAATATGCATGTATATATATTTTTTTTCATAAGTCCTTGATCAGGAATCTAGTTCAGAATTATAATATGTTTAAGTAAAAACATTACACACATAATGGTTGTATGCTTTATTTGAGTGCATTATGGAGAAAACTATAGCTTTTTATGTAAATAGGTATGTCATATATTTCCACTGTGAAAACACTGCTATTTAGAAGCAAGTATAAAAACTACCCCTTTCACTTAAATCGTAAGTGACCCTAAAGTCAGTGCTTTTGCAAATATGTGCACATTAAAAACACTGAGATTCAATTTCTAAGTCTATGGCCTTCAGTTATTATTCTTATCAAAGACCAGGAAGAAAGCGTAGCACAAGTATTTTCTTGAGTGGTATCGAAAGAGGTACATTTTTATTAAAATTGTATTAGCATAACTAATTTACGATGCAGTTTTAATTATTTGAGTGACGTAATTGCCTCTCATTAGCTATTGTACAGCAAGTGCTCTGTAATTAATCTAGGACTGAGTAGTGGCAGAAAGAGTTTAGATTGGATAGCACGGGGAAGCTAACATCCAACACTGCAATAAAACCAGCTCTTGGAAATGGAATAAGAATGAATGATGAAACCCCCTCAGTCAGGCAAAACATTTTTTTTCTGGAGAATACAACAGTATTCACTGTTGTGAGAGGAGATATATCAACTTTAATATGAAGAATTATTAGGCTACCAGGTGATAATGGATCAAGACTGGTGGGCCAATAGGCAGACCATTACATTGGAGTCCAGGAAGAGTAGCAGAGTATAAGAGTTAGGTATTAGGTAACTAAATTAATTTAAGGCAGCTGAAAATTTCAGAGAGGATTATAAGAAAACCAAGGAAATCGGAGAGAAGTAGCATAATTCCTGCTTCAGGGCTAAAATTTTCAAGATGGATTATACAGACTATCCAAGAACATGGCGGGACTAAAATCTTGGGAGAACAGGGGAAACGTGCAGGAAGTCCAAACCAGGACCCAGGTGAGAGATTAAACAAGGGAGAGGAACTCAGTTACTTGACAGAGAATATAAGATGGCTTTATCTCAGAAATAAGTCTAGGAGTGAGACCGTGACTACGAGGAAAGAGTAGAGTTAGCAAACAATTGCCTTAGTGTGGAAGTGCTGATTTGCTGGATTAGAGCTTGTGAAATCTGACTAAAATCTTGCTGGATCCTGAGGCTGGCTTTACGTCGGTTGGAAAGGTGGGAGGTGATGAAGTGTTCCTAGTTATCGTTGTAAGAGATGACAGTGAACAGAGGCAGAGAACTAGATAGGGCATTAAATCTTCATAAGAGAGAGAATGTATTTTTTATTTTAAAGCCCATCAAAAATTAGGATTCACCTGTATTTATGACCTTCACAGGTGGGCAGAGTCTCAAAATGCAAAAATGGTAGAAGGCAATAAGATAAAAGGAAAGAAACAGAAGAAAGGACTAATAGAAACACATTTGACTATTGTAAAGTTGATTGATTTCTAAGAGTTATAAGATAGCACTATATACAAAGTGCACTTTTCCAGTACAATGCAGTGTAGTGAAAGTAAGAAGAAGGCATGGATATTGTTTTGAATCCTAGACCCCTCCTCATATAATTGAATGAACTTTTGCAAATCAGTTCATTTCTTCTGGCCATAACTTTACCTGTTAAAGATTTATCTTTTAAAAGAGAAGGTTTGAGTTCCAATTATCTATTGCTGTGGAACAAATGATGACAAAACTTAGTGATAAAAATTCCACAACCATTCTCCTGTATCACACACATTTTATGGGTCAACACTTCCAGCAGAGCTCAGCTGGATAATTCAGTTGGTCCATGTGGCATAATTGAGGTTACTTGATGATATTCAGTTGTTAAATGGTCTGGATTAGACAGTGGAAATTTCATATTTGCACATATGGTGACTTGGAGGATATTCTGAAAGGCTGAGTTCAGATGGAATTGTCAACAAAATGCCTAAATGTGGCTTCTTCATGATGGTGGCCTCAAGGTTATCAGATTTCTTACCTGTGGGTCACATGTTAAAAGTAAAAGTTGCAGTGAAGAAGGAGGAAGTTGCATGGTGTTTTATAATCTAATACCACTTCCATCGTACTCTGTTGGTTGAAGCAGACCCAACGATGCACATAATTCAAGGGGAACAATTATAGACCCGAATGACCCTGACGGAAGTTTTAAATAATTTATTCCCATGCTTATAACCATGACAATCCCAGCCATACCCACAAAATTATTGACCTTCCTTCATCATGCAAGAACCACCAAAAGTCTCATTCTGTTATGCTGCAAAGCTCAGGTTCAAGGGTCAGGATCTCATCATCTAAATCAGGTCTACCTATACAAGAGGCTTGTTGGCTTCTTTTCCTTGAGTAAAGTTGTTCTTGGTCTGAAGACCTGAGAAATAAAGAGACAAATTGTCTGTGCACTACCCAGCTAATGCCCACAGATGAAACAGGCATAGAGTAGCTGTTATAAACACTTCTCTTCCATGTGAGGAAAAATGAGACACACACCCATTACTGTACTACACCAATTCCTAAATATAATCCGGCAGATATTTTCATTTCTTGAATTGAGGCTCAGTCTTGCTCTCTAGGTGTAATTCTACATGACTCCTAGCTTTGGTCCTGCCTTCTGAAAACGTCTTTTTCCATGTAATGTAGTCTTTTCTATAAAATCTAGTTTCCATAAATTCCAGTTTTCTTAGACTGCTGCCTGAGTGGAGAGTTTGGTTATCTCAAAGCTTTCTAAACTTTATTTCTTTTACTTTTTCTGTGTTTCAATTTATGTTAATATAATTTCCTTAAGATCTGTGAGCCTGTTCTGTGTCAATTCCTAATCTGTTCCATTAGATAAAACCATACCCTCAAACATTTTTGAGATAAATCCTTTTCTGTCTTGGTTTCCCTATGAGGCTGTTGTCTGTTAGACTGTATACTAATCACTATTGTACGTCCTAGGGCATCTACATGGCACGCCCTTTTTCTTATTGTAACTAAGATAGCCTTAAGTCCTGCTAAAGTTTTAACTAAAGATCCTACAGCCACAGCCTGGATCCACTGAGGCTGTGCTCTATTGGCAGTACCCTGGATTTGACCTTTACTCTGAGATCATCTCACACTTTGAGGAGAACTTGTTGGTTAGAAGGTTTGCCCTAAGCTGTTTGCATTCAGTCTGTATTCTATGAACAGCTGATTATTCAGTTCATATCTCTTTTCTCTCATTTTATTAGACTGCTGAAAGAAACCAGGTGGTACCTTCAATACTTTGCCCAGAAATCATCTTAGCTAGATTATCAAGTTCATTAAGTACATTTTATGCTTTCCAGGTTACCTCAGGTGGCAGTATGACCAAAATTTCTGCCAAATCTCAGCATAATTTTTTTTTTTTTCGTGTTCTTCAAGTCCTCTGTCCTAGTCACTTCAAGGTCTGTCAGGTTTTGCCTGTTGTCCTGACTACAAACCAAAGTCACACATTTCAGTTTTTATAACGTTAGCACCTCACTTCCAGGTACTAAATTCTGTGTATCTATTGCTGCATTTAAAAACAAACAAACAAACAAACAAATGAAAAGGAAAAACAAAAAACTACCCAGAACTTATGTGCCTATTATATAATCATTTTATTATATTTTATAATGTATGAATCAATAATTTGGCAGCACTTTTCTTTGATGTGGCTTTGATGGAAGTCACTCAGGGATATTCAGCTGACAGATGGGTGGGAACGGTGGGTCCAAACACCTTCAGTCATATGATGGGTCATTGAGAATGGTAGGAAGACTAGTTCAGCTGGATCATCAGCCATAATTTGTGCAGGTGGCCTCTCCAGCATGGCGACCGTCTCAGTGTGATGGGACTCTTCACAGGCTGCCTCAGAGCTTGCTTTAAGGGCAAGGGTTTTTGCCATCACCTCTTGGTGGGAGGGATGCAAAGAACCTGTACTACAGGTCTAAAAATGAGAAAATTGGGCTAGATGATCATGAACATCCCTTTTGTTTCTAAAATATCTGTTTTGAAGGCAACAATGAAGATTTAAAGTGGAGATGAAATAAAAAGAAAAAAATACTTTAACTTTCCATGAGTTATAAATAGCTAAACCTGCTGAAGCAGTAAATAGTCTGCAACATTCATCTTCCAAAAGATTTAATTCCAAAGATAACTGTAGGTGATAAAGACATTTATAGCTGAGATTGGATGGAAAATACATAAAAATATATAACTTTATATCTACATTTCTATAAAAATGGCTGTATTGCTTATAACCTCTTGTCATGAAATACTTTTTGTTTCACTAAAGCCTATAAACAAAACTGAAAAAAACAAACATTTTGAAAGTTGTATTTTCAGCTATTTTGATAATATGAAAAAAGACTACTGCCAGAGAAGTTTTTAATGTAATTCATTATTTAAGATAAAGCTAGCAAAACACTAAATGATAGTCTCCTCTTGATGTGGTTCTATGTGGTTCCTGAAATAAAAACCATAGAGATGGGAATAAAACTAAGGGATCATTTTGACCAAATCCTTTCAACCCAGAAGAAAAGAATTGAGCCTTAAAGGAACTATGAAGCTTGCCCAAGGTCTCTTGGCTGGTTAATGGGTGGAGTCAGGGGCTCTCTCAATGAACACTGTGCTAACAGTTTTGACTCAGAGGGATAACTTCAAATGATATGAGTATTCGCTTGCAGTTGATGCGTTCACTAATTTTCTTTAACAGCTCTTTATTCATTTGTTCTACATAATTTTCAGACCAACCTTACTGAGTTGAAACAAATTCTAATCAGGCTGAATTACTGTTTCATCATATGTTAAAAAGAACAATAAAGATAGATAATATTGTAAGCATGTTTCTGAAAATAATGAACAACTGTCAGAGAAAGTTCATTGCTTTATTTCATTCATCCAGTGTTTAAGGAATCATGATTTTGTTTTCTTCTTTTGTATGAGAAGCTATGTTAACTGTCTGCCTTTTGCACCAATTTAGACATATTTTCTAAACCACACTGAAATGCAAGCATACCGTGTGGGTTTAATTACTTCTAGTGACCAGGTGCTGATCATTTCTGGAAAAAAAAAACTTGGCATAACAATTATAATCATTATTATATTTTACCTTATTAAAAACTGACATGTGTCTCTAAGCAATATGTTTTTTGAATCTTTGTTTCAGTCTATGCACCATCATGAAATATGTCAACATCCCTTTTTAAGATGAACACCTCCAAATATTTGAAGAAAAGTATCAAATTGTGACCAAATGTTTCATAATTTAAGCATACACAATTCCTTCCATTGACAAAGATTCTAAAATAGCGGATATGCAAATAGATGCTGATAAGTTACACGGGGCACCTCCCCCAAGAGGACAGTGTAATGGACTGCATCTGCTTAGCCTCAATTCTGTTTTTCCAATAGAGTGCTCCTGTCACTCATCTTTATTGAATTTCCTCTTTTACTTTAAATACCTCTATACTTTGTGCATAGTTATATAAAACTCACATTTATATACTTTTAAAAAATAGTTATACTGACCTGGCATTGTACATTAAGGAGGCAGTACTTTTTTCATTGACAAGATTTGAAAATAGCACCTTTAGAATTCTCATGTTTAGATCATATGCCTCAAGACACCATGATCCCACAAGATAAGAAATTACTGACTGGATGACATTATTGAGAATAAACTGTTCCAAACTGGGGACAGAACTTGCATTTGTGGGACCACACTTCTAATCACTCCTGATGATTTCTTTTGGTACGTAATGGACGGAAAGTAGTTTTGAACTGAGAAAAATAATGCTGTGTCCTCAGAAAACCTATGTAATTACCTGTAAAAGTTATTCCTTTGAATAGGTACGAGTTGTTCACTTTGCCTGCTCTCTTAGGCTACCAGCTTTATCGAGTGGTTGCATTTACTAAAATTTTATAATACTGACAGAACTTTGTCCTCATGACATTATTTCAGGACTTCAGGGGAATCAACAGTACAGTGGATTGAGGGACAGATGAGTCTAGCAAAAGTATTGCCCTCAGTTACTCTATGTGTATTGTGTTTTCCTAAGTCAGCTACATTCATGTTTGGTGTATAATTCGTTTATACCATTAGTCACATGCTGAGGAGTTATTTGTATATAGATATGTCATCTCACATTATGGAAGTTCTACCATGATAAGGATTCTTTTTTATACATCTATGTAACTAATAAAGCAAATCTAGCTAAGTGAAAAGCAGATAATTAAGTCAATTATTGAATTTAATTTTTAATACTTTTGTATTAAAGTCATTTAAAAAGTTTATTGCCTAGAAGTGGACATGTTACTCCATTTAAGACCTGACCATTGCATGATAGATACTATTGTATAATTTTCTCCCTTCAAAATCTCAGGTATATAATCTTTTTCACTGACATAAGGGTAATATGGATCTATAGTATTTTTAGTATTATTTGTTCATATTACATTATTCATAGTTAACTAAAATTCTCAGACTTTATTTCCCTGATTTTTTTCCATTATTTTTAATCATATTTTTCCCAATTTTGTAAAAATTAAATTTAGTACCACCCATTCATCCCTGTATATTTTTCTTCCCTTGGTATTTACAGTAATATAATTTTCTGTTTTATTTTCTTTTATTGTCCATTAAATGTTTCTGTGTTTTAAGCCTTCCATTTATCTTTCAGTAGTTGAAACTCAAACCTATAACCTGCAGAGAACTAGCCTATTAGAGATGAATGTTCTCTTTCATTGGTCACTTGTAAATTTCTTTGAGCATAAAGTTTTATTTTTGTGATTGGCTGTGTAAAGTGCTATATATACATCAGGTATTCTAAAATAAATGTTTGATCTTAGAATATTGGATTTTGGGTAAATGTCAGATTGGAGTGGAAAATGATATAGTGATTTGTGACTGATTTAGGACATGGGTGGCATAATTTCTCATTTCTGAGCTTAGCTATTTAGAGATATTCATTTCTGGTTTATCTGTTAAATTTTCCCACAGAAATTTTCCTTGTACATGGAAGTGAATATTTATTTTCCTAAATGCACAGCTGATGGACAGTAAAATTATACATTCCTATTGAATTTATGTAAGGTATACCATCTTGAAAATCACAGTTATGAGTACCTCTGGTATCAAATTCAATATATGAAGAAACACTTATAAATATATGCCAAAGAGATCTAGCTGTATAATACACTTTTTTTTGGCAAGCTACATGTTTTTTATAAGTACCCTTCTTCAATGATATTTGCTGATTTCATTCTAACATAGCATTTACATTTGTGTTATTTCCCCCCAAAATGGATGTATTTGTCCGTTTTTCCCCATTAACACCTTTACATGAATTTTCTTTACTACTTGACCACAGAATAAATGCAAGATCATTCCACTGCTGTATTCCACAATTCTATACTAATGACACCATTACTAAGATGATTTTCTTTCTCAAAACTATGAATCATTCTTAAAATAAATAAATAAATAAATAAATAACCAGTTACTATAAACTGTTGGGAAAACCATTTACCACAAACTCAAATAGATGAGTAAAAATACTATAGTTTTCAGTGAAACTATTCCTAAAATGTGTAACTACTACTTTGGTATATACATTTCTTTTCTACCATTATGATCATTATATTTACTTGATTTTATATATCCATATATTAAGAGCCTGAGAAGGTTACATCTTCCTTTTCACTTATTTTTATAAGTTGGGAAGACACTGATCCTCTTAATGTCATTTCTTTTCTATATAAAGGAAATGTTCATATAAATCTTCTGAAGGAATTAGATACTGCTGAAACTTAGTCAGGAACTTGAGGAATGAAGTTGCATTTTTATTTTCAGTCAGACATATTGGACTAGATTGAAATAGTGAAGGACAAGACAGGAAGCCAGGCAGTTCTTGGCCCTATAATTGATCATGGAAACTAGTACCCTAGGAAACCACTTGATTTCACTAAGTCTACTATCGTACTTTCAGTTTTGTATGTGTACCTCTACTGTGGTGTCCCGCGTGACATGGAGCAGTGAAACTCAGGAAGGGCGGCGAAGGGTTGAAATGAAAATATAAGCCAAAATTTTGATATAGCAGGGGCCAAGGGACCAACAGTCTGAAGGACTGCTTGCCCCGATTCTGCCAGGGCAAGCTTGTGTTGAGAAACATCAAAGGAAGAAAGATTTATTTTCTCCAAGGTCTGTGAAATAGTGCCTACTGACTATCTCCCCGCCACTGCCCTTTGCATTCCAACACGTCCTGTGCCTTCGTGCACCCACACTTAATCTCCGGGGATGGCGCCAAGGATAATAACACCATCCAATGAGGGAGGCAGCCTGATATCTTTCCATCAGGCCCCAGTGTTCCTGGACTCTCCCTCAAGGAAGCTTTACGGATATTATTTCCACCGGGTCCCGGTTTTCCGGGACACTTCTTTATCTGTCGTTTTAGACATCGGGCAATGGGGGCAGCAAGCAGGATGGTAGTTGCTAGGCAACACTCTACTACCTGAAATGTACTAATGACCATCCACTCTGCTCTCCTATAACTGTGATACTCTGGCTAGATTGTCCCTCTAACCTTAAGACCCAACGCAGGCATCATTTTCTCCAAGAAGTCCTCTTATGACTCCTGTAGTACCCTCTGCTTTTCCTGTTGTAGCGTTGTCTCTATCTACTGTAATACTTCATTTTTTTACTGTTCCTTTACCCTAGCTCCATTGGACACTGAAAACCTTGAAAGCAGGATTATGGTCTATTTCTATAATCTTGTTTTTACCTCCCCACCTTTTTAATCCAAAATCATACTACTAATGATTCTGGAAGTCCATATATCCAATGTGATTTGTTCAAATTCACTGCGCTTGATCTCAGCAGCATTTTGCCCTGCTCTCTCATCCTTTGAATTCCTTTCTTTGGATTCTGTGGCACTAGGCTCTTCTGATGTTTGCTCATCATCTGTCTCTTCCTCCTTACCTGCTTTCTCTGGTTCTGCCTCTTAATGAATTACGATTATTTCATCCACTGGTTCAACAGTCTACCAAACATTCGTGTAGGTCCTAGGATTTAGAGGTCCCAAATAATAATTAAAAGAGTAATTCCTTAGGCCTCTCTTCTAGTCCCTGTCTTTACACTAAGTCCAACCCAAGACAACCTCATTAGAATCTGTGGCATTCAATGTCATGTACATGTTAAGTCCTTGGGGACAGATCTCAGTTCTGAAGTTAAAGTAATCTATTGAAATTCCTATTTACTATTTCTGTATAGAAATCTCACAATGAAGCTATCTAAAACTGAATTCATATTTCTTCCAGAAAATATTCAACCTCTTACAGACAGAATACAATCAAGATAATTATTCATTAATAAAATAGACTTTTTAAGTGAAATTAACTTGAAGCACATGGAAAGACTGTATCATAATGGAAAGGAACTTGGATTCTTGGCCTAATGCTATAAGCTCTGTCAGTACTTGACAAGATAACTCTGAAGACTTCTAGAAATTTATTTTAATTGCCTGTAAAATATTTTACATGTTATCTAAGATAGCATTTTTATTTGTTTTCATGATTCTAAGGACTATGGTACTAATACTGTAATGAAATTTGGAAGAAGGAAAATCAAAGCACAGAATCTGTGACTCCAGATGAGTTTATCCAGGCCTATCCATCAGATAACCTTGACTTCTCATTGTTTCTTCCTCTTTCCTGTGGTTTGATCTTTTAATATGTCTCCCCAGGACTTTTTAATGCCTTTTCTCCATTCCAAACCTATAGAATAAAACAGGGAAAATGACTTGATATTAATTTTTGTTGCCATGATTATTAGCAATCTAAGAAGAGAGGCCTGACACTTATTTCTTCTTAGTGAAAACTTGGCGTTTAATAGGAACTGTTTCCTTGAACCTACAGTTTTCACATAATTTCTAATCATAGGTCCTATTGATAAAAGAGATTTTAGAAGATAATATGCCGTGTTTATTTATCATCAATTAATGCGAAACTTATCAACACATAGGCATTTTTTTTCAATAGTCAATTATTCATCTCAATTTGTCGTTTGAATATTTCCTCAGAAATGACTATGGTAGAAACATCTGGCTTAATATTGGTTTGGGGCATTAGTTGTTGTGACAGCCATATGTAGAAACAACTGGAATAAACACTTAACCCAAATATATGACATAGATATAGATATAGATATAGATATAGATATAGATATAGATATAGATATAGATATAGATATAGATATAGATGGTCTAGCAGTATAACCTCCTTAATTAGTTTAGGAAGAAAAGTCGTGAGGAGAAAGAAAGCAGCTATACATACAAAGGGCGGGGAAAATTCAGTTGAAACAAGAACGCAGGGAATGGAATGAGTGATTTAGAATCCGAGTTGCTGACGATTCATGACGGAAGCTGGCCTGGATAGAATCGTCTCTGTCTGGTCTGGTCCCTCCCATAGTGGGCTGTCCCCACTGAGAGCTCTGGCCAGGTGGTTAAGATATTATACTACCTTTGAAAGCTTTCCAGTCCTCTTCAGGAAGCACAATGTAAGCTTTTATTACTATTTATAGTTAGTTCTATTATTCCTTCCCTTTGAATCTGTGAAATTGGGAAATATTTCTCAGGTTTTGTAGAAAGAACCGTGAATGAAGTCTGGGAATAATGAGGAATTCTATCACAGAGCTCATCTCTGAAGACCAAATTTCTGCACAGTAAAAAGGTTCATGAAACCTGTGGGGACATTTGTTTGTTTGTTTTTTTTTCTCTTGATCCTGTCAATCAATTGTAAACTTAAGATTCTTTTTGTTGTTGTTTATCAACTTTTGTTCGGTTTGTTCATTATTGAAAGACAGTCTAGCAAGCCAACTAAAACCCTGACTTTTATATGGATATATATTGATATGTATAAGATGTCCTAATATGAATTATTACAGCACAAATTTTTATGAATAAAGAGGGATTACAATAAAATGTCTTGTGATTTACCATTCATGTGCAATCAAATATATTTATTGGTTAATAGTAAAAAGGTAAATATTTTAAGTATGTTAGAGTATCTAATAATGATTATACCTAATAATTCCCTTGATGGGTATTTTACTCAAATAAAATAGCATAATATAGAGAATTGGTCTTGTAAAAATCACATATCCATATATAATATTCATGAGTTTTTCAATAATACATTTTGAAATAAGAAAATATTTGAGTTGTTTTAGACCTTCATTTACAAAAGGTATATTCCATGCTGTTTTAGAAATAAAATAAATATGTGAGATTTCTTATAATCTTATTTATAAATTCATGTAAAAGCTATAAACACCTCATGACTAGGGGAAAGAATGCTGGATTTGGAATAAATAAAAAATAAATAACCAGTGTTCTTATTATGTTCACTTGCTAGCTAAAGGATTTTGAAAGGCTTATGACCTTTCAATTTCAGGTCTTCTCATCTATCTATTAAATTTTGATAATGAGAATGGCACTAACCACACAGTTGTTTGTTTTGGGATATTGGTTATATTAGTATATTAGTTATCCAAGCAATGTGGAAACATTAAAGAGATTTACCATAGTCATAGAACATGGAAGTGTTCTTCTTCCATTTTCCCAAGTGGTTCAAAATCAGTTTCTTTCCATCGTCTTCTTCTACTGTGTTTTATAGCCTTTCTTTGTTTTGCAGAAATTACCATAAATAAGAATGAACATACCTTACTGGTTTTGTGCTTACTTGTCTACTTGAAATATTTATTGAATGACTATGTTTGGGTTTTGAGGGGGTGTTTTTTTGTGTTTGTTTTTTGCTTTTAAACAGAAATGGGGAAAGCAAAGTAATTTTGGTTAATCAGTTATTCAGTTTGGATATGCTACATTAGTATTTCCAAAATATATTTTTTCTGCTCTTTAAGTGATATAGGGAAAAAAAATAATGCTAGAGAAGATGCACCAAGGCTTTCTCATACAATAGTAGATAATAAAAGTATTAACTGATATTTAAAAAAATATTGATATGTTTGCATTTTGTCTCTGTACTTTAGGGTTACCCATTATAATTTTACATCATGAAGACATCACGCTTCATTTACTGAAAAGAACCTCACTGGTTTTTTTGAATAACCTTCAACCTTAACTATAGTAAATGAAAATTCCTCAGACAAGGTACATTTTTTAAAGATTCTCTGAAAAAGAAAAAAAAGAAAAAAAACCTACCTAGGTAAAAACCTTTTAATATATGGTGTTATATTTTCTCTCTATCACATAAAAAAAATCTTCAAGTGACTGGAGTACATTAAAAATATATATATATATATATATATATATATATATATATATATATATATATCATACAAACACATGCATAGACACACATGTATAATTTAGAGCACATAATACATAGGATACAATATGTGTAATATAAACTATTACATTTAAAGCACCTATTACTTCAACTTACCACAAGCAGAAACTAGTAATAGCAGAGATCCTAATAAAAAGAGCCTAGCTCATTTGCTCTTGCAATCAGATCTCATCAGCTTAAAGTCTTTGGAAAGGATTGTGCTTACCTAAAGATTAATTACCTTGTTAAGTTGTACTTACATTACCATGTAAATATTAAGTACTCATTACTGCAAATGATTTTTGTGCCCTCTGTAAAGCTTCAATAATAGATATTTTTCTGATTTGATCCAGCTATGAAACTGAACTTAAGAGGGCAATTAAAACTATGTGCACCTGAGAGATTTAAGTTCTGCCAGGAGAACCAAATCATTTATGTAATATTTTGCAAAATGAAGGAACTCTACACTAGTCAACACAAAACTAAAAATGCTCTTGTGATGCTTTCATTCTTGTTAAATGTCTTCCATGAGCTGTAAATTCTGCCTGCAGTTATTATGTCAAACACTTGCAGTGTCCTCTATTATTAGCAGCCAAAAACTAAACAGAGAGTAGAAGATGAAGGGTGGAAGAAGAGAGAGACATAAAATAAAATTCCTGAGGTTTGTGCCTCTTGATACTTGGATAACACTTATGATGAATGGGATGACTACACATACAAGTATAAAGAACCAGAGATGCTATTGAGGGTATCTCTAATGAGAGAGAGGGGGGAGAGGGAGAGGGAAAGCGAGAGAGAAAGGAAGAGGAGGAGGAGGACGAGTTGAAGGAGGAGTGATGGGAGGAGGGAGAGGGGGACAACAACAACAAAGGAGGGAGGGAGTGAGAGAGGAAGGAAACAGGGTTTTCTTTTCATTTACCAAACTACAAACACTGGAACATTTTATAACTTGTCAGTGAGAGTTTGTCCTTGGAAAAGTTGTTCTCAAAGCCAAGGGACCAACTCCCAATCGCCCAACCAGAAAGCAGAGCACGGCCCTATACACTGCGTTTGGTGGACGACGCTGTGAAGCTGCTGATTTTCCTAGGTAGATACAGTCACCTCCCGGCCAGGAAACATCAGGGAAGGCCTAGGAAACAAAGAAAAGCCAGGGAGAACTCAGCAGAAGGCCTAAAATGATTGTCCTCTAATGTGTTATAGATGTCTGTGTATGTGTGTATAAGAAATACACACATATACAGGAGCAGCTGGTATCCATATCAGCAGATATCTATATAATATATGTATATAGACATAGATTGGATTTATCTCGATCTCAAGTACACATATTTTTAATTATCTTCTTAAGTTCAGTTCTATAACTAGATCAAATCAGAAAAATATATACGTATATCTATATATCTATATCTATATCTGTATCTATCTATATATACAGATATCTATATATAGACATATAGATATATCTCAGATAAACATAACATGAGAAAGCAGGTCTGTTTAAACTGCAGAAGTGCCACTTGTGACTTTTATGTACCGTTCAGCATCACATTGTTTTCTCTCAGTCAGTGGTGTGTTGATCTGGCTGTGAGCCCAGGATTCTCACATAATGATCCACCTGAGACTAGCACAGTAGCACCTGGTCGTGTCTCAAGTAGGAAATACATGGAAAATATCTACCAATTTATGCATTTCATCCTGAAAGCATAATAATACAAACCACAAGACGACATGTTTTTCAGTAATGGAGCTTCTTGCAAATAAATGAACTAGATAACATTTTATTCAATTTTTGTAGAACAATGGGGGGAAAAATCGAAGGAACAGGTGCAAAACGAATGACTTCTTTCATGGAGTGAAAAATTGGAAAGGAACCCCACATTTTTTAATACAGGAGGCCCCGAACTAGTTCTACTACTGAGGAGAGTGTAGTAATAAATAGAAGGGGACCCTGAGCCTGGATGTAGTAAATCTGAGTAACGGTCATCCAGAAAGATTTCATGATCTCTGACATTGATTTCATAATAAAACAAGGGGTAAATAACATTAGTCCTACTAAGTATTTATTTGTTTATGGATTTAGACAGGTCATCTCCATAAACTGTAGGTGTCTTTGTCTTTCTGTTATCTAGCAATGAAAATAAGCATTAACTTCCTTTCCTTACTTTATATGAAAGAAAACCTGGTCCTATGTAATAATGATACTTTCTTCTTATGTTCCATTCCTACAACTGCATTAATATTAAGCATTCAATATTAGGGTTTTCAATAAGAAAATAGTTTTGTTAATTCTACACATTTTCGGAATTCATCTCATTCATTGAAGATCTGAGCATCACTGAGAATATTAGGTCTGTGCTCATACAAATTGGATCATTTTCTTCATTTTCTGTTTCACTTTGTTAATAAAGATGGTTTCATTAAAGACCTTCAGTAGAATTTTATTTTGTTTATGTTTTGCAAACTACAGATAGCAACTGAAAGTGCATGATGTGACTAGTGGATGAGGGACAAATGAATGAACAGATAATTCTTACTTGGTGGTCTTATAAATCTTCTGGCTGTAATTTAAAAAATGGCCCCTGATCTTATATTCTCTTTTTAAAAGAGAACTCTGGAGTTTACCACACGGTCAGCACATTACTCTGTTATAGGTTAAACAAATGTTACAACTAGCTTCTTTGGCTGCTTACTCTAACGAATTCCCTTGGAGGAAGTAGGAGAGAGAAATACCTCAGACAGAAATTCATCTTATAATAGGTCATGTTATAGCAAGACTTCAGGGCATTTGGATATGAATTTTTTAGTTTATTGTCTCTTTTATTTGCCAAAGTGAGGTTTTTTTTCTTCCCAAAATGCAACATTTTTTTTCCCTCCAAAACCCATTGTAATGCTGAAGTTTTTAAGAGTCAAAGTTTGAACAAATCCTTGACCTCAGTAGAAAGAATAGTCTATGTATGTTTCCCTCCATTCAAACTTTTCGTTAACTCATCATCTTCCTAACTTATTTAAGTGCTTGCTGTTGGCTCCTTCATCGGGACTGTGCATTTTATATATGGACACCACCTAGAGAAATCTACTTCTTCCACTGACACTTCAGTGTTTCCCTCCGTTTTCCTAATGGATCTCAGAGCTGGCAGATGGTATCTTTGAACACTAGATCAAGGAAACTTAAACATGACCTTCATTTATAAATTGGTAATGAAGTCCCATCAAGGAATGCTGAAGTTATAAAATTCACTAAAAAGATCTATCCAGTTCTGGCATATGTTTAAAGATGTCTATATAGAGATAAATGCCACCAATACGTGTTTTACCTTTTTTTGAAAATATATAAAGGCATTCTGATACTTAGAAAACACAAAGGTGCTAAAATTGAGGATTAATTTCATTATAACTCCTACAGAGAGATCACATTATTTTATAGTTGCTGCTGATTGATTGGGTTGTGAGTGAATATATTAAAACAGTACTTTTCATGTTATATGTCATCAGACCTAAATACCATATATGTCTGCATTATCTGCCAACATGCCCATATTTCAGGAGCGATACCTAAGTTTGATAAGGTTTTCAAAAACCCCAATTCACCACTAAGTACTTTCTGAGAAAACTTTCTTGCTGCCACCCTCAATTACTTCACCAACTGGTGGAACTTGGTATGTTAAACTGTTCAGGGTCCCAGTTGTGATTAACATTGCAGATAGAAACAGGAAAAGGCAAAGTTATGCTAACAACTATGGTTGTTGAAATGTTTAAATTAGAAATTTTAGCAAACCAGCTTTTCAGCAGTAAGTTTGCTCCCTTAAGGAAATGGCAGCTACAAAAACACTGACAGCTCTTTTTGCCTTTTTTAAGAAGCTACAAATGAGTTACTAGTTTAGGATAAAAATAGTTTGGGGTAAGACATATATATTTTGGTGGTGTAGCTTCCATTATTTTTTTATAATTCATTCCCCACAATTCAGCCTATTATGATACTTACTTAGGAATCTTTTATGAATTGGATTATACGTCTGTTTGATATATTGCACAATTGAATCTAATGTAAGAACATAAGACAATTTCTATTCTAAAGCAAGTGGCTGTCTTTCTGACTTAATATTAGCAAGACTTATTAGGGAAAGGATTGTGTTCCAGTATCTGTAAATCTGGAAGGCAAATAACTAGGCTTGTTCATTCTAAACCAGTATTTTATTGCTGTAAAAGAATGCTTACCATTATCCAAACAAATCACAGCATTGGATATTTTACACCGAACACTACTATTATAGGTACATATCACTGTAAAATAGTACTTTCATTTTCAGCCCATTGTTATGCTTGTATAGTTTGTAGTAAAACACATTATATTTAAAGCAAAAATAAATTTAAAAGGAGGTTTGGTATACAATTGCATGTGCTGTGGCTTCTGTTTAAAGGTGCTTGTAGCTAACATTGGTCTTCATTATAGGCCCCCAATAGAGTTTCGATTTGTAAGGCAGAGTCCACTTTTGTATTTCTTTGATTTTATTGAGCTTTAGAAGTTGGACAGTTTTCTAATTTTTAAATTTGTTTGTTGTCTAAAGAAACTTTCAATAAATGTTAGACTACTGAGGAAAGAAGAAAATGGTGTTTTAATTCTCTCTTAGGATTCACAAAAAAGGAGTAAACAGCCAAAATTAGTGTAGGTATTTACTCATTATTTACCAAAAAAAGAAATACTCGTTTCCCAATATATGAAGAAAAATATGCATGGAAACGATGGTGTCCTTTTGGCTTGTCATTAGCTTGCTTCAGTGTGACACTTTGGTGCAATATCTGGCAATTCTACTCAAGATCAAGGGGGTTCCTTTCGATGTAGATATGACTCCAGTGTAGATTGTGCAGCACAGTACTTGATCTTATGAACTATGTTCAATATGGAGTCAGGATGGGATAAAGGAGTAATCAAAGCATTGGAAGGATGTAATTATAATTGTGGCTGATTCATTGTAATAGAAATACCTTAGCCACTTTTATCCCCTCTATTAAAAAAATAATACATAGATATAGTAAACCAAACCAAACAATGTAATTTTTATAAGTTACAAATAAAAGGAACTTTTATAAGTTACTATAAGGCCAACACCCTTGTAACCAGATAAAGAGGTAAGAATTAGCTGGCAATTCCAGAAACCACATCCTTGTGTCCCATCTCAATTATAGCCTCAGTTACAGAGAATTAGGATCTATAATATGTATATATTATAGAGGATAAAACAATAGATAAACCTATAGATATATAGAGAAATAACGATATATCATTACATATAGGAGTACATATTTTATATATGTTAAACTACCTCATGATTTCATTTGGCAACTTCTCATTCAGTCAGGACTACTGGGCTTTTGTTTAACCATATATTTTCCCAATATTCTATACTAAGATTGTCATTTAAAGGAAAAAAAAGTAGAAAGTCCTGTAGTTACTAATTTGCTTTATCTCATATTATACACATAATGGTCTTAGAATTATAAAACTTAACATGACTTCCCCCCCATAGAATTATTGACAGAGTTAAAATATTTTTTTGTAAATGTTCTCTATGTTCCCTGACATTTTTCATAGTCTTGCTATATCTGCATTATCAGAATATGTTGCCACTATGTTTTTAATTGCTTATGTAGCCTTAATTCTACAAATAACTACAGATTTAATGCTCATCATTGAGTCACGTCATCTACAAATTACACTTTATTAAAATTCTTAAGACAAAATGTTTTGTTTTTTTGTAATTATAAGTCATGTACTATTTTTTCTATATGCACAAATTATTTTATATAATATTTCTTTAAAATTACTGGTAATTTTACTAGTATATTTCCTGGTAATGTTGTTCTGGTTCAGTATTTTCAGGTACATATTATGATTTTCAATATGTAATTTTAAACCCTTTATGAAATTTTTTTTTCTTTAATCCTTTTTGAAAGTTCTCTTAAGGTATAAGTTTTAACATAAATTCAGTTTCCTTGCTTTGGTTTCCTTCTTTAAAAACACCTGTTATCTGCATGTTGAATTTTACATTGCAATCTTCAATATTCATCAGTTTTTCTTTTTTCCCCCTTCCTCTGCCTCTTCTTCCATATCTTCCCCCTTCTTCTTTAATTCTTCTCCTTTGAGTCTTGTTTATTAAGCTAAGGTTTATACACCATGAAATTTACCAATTTTTAAACGTACAATGAAGTATAATTTATACCTCACCCTTCTTAAATATATGATAGATATACAATATAAAACTATATAGTCATGTAACCACCACCAGAATCTTTCTACTGAGAGGATCAAGTAATAAAACTGCACTTTGTGATTTCAAGATAGGAAACACAGTTGGTAAGTTCTCATCATCAGACAGAAACGCTGATCATAACACCAAACTAACCCATGAATTAAAAAACAAAACCTCGTAAAATAAGAAAAGAGAGAAGCAATCAGTGCCCTTGTGGTTAATAAAGGAAGTCAACATTTTTGTCACTTATTGGACAAGAACAAAACTCATAAAAACAATTTATTAAAAACCATGCCTAAAACTATTTTGTAGCATTCACACTGTATATAGCAGTGGCAAATGACATGACTAAGCTATTCGTGCAGATAATGACACTAAGTAAAATGCACATTTTATTATTGATTGGAGCTATGATATAGTAAAATACAATCAAGAGCACTTCCAAACCAGGGAGAAACACATTTGGGGAATGAATAATTTTTTCATAACTACATTTGATGACATATGCTTTCATATCCTACCAATAGATCTGAGGTGAGGAGGAATTCAAATGTGTTATCAGAACACCAAAGAATATTATTTTAATTGTATACATTTCTTCTTGTTATTAGTAAAAGATGTGTATTATCCACTGTACCTGGGGTAACATATATCATGACAGCAGATTTGAGACGGTACTTATAAAATTTTAAAAAATTAATAAATTTAGATTTTTTAAATAAGCACATTAATTTGTTGTACCTGGGAGTATGACGTTCATCTTCTTAAGAGAGGAAAGTGATCAAATGCAAACTTAGGAAGGCACAAGTAGAGTCTGACAAAGTGATTTGTTGATGGCCCACAGCATATGATACACAGTTTTTTGACAGGTAGAAATGCAAAGTAGATGTGCTATGAAAACAGGATACAAGTTTATGGCAATATTCACAGTTATAATATGATTTTTCTATGTGGTGCCCTTCAATATTGATTGCATCTTCTTAGTTATTCAAATCAAGCATTTCATTTCATTAACATTATCACATTTTGCTCTTCATCTCATTTCTAATCTCTTTCTTCATTTTTCATTATTCTCTGTTCAATATTACTCATTTTAGGCTTTTGTTTCAATAGTAGTCAATTTGATCTTTCTTTAATGCTCTGTTGGCATTACTTATATGATTTATCAAAGTTCTTATATTCATTTCAACCGTCTTCACCCCTCCTTAAAACATTGACATTTGATTTAGTAAATAAAGGCTCAAATGCAAAAATAAAAATTACTAAAGACAGAAAAGCATATATATTTTAGTGTCTCCTATTTTGTTCAAAATAGATGATTCATACCTACAACTCTTTTAAATAATCATGCCTATCAATATTTGTTAGTAATCATTAATTAGTAGGAATATTTTTATATCATTGCTGGATATTTGTTTATTGATTAAAGTGATTGCTTGAAACTCATACCAAGATGCACATAGGGCAACTCATCTACACATTAGCAGGATAAATTCATCTTATCATTGGTAACTATCATCATCATCATCATCATCACCATCACCTGCACAAGAGTGTGGATTCATTCTTAAAAGGTGCTTTTACCAACCTGACAAACTCCTGATTAATGATTTCTACCTTGTAGGTATAGATGAATTTTACCTATTTTATTGGGCCATAATATTCAGATTCTAAGGAAAACAAGACATACTATTTCTTTTATAGAATACTCTTGGTAAGGATTATTTATAACTGATTGTGGCACCCATTATCAATAAGTGAACAAACTACTTTGCTTTCTGTCTCTGACAAGGATAATGTTGTTGGTAGTAAATTCATTCCCTAAGTAACTCTGGAAGGCAATTCCCACATGGATTAAGGAGCAGCTTTAACTTTGTAGATAGGAAGAAATAAAATCATAAATGATTTCCAATGGATTTACATAATAATAGTAATCTCCTCTGTGCTTTATGAAGGTTTCCAGACAACAGATTCAGCTTTAGAGGATGACCAAAAAATGAGTTTGAAGCTAAGTGGTCTGTTGTTAATATCTCTTACAAAAAAAACAAGTACTACTAGAGGTTTAAGACATCCTCAGAATAAAGATTACTGCATAAGAGATGCTTTGTAGCTAAAGTAAACCTTTGGATGAGTTAGGAGGCAACATTCTGATTCTGCCACCAGATGATCTTAAACAAGTTAGTTGCCTCATTCTGAATGGAGATGTTGAATGAAAATCTCTTCAGGCTCTGAAAATCTAAGCACTTCTGTAGTAAACCCTTTTACTAAAATATTTAACAATTTTTGAATGGCAGTCTTAATTTCCCAAAGTGATACAACAAGAGAAAGTAAACATACTCTCACTGATTACTAAAGGCCATTTTGTACAGATAGTTAAATTAGACTAACCTAGGCAATGTAATATGCCACAATCTCTGAGATACCCATGATTCTGCCATTGAGCACAGTGAGATGCACAAAAGACAATTTATGAGCCTTAAACATGGTTGTATGTGATTTTTATGGGCCTGCATCACTTGGGTCAATGAAGAACTGACTTATGTACCCTTGCATAAAAGTCTGAAAACAAGAGATGTGACCAAACAGTGTCAGAAGAAAATTACTGAAAAAGCACCTTCTTTATAGATTAGTTGGTCAGGCTTTATGAATTATATTAATAATAAATATTGGTCCTGCAACTGTGTTGACTTAGAACTCAGTAGATGGAAAAAAAAATGTGCCTATCCTTTTAGATATTGGAGGAGATCATCACTTAAATATGGATGGATTCCCTCCTCATCAGTGACTACGTAGTTACTGTTATAACTGTTAAACAATGGCGTACCACTCAAATGCTAGCCTAAAGTGAGCAGAAGGAAAAGGGAATAGAAGCAAGTAAAAAATGGTAATAACCTGTGTAAAGGGAGCCATGAACTTTCCTCATCTGCAGTTCCATCCAGAATCTTCAGTTCAGCACCATGTGTGGGCTTAGCTCTCTCCTTGCCATACTGCCAGAGTACCTTCAAAACATGTTAGTGTCTTTCAATTGGTACCATTGAAGTGCTACATACCTCATTGCTCATTTGTATGTCTATAAATTCTCTCAGTATCTAAACAACTTCCTATGACATACTCTTAATTTTGTTAATGAGTTTTAAATCACAGAAGTCCATTAGATATTAATCCAACTTATTATAATTATGACTGGACTAAGTAATTGTCCCTAAGAACCTTTTGGTAAATGTGTGGAAAAATTCCATATGTAACCCAAAAGACTTTTTTTAAGATGCAATTTAATCGTGAAACTATTGTAAACATTTCTCCAAAATACATGGAAAATGGAGTCCAAAGAATTATATTGTGCTCAAAAGTCAAATATAACATTCCATCAGAATACTGTGAACCCACTGAATTTACCTTTTAACAGCCTATTAACTATATGCTTGGGGTTGATTTGTCTTAAGAAAAGGGGAAATTTCAACAACCTATTATGTGCCAAAATTAATTCTAACAGTAATACATTTTGTGCTCCACTGACTTTCAATTTATTACCAGTGGAGCTCGGTTGATTGTTTTGATCTTTAGTTTATTGGCAACGAAGTAGGGTTTTACCGTGCCACCACCTTTCAGTAACATATTCCTTCATTGAACTGGTGCCTCATTGTAAAGCACTACAAAAAACAATTTGTCTATCTTTGCTTAAACTTGTAATACGTTTGACTGTGGTAGAATGTTTAATGTGAAATTTACAACTCTTTGCAAGAAGTTGTAATTTTCACTCTTAGGAGGTAAAATGTGTTCATCTAAGAAGCTGCCATTTCAATTTGGTTACACAGACACCAGATGGCAGTGAATAGGTCCCAAAGTGTCAGAGTTTAAAATGTATGTAACAGTTTTAAAAATATTATTTTTGAATTATAGTTGACATGCAATATTGTATTAGTTTCAGATGTACAATACAGTAATTAGACATTTATATACCTTACAAAGTGGTCACCATAGTAAGTCTAGTACTCGTTTGGCCCCATAACTACTTTTAACCAAAAGTACTATATATCCTTTAAAAATAGTAATCACTAAACTTCAAGCAATGCACACAAAGGTTATTTTAAAAACAACGTTTTAAAGTAAAGATAAATCTCATGATATAATTATATTTTCTTAATACTGCTTATTTTTTTTTTTTTACATTTAATTTATTCCTTGGTATGAAAACCTAGTTTCATTGTCAAAGAACGGGTTACTTTTTTTCTTTTTTCCTGTTATTTTGTTTTGTCTTTTGCTTCATTTCCTAGAAACTCAGCTTATTCTTCAATTCCAGTGTTCTGGCAATTTCCCAATAAGTTCAGAGATGTTTTGCATTTTTAAAAATTATTTGTCTCAGATAAAATGGTCCATATCATTTTTGCCCAATATATGTATAATTTATATAAAGATAGACTCTTTTACATTTAGTAAATGTAGATTCTTTTTTTGAAATTACTTTCACCAGATGATGTTTTCTAGATAGAGACTGTCTGAAAGGCACCAATATGCTTTTTTTTAATATATCCCATTTCACAACGTTTATATCTCTTAGAAAATTTTCTAGAAGGACTTTAAGGTTATGGTATTGCAATGTTAACAACGCCTATGTGAAGATTGAGTGACCAGATGTTATTAAGACGCAGAGTAGATGTTTGATAAAGGAAGGCAGGAATTTCTGCTCTCCTTCCAAAATCTTTCCTGGGAAAATGTTTGGACGGTGTGTCCATTCACCAAGATAGGTGTGTGGACCAATGGCAGAGCAAGCAGGTTTTAAGGCATAATAGTGCATATTTCTGAGTTTTATGTTTGAGGTGCCTCTGTGAGTTCCAAGTCGTGACATAGAACAGTAGTTTTGTATATTGTTTTAAAGATCATGAAAGAGATCTGACCTCGGTAAATAGACTGAGAATCATCATCAATATATAGGCAACACACAGTCTGACAATTAAGTTCACGAACTCATCCTAGAAAAAGTGCTACATAGCTCATTGCTGAATATCACCTTCGAAGTACTCCCCTTGGGAAGCTATGCACCGATGCCAGTGCTTAGTTCATCTTTCAAAGCAATTTTGGAACTCTTTTTCTGGAATGGCCATCAGAGCTATTGTCATATTAACATTGATGCCCTGAATACCATCAAAATGTCTTCCTTTCAATATTTCCTTAATCTTCAGGTAAAGAAAGAAATCATTGGGGGCCAGATCAGGTGGTAGGGAGGATGTTCCAATACAGTTATTTGTTTACCGGCTCAAAACTCCTTCACAGACATTGCCGTGTGAGCTGGTGCATTGTTGTGATGCAAGAGTCATGCATTGTTGGTGAAAAGTTCAGGTCGTCTAACTTTTTCACACAGCCTTTTCTGCACTTCCAAAGAGTAAACTTGGTTAACTGTTTGTGCAGTTGGTACAAATTCATAATGAACAATCCCTCTGATGTCAAAAAAGGTTAGCAACATTGTCGCAACATGTTCCTAAACTTAATTGTCACAGCTTGTAGTTGACCCTACATTAAGTCAGACACTGAATTACAGGGTTCTTTGAACATTTTAGAAGCAGGCAAAGAAAGTGGATTTCATAAAGGAGACATAATATACTGAGATATGGAAGAGGTTAAATAAGCAGGTGTCATGGAAACAAAGGGAGAAGAGGTCCTTAAGAAGCGATATTAATAGTGACACATTTATAGAGTACTTAAAAATGAAATAAAAGAGAAAGAGAAGAAAAACACACAACTTTGTCCATTGTATTTGGCAATGAGGAAGTTACTGGTGACCTCAGTGTGAGTCATTTCGGTGGAATGTTGTGGGCAGGGGACCAGGTTGCAGAGGTAGAAGATGTTGATGAGACAAATTGATGAGAGATTATTCTACACATGGTTTGCCTGTGAGTAGCATACAGAGGGGAATACACATCATAGTAGAGTATTGAAAAGTACAGGAGATCTGAGCAGGGTTTAGAACAGAGTTTGGTTTATGGTGAGGACTCAGTAAATGTTAGCTGTGACTGTTTATAGGGTGGAACACAGTTCCCAAATCACTGATATTTTCACGTGTAGGAAAGCAATTTTTGTCTCTTTCAAAGTCCATTCCATGGGAGGAGGTATGACATACTTGATTGGTGAGCTATGTAAAAAGGTTATACATTCTATACTTAAATCATATTCTCTCTCTCTCTCTCTCTCTCTCTCTCTCTCTCTCACACACACACACACACACACACACACACACACACACACACACACACACTCAGCCTGCCTTCAGGAAATATGGAGGCATGTTTTTCTATGTAGAGCTCCCTCAGGGAGGCCTACGGTTTTATAATACTGACTACAATTGAAGGGATAAGACTAATTGATACCTGAAATATATTTGTACAACACACCTAAAATGATATTTCTTATTGCTTTGTCTATTATAAAAACAATACTTTGAGCTCTATGAGACTGACTTCTTTGTCTGTTTCTTAAATGACTCCAAATCTGACTAGAAAAGAAAGATAATATCCCTCTTACTCCCAAACTAATATAAAGTTCTGGGACAGGTATGAGGACTTCCATTTTACCAACGTTGCATTATGGAGACATGGTGTGTCACGTCCTCTCTTGTCCCCCTCTCCTGCTGGCCTCTGCTATGTGGCTGGTCCTTGGCTAGTATTTTCTGGCATTCACAGAGGCCGCTGGATCCTGACATGGTGCTTTGTCATGCTGCTCATACAGGCTGGCTGTGTCCTTCTCCTCCAGGGCCCAGACATGTGTATCTGTTGACCCTTCCTATGATTCGTCCACAATCCTCTCAGAGGGGGCAACAGGAACCTGTGGCTGCTTCTGCCACTTCTGGATGGGCAGTTCTCTTGTTGATCTTTGCACATCTTTCAGAAACAAATATGCGTTTGCTCTGATGCCTTGCATGAAGATATTCTTCAAGGGGCTTTTGGTCTCCCTGGGCTATATTTGTGGAAATACTGTTCTTTTTTGACCCCTTAAACACTAAATCTCTATTTCTATCTCTATATCATATATATATATATATATATATATATATATATATATATATATATATGTCATTTCTGCCATAGTCTTTTTACCAATGTTGTTCAGCCTAGATTCAAAAGGAGTGGAATTAGTGGACTCTACTTCTCAAACGTCACTTCTCAAGTGACAAAGAATTTAAACCATCTTTAATCTACCACATCACCCTTCTGCTTAAAATAGCTTTTCTATATTCCTTTTTACATTTTTTTTTTTGTTTTGAGTGCAGTGTCACAGGCCCTCACATGCGGGACCCGAACCGGGGCCGCTGGCTTTCCAAGCCAGCGCTTAACCACCGCGGCGGGCCCTCTATATTCCTTTTTAAAAGCATTTAAAGTGATTACTATATGACCACTCTGCCTCATGAATGTCTTTATTATATTTTCTATTTCAGGAAACTTGAAGTTTGCTGATTTTATGTAGCCAACACTTCAACAGGCACTATTCAAACACTTTGCACGTATTGACTCATGCTATGCTATCCTCACATGAGGTAGAAACTAGGAGGTAGTTTCTGTTTAACAAACGAAGAAACTGAGGCATAAAAATGAACATAGCTTTCCCTAGATTCTCATTTAGTAAGTTGTGGAGTTGTATTTGAACATAGAACAACTGTGGCCCCAAAGTCCTTGGTCTTAACTCTTAACATTGGCTACTAGATTGTCTCTTTGCTCTGGGTGTAAATATCTGTTTTTCTCTCCAAGGTCTTATGCACATGGGAGAAGTCAAAGTGTTTTTTTCCACACCAGCTCAGTGAAAACCTCCTCTGTGAGATTTCTGTAATACCTGGCACACGCATTTACTCTAGTGATTACGGTGTCTGCTTATTGGTTTTTCCCGTGTGCACACTAGAGGGCAGTATACGTGTCCTCTTATTGTGTCACTCAAGTCTCGGTACAGTGGCAGACAAATGATTGATACTCTGTAATTCATCTAGAGTGTATCAGGGAACTCGAGGTTCCTTCATTCTGTCCCTTGCAGGCTTTCCCTGAAGTGTGGACAACTTTTATGTCATTATATTCATATAGAATGTGTTTAAGAATACCTACAAGGAAGTAGACAAATATCCCCCTTTGGTCTGAGTCATAATATGTACTTTTTCATCTATTTTGTGAATTTTTCCCATGCTGGTAATACTTAAAGGGTCCAGTGATTAAGGGGTGGGGGTTATTTTAGGAGATCTCACTTTGTGTGAAGAGATCATAAATGTCCGTTTCTGGCTGAGGTTTCACAGTGAGACATTGAGTCTATGAAAATTCAGTGCCATTGGAGAAGACTGAGACTCTTACTACAGTTAGTGTAGCTATCTGGAGAATGAGCGAAGTAAGAAAATCCATATTTAATTAAAACTAAAATTGCAGGGCATATTATGTATAAGAAAGGAATGATATACATGTATGATATTCATTTAATGCTTAATGAGAACATCTGGTCATATTTCTAGACTTTAAATTTAGACCGTGGCGTGGAAAAAGGCCTTCTTTCCCACAGGCTACAATAGAAAGTCAAAGCTTAAATTATATAATGAATACATTTATGCTATTCAATTGTGGTGTCTCTAAGCCTGAACATAAAATTATACTGCAGAGAATGAGAGGTTCTCAGAGAAGACAGGAACCAATATTTATCTGTAATCAAGGAGCTATATGGAAAGAACAATGAATTCATAATATACACGAACCCTCACCAGATCATTTCTTTTGGTCAGTAATCCTTCAGAAAGAAATAGAAGATTTAAAAGAGTTCAATGAAAACAGAACAAGGAGAGAATGCTCATAGAATTATATTTTCAAAATAGTTTTTTTTTCCAAAGACTTGAACTTGGCAAAGCGGGGATCCGTGCAACAATATAAACCTATCTTCGGCAGAATGAACTCAAGGGAAGTGCTTAGGAATATCCAAATGGTACTTTAGAAATATATACCACATAATTAGTGTGAAAAGTTAAATAAAAATGGCAGGTATATCACAAAACAATTTTTAAAATATCATGAGATTACAAATATTTAAAATGATTTGCTCTAGAAGTCCAGTAGACAGGGATAGAATAGAATTTTATGCAAAGTAATGGTGGTGATTTTTATGTTGATAAAGGAGGTGCTATGTTATACAGAGAAAGAGGTAAATCAAAAGTGGAAATGTAAATATTTATATTAATGCTGAATAATTTTTCAAGGGAATCTGACCTAAAATGTTACATTTTGTATATTTAGGTGAATGAATAAATTATAGATTCTATCTAAAGTAATGAAATAATAATGATCTTAATAACCAAGAACTAGAATAATCAAGGCAAATGCATTACTTTTATTATGTATTCTTTTCAACAGCCATCTGTCTCTTTGAACTTTAGATTCAAAGGTTGTAAAGAATAGTCTTATAAATATTGTCTAGCTAAATGGTGATTATGGTGTGTTGAACAACTGAAATGTGTAATTACATTTTTTTGATAACCTACACTCTTGGACCATTTGTTGCTTATATATTTTTTCACTTCTCAATCCAAAGTAGTTTAGGAAATATTGATGCAAAAGAAGGATTTTATAATGTATCTTCCCAATTCTATTTTAGGGTTCTTGTGCGTTGCAAATTGTTTATTCTGAACAGAGATAAATTGTTTTTGCATTCTGAAATACCCATAACATTTTAAAATTTAAAGTTATTATTTTGGTTTATTTAATCAAAATATATTTGGCTAGATACTGTTCAATATAAACAAAATTAATGGAATTTGTTTTATTCCCCCATAGATTAAAAATAATCAAGTCAGACTATTTAAATATAATCTTATTTTTTCTCTTTGCTTTAACAGGGACAAAAAGAAATGGGTACGGAAAGACGGTAAGTGTCATGCCCATAGATCATATATATTTTATTGAATCAATGCTGCATCTTCAACACCTAATCACAGTGGTATGTGTTCAATATATATTTGTTGACTACTTAAGTGACTAAATGGCACAAACAAATGATTCTGACTAAATCATATGAAGCTATTTTAATGAGCTTTACCTCAAGGAGAGTAGCAGTTTGAAATGAGCTCCCCAAATGCCAGGCTTTTGCAGAGGGCGCCTGGCAACCATGGGTTATCTGAAGGTGAGATTAGCTTTTGTGAATTCACATTTGGAATGGTTCTCAGTTCTACTGAGGTCTAAGCAACTCATATTGTTCAGAAGCTGATTCCTACGTTAGGTTGATCATTGGTGACTTTGCAAAATGACTTTAGTTTCATGAGTCAAGCGTTTAATTGTAAAGTCTGGTCTGTGGCTTCTGCTCACATCTCTTTCCGCATTACATCCAGGGAATGGAGTTCTTCAGTTCGGGGGTCTTGGGAAACTGTCTTGGGCTAGGTGATCAATGAATGAGCACACTCAATAATTTGTCTCCTTGACAAAATCCCTTTCAAAGGACATGTTCTTTTTCTGCATCAGTAACAGCATCATGAAGTTGTAGTCCAGCCTGGGAAATTGTTTGTTTCTTTAGCATTATATATTTCCAAGTGTGTATATTTTATACTGCTCTTCAAGCTTAACTATCATTTTCAAATATCTTTTCTTTCATTTCTATGTCATAGGGGTGGATGATGTATTGATTCTTTCACAATTTCTATAGTAATTATTTTAAATTGCATTCTAGGTTCTGAACCCATTTAAGAATCTGATATAAGGGCCGTTCGAGTGGCTCAGTTGGTTAAGAGCTCGCTCAAGAGTGCGAGCTGAGCTCTGAGCAACAGCGGTTCGATGCCAGCCCGAGCTGAGTTTCCGTTGAGCTGCCAATAGGTGGCAGGATGGCTCAGCTAAAAAAAAAAAAAAAAAGAATCTGATGTAAAATATTGACCCACAAACTAGAAAAAAATACATATACAAAAATTACATATATATTTGTAATACCTATATACTTATATAAAGAGAGAATATTTTAGCACACACACACACATACACACACACAAACACACTTTGGCAGAGGTTTCATGAACATACCTGACGTTGATATAATACACCACAAAAGTTTATGGAGCCACAAACAGCAGAAAGAAATTCAGTATCTAAGGAGGAAGAAAAAAGACCCAGTGGTATGGACAAGATGTATAATCAGGAAACAGCTTCGGAGGTCTCCAGAGATTTCATGGGAGCAAACTAGTCACATATTCTATAGTCAAGCACCTTCCTTCCTTTCTTCTAAAAAATTGAAATATCTCTTTTCCCCATCTTAACATTTTCTACACTCATGAAGACCCTAGGTATTGAGAAATAGAGAGTATATGTATGTGTGTTTTGGGCCAAAATCAGGATGGACTCCTTGTCCCTTGCCAGTCCCCATCTTAATCTGAAGCCATGAATGAAAGTTTTAAAACTCCAGAAGCCAGACATTAATTGAAAGGAATTTTCAGTCAAACCTCTTCATCCCTTATTCAAGATTAGTTAAATAAAAATCAGATATTGATTTGCAATGGTTTACATGTCTCTAATGATGGACTTTCCTCAAATGGCTCCGAAAGTATTCACAGAATGGGAAATCACTTCCCATCCTCTGTCCTGCAGTGGATGCCAGGCCAGAAGACCTCGGCCTCATAACACACAGAGCTGCTGCTGGATGGCTGATCACAGAAATCTGTGCATATACCAATGATGTTTCCTTTTTGCTTTTACTCTTCAAAAGGTCAATAGTGAATGTTAAACACTTCTATGAATGCTATAGTCATCACTTTAAAAACTAGAATCAGCATAACCAATTTATTTTTACAGAATATTGCTACTGAATATGTTTTTAGGCTTTGCCAATTTGGATGTCTTTTTAATTTCAAATGAAATCGTGTTGGAATGAGAATTTAAAAATAAATAAATAACACTACATTAAAGGAGCCAGGAAATTCTAGTGATTCATTTTTTTAAAAGAAAAATACATAAATAAGGATCTTGGAAATCATTTAATGAAGTTGAGTACCATAGATAATATGATGAACTATATAACTAACATTCAGAAAATTTTTGTAAATGTGATTGGCAATGGTAACATCAGTAGTTAATTCTCTTTCTTGGTCTATTGTTTCCTCAGTTTGTCATTTGAAAATATAAAGTTTGTTTTCTTTTTTAAACAAGCACATACTCACCCTTATGGTTTGCTGCATGCAATGAGTTGAGATACAATTTCCATTTGAGCAAATTATTTTTAGGCCTGTCAGAGGGCAGAAGAGAAAGGCTCCATGTCTCAGAAATGTCTGAGGTTCTAGGAGAATGAAAGTAAGTTAAGAAACAAAGTCCTAATCTTCATTGTGCTCCTATAGCTTGGACATTAATTTTCCTGTGTTTGGCACCCAATAAAATCTACTCTAGATGCTGGGAAATGGTACCACCACACACTATCTGGATGGGTGCTACTGCCAGGATCACTGTCCTGATGTATCTGGAATCTGGGTGTAGCCGCCTACTCTGTGGCCCTTCAGTGATGGATCTGACTGAAAAGTTCTCATTCATTTGCCTGGGCCCTCATTGCAAATTGGCTAGAAGGTTAACTTGCTGGCATTTTCAGCATCTATTGGGAAGCAGGTAGTGTCTGATAAGGCTAAAGATTTCCTGCATAGAGGATGGTGATCCAGTCACTGAGCAGACAGAAATAATGATACATGTCCTTACACCTTCCAAACACCAATAGGCTTGACTGTATTGCTTTTTCCTGGCATCTTTATAGCAATCTAGTGGGAGTTCATTGGGTTGACAATTTTCAGTTGATTTTCTTTAAGGTTTGATGATGGTAACTCTGAATCTGAGAGACTGCTGACAACCTATCAGATCAAGGTTTGTGGAAGTAAAAAAATGTGTGAGTGAAATATGGAGCAGGGGAGAAAAGGGCAGGAGGGAACAGCCATAGCCAGGGCTGGCATTTTTGGTAGAGGTGACTAATTTTGTAATTCTCATGCTGAACACATAATAACCTCTATTTCTTGTGTATCAGATTTGCCTGGCTTTAAGAATTACCTTGAGAGTTTGTTATACATAAAGATTTCTAGGATCAACCCAAATCATATGACTCAGAGAGCCTGAGGCCTTGACATGTTTTAGATGTTTGAGTAGATTCTTGTGCTCAGATGAGTTTGAGAAATTCTGAGAATATATACAATGTATAATCAAGAAATATGGTGAATGTTTAAATTCAAAAAAAGAATTATTACAGTATAAGACATATTGCCATGAATTCCTTTCAATATACTCCTCCTCACTTCGAACACACTTATCCCATCATACTTGCCACTTTCTGAAGCAGTTCTGGAAGTCCTCTTTTGTGAATGCCTTTAGTTGCGCTGTCATGGCTGCCTCTATGTCCTGAATCATTTTGACTTTAGGGAAGAGCCAGAAGTCACATGGTGCCAGATCCGGTGAATAAGGTGGATGAGGATATACCGTGATGTTTTTATTTGACAGAAATTGCTATATACCAGAAGTCATATGTAAAACAGAGTGTTCTCATGGTGGAGGATAAGGTAAAGACACTCAGGAAAGAGGACTTCCAGAACTGCTTAAGAAAGTGGCAATAATGATGGGATAAGTGCATTTGAAACGAGGGGGAGTGTTTGGAGGGGATTAATGGCAATGTGTCTTTTACTGTAATAATTTTCTTTTTTATTTAAATGTGCACCATATTTTTAGATCACACCCTCATAGTTCTTAGGTTTTAACATTCGGTCCCAGGTTGCAGTCAGCTCATCTAAGCCACGTGGGTTACTGTTCAGTGTCATGGGATAGTGGTAACAACTAGAAAAGTGGTGTTGAAGGGAATAAAAGTTGCTCTTTGGGTGACACCTTGGAATTCGTGACCTGAACTGCTTTTAGTGCCTAAACTACTCCTAGGACATCCATTAACATTTTTGGCCTTAAAAAATACAGTAAAAAATAATAACTTGCTATGTCAGAGTTATAGCTTGTAAATCCCCTCCTGACCTAACAGCTTTTCAAATCCCTCAACCATGAAAGCGTGGTATATGATATCTATCTCTTTGATAATGTTTTCTTTTCTGATTGACCTGCCTATATCATTTATTTCAAAGTGTTCTCTTTCTATTGATCCAAATACTTAGGGCAGATCCATTTTAAAAGTCACAATAACAAAAGAAGTGGTTAACACTTTAGATCTCTTTAATATATATAGAAAATACAATGCATTTCCTGTGGAATACAATTAATGCACTTTGGTTACAGTTATCTACTTGACTTTCCAAAACTATTGACTTTTTATCTACAGTGGGAGGGAACGTATATTTTAGACTTAGTTATCTGACCTCTTTGGGATTAAGGGACAAGTGCGAAGAAATGTGTAGTGTCTAATGTAGGTTGTAGTGTGTGTGTGTGTGTGTGTGTGTGTGTGTGTGTGTGTGTAGTGTCTAGATAGTGATTAGGATTTGTATGTATTATGAGTGTGTTTGTGTGTGTTATCTCCATATTTTTATTAAAAATTTTGGGCAGTCTTTACTTGCAGCACTTTCAGGAGGAACACCACCTTATATCCAGTGTCCTTTTTGATATGAATAGATCCCCCAGCTACTTACAAAATGTCCACCTGTCTCTGGCACAAATAAGCATTTCTCATTTCTATCTCTTTGTTCAGTCTTCAGTATCTGGATTGTTTTTTAGAATAAATTGAATCAATGGAAATAATGTGAAGGTATTAAATTAAATAGCCTTTATAAAACCAAATGCCTGTACAAGTCCTGAAAGATTTATGTGCAGCCTATTCCTGCACTGCATGTAAGGAATGTCTCTAAATTTTCAGGTTGATGCTTTTCTTTCAGTTGCAGTGAGACATTTGTTTGCTTGATTCTGTGGTATTTCCAATGTTGTTTTTTTTTGATAGGTAGCTATTTTCTACCTTTATAAATATTTTGTGACCTATCATCTCCACAATAACCACCTAGTTAAACACTTAAGTGAATCTCAAACGTTTTAGTATATGACTAGCTCTCCAAATTTCTCTCAAAACAACAGGTTTCGTGAAAGGAGAGAAACTCTCTCACACCTTTTTCATACTATTTTTTCTTTTTAAGTCTCCTAGGTTTAAAAACTTGGTGCTAGGCATAAAGTTTGTATCCATTGAGTAATCACAGATTCCAATTATAAGACTGGATCATAAAGTTTTTGATATATGTGTGAGGTCCACCTTTGACCTGGACCAGCAGAAATGTGGGTGAGTGTCATAAAAGAACTAGGAAAAGGAACCACCTACTTCTCATTCAAAGTACATCTTTCTCTTAGGAAAGACATCACCTAGGTATACATACATATTCTCAAAAAAAAGGTCTAAGGTAAAGAGAAAAAGGTGTTTTCATCAAATGGATAGGATATTGGTAATAAATGGTAACAAGTTGAAGAAAAAGCTATAGTAAGAAAGATGAATTAAAAGGGGAATAAAAATGAATAAAAGTGAGAAA
Source organism: Aselliscus stoliczkanus (assembly GCA_033961575.1). NCBI lineage: Eukaryota > Metazoa > Chordata > Mammalia > Chiroptera > Hipposideridae > Aselliscus > Aselliscus stoliczkanus. Next base: position 10,671,920 of record CM066727.1, read on the forward strand.
ATTATTGAAGATATAAAGAATGAACCAACGTATGAGGAGGAGTACAAGTCATAATGAGGAAGCTGATGGAAGATCTAGCATTTAAAATCATTGGTTGGTTAATTTTCTAGCAAGAGCCCGGTGTGTGTGTGTGTGTGTGTGTGTGTGTGTGTGTGTGTACACACTATCATATAAATTATTTAGAATGGATAGTTTCTAAATTGTGAGTAAAAAAATAAAAATATCAACTAGAATCTTTGAACAACAATGAATCAAAGAACAACAATGTTCTAACCTCTGTTATAAGCGGTGATGTAGAACAGTAAAATCTGACCTTGCTGTGACCCTCTGGTGGAGACAGCGTAGCTCTTTAAAAAGTTCCAGTTAGAGTTATTTTCGGCCTGTGCAGAAGATATTCTGAGACCCCAACTACTCTGAGCACCCCTCTTCAAGGCTCCTATTCCCCACTTTTATCTACACGCATCATACAAAGGAGTTGGGGGACCCCGAAGTTCAATGCCATTATCAGTAAATTTGACACATGACACAGAATTCCTGAATGCATAATGTTCAGAAATAGAAGTGGGTTATCCTACAAATGGAAGTAGGAGAATGGGAACATTATAAATTGTCCAGTGTTTTCTCTTCCTGTCTTTAATCTGTCTGGTGTACAAATAATAACCTTGAGAAGTTTGTACTTTCTAGGCCAGACACCATAACACATAAGATCAAACTGGTTCAGGTAGTAAGCATTACAATAAATTTCAGGAGCATTTACATTTTTTTAGTGCCATTTGCTTACTATCTTTGCATTTATTATCCCTAATATACTTTAGGCACTCACTATACTTTAGGCACTTTCTTGTTTTAAATTCAACATCGGTTGCGAATGAAATTTCACCCTCCATCCTTGTCCAAAGGAAGTCTAAGATTGAATAAACGCAAAGGTGGAGTATATGTAGGAAAGTGAAAAGGAGTAAACCCATTCGGGAGCAGAAGACAAACATCATACTTACGGTAGGCGGAATTCTAAAATGGCTCCCAGGATCCCTGACCTCTGGTGTACATATCTATATAATCCTCTCCATTTCAGGGAGAATATAATGGCTTAGCACTCCCATGATTAGATTATGGATATGGCAAAAATGAAGCGATTTTTCAGAAGTGATGAAAGTCCCTAATGAGATCACCTTAAGGTAATCAAAGAAGACTCTCCTGGATGTGCCTGACTTAATCAATTGATCAGGTGATCAACTGACAGTACTGTAAAAGACTTGAAAGTCAGAGAAGGGGGTAGAGGGGTGGAGGATCTCTTGATGGTGTTGAAGAAGCAACATCCATGCTGTGAATGAACATGCCCAAGGGACAGGCATGTGAAAAGGACCTAAAGTAGGAACAAGAGGAGTTCTTGACCAGCAGCCAGCATGACAATTGGAATTTTAGTTCTACAACTGCCATGAACCAATTTCTGTCGAAAATCAGCTTGGTGGAACACTCTGAGCTTCAATTGTTTATATATATATATATATATATATATATATATACATACATATTTGTTTTTTGTTGTTTTTTTTAAAAGATTTTATTGGGGAATTGGAGGAGGGGAACAGTGTTGGGGAATCAGGGAAGGGGAACAGACAAGTTGCTGTCTTTTTGTTCTTCAGTCTAGTTGCGGAGGATGTTGCTTCACCGGCCCATGTTGGTATTATCTTTGCGCTCTTCCCGGATGAGGCAGATCAGTCGCCGACCTCTGGATGGTCATTCACTGCGGCTATTGGCAGCTCACGCTGGCTGCGGGCCACTCACTGTAGCCTATGGCAGCCCACTGCAGCAGGGGCTGCAGCCTACACCGTCGCCGGGGCTCGCACAGCCCAGCTCCAGGTGGAGCTGTTGTTAGCTGTAGAGGGCAGTGTCACTGGCCCTCATATGTGGGATCCGGACCGGGGCCGCGGGCATCCCAAAACCAGCTCTTAACCAACGCGCAACTCGGCCGGCCCCCTATATTTTTTTTAGCTGAGCCATCCTACCACCTGTTGGCAGCTCAGAGGCAGCTCAGCTTGGGCTGGGCATCGAACGGCTGTTGTTCAGAGCTCAGCTCGCACTCTTGAGCGAGCTCTTAACCAACTGAGCCACTCGGCCAGCCTTAAGTTTCAAGTTTTTTGATTCTTGTTCCAATTATGAATTTTTTTTTTCATTCCTTTATTCTTAACCTGTCTTTTGTTTGATATTTAATCGCATTAGTTGAGTCTTGCTATTTTATTTGGTCTGTCCATCTTTGCCTTTACATCAGTGTGTTTACACATTTTGTATTCAGTATACATAAATAAGTAATATGGTTGGGTTAGCAACTTTCTTCTTACTTACATTTTCTATTTGTTCTGTCATTTTCTTCCCCTCATATCCTATTATAGCTTTTGGTTGTTGTTCCTAATTGTGGTAAAGTACACATAATGTAAAATTTGCCATCTTAACAATTTTAAGTGCATCTTTTTGTGTTGTTAAGCATATTAACATTGTGCAACTCACTTTCAGTTCTTTTTCATCCTGCAAAACTGAAATTCCATACCCCTTAAACCACAGCCCACTATTTCCCTCCCCTGAAGCCTTTGTTCCACAAATTCCAGCTTCCTAATCCTCCCTGAACTCTGATCTCTCTTTCCTCAGATCAAAGTTTCTCATTTGTACCATGAATCTAAAAGTGCTTCCAATAAGAAACTTAGGCAACTAATTGTAAAACTTATCTTTTCTTGTTTCCCTTCTCTTAGGAATCATAGTTCTGTTTTGTTTTGTTTAAGGTCTGACAACACTTGTTCCATATATTTTAATCCACTTTTCCTTTTCCAGTTTTCCACTAAGATAAGCAAGTCCATTTCCACTACCCTTCTCATGGTCTGAAACAAGAGTTCACCTTCAATTTGTTTCTAAGGTTTTGACTTTTGCCTTGCCCTGGAGCTCATAGCTGCCATAGACAAATAACTTGATAATTTATCTAAGTTCTGCCAGGTACTGGCCAGGTACTGGCAGAATTTATAAGCATATTATTTCTTATAAAACACATACAAGCAGAAAGTAGAATAGTGGTTGCTTGGGGCTCCAGGGGGAGGGGCACAGGAGCTGGTCTTCAACAGGTATAAAGTTTCAGTCATGCAAGACAAGAAGCTCTAGAAACCTGCTGTACTCTGTGCCTGTAGCTAGCAATACTGTATTGTGCACTACAAATACTGCAGGAGGCTAGCAGTCATGTTAAGTGTTAGCACAATCGTAAAAGAATAAAACTAAATAAATTTAAAAATGGGAAAATGGCTCTCACCTTAACTTGCGGGATTTCTAAAGAAACAAGTGTTTGAACTAACATTTAAATATGAATGTTAAGTAGGAAGAATAAGAAATGTCAAGCAAACTTTCCACTTTTTAAGAGAGATGATTAGAATGAGTAAAGTCATTAAGATATGTAGTGGATTAGGGACTTAACCCTTACGATGATTTACTGGGTATATGTAGCTTGATTTTTGAACTGGTGTGCTTCCTGTATGTTGAGGAATGTTGTGTAAAGCAAGTAGCATCCCAGGTCATCAGAGAATGGGAAGAAATAACAGAAATGCACAGAATATTTTAAGGGTCCTAAAAGAGGTTCAGGGAAAAAAAATACATTATATATTATAAAATATATTACATAATATATAACATATTTTCTCTCAAACCTCTTCATATATATATGAATATATATATATATATATATATATATATATATATATGCATTATGCACACACCAATCAATATATCTATGTGTGTATAATGATCAATCTATCTGTCTAGGGAGAGGTATTACTGTAAGGCCGGGTGCTTAGATACTGAGATAGTAAACAAACCACAATAGGATGGTGACCTCATGGAACTGACAGTAGAGTAGAAAAAAATCACAAACAACATGGAGAAACAAAATAATTTCATATTTTGATGGGTTTAATAAGAAAAATAGGAGTGATGGGGAAAATAAAAGTTTGCCTCTTTGTACAGGTAACAATAGGGCATAGCTTGTGAAGAGAGTTCCAGAAAGATTTTTCAGAAAGTGGTCAGATTTGGTGAAGTTCACTAATGAAAGGAGAGAATAGTGTAAGGTAAAGTGGGGTAGTAGGCTGAAGTCAGATCAAGAAAAGCCTGTGGTACATGTTAGAGTTAAGATTTTATTCTCAGAATAATGAGAATACATGGAAGGATTTTAAGCATTGTAGTAATATGATCTGATTGACGTCAAATTGCCAGAAACACAAATGGCCTAGACTAAAGCCTAGGCCATGGAGAGCAAGAAAAGCACATGAATTTTAGTTATATTTGGAGGCTGAACTGAAGACCTTTCCTAACATATTTGGTATAGTTCCTAAAGAAAAGTAGAAATCAAAAAGCATTCCTAGGATTTTGACTTGAAGAACTAGTTAGGGGATAATACCATTTATTGAGATGACAGAGATGAGAAAGCAGGAATTTTGCAGAGAAAGCTCAGAGTTTTATTTTGATGTGATACACTTAAGAAGATTGGTAGACATTTCTATCTGATAGACTCTTTTAGTTGCGAGTTATGTAAACTTATATCAAACCACCTGCATTTGTTTTCTATATTATGATTTTCTGCATTGGCCAGCTTCAACTGCTGCCAGTTCTATGGGTCAGTCTTTTTGCTGGCTTTTACACCTCTACCCCAGAAAAGAGGATCTGGTGTAGACCTAAAAGTTAATGATAAGTAGAAACAAAAGAAAGTGATTGCTGATGGAACAGGAGCCAATACATGAATAACATGAAAAGGAGAAAAGCTAGCAATACCTTGTACCTCATGTGATGATATGGTAGATTTGCAGATCTCAGTGGGGTAAGGCTCTTGGCCTGCAAAAATCTCCCTTTCTTTGAAGCTAAATGTCCAGTATGGATCCTATTGATCATAGATACACTTTAAAAATGTGTGTGTGTGTGTGTGTGTGTGTGTGTGTGTGTGTGTGTGTGTGTGTGTGTTTGTATAGGTCATTTATACAGATAAATAATTTAGATTACTTACAATTTTAATTTCCTCTGGCCAAATATATTTCAAATAACAATCAATAGGTACTTCAAATGTTCATGATTTTAGATCTGCCATGACATAGGGTTTTTGTCTCTTACCTCTTTTAAAAGATAATGATTTCTCTATTATTTTAATGAAGAGAAATTAAATTATAATTTCCTTCTTTCTGTATATCATTCATGTAATATTTTACAGTAAATTATTCACCAGTCGTTTTTTCCATCTTATGAATAAATCCACCAAAATTAATCTAACACTGTCAAATTTTCAACACATCATTTCTCTTAAAACTCATTTTTTGCATTTATTATAAATCAAGGCAAAGAAGGTTCATGACCTATCGCCCTGGAATTATCTGTATGATGTATCTCAATAACATTAACATTACTTTGTGCATGAATACTTGGAGTCATTTCAGTGTAGCTTTTTCTTTCAGTCCTCATTTTACAGGTTTCATCTATTATACAGAAACCCTTGGGGGAGGTAATATGTAGGAACCGTTGCCTCCCAAATACTTGCAAAAGATGTAGTTCATCCTGAGATCACAGGCTACTGTGTGACTATTAACCTGGGTTGTGGTCTGTTGTGAAATTTGGCCAGACAACTGTGGCATGCCCCACTTGTCATAATACTATGTACCCTCACACCTGTAGACATGCTGTAGTGGATAAATGCTAACAGTGAAGGAAAAGAATACTCAGCCAATGGAAATCAATATCAGTTTAAGTATGAGATGATGGGCTTCTATTTTACCACTAAGAGCCCTAAACCCTTATATCCCATTCTCTACCTGACCTTTTTATTTGAATGTTGTAGCAGATACACATTTTTTATTTTTGTTTTTCTTTTCTGCCTGCCTAGCATATCTTACCTCTGATTTCTAGTAAAAACATTCCTCATTTACTCTAGGACATACTCTCCAAGACTATAATATCCGATATTTGCACCACTAAGGAGAAAAGGTGACCCAAACAGGTCACAGTTCACTGGAAGGTCTGGGCGTTTTAAAACTCAAGTATATTTGTGGGTGTCTACTTCCCATACATCACTATCCTGGTAACTCAGCATCATTCTAAAAAAACAGGTTTTTTTTCTCTCTCTCTTTTTCTTTTTCTTTTTTTTTTTTGTGAGATTGCCTGAAAAACTTGAAAAATCAAGAGAGGTGTTCACGTTTTTTATTTGAGCTATGCCTGAAAACAATCACCTCCCAGAATTTTACATCATTTATTCAGTGTACAATAACTGAAAAGAAAAAAAAAAAACGTATTTTACATATGCAAGCCTTTATACCCATACATAGCATAGCACAGAAGAGGAGGGAAAGAGAAACAGAATGCGAAGCACTGCCCACCAAAGTCCTTTCGCAGCCTCACAGGATGCTCATAGTCTTTGGATGATGAACCCCTGACATCAGTGAGCCATATCCCAGTTCCCGGTGGGCAGGCACCCTGGCACACGTTTACCGAGGAGTCGTATATTCAATTGACCATGAAGCTAAAGCCAGCTGTGTAACCAGATAAACCAGGAAGAGCCATTCATCCACACCTCCTAAACAATGTAGGTAAGCTAGCACAGAGTGCCTCTAAGAAGCTTCAAATTCTAAATGACACCTTTATGATCCAAAATTTAGGCTCAAAATAAACTCAATAAGCAGCCAATGACAACAGCATATTTGTTCAATAAATTAACATTGGTCAAAATGCTTTCATAGCAATTTGAGGAAAAATGGCACAGGTCTAGATGCCCTATGAAAATGAAACCTGCCTTTCATGAAAGAGACCTTCTGAGAGAAAGGATCTAATGGCGCATAATGGATGCTTCGAAGAGTCTTTCAGGAGGATGTTTCAGGCTGACAGGCATCCTGGACAAATACTATGGTTCAAATTAACGGATACAGAGCAGTTAAAGAAGGAAGATGGAACAGAGAATGCACACTGACCCACAAGGGATAATGAGCGTGACTCCCTGGAAGGGAATTAAGGTAGCTCAAGGTCAATGGCATAGGGTCTTGTGAAAGTACAAACAATCATTTATGCGAATTGTGTTTCCCTCATGTAATCTATGGGGATTTCTAAAATGGAGATTGTAATTTGCACAGGTGTTCTCTGCCAAAGTCCCACAGATTAAAACAAAACAGATCCGTCAAATAGTGCAGTAAATTGAGATTAGAGGGGGTTTTCTTGATGGGGGAAAGGTGGGCATTACCGGAAGAGAAATCACAATGGGAACACTGGCAGTACATGTTTGCAGTCTGAAACAAGGCCTCGGGACTTGCCTTCAAGAGACAGAATTTCCGACAGACTGAGCCTTGGCCCTTGATTCATCCTGCAAGTTATGACGACATTCGGTGTACAGGCAAGGGCCGATTGTGTGGAAGATGCTGAGAAAATACTACTGACTTACTTTGTAATTATTTTAGTCTAACATACCTGCTGTTTGTAATTACCGTTTGGTGTAAAACCAATGTAATTGGTAAGATACTTTTGATTGATTTTAACAGAACTTGTGATGATACTGGTTTCGATGAGCACACAAAAAAGAAACTATGATAAATCTTGCTAAGATCACCTTTTCTCTTTTCTGGTAGCAAATGTGAGTTATTCAATTGATTGTGCCACCTTTCTTAGTGAGACTCCAAAAGAAAAATAATTCTTTTGCTGGAAATCAGGGGAAGGGATACTAGGCAGGCAGAAAATAAAAACAGGTATCAACTACAACGTTCAAATAAGCAGGTCTTGTAGCAAATGTGATAAAGAAGTCTGGAAACTAAGGCTGAAAAAATGTGTGTGTGTGTGTGTGTGTGTGTGTGTGTGTGTGTGTGTGTGTGTGTTGAGCCTAAATTTAACAATAAATTTAAGAGTCCAGGTGAGATCATGCAGGGAAGGAGTCCAGCTAGAGAAGACAGGGGCCAAGATCTAGAATTCTCTGTAGCAGAATGAATGGATTTGAATTCCAGCACTTTTCCACACCTCAGAAATCTCCAGACCCCTGGCTTCCTGTTAAATTATGTTTATACTTAAATCTCATGAAAAATGTTTAAATGAATGCAAAGCCAAAGCAAACTGGTAAAATTGTACTAACTTATGATTTTTAATTCTCTGTTCCATTTCATTCACCAAGATTTAATAGTTAAGGTATGTTGTGAGGAGATATTTTCTTACTATTTTCTTTCAAAAACAAAAATTTCAAAATGTACAGTCTGCATTCCATCATGTTCTCTAATAGGATAAATAAGTAAGATATGGCTCCAATAAAACATATCACAATAGTCTAGAAGAAGTTAACAGTTTACTTTTTAAATTGCCAAATTCAAAATGGATCATTAAAGAAAACTTAGAAGGTTATAAAATACTATCTACGTGTTCAGGGTTTGTTTTTTATTATCATTTTCAAAAGAGAATTATGGGCTAAGTAGACACATAGACAAGGGATTTACAGAGAAATACAGTATTGTATATCATTTAATAGTGACATAATTAGAAAAATTACAACCATATAGATATTTAAGCCTATATTAAGATGTTAATAGTGACCCAACAACTGTATCTTTAATAAAAGATATGGGGTTTTGTTTCTGATTTTTATAAAATATTTTCATAAAGATTATTGACGTTTAAGACAAAATGAAAATGAATTAAACAGTAAAAGTGAATAGAATAAAGCTATAACTATAGAAAAGTTTTATAATATGTGGACAAGGACAGTAAAAATCTCTTAATCAAAGAAATATATTTTGGGTAGAATTACAGGAGAAAGTAGAGCAATATTTTACTACTCTATGGTAGTATCTAAGAAACCATGTCTCTAATGATAAATACATTATTCATCAAGACTTCAGTTTAGAAAAAGAAAATGACTCTTACCTAAAACCAAATAATGTCACTGTTAATTCATGTTTTTCCTAAATATTAGGTAATCTACTGAAATTTGAAAGCCCTGGCTACAGTATCTGCATTCACTAAATTATTTTTAAAAAATGAAACACTTAGTTTTCAAACCAGAAAGGGATTTAATGAAATAAAAGCAACATATTTGGAAAGTTTACTTTAGAATTCCAAGTCTAATAAGATATCTAAAAAATTGTCAACCTTTAACGATGACCTAAGTATTGAACCAAACAATATATATATACCTAACCTCAGAATTTAAATCAAGCTACTGAGATAAATACTGTAGTGATCATTTTTCTGTGTTTTTTTTTAAGTAAAGAAGTATAAATTAATTGAAACAACATCATACTCCTTTGCAATAAATTTTAAAAATCTTTGTTTTGTCCAATCATACATGTGCTTGGTAATTTAGATGTCAGTACATGCCAAACTTGTAACTCTTTATATATGACCAAATATTATGTTACAAAGTCATCATTTACCTTCAAATTTATAATTTTCAACTTATCACATTCTGTTCACTAATGGTTAATATCTGCATTAATCTTCAAATCATCAAATTAGGACACTGATTCTTCTGAAAAACTGGATTCCCTTTGTCCAATATTGAGTTCCTATAGTGTTCCAAGGTCTGTGCCAGGACAATGATATATTGGAAGATGGAGTCAATTATCCTTTAAAGAAAACATTTATAAACATGGAATGTTTAGAAAGTCATATGGCAGTGAGCTGCAGACTTGGAAGTGTGACTCATTCTCAGCACCTTAGAGATGAGCCTGAGTGCAGGATTCACAGAGTCACAGCTGAGCTGGTCTGGAATGCGGATTGGATTTGGCGCAGAGGAGTGGCAGTATAATTAAGGTATTAACAAAATCCATGTTAGAAAGAAAATTATTGTATTACTCTTGAAGCAAGGAAAAAGCTAAAATATTTATGGAAAGTCAGGCCAGTAAGAGAGAGAATGCTGGATTTGGAACCCAGGAATATCCACTTACAAGCCAAGCTTCTTGTAGAAAAAAGCTTTCCGCTGATTTTACAGTTGTCTCCGTTTATAATCCAAGACATGAGTGCAAGAGTAGAGCCTATGTATGTGGGTGCATGTAGTTGTGTGTTTGTGCATGTTTGTGAATGTTTATGTGTGTAAGTGCATATACTTCTGGACATCTGTGTACCTACAGGTGTGTGTGTACATGGCTTTAAGGATGAAGGGAAGTTACCCTTTTTAACTTTTTTTTTTTTTTAGCTGAGCCATCCTGCCACCTGTTGGCAGCTCAGCTCAGGCTGGGCATCGAACTGCTGTTGCTCAGAGTTCAGCTCGCACTCTTGAGTGAGCTCTTAACCAACTGAGCCACTCGGCCAGCCTGGGAAGTTACCCTTTTGGAACAAGACTTTGAATGTTCATAATGCCAAAAGTTAAAATGAAAAATTAATGATTTGGGGATATCTGTGTTACCTATGTAACCATGTTGTATATTTGAAATCTTTTTTATTCATTTTTATGATGCTAGAAACCTTGACTGAAAAATCATTGTGTATTTTGGTTAGCTGGGAATGGGACCTACCATTCTGTTAGCACACCATGAAAAGACAATGCCTACTCTCTCATATGGAGACCCTGTCTTATCCTTTTAGGATGCTTCATTCCAGGAAGTGGGCCTATGGTCCATCAAAACAGGGACAGGCCTGATTCCAAATATTGCCTGTGTCACTTGGCCAAAGAGGGAAAAAAAGAAAGTGCTTCTATCCAAAATAGCCTTCTCTAACTGCATGATACCTCAAATAAACTTTATATTTATGACAGAAAACCCCATACCTATGTACTTACTCCTTCAACAGTCTATTTAATACTGAGTATATAAGTCTCCTACCATATCCTCTCAACTGATCGTTTTGCTATCCTCCTAAAGGAAATATGCATAACCAAAGTTATTTAGAAAGAGCTGCAAATCCCATCTTGCTCTTCTGGCCCTCAACCTCATCCAGGCACTATTTTACAACCTTGAAAAGATTGTGGCATGGGAACTAACACAGACATGTTTTTGTTTTTCATTCTTTTCTCTGCCGAGATCCCTGCAATGAAGGCCACTTAAACACAGATGGAGAAACAGATTGAAATAAACATATTATAATTCCTACTATTAAAATTCCTACGCTTCTCATCAAAAATATAAGAACAGACAACAATAATAATACATAAGTTATACTTTGTTGAAGACAACATGCCTGGGTTAAAATATACACACCTTTATGTTTTTTAAATTGAAGTTCTAACCATTTGTAAATGCTATTCTGAGCACACACTGTATAAATTTGAACTGTCTTGTAGGATACATAGCTAACATGCACAATTAGATCAGCATGCATGCATACACATCCCTAGAGGTCTACACATTTAAAAACTTGTTAAGAAATACAATCCAGTCTTACACCAAACACTTGGAGCTTTACATGGATTAGCTTTGTAATTCAAAGAAGATGCAATTTAAACAGCTATCAAGGCCAAACTCCAAAGAATGGTAGAAGTATCTTTAAATATAGCCATCTCCTAGGTTTGGCATCCCTTTTTTATGACAAATACATTTTCACTCATATATATATATAATGTTAGAATATAAGTGTTTTAATTTATGGTGAACACATAGCTTGACATTTATAACACAGCAATGTTTGTGGATGAAATCAGCAGCCATGAGATGTCTGATGTTAGTGGATTTCACCTTGCCTTTGAGATCTCTCACATTTATTTATTTATTTTTAGAACACTTCTACTGAAATATAATTCACATACCATAAAATTCTCCCATTGAAATATATCATTTAATGTTTTTTAGATTTGTAGAGTTGTACAGCCATCATTATTATCTAATTTAAGAACATTTTCATCACCCCAAAAGAAAGCCCATCTCCATTAGTAGTTCATCCACTTTTGCCTCTCTCACAGGCCCCAGAGGCCACTATGCTACTTTCTAACTCTGGATAGTTCTCTTAAAAGGAATCCTAACATATGTGGTCTTTGCAATTGGCTTCTTTCACTTATAGCATTTTCAAGGTTCATTCATGTTGAAGCATGTAGCAATACTTAATTCCTATTTATGCTGAGGAGTATTCCATTGTATATATACACCACATTTTGTTTATCCATTCATCTATTGATGGGCATTTGAGCTGTTTCCACTTTTTAGCTATTAGTGATACTGTTGCTATGAACATTGGGATGTATGTTTTTGTGTGGACATATGTTTCCATTTCTCTTGGGTATATACATAGGAGCAGAATTGTTGGATCATATTATATCTGTCTATTTAACAATTTGAGAAACTGCCAAACTGTTTTTCAAAGCAGCTGCCCTATTTTATGATCCTATCAGCAATGCATGAATGTTCCATTTTCTTTACAGCCTCCCGAATACTTTTTATAGTCAGACTTTTGATTTTAGTCATGCTTTGGGGTGTAGAGTGGTATCTTATTTTGGTATTGATTTGCATTTCTCTAATAACTAATGATTTTGATCATATTTTCATATTGGTCATTTGTATATCTTCTCTAAAGAAATGTCTATTCATATCCATCGACCATTTTCTAAATTGGGTTGTCTTTTTTTATTGAATTTTAAGTTTTTTTAAATAGATGTTGGCTATAAATCTCTTCCCATAATTATTTGCAAACACTTTGTCCCATTATTTGACTTTTCATTTTCTTTCTTTTCTTTTTCATTTTTTTTTGATGGTGTCCTGTGAAGCACAAAAAATTTTTAAAGATTTTTATGAAGTCCATTTTTCCTTTACTCATTTTAGCTTTTGTTGTCATAACTAAGACATCATTGCTTCACCCAAGGACATAGAATTTTTCTTCTACATGTTTTCATTTTCTGGGAGTTTTATAGTTTTAGCACTTACACATTTAGTTCTATAATACATTTAGAGTTACTTTTTGTACATGGTGTGAGGTAGAGTTCCAGCTTCATTTTTCTGTGTGCCACTATTCTGTTGTCCCAGCACTGATTCTTGTATATTAATATGTAATATTAATATATTATACATTATAATATTAGAATGCATAGTTTATTATAAAACTTATCTCATCTTTCCACTCTTGCTTTCATTCAGAAAATTAATTTTTCAAACACAGAATGTCTTTCTTCTGGATTAAACTGTCTAATGTCTTTCTGATACATTTTGAAATATATACAAATGACCAACTTTGTCCTACAAGGTCCTATATTACACTTTAGAAGTATCTGTCACCACGTATAATATTGAAGGTCTCTGCAATTACTGTTCTCTGTACTCAAATGCCTATTTTATATCTGTGAATGCTTTTATGTCCAGAGCCTCCCCAAAATTACTGCCCCCAAAAAACACATTTTTGCTCTATTTCCATGGTCAATCTTTCTGTCACAAAGTTTATTCACTAAAAAATAAATGTACCCAAAAATATTATTCATTTTTTAGTAGTGCTATCACAATTAGAAATAGTAGTCTTTATAGGGGGAACATATAGTGTATCCAAAAAACAAATTATTTTAAAATTTAAACATATCCATAAAAATGACAAAGTATTTGTTTTGGGGTTTTTTTGAATCCTAGACAAAACATTTGTTACATTCAAGGCATTTACAGAAAATTCCTACAACTAGAGAGATTTATTATAGTGGCATACATATTATAAATAAAAAGATATATAGATAAATAGAGATCTATAAACTACCATTTACTTTTCCCTTTTGGGCATAATTGGGAATGTTAGTTATTGCCTTGTAGGTCTTGAATGAAACATTTTTCTGAGTGATATTTCTTACTTTGTTCTTGGTATAGATTTAAGAATAATCTATTTTTATAACTACTGCCTGGTTCTTGTAAACTTATATGACAAGTAGCTTAATATTTCAATAAGGATATGGAACTTTCAAGTTCTTAAAAAAATTATAATACTCATGTTGAATAATTTCATAAAATGGAACACTTATGATAAATTAATTAATATCATCTATACATTTTTATCTATATGCAGCCCAGTTGCTCATAGAGATCCTCTAATCCAGTATTTCTAAGATTTCTGAATATTTTCCAATGATGGTTTTTCATGGTCATTTTGGTCTCCAAGTTCCATCTTTCATAATGTATCCTTCGCAAACTTCTTACATACCCCATGACTGTTACCTTCTCTGTACAACCTATAATCCAGACAGATGACTCGATCCGGTGGCCCTTGGCTTTATAAAGTGACATTTATATCAGGCATTGGAGAGGTAAAGGGATTTCACATGGCAGCAATGAAAACAAGATTGAGTAACTGCTTGTTTTGTTTTGTTTTGTTTTGCATCTATAAACCATTTAGTTTTGCTTGTGCTTTCTATTACTAAATCTTCTCTTCATTTTTACCTCTCTTTTCCTTGCCTATGCCTTCCAAGGACTCCAAAAAGAACAAACAAACAAAAATAATGAAAATTCGAATAAACATTTCCATCTTGTAATAGAGAAAAAACAACAATTCGACCTCTAATTCTCCAGATCTGGGACTCTACATTTTAAAAACAAAACAAATCAAAACAAAATAACACCTCATTGTGCACTCCGTAAGCAACAGGGAATGTACTTCAGGCTTCACTCTTTCCCCTCAATTCTGCAGAGGAAAGAGAGGCCTATAGAAATTATTGTCAGCTTTTCCCTTTAAAAGGCACATCTGGCTATAGTTAAATGCATTTTTAAATTTAAAAAATATATATTATTTTCTGTTATTAAAATTACTCCATTTTGTTCTTACTTTAGATTTTTCTGAAATAGCAAAAAGGTTATATTCAGATCTATGATAAGCTTAGTAATCATTGACCAGGAATTAAGATAGATTTCTACATCTACATCTGGATAACCATACACTTCTACCCTATTTCTGCCCATTTTGAATTTTCAAATCTCCACATTAGGAACAAGAGAAAACGTCCCTTGCATGAATGAGTTTATTACAAAGTTATCTAGAATGAGTAATAATACTATACTCTTCCAAATGTTCATTTTGATAAAGACCATCGCTATCTTGAAAATATACATTCCTAGGAACCAGAAGATGACCTAAAGGGAGAAATTGGAAATGGTCTAGTAAACAGGGAAATCAATCTTTCTCTCTAAACTGAACCAGTGGGAAGATTTCAGCCCGATGTACATTGAAAGTAGGAACTCCATGTTCACAAATGGATTCAGTTAATTTGCCATCCTACTGATAGTATATGCAAATCTTCATCTGACAGCCATTTTTTTCTGAGATAAAGGCACCTTGCTTTCAACATTTTCAAATTATGGAATTAACTTTACAATAATTTAAAAACTTTTCAAAAGATTAAAGACCACAGTCCTGAAAGAATAAGTCTTGCAGTCAGGGGACAGAGTGGAGGAATTCTCTTTCAGAGCAAAATTCATCTAGAATGCAAATGAGAAAACTCTAAATTTCTAAGTTTCTACTATTAGCAGAGTATGTTGATTTTATTTTTAGTGCACTGGCAGATTTGTGTTTTTTGTTATTGTGTTTTTATTTTTTAGTTTCAGGTGTACAAAACAATGTAATAGACATTTACACCCCTCACAAATTGTCAGTGGAATTGTAACAGCTATATTGGATGTCAGAGGGGTAATACATTGGGGGGGGGTATTGTTTTGTGGAAAATTTGTTTAGTAAGAAAAATGTGAGTTAGTTTCAATTGATATTTATAAAATGAGGGAATAAATTACATCAGTATAATTTTGTGAAAGTGGATACTAATTTCAATTGAGCTGGTGACACTATTCAAGCAAGAGTTGAACATATATCAGGACTGGAGGTGCTCTGATTTTGGAAGACAGTTACAATAAATGATCTTCAAGGCCTATCTATCGCCAAGATGCTCAGCAACCCCAGAAATGTAGATAAACATTGAAAGAAACTGTTATAAGGAATATGTCTCATATTACATTTCCAAAAGTTTTCAGTAAAGTTGTATATGATAAACAAATAATAAACACACAAACATACCTGAAACTAATATAAAATAATATTAAATGTCAACTGTTAATTGAAAAAAAAAGTTTTCAGCAAAGCCAACAGTCCCTGTTTAAGATAAATTAACAGATAAGTAATTAGCAAAATTGATCTCATGAAATGTTAAATTTATGATGTCATCATTAAGTAGTTATGCCATGTCTCTGGCAAATGTCCTAAAATGGCAAACACACATTCACCCTTAGGACATTTCTAAGTATTGAAATCATATTAAAGAATGTATATGTCACAAGGAGTATTTGAAAATAAAATGAACTCATGCTCTGAGTTGTTGAAGGCCTTTGATGTCTTGAACTATTACAAACTATTTTTATCATTTTCTGTGCCCTAGCTTTCCCTGGGTCCATCCATTATGCAGTGTCCTTACTGTCTCTCCATAGAGGAGCTTATTATTTCTTCCAGTTCAAGACTTTTCTTGCCTTCCCAAACTTCTCTGAGGGGTGCATATCTTTACTTCTCAAAACCTCCACTCCATCTTCTAATTAACCAAAGTTCTTTCTCTTTAAGTCAACACACTGCATTTCTTTCCTGTGTGTTCTTTGTCCTATAGTTGGTGTTTCTCTTAGATCTATAATTAAAAGAACTTCTGAAATCACATCACTCATAAAAGGCTTCTCCATAAAATTGAATAAATGTTGATGATTCCCCACTAATATGTTTCTCTTTTGATTTAACACCCCATTAAACTTATCTCTTATCATTCCACATAATTAAACTTTGTGCTAAATAAGCAAGCTATATCGTGCTACCCTATTGCTTTACAAAAAAGTCTCATTCACCTTCCACATGAAATCCTTCTTTATACATTTGCCCAGTGAGTTTCTCCTACTGTAAGCAAAATTTCTCTAGTTATTAATGACAATCTTCCTATCATTGGTTTTAAAGCTATTTCACTAATGATAGGTGCAACCCAACTTTCTTAATGTCAGGTAGGGATTTTCAAAGCAATACACACAGTGCTTTGTCCTAAATGTAGTATGTCAAGTATAGCTGACCCTCATATAGAGGAGAATATGACCATTCTATCCTTCATCTCTGATGCATGTTTCTAATAATACATTCTGTGTTTGTGACACAGTTTGGTCTTTAATCAGTCATACTGCACTGTTGACTTATATTCAGTTTACTATAAACTAAAACTTTTTTACTTTGGAATTAAAGATTCTTTTGGAAACCTGGATGTTTTGTCTAGACTATTATTATTCTTGCTATCCAGGTTTCAGCAATTTACAAATTTAATATGCATTTATTTTATATTTTATTTGAATTGCTAAAATGTCTAATATATGGGGGTTAATAACTATATACCATGGCACACTGTAGGAATTTTAACAGGTCAGCAACTTTCCTTTTTTTTTTTTAAATCATGAAACACAATAAGTATTAATTTTATATGTGACCCAGAATACACGTGTTTATTTAAATATTTATGGAGAAAATCAATTATGTTTAATAATTTTCCATACTATGAATTAACCACTCTGATGTTTTCTGTTCTATTTTGTTTTATTCTATTTTATTTTATGTAAATTACTGGTTGTTGCTCACATTATTAACCATGTGATAAAACACCCCAAATATCATTTTACCTACTCGTATACTCATTGGTCATCTGGGTTTTGACTGATTTAGCATAGGCTCAGGTGGGCTTGACTCCAAACTCTGTGTTGAGTCTGTTCTGCTCCACATAGCTCTGACCCTTGGCCAGTGGGCTAAGCTGGGCATGTTCTAGTCATTGCAAAGGAAGAAACACAAAATATATGCTAGGTTGGAAAAGTGGAATAACCTAAGAATATTCTTCTCATAGCAATGTCAGAAACATAAAATGCAAGCCCACTTGTGCAAAGCATGTTTCATGTCTCTGATTGTTTTTTATCTGCTAACATCTCATTGGGCAAAGTCACATGGTTGAGCCTAAAATCTAGAGCATGCAAATACATTTTACTCGCCACAAGGCCAAGTGAAACCATGTGACTAAGTAAACATCATGGAGAGAAGTATATGCCCACCATGTTGGTGTTATGGAAGGAATCTTCCAACACTTTCACAACCCAATTATAGATTGCCACCCACAGCTCTTAAGCTGATATTGATCCAGTGATCAAAACTCTTTGAATATATTCATTCATCAAATTATTAATCCACTTGATCACTTTTATATTTAAACCACAGTATTCCATTGCCATGAAGCAACATGTTATGTGATTTTTTTTTTATTTGAAGTCCAGATTTTCTAAATTTATTAAATTTCCTTAGGATGCCAATACCACCAATAAGCGGGAATTAGGTCAGCTTAACATAATCAGGGAAATACTTTATCATTTAATATTCAATGTATCCTCATCTAGTTATTTATAAGCTCTCGCTTAAATCACCCATTGCATAATTGTGTTCAGAAATAATATTAGGTATTTGAGACTATACACTGACCTTTACACCAAATGTGATATTTAGATTAAACTTCACTGTTTTCAAAAAGATAACTGCTGAGTGCCCAGTCGAAAGTATATCCCCTTGTTAAACTTTCTCAGTAAATACAATGTTTTCCCTTCATAATACATATTGGAATTTAGAGTTCCATCCATTCAGCCACTCTGTGCCTTTTGATTAAGGAGCAATTCATTTATATTTAAAGTAACTTCTAATAGGGAAGGGCTTACTATTGCCATTTTGTTTTCTGTATGTCTTGTAGCTTGTCCCTTATTTTTACTCTTACTGTGTTTATATTTTCTAGTGACATGCTTTGATCCCCTTTTTTTCCCCCTGGTAATTATGACGACCCCAGAATAATATGAGTAGCAAAACGTATCTTCTCTAAATGCCTCTAAGAGATCAGTAAATCATGTGTCCAATTTGTTCAGTTATCCTCATTAAACAAAAGTATTTCTTCCATCTCATTTTTATGAATTCAGTCTTCTAGATACCAATCTGGGAGCCATTTTTCAATCTTCTTCCTATGAATTCTAATTTTCTGGTCTTGGGCTCCTCATGAAAAATAATAAATTTTCAAAATGAAAGAGAGGATGAGAAAAAGCAGTTAAGTCAGAAGGACAATCGTTTATGAAAGCCTTATTAAGATTATGAAATTTTGGAGGAATTATATATAAGAGAATTAATGGGACTCGGATTTAGAAAAAGTCAGAGAGAGTATAACATAAAATTAAGGTGGAAAAGTGGGGTGGGACCAGATCACATAAGACCCAATAAATTTGGAGACCATTAATTCCATTCCTGGTTTGTCCAGGTTAATCTCCTGGCTTACCCCTCTTGCCTTAGCATAATTATTTAAAAGTTTTTGTTTTGTTTTGTTTTTCACTTTCTAAAGTGTCTTAGTATGTAATACAATTTAATTTTTTTTATTTTTTTTGCTGAAGGTCACAGATTTATTTTGATAATTTTTAATGTGTGATGACCCATACTGATGAATAATTCTAACATTATTTCACACAAGGGTGATAAGGCTTAAGGTTTTTAAAATCCAGGCCAATGTCAAACAGCTAATTAGTAAAGCAGAGTTTAATATTCAATGTCTCTTTTTTTGTACCCAGAAAGATCTTGTTTCTGACCCTAAACACTCCACTGAAACTCCAAGTTCACAATGACCTTCTCATTAAGTCCATTGATCCCTTTTACAGTCATTAAAATATGGGTAGCATGTGACACAGTGGCCCACTCTTGACTTGATAGTCACCTGACCTTGACTTCTGTGTTCTACATGGTTGGGTTCTGCATTTTGGGCCAATGAAAAGAGCAAAACAGTAACAATTGCAGGACACAAAGGGATGCTCATGAGATAAGATAAAAAGAATGATATGGTTTGTGGTTAAGAAAGTTAAATGATGTCAGCTCCTCACAAGTATGCCTAATGCTGCTGTGATAAAGGACTGAGAAGTGTCCATTGTGTTTGGTGGACACGAGTCATTGTTCCATCTAGAGAAATGTTAGTGCAGTCAAGGGGAGAGGTAGTCTGATTTCTGGGGATTGAGGAATGAATGGATGTTGAGTAGACAATGACCACAGAATAGAAGAGGTCTTTCAAAAACAATGGACTGTGTGGGAAAATAGAAAAGAGCATAATAGGAGAATAAGATACTGAAAGAAGGAAGATAAAAGCATTCCGGAGACAGATAGATGTCTAGATGCTGATGGAAATTCTATCTGATAGCTTTTCTCTGTGAAATAGGCACTGCTACTAAGATTGAGATGAGCAAGGGCAGACGGGTCAGGATTTCAGAGTTGGTTTGAAATACTGATTGCAGAAGGTGGATAGGACAGCAATAAAGATGTAGTAGAAATATCAGTTGATGCTGGTGATCATGAATTTAAAGTGTTTCACATCTATCCAGTGTTGCCCTAGACTCGAGCAGTTTTCAGAACAGGTTTTAAAGATGACACATGGTGGAAAAGCAATGCAAGGTTAGTATTTTCCCAGTCAGGTGTTACGGAAGGAAATTAAAGGAGAGGACGTTTTGTGTCCTGGCTTTGTAATAGATATGTATTATATCGGGGGGGGGGCAGTGGATGGGGGAGGGGCCTTGTTACTTTGTAAGGGGTGAAAAGGACAACTAGTGCATTGTTTTGTACACCGGAAACTAATAATAAAAAAAAAAGGAAGGCTGGATTAATGATCTCCATTTGTCTTAGCTAACCCTATACCATGTTTTCATGAGGATTTTCCTGTATAGCTTCATACAGCAATGTATCCTAAAAGTGACACTATTCACTCCCCTGGATGAAGTTAGTCTATGTTTACCAGCAAGATTTTCATTTTAAAGCCGCATTCTGAGGCTGCCTCACTTATACTCCTGCCTGCCATACCGTCTTGAGTCAAACAGTAGATTAACTCTTCATCATCCTAGAGAGGAGACAGAGAGAGTCTGAAGGAATTAAATATTGTACAGATGGATTTTGATGATGGAGGAGAAAACATGAGGATATTTACAAGCACTAGTAGCAAGCTCGGGAGAGTAAGACAATGCAGAGACATATGAGATGTACTGAGGGGATGTGGGGCTGAAAACCAAATTTTGTCATCGCTGCAGAAAAAGCATATTCATTGAAGGAATGCAAACATCTAAAGTGTGCATAAATAACTTTAAGAGATTAATTTATCTACTATAAATATTTTCTGGTTTCATTCTAATACCATGTATTCAGAAAAATCTATTGCCATAATTCATCTTATCCACAAACAGCACAGAACAGAATTAGTTAAATGTATCTTTTAGTCTTTTAAATGACATTTTGTACAATGAAACATGTTATAGAGACACAGATTCTTTTCTTAGGGAAGCGCATATTTTAAATGCACTGTTAATATATTGTAAATGCTTTGAGAATTTTGAGAGAGTAATTCCAGCAGTACCCATATACTTTTATTTTCTTTTGCATTTTTAACAGTAGTGAGTAATTTCAAATTCCTTTGACCATGTTACTCTCTTGAATGCATTTTATCTAGTAGAACAGATTGCCAAACACTTCCATTGATTGTACTGAGAACCAGAGAAAATAAAATATGTATTATTAATAAAAACAGAAAATAGATCTGAAACTTCAGCTAAAGTCTAAAAGAATTTGTTTTTCTTTTGAGTTGATTGAATCCCACAAAATAAATTATTTTGAGCCAGCACTCTGTTTGTTTTCTAAATTATGTAAATCATAGCCTTTCACTTAAAAAAAACCTGTTATTTATTTATTTTTTTTAATTTTTGATTAATTTAGTTGAAAAATATTTTGGGAAAAATACAAATCAACTTTTCATATCCTTATTGTAAAACTCGATGTTCAAAGGGAAAAGGAATTTAAGATGGTTTTGATTCTAAACTCTTTCTTTACTTCAAATAACTTAGTGTCTCTGACTCCTAAGACTTATATTGGATAAGGAATCATTAATTCAAATTGTGCATTGTGATCTCATTTTATTTTATTTATTTATTTATTTTTAGCTGAGCCATCCTGCCACCTGTTGGCAGCTCAACGGCAACTCAGCTCGGGCTGGCCTCGAACAGCTGTTGCTCAGAGCTCAGCTCGCACTCTTGAGCAAGCTCTTAACCAACTGAGCCACTCGGCCGGCCCTCATTTTATTTTTATAAGATTAAAAATCTTATAAGTGAGGACAATGCTGCATTGTTGTTGTTGTTTTTGTTGTTTTTGTTGTTGTGTGTGTAATGATTCCAGCAACATATTTCTCACTCTACTAAATGAGAGTCTGAGAGTCTTTGGATAATATATTTATGCGTTTGTGTCTAGGTTACAAGAGCAATTTTGCAAGCAGTTGATATCAAGCTTTAATCATTCAATTTTCTAAAATACACCAGTTAGTATTTTTTCTTTTATGTGATTGGAAAATATGTCAGTATTCCGTTATATTTCATGTGTTATTCTGCATGTATGTGATTAGGAAGCTGAAGAGGAAAGGAAGGCAAGTTTGTTGAATGAACCAGGAGGCTGTGCTGTTAGCTCATCACTAGTGGGACAACAAGAATGGTGGAAGGAATGGGGATGAAGAAATAAAATTATGAGTTAAAATGTTTTTCAAATGGAGGAGTAAATAGAGGTCAACCACTTAATGTAAGGAAGCAACCAGGTCTCAGGGTTAGAGATAATTTTTTTTGTTCAAATGAGAAGAAATCATATGCAAATTTCAAACGGAGTTAGGGGAAAAATACACAACCCCTGTTTCCTGAGATACACGAGGCATGAGTAGAATATGAACCTTCACTTGAGGGGCTGCAGGGGCAGCAATTTCATCAGCTATAGCCAGGTTTCATTTCAGAGAAGCAAAGGAAATGTTTCAATAGGAGGTTAAATATAGAGAGGACTCTTCAGAGTGCAGAGCAAGAATTTCAAGAAATTTGCAAGGGAGGAAAGAGAAGATTTTAAAACTAAGGGGCATGTTCAGGGTCGTACAGGAAAGACCATACTATGACAATGAACTTATGAGACAGGAGACATGTCGGATGAATGCTCAGTGCCTGGTACAATGTCTAGCATAAAATTACTGCTTCTAAATATTTGTTGATAAAAATGAAAGACATAAAGTATTTAGTTTGCCTCCATAATGTCATTACTGCTCACTGTTAAACATCCAATAACAAAATGCTTTGAAATACTTAAGTAAATACCTGGTTCTTTTCTATCATTTATGAGGAGTTTATTTTTTAGGGCAAACTAAATGATTTCCCCAATTTGAATCATGTCTAAATTTGGTTTGGGTTTAGAAGTGGAATCTTCATTGCAAAATTTACCAAAGCTAGTTGACATGAAATTGGCCCTAGCTTGTGAATATGATATGAAATTGTTGACATAAATATTGTGAGAAATCTGAGATTGAGGAGGTCACTTCATTAACCCAGATACCCATTGGCAAAAATCAGTTTCATAAAAATCTTAATAATCACTACAGGAAGGTGGTATTACCCTTAATTTATCAATTAAAATGTGTTATGACCACTATGGAGCATTGGAATTCATTTAAATTATGTACACTCAGGCCGGCCGAGTGGCGCAGTAGTTAGGAGCTGGCTTGGGATGCCAGCGGCTCTGGTTCGGATCCCACATATGAGGGCCAGTGACACTGCCCTCTAAAAAAATAAAAAAATAAAAAATAAATAAATTATGTGCACTCATATTTAAATAAATTAAATGAAAGTACAG
Source organism: Aselliscus stoliczkanus (assembly GCA_033961575.1). NCBI lineage: Eukaryota > Metazoa > Chordata > Mammalia > Chiroptera > Hipposideridae > Aselliscus > Aselliscus stoliczkanus. The sequence goes on from CM066727.1 coordinate 10,695,527, forward strand.
ACAACCACTGACTGTAATTGCTATAGCAGTATGGATAGCAAAACAATAAATCCTTAAGCTGCTACATATGCAGGTAGAAGCCAGTACAAAATATAGAAGGTGTCTTTATTCCATTCTAGATTAGGCATAAAGTCAAATAATGACTCAGTAAATATTAATAACAACTAGAGATGACATGAAGAATAAATATTTAAGCTCCTGTCAATCCTATTGCTATGTCTTAAATGTTATTGCTGGCATCATTTTGAAATCTGTTCCTTTTATCTATATTTTCTAATTTGCAGTCAACACAGTTATTAACAGGAAATTTACTGAATCTCATAATTTACAAGAGAGGAAACTGAGGAAGAGTGTAAGGTCACAGAGCAAAAAAAGTAAGACTGGAGTCCATATCTGCTAATTTTCTGTTAAGTGTTATTCATTGAAATGAGTCCTTCCTTTTTATGTTGAACCATGCAAGCTCCCCATGTGACAAAGATGAAAGAGGCAGCAGTCTGTTTTGAGGATAATTAAATGTGAGGACAGATAAAGTGAGATAAAACATATATTATTAAATTTTGAGGGCCGGCCGAGTGGCGCATTGGTTAAGCGCTGGTTTTGGGATGCCAGCGGCCTCGGTTCGGATCCCACATAGGAGGGCCAGTGACACTGCCCTCTACACCTAACAACAGCTCCACCTGGAGCTGGGCTGTGCGAGCCCCGGTGATGGTGTGGGCTGCAGCCCCTGCTGCAGTGGGCTGCCGTGGGCTACAGTGAGTGGCCGGCAGCCAGCGTGAGCGGCTGGCAGCCAAGCGTGAGCTGCCAATAGCCGCGGTGAGCGACATCCAGAGGCCAGCGACCGATCTGCCTCATCCGGGAAGAGCGCAATGATGATACCAACATGGGCCAGTGAAGCAACGTCCTCCGCAACTAGACTGAAGAACAAGAAGACGGCAACTTGTCTGTTCCCCTTCCCCAATTCCCCAACGCTGTTCCCCTCCCCCAATTCCCCAATAAAATCTTTAAAAAAAAAAAAAACAAAGAAAATTATCGAGATAGTTATCACTTCTCAATTACATGATACTAAAAAAAAAAATTTTGAGATAAGATGGCTTTTAAGAAAAAAATAAAGCAAATACATTCAGAGTTCTAAGTACAATGCAATTATATTTATTTAAGAGTGTCAGAAAAGACATCAGTGATTGTGAGTGATTAAAAACCGCCATGAAGGGCCGGCCAAGTGGCTCGGTTGGTTGAGCTCGCTCAAGAGTGGGAGCTCTGAGCAACAGGGTCGCTGGTTCAATTCCTGGTGGGAGCTGAGCTGCTGCAGAGCTGGCAACAGGTGGCAGGATGGCTCAGCTTAAAAAAAAAAAGCCACCATGACAGGAGGTAACCATGAGGAGAGTGTGTTTCAGATGGTGAAGCAATAGGACCAATGGCAGGGAGGAAGACAAAGGTCAAGAGTGAGTATTTTGCAGACACATGAAGACTAGACCATACTGAAGATGAAAGGAATAACTTGATAAGAGGCTGAGAAAAACATATTGGGGCAACGTTTGGAAGTTAAAAATATTTGGAATATATTTAGGAATTAAAATATGGCAACTTTGTAGGGTGGGTTCCAGTTGGGACACAAAGGTATGTGGAATTATTAATTTAAGTGTTATGTGAAATATATAACGAAACCCGAACTTGAGTAAATGCAGAGAGAATAATGAGGTGCCAATTGAAAAACTCAGAGGAAACAACTTGAATGAATTGTAAATATTATAGTTATTATGTAATACATATGTTGGTATATTATGAATAGTTATATACAGTAGTTATTATATTTATTTTCTATAATTGGTTCAGAAATCAAAGTGAGGTAAAATGGATATGTCAAGAATTTTGCTCCTATATTTACCTCTGTACATCCATTTACCTATGCATAGATGATTTTTATTAGTCTCTCTCAAGTGAATAATTTAGTATTTCTACTAACATGAGTAAACATGACTATATATCCTTATTTTCTAACACAAAAAAGGATTATACTATATATACTGTTCTGCTCTACTTAATTTCTAACATCCCTCCATATAAGTCAAAAAAGGCTTTCTTGCTCTTTATTTTTTACAGCACTGTATTCCACTGTGTGGCTTGGTTAACCAGTACTGTTCAATTTCTAGTGTTACTAATCATGCTGAAATGAGTACAACTGTACATACCACATTTTGTATGAGCTAGAATATTTTTCCTGAAGCAAGGTTGCTAGGTTAAGAACAGATGCATCTGTGATTTTGATAGATATTGTCAACTTACTCTCCCTCTGAGCCCCATCACTTACACTCTCATTACCAAATGGATGCGAGTGCTTCTATCAGGCCAGCAGAGGGAGGTGACAAACTCTGGATGCTGCAAGCTGAGGAGTGAGATATCACCATAGTTTTAACTTTGATTTCCCTTATTTTGACAAAGGGCAGGTATCTGTCTCATCGGTCTTGAAAATGATTTGTTTTGATATTTCAGTGATCTGTTGATTCACATCCTTCGTCCACTTTTATTAGATTTTTGTCATTTTCTTTTTTTTTACAAGCTTTCTTCCATCAGGTAGAGTCTCCATTTGCCTGTGATTTGAGATGCCTTTGTCATCTAAAATGTTTTTATGTAATCAGCATTATCAATGTTTTATTGGTTTCTAGTTGTGTAGCCAGAATTAGAAAGGCTTCCTAATTTATAATAGAATACTGCTATATTTTATTATAGTAGTTATAAATTTAATATTTGAAACTTTGATACACTTAGAATTTATCCTGGTATATTGTGTGAAGTGTTAATCCAATATTACTTTCCAAAAGGCTACAGTTTACCAACACCATAATAAAAAGCACATTATTCTATGGCTGAGTTGCTACTTTATCATGTACTAAGGGCCTATGTATATTTGGCTCTGTTTCAGGTCTTTCTGTTCTGGATTTTTTTTGTTGTTGTTGATTTGTTTATTCATATATCAATATATGAATATACTGCTTTAATTAATGAGGCCTTACAGCTAGTTTTTATGGGACTTTTTTTCTGGGTGTTCTGACTGTTTATGCTATCCTTATAAATTTTCCAACCACCTCGACTACTCACAGAAATAGTTTGTTGATAATTTTTTAATTAAATTTATTGGGGTGACAATGGGTAGTAAAATTATATAGGTTTCACGTGTACAATTCTATAGCACATCACATTGTGTGCTCACCACCCAGAGTCAGTTCTCCTTCCATCACCATATATTTGATCCGCTTTACCCTCTTCTACCACCCCGCTCCCCTCTTACTCTCTGGTAACCACTAAACTATTGTCTGTGTCTATGAGCTTTTTGTTTCTTTTTTCATTCATCTTGTTCCTTTGTTGTTTTCAGTTTATTGTTATTTGTATTGCAATGACATGCTATTATTAATTAATTTAGGAAGATGACATATGTGTCACGTTGAATTTTCCATTCCTAGAACATGGAATCTCTTTGTTCAAGTCCACTTCTGTGTCCCTCAGAAGTGTTATAGAATTTTGCTCATATAATTATGTTTTATTTTGTTTTTTCCTAGACTTTTTATCTCATTGGGTGCTATTGAAAATGGATTCTTTTCTCCCATTTTACTTCTCGTTAAGTGGCTGTTTTTTTGTCATGAAGACTATTGTTTTCTCACATTAATGGTATATTCAGCTATATTGTTATTTTATTGTAGGTAGAAATCTTCAATATCATTATATTGAATTTCCAGTGTACAACCATATCAACTGCCCAATAGTGATAATTTTGCCTCCTCCTCTCTAAATTTTATGTGTCTCACTTTCTCTCTTGTCCAATTGTGTATCAAATATTGCTAGAACACATAAAAAAGTCCTAGAGGTCGTGTGCGTATTTGTATTTCTGCTGACTTTAGTGGCAATACCTCCATTGTATCCTCATAATATGAGGTATGTAGTTTTATAGTAAGATACTTTGGGTTGTAAATAAATATGTGTGAACCTGTGTGTGTGTGTGTGTGTGTGTGTGTGTGTATGTGTTTAATGCTGACAAAATATTCTTCAACACAATTCTTACCGTACTCATCCATAATAGCCATTGAATTTTCTTGAGTGCCTTTTTAGCCTCTTTGAAGAGAATTATTTTATGGTTTGCCCTTACATTAATTGGTATGAATGGTGGTACTAATTTACTAATATTAAAAATATCTATAAAAGTGTGGAATATATATGATTATGCTGCACTATTCTTGAAATTGCTTCTATGTTGTATACTTTCATTTTTTATTTTATGAAATAAAAATATCATTTCATTCACTGGATTTTTAAATTTTATTTATTTGTTTGTTTGTTTGTTTGTTTGTTTGTTTTTGAGGGCAGTGTCACTGGCCCTCATATGTGGGATCCGAACTGGGGCCGCTGGCATCCCAAGCCAGCTCTTAACCACCGCGCGCCACTCAGCCGGCCCTAAATTTTATTTTTAGCTTCATAATATGAACACATATTTTTATATCTCCTTCTCTTGTATATCTTTCTTTCTTTTTGTTAATTTTATTTTATTTTTTTCATTTTCTTGATTATGATATCTTGTTTCAAATCTGTTTAATTATTTTTAAAGAGCCAACATTTTTGGTATTTTCTATAACTTTTTTCCCATGTAATTAAATTCTACTTTTGTTTTCATTAAGTTGTTTCTCTTGTTTTATTTTGGTTAAATTATGACTGTTTTTCTGTCTTTTAGAGAAGATATATTTGCTATGTTTCATTTAATTTTTTAAGATTAAAAATTTTCCTCTGAATACGCTTTTAGCTCAAAATATTTATTCCATAGGTCTATATATGTTCAGTTTTTATTATAACTAATAAAGATGTTGTTAAGTGTTTATTTTAATACAATACTTGTGTTTAGTAATACTTTTGTGTATAAAAACTTTGAAAAGGTTTTGTTTTTTGTCTATTATTTATCTAAATATTTTGGTTGAAGCATCCCTCAGAAAATTTCAGGGCCGGCTGAGTTAAGAACTAGTTTGGGATGCCAGCAGCCCGGGTTCGGACCCCACATATGAGAGCCAGTGACACTGCCCTCTACAGCTAACAACAGCTCCACCTGGAGCTGGGCTGTGCGAGCCCCCGCGACGGTGTAGGCTGCAGCCCCTGCTGCAGTGGGCTGCCATAGGCTACAGTGAGTGGCCGGCAGCCAGCACGAGCTGCCAATAGCCACGGTGAGCGACCATCCAGAGGCCAGCGACCGATCTGCCTCATGGAAGAGCGCAATGACGATACCAACACGGGCCAGTGAAGCAACATCCTCCACAACTAGACTGAAGAGCAAAAAGACAGCAACTTGTCTGTTCCCCTTCCCCGATTCCCCAATAAAATCTTTAAAAAAAAAAAAGAAAAGAAAATTTCATTGAGTCTTGATTTGAGTTTTTTCTAGTAAAAGATTTTGTTTTCTCTCGAATTTCTATATGTTATTTGGTTTGCAATCTTAATTGAAATATATTTTCTAACATTAGCTCATCATGTGGCCTAAGACAAGTTAATGTTCTCTCTGATCTCTATTTCCTCCATCTGCTAACTGAAAATACTAACAGTAACTATCATATAGGTTAACTGAGAATAACCACAAATATCTATTCTATCTCTACTTATCTACTCTCCACCCATCCATCTCTGTATCTTCCTATTAGATAACTTCAAAAACTGCCTGGCATTTGTCAAGCAACCACTTGACAAATGACCACAATTAGTGTTGCTGCTATTATCACCATGACCAGCATTGTTTTTGTATCTGTATGATGATTAAAACATTTTGGCAAATCATAGTTTCTTATGCTTTTGAGCATCTCAATTATTAAGAAACAAATCAAAGTTAATGTTTACTATGATCTCTTAAAAAAAAAAAAAAAAGGACATTTCACCTTTTCACAAATTCCCTAGTCATCTGAGCATTTGAATTTTTTAAGGGTTTTTCAATTTCATATTCCTACAAAGCAGCGCTGTAAAGAAATACAAGTCATACTCTCTTTACCAGAAATAGGATGTGTTTAAGATATGAGTAACTTAGTTGTTTTGATCTCCTTCTGCCAAAACTGTCATGGTGCATGAAACCTAATGTTATAAAATTAATATTTTTCCCCAAATGCAAGCTATTTTGTTTCAGAAAAACTATTTGTCTTGGATAATCATTTCATGGGTCTAAAATTTAATTTCAGATCAGTTATGTGACTCAGATAAATGGCACCATATCAAATATTTCTTCAGAGCTTCAGCAAGCTTCCTAGTTACAGATGTTTCCCTAGGGATTGGTTTTATGAAGCACCAGGAGTATGTCAACAGAAGACAAAGTATCAATCTGAATCACACTAAGAACAAACAAAGAAATGAAGTAATTATAGCATTTGCTCTAGGTTACTGCTTTTGTTTCTTACGTTTTATATTATGTTATGTTTTAAAGGATGTTTCTGGAGTTAGAACTTTTGTTTTTCTATTTCATGAGAAGTTTTTAAAATTCTAAGGGAATTTAGTAATTTTAAGGAATTACTATGATTAACCATAGAAGAATCACTTGGATCAAGTTATTAAATACAACCTAGATGCCAAAAGACTGCACAAATTCAAAACTAAAAGAATGTGACCTACAAGATAAGCAGATAGAACAATGAAAAATACAATTTCCAAGTTGGTAGATGGAAATTATTATTACTATCATAGATTTTACAACACTTGATGTTTCTGAAGTACTTTTCAATCCTTTATTAGGTTTTTTTTTTCATTCATTACTTCATTTTAAGTGGTTCAATATCATTAGTTCACCAATGAGGAAACCATCACATAAGAAGAATCAATAATTTATTATATCCTATAGCAAATGAGCCACAGAAGAAAGATTTAGATACTTAATTTATTTCCTTTGCTTTTTAAAGTCTCACCTTATTTTGGTTGGTTAGATCACTGGGTATCACTAGATAAAAAGAAGAATTATTATGTAACATGAAAAAACTTTTTTCAACTAAGGGTGAATCCACAAAGGATAAAAGATAATCAATCAGTCATGTATAATTCCTGATGAACATGGAAATGTTAGCCTCACCATTGTACACTAAATTATTCAGCTGTTGTAATGTTTTCGAACATTTCAAAGATGCAGAGTTCAGCTTCCTGCCCAAACAGAGTTTTGACTAAGTGTAGACTCAAATTTGCATGAAACCTGGATAATAAAGTGCATAAACTGTAGAGGCACTGAATGATTACTGAACTACAGAGGCTTTTAGAAAAATCTATTGATTCTGAATGAGTTTTATCATTTTTGTTGAAAGCTTGATCTATCTCTAACTGTGTGATTTTAGGTTTAAGTTCTTGATATCTCTTTTCCTTGGTTTTCTTATCTGTAAAGTGGAAAATGGTAGCTGTTCACTGGAGTGTTTTTTTTCTTGAGAATTAAATGAAATAATTCAGTTAAAATACTGTGTAGTGTACCAAACCCATAGTAATCCTTCAGGAATTAGAAGGCATTATTTTAATCACTATTTTATGTCCATTTTTAAAACAGAACCTTTTGTAATATACATTTTAATTGAAACAAAGTAGTTTTTCAGTATAAATAAAATGCCTTATAACCATGTGTAGCATGCAAGATTTCCATAATGGCCCTTCAAAGTTCTATAGACATCATCTTCAAAACTTGTAAATATGATGTTATCACTCCTATGATCATCTTATGTTAAATGGCTTAGTTGACTTTCAGGCAAGGCAGTTTTTCTGGGTTATCTGGGTAAACCAAATGGAATCACAAGAATTCCCTAAAGCAAAGAGCTTCCTGTGATTGAAGTCAGGAGAAGTCAGAAAGATTTGAAGTGTGAGAACAGCTATGTGTGCTCTTGCTGCCTTGAAGATGGATCAGCCATGTAAGAAACACGGCGGGTAGAATTTTGGGGAAGAAAGCAGTTTCTAACTGACAGCCAGTCAGGAAAAAGGGACCTCAGTCCTACAACTGCAAGGAAATGAATTCTTCCTACAATCCGAATGAACTTGGAAGTGGATTCCTCCCAGGGCCTCCAGATAAGAGCCTCATCCAGTCAGTGTATAATTTTAATCTCTCTTTTTTTTTTTTTTTTTTGAGGGCAGTGTCACTGGTCCTCATATGTGGAACCCGAACCAGGGCCGCTGGCATCCCAAGCCAGCTCTTAACCACTGCGCCACTTGGCTGGCCCTAATTTTAATCTTTTAATAAGTGGAACAGATTACCTAGTTAAACCCACCCAGACCCAAGAACACTGTGAAATCACAAATATTTTAAATTGCTCAGATTGTGGTAATTTGTAACCCAGCAATATAAATTGAATATACCATGTTATGTATGTTTTGTTACAATATTACTTTTTTCCACAGCAAACAACAACAAAGAAAACAAACAAACAACAACAAAATACTGAAGATCAAATAGATTTAATTTAATATAAATATTTAACTTACTAATTGGATGAAATAATATTCATCTAAGTTTAATGCTTAGAAAACAAACAACAACAAAAAAAACTGAAGATCAAATAGATTTAATTTAATATAAATATTTAAATTACTAATTGGATGAAATAATATTCATCTAAGTTTAATAATATTTGATTTTAGAATACAAAGAGATTGTAAGGAAGATATAGTTTAGGATGAAGGAAATGTGGCCACAAAGAATATATAAGTTGGGCTTTGTGATTTCCATCCTATGGGATTGATAACCATAGGCTGCTGAAGCACCATTAACAGGGGTAAGCAATATATTTCCATCAAATATCATCAGTCATATGCTGTAACTATTTATAGGTGTTCTTTGTATCACCTACAATTTATGAAGTGAGCTAATTGTATTTTCATCATTCATCTTCCTGCTCAACCTCTGCTAAATGTGCACAACACTTATATGGGGTGAAAGATCTTATAGCTACAAATGGAAGCCCTGCCTTTCATCATTTATTCACTGGTCAATCTGTGGCATAATTCAAATTCCAGATCTCCGAACTCCACGTCCTATACACTACACTGTGTTCCACTGTGCATTAGAGCTTCCTTTGTCCATATTCCATTTTACAGGGCAGGATAGATGTCTGCTTAGTCTTTGCACATTGCTTAAAAAAGCACCATGATAAGTTAGAAATGCCCTATCAATTTTCTTAGAGATCCTACTGATAACTTTCAAAGCAACAATTGCAGCAAACAATATTAAACAGGAAAAGAAGACTGTATTTAAGCCTATTGCAATTTAGGAGAGAGAATGTACTAAACTCCACTAAAACAATGGGCTGGAGGGTTTCAAGAGCTATGGTGGGAGATAGTAGTCCATCTGAAAATGAAAATGCCTTATTGTCTTTATCCAAAGGGGAAAAAAAAAACAAAAAAACAAAAAAAAACTTTTTATTTTTATTTTTTTTGAGGGCAGTGTCACTGGCCCTCATATGTGGGACCCCAACCGGGGCCACTGGCTTCCCAAGCCAGCGCTTAACCACTGCACCACTCGGCCGGCCCAACAAAAACTTTTTATAGCTTTGTGACAGGAGGTAGTTTTATAATTTGGAGCAAGGCACCCTCAGAAGTTACGGTCCTACCCTCCCACAGAGGCTGGGTAGTAGGGGCACTAGTTTCTTGATGATTTCATTTTAAAGGAATGACCTCCATGTTCTTGAGATAGTCATTTTCTGGGTTGTAAAATTGGTAAGAGGCATTCAAAAATATTTATATCTCTAAAGGGCAGAGAAAAATTTTTTAAGTTTTCTAAAGTTAATACTCTAAGAAAAAGTTGGTCAGGGGCCTTGAGACAGTAAGAAACTTTAGATGAGAATTGTGCTAAAACAGAAAAATAAACATTTGTCCTTATAATAAGTTTCTAGGATAGCATTTTTTTTTTAAGATTTAATTGGGGAATTGGGGGAGGGGAACAGCATTGGGGAATCGGGGAAGGGGAACAGACAAGTTGCTGTCTTTTTGTTCTTCAGTCTAGTTGCAGAGGACGTTGCTTCACTGGCCCATGTTGGTATCATCATTGCGCTCTTCCCTGATGAGGCAGATCGGTCGCCAGCCTCTGGATGGTCACTCACCGGGGCTATTGGCAGCTCACACCGGCTGCCGGCCACTCACTGTAGCCTATGGCAGCCCACTGCAGCAGGAGCTGCAGCCTACACCATCACCAGGGCTCGCAGCCCAGCTCCAGGAGGAGTTGTTGTTAGGTGTAGAGGGCAGTGTCACTGGCCCTGATATGTGGGATCCAAACTGGAGCTGCTGGCATCCCAAAACCAGCTCTTAACCAATGTGCCACTCAGCTGGCCCTAGAATAACGTTTTTATGTTTGTTTGCTTGTTTGTTCGTTTGTCTCCTCAATACTTAAAAATAAGATCTGGAATATTTCTCTATTGATGCCATGGTAAGAATACAAAAAGAAATCCTAGATTTACTTAGCTTCATTCTTACCATTATCAATCAAATATTTTGAATGTTAGTTTCAGAGGCTTCGGGGACTACCATTTTTACTGACTTACTTTGTCTAGTGTTTAGTTAAACACGCCTACGAAGCCATAATGAACTAGATGGGGAGAGAGAATATAATCAAACATAGCATGGAGAGCTTTACTTCAGGGGTCATCATCTCCAGAGAGACTGAAAACAGATTTGAACAGTTGTCTTGCGTCAATCTAAATTATCCAATCATTTGTACTTCACAATAATGTGCCAAAAACTTCTCATTTCAGTCCCCAGATCAAAGGGCAAACAGAGTTGGTTTTGAGTCAGGATTTCCTCTGATAAGCTAACATTAAGTCATTAGAACTGTTTAGACCTTAGGTTCTTTGTTTATAACAATAATAATTATGCCATGCTTGTCTTAATGATAAGATGAGATAATGTTTTCAATTATTTAGGATAGTGCCAGCATATATGAAGTGTTAATTATCATTATTTGAAAACCTTAAGAGTGTGGCTGTGACGAGTAATCATAGAGTAATCACAGACTTTTATTCAAAGCAGACACCCTCTTTGCAACTCCCCAGCTGGTACACTCTTCTCACCATCTCCTTCCAGAGCCTGTGTTAGATTACCTCTAGGACAATGGTATCTATTGTTTCACAAGACTGTGCATTCTATTCCAACTGTAGTTTCTAAATTTTTTTTCTTAAACTCCGCCTGTCCTCCAGGGTGATTAGTTTCATTTCTCGCTCTAAGTCTATAAAAACCAGATAGAGCATTGGTGAATTTGAAATAAATTTGCCTTCTTTGACAAATTTATGTTTATAAACAAGTTTCACATCTCATAGTTTGTTTTGTTTTGTTTTTTAAGTGATTTATACAAATTCCTTAATTTGTTTTGTTTTGTTTTTTTAGCTTTCTTTTATTGGGGAATTGCAAGAATTGATTGTCTGTGTAGAAGGACCATATCTGTATGCATTTCTGTTGCACAGTCATAAACTTATTCAGATTTTAATAAATATGTAAATTAACAAAATTTTTAAAAACCTAACCCCACGTCGAATCTTTGCTTGTCACTTGGAGTATGTCAACACAGTGATGTTTCTCCACACACTGTCACCCTGGATTCACCAAGGTGGTTGGCCAGTCCTACAATGATGAATGGATGTTGATGTGTCAGATCTCTAGGGACCTTATTTTAGAGAGATGACAAAAAGTGGTGAATGTCATCCTGTTATGAAGGCAATTTCCTTGTTCCACCCAGCTTAGGAGAGATGCTCTCTGAATCCCAGCAGTAACCATCATGTTCAACTACCACCTACCACCATTTGACTGGGGCAGTGGAAATAGCAGAGTCATCTAAAACTTGTGCTTCTAGGATTTGATTAAAGATGGGCAGGAGAAGGAGCTAATGCTCAGACTGAATTATCATGCACTTTGTGTATAGAGAAAATTATAAGATTGTTTATGCCACTGTGTCTGCCTATATTCAGCCTCTGTTTTTCGACAGGAGGCATAATCATTGTTATAGGAATCTACAAGTTATATGTTGCATTCAAAGCTCACATTTATTGAGCACTAACTGTGCCAAATCTGCATCCTTACATACATCCTTACTCCATTGTTCCTCATATCCCAGTAGTTCAGAAGCTAAACTGTGGAGTCTAGATTTTAATCCTGTTTTCACCTCTTGCAAGTCGTGTATCCTTGGGCAAGTGCCTGTACCACCACGTACTTCAGCGTTCTCATCTGGAAAATAGAGATAAAACTAGCTATATCAAAAAATTTTATAAAACTTAAATAATATGCATAAATTACATCAGTACAATACTGCCACATGGTAAGTACCCAACAAGTGTGTTTTTAAAAAAAAATATTGTCATTAATAAACCTAACATGATAGCTACTCTGATGGATCATGGATATACATAAATAGTAATGCATAGTCTCAGACTTAAAAACTTTGAAATATAGCTAAATGCAATAAAATGCAAGTGTGATATGTGCTGAAGAAGGGCCAGGGAGAACAAAGAAAGGAATAATTAAGGACCAATTCTTGTATGGATTTCTTGTTTTTTGTTGCACTTTATATCCCCATTCATAGAGGACTTTTTAGATTAAAATCTGAATATCTACAGAAAAGTCTGCAAATGATAATAAGCAAGCAGCTCAGGGAATTTTTACAAAAGGAAATCTTGTATGTAACTATCACCCACATTCACAATAGAACATTATCAGCACTCCAGAAGCTTCCTCAAAGGTAACCGCTAAGGTGACTTCTATTACTTTAGATTAGATTTTAGTCTTTCTTAACTCAATATAATGTAATTGACCAGTATGGACTTTTTCCCTCAGGTTTATTGCATTTAAAATTTTTTTGTTAGATTAAATAATATAAATCCATGTGGCAATTGTCTATTCATTCTCATTGCTGAATAGTGTTACATTTGATACTTATTCTACAATTGATCCATTCCTCTGTTTATGATAACTTTTATTGTTTCCAGTTTGGCTTATTATATGAATTAATGTTACTAATGAAATTCTTGTGTTTGTCTGCGTAGAAGGACTGTATCTGTATGCATTTCTGTTGCAGTCATAAACTTATTCAGATTTAATAGACGCTACCAAACTCTTCCAAACTATTTGTCCCAATTCCTGTGCTTGCCCACAGTATAGGAGAGTGCTAGATACTCCAACTCTCACCAGGAATTGATGTATTTCATATCACTTTTCATTGTCTCCAAGTCTCATGAAACATTTTATCTTTACCTTGAAAAAAAAATATTGATCGTTGTCTGCTTTTAGTTGTTTATAGCACAGCTGCTAATTTCTCAGGACATAATCATAATTTTAAACAAGGTCTATAATGACTTGTAAGGTTGCTGGTTATTTTTAAGATACCTTCTTCAATCAACTCCTTCCTATTTAAACATATTAATCAGTTACATTATGCTTTACTTTCAAACTGAAAAAAAAAAAGCCACCTCTAACAATTTGAATCACAGAGAGAAATATTATTCCAAAGCCCCCAGAAGTGATTTAGCTGAACCTGAAGTTTACATGACAAGCACATCAGTGAATGATAAAAACCAGCTGCCGGGTCTCTTTATATGCAAGTCAGTCACTGAGATATCACAACGTGGGAAATATAATGCTCTTACCCACAGTTCTTGTTGAATTAATGCCCAGGTGAGTTCTTCTGAAATAGTGCAGTTGTATCTTAGCAAAAACAAGATGCAGTAAAGCATCATACTTATTAGGATCCAATTTGCCACAGCAGCAGTCAAGTGCTTCAGTTCCTCCCAGTGGTGACGGGAAGGGAAGAGTAGGGATAGAGAAATTTAAATTAAATTTATAGTGCAGTGCACATTTGGAATTCAATATCGACAGCTCTAATTACACCTACCTTACCATTACCATTAAATGAAAGCAAAGAATTAGAAACTACTCTACACACACACGCACAACACACACACGCACGCACGCGCACACACACGCACGCATGCACACGCATGCCATTCTTTCCCTGATGCAGGTCTTATGCCTCTTCCTCCAATTTGATGTATTCATGATGGAGATGTTGGGTTTTTGCCAGAAGAGGATTTATCATTTCTTTAACACATACAGAATCACAGATATGCAAACACATAATTAGGAAGTCATGTGACATTTGGATATACTATTTAAAATGTGATCAGCATAACATGTTAAATTCAATATAGCTACCAATGTCTATTTAAATGACTGTGAGCTCTTCAGTATTAAAAAAGAAAAGTTAGCCTCCTACGTCCCAAACATGTCTGAATGGCAACTGATCATAAAATTATTCATTACACAAGATCTCCTGTCATCATTTTGCTTTGCTCATGAATGGAAGAAATCTATCACTACTTCTACCTCCATCACTTCAGACTCAAAATTGGTAATACAGGCAACCCTCCACATCCATGGGTTCTGCCTCTGCTGATTTAACTAATCACAGATCAAAAATATTTTTTAAGGAAAGGTACACTGTTGCTGTGGGGTACTATGTGGTCAGGCCTATAACTGAACATGTACAGACCTTTTTTCTTGTCATTATTCCCTAAACAATACAGGATAGCAAATACAGCATTTAAATATTGCATAGCATTTACATTGTATTAGGTATTATAGGTAACCTAGAGATGGTTTAAAGTGTACAGGAAGATATGGGTGGGTTATATGCAAATAATAAGCCATTTTATATAAGGCTCTTGAGCACCCACTGGTTTTGGCATCCCCGGGGATCCTGGGACCAATCCCTGTGGATTCCTCAGGCCAACTGTGTTTATCTGTCTACCAATAAATCACAATCAGGTATCTGCCTGACATCGGGTATCCTGCCAAGCAGAAATGTAGGTACTTCTTACTACCACCACACTTGTGGTTTTGGAAACATCAGAAAAATACATTATGCAACTTTCAGAATAACAAAAAGAGCAAAGAGCTTGTTTTCTCCTTAGCATTTACTGCATATCATTTGTCAGGCATAAAATAACAAAGGGATGTGTGAAATTGTGCCATGCTTCTAGAAAAGACTTCAGCTTTTTAAGTTGGGAAAAATATTCAAAATTTTAATTAACATAGAAAATGTCTTGTTAGGTTCTGTGGTTTCATTCTTAAAGAAGAAAGGAAGCGCATATGACAAATATCTTTCTTTGTCATGTAATGGACCCAATTAAACTATTTGGTATGTAAGGCTCTGAAGGAACCTTTAACTCTTCAGAGAAGTTTCATACATGACTGATACAGATTACTTAATAGCTTCTTCAGTTTCTTCAAAGTATAAATCCATTCCCCTCGGGCCGGCCGAGTGGCGTGGTGGTTAAGCGCTGGCCTTGGAAGCCAGCGGCCCTGGTTGGGTCCCACATAGGAGGGCCCGTGACACTGCCCTCAAACAAAAAAACAAAACAAAAAAAATCCATTCCCCTCAATATTTAACTGAAAGCCAATGGAAGAATTTAGCATTACAGGACATTGACTATTTCTATATGTGCTATAAAATTGTCCAAATTTTACTATCTTCGTTGTTTTTCTCTAAATTGAACCAGAGTCAAATGGGAGAGGGATATTTGTACATGCGAATGCTTGCACACATGCACACATATGGTTATGTGAAGAAAATGGAAACAAGAAACTAGATTTTGGAAGTTGTTTTGCTTATACCAATGACATAAGGATATAGAAAAGGTCCACAAACTTCTAAAAGCTAACAGCCTCCTAGAAACGTTTCTATAATCACTTTTTATCTAATATGAATCATTATTTTTGATGGCTAAGTGACATTTGTTTATGAGGGTCATCATAGCCTTTTGGCAGCTACACAATACAGCTTTACTCTGAAATTAGATCCACTAAGATGGCCGCCTACTATGTTGCCAAAATCCTCAGTCTGGGATTAAGAGATCTGGGTCTCAGCATGGTCTAGTAGACCCACCAGCCTTTGGCCCTTGATCTTCTACTTCTGCAACTTATGAGAAGTGGAAGCTTTTCTCTGAGACTGTTTATAAAGTGCTTTCTAGCTCTAGGATTCTTGGAATGCACCCAGTAAGTATTGAGGACTGCTAGTACACTCCAGAACCTTGCGCAATACCATATGGGATGTATAGAGGAAGTAGAGTCTGTAATCTCTGCCTTCAGGGAGCTAAAACTTTTTTTTTTTTTTTTAGTTCAATAAATATTTATCATGTCTCTGCCAGACACAGACCTACGCCACAGAATTGATGCAGTGAAGATGATAGATGCAGTCTCTCTTTCCTGGGGCTCCTGGGAAAGACATGATTAATATTCTTACTAATGACCAATTATGAGTAGTGTTGTGATACAGGAAGTGCATAGAGCTTTGCAGACAGGTATTTCAGGAGACCGAAGTGGTGTAGAAGGGAGGAGAATAGTTTGTGGACGTTGTAATATTTTGATTAAAGCCTAAAGACTGAATAGGTGTTAGCCATGCCAGTAGAAGGAAAAGACCATTGCAGACAGAAGGAAACCATGGAAGCAAATACTAGATGATAAGAAAGAACATTGATTACTTGAGGAAATAAGGTCAACAGAACAGTGCACAGAGTTTGAGATGAAAAGAGACAAGAATAAGGCTCTTGGAAGAGCAGTGAAAAATCTAAGGTGGCATATACTAGGTACTAATTTGGCCTGTGCAACTCCAAATACCAGGATGAGCTGGACGTACTTGCTCGCATAGGGAAGCTTGCTATGCTCAATGAAGGAAGCATGGCTTTTGATGGGCCTAGAAAATCTGAGTGAAGAAGAAATTGGGGGAGTATTTCAAGTGAGGGATGTTAAAGACAGCACAAAAGAGTGAAAATTTTTTATTTTCAACATTTTCTGTATTATAAAAGAATCAAAGAGTAATTTGCCTGACTTTTTAATGGTAATTTATCAGGGGGGAAGAAAAAGATCAAATTGTCAGTTGTAGTTTCAGCTTTTTAAGAAACTAAGATATGTGGATGTTTATGACGATGAGCTTTGAATGAGGAAATAACTAACCTCCCCACAATCCTCTCAAAATTCACAGCAGTTATAGTCCTGGTTTGCTATAAAGATTGGCATGTCACCTACAATTTCCTTTTGTCTTCACAACAAATATAATATAAATGATTATTTTTGAGATCGGTGGGTATTGGAATCAGTATTTCTATCTTTGAGGATTCACATATCATTTTTCCTGTTTTCTCCCTATTATCATGCACATGAAATATGTTCCTTCTGTAAAGCATGAAAAAAAACAACTAAAAATCTGAAACTTTGTAACACAATATTCTAATAAGGTGAAATAACTTCCATGTTTTAAACGAGCATGATAAATTACTAATGTCTTTGTGCAAGTAATAAAAATTCCACATTCTAGTCCAAATTCCTTGTATACTGCCTTCAAATTCACATGTTAAAGCGCTGCTTCTGGAAACAATATATTTTTTGATTAATGTAAAACTGAGGAAGGTTTGTTCAGTCCCTTCTATGAGCTGGATTTTTCCACTGTTATTACCCACACCACCTCTCTTGGTAGCATTGTCTTCTCCACTGTATAAGAAGAAGGTGGCATCCAAGATGAGTAATGAATGAGTCAAGGCCATAGTGCTCAAAACGTAATAGAAGTGAAGCCCAACACCAAATCTTCTGACACCAAACATTGTGCTGTATCCATTATTAAAATAGATACACATTTAAGTAGTTGTTGAGGAATTCTTTAGTTTTGGGAATATCAGTTATGAAATATAGATTAAGTAATCTTGTCACTCACAAGGATTGTAGTCAGATAAAATTAACAGATATTAACTGAGAGTTTTAGATTTTTTAAAAATTATTCTCACCTGCATTTCCTTGTTGGTCCTCAACCAAAGAAATACTGAGTCAGAGAAATCTGTCTTCACTAATTCATGGAAGAAAGGCACAGAAGAATATAGAAAAAAAACAGAGATCAACTCCTTTGGCTTTCTAAATACATTTTTAGAAATTTCAGAGCATATTTCATGATTTTGAAAACAAAGGTATTTTGAGTTTTATAAGCAAGATGGAAATGACTAGGTTAAATTTCTTAAAGCAAAAAAAAACAAACGTTGGTAGATATAGAAATTAAGTTTCTATATAAAATATGGCTTTAAGTTGTTGAGAAATCTTGACCTATTATAAATATTTTAAAATTTGAAAAAATAATCTTTTCCTTTTGGCAATTTTTTTTGTTTCACTTGCCACAGTCATGTTGGAAAGATATATAAAAAATAATCCCAAAGGAATGTGCTTCAGGCCATTGGTTAAAGGTGAGCTGTGGGTGATAATGTTTCTTTCATTGACACAGTGATTAAGTACAATAGGAAAGTCTGAGTTGGAGAAGACAGAGGTAAATTAAATTCACATTAAATAGCTCCAATATTTAATTTATTTTTCAAATTATATTTGAGATTTAATATTATATTAATTTCAGTTATACAACATAGTGATTAGACATTTATACAATTTACAAAATGATTTCCTGTTAAGTCTAGTACCCACCTGGCACTATAAAAGTTACTACAATATTATTGACTATATTTCCCCATGCTGTATGTTACATCCCCATGACTATTGTGTAACTGCTAGTTTGTACTTTTTAATACCTTCCCCTTTTTCACCCAGTCCCCCAACCCCACTCCCATCTGGCAACCATCGGTTTGTTCTCTGTATCTATGAGTTTGTTTCTGTTTTGTTTGTTCATTTATTTTGATATTTTAGATTCTACATATAAGTGAAATCATATGGTATTTGTCTTTCCCTGTCTAACTTATTGTTCCTAGCATAATACTCTCTAGGTCCATCCATGTTGTCACAAATGGTAAGATTTCATTATTTTCTTTAATGGTAAATGGCCTCAGTATTTAATGAACAAAGTCAAAGTGGTCTGCTCAGAGGAGAGGTGTGTGTAGTGACTGAGTATGAGAGTACAGGTTTAAGAAGGATAAAATATATATATTTATATATATATATATATATATATATATATATATATATATATATATATGCTCTTATGCTCTTAGACATTTGGCAAATTTTGAATACAAATTAAGCAATACTCAATGATTATCTGAAATTAGGAAGTGCATATTAATGCAGGCAGAGTGTCACATTTTCAGTTTCCAGTAAAGCTCTTTGAGCAAAAATGCTAGAAGAGAAGACAGAGGCTTTGAAATTTACCTAGAGCTATGCACAGGTATAATAATCTTGGGAAGCACCGAGATGGGAAATTAGAATTTGGATTAGAGTCCACATTATATGCCAGGGCATGAGGCCTGCTCATTGTCTAAGAGGACACCAGTGACCTCACAGGACAAGGGTCTTTGGGGAGAGTTCCACTTAAAATGCCATGGAGATCATGGGTGAAAAAAAAGGTGATGCATGCAATGTAAGTAGTTGATAGCATTGGAGAAGAAAACTGTGAAAAGGCTTTGGTAAATTACAAAAAATGCTACCTCCTAGAAGATTCTATAGCAGAAAACCAAGATGACCTTGCACAGAGGTGACTTTAGATACAACATTAAGGGTACAATCCAAGAACAAAGGCTGAGGCTCAGAAGTCCAGCAATGGAAAATTTAGAAAAGATTATCAAAGTCAAAGATATTGAGACCAAGGCTTTGACCCTCCACACCCTCACACTCCCAATTACCATGAACAGAGGTGAAAGTTGGACAGTGAAGAAGGCTGACAGTAAGAAAATTGATTCATCTGAAACATGGCATTTGGAGGGGAGCTCTATGAATACCAGAGACCACCAGAAAGACTAACAGGTGGGTCCTACTGAAAGTTAGGTCTAAAACTGGAGGCAAAAAATATACCAAAACTGAGGCTGTCCTACTTTGGACACATTGTGAGAATGCTGGCTTCTTTGGAAAAGACAATAATGATGAAAAAAAGAAAGGTGAGTTGACAACATAAAAAGAGCTATGATATAAGTCTATAGGAGCCGAGCAGGGCTATTGAGAGGACATTGTGGACCCCCCCTATTCCAGGGTCGCCAGGGGTTGGAGTTGACTCAATGGCATGTAATACACAAAAGCTGGACTTCATTGAAGTTAAAACCTGCTGCTCTGCAAAAAAAGCAGTGTCAAGAAAATGAGAGGACAATCTATAGATTGGGAGAAAATATTTGCAAAAGACACATCTGATGAAGGACTGTTATCCAAAAATGTACAAGGAACTCTTAAATTCAACACTAAGAAAACAAACAATGTGGTTACAAAATGGGTCGAAGACTTCAACACACACCTCACTGAAAAATATGCACAAATGGCGAATAGCACATGAAAAGATGCTCAGCGACATCAGTTATCAGGGAAATACAATAGTGAATCTGGACACCCCACCATATGCTTGTGACAATGTGAAGCAACAGGAATTCTCATTCATTGATGATGGGAATGAAAAATAGGAGTTACTTTGGAAAACAGTGTAGTGGTTCTTACAAAGCTAAACATAATTTTACCATATTATCAGCAATCACAGTTTTGGAATTTTCCCAATGGAGTTGAAAACTTAGGTCCACACAAAACCCTGCACTCAGTTGTTTTTAGTGGCTTCATTAATAATTGGTAAAAACATGGAAACAACTTAGATGGCTTTTGGTGATGGAATGGATAAATAAACTGGGATTCATCCAAACAATGGGGTATTCAACTCTAAAAAGGAATAAGCAGGCCGGCCGACGCGGTGGTTAAGCGCTGGCCTGGGAAGCCAGTGGCCCCGGTTCGGGTCCCACATATGAGGGCCAGTGACACTGCCCTCAAAATAAATAAATAAATAAATAAATAAATAAATAAATAAATAAATAAAAGGAGGAATAAGCCATGAAAACACATGGAGAAAACTAAAACGCATATTACGAAGTAAGAAAAGCTTATCTGAAAAGACTACATCCTGTATGATTCCAATTATATGATATTCTGGAAAAGGCAAAATTATGGAGAGAGTAAAAGGATTAGTGGTTGCCAGGGGTTGTGGAAGAGGAAGGAATGAAAAGGTGGAATACAGGATTTTTAAGACAGTGAAAACTCTACAATACCGTAATGGTGGATACATGTCATTATACATTTATCCAAAGCCACAGAATATACAACACCAAGTGTTAACTATGGACTCTGGATGAAAATGATGTGTCAAGGTAGGTTTATCAATTGTCACAAATGGACCACCGTGGTGGGGGGAGGGTGTTGATAACGGGGGAGGCTGTGTGTGTGTTGGGGAAGGGGGTGTATGAGAATCTCTGTACCTTACCCTCAATTTTGCTGTGAACCAAAAACTGCTCTAAAAAAAAATACGATTTCATTTTTAAAGTATGATAGCTTTCACATCAAGATTTTTAAAACTAAACTTCCTTAAGTAAAGATATGTTTAGGTATTTTGAGTTGGGAAACTTGATCCTGGTAGAGAGTGAGTTTTGGAAACTCAGTATTTTCTGAAGACTTAGCTTATCTGTCAGGTTCTTACACTGTTATTAAATGCAATAACTGACTAATTAGTAATGAAGTTCCAAATGTGTTATTTACTTCCTGGAGTAATTTGTTTATACAGTGTCTAGTACAATATTTCCATGTGCACAACATATATCATACCCAGTTATCTGTCCATCAAATACATATTGACAAATTTTACTTTGCCAGGTATTAGAGGATTCAAAGAATGATGTAAGTTTGTTTTTATCTTCAAAATTTTTTTTCTTTTTAAATCTAGAATGGAATGCAGTATTCGTAAAGAGGACACTGCTTCTTAATTATATACAACATTTTAATTTAGATTCACTATTTCTCAGTATTTGTGACTAAGAAGTGTTTATCATGCCTAGTCAACTTGTCATCCTTTTAACTAGATTTTGTTTGACATAAGATATTTCCTATAAACAACCAACATTTAGCTTGGCTATGTTTTTGTTAGTGGATTACAATGACTGATGATATAGGTTACTTTAGGAAGCAATAACTTCCATCTGATGCAGCTTCTCCCACAAGCTTCTCCCACCAGAATTTTCCATCTTAGTAAGTAGCATCTACCCAGTTGCTCAAGACATGAATCTAGGTGTCATCACTAACTTGTCATTTTTCCTTCCTTAATTGTCACCTCTGAAGTAAAAATCAGTACACCTGTGCAGTAAAGACCACAATGACCTTCATTTCCCAGGGAGGGACAGCCCATTCTTGGGAAAGAAGGGATAAAAACTCCAAGTCCTGGCCAGTCAGGGCCTTTTTTGAGCCTTTTGAGCTTCCTTTGCTTGGCCCGCTCCATACTTTATGGAGTGTACTTTCTTTTCTAATAGTGGCCCTTGAGCCATTCTCTGCTGCTCAGCCTGCTTCTGCTTCTTTGAAATGTATATTTATTTCTAATAAACTCCTTTTTCTGTAAACTTTAATAAATAAATAAATAAATAAATGAAATAAAGTACAAATCAGTATCATCTTTCACCTGCATTAGGGCAATATTTTGTCTACCGCCTAGTCTCAAAGTGGCCACAGTAGACATTTTAAACTATTCTCAAAACAAACAAAACACTGATCTGAAAATGTTAATTTTATCATTTGATTGTTTGCTTTTCTTGTTTAAAACCGTTCATAATTTCTTATTGTAGTTAGAGTTAAATTTGTCATACAATGCATATAATACCCAGCCCAATCTGTCTCATGCCAATTTTTATTTTACTATTCTTAGTTTTTAAGCATACAATTTTAATGTATTTTCTTTATACAAGTTGCAATACAATAGATCTGGCTAAATTCTGCTTTATATATTCTTGGGACTACTATTGACTCTATTACATATTATTCATGTTGCCAATATTTTGTTCCAAATATTTTGTTCCATGATTTTGTACATATATTAAATATGTTTATAGTATCATTTGTTGAATAATTTTAAATTTTGTTCAGTCAAATTTATCAGGTTATTTCTTTATGGTTTGTTCATTACACTGTTCAATATTTGAAATTCATGAACAAATTCTTCTATAATTACTCAGATAATTTTAGTTTCATCTTTTTTCATTTAAGCTTTCACTCATTTGGATTTCTTTTGACTTGATATTGGAATTTCAAAACCATTTATTACAGAGATCACCTTTTTCAAATTCAAATTCAAGCATCTATATAGTTCTATCTTAGAAATAATCATTTCATTTTGTATAGATCCAGTTATGTCAGTATAGACATTATGCTATTTTTAAACTATTTTTTTATCTTCTATTGTATCACCTGATTAGCAAGCCCTTCCCTTCTCTGCAATTATGTTCCAACATTTTATTGTATGTTCTTCTTCATGTGACGTTTTATTTGAATTTTAGAAATTTTAGAATGAGTTTGCCAAGTTAAAGGATTTGAATATTATATTAAATTTGTAGATTGGGGGGGGACAAATTTACATTGGGTTGTTGGAAAAGTCATGACTTTTTTTTTATGTTTTTCATTGCAAAAAAATGTGTCATGACTTTTCTGACAACCCAATAGTTTTACAAAATTGACTCTTCCCATCCATACACCTGTGTGAGTCTCCATTTATTCAGATTTTCTTTCATGTCTATGAATAAATATATAGTTTTATTTGTAATTTATAGTACATTTCTTATTTAATTTGCTCCATGGTACATGAAGTTACACTGCTTTCATAAATGTGAATTCATTATGTTTAATATTATATTTTTAATTTTTATTTCTGTTGAATAGGAAAAATGCTGATAATTTTATGTGAAAACTAACATACACCTTGACATTTTGATAACACTGCTGAAAAATATAATGCATCTTAATATTTAACCATAATCATTGATACACAATTTTTCACAGTTCTTTTGCTTTAGATTAACATTTAAAAATCAACATTGGTATCTGCTGTAACACATAAATTCTCTCCTTTCATTTAAAAACCAAACTTGTAAATAAGATCATCTCCATTTTATAGAAAAAGGATAATGATCCACTAGGATCCACATGGCCAAGGTCACAGACTGCATAAGAAACTCTTTTTTAGGGTTGGTTTCCAAGTTTTTCCAAGTCCCTTAATGGCATCCACAAGTTCTGAAAGAGTGTTGAGTAAAATGTCAGTATGTGTCATATACGGGATAACAATGACTATTCTCCAGAACTGGAAATGACGAAAAAAAAGCAGGAAGACTTAGGCACACACTCCCATAGACTGACCTTCTTTCTCTCAGGTTCCATCGCTGGGAAGTCTAGAGCCAAATGAGCAGACCCCTGAAACTGTGAGATCTCAAAGGAGTAATCAGTGATTGTCCTACTGAGGATTTGCAAAACGTTTGGCCATGAAAATAAGTGGACCACTTACAGCAATTTTGGATTTGTTTCTAAGCCATATTCCAGTCCATGTTTTGTGTTTGTTTTATTTCAACTAAATACTGAATCTTAATCAGTCATGTGGACCATGGTAAATCATTCTTAATACCAGGTCTGACAGCTAAGTTCGTGCAGTTACCACCATGCACTTACATTGGCAACACTGTAAAACAGCTCAGTAAGGTTTCATAACCTTGGTTATGTCAGGGTGCCACAGCTGTGTTCATGTCGACATGTGGCGGTGTCTTGCTGAGTGGCGTTCATTATTGTTGTTGCGTGTTTTTGTGTGCCGTCACTAGAATGTCTGAGCTTGAATTAGAACAAAGAACAAACATTAAATTTCTTGTTAAATTTGACAAAAATGGAAGTGAAATCAGGCCCATATTAGTCCAAGTTTATGGGGATAATTCCATGAAGAAAACAGCAGGGTACAAATGGATTAAACGTTTTTCTGAGCAGAGAGAGCATGTCACTAATGAAGAGAGGTCAGGGCGGCCAGTAACGAACAGACCTGAGGAAAACATTGCAAAAAATGGTCACCTGGTGTGTCAAAATTGTCAGCTGACTGTGAGAAGCACAGCAGACCAAGTAAGCATTGATAGAGAAACAGGAAAATCTTAACTGAAAATCTTGGCAGAAAAAGGTATGTGCAAAAATGGTCCTGAAGGAGCTCACCGATGAAGAAGCAAAGGGAGGTTTCAGCCAGTATTAGAACACCCTCCCCACTCACCTGATCTGGCCTCCAAGACTTCTTTCTTTACCTGAAGATAAAGGAAATATTGGAAGGAAAATATTTGGATGACATTCAGGACATCAAGGGTGATACAATGACAGCTCTGATGGCCATTCCTGAAAAAGAGTTCCAAAAGTGCTCTGGAGGATGGACTAGGTGCTGGCATCGGTGCATAGCTTCCCAAGGGGAGTACTTGAAGATGACCGTAGTGATATTCATCAATGAGGTATGGAGCACTTTTTCTAGGATGAATTTGTGAACTCAATTGTCAGACCTTGTATAATTGCCAGCATATGAGTATCTTGCAGATTAAAATAATTTTGTGAGACTGACTGTGATAGACTTGCTTTGATCTAATCAGAGCTAAATATCCCTGTGTCAATTTTCACTATGGCATCTTGGTGGAGTCATCGCAGAATGTCCACCCTTCATCAGATTGCAATCCTGGGGACAATAACCATATAGAAAAAGCTAAAGAAAGTTTTCAAATTCTTCCCATACACTGGAATGCTGAAGCATCACCTTAAGAGGTACAGGATTACTTTCAACTTTGTAGACAACTTTTTGAGGTGCAATATTTTCAAAAGGTTTAAACTTAATGGACTATTTCTGCAAAAGTTCGTGACCACCAGGAGAAACTCATTCATCATTACTTATTGTGTCTCGGTCTCAAAAAACAAGTTTAGAACAAACTTCAGATTGCATAGGACACCTTCAGATTTCCCTAAAGTCTAAAAGTGAGGATGGAGAGTCAGTTGGGTCCCCCCTTCTCACCTTATACTGAAACACCAAAGCAGTTAGAGCAACAAAAAAGAGAGGGGGTCCTCTTCTCCCATGCAAACTAAGCATATTTATAAAACTGTCGTTGAATTTATGAATGTATTCTGTAGCTGCAAAAACATACTTTGTCTAGTTTCTAAGTAACTGCACATGTGTGTTATAGCAAGTCTTTTGCTTTTAAAATTTATTTTCATTTTTGTTCTATCATCTTTCCGAAATACACTAAGAAAAGTAACTTGGATGCAATTAAAAATGAAGCAGTTAATTAAATTCATTTGGATAATTCATCCTTTTGTGCTGTTAAATCAATTTATTATTTTCAGTGCTGCAGTATAATATTACAAAAGTTTATGTTGTGAAACTTGGCTACTACCAACACTATATTTCAAAGTAGCTAATTGAAAATTTTCTTTGTTAGATTTCAAGTATTTTTGTATCATCTAAAACTGTTGGAATTTAAACAAGTGAGAAAAGCCAGGCATACCTGACATTTTGCTGATTTAATAAAAGAAGAAAAGATATTTTCAAAAGGTTAGCCCTCCTACCAAATAACTGAAAAGCAGTCCTCCAGAGAGAAAAATAAACTCACCAGGCTAGTGTTTTGCCTGATGACACTATGGGCACATTTTCTGTTTGGTATCTTTTCTTTGATGTAACTACTCTTTTCACTCTTCAGGGGGAAAAAATAGTTATATATATATAGTACTATTATATCGAATACACACACACACACATACACACACAGACATTTGTAAATATACCACACTCTCCCCTTAACACAAATATAGACCTAATGTGCATACTGATTAGCAGTTTACATTCATATTATATTTTGTTAATAAATATACAACACATAAAAAGTATATAAAGCATTACTGTAGAGGCAATGAATTATTGTAACATGAACTGCAGGGTAACCATCACCAAGCTCAATACATACATCAACAACACACACACACACACACACACACACACACACACACACACGCAGACAGTCCTTACAAATAAAATAGTAACCCTCCTCTCTCTATTGGTAACAAAGAGCTGAATTTTGTGATATTCACTTCTTTATTTTCTCTATTTTCTCACCGATATATGATATCTAACCTCCATGTCTTAGTTTTGCCTACTCTCAATTTTTATTAAAAGTATTGTTTCGTGTTATTTTTTGGGTTCAGCATTATATATTGGGTTGTCAGAAAAGTCATGACGTACTTTTTCTGTTTTTCATTGCAAAAATGTATTATGACTTTTCCGACAACTCAATATTTTAGATTCAAACACATTTTGTATATCCATGGTTTATTCATTTTCTTTGCTTTATTATGTTATATGAATAGAACAGAACTTATTTATCTATCTTTGCTTGATAGAAACTTGAATGGTTTCTAAGATTGACACCTGCATTTAGTATATGACACTGCCTAGTATGTTGTATTTTTATATTTACTTATCTTAGAGATCTTTTCATATCTGTAGTGTGTCATATATATAGGCATTACATATCTGATGAATACATATGTATGGGGATATGAATGTTCTATATCACATAAACGTAATATATATTTACATACACTTTTGTGTGTAACACACACACACACACCCTTTAACACAAACGTTTCTTTTAAATGCCTTCATGATTTCCATTTTGTGGATGTAAAATGTGTTTAATATGTTTTTTATAGAAGGTCATTTACATTGTGTCTAGTCTGTAGTATTACAAGCCACTCTATTGTTCATCTGACTATATTTGTCTTTGCAAACATGGACAAGTGTATCTCAAAAACAAATGTTCAGTAATGGGATTTCTGGATCAAGTAAGTGGTATTTAGATTTCTTTTTCTTTTTTTTAAAATTAATATTGTTATGTTTTTTAAATGAGATTACCTCAACTAACACCTAAGTGATTATTTTTTATTCAGTCATTATTTTAATAAATACTTCTAATACCTACTCAGTGCAGTTAGCTAAATGAGAATGTAGGAAAGGTATTTATTGGGGTGAAGATGTTGACAGGACACCTTCTTCTGGTAATTGGATGTTATTGGAGTAAATTAATAGATTTCAAGACTGTCTGTGTGACTCAAGCAGAGGCCATTCGTTTGCATCTGAGATGGCTTAAAATTGATGAACCTAGAGAGAAATGTCAATTACTGGCCACCAGACTACAGATAAATGGAGCCTCTGCTTCTCAGTGGTGCGATGATTTAAAATTAATGAGAAGAGGCAAGGAGGTCATTATTTCAAGGGAAAGGTTCTAGAAATGTTTGCCCCTTTCCATTTGTCTTTAATCAAGTGTTTTGACATCTATGGCTAAGAATATGCATCAGCAAAAAAAAGGCACTTGCACTGCCTGCTGAACCACACAAATTGAACTTGATCCAGACCAAATTTTGAAATAGGTGAAGCTTGTCTTCATAGCCTATTGCTTCCCATGTCATGGCTTTCACAGTCAGATTTCTTGATATTCTTAACTTTGGGTTTTCAGGGAATCATGCCGCCCTCTCAGTGATAAACAATGTCTTCCTTCTCTCCCTATAGAAATACGTCTGTCACCTGGTCCATTAGTTCAGACTGTAAGGGACACTGGTGAGTAAAGTGATGTGAAGGATGCATCAATTCATGATTATAAATTATGGCACTATACCTGCCAAACTGCCCTTTGGTTATTAAACTCATGCAGTAGTATCCTTTGTGTGCCCGGCAGATGAGCATATCATCCTCTTGCATTATTTTTTTATCTATATTAAAAAAACCTTTACAAACTAATAGGTTTGACTGATTGTCAAAATATATCTCAGATGGATCTAGAAGAGTAAGTAATGGGAAACTGTACTAAGAGGAGAGGAGATGAAAGTCGGGCAGGAAAATACATTTTTGACAAATGTTTTTACATTTCTCCATAATGGATCTACTATGTGCTGGACCTGAATAAATTCTTACATTTATTTAGAATAAAACTTAAACTTCCTGAGTATACGTTGTCATCAGAAAAGAGCAACAATTGTGCTTTATTACACAATTTCCTTTTCTACTTTTTCATTTGTTTTGAAATTGACAGTAAAATAAGCAAATATACATTTGTTTTGTCAGAAGGTAGAAAACTTGAAACTATGACAGTAAAAATCAGAAAGAATGAAATGGAACCGTGCAGGAGTACAATATATGGTGAAAATGGTTTAATCACTACCAATAAGGTATTTTAAGTTAAGCACTAAGAAGGGAAAAAGCAGGAAATTATTTTTTTTAAAAAATGGGTTACCAGTGAAGAAACATTAGCATCCGTCAGTAGAAGATCATACCTGTAATGTTTTGTTTTAGTTTCTGGTTTTTCATCCCCCAAAGACTGAATTTATTTCCCTGAATAAATCAATTAAATAAATTAAATTTCCCTGAATAAATAAAATAAAGCAAAATTAACACAACTCTATTGTGAGATGTTGAAAAAAAAATCTTAATCTAAGATTTTGATTTTGATATTAACACTAATGAAAATTTAAGAAATTAATCACAACTACATTTGAATATGAATTATTCCCTAATTATTTATTTTAGTAGAGATTTTAATTTAACTATTCTTATAATTAACAGATGGAATAATATTTAAGAAAAATAGTGTTGCTTGACATGTTAAAGTTACACTACTTCTGCAGTTATATTGCTTATATTACTGCTTATATGCTTATATGTTATCAGCTGATAGACCAAAAATATTGCTTTTTTTTAAGTAGCTACTTAATATACAAATGATATGTTGTTAGAAAGCTAATAAAAATCTTATAGTTTTCAATCACTGGAATAATTATTACCTAGTTTAATAGGAAAGGGAACTATGGGTTTATGATTATAACTTACTTGAATATAATATAAGGTCAGACATCTGTGTCAATTTTATTCATTTATGTATTCCAAATGCCTAGAATAGTGCTAGCACATAGAATAAATGTAATAAATATTTATTAGATGAAGAAAAATACTCCTTGCCATTCTTACATTTTATCTGAGATTACCAAAACATGGTTTACTAATTTATACCTGTTTCTTCATCTTTAAAATCAGAACAATAACTCTGTGCAGAGGTTTTAGCCAAAATAGTAAACAGTAAGAAAGCAATTAGCAGGTCTCATCTCCACTCCTAATAAATAGGTGAGTAGCCATCAGTGAATGAGAAAAGCATTGTTACAATTGACATGATATTCTTAATTCCAGTCAACCTGAGTACCAGTAATCCCAAACGCTCAGATTAGTTCATGTGCTCTAATTACACAGAATCTGTATTCAAAACAAACCTGTATAATGGAGTAAGAGACATTTTCTCATTGCTCTTTAGACTATACCTTTATGAAAAGTTATTGTGGAAAATTCTCCTTGTCTGAGACCTTAATTCTTTTTCTTTCTCAAGCTATTGGGTTGTCGGAAAAGTTATGACACATTTGTGCAACGAAAAACATAGAAAAAATATGTCATGATTTTTCCAACAACCTAATACATGTGGGGCTAATTTCAAGCCCAAATATTTACCTTCTCCCTTGTTAAACTCATAAGCATAGCTGTCAGCCATGAGATAACTTTTGTAAAGCAGAAGTCATGGGACAATAGCATTAAAGGAAAAAGAAAATTGATAATATAGCCTTGCCTGACAGCTGTGCTCCTATTAGCAGAAAGTTCTAGAGATGGCAAGATGCAGCCCTGGGCAACATATGCTATGACAGTCGCAGTCATGGGCTATTTCTGTTATTTCCTTTTTAAGTTGACTTGCATTGTTAGCAATTTCCTATCCATCTAGGAGATATCTCTAAGGCTTTGCTCGGGTTAGGGTTTAATATATAGATCACAAAGTAACAATATTAAGAAAGAAAGGGAGAGAGTGTGGGGGAAGGAATGGAGCCAGGAAAGGTGAAAGAATCAATTAGTGAATTATAGAAGCAATAAAATACATTAAAAAGACACATTTTGACTGCATGCATTTACAAGACATTTGACTCACATACTCCTTTCTCATTTGTTTTCACACTTTGACACATCATTTTAGATGTCATCACCTGTCCAGAAGTGCCATGAATTTTCTCTGCCCATTTAGACGTTTAATGAAGGAAGCCAATCATTTCTTGCCCCATCTGTCAATGGTCTTTTTCCCTTCAATGTACAATTCCATAGATTGTATTTTGGGGGGGGAAAAATGAAAAACTGATATTTTAACTGGCTTGGATATGACATTAGCAAGCCATATGCCTAGATTGATACAGTAACTTGGAAGAAAAGGCATTTTTTTAATTCAAACTGTACTGCATAATTTTGAAGATTTTTTCCGATTATAAAAGGCAATGATAATAGGTATAGTAGTGTTTCCTGATTTTCTATAAAAGTTAATTTTATGCAGGTAGAATTTAAGTGTCCTGAACTTTCATCTGTTTACTTCTTTGTCCTTCAGAACGCATTTTACATTTACAGTGTTTATAACCTCACACATCTTGCATACCATAAGCAGCTGCACAAAATATGGTGTCTGCACTCAAGGAATTTATGCTGTAATAGTTGGGATTTGATATAAGGGGAAGATTTCCAATGCAAAGCAGGATGCTGCTGGCATGAGCTTCGCCTTTTTCAAATCCAGAGATGCTTTCTGGAGATGATGAAGTGCAAATAGTAAGAGATTATGATGTGGACACACAATCACATGATTTATACTTCCATAGATTCTGAGTGGTTAGTTAGATACATCGTAACTAAAAATGCCGTTTAGTGTAATGGGTATTGTTAAACTCCTTTGTATAAAAATTCAATTTATTTTCAAGATGGTATTTGTTTTCTACAGCGCAAGCTGCTCCCAGTTTGCTCCCCAAACCCTCCCGGAATATGTAGCTATCCAGACTAAAGGAGGACCTCTGTAATTAATGTGTTGTTTTACATTTCACATGGGTTTTTCTCATTATAATGATAATACCATAAAGGGGACTTCCTGCTGAGAAAATAAGGAACAGACAAGTGCATTTCATCCTTAACTGACATCTTAACTCTTCTTGGAGAAATGCTTAATAGTTTCTTGGATTACCTCACTCTTTATAATACTGAAATTTTTCTCATCCTTACATTTTCTATTTCTTTGAAAACCAGGCGTTTATTCCTCTGAATTCACTAACTTGACACATTCTATTTCAACAATATAACATGGGTGTCTTTCTCTCTTCCCGGACAAATATTTTTCTTCTGAACATATCCAACCATTTAAATTTAAATTTCTTGAAACACTTACATGTGTCCTTCCAAATATTCAATCAGAGTATAACAAAAAACTAATATGCAGTCTATAATTAGATTAACCCTAAGGTAAGACTCACAAAACATGGGCTGATCAATATACAGCATTGTAAATGGATTTTTTTTGGGGGGAAATCATTGTTTTCTTACATGTATGTATGTTTTACAACCACTCTTATCACTTGTTTTCTTACCTTCCCCTTTTCATTGTCAGTGTCAAGGATGCATGGGCCCTTTAATTTACTTAACTTGTTTCAAAAAATTGTAATCACTGTATTTTTTAATCACAAGCCAATACACTTTCCCTTTTCTTTTTGAAAGCTAACCTGGGCTCTTTTTTTAAAGCCCCCTTGATTTCTTGCAATAAGAAATCTAGATCCATTTTTCCCAGCTTTATTGAGATATGACTGACAAAAATTATATATAAGATGTACAACATGATATTTTTATATAGGTATACACTTGAAATGATTACCATAAGAAAGCAAATGACATATCTATCACCTCACAGAGGTGCCTTTTTCTTTTCTTTTTTCTTTTCTTTTTGTGGTGAGAATGCTGAAAATCTACTGTCTTAACTCCCTTTGAATCATTCTGCAACAGCCAAGCTTTCACTTACTTTACACAGAAGATACTTTATTACTTTCTTTGTCTCCAGAGATGACTATTATTACAGACTAAATTCACCAGGCTAATGTTTACATGGCTTTGTTCCACATGAGTACTGAGGTAAAGCAGTGTGACCCCAGAGTTTGCTCAGCTATGTAATGGCAACAAAGCAACAATTTTCCTTTTTCACTAAAGTCTGAAATTTATTTAGTGCTATTTTTGTTCTTATCCATTTCTACTCACACTACTATATGTCACTTGTATATAGTCATATAAACCCTGTGTGTAAAATTGCTATAAAATTTAGCCCCAGCAAATTGAGTCGAGAAAGATTCCAGTCTGCAATGCAGAGGAAAAACAAAGCCACTTTGGAAAATTATTTAGCAGTTTCTCCAAAATTAAACATATAACCCAGGAATTACACTACAGGCGAATACTATATACACCCATATGTATATCTTAAAACTAATTGAAAACATATGTCTACACTAGAAGACGTAAATGAATGTTAATAGCAGTGTTATTTATAATAATTAAAAAGTGCAAACAACCCAAATATGTATCAGTTAATTAAAGGATAAATAAAATGTTGTATATCCATACAGTACAATCTTATTTAGCCATAAAATTGATTACTGATTAGCTTTGATGAACCTGGATAATATTATGCTTATTGAAAGAAATCTGATGAAAAGACCACACATTGCCTCACTGCAAGTAAAGGAAATGGTCAGTATAAAAAACCCAGAAAGACAGAAAGTATTTTAGTAGTTGTTAGGGTTTCTTTTTGAGATGATAAGAATGTTCTGGAATTATATAGTGTGGATTGTTGTACAATTATGTGAATATACTAAACACCATTCAATTGTATATTTTTAAAAGTGTATTTTATAGTATGTAAATCATATCTCAATTTAAAAAAGAAAAAGATTTGTTAGGACAAGAAGTGGATGTTTTATAGATTGAAACATACTTTACCTACTTCTACTTCTGGCCAAATTGGAAAAATGGGACGGATTTATCTTCCCTTCTTAAACAACTAAGAAACTGGACAAATTATATGAAACGACAATTCTCAAGATGACTTTGGATATCAGGCAAAAAAGACAAAGTTTTCTGAGAGACAAATGACCAAGAGAACTTCCCAGCTGAATGAGTGGAGAATATTCCAGGAGAAAAACACAGAAACAGAAAACAATGCAGAGGTTGATCTTTCTGAGTTGAAGAGATGGAGATGGAAGTTTTAGGAAAATCGAAGGCATCTAGGACTTGCATGATTGAGTAAAAACAACAGCAAAAATACTTTGTTGAATCTGAAAAATAAATAATACATAAAATAAAACCCCCCAAATCATGTTAGGTTAGCAAGTTTGGAGAGTGCCAGCTCATTGTAGAAATACCAATTGTATTTCTATACAAAAACAATAAAATGAAGAAATTGAGATACAGTACCATTAAAATATGAAATACTTGTGATAAACCCAAATAAAGATATGCAAGATGTGTACATTCAAATCATTGAAAGGAGGCATTGAAGGGGACCTGAATAAGTAGAGAGTTGCAGTGTTTTTAGGGATTGGAAGGCTCAATAGTGCTAAATTAACAATTCTCCCTAAATTGATCTATAAATCCCACATGATCCCTATGAAAATCTCAGTGGGTTGTTAGAAATTGACAAGATAGTTCTAAAATTCATATATACATGCAAAGCACCTGGAATAGTAAAAAACAACTTTGAGAAAAGAACAACATCGAAAGATTTACTTCACCTAAAGTTGACTTATTATAAAGCTGGGGTAATCATGTCAGCATATATTCATGGCAAGACAGACAGAAGGATCAATGGGATAGAATAGAGTCCAAATAAAGGTCCACTTTTATATAGTCAATTGATTTCCAACAAACATGCAAAGGCAATACAGTGCAGAAACTATAAATCTTTTCAATAAAAAAAGACTTTTGCTAGAACAATTAGATATCTATGTGCACAAAATGAACTATCCATGCCTTGCTCCATATACAAAAATTAAAGTGGATCTTAACCTTAAATGTATTTTATAAATCTATAAAACTTCTATAAGAAAACTTAGGAGAATTTCTTTGGCCTTGATCATGCAAAGACTTCTTAGACATACCAAAAGCAAAAATCCATAAAATATAAAAATTCACTAATTTGATCTCAAAATTTAAAAAGACACTTCTAAGATGTGAAAAGACTAACCATGATAAGGATGACATATTTGCAAATCACATGTCAGATAAAGGATTTATATCTAAAATATTTTATATATAAGATAGCAACCTAATTAAAAAAATACACCAAAGTTCTTTAGACACTTCACCAAAGATCATATTTTCTTTTTTCCAAGTGAAGAAATAAAAAGATTCTCACTGACAGTGAGAGAGATTCAGGCCTAAGGGCAGCACTGGGAAACTATGCCTCTTGGACTCTTAAATATCTCAACCATACATAGCTGTTAAGAACCTGAAATGGAATGCAATATCCTTTTTTGCACTGACATTGTACCTTTGGATCTAGTGGAAAAGACAAGAGTCTGAGGGGCAATGGGGTGTAATAGCCATCATAAAAAGTACAGAACTTAGGTGTGTAGACTTTGTTAAAGAAATCTCCTCCTGAGTAAAAGTTTCAACATTTCTGTAGCTGTAGGTAAGAATTAAAACAAAACAAAACAAAACAAAAAAATCTGTTCACTGGGACAGAGGAAACAAAGACCCATGATTCAAAGGTGACGCGATTGAGCAGGTTTTTGGGAGTCCCTCCCCAACCCATGATCCCTGCCGCCTGGTCTTCATGGCCTAGCATCCCCCCACCCCTTAAATGAGGGATGAGCCATGTGTTGATTTTATTAATATAGCGAGGGGGCTGGGACATCTCTCTTGTGGTTATTTTATATGACTGTCTTGCTAGACCACTTGTTTTAGAGACTCTCCCTGCACTTGAAGTTGGTGGTCAGATTGGAGAACCCCACATGGCATGGAACTGCAAGTGATCTCTGGACCTTCTGGGCAGCCTGTAGGTGGCAGAGAACGAGTGCTCTGGACCCTAGAGCTGCCAGGGAATGAATGACCTTGAGCAGGTCTCTTCCTGGTAGGGCCTCCCGGTGCTGGGACAGCCCAGTAGGAAACCCGGCAGGAACCCCAACTCCTGACTCAGAGAAACTGTGTTAATGAATGTGTGTTCTGTTAAGTTGCTAAATGTGTGGTAATTTGCGACACAGCCATTGATAACAAATGAAGTATCTGTAAAAGCAACTACGCAGAAAAGCCCAGCAGTATAAAAAGTAACTACTGAGAAAAGCCCTACAGTAATCAGAAAAAGTATCTTTACCTCCTGTGATGACCTATTTACTATGAAGTAGAATCGTTACTTCTTGGGAAGAATGACCACCTTGACTCTATTTAAAGATTGATAGCATCCATGATACAGGGGAGGGCTAGCTCTTCGGCAGTGACCAGGCAGAGTATGCCTTGCCTTTCTCACTTCAAATTTTTGCAAGATGGTCCAGACTGATTTTTGAGTCATTCACTGTGCTTGTGGGGAAGATGTGGGGACTTTTATTTTCCTTTCTGCCTGCAAACACTCACCTCCAGGAACTCATTTGAGCGGCTGTCAGCTTGGTTAATCTCTCCTGTCCACAACCCATTTCTGAGAAGACATTATCTAACTGAGAAGAGATTTCCAAGTTCTCTCTGGATAACATCTCAAAGTTTGGAGTTAATAGTTGCCATTTGCTATGGCAGAGAAATGTCTGACATATACAGACACACTGTCTTCTCAAACAGCTTTTATCTAGCTTTATAGGAAGCGCTTCATGGTTAGTGCTAACATAATTCTATGTAACTTGCAATGGAAAGTTTTCCAAACTCTGTTAATTCTTTTACCAATTCCCCTAAAAAATGGATCAAATGCCATTAGAAATTGTAATGATTTGTCATAAATTACCTTGCCTGCCTAACGCAATCTTCTCCATTTCCTCCACAGCACAGCATTGTTTTTAAAATGGACTGTGCTTTGTATGCTTTATTCACAATAGCAATTCCAGGTGCATATGAAGATAAAGGTGACTAATTAGGTTGCTGCTTATTCTCAAGGAAGTAATTAGGCATCATTAGGGTATTCTTTTTTAAATTAGGGCTTGCTTTCATGTGGAATTTATATAGTGCTCTGTCTCTGTAGAAACAGTCCTGAAACTCATTCATTTGTTCAAAAAAGAAAAATTAAATGTCATTATTAAGATCTACCTTTCTGAAAACATAGCCAACAGCAATTTGGTCTGAAATCTCTCAGCTTTGTACAAAAGGCAATTTGAATATTAGCAATCAGTCTTTCAAGGCGATTGCTATCTGCATATAGAGATGTGAGTTAAAAAAGCCATGAAATCATCATCCCCATAATCAGCATTCACAAGAAGTTTCTATCATTTGCAATTTGCTGAAGCTACCAAGGGCTTTAAGGGTGCACACCCTAACCACAAAGAGCCTGCCTGTGGTTTGCCTGTGGATGGTTTTAGACAACATTAGAAGACTTGGTTTTATGACCCTGGGGTTTCTTTACAGACACTGAAATACCCTTAAGAGGAGCTTAAATAATTGGTCTTTTATAGGGCACTGGATAGGTCCTTAAATCCTGTCCCAAAATATCACATACTGACTTATCAAAGTGCCTGATACTTGAACAGTCACTTCGCAAGTCTCTCAAATCTTAAAATTCTGATAAAATGTGTTCTTTCTTTTTAAATTACTTTTTTCATTTCTCCAGTTATTCTCTTTAAATGTATAATCTTAGGAAAAAAATATTATTTTTAATATCTTGATTTCTTCATCTGTATAATGGGGATATTATGTTATGACTAACTTTCAGATTTTCTGTGGAGAAGAGTTTAATCTGTCTATAGAATTTAGAGCATTGCCAGGCAAATAATAAGTACTCAAGATGTGTAATCTACTACCATTTTAGCATTGTTATTGCGATTAGTATCATTAGCGTAATATATCCATTTTTGTTGTTGTTGTTTATTTCGATCCTAAATGGATAGGATGATATGCACCCACAGTGGAGAGGGAAATCTACTTTACTCCATCAAGTTGACCCATAAAATTAACTGTCACAATCCTTTTGCCTCCCTTTTTAAATCCTTCTGTTGTTTTAAATATGAAGTTGATCATTTTCATTTGAGAGTAAACTGCTAGCCATTTTTTAGACTATCAGGTATGTGGGGGCTCCATATTTGAGTTCTGTTTTTCCTAAAGAATTATGAAAATTAAAATGTCAATGTTAAGGAGAAAATAGCATACATTTTTTTAATGCATTATGGATGATTTTCACAAACTACTTTAGATTCTAGGACTCAGATAGCCTCTATAGCATGTATCATTATCAACCATGTGTGCAGAATAGGAAAATGCATCAGCTGTTTCAGACCATTTATATTTATATATAATGAAGAAGGGGAATAAGGAGGAGAAGAAGGAGGAGGAAAAGGGATGGCAGGGGGAGGGAAAAGGGGAAACAGAAGAAAAGGAAAGATAAGGAAAGGGAGGGAGGTAGGAAGAAAATAGAGAAAAAGAAAGAAAACTATGTTCTATATGTCTGAGACCAAGTACATCCCACATTTTCTCTGTATTAGAGTACCTGATAAACTCTGACTCAGTCCTGCCTTGAGGTTATCAACTTATTAAGAAATTATTGTTAAATAGCATTTATTGAATATTATGAGGCATCAAAAATTGATCATGCTTATATTCATATTTTGAAACCACATATGCAGTTTTCAAGTCATAAAAAAGAATGAACCAAGGTTCAGGGCAAACAGTCATATTACATATATTTAAAATGAGACATATACATGTGTCAGAAAAGAGAGACAATAACTTGTAATAGTGTGGAAATGTGGGTTAATCAGTAAAATACTTTAAAAAGGGAGATTGTCACTAGTATACTAATAACACAGTATTCTTTGATATTGTGGAATGTGAAAAATAGTGTAGTGGGCCAGTTGAATAATGTCAGTTCTGAAAATATTAAATTAGTTTTGCTGAACTTTCAAACACAAGACTTTTCCTTGAAGGGTGAATGAAAACAGATTCCTAATTTAAGATTGTAGATACCATTAGTCCCAATAAAGTTGATGATTTCTTCGGGGAGAGTTTAATCGGTTTGTTGTGACATGGTACCAGCAACTCAATTCTATAAAACAATTGTGATTGATTGCTGTTCTTCTGTGAATTGGCCAGAGGGAGCCCGAGAAAATCCACTTCTGCAACCTACCTTTCAAAGTGCAACTTCAGAAAATGATGATTTTCTGGATTTGAACGATCCTTTTTTTCATCACGATGGTTCATAAAAATATCCTTTATTAGCCATTTATTTTCTAAACTGAAAATATCAATGATGATTACCATCTATGATAGAAGTCGCAACAATTAACTAACTATAATGACATGTGGTTAGGTCCTTTTTCTGAAACCCTGAGCTAGTGAAGTATTGACACCTCCTGACCGAACAAGCAGCCACACTGAGAAGTCCACTTGCAGGTTTACCAAAGGGCCATGTTAACCTGGGGTATTTCCAAGTCAATAAACAGTGATTTCCTTCTCTTTACAACTTCTTACATAAAGTTGAATCAGCCATCGTGTTTATTATGCCTCTTGTGTAGCTAGCAAACCTTATTCTGCATATCCACTGGGATTGAAGAGTTACATGGGATCATTTTGGACAGGGAGTCTACAGAGAGAACCTTGAAAGAGCTGCCTTGCTAAACAAGTCATTTTGGCTATACTTTCTATATATTGCATCATTTAAAAAGTCAGATATTGTGTACGTTGTTTTCACCCAGGTATAAATTGTCAATCAACGTCCTCAATGTAATCTGACTCACCTTATTTTCTATAAAGCTAGACAATATGTTATAATTCATTCGTCATTATCTACAAAATAGGAAATCATAAAACTTCAGGAAAAAAAGTGTTCTCCATATTAGGGTAATAACTAATTAACCTTGGAAATGTAGCTTCCAAACTTTTTTATTAGATCAGCTTAAGCTTAAGACTCAAATGAAGTAGATATGTTCCTTCACAGTTTAAGTGATGTGTGACAGCACTAGGCTTTTTTTTTTTTTCTTCTTTTTTTTGGTCCCCAATGCCTTTTTTTTTAAAGGTTTTATTGGGGAATTGGGGGAGGGGAACAGAGTTGGG
Source organism: Aselliscus stoliczkanus (assembly GCA_033961575.1). Taxonomy (NCBI): domain Eukaryota; kingdom Metazoa; phylum Chordata; class Mammalia; order Chiroptera; family Hipposideridae; genus Aselliscus; species Aselliscus stoliczkanus. The sequence continues at coordinate 10,735,389 of CM066727.1, forward strand.
AACTAGGGAAGGGGAACAGACAAGTTGCTGTCCTTTTGTTCTTCAGTCTAGTTGTGGAGGATATTGCTTCACTGGCCCATGTTGGTATTGTCATTGCGCTCCTCCTACTGAGGCAGATGGGTCGCCGGCCTCTGGATGGCCGCTCATAGCAGCTCTTGGCAGCTCACACCAGCTGCCAGACAGTCACACTGGCTGCCGGCCACTCATTGTAGCCTATGGCAGCCCACTGCAGCAGAGGCTGCAGCTATGCCATCGCAGGTGACTCACAGCAACCCAGCTCCAGGTGGAGCTGTTTTTCACCTGTCACTGGCCCTCATATGTGGGATCCGAACTGGGGCCCTGCTGCTCAGAGCTGGCTTGGGACGTGCCGTTCGGCTGGCCCCCAAATGCCTTTTTTATTTTTCTGTCTTGCCTGGTGCTTTGCATTAAATGGTAAATTTCCCAGAATCAAAGTAAAGTCTCAAACCCATATAATTTATTAACACTTTCTATTAGTTCATTACATTAGCTACGTTATCTTTAAGATCTCTGGAGGTTTTATAGAGGAATTAGAGAAAAGTTAAGATGTGGGCAAGAAAAAGTGTGAAGCCCAGGTGATGGCCAAAGGGAAGAACCTGGAGAGCCAATGCAAGGAGAGCCCTGCAGCCTGGTAGGAAGGATGAGAAAATTGAAAACTAGGCATGTAGGTGAACCCGGAGGAGTAGACATCAGACACATTTCCTTCAGAGCTCTGATGGCACCTATTTTATGGAATTACTGATTCTTAAGAGTACTCAAGCAAAGAAATTTGATGCCGGTTTGATCAATTATGCTTTGCAGTATCTTTTTATCTGATTAAATCTATTGAAGTTAATATGTGAAAGAGATAGTCCTGCCTACAGTATAATAATTAAGCTGTGACAGCTATTTCATTATGAAGTGCATTTGACAATTAATGTCATGCATTAGATTAATTGCAGACCATTTAAAAATACAATTTTGAACTTAAGCAAAATCATTTATTGTACTTAATAGCACTTCAAGATGTTTTCTGAATGCCTACATAAAATTTTTTACTCTGTATCCTTTCAATAGCACAACATGCTAAAAAAATATTGGTGGTCAATGTCTACTTGTTTGTTTTCTAATATATTTGATAAATGTGAAAAGCATAACAAATGTTAAGATTATATTCAAAGTTAAATCAGTAGGTAATAAATTTATGTAATGAAACTTGAAGAAAACCCCAATATATCTCTTCCTAATATACATGCCCTTTGTACCGTCGACACAATTCATGAATGTTTCAAAAACAAAGATTCTCAAGTGAAGTAATAGAATAGTATTCACTGTGTTTATTTGGAAAACAGACTTAAAATTTCCTTCCAAATAAGTTTATAAGAGAATGAAATGTATGTTTCAAAATTTTAACCATATACAAAAATCTAATGAATTCTGCCAGTTATGTCTTAGTAAGATCCAAAATTCTAAGAATTAATTGAGTGGCATCTTAAGAATTTATTGAGTGACAGCTTTAAGTTAAGTAGAATGTATTTTCCATTTTAGTTGAAATTCTTGCTTATCTGTGTTTGACTTGCTTATTTTCAGTGGAACATAATGTTGGACTTCTAGAGCCTGAATTAATGTGCAACACTAGTTTCTACATTCCTTTAGAAACAGTTCTTAAACATATGACAAGTCATTTGAGATGTAAGCTTATGTGTCTACTGCATGTCTCAGATATTTTAATTACATTTCATTAATTCAGAATCACAACACATTTTCATTTGCCTAAATATGAAAACGCTGAGACCTTACATGGTTTTATGCATCATAATTCCACATGAAATTATACAGCTATAGCTCACTAGTTCTTTAAGTTTTCACTATTAATATACACATAGGATGCTAAGATGTTTAGGGAATAGCATTTCTAGATCATGTGTTAAAATCAAACTCAACTCTAATAAAGAAAATACAAACCTAAAGGGTGACTACAGTTATAGACCCAGATCATTTTGAATGATCCATCCATACATGAGATGATCTTTAAAATATTATATTTTAAAGAAGGTAACCAAAGTTAGTTTTGATGCAATAATCATAAAATCACATAATGAGAGATTTCTTGACTATGTTGAAAACTTTTCCATATAATTTTCAAACTGAGAAAAAGTATCTTTAGCCCTTCTTTCCTCTTGCCTGGGACTCAGGTATGATGGCTGGTGTACTATAAGGGTATTGGACCATGTGGCAATCTAGGATGAAAGTACCATCTAAAATGATAGAACAGACAGAGAGGGAACTTGCATCACTGATGCTATGAATCTGTTTAATAGCCCTTAACTGTCTTTCTTCAGACTTCTTCATATCTGAGAGAAATACATGTCTATAACGTTGAAGTCACAGGGTATTTTTTTACTGTATGTAGCTAAACTTATTTTTGCATGATTCAGACATTTAGAATTATTTGCCCTTGAGTTGAACTTGTTTTTCTGATTGAAAATTCCACCAACATATTAGAAAGACTTGATTACAAATATCATGTTATTGTATTGTAAGCAACTTTTTCCAGATTTCCCTTATTTCCAACAATCAAACCAATGACTCCTTCATTCCTATTGTCTATTTGCTAGAGAATGGAAGAGAAATGGTATCACGGCCCAAAAATGGGCCAAGGGTAGGAATGAACAGTGTTAGGTGTGTGGGAATGGATGGTGACCATTTTGAAGGGCAGCTATAATTCTCCAGAAATATACATCTGGTAGAATTGCCAGGGTGAGGAAACATATGCCACCTCACAAGCAGACCATTAGCTTTTAAGTTCCTTTCTTTGCATCACCTACAGTTTGACTGCTGAACCTACGATGATGATGAGACAGCAATGGAAGAGAAAGCATTTCCAAAACGCTAATGTATCAGATTAGCATCTATGATACTAGTCCTATTGTGCCAAATATATTTGGTGTAAAAGTTACCACATCCTGGGCCAGCCAAGTGGCTCAGTTGGTTAAGCACTCACTCAAGAGTGAGAGCTGAGCTCTGAGCAACAGCAGTTTAACGTCCAGCCCGAGCTGAAAGTTACTACATCCTCTTTATTTTAATGTATAGGGGTTTGGGAATCTACTTTTGTATTTTGCAAGCAGATTAAAGAGAAAAAAAAACTAATGTTCATGATTTGCAGTGTTAATAGGTGATGCTCTCAGACTGGTGCCCAACAGAGATAAGGAATAAAGGAACACAAGTTTTTATGAAGATCCTTCTGTGGTACCTAAATGGATACATCATATGTTTAATTTATTCAATACTGGAACATCTTAGGCACAAATAATGACTTTTTTCATGTGGTTGTCTTGGGACAAAGTCTCTACCTCTATAGTCTGTAGGTTAAAACATTGTCAATAATATTTGTGTTACAACAAATCATTTTTATAAGCATTAAACTAAACATAAAACATTCGTGTGGTTGGGAGACAATTTCAGCTTTCCTTGAGATATAGTAAACGTATTCATTTATTTTTTATTATACTATATATAGATGGATGGTAAAGATAGGTGGTCTGCCGAATAGTAAAAAGTGATTTAAGCTCTCATCTCACCAAGTCCAATATTGGGAGGTATACAGGTTGGGGGATAATTAACTTTTTCAGTAAAAGCAAAGTTCTTGAGGTCTTTTATGTCCTGATGTGGATACTGTTGGGGCCAGGAAAAAAGTGGTTCGACAAGAGGCCCCTGGTCTCTGTGAGGTCCCCCTGCTATCCTGGCATAGGCAGCATTGAGCTGGACATACAGGAAGCTTTGGAGACCGTTTTCTCATTGCTACCATGGGTTGTGTTGAAGAAAAGGGAAGAATGAGTTTAACAAGAATGAGAAGAAATGATCACAAGGGTCAACGTGGAGATAATTATAATTAAGCTTATAGAACATAAGTGACTAACTGGAGGTGTTAGTAACAAGGAAAAAAAAGAGTGTAGGACAATGGTAATATCATTAGATAGAGTTAACCTCAAAGGGACAAAGTTTATTTTTTCATGAGGCTAAAATCATGTATTTTTCAAGAGACAGGAGATAAAAAAGAAAATGACGCTACTTTTTTTTTTATTTTATTTTTTTTTTAAGGAGTGTGGAAGATAAATAGTCCCCATATAAGGTATATCTCAAAGGAGAGCCAACATTAGTGAATGTAAAAAGATCCAGAGAGCAACTGAAGAGCTTAAATTAAAAAATAATAATAATTGAGGTAGAAATTTTAGAAATTTTGGTCAACAGGTTAAGAGGGAGGTCAATAATATTGGACTGATGTGTTTGGGGAACATTTAGAAAATACAGGAAGGAGTAAGAGTACAGGTTAAAGTGATACATCATAACATAAAATTGTGTCCTTAAATTACTTGACTATTGACTCCAATTTTAATATTATTGTTACTAAAATGCATTCTTAATTAGGTTATTAAATATCCTCATAATTAGTGCTTTTTTGCTGAAATAAATGCCTTTACAGCATTATTAACTGAAACAGCTAATGCAAAGTATGCATCATTTTGTAAAGCTCTGTTTCAGCAGTATTTGTAAATAGGTTAGCATATGGATACTTGTGTGTGCGTGCGTGTGTGTGTGTGTGTGTTTAGATACATATTTATTTAAATATTATTTGAAAACATTTATTTGGAAATATGTGTGAATGTTAATACTATTAACTAGTAATGTATCTAGTATTTTTTGGAAAAAAAATACACACACACACACACACACACACATAATACATAGAATGCTGATTAAAGCTAGGATTTCTTCAAGTAGTTTAATGTGGAAATTAGGGATTTGTGAACAGATAAATATACAATTTATATTAAACAATGTAAGAAAGTGGTTTAGAAACACAGTTCTATATATCTTCAGAAACAAAAACATATCTGTATATTAAAAGTACATGTTTATGTGCATAGAATCTCATTTTTATTCTCTGTTTGGCAATGACTGATATTATATTTTATGTAATCACTATATGTTGACAGCCTCATGTAACCCCACTCTCTTGCTATATTTGCTGCATCACCATCCATTCTCCTTCCTAGTAAAATAATCTCGTTTCTCATTGGTATGATCTGTGTGGGGGATTGGTCCCCATCTCTATATAATAGATGTGAACTTCACCCAGGGTAGATAATAATCACTGGTTCCAGTAGTGGATTCATAGATGCTCACATAAGCAATGCAAAAACAAATGCAATCTTCAGAATGTCTAACCTGGCAGATCCACTGGGGAAGAATTTCTTTTCCTCAAGTTACTGGCCATTAGGATGTAAATCTTAGGCCACTATGGCTATAGTTTCTCACAGCTCTATACCTCTGTATGTATTGTTCTTTTCCTCAGCTACACTGCTATTCATTATTCATCTGGCAAATCCCTACTCATACTTCATGTCAAATACTCTCTCTATTCTTAAGAAAGAGATGTATAATTAGGGAATCTATTCTACCTAGGTTTAGGCATTTCATTGTCCATATTTCCACTTAACTTGAACTTTGCCTATATTATGATATAAACAATGAATGATTATTTTATTGACATACTTTTATTCTAATGTTAATTTTTAAGATTATAATATTAAAATGCTGTAAGAGATGAATTTTGTTCAAGATGGTGTTCTGATCAAATTATTTGAGGACCACACTGTTTTGACTTTGCTCAGATGCATACTACTAGAATAAATGAAGAGAATATTTAAATACAATAATTATGCTTAGCACAGTAAATATTTCTAATGTCCAGAGATGAAAACGAAACAGACTACTAAGCATAGTTGGCATGAACCGTTTACTGATTTCCAAGTTGGAAGAAGGCCAAATCAGGCTGGCAAGTTTATGCCTTGCTTTCTACATAAGATGATGAACTAGAGCCAGGCTTTTTGCTGAGGCAGGACTTTCAATTTACAAAAAAAAAAAAAAAAATTGAAATAACTTGCTGAACACCTTTTCATGGAACTACATTTTATCTGAAGCTGTGTGCTTAGTGGGAAGAAAGTAACACATAGTGCCTTATAATGAAGCCTTCTGTCAAGCTTTCATTAGGTATTTGTGTTGTGGCCATATCTGGAATGTCCCCAATGTCTGTGGGTTGGGAATCCCTAAGCACCAATATTTCATATAATCCGCACATTTTAATCCAAATTTGTAAGGGAAAAATAAGGATGCACATTATACATGGGAGCACATTATGTATAGCAAAATATGGTATAACCAGATTCTAGACTTTGCAATACAATTGTTAAACCGCTACTAAATAGGAAAAGGAGAGCACAAATAGAAAGAGGAAAAATTACAGATCAAAACCTCATGCTTACAATTATCTTGTAAAGCAAAATTCCATACATGTGAAGAAAATTAACATATTATAATAGATTATTTGTTATAATGGAGCTAACCCCAAAGCATTAGTTGAAAATGAAAATGAATACCTTTAAATGAAATAAAAATAATTGAGGCATCTGCAGTACTTAAAAATTAATGTATGTAAGTCTCCAAAGATATAAATGAAGTAATGATAGTCATAAATAAAAGAAATTAGTAAACATAATCTGGCACATATTAAACATAAAGGGCAAATTTTTTTTTAAACTGGGAAATGAAAAATATAATTACTGAAATTTAAACTTGAGGCTGGAAATGGTCAAGAAATCATTAAACATCAGTGTGTGTGTGTATGTGTGTGTGTGTATATTATATATATTATATATAATATATATTAAAAAGAACAAATGAATATAAAAACTACAAATCCTGGATATTAAAAATATTGTCAATGAGATTTAAACTTTAGACTTGGTATAGTCCAATAATCAATAAATTACAAGATTGTACTGACAAACTCATCTAGATTACAGCATAAATAGGAAGAAAAAATATTATCAAAAATGTGAAAATGAAATTAAGAGACATAAAATAGTTTTAGGATCCAACATAGGTCAAGTGGATATTTAAGGAGGGGGAAAATAGATGGGTTATTAGGGGAAAGTATTAATAGAAGTGATGACTGATGCTTTTCCAGAATTAAAGGTAGACATAAATTATTAGGTTAAAAGTTAATTCCAAGGAGCAAGTAGAAGAAAATAAAAATAAATTATTCTTGAACACAAACAAAAATACTGGGCATATCAAGGATAATAATATAAAACTTTAAAAGCTACCATAAAGAAAGACAGATTATCTACAAAGGAGCAATGATTTGACAGACAGCCAACTTCTCACAAGCACCAATAGATTGCAAGAAACAATGAAGAAATGCTTTCAAAGTGCTGGGGAAAATAAACAGCTGAAATAAAATTGCATGCACAGTAAAAGATAGTCACACTGATGAATGTAATGGAGAAATAATGAAGCCAAGAAGAGCGATATGGAATGTCAGGATGTGATAGATAGGATGGTCGGAGACATTAAATCGCCTAACCAGAGAAGGCCTTTCATTTAAGAGGAGATGCCTTGATAGACAGCATGCTTCTTATTAGAAACAACAGATGATAGATGACAATGGTGAATTATGATCAAAGCCGTGAATAAAATAAAAAAAATCAGGCTAGGGCTGGGAGTATCTGTTCTAGGATGAATTATACAAAATGAATCCTAAGTATTGTTTAAGATGATAAATTTTAAAGAAGGGAGAGCTGCATGCAAATGATGTTTGTTAGAGTGCAAATGTTTATGACAGTGTTAATTTTTTTTAAGAAACTAAATAAATTATTTAAAAACTCGGAACAAATGAGCAATTGGTAGAGCTGGATAAAATTTAAGATTTTGATGGAAGAAAAGTGTTTGAATCAACACATGCACTGCCCTTCTAGTCTTATGATTGCAGAAGTCTATGGTTATAACATTGGGAATCTAGCAATAGGACAAGTTCTAGAAGCGTCAATAACAAATTTTTAAAACATAGAGATGAGAGAAAGTTAATTAAAAGAAGTAGTTTGCACACTCATTAAAGAGGGAAGCAGTGAAAAATACTTAAGTTTTTCTTCAGTACAACCTGGAAAATAATTTCATATTCATATATTTAATGAATACAAAACACAGTTTCTTTATCAATTAGCTTATATAAAAATATTTATTAATGCCCACTTTATGTCTAAAACTATTTTTTCCAGGAATTGAGGATAGAATATTATACAAAAAATAGAAAATATTTTCTGTATTCTAGACAATAGTAGAGAGGGAGATAGACAATAAATAAAATAAATAAGTAAAATATAGTGTAGTTTATATTACAATGAGTGCTACTTACAAATACTGAAGCAGGGAGGTAGAAAGAAGAGTATTAAGGATGGGAAAACATAATTTAGTTGGAATGGTCAGAAAAGTCCTCATTGAAAAGGTGACAATAAATTTTGACCTAAACATTGAAAGGGTGCCATGAACCCATCTTCCTATATCTTTATCATTCCAGCTTTAGATTTCACAAAAGTCCATAATTCATTTCAGCCTTTGTCATAGCCACATTTTCAGAGCATGTTAATTTCTTTTTCACTTTAGAAATTCTACCTATAATATCTTACTTCAAAACTTGCTAAAATTATATTATCAGCTATATATATAATTTTATATTTTGCTATGTAATGTCATTACAGGTATTTAAGAAATACAGCCAACTATTTTAAAGGCATTTGAAATCCTATCTGTGCTTCAAGACCCAGTTCAAACCACTTCCACCCAAACTCTTTCACATGTTTTTCTTAGAAGAGCTTTTTTGGCTTATTTATTATTGTTCATTATTTACCAGTCCTTTGTCCTTCATGAATTGGAAACTGTATCCCTTAGACATCTTCCTATCCAACAGAATATAATAAAGTTCTCTGTTAATAATAAAAGCCAAAACTGTAGGACAGAAGGAGCCAGGTGAGGGAGAAATTACTGAAATCTCAAGAGAGTAACTGTATGAAGAGGACCCTGGGAAGGTATGGATTAGTGATGTTAAATGTATACAGCAATCCACAGAGACCAGGCCCAGAGGCCACAGGGAAAATAAATACCTGATATCTCTCTCTTGTCCTACTTCTTATTGGTGCCTTTGATATATTTTAATAGAATCAGGAGCAGAAGGACAGGAACCTGTTGCACAGTTCATTTCATCTTCCCAGTGCACAAAACAGGGCTGACAGGCATGGGGAACGGACCCAGAAGATATGCAGCCCCTATGACCATAGGAAACCATGGAGATCCTTAACAGTCACGAGCTCAACTAATATTCTTAAAGTATTGTTGGGATAGGTAGAACAAAACGTAGAAAGCCACAGATTCGGATTATGGATCTTCTGTCAACATTATAAATCATAGTGAGAGGTATGATTTATTATTATTATTACATATTTCACGTCTAGAATTGAAAAATATTTTTCCTCAACAGTTTTAAGTCTATTGATATTCTGTTGGCCTGGAGTTTACTTTTAAAGGCTAACAATTGACAATAATATCTGATTGTACATACTCATATCCAGATTCATCCATAAAATTGTCATTTCCATGTCTTCATCCATCTTCTTAGATGGGAGATTTACAGGTATAGCTTTTGTCTAATGGTGTGAACTGCAATACAGTTCATAGGGAATGCACAGAATTTTAAGAGAATTTTATTGGTAGAAACACTACCGACTTTGATTGAAAGGGATAGAAAAAGTATCAAATTTAAAAATAAACAACAAAAAAAAAACCTTTTAGATCTCTGATGTACTCTAAGCAGAAACGGGCTGGAAAAAAAAAAACTGCCCAGCAGCAAACGTAGGCAATTTCTTACGGAAAAGAAAGGGTAATGCAGAGGGCAGAGCCAAGGGTCATGGGAATTCATTCACAGTAGGATTGAGTCCTAATGAAAGAAATAAAAAACTAGTGGCAAAGGACCTCAGATTTGCTATGGGCCCCTCTTGTTTGTCCCCTTTTAAAAAGCCCATCCCACCGTCATTTGTTGGGTAAGGAGAGAGAGGCAGCTAACTTGTGTGTTTAGTTCACAGCGATTCAAATCCATACTGTAGCACATGAGAAACCACACCAAAGAATCTGCTTCTACAACTGAGCTTTATTTAAAGAGGTCCTGGGTCTGGAGTCTGTGCCTGATGCGATAACCTGCTGGGACGTTGTGGGGAATTGGGGCAGGTGTGGAAGTGTCTGCTTTCTATTATGGGAATATGACACAGAGCTGTCACAGATTGTGGTTTCCAAAAGAAGACACTGAAACATTTCTGGCCCATGTGTTCTTTTAGAATCTGTCACTCTTCCATGGACATGGGGATTCTATTCTGCCTTCACTTGAAATTGAACATTTAAGAATGCATTGGCCAATAGTTTTATTACGAGTGATGCTGCCTGGCGCCTGATTCCAGATCATAAAATCTGATGTGGCTCCTGCCTGACTCTCTCACTTGGGATGCTTGCAACCTCAATGCTGTGAGGAAACCCGTGGTAAAGGTGTTCTTTCCAATGGCCCCAGCTACAGACTGAGATGGCAGCCAGCATTGACTCCCAGGCATATAAGCAAACACACCTTCAGATGATTCCAGACGCCAGACTTTGAATGGCAGCAGACCATACGGAATGAAGCAGAGACATGCTGTCCCTGCTGAGCGCTGTCCAAATTACAGGTTGATGAATAAATTAAATGTGGTTGCTTTAAGCTAGTAAGTTTAGAGTTTGCCTATTACATAGTAATAGATAACCAAAATAATTTGCTTATTGTAAGTACTCAATAAGTATTAGTGGTTATTATTAAAAGGTAATCAGGGTTCTTTTTCAGTACTCTCTGGCTCTAAACAGGTACTTTTAATCCCTATGCCATAACAATATCACTTCTCTTACTCTGTATTGTCAATTAACTTTATTTATTAAATTCCTATGTGCTTAGATACTATATAAAAATAACCAACTCTATTTATCTGGATGAGACTATTTCCTGGGGCAGGATGCAGAAAGCAACTGATAAATAATAACAGATTAAACATAACAAAATGGTATACAAATTACCATATTCTTTAGTGATTGATTTCAGTAAGAAAAAGAAATGAAAAAGAGGGCAAATACCTAATGGTTACAATGGAGATGATAAACAGGCTTTGGGTTTCATGAGGGCAGGGTTTCTATATCGTTCAATTCAGTGTCCCCCAAACCCAAATCCAGCACAGTGCTTCACACATAATAGGCATTCAATAAATAGGTAATAAACCCTAGGATTGCAGGGTAAAACAGGTGAGCGACAGGTTCAACACATGAGTGCAGAAAATGTTTCCTGAAGGGAAATCTCACTGGAGCCTCTCATTTCTCAATCAACACTGAGGTGCATAGCATAAGTGGGTTACCTAAGTGTGGGCTCATGTTTAGTTTAACTAGTTCAGGCCCATGTTTAAAAAAAAAAGTTTCAACTCTCAGCCCACTTTTTCGTATTTCTCCTTCCATCTTCAAAAGCCTACGATTCTCATCCTGATCCCCTGTACTGCATTCTCTCCCTGGCTTCTTCTTCTTATGAGTTTAAGAGAAAATACTTGCTGTTTGCGTTCTCAACAAAAATCACTTGATAAGTTTTGAAGTTTCAAATGCATTGTGTGAGCATGGCAATTACTTGGGGTAAATTTTATCAATCAGCACAAGACCCCTTCTGCGATATGCCTTTTACTATTTTCTCCTGCCTTTATAATTCTCTCAATTCTCGTCTCCCTTCCACATTTTACAATTGTGTGCACATTCTATAGACCTGTGATGCCTAAGTGCTCCTGGGAACCCACTTTTCTGATTACTTTTTTACTGCATGAATAAAGCCCCTGTGCTGTCTGGTCAGACGTGGAATTGATTTTTCATTCTGCTTGGTATGAATAAAGCACAGTCAACCCCTGCAGGTCATTAGTGATATTTGTCCACTGCTAGGTTCTCTCTCTGCAGCTTCTCTTGTCCTCAGATACAAATTCCTCTCTAACCAGTTCAGAAAACTGTTGGGGATTAGTTGAGGATTACACTATTTAAAATGTTTTCCATTTAGCGCTATAGCTGTGTTACATTAAACCATTTGCAAAATTTAAATAGCTATTTTTTTTAAAGCAAGATAGTGTTTTAAGTTCTTAAAGACGTTTTTTTTTCCCCATCACTTAATGCTTCATGTGAATATTGTATCTGTGGTCCGTAACTCCAGTGACGCCTTAGAAAAATCAGAATAGTCTGTGATGATAAAAGTAAAAGACAGTTTTCCCCAAGCATTTGCTCAGGAATCTAAACACCTGTTTGTTTTTGCCCCTCACTGTTCCCTCTCCCAGATCAATACCTTTTTTTCTTTTTTTTTTTCCCTTCTGACTCTGAGTAATAACAAACCATCATGTGTTCCCTGGTGAAAGCTGGACCAGTGGACGAGTTTACTCTGCTGCTTTGGGGCAGCTGCCCTATCAGTGCCTGATTACTCTTCCCACTGCTTTGTATTTCGAGCTTTCAGTCCTTTCACTTTTTTGTTTCAAATGCTTTCTCTTCTCTAACTCAAGATACAGCTCAAAACTTTGACTAAGCCAGAGTTGGGAGTTGAAATGACCTGGACAAAATAACATCCACGTTTTGTAAAGTAGCAACGATGTGAGAGACTGTTTAGGACGCATTATCTTCTCAGGACAGGTATCTCTGGGAAGTGATTTGTTTATTTTGTTGTCCTTCAGTGAGTAATTTTATGGTTACCTATATAAATAGAGTGACTGAAACTTACAATTTTTAATGTCATAAGCACTCAATTAAAGCACTTTAATTTACTTGTGTTTCACAAATTATATTTAGATGACCAGTGGCCCCATGGATTATGAATAAATGTTAGTTATTTTAAAAATTAGATGTATTGTTTACATATGTGTGGGAAATGCTGGATTAAAATAAACAGATTTTCCTTTATATCTGCTTGATATGACATCAATCTTCTTAAATTGTCTCTCTGCGTTAGCTTGTTTACCCCTTTCTTTTGTTTAAAAAAGTCCTTTTAACATTTCTTGCAATGCTGGCTTGGTGGTAATGAATTCCTTAAGCTTATTCTTTTCTGAGAAGCTCTTTATTTCTCCTTCAATTTTAAGTGATAGCCGTGCTGGATAGAGCAATCTTGGTTGTAGGCCTTTATTTTGTGTCACTTTGAGTATCTCCTGCCACTCCCTTCTGGCCTGTAGAGTTTCTGATGGTTGCTGGTTGGGAGGGAGTGGGGAAGAGGGAGAGGGGGAAGGTTTTGGACAGTGTATGTGGGACTACAATGTTGCTGCAGGGTTATGGGGGCAGTTCTGGGAATGTAATTGATAATGTTGTGAAGAGACTATTATGTTGTGAGAAATAAGTCAGTCGGAGAAGGACAGGTACCATGTGATCTCACTTGTGTGTGGAGTCTGAAGAGCAGAGTGAACGATCAAAGTAAACAGACTCATAGATGTAGAGGAAAAACTGAGGTTGCTAGTTGGGAGGGGGGTGGGAATGGGGGGAAGGGCAAGGGATTAGACAGCATAAATAGACAACTACAATATTGCCACAGGGATATGAAACACAGTTCGGGGAATATAATAATGTTGTAAAAATTTTGTGGCATGTCAGATGGTCACATGTCTTGTTAGGGAGACCACTTCATGGATGGAGTAGAGGCTTGATCACTGCACTGTACACCTGAAGCTGGTGTTGTGTAGTATTGTATGCCAACTGCAACTGAATATGTGGGTGGTCACGGGATGTGGAGTATACTGTGGAGGGGTGTCAGGGGAGTTGTGATGGATATGTATGATATGGGGGGGGAGTGGGGTGGCGAACTGGGGGAGGGGGTTTTCACTTTGGGGGGTAAAGAGTATAACTATTGCATTGTGTTGTACACCGAAAACTAATAAAATTAAAAATAAATAAATAAATAAATAAATAAAATAAAAAAAATAAATAAATAAAAAATAAAATAAACAGATTTTTTTTTTACAATAAATTTCTGAGAACCCTTATGATGCCAGTGATTGTAGCAGTTCCCTAAGATCCTACTTGAAGTTAACTTTCACAAAAATTATTTGACCCCATGAAAAATTGTTCATAGATCATAGGAGATTCGTGTTTCATGGAATTCATATCAGTAGAGGAGTGTACCAACAGTTGCTTATATGTCAAATGAAATTTATATTAATAATTCTAAAAAGCATTTGTTTTTATTTGGTCACAGTGAACATAACCATAAAATAGATCATTGACATGATATTTGATATTTTAGAGAACTCACTATTTTTCTGTATCTGTTGATTACGCATGTAACAATATAATTGTGCCATATGCAAAGGAATAACTTATATCAAGTTATAGTCTTGATATTTTAGTCACATTTACCAAATATTCCTCTTTGCTGAAGAACTAAATAGTTTTATTTATTTTTTCCCTTGCCTCTGATAGAGTAATGTTGGCTACCTACAGTGTGCTTAATCAATACCTAAGTGGCCGTTTCGTGCAATGTAGCCTTCTGGTTGGTGGAAATTTCTCCTGATACATTCAAGTTTTCTCTCAATACTTTCACTGTAATTCTGGCCCAGGATATCAGAAAACTCTGAGAAATCTGTAATCCAAAAGTAGCAGAGTTATTTAGATACCAGTGCAGCTCCCGCTGTAATAGATTTCTTTACCTACTGAGAATATGCAAGATACCCACTTCTCTTTTTATAACCATATGTCTATGATTTAGCATACTCCCATATTTTTTGCCTTTTCCATACACACCTCTCTATCTCTACCTGTTAAAAATATATTTTTATTTGTTACCTTTCAAATGAGATGTCTAAAAAGTGTTCCCAATGCTCCAAACCCAAATTGATCAATTCCATCTCTTTAATTCTCATAGCACTTTGGATTTCTCTTCTCTCTCACCTCCATCACCTATTGCTAGACAATAAGAAACATGCCTTATCATGGGTGTGTTTTCATTGCCATCACTTCACCTCATCTAACAAATATAGGAATTTAGAAAATGTTTCTTGATCTGACCTGATTTCATACAATAAAATATGTATTCCTTGTTTTCTATTGGAAGATAGAGCTTTCTTCTTAAGTATTGGCAACTCTGCTTTAAAGGTCCTTTTTTGTGTTTATTTCTTTCATAAGAGATGTCAAGCTTCATTTTACTCAATTTGACAATGAAAGAAAAAAATAATTTTTATAAATAGTTCTACTTGCAAATAATTGCAGAATGC
The DNA here is from genome assembly GCA_033961575.1 of Aselliscus stoliczkanus. Lineage (NCBI taxonomy): Eukaryota > Metazoa > Chordata > Mammalia > Chiroptera > Hipposideridae > Aselliscus > Aselliscus stoliczkanus. Next base: position 10,750,553 of record CM066727.1, read on the forward strand.
TTTTCAAGTATAAAGTGCTGTAATACATGTTATGAGATAATCCTCAATATTGTTGAAGTGGGGTACAATTACCTATTGCAAAGAAAAACAAAATGGTATTAGGACTTAAGACACCACCTCTTTCAATCTCCACAAACACTCTTCCTCTAAATAACTGCATGCATATTTAATCAATTTTAATAGGTTCTAAATAATAATCCTACAGTTATTCATCTTATATATACTTGGTTGCTCATTAAGTTAGCCTCTCTCCAAGCTGAATTCTCATTTTAGAAATACACACATATATATTTTGTTATATATATATATATATATATATATATATATATATATATATATATATAAAACAAAATCCATTTTTAATACTTAAAAGACTGTAATTTTTCCCTAGAAAATAAGCAAGTCACTCAAATCACTTAATTTTATAAATTTGTGACTATATTTAAAAATTATATCATTTTAATTTTACTATTTTTTTATTGTATGTAAAATGTATAATTCTTAAGTTTACCCTATTAAATCTAAGGCTATTTTTTACATAAATGATCCTCAAGAATGAAATTTACAACTATTCTGAAAGAAAAAAGTGATACTCTTATACATTTTTTTAAGGACCTCAGTGCTGAAAAGTGTTCAAGAGGAAAATGTAATGTATAATTATTATTTTAAAATTGGAACATATTTTAGAAACAAATGTTTACTAAGTGAATAATGCAATATTTGAATTTTACAATGAACATTATTCTTAGTTTCACCGAGAAATATTTTATTTATTTTAAAAATGGTGAGAGTTATAAGATATAATGTGAAATTTATTGAAAATGCTTCAAACAGTAAGTGTAACTAGCCCCTAAATTACATTCATTACTAAATAGGGCTGATTATCAAATCAGATACATTCCAAACTTGATTTATAGAATCTTTTAATTACAGGAGACTCTAGGGGTCATAATCTTAGTATTGTATCTGAAGGAGAATGTTTTCTGAGATGTCACTGACAGGCACTGCTTAAATATTTTCCAAAGTTGAAATCTCTGTTTTATTGTTGTTTACTTCTTTGTTGTATTTTGTTTTTCAGTTTATGAACCTGGTATATTTTAGTGATTTTTAAAAATTCAATTATACCTCCGTTTAACACCAGCTCTTATTCTACTTACTGAAATATATAGCATAAGTCCAACCATTTTTTTTCTCATAAAGGAGCTGCTAAATTAGCAAATAAAAATAAAAGACCACATTGAATTGTGAATTTCAGATAAACAACAAATAGCTTTTCACCCTAAGCATGTCCCATGTGTTTCTCCCATGCAGTGTTGCGTCTACTCATTCTACAAAGTTATTCACTTTTTTTCTAAAATTCAAATGTAACTTGAAAGTCTGATTTTATCTGGCAACACTTTTTGAAAACACTTTCCCATTCTAACAAATTTCTAGCCTCTTTATGTTTAACCTAAATATATCAATTTAAATATTGAGAAATAACAGTTTTGTGTGCTTTCAGGACTCAGAGTCACCCTGGGAATGTTGTATTTATGACTACATGAAATTACTAGGATTATCAAGTGTAGTTCAAACCAAAAAAAATTGTTGGGGTTGTGACGTTCCTTAATCCTCCATTAATGTAGTTGAAGGTTCAATGTGTCTTTGTTTGTATCTGAATTTTTGCAAAAGTGACATATTGCTGATGTGCATTGTTCTTGTGTCAACTGAAATACTCAATGCTACCTGATGTGCATTGTTCTTGTGTCAACTGAAACACTCAATGATACCCCCAAGGTATCATCCCATCTTGCTATACATATGCCATGGATTCTGAACCTAATAGATATCATGTTCCACTTAGTTTTATCTTTAACTCAAACTAAATAATTTTAGCTGGTGATATCTCCCATTACTGAAAATGTTCTCTGCTTTTCAAAGGCTTCCTAATAACTGCCTTTATGCAGAGCACTACAATTTTTTTCTTTTAAAATGTGGTTAATTTTGTAAATGCTCACTTATTCAAATAATTCTCAAGAACATTCATTTTGTGATATTCAAGTTTTTTCTATACAAATGGGTTAATAAGGGTAAAATATTATTTTATTATTATTGCATTCATTTATGTCTTTATAGTTTTCATTTTTGATGAGGAGACTTGTAGAAACAAAGTTTATGTTTCCTGAAAGTTATTTTGATAAGAATGGTTCCACTTTATGATGCAAAATTATTTGACAAAACCTGCTTTAATGGTGGTCAAAGATATCTTATGATTTAACACTCAGCTACTTTGGGCAGTTTGTTTGAAAATGTGTACTCTGGGCCACAAACTGTAAGTGTATGAAGATATTTTAAAGTATAAATGACCTACAATTGACATTAGATAATATTTACAGAGATACTGATAGAAGGATAAACAACTACCTGCAAGGTTATTTTTGCTTTTTTTGGACAACTTGTCCTCTAAAGTATAGATGGTTAACCCATATTTTTGTAACTTGTAAATCATTAAATGTAGAATTCTGTGCAAGCTACTAAAAGGAGCCAATACAGACCTTCCTACACTGTGTTAATTTCTAATGGGGTTGAAATTGTGTTTTAACTTTATTAAAACTGGTTTTAAAAAATACATACATACACACACACACACACACACATAAAATATATGTATAGCAGATCGAAATTTGATCAAAGTTTCAACTACATATAACTTTTCTAGTAACAAACCATGTATGATTGAAACATGAAAGTAAGACATTTTGAATACCTTTTGTGAATAATTTGTTAGGCAGCAATTTGAAAGCTTTCACAGCTCCAATACAAATTTAGAATGGATTTTGGTAAACATATTGAGGTTATGTGAAAGTTAATGCATTTTTAAACAGATAATCCTACCTTCCTGAATAGAACATCAATTTCTTGGAAGCAGGATGAGAAATAAGTTTTAGAATGTACATACTTCCTGATCTTTCAAATAATATCACAAATGATTGTATTTTAAGAGGTAGAAAAATAAACCAAAGGTTATGATTTTCTTTGAACTCATACATTATCTAAGAATCCAAAATTTAATACTTGCTTATTTGGGAATATATAAGAATCAATTTCAAAGACGGTTCTATTATTATACAATACATAATCCAAATACTTAATGTAGAAAATAAAACTTTAGGACCAGCCAAGTGGCACTGTGGTGAAGCTCTGGCTTGGGGTGGTTAAGCATTGGCTTGGGAAGCCAGCGGCCCTGGTTCAGGTCCCACATATGAGGGCCAATGACACTACCTTCAAAAAAAAAGAAAAGAAACCTTTAAGTAATATATCCTATCATTATATTCTAATATTGACTTTTGTGGAATCATCTTTGAATATGTCAACAATTTGCCATTTTAAATTATGAAAGAAAAATGGCAGTAGATGGAGTTAAACAGGCAAAAACAGACTTTATTCAAGACTATTGCAATAGAGGAGAGAGAGTGAATTCATCCCCTGAAACAAAAGGTGCTGGGGCGAGCCAGTGGGTAAGTCACAGAGGGCTTGTGTAGAAAGGGTTGGTAAATATGATTAGGTCATCTGTGTGTGCCAGCTGTGGCTTCTTAGGGCATCTACCCTCCCAGAGAGATGGAGAGAAGGCTACCATCTCCTTAAATGATTACATTTCAAAGGGATGGCTCCAGGTCCTTGATAAAGATATTCCTGGATTGTAAAACTGGCAAAAGCCTGGGAGAAGATTTATATCTAATGGGAGAATATAAAGAATTTGTAATTATAATTTTCTAAAGTAAAAGCACTAAGGGGGTCAGGTTTCTAAGTCAGGAAGAAACCCATATACAGTTTAATCAAGATGAGGGAAAGGTTAGGGCAATTTTCACTGCATTTAAAAAAAAAATGGAATTCATAACAACCCACTTCAAGAAAATCTCAGTTAGCTTACTGCATCACAGATATGTCTTTTGCCTGTATATGTGAAACATGAAAAATATATTAGATATAGGATGAACCAAAAGAGATAGTTTAACAAAATTGTCTTTAGTTTTTGCTAATCAAGCACTAACATTTTGATTATTATTCTTTCATGGCCAATACAAGATTTATTACACCAAGATAGCTCCAAAAAAGAATATGTCTTTTTATATAGCATGTGACATATTTATTAGTATTCCTCATAATACTACTATGAATTCCTTGAAATATATACTCTTTATGATGCCCTATGCTGTAAGATTGCTACAACCTATTTTGGTTACACAGACACTAGATTTCTAAGTTTTAGCAGTTTTTTATTTTTTTTTTATTTTAGCTGTACTTCAAAGGTAATATCAGGTTCAACTGCCAGAAAAGAGTCCTAGAAAAGAGTTTTTAAATTTGATGAGGGTATTATAATTTTGGACCTTACTGCAGATTATTTTGCATATCATATTCCATATTGATAATGGTTAGATACTTCATTAATTAAATAATAATATCCAAAACTTAATGTTAGTACTTAATACTGACATACTCTCTATGACATCTTTTTGTAAAATGTGGCATTATCCACATTTTACAGATGAGGAAACTGAGACAGAGAGTGATTCATAACTTGCCCAAGGTCACACACATTGTGCCATGCTGCATAAGAGACCAAAGGAGAATTGGTGTTAAGTTGCCTATCAACTGTCCAATAGCATCACTTAAAGAGACTGAGGTCCACCACTAAAAAGGTATCACTGCCCTTCCAAGAAAAGTTTCTCTGCTGTCATTTCTGACTATTTTGACCATGATTTTTCTAGAGTTCCTTTGGAAATGTCTCTATTTTCAAAGTTATACAATTGGTTATTCCTGCTAGGTTGAAAATCCAGCTCTTGCTTCTTGGCCATGTGCTTTGTGATATTATGCAAGTTTTTTTCTGTTTCTATTGCATTTCCTGTTATATTTCTGATATCTCTCTCTCTCCCTCTCTCTCTCTCTCTCTCCCCCTCCCTCCCTCCCTCCCTCCCTCCCTCCCTCCCTCCCTCCCTCCCTCCCTCCCTTCTTTCCTCCTTGGATAATTCTCACTTGACAGTCATGTTCAAACTATTGTTCGTCTTCATCCAGAAATGTTATCTTATCACCTGTTCTCTTCCCCCTCCTCACTTCCCAAATATCTCTTCTGTACTGGTAAAGACTTTTATACATTTTTTTTTTGAGGGCAGTGTCACTGGCCCTCACATGTGGGATTCGAACCAGGGTCGCTGGCTTCCCAAGCCAGCGCTTAACCTCCGCACCCCTCGGTCGGCCCGAGACTTTTATACATCTTGTACTTTCCCCCTATAATACTTTCACATTCCATCGCTACTGCTTGTTTGTGTAGATCTCCCTCACTAATGGGGGCTCCATTTTACTGCCAGTGCTTAGCACAGCACACATCACTGTAAATAGTAAATGAGAGCGCAGTGAATGATGAATGAATGAATGAATGAATGAATGAATGGGTGGATGAATATAATAATTATTCTAAACAATGTGGAAAATGAGGAAATAAATTAACTATTGGTAGTAAAACAACTGAAATACACTGCCTTTACTTTCAAGCTACTCTATGCCCAGGTGAGAACGTAAACAAACACACAATCTCAATAAAGTTTGTAGTGGTTGTCCACAGTTTTTCCTGAAAACATTAAGGGTGGTTGTCTCATCAAAGCCTAAAGACTAAGGAAAGCTTCCTGAATAAGTATTCTGATAGCTTAGAACTGATCATTGAGTTCAATTAAAACTTCTATTAATCATGGAATATGAGTGTTCCAAGGATAAAAACAAACAACAAACAAACAAACAGTGTATGCAAAGGTCTAGAATAGGATGTAATGATACATTCTAGGAAATTGGAAATAATTCATATGGATAAGAATGGCAAGACATGGGGTTGGGGAATACAACAGATGTCAGACTATTAAGAAACATGTGGAATGTAAGAACTTTTAGGAATTTGTTGGTGGTGCATTTTTTTCCCCCTTAGTATAATTAAGGAACCATAGGGGTTTTAAGCACAGGAGCTCCAAGATCAGGTTTTCATTTCAAAAAAGACATTTTTCATTATAGTGTGATAAATATCCTGTAGAGATCCAAAGCCAGCAGCAAACCTGACCCTCCCACCCCCAAAATCTTGCAATAATATACATCAGAAATGATGGTCTTCTGAAATGGGAGAATAATGGAGCAAATGATATAACAGTAAAACTTTGGATTGCGAGTAACTTGGTTTGCAACTGTTTTGCAAAACAAGGAAACATTTCTATTACGAGTAATGGCAAAAACAGCTATTAGTTTTGCACAAACCTAATAATACATTTTAACTTGGTAAACGAGCGATGTCTTGCAATATGAGAAGTTTGTTTCCAGAACAAATTATGCTCGCAAACTGTATATTGTTTTGAGATTTTGTTGATTCGATTGGTGTTATTTGGGCGAGGAAGGAGTCAAGTATGACTCCCATATTTCTGCTTTGGAAATTGGGTAAACAGTTGTTTCACCCTGAGAATATGAGAATATTCAGGTTGGGGGATGTGGATGTGAGAAATGTTGTATTCAGTTTCATAAATTCTGAGTTTGAGGCACTTATGAGATGTCATATAGTCCTATCAGTGAGAATGTAAATACCTATCACATGTAAATACCTATCAGTAAGGTATTCTGACATGTAAAGCATGTAAATACCTATCAGTAACTAACATTTAACTGGCAAATGAAGAAAAGGACAATATAAGTTACTATAGACCAGTGGTCCTCCACTGTGGGCAATATTGGCTATATTGTCCCCCAAGGGATATTTGTCAATGTCTGGAGTTATTTCTTCTCATCATGACCGAGACAAGGGTCAAAGGTGAAGCATGCTATTAGCATCTAGTCAGCAGATTCCAGGGATGGGCCAAAGTTGCTGCTAAACGTCCTACATTGCATGGGACAGCACCCTACATGAAGAATCAGTCCAAAATGTCCGTAGTGCTGATGTTGAGAAATCCTGCCACAGAAAAAGAAAAAAAGAAAATAACTATGTAAAATCTGAAAATACAGACACCATTTAAAGGAAGAAAAAGAGGAAAGATGCAGATAGAATTTTTCTTGCAAAGGATTTACTGGGGACATAGTTTTAATGAATTAGAGTATCAGATGACAGACTGAGATGTAAGGGGATTGTTGAGAATTTCAAGGAGGCTTTCCTAGAAGTTTGACTGTGAAAGAATAAGGTAATGGCGAGATGGTGGACAAAAAAAAAAAAAAAAAGTTGCAATAAAAGGAGAAAAATATCAAGTCTTTAAAAAAAATCTGGGGGACTTAAAGAAACTTAAATATTAATGGATAATGGGCATGGGATAGGAAAGAAAAATGAAACTGAATGGATAGTCAAAGGAACAGACAAAAGGAAACAAAGATGGAGAAAAATGAGCAGAAAATGGATAATGAATGAAGCAATGGGATGGGATCAAACCTACAAGACTAGTGAAATACAATTTCCACTGAGGAAAGAAGGAAGAATACAGAAATTATGAATTCAGCTATTGTGTAACATTTTGATAGTTATAAGATAGTTCTTCTCTTTGTGAGTTTGGAGATGAAGATGTTTACTGAACATGGGGAAGGGTGGTAAAATAGGAGATTTGATTATAGGAGAATGGATTTACAGTGTCCATCCTGGGCAGCAGGGAAGGATCTAACCAGGGAAATACAAAAGATTTATGCCTAACAACTGTGGTGATAAAGTTGCTGGAAAAAAAAAAAAGGAATATTCTGCAATAGAGATTGTTTTATATCTTTAGCTTGTAACTTCTACTAAAATCATCTGTGCTTTATATCTTTTATCTTCCTACATCCTCCTGCCCCCCCCATACTTCACTTGTCTCATACATTATTAGTTTTCTTTTTTTTTCTGAAAGCTGATCTTTTTACCTGGCACTGGTGAATTGCAGTATTGAATGGGAAGGACTAGGATAGTGTAATACACTATTTCCATGAATATGTGATTAATAAATCATAGTTTAGTTCTGAATCTCTGAAAGCAGTTGAATGTTCGCCATCCCCACGGATTTTCATTAATATTTCTGCCGAATTTCAATATAAAGCAATCATCCTATTTCATTTGGACAATCCGCATTGTGAATAAGCCTAAAGATTTGAAGCTCCTGAGCAGAATTTAACACACGTTCTCCTTATTGGAAAATACTGTTAGAAATGTTATTTGGATTATAAGCAGAGCTTTCATTTGTGGAGCCCATGGCAGTCGGTGTCATAAATACACACATACCTTTGCCTCAGCAAGGCTCTAAGTACATTTCATGGTACTTTTCATATACACTGGATTCTATTTGTTTTAGCGCATAATATAAATTCTCGGCTGTGACACATGATAAAGGAAACACTTTTTAAGAAATCTGTATGGGTTATGCTGCTGTGTGCATCCCCAGGCCTCATGATTTATTGACTGCCTAAATAATCCCTTATCATTATTGTTTGTTTTTATACAAAACTACTCATGAGGTACTCAGCACTGTATCAACCTCTCTTTGCAGTGTCTCTTCGTCAATGCATTTGCCCTCAGTTACTTTCATGAATTCTTCTAGAAGATAATGATAGCATTTCACATTCCATACCACTAACCACACTGCATGCCACAGAATACAAATGTGTCTAAGGTGGTGGTTTCATTATCTTAGGGTCAGGAGAATTTCAAGAGCTTTAAAATTACCTCTAGCAACGATGCAAGTGTCAGCTTAGTTTTAATAAATCTTTAGGAACAGCTACAAGTTACTTCTAGGACATCTCCCTATTTCTAGAAATACATCATTCAGCTTCCAAATCTACTATCAATATCTCACTAAAGAATTTCCACTATTAAATGCAATGCTGTACTTCTCATGTATTGCTTTCTGATCACTTGAAATATCATTAATCCAAAGTTTTCCCAGAATCAATCCACATTTATGCTAGTTATACAAAATTGGGCAGAGAATATAGTACAAACAAAACAGAGGAAAGGATATATAAATGGATCTGTCACAAAGAACATATAGACGAGATGGTAGAATTACAGTGCCTGTTGTTAGAATCCCATTACTAAATATGGGCATGTTAAAAGCCCAGACATTTGGCAAAGTGATTTTTTTTTAGAATAAAATTTGATAAGTAGTGAATTCAGCCAACCAATATGTATAGTGTAACATTTCTCATAATATGCAGCCAAATTCAGATGTTTCCCTTTTAACTTCCAATAAATTTGACCATATGTTCTATGTACAGAAAAGCTGAACTATGGAGGTTTGCTTTTCATTTTTGTAAGCTACTGCCATTATATAAGACGATGACCTTTTTTTTTTTTGCCTTTTCGAATGAACTATGCCCCATTTTCAAAAGGTAGTGTGGTATTTAAAAGACAAAATAGCTGTGTCTTAGAAAGGAAACAACTTTTGAAAAAGTCATAAATACCACAGGATACCCATCTCATCCCATATATATCTATCACGTGAGCTTGTTCAGTTGCATGGCATTGTATATTGTTTGTTCTCATAGTCCTAGTCCAAAGAAAGGCCCAGCATGGGAGTTGGCAAAATATATTAAAAGAAAAGTGAAGTGACTGAAGTTTGCCTGAAACTTGAGGATTTTTCTAATAGCAAAAATGTATATCCTATAATATTATTTTGATGCTAAATGTTAAAATATTAAGCTTATTCATAATTTAAACTTTGATTTTTCTTTTAGCTTTGGATTTAAAAAATTATATTGAGATTAAAGGGTATCAATGAGGTTGTATACAAACATATTAAAAGATAAATGAATAGGCCCAGCCAAGTGGCGCATTGGTTAAGAGCTGGCTTGGGACACCATCGGCCCCGGTTCGGATCCCACATATGAGGGTCAGTGACACTGTCCTCTACAGCTAAGATGGTGAACAACAGCTGGGCTGCTGTGAGTCCCCGGGTCAGCATAGCTGCAGCCCCTGCAGCAGTGGGCTGCCATAGGCTACAGTGAGTAGCCAGTAGCCAGCATGAGAGGCTGGCAGCCGGTGTGAGTTGCCAAGAGCCGCCGTGAGTGGCCATCCAGAGGCTGGTGATTTATTTGCCTCACCCTGGAAGAGTGCAATGATGATACTAACCATGGGCCAGTGAAGCAGTGTCCTCCACAACTAGACTGAAGAACAAAAGGACACTAACTTGTCTGTTCCCCTTTCCCAGTTCCCCAACACTGCTCCCCTCCCCAATCCCCCAATTTCTTTTTTTAAAAGGTAAATGAATATAAAAATAGTCATTTTCTATAATGCTGATATTGGCAGTCTGACTCAGCTGTTCACCAACAATGAACATTGTGATACTGAACCTCAGAGTTGAACCGTCATATCTCCCCAATAACTGGTGGTACCGGACCATCACAGGCATTGCTGTGTCACTTCTGTTTAATTAATTAAAAAGGAAGCCAGTGACTGAGGTAGCTCTAATACCCTAGTAAGAAAACCAAACTGAAGCCTGTAAATGCCTCAGGGTTAACAAATTAAAACCTGAGGACAACCAATCACACACAGCCAAACAAGACATTTCCAAATAAGGCAAATGCTTAAGCTATAGCAAATCAAGTAATTTCTTTGCTTTACTTCCGCCTTTTCTCTATAAAAGTCTTTCCCCTCTTTGATCCTGTTGGAGTACTCCTAACCACTTCTGTTTTCTGAGTTGCCATTTCCAATCAATTTTTGCTCAAGAAAACTCTTAACATTTTTAATATGCTGCAGTTTGTCATTTAACTGTTCACATGTCTATATAACTTCAGCATGGAGCAAAAGACCACAAATACTTAGGGAAACTGGATCAGAAAGTCAAAAAAGAGAAAGTCTGGCTTAGCTGCAGGCCTCTGGACTGCAGACTCAAAAACCCGAAGCTGAATAAGTGAAGGGGTGGGAGGCCCCAAAAGTTTAACACTAATGAATGTCCCATCAGAGAAGAAAACCTCAGGAGTGAGGAATAGGTAAACCCTCACATGAGTGGTTTTTAATTTACAAATTATCTTTTAGTCTGACCTTTGATTTGTTTGATGTATTTCTGTCAACACGTTGTGTGGCTTTTCTTTGCTCTGTTTCCTCTTTGCTCAAGGAATGACTTGCTTCTAAAATTATTTGTTGCATTGGTCAAGTTTTTATCATTTCTCTTATTTCTAATACTACACAGAAACTATAAACTTTTATCTATTCTTTTAGTAGCAAATTTTAATATCTTATACACAGATATTTAAATTTTTATTTCTAACATGTCTAATTTGGAGATTATCTCTAGCTGCCTCTCTAATTAGATAAGGACTTTATCATACTTCTAATTAAATATCTCACAAAATTTTCTATTATTGTTCTAGCTCATGTTCATCTTTATAAACATACCCCCCAAATAATGTTAATATCATTCCCACTGTTTATTTTATTAAATACACCCCAAAATTACTGTCAATATGGCCCAGTTATTTATAGTAAAAGCTTAGTGGATTTAGCATCATCTTTCACTGATTTCTTTTTTGTTCTCTCTTTTTTTCTGGGTAAGAAAATTCATTTTCAACCTAAGCACGAGCAATAAATCAAATTTAATCTGAATAAACATTTCAATTGCAACACATATTATTCCAGAAGAATAAAGAGAAAAAGAGAGAATAGCCAGATGTGGGTAAAAAGAAAAATGTTGGGTGAGTTTTCCTACGAGCGTACAACCACATAATCGAGGCAGTATGGGACTGGCATGGGAATGAGCAAAATAGATCAGGGGAACACAATTTAGAATCTAGAAACTGGCCTGTGTGTATTGAGGATTTAATATATGGTAAATGCCATATTTTGAATTTGTGCTGATGCTTTGCCCAGAATTTTGGAGACTTGTTGTACTGTCTATTGCTAATGGTTCACACCTGCAACCTTCTCTAGAGAATTACCCTTCTCTGTAAAAATGATGTCATTGGCCTGGAAGGTTTTTGGGTTTATGCCTGTCCCCAGCTCAGGAAGCCAGAAACCAGTCACCAATGGGGGGCTTGCCAAGGGTCTCCTCATCTGTCTCAAAGCACATTCCAGAGCTTTATATGCAATTAACTAGGTGTCACCTGAAGTCATATCTTGTTCAACTTGTCCCTTTCTTCAGCTTCCCTCATGCCCTTAGAGGTGTCTTCAGAGGGATCTTTCCTAATAGATCCTTTGCATTAGAAAACCCCTTTTCAGACTCTGCTTTCACATAATCAGAACTAAGAAATCACTTTGTTTTAAATCTTGGGATGGAAAGCACCTTCTAAAATATGATAGTAAGCTCCAAAAACATAAAGGAGGATACTAATTAAATGGACCAGAAAAAAAAACTTCTTAAGTGATATAGGGGAGACACACCAAAAAATGAAGCAGAACGAGTATACACTGGGAGAAAATATCTACAGAATATTACATAGATATATTATGCTTTCAAATTTGGAACAAATGGAACTCTCATATACTTTTTGCAGTAGTGTTAATTAGTGCAAGGTTTTTGAAGCAGAATTAGGAAACATATTAATGTATAATAGGAAATATATTAAATAAAAACTAGACATATCCATTAAAACATAAGAAATTAACAAATGGAGATAGTTCCAAAAACATCTACTGTAGAACTGTTTATCATAGCAAAATAAAAATATAAATACGAACATAAACACCTTAAAGTTTTCAAAAATGGTTAAAATTATAGTTGTATATGCATACATATATCTAATAAGTATATTAGAATACTAATATATTTAGTCAGAATGAGGTAAATCTAAATGTTGTGACACTGACCTCCCATAAAACATTATTACTGAAAATAATTGCAAAACAACACATATATTTGTATATATAATTTATATTTTACTTATTTAAATATTAAAATATGCAAGTTAAATATCTGAAAGGATATACATCAAACTGACAGAAGTGGTTATTTCTAATGGGTGTGGATTGAAAAGGAGAAATTTTTGCTGTTTTTTTCTAAGTATTTTACTATTCTTTGAATTTTTATTACAACCAATATTAGCTTAGTTATTAAAACTTATTTTTAAGAGAATTTTCCTAGGTTAATTCATTTGCCTTAAGGTTGAAAAAAAGTAAAACAAAAATTTTCACTATTATTCCAATTTTTTTCTAATACACTGAGTAAAATAGCATTTTAGTCGACATAAGGGAATATATATATATATATATATATATATATATATATATATATATACTCTCCATACAAATAGAGAAAATGAGATTTTAGAGGTTATATAAAAAGCATTGTACATGGTGGATATATATCTAAATTTTCTTTTAGAGTTCAATAGAGAGCCCCAATAATAAAATGCGCCAGGGATCCTGGGGGAGCGGGGAGAACTCCCTTGAAAAGTTTGGAGAAGAAAATATTGAATAGAGGACTTTTAGATTTAACTGCACAATACTTATGACATATATTCTAATTGTCCTGGCTCCAAGTCATTAGTGTGTATTAGAAAACTCTTATATCACTTTAAAGCAATATATTTTCATTATTGGGATTAACAAACACTGTAATTACATTTCTTGATATAGTGCTTCTTTAAAATGTAGTAGCCCAACATTTATTGTCTGGACAATTCATCATCAAATCTTATAAAGCATTTTAAAATGTGAGAAGTTAAATTCTACTACATGTCTATCAATTTGGAGTATTCATATCTATCAGATTTATACTTTCTTATTAGCAAACCGTATCATTTTATTTTATATTAAAACAAATGAACTAACAATGTTTGCTACTGATGAACATGAATGAAAAATATCAATATTGTGGAGTTGAGCATTGCAGAGATTCAAGTTTTCACAAAGCCCCATAAGTGTAATCATAGCATCACTCTCGCCATCTCCAAAAATATAAATGCCCACTTGAAAACATTCCATGGCTCAATGAAGCCAAATAAGAAAAAGTTCCATGCAAAAAAATGTGGTAACTATAAAAACATCTAGATTAGGAAAGAATCTCTAATTTAAATGCTCAAGTTAAACAAGACACAATTAAGACTAATTTGCTTTTCTTGTCTGCAGCTGAGAGAAAGAGGGTTTCAAATTAACCTATATTATGTCTCATATTATTTTCAAATGTAAATGACACAACCCTTTAAGCACAGAGCTATGTGGTTAGTTAGTTTTTTTAAAGTAGCAGTATAACTTATTCCTTTGCCGCTTTCTAGTTTCTATTTTTTTACATCTACCCTTTTCCTTTTTTTGCTTAAACAGTTTCAACAAGGTTAAAAATTTTAAAGGAACATTACTCTCCCCATGTCAGTTGAGTAAACATAGAGATAATTTAAAACTTCCACAGTCATAATAAATTGGCCAGGTTGTCACTTGACTCCTGGTCCTGGAAAAACCAGCAGGCTCTGCTCCCATGTTTTAGCAGATGTAGCTAGAGAACAAGCCAGGTTTCGAGAATATTTGCTCTGGGCGGTGGGGGGAGACGGGGGTGATTCCATTTGGATGAAAAAGAATGAGGGCACCTCGTTAGACTCCCTGGTAAAGACTTCTTACTATTTTTCCTAGAATGTGCTGTTCCCAATTAATCTGCTAATTTGCTCCGTGGCGTTTGAGAAATTGGAGACCTCAGTCTAATCCCTTTGGCCCCGTTCCTTCTCTTTTCAAAACCTAATGGCTTCCTTGATGTAGGTTTGCAGTTCAAGCTCTGCAGGTCAGCTTTCTGTGCTGGCAGCCTATATAACTGCTATAGTGTTTACTGGCTTTATTCCACGACATCTTTATTGGGTGTTCCTGACGAGCTCTTGTCTTCACATTGTACACATGATGGAAAAAGGGAATCAGATTATTCGGATGCCTCTCTACATAAGTGTAAAACATCTTTGTTATTTGGATTTTGGCCAACCATACTGACCCGTTTGTTTGTTTGTTTCTTTCTTTTTTCCATTGTTTTATTTTGAAAATATTTTGCATGTGAAAAATCAGTCATGAGACATGCCAAAATTGTGTGTAAATAGTCTACCCTTTTCCAGACTTCAGTGTTTTTGCCATCTCCAATAATGTTCATTTGTATAGGTTTTCTGCATCAGGTTACTTTTGGCATATTTCTTCTGGGCTGTAGGTGACAAGGACAGGACAAGATATAAAGCAACTGTGTTATGGAAACTTCAAATGCTCTCTGTAAAATGTTACACTTGGCACAGGTCTTACATCATCTTATATGCTGTTCATCAACCTAGCTGCTACAAAAATGGTATCTTGATTAGACATGTATGTCCACAGCCACAAAGTAAACAACCTCTGTTCTTCCACTGAGCAGGGAAAGAGCTTTATGTGTCTGGTTGTGGGATTTTAAGGCAGTTTGCATTCCCAATTGACACTCGGCTTGAAAGGTTTTCAGATTGCAAAGATATCACTGTAAGGTTAAGTTTATAGGTTGGGCGCGGGACACTTCCTTGGGTGAATTATCTTTGATTGTCTAACCTTGTGCTGTAGCTAGTGAGGTCCGCTGGAGGGCTGTTAATTCTCAGGCTCGACAGGAAGGCTGGGTGTTATCCAACTCCCAATGGTACTCCACTGAATTGATGAAATGACCGGGAAGGCCTAATTAAAGCTGTTCAGCTCAAATGTATTGATGTATTACATCTATTACGGCTTGGTTCAATAGGTCCACCCTATGAATGCCGCCACAGCCCGTAAACAGATTGAATAAATAATGCTGCAAAGAAAGGAGACAGCATCGGAATCAAAGCCACAGAGCGCAAAATGCAACAGGGCAACCTCTGAACATTTTATCCTATTCTCCACGATAAATTACTTTAATCTTTATGATTTTTACATGTTGGACATGAAAGAGACATTTTTAAGATCTAGAATAATCTTTCGATCTACCACAAGAGCTGGTAAATGCTTCTTTTAGTAAACATGGCATGACAATATGTATCAAATCAATGTGGTTTTGCTTATTTTTTCTTTGCAATTCATTTAAAACCTAGCATTTTCTTTGTCTTCTGACTGATTCTCTTGTAAAACTTTACTTAACAGTCACTCTACTGTCTTCCTTTACTTCTCCGGCCCCAAGAGATTTGTTAACTCCTTTTTCCCTTTGCTGAATTTTTATTGTTTCAGATTTCCACAATTTGTACATTGTCCTGGGCAATAGCTCTAATTATGTTTGGTAATGAGTCGTTAGAGATTCTGGTTCCTTCTAACAGGGGTCAGCTTAGTCAGATGCAGCATTCAGTGTTATTTACATTCATTCTATTTGCATTGTCAGACAGAATCATATACTATTGTTGTAGTAAAGACTTGCTGATTCTCAAAGAAAGGATAGATTCCTTAAAAATATGCAGCCAAAAAGTTATCAAAGTTTTTTTCTTTCATACTTTTAAATTTCAAAAAATTATAGTAGATGATATCTTCCAATTGTGTTTTCTGGAAGTGATCTCACACTAAACTTCAGATATACTTTTCTGACTGCCTACTTGACATCTCTGCTTAGATGTTTAAAAGATATCTCAAACTTAATGGTTAAATATTAATGCTTGAATTTTCTTCCCTTCCTCCCATTCCAAATTTGCTCCATCAGTTTCTGCATCTCAGCAAATGGCAACTCCAGTTTTCCATTTACGTAGGCTCAAAACATACGTTCTCATGGACTAATCTGGTTTTTTCATTCTCCTCTTACAATATACCAACATATCCTATTAGTTTTACCTTCGAAGTACATTCCCAACTAAACCACTTTTCACCATTTCTACTTCTACCACTCTAGTCCAAAGCATGATTATCTTTTATTTGGATTCCTACCATAACCTTTTAGGTATCTTTAATGATTTTTCCTTTTGTCTCTCGCTAGTTGGCATACTTAACCCCTTTTCCGTACTATTCTTCATATTAAAGATGTTGAAAAGCCTAACATCACATTTGTTAGACTCCCTTTAGCTATCAGATTAGGTTCCCTCAGCCAGAGGCAAAGAGCAAGTTTTGGAAGATGGAAGTTGGGCAGGTGTCTATCACGTTCGCTTCCTGCAGAGTCATTAGCAAACCCATGGATCTCTGAGCCTTCTCAGTAAAATTCCAGCAATTAATATACAGCCTTTTCCTTGATAAGAAGCATGGGAGCAGAGGAGATAGTAGCAGACACTTTATTCGCTTTCCTGATCCCTGGATTATAGTTGTGGGCCCTCGTTTGGCAATTTCCTGTATGTCCAGAGGAGACTGCAATGTCAGGATTCTTCCAAGCAGCAATGGGTATAGATCCCATTATAGCTCCAGTGATGGCCTGAGACTAGGTCCCCTGGTTGGTCATTTCTCTATTCCATCCTCATTCCTAATGGTCTAAGCCAGGGGTCGGCAAACTGTGGCTCGCGAGCCACATGGGGCTCTTCGGGTACGTTCCATCTCAAAAGTTTGCTGACCTCTGGAAAAGCCAATCCTGTCCCTCACAACAATTTAAAACTTATTTGAGAGCCATACATATATTTTTACATAATCACCATTATGTGAATGATATCCTTTAAAATGTTATAAATGAAACTATGATAGTTTTATTTTCATTTTCAATTTTACTTCAGAGCCACATGTATGTACCCAGAGCTGCATGTGGCTCGCAAGCCGCAGTTTGCTGACCTCTGGCAGCTCTTCCATCTCAAAAGTTTGCCAACCCCTGGTCTAAGCTATTGCAGTATCCTCAACGCTGACAACAATTTTGTAAGCATCTTGCTCTCTACAGAAATATCCTTAACATACCTATAATCATATTCTTTAATTCCTATTCATTGTGTGACCCTGGGAAAGTTCATCTCTTTAAATCTCAATCTCATCACTTATAAAATGAAGATAATAGCAATGACTGCATTATCAGTTATTTCAAAGACTAATTAAAAAGTGTTTAACAAGTTCCATGGTATCTTAGCATAACAGCAATAGCTCACTTTTAGCTGTCTTTCCTACTAGGAAAGAAACTTTATAAATACATATAGTCTATGCTATCTGATTCATAAATAAACCCTCACCACCGAATCCAAAATCTGCAAATTTTAGCTGTGCAACAACTATTAGTTAAGTGTATGATATAGGAAATGAATCCCTATTAAATTTAACTGACTTTCAACTCTAACTATATCTCCAGGAGGAATTTATAATAGCGTCTTCCATTTTCTGCCACCCACCTTGTCACTCCTTAAGTGTATTATCCACTGTACAAGAAAGAATAATCTGTCTAAACACAACCTCACTTGTTAACGTCATCTGTGTTTTGTCATTACCTATAAGCCAAATTCTAAACTCTCTGTATATTTTTTCATCCAGTAAATATTTATTCATTTTACCTCTCTACAGGGCATTGTGCCATGTTGCTCAGAATTTCATCAAAGAACCTTTGGGGCAAAACTGACTGACCCATCTCAGAACAGAAGCATTTCTTATCCAATACAATGTGGATATACTGTTATTTAGTTATAAAAGTCAGTTAAAGATGGAGGCATTAAGATTGATAATAAACACATTTTTTAGGCATCTTACTTAACACTTGTAAATAAACTATTATTTATTGTATAGCTATCATTTTTATTCTTTAAATATGAGTTAGTTGCCTTGAATTCTGATTCTCATCAATATTATTACATAAGCCATAACGAAATGCACCTATCATTTCTAGTTTCAGATTCATCAAATTAGAACAACTTCAAGACATTTGAGAAATAACCTGGGTTTTCAATATATTTAATGTTTTCTCAATAATCTCTACTCATTTTACCAATACCTAATTTAACAGTAAGCTTTGTTAGTGATTCCTATCATTTTAGTGACTCTTTAAAAGGATGAATATTTTAATTTATTCAATTTAATTAAAATTATATTAATGCATTAATAATTCTACGTGAGGTGTGAAACATAATACAATTGACAGCAAGCACATAACTCAACTGGTGGGAACCACAACATTCTGAAGAAGCCCGCAGGGTAGCAAAGTTAATGAGTATTTCCTGTGCTGGGGGCATGGTTGGTATATATTACAAAGGGAATGGAGAGAAGTAGTATAAATCCTGACATGTTGTTTTTCCTTCTTGTGATGCAAGTAACTGACTTAAGCTTTGACTGAGGAGGCCTCCATCTCAAAGAGGCCTCCACTTGAAAGAAGGCAATCTCGAGTAAACCCTTTGTGGCCACACCGCTAAACAGGGACCCAGGCCACCTCCTCACACTGAGGCACTTTGTTTTAGGGCCCTAGGTTGATGTCAGTAACTGATTACTTGGGCCACTTGTCTGGTTTCTCTTCCTTGGCTTTAAATTCCAGCTCTTAGGTTTTAAATTTACCAATAAAGAGTGAGCCAGTGGAAACCCAAGGCCCCACCCTCAACCCCAGTAAAAGCAGAACCCCAGGCCCCTGTGCTGTCTCTCTCTGGGGGTGAACTTCTGTGAGTGTCCAGGTGTGCTGTGCAATTTCCAGGTCCTGTCAGTAATAAACCTGTGTCTTCTCAGTTTTCTGATGGTTATTGTTGGATATGATCTTTTTTTTTTTTTTTTGAGGGCAGTGTCACTGGCCCTCATATGTGGGATCCGAACTGGGGCCACTGGCTTCCAAGGCCAGCGCTTAACCACTGTGCCACTCGGCCGGCCCTTCTGATGGTTATTGTTCAAGGGCACCTTATAATCACAATAAGAACCACAGGGGCTAGTCCAGCCATAGCTATATTGGGTATTGATAGGCTGAGCCCAGCACAAAACAACAGAATTCATCGGATCCAGAAGTTGATTAAGGTGTTTCTCTTATACTGAACATCTAATGGTTCCTTCATCCAGCTCCATTTTCCCCATTTACTGATCATTTCTCTCTATATTTGCTCATTCTTCCTGAAAACCTCATCATTCCTGACTCTGAATAGTTATAAATCACCCCCACAAGACCCAATTTAGACATAACTTGTCCTAGCAAGTGTTCCTATAGCATTTTGTATACACTGTCCATCATAACACTTTTCACAGTGTATCGAAATCTTACATCTATTTGTGGATCTTTCCTGTTAGACTTTACTTATTAGAGGGTAGTGTGTGTGTGTGTGTGTGTTTATATACCCTTGTCTCAGTACCTTCCACAATTTCTGGAACATATTGGGTTGTCGGAAAAGCCATGACCTATTTTTTCTATGTTTTCCATTGCAAAAATGCGTCGTCTTTTCCGACAGTCCAATAGCTTGCAGTCAGTAAATATTTGTTAAAACAAAATGTTTGTTTCATTATCTGCTGAGAAAACCCATTAAGTCTTCCTTATTACTTGGGAATTTTCTAAATGCAAAATTTGAACTCTGAATTCTCCTGCTCTGATGAAAATGACCTCTTCTACCTATCTTACTTCCTCTTCTAAAAGTGTTTTCTCCCCCTCATTATTATAGTTACACCCCTATCTTCTCTTTAGCTTCCTTAATCCATCCCTATTTCTGATTCCACTAAAAGCTCTATTCTGCTTAAAATCAATTATTTGTATTTTACACAAAGCAGATTCACTAAATGTACTCCACTTCTTTTTCTCCCTCACCCATCCCGACACTGTCAGGTTGTGGGATATTGCCTGCTTCGTGCACTTGACCTGCCTTCACAAATCATGTCAGCTGGAACAGGCTGCAAAACCACACTAGTTAGGGTCAATATGAATTCTTACTACCTCAACTTTATAGGGAGCTTTGATCTTCTTCTTCGTCTTCTTTTTTTTTTTTTTTTTTGCCATTTCTTATTTTCAAAACTCCTCAGCATCCTGTTTACTTCCACTTCATCTTGGAACTTGCTCCATTAAATCTCTCATCTCTCATTTTCAATTTCTCCTTTGATTTTTTTCTATCAGTTATGGCTATCTATATTCTTCCATCTTAGTTATACTTCAAGTTTTTTTCCTTTATCATGATATGCTCCTTTTCAGTGTCTCTAATACCAAGTTTGCTGAAGGTGGAATCTATAAAATTGTCATTACTGCCTGTCCTTTCTCACTAGCCATTCTTTTTATTCTTGCGACAATAATATTACAGTACCTAAGGTACATAAATACTGAAAACTCACTGTTTTCTTACAATGTGATGTTTCATGTTTATTACCCTATTTGAATCTTCACAATATCTCTTATTTCCTTCACTTGATAGAGCATGAAACTGAGCTTTAAAGATTGGAAGCAACTTGCCAAAGGACTTACAGTTATCTGACTTCTGCCTCCAATTAGCTCTAAAAATTCTTTCTCAAAGGTCACTGGTGACTTTTTTAATTGAGGTGAAATTTTCATAACATAAATTAACCATTTGAAAGTTCAATTCGGTAACTTTTAATATCGTCTCAATGTTGTGCAATCATCACCTCTCTCTACTTCCAAAATATTTTCATCACCCCCAAAGGACCCTCTGTACCCATTAAGCTATAATTCTCCATTCCTTCCTTCACCAGCCCCTGGCAACTGCTAATGTATTTTCTGTACCTATGGATTTAGCTATTCTGAACTTTTCAAATAAATTGAATCATCCAATATATAGCTTTTCATGTCAGGCTTCACTTAGCATAATGTTTTCAATGTTCTTTCACATTGTAGCTTGTATAAATAGCACTTCATTTTAATGGTTAAAAAATATTCTATTGTAGGTTATAACACATTTTGTTTTTATTCAACCATCAATAGACATTTGGGTTGTTTCTGCTTTGGGGCTATTGTGAATAATGATGCTATGAACTTTTGTGTACAAGTATTTTTTTTGAGTATTATTTTCAATTATTTGAGGAATATACCTAGGAGTGAATTTGCTGGGTTATGTGTTAATGTTTTGATTAACTTATTGAGGAACTTACAAATGGCTGTCCACAGTGGCTACATAATTTTATATTCCCACCAGCAATGTACAACTGTTCAGGTTTACCAGGGCCTTACCAACACTTGTTTTTCTTTCTTTCTTTTTTTTAAAGTTATACTCATCTTAGTAAGTATAAAGTAGTATCTCATTGTAGTCTTGATTTGCCATTCGCTAATGATTAATGATGCTGGGCATCGTTTTATGTGCTTGATGACCATGTGAACATCTTCATTGGAAATGTTTTTGTTTTTCTTGTCGAGCTGTAAGAGTTCTTAATATATTCTGGATACTATACCCTTATAAGATAAATGATTTGCAAATATTTTATCCCATTCTAGAGGTTGTCTTTTCACTATCTCAGAGTGTCTTAATGATGCATAAAGTTTTAATTTTGATGAGGTCCAGTTTATCTCTCTTGGTTGCTGTTACTTTTGCTTTAGTGTCACATCTAAGAATCCATTTCCAAATACAAGGTTATGAGGTTTTACTCTTACATTTTTTCCTAAGAGTTTTACTGTTTTAGCACTTACACTTAGATCTTTGATCCATTGAGTTAATTTTTAAATATGATATAAAGATTTCATCTTTTTTCTTTCATATGAAAATCTAGTTGTTTCAGCATCATTTGTTGAAACCACAGTTCTTTCTCCATTAAATAGTCTTGGCACCAGTGTTAAAAATTATTTGAACAAAAGCATAAGGTTTATTTCTGTACTCTTGATTCTATTCCATTGTGAAATATGTCTGCCTTTATACCAGGACCACACATTGTTGAATATTGTAGCTTTGTGGTAAATTTTGAGATGGGTTAGTATGAGTCTTTTAGCTTTGTTTTTCCTTTTCAAGAGTGTCTTTTTGCTTTTCAGAGTCCTTGCAATTTCATATGAATTTTAGGATACTTTTCATTTCTGCCAAAAAGGCAAATGATTGCATGAATGTGTAAATTGCTTTGCGAAATCTCTTAACAATATTAGGTTTCCCAGTCCATGAATATTGGATGTTTTTGCATTTAATTATGAATTCTTTAATTTCTTGCAGCAATGTTTTATAATGTTCTTGTGCAAGCTTTGCACATCCTTGGTTAAATTCATTTCTAAGTATTTACATTATTTTTGATGCGATTGGAAATATAATCATTTCTTTAATATTATTTTTAGATACTTTTTTATTGCTAGTATAAACAAATACAACAAATTTTACCTGTTGATCACATGTTCTGCAACTGAAACCATGGAAAGAGAAGCTGCAGATAAAGGGAGACTACTGTATTTCATTTATTGATGTCTGTGTATTTAACCTTGCCTCCTGGGATAAATCCCACTTGATCATTTTGGATTACATCATAATATGTTGCTGGATTCAATTTGCTAATATTGTGTGGAGGGTTTTAGCATTTGTATTCATAAGGGATATTTAGATTTGTAGTTTTCTTTCCTTGTGATAACTTTGTCTGGCTTTGTTATCAGGGTGATGTGCCCTCATTAAATGATTTAGGAAGGGTTTTAACATCCACTTTTTGGAATAGTTTGAAAAGAAATTGTGTAATTTAACTTTAAATGTTTGGTAGAATTCAATAGTAAAGCCATCTAGTCTTGAGCTTTCCTTTGTTGAGAGGTTTTTTTGTTTTGTTTTGTTTTTAACTGATTCTGTTTTTTCACTTCTTATATATTCATACATACTTCTGTTTCTTTCTCATTCACTTTTGATAATGAATGTGTTTCTATCAGTTTGTTTATTTCATCTACGTTATTCACTTTGTTCCTATACAATTGTTTATATTATTCTCTTAAGATCCCCTTTCTTCCTGTAAATTCAGTACTAGCATCTCTTCCTTGATTTCTGCAAGCTTGGGTTTAGTTAGCCATTCTTTTCTTAGTTTCTTAAGATATAAATTTAGGGTTTTGACTTGTGATCTTTCTTCTCTCTTCAGGAAACCTTTTAAATCTCTACATTTCCCTATTAGCACTGCTATTGATACATTCTGTAAATTTTGATGTGTTGTGTTTTGGTTCTCATTTACCTCAGAATATTTTGTAATTCTATTATGACTTCTTCTCTGACCCATTTTCATGTAAGAATATGATGTTTGAATTCTACATATTTGTGAATTTTCTAATTTTTCTTGTTGATATCTGGTTTCATTCCTTTGTTACTACAAAATATTAAATCTATATGTATTGAGACTGGTTTATCTTGGAGAATGATCCACATACACTTGAGAAGGATGTGTACATGACGTTTTTATGTGGAGTGTTCTGTGTATGTCTGATAGGTTTAATCGGTTCATACTGTTTTCAAGACCGCTACATTTGTATTAATTTTCTGTATGGTTCGTTTATTAATTACTGAGAGTGAGACATTGAAATATCCAGCTATTATTGTGAAATTGTCTATTTATCTGTTCAATTAGGTCAATGTTTGCTTCATATAAATTGGGGCTCCGTTGTTAGGGGTGTATGTTTTAATCAGTCTTCTTAATTGATTAACGCTTTCTCATTATATGGTGTCTTTCTTTGTCTCTATTAATGCTTTTTTGACTTAAAGTCTGGTTTTCCCTGCTATTAGTAAGCTACCCAGCTCATTTTGGATTGCTAGTTGCATGGAATAGTTCTTTTGTCCTTTCACATTTGCTTAGTCTTTCTTACACTTTTTCTAATCTGTTGTTTAACCCATGATTTTTTTAATTTAAGTTATGCTGTTTAGCTCCTGAATTCTCTTCATTTCCTTTCAAAACATGTATATTTTTATTAATATTCTCTACTGGTTGATACATAGCTTCATCTAGTTATTTTTCAATGACCCTTTAACTCTTTGAGCATATTTAAGACAGCTGGTTGACTTCCTTTATTTAGGAAATCCAAAGTCTGGTCTTTGATAGGAAAAAGTTTCTGTTAATTTCTCTTTTTCCTGGGAATGGTCCATACTTTCTTTTTTTTTTTTTTTTGAGTGCTACATAATTTACATTAACAACAAAGCATTTTAAATATTTTAATATGGTAACTCTGGAAATCAGGTTATTCTTTTGCTTCAGGATTAAATTTTTTTTTTAACCATTGTTTATAGTTGTTTGTTTCTTTGTCAATTTTTCTAAACTATTTTTTAAGATTTCATTCTTTGTCATATGTGATCCCTGATGTGTCTGTTCCTTTAGCTTGCAGCAACAAGTCATTTGATAGATTTCCTTAAGTACCTAGAACAAACAACAAACAGAAAACAATACAATTCTTGTCTTTTGCAGATTGACTCTGTGCTAAGGTACTTCTCCTTCAGTGATTGCTCAGGGCACTCACAATTCTGCCTTAACATTCACTTCCTATTTGTGCTGAGCATAGAGATCAGCTGGACTTGAAACCCTCAGGTCTTCTCAGGTTTTGTATGTTTGAACATGTCTTCTTCCCTGGTCATGCATCTAGCTTTCCACATTTTTCATTCAATGCAGGAGATTTTCAAAGCCCCTATGCTCTAAGTAATTATCTCCCCATCTTTTCTTCCTAGTCTTTTAGCATGTTTATTGTTTGTACCTCTAATCTTTTGCCCTAGGAGGCTGTGGCTTGTTTATTTGTCTTTTTAAATTTTTGAGTAATGTCCTCAGTTTTGCTGCTTTTCTACTTTAAAAGAGTTCGAAGTCAGGTGCATTGTATCAGTCCTTGAGGAGATTTCCAGGCAGTTGCAAATAGACAAACACAATGCTTTGGAGACAATGTCTGCTCTGGTCCTTCTGGAATGAGGTACTTACACTGGGAACATGAGTTACTGTCTTCAAGAACATAGTCCTGGTGAGGACAGGGATACCGTGGGAGGTGACTATGTTAAAATAATGTGAATTGCTCCAACAGGCTTTAAGTTGCCCCGCCCCCCTTTTTTTAAGGTTTTATTGGGGAAATGGGGGCAGAAACAGCATTGGGGAATAGGGGAATAGGACAAGTTGCTGTCCTTTTTGTTCTTCAGTCTAGTTGTGGAGGACATCACTTCACTGGCCCATGTTGGTATTATCATTGTACTCTTTCCAAGTGAGACAGATCGGTCGCCGGTCACTGGACAGCTGCTCATGGCAGCTCTTGGCAGCTCACATGGCTGCTGACCACTCACGGTAGCTTATGGAAGCCCACTGCAGCAGGAGCTGCAGCTTATGCCATCACCAGCAATTCACGGCAGCCAAGCTCCATGTTGAGCTGTTATTCACCATCTTAGCTGTAGAGGGCCGTGTCACTGGCCCTCATGTGGGATTCGAACTGGGACCCTGCTGCTCAGAGCTGGCGTCCCACGCCAGCTCTTAACCATTCAGCTGGGCCCATAACTTGCCCTTTTCTTGATTAAGCATTTATGTGGTTGCTGTAAAACATTTATTATTTTCCAGAGTTGATGCTAATAGTTCTCTCTCTCTCTCTCTCTCTCTCTCTCTCTCTCTCTCTCTCTCTCAAACATATCTCAGAGATATATTTCTATTGAAGATTGGGCTCTTTGAGTTCCCTAGTCTAACATTTTAACTGATATCCCATGATGACTTCTTAATAGCCAAATTGAGCCTCACCTTTATAAAAATATGTTTAATATTTGACTTATTGACCTCAGTTCCCTAACTCCCATAATTCTGAAATATGTGCATATATACATTGAAATAAAAGCATTTTCCTCTTTTTCCTCAAATCTATATGCTGTAAATTGCTCTCTGATTTTGTTTTATACTCCTTTCTTAGATAATACATCATTTCCATTCATTTCTCTACTGTATCTGTTTATATTACCCTAACAGTTTTAAGCTATGTCTTGAGAATTTTTTAAACTATGTCTTTCTACCTTCCTTCATTCCTCCTACTATACTTTCCTCCTCTGTGTATTCCCCCTTTCTTTTTCCACAAAATTTATAAAACATCTCATAGTTGTTAAGTATTATACTAGTCGCTAAGGATTAAGAGATAAAATCAGCCACCCCCTTAAGTAGTTCAGAGCCTAATGAGATATTCAGCAAATAAATAAATGTAACACTGTTTAATGATATTAAAATAGCAGTGATCACAGAGCCTCATGAGGAGAAATACAACCCCGGATAGTAAGGACGACCATAACGAGAAAGTACTCGTGGAGCCAAATGAATAAGGATAGAAGGAATTAGCCAGAAGAGGTAGAGTTTCAGTAAAGGGCATATGGAGAGGAGCCCATGTTGTCATTAAATTATCATTCCATGAAGTGACACAATATAGGGAGAAGCACTAGCTAGGGCTGGAGAGGGTGGTACTTGGCTGTCAACTTCATTATCTCCAACTCCATGGTTTTTATTGGTTTTACCCAAGTCATCAAGGCAAATTAAAAGCTTCCTCATATGGGTTTCATATTATAGATAATTCCATATAACTAGTTATGTATATATCTAATTCTTTTATTAAGACAGAAAATCCCCTAGGGACAGATTCCATTGAATTCTATATCTGGACCTCATTCCTCAGAAAATTCTCTGGCACAGAATGCATACTCTGTAAGGATTTGAATTGAATGCAATCTATATATCTTGACATCTGACCTCTTCCATGAGATTGTAAACTGCATTTCCATCCATCTGCCCATTGTCCCACTGACCGGATAAATTCAACATGTCAAAGCTCAACTTTATTTTGTCCCACGTCCTGAATAAGCCACATCCCCTAACCTTTTCATTTGTGTGTATGTCAGCACGACTCCCCCAGTTGCCCATCCTTTAAATCTTGGAGTAATCATTGACCTATTCTCTAAAAAATGTTCCATACCAATCATTGTTGATTTGACCTCTGCAATGAATACTGAATCTACCTATATTTTTTCCATTCTATCACTGCTTCTCAAGGTAAAATATTTTTTTTAAGCCTGAGATATTTAATTGTATTGTTTACTGAAGACAGTGAATAATCTTAAACCTCAAGAGTGGCTAATGAAATAATAAATAAGAGGTCATTTTAAAGAATATTAATAAAAAATATAACAGGTAGATACAGTGGTAGAATTTCAGGTATAATTGAAAAACTGAAATTTTATATGTAAATAGAGCATAAACAAAGGAGACAATGAAGACTATATATGTTATACCTGGGAAATATAGGTAACATGATTTAATGAATAATATGTTTTAATTTTTTTTTATTTTGAGATAAAAACATCTTTGGGTCAAAATCATGCTTTAGGCAGAATGTTTATTATGTTAAGGATGGATTGGAAGCAGAAAAATAACACAGGTTGTTGTATTTTAGTTTATTTTTTAAATTCAGAATTATTTTCCCCACCATAAAAATGTTGTTAGAAATGGACATTGGATTCCTTGACTAGTTCACAATCTTATTGAAACCTCAGTATGCCTACAAAATAAGATTATGTGTATTGGTCTTTAGACCAGTTAATTTCAAGCAGTTCTAACACTAACAAAATAGTTTTTTTCATAGTTCTTACTATTTAATAATTTGTAACTCTTACTATTTAGGTGATTTCTAAACTCTGTATCCATCATTCCAAGCTCCAACTGTGTAATATAAAACAAAGTTGAAGCCAATAAGACAGTTTAAGCATTTACATAAATAATATAAACCTTATATATTAAAACAATTTTCAATAACTCAATTTTATAATAGCTGAGGGGAATTGTTTTTTCCAAAAATACTTGCTTATAACTCTCCTGTCTCTATAATTTGCAAAAGTCTTTACTCCTAGTTCTCTTATTTTTCAAAAACATTTAGAATAAGGTATTGTAGAGTGGAAACAGTTGGGGAGTTTCTTAAATGTTTGCTTCAGGAATACAATTCCTGAAGTTTGCTTCAGGAATAAAGCAAGACATAAATTGACCATAATATAGATTTTTTCAAAGTTACTTAAGGCTTGTTTCACTAAAACAACTTGTTGAAGTACTGATTGAATATATAAAAATAATGAGCTTTATACTTTCACTACCAAATTCTGAGCTCAGATCAAGTGAGAGATGGTTACAATCAATCTGTAAGTAAATATTGGAAAAGCATACTTCACTGATATTATCTTGTTTGAGACTTTTCCCCAGAAAATATTAGAATTGAATGTTTAAGTTGGAAAAAAAAATGTCTTTGTGTCTGTGCCATATTTTTAAGTGTTTTTTTGTGTCACATATATATTAGGTGGGGTGTGTGTGTGTGTGTATGTGTGTGTGTGTGTAATAGGCTCATGCACTTCTGGTTTGTAACATTTACTGCTTTGTTATATTGATATTGTTGACGATTTGCCACCATATCTATGAAGATTGGTGATCATAATTTGTTACAAATATGAGCTCTGCATCAGCTGTCTTAGCCACAAAAGGCCTTTGGGACCATTGATATTATTAGCCTATCCCTAGAGCTGTGTGTACAATGGCTTCCAGTTACTATCATGTGTAATCCATTCTCCCTACCTGGCTTTCCCACACTCCCCATTCTTTCTTCCTCTAACAACAAAGTATTGATTGTCTAAAAGCAGTTCCTACAGTGTATATAGTCAATTCTCTAGTCCTAAACTGAAAGTCTTTTTCACTTCCTTCGTAACTAACCCACAGAAAGGGTGGCTGATGACAGTTTGTTTTGTTTCAAATTTTTTTTTATTATTATTAAGTTTATTGAGGTGACATTGGTTAATTAAAATGTATAGGTGTACAATTCTATAATACATCATCTGTATGTTTCATGATGTGCTCACCACCCAAAGTCAAATCACCTTCCATCACTGTACCCTACTTTACCCTTTTCAACACCGCCCCTTCCCCTTTCCCTCCAGTAACCACTAAACTGTTATCTCTGTCTGTGAGTTTCTGTTTGTTTGTTTGTTTTATATCCCATATATGAGAGAAATCCTACAGTTCTTGACATTTTTCTATCTGACTATTTTACAGTTGGGGAAGGATCAACATAGTATACACTGACGAGAGAATCAAAAGGGTTTGGGCAACAGAGAAGCTATGTGATTTGGTGTGAAACAACATTCCTTAGTCACATTTTCTAGATCTATAAAATGAGAAAATCTGACTAACCCTCAGATACTTTCTGACTCTAAACTATTTCAGGAACATACTCAGGACTGCTAAAACAAGTGGGCTTGTGAATCAATATAATCTCTGTAATACTGGGTTGTTGAAAAACTCATGACACATTTTTGCAATGAAAAACATAGAAAAAAATATGTCATGACTTTTCCAACAACCCAATATATTTTGTAAGTGAGGAAATTATGTCATCTTGTTATAATATTATTTCTTGCTTGATATAGGCAACATGGCAGTGGATATAGCATGTAGAGTGAGGGAAACCTGGAGTCAAATACTAACAATTAAAAGCTTTGTTAACCTGGTCAAGTTACTTAACATTTTTGAATCTTAGTTTGTCATCTGTAAGATGGAGAGAAATATGTGAACCTTGCAGGACTGCTTGGCTGGACTAAAAATAATGTAAAACTTCACCCTATTTCTGGGACATAATAGAAGGATAATGTAAGATACATTTTTGTGGCACTATTATCATATTTATTTGATGGTGAATATTGTCACCCTTCATAGTACACAAACATTTTTTAATCAGTATTTATATATGAGTAAATAGGCTTAAATGAGGAAGACACCTGAACACAATTCCACCCACAACCCTCATGAGATAGAACTGACAGATCCATGCATACTGGGATTCAAGAGGTAGAGTCTACAAGTATATAGATGTCCATATTGCCGCCATAAAACCAGATAAAGCAATTCTTAGTAATTAAATAGCCACTGTTGCCAGCCTCTGATGCTTTTTCTGCTCCATCATTCACTTAGTGAATAATTCCTAAGTACCTACTCTGTACAAAGTTCTGGAGCTGAAGCCGTGACAAAACCTCTACTCCTGATCCAAATGGGAGAAGATAAACTGTAAGCAAATGAACTAATTACTATTTAACAAGCTAGCTAGGTGGAGCATTGTACTATGAAAAACAAAATAAAGCAGAGTGGAGATAAGGAGAGCAGCAGAGGAAAGTGACATTTTATGTAGGCTTTCAAAGGATGCTGCTCTGATAAAGTGATATGTGAAAGGAGATTCAAAGGAGTTAAGGGACAGTCTTCTTGCTACGTGAATGACAGCATTTGAAAGAGAGCAGAGAACAAAGGCCCTGAGGCAGAAGAATACTCAGGTTGTTCAACAAACGAGGTGATGCAGACAGAATGAGAGAGAGTGAGCAGTTCATAAGAGATAAGGTGTGCATGTGGGGAGAACATAGTAAGAAATTAGGATTTTCCTCCATGTGAGCTGGGACACTGGAAATACAATTTTGGAAATTAGCAGTAGAATATATAGATAATGTTTACACAAGAGATAACCTTGGAGTGAATGAACACAAAAGTCCCCTGAGGATTGAGTAGTAGATAGGTCAGCGTTGTTCTATTGTTATAATATGTTATAGATAATATGTTATGATATGTTATAAATAATTAATTTATATTGTCTCTTATGTGAATATCTAAAATTTATTAATACAGCTTCTGTTAACTTAGCTCAAACACACTTAATCCGCAGCTTGAATTGTGCTATTGGTATTTAATATATCAAAAATCATTGCATTTGAATCTTCTAAGTAGTTGTCTACAATGCATATATCGTCTTGATACAAATAACAAGGAAAACGTTCTATTGGTAATAGTCTTGATATAGAACCTAATATGATATGTGATCAGTACAATGAAGGATGATAATCAGACAATGACATTTAGAGAACTTTAGAAAAATCTATGGAGTTTTTAATTAGCAAGGTCAAATCATTACCAAATTAATAAATAAATAATCCCTCCATGACAAATACCTTTTCATTCTCAGTCCTGAAAATAGATAGACCCATAAATAGATAAATAAGTATTTCTAATAACATCACTTTCAATATAAACTATTTCTTTAATTATGGTTGTTTCATCATCTCACTTCAATAACTCTGAAATGTTAATGTATATTGTAATGAAATATAAAGAACCTGTTTACATAAATGAATATAGTGCATATATACAGAGAGATGGTGATGTGTATACTTAATTAATTCTTTAGAATTATTAGAATCATCTAGTCTCCCTCAGCTTTTGCGGGATTTGAAGGTCATTAGACATCTTCCCTCATCCTTCCCATCAGAGTTCAAAACAAAGATGATCTTAGAAAAGCCAATAGTCGCAAAATATTTTTCATGGTTACCACCGTTGACAAAATTACTGTATCTTTAGTCTGTTGATATACATCTACAATTCTGCAACAGGAGCGCTTTGCTTGTATAGAACAGTAGAGATAGTTTGGGTGACACAAAAATGACAGGAAAAGTAGAATCATAGTGTGTAGTGGTAAGAGGTGTTTTTTATTTTGTTAGCTCTTTGTCAACAAAATAGTTCAAAAGTTTGATTGGCTGGAATGATTCTCCACTTGATCTAGATTTAAGACAAACTATAACTTCAAGCTCTAATCAATATACCACTGTAAAGTATCTGTGCATTTCTGTGAAGCTGAGGCTTATTCTTTCTTAATTTGTTTTTTAGAAGGGAGCTTTTATGTGCACTGTAACTGCCACTTTCCATGGTCAGATTACACTCAAAGCATAGCCAATTAGAGGAATATGTGTTTATTTACATCTATTAGCCATCTAGAGAAAGAGAAGATGGTTGTACATATATTTCATCTTCATAAAAATGTCTGCTAAGAAGTCATGTTTTAACATTAGATTAAATGATTCCCACATATCAGGGAAAATAAGCCAAGGTAAGTGCTTTCAAATGTACAATTCTGAGATTTTGTTCAGTAATTTCAAGTAAGGTCCAAGAAACTACATTTTGATAAGAACTCCAAGAAATGAAGATATTAATCACTTTGAAAACACTGGCATTAATGGGCCGGCCGAGTGGCGCAGTGGTTAAGAGCTGACGTGTGACGCCAGTGGTCCCAGTTCACAACCCACATATGAGGGCCAGTGACACTGCCCTCAAAAAAAAAAAAAAAGAAAAAAGAAAACAGTGGTATTAGATTTTTTAAAAATTATCCTTAAAATAAACGTTTTAAGGGAATTAAGAAAAAATACCTTAATATACTGTCTGACATAAAGAAATGAAATTCAAATGAAATAATATGTTAGGAAGTATTTAATTATAATTGATAATTCTTCATTAATAATTCCAGATTAGTTTGAAATTCACTTTATTGATATTAGGGACTTTCTATTGTTTTTTCTAGATTCCATCTTAAGCTACCTATGGCAATATTCATGAAGAAACAGAAATCTATTTCCATTTAATACAAATACCAATACAAATATATATTCATTAATTCAATAATATTGCTGAGTGGTTGCCAGTGCCAGGCACTCTGACAGGGGCTGAAAATATAGCAGTGACCAGAACTGGCCCTAAGACCATGGATTTTGTTTGGAGTAGTGTCTCTTTTACTTTAATTTGCATTAGAATCACATGAGGACCCCTATGAAACCCTGACTTTTGTGATTCTATCAAGCAGATGCTGCTGGTCTTTGACCACATTTTGAGCATAAAGGGTCAGAGAATTGAAGTGTCTGCTCTAACAGTTTCTTTTATAGTGGTTCTCACTACTATATAAGTCACACCAAGATGTGCTTCTGTGGTATGTGGGTTATTTTGAACTGAAGGCAGTTGAGACCCTGCATGTTCAAAAGAAACTTTTACCTCGACCATAAAGAATTTAAATCGGGAGCTCTGACTATAATAAAATTGTTTACCAGAAATAACATTTTTATGACCTGTCTATATGGCAGGGCAAACATCTAACTATTGACCATCTGTTTTTCTTATGGTCCTGTGAATAACTCTCCTCCCCTCTGAAGTCTCAGGCCTTTTACCTCATTCCTCAGCTCAGGATGTCACATATACCTCATTTTACTTTTCTGTCTCTGAACCTCTCAAGTATGTGGGTTCTCTGAGACTCTCATGTACTGGGGGTACCCATACATACATGTATAATTAAATGTGGTTATTTTCTCTTGGTAATCTGTCTCATATTGGTTTAATTATTAGACCACCCAAAAGGACCTGAAAGGGTAGAGAAAAATCTCTTCCTCCCCAACACTGTGATAGGTGTTAGAACCAATATAGTCAGCCATGTCTTCACTGTGACATAGACAAACTAGTGATGGAAGGGTTGGGAGATACTTGCTGATCATAGTGCCTAATTCTACTCTGAGATAGAGAATAGTTTCCATAGGTATCTTTCGTGTTACAACTGATTAATCAAAGTGTCTTTTAATCTTTCAAAATCTACCGTTGTTGATACAGAACAACTGCTAAATATATTAGTAATTGTTGATAGCCACATAGTCAGCATATGATTCACAATTTCTAATGTTTCATAGAACACTGCCCACATTGGAGGGGAAAATGCCCTGGTTGCTCACTCATGGTTTGTGAAAGGAT
The DNA here is from genome assembly GCA_033961575.1 of Aselliscus stoliczkanus. Classification (NCBI taxonomy): domain Eukaryota; kingdom Metazoa; phylum Chordata; class Mammalia; order Chiroptera; family Hipposideridae; genus Aselliscus; species Aselliscus stoliczkanus. Next base: position 10,784,718 of record CM066727.1, read on the forward strand.
TCATGAGGCACAAAGGACTAGAAGTTAGAAAGTTTATTTAAGAAGAGAAACACTGGCAGAAGAGTTGCTTGCTGTAGAGTCTAGAGTAGACAGCTGCAGCTGGTTTTTATTTAGGTGGGGTTTTTGTTTGTTTGTTTGTTTTACCACATTTAAAACATTTAATAAAGTTTTCTTGTGATAGAATTTGGGTCTGTATTTGCAATTTTGCTAAAATTTGATTTCAATCATGTAGAATTTTCATAAGCCCAAATGTCATTTATATTTTAAACATTGTTGTGCTTGTAATATTTAATGTGTTTTACTCCTATAAAGAAATTTTAGGGAATTTTTTTTTGGGGGGGTAACGAGAAAAAAGAAAACAAATGAGACTTTTCTTATAGTTGTTTATGAAAGTAAAGCAGAAGTTCAGGCAAAACTCACATGGCAACTTTAGCAGCAGTATATTTTCCTGGGGAACCTTACTGAGAAAGAAACATAGTAGGTGTGCCTATCGCCAATGCCTACAGAATTCATTGGTAGCTCTCAAAGGTCTAGCTGGGCCAGATACAGAGGTGACTGATAAATTTTCATGAATTTTCCTACTTGGAGATTAAACACAATGATTATTAACACATTGTTTGTGGGAAACGAGTAAACTCATCATATCGCTCAAACGCCCGCATACAATGTGTTAAAAATTAAAGTATATAAACAGAGTTGAATAAATTTCTTTAAAAGCAAAGGTGATAAATACACAAAACTCATCATTTCTTAATTGTCTTACTACATTTTATTTATATCCATGTTCTTGAAGTTATGTTATGTAATTGTGTGCTATTGAGTATCTCCTTCCAATTTCCCATTGAGTGACATCATGTAGGTAGCTTGAAGTCATTCTTGGTTGGAATATTTACACCATGGACATTGACAACCACATGCTAAATCACACACCGCCACCCCCTGCCACAGAGCTGGTTGTTAAAAATTTGCAGGCACACCACGTGGTATATGGCACACTTTGGAACAAAGGTTTCACAAAATTTAGGGGTGCATTGGCTCTGCCCTGGAATGATCGAGGGTTCTGATATTACGACAAGATCTGACAGAGCCTTGGATACAGATGGGCCCTAGGAGCTCAGCAGTCACCATTGGAGGGAGTACCAGCTACTTTTCTGGCACACTGCAGCCACTAACCTCTGCAGTTGACCAGGTTTAACAAGCAAGTAAGGAGTAAGTAAGGAGTAATGGAGTAAAAAACGAGCCCCCACTAAATGTGCCACTTGGGCATGTGGCCTATTCTGAGCTAAAGGCAATCAAGTCCCAGCAGATTTAAGAAAACACTTTTCCCTTTCCCTTAACCACTTAAAAGAATTTAGATAGAGGGCCTGGTCCAGGAAGAGAACTATATCACCAGAGGTAACTGCAATACAAGGAATGTGGGCTAGGTGTGGCAAACTGGGTGCAGGGAGAGAGCTGGGCAGGGCCTGGAAATGAAATTCCTTTCTGTGTCCCATTGTCTCTGCTGGCATGACATTCATTTGTTTACTAAATATTTGCCCTTCCCATCTTCTTGTAAATTGCATTCCTCCCCTTTGAAGTCCAGACCCCTCCCCGCTTTTCCTGAGCAAAGGATGGCACATAAGCCTCAATGGCCTGACTGCCTGTGGGCCTCATATTCTTAGGACCCCAATCCCACCCCATGCCATATGGGTGTAATTAAATGTTTTTCTCCAGTTAATCTGTTTTATGTTAATTTGATTATTAGACCAGCAAAACAACCTAGAAGGTAAAAGGAAAACTTTTTCCTCCCCAACAGGAGCTCTGCATGAACAGAATTCCTTTGGGGAAGCTGGCTTTCATGGATCACCCTTTAATAAAGCAATCTCTAAAAATCAACCATCTTTTTAAATATATATATATATATATATATATATATATATATATATATATACATTTTCACCCAAGTCGGTAATATATGTTATGTAATGTGATAAGTGCAGTCAAGGAAAGGAGTCAATTTTCCAAATTGTATGTACCATGATGTAACACTTTTGAGAGCTCTTTGAAAAGTCATAAATTTTATTGACAGTTATTTAAATTTTAAAGATAATTTTGGCATTGCCTTTTATATTCATTTTTTTTCTTGTGTAGAATCCCAGTATAAAAAGATGTATGCGAATACATAACACTTTTTAAAAAACATTTTACCTGTTCTTTTTTTAAAAAAAAAAAAATCTCTCTTTTAATGATACATCACAGATGTTTGCCTGTCCAGAATGGTAAAAACGACCTTTCAGGTTACTTCCTTGGCTTATCAATCTATAATCTATGATTTACTGAGGATTAATATACAGTCAATCTGTACAAGGAAGTTGTTTACAGTATAGAAAAATATATTTTATTTCTTTGAAATCACTGACCTAAAGCAGTTTGCTTGCATAAGCATTTTGATATGTTTTGAATAGATGAACTCACGCTGAAGTTTGTAGGTACACCCCTGCGCTGGAGAAAACATGACCTCATAACCCCAACCCCTCTCTCATGTCTTAGAAATTATAAAACATCATGCCAAATGTAAAATATATTTGTGACACTTATGACTGTTTATTAAGATATAAGATATTATAAAGTGACTGTTAATGTTTAAGTAGAGTGCCTTGTCTAAAACTAAAAGTACTGTCTTTAAGGATTTCTTTTATTCAAGAAAAACACTTTTAGGAAATCAAACTCCAATTCTATTTACATTTCATTTCAGTTTTAAATTGCATTAGCATTAACTATTCTCCAATTCATTCAGGGAAGTAACAGATTTTATGCAATAAGAATGTTAATTTTCTCATATTGTTGCTGATATATATTTGCAGGAAAATGGCATTGGTGTTTTTCTAATCACAAAAAGGAAAACCTGCAATAAGTACTAACACTTATTTCCAAAGGAAGTTGAATGCTATGTTCATTTGTGAGATTCATGAAACAACAATTCTTAAAAGGGCAACATACTTAATTGCTAATGAGACCTGCATGAAATAACAATATGGAAAACAGCATGCAGAATAAGAATGAGGAATAGAAGGAAGAAAGGATAGCATGTTGGGCAGGAGGGATGGAGGAATAGAAAGAAGGAAGGAAGGAAGGAAGGAAGGAAGGAAGGAAGGAAGGAAGGAAGGAAGGAAGGAAGGAAGGAAGGAAGGAAGGAAGAAAAGAAAGAAGGAAAGAAGGAAGGAAGGGAGAAAGAGAAGTTAGGGAGAGAGGGATGAAAAAAGCTGGTTAGAAAACATAACAAATTTAAGGAAAAATGTCTAGTTCAAATAATTGATTTCTAATTATTCAATAGGCATTTGGTGTTCAGCTTAATTATTTCTCCCTAAAGGAGTAGCTGATTTAAAAGGTGGAGTATGATTTGGAATATTGAGGGGAAGGAATCAGGATCTCTTCCTCTATCTCTCAATTGCTGGTTATTCTTCCTTACCTATCACTGAGTAACTGTGACCTTGAACATATTTTCTATCCCTCTTTTTTTCTGCATATTATTGTCAAGTTTTAAATAAAATTAGATCTGAAAAAAACATTTAAAAGTACAAAAGCATGTAGCAGGTGCAATGTGAATAGTATCATTAATAAAAGAAAATAGATACTTCTGGTTTAATGAGTGAACAAAACTTAATGCCAGTGATAGTCTGCATCAATATTTTCAAGTTATATGATTTGGGGCAAGTTTTTATCATTTTATATTGTCTTCTCTGAAGTGCTAAATTACGAATGGATTTATAGGGGGGGGAAAAATGCTATGAATGAGCTCTTAAATCTATGGACTGCTGAGAAAATCCAGGAAGAAAAAAATGCTTTTGTTGTTGTTTGGTGGCTGTTATATAATATACTGTAGAAACCAAACTGCTGTTTTTTCTATGAAAATGTAATTTTACTAGAATGAAGTAAACTACAAGTAAAATGGTCACAAATACTCAGCCAATAAACCGATGCTTTCTTGTTTATATCAAAGGACTTCGGAATCTCACAAATTACCTGAAATGAGTTTATTGTTTGTGTAAAGCAATCTGCTCCTGTTTCAGTGAGAACAATGAAAGCTGGGATGGAGCAGTTATCTGGCCCAAACTCAGAAAGACAAGGCTGGAACTCAGAACTCCTACCTTTGGGTTGCAGTACCCTTCACTGCATCATGATGCCTCTATTATTTAGCACACAGATTAGCTGTCAAACAACCCCAAGTCTTTTGTCATATTTGGATGAGAGCAGCTACAATGTGCTTGGAAGGAATCCACCAACATAAGGCAGAGTCATCTGTGAAAAGAAAGAGGTCATCGTTGGCTATTTCTGTGAGGTGGCTTGAAAAGGAGGGGAGGACTGTCACACGCTGCAGGGATCCTTGAAGTTTTTCAGGATAACACTCCATTAACAATGACAAGTCGCCATCTGTTAGTGAACTCTTCCAGAAGAGAGAGAAAGCTACCCAAGAACATTTTGCTCCAGTCAAACGGATGCTCCAAATCCAGCCCTTGGTTTTGTTACACTTGCCAACAGATAACCATGGTCACTGATAAACTTTCCCAGTGAACTAGGTAAGCATCAAGGAATAAATAAGTCTTTGTAAATTGTAAATTGCTACTTGAAAGAATCTGTCAATTATTCTATAATAAAAATCCATTTAAATTACATTTTAATAACTTTGCCTACAAGTGTATTCATCAATGCCATTTTTGGGTTTTTCCAGACTGTGTATTTGTGGGAAGTCATATGAGACTGCACTGGGGGAAAAAAAATGAAACTGACCAGTTGACAAGTTTACCTTAAATTGCATCTCTTACAGATTTCTTGATAAAAATGAGGACATACTGAGCAGTAAATTATGAGCGCCTCTCTATTTCATGCATGCGAAATTTGAGAAAAGTCAGAGAATAAAATATTTTCACCTTAGTATATTGGCAGTGTAGAAGATACATAAATCATTTAGTAAATAATATTTTCACTCATTTACATGCAGTTTTGATGAGATGTCACTAAATATATAGTATATGTTTTTATTCTTTTTCTAGTTCAAAAAGATACAAAAATCAGGTTATTTATAGAGGTAAAAAAATAATAAGGACTTACCGTGTTAAGAATACATTTCATATTTAAAACAGTAGCTAGACAGCAAGAGTGGTGATAGTGCAAAAACTGTAATCTTGGACATATTGACAGTGTTGAATTTTAGCTGAGCTCTGTGCTCCTGGAAACCATCGAAGGTCAGAAATCTCCCCACCCTTTTGTGTTCCAGGAAACATCTTACCGAAAAGCACTATCCTTCTCACATGAGTTAGATGACACTGAAGGGTGCCCCACATGCTTACCAGGGCAAACATAGACTCACCGCAGTCTCATTTACCTCATTTACCTTGGCTGAACTCGGTGTCCCCAGTGATCAATTGGAGCAAAATGCTTTTTAACTAAACTTCGGTTAAAATTCTCTCCTCCTACTAGATTCCTGAACTTTTGCCCACTCATAACCTGAGAAGCAGACAACCCCCTCCTTAAACAGCCCCCCAACCAAGCTCCCGCCAAATTAGGCTGGCCTCCGGGTAAGCCATTTTCTTACCTTCTCCCATCAGAATGCCCTTTTATCTCACTTCCCTCACCTGGCTCTTTCTGGCCTCATTTACTCCTCCCCATTGAGAAAACTTTTCGCCTAACCCTTGGTGCCTGTTTAGCTTCTGGTCAGAGCCGTAGGTCTCTGTATTACAATAGCTTCCCCAGCCCCATCATGGCAACAGTCCCTTTCCTTCCCCCTGTGACAATGCTTTTAAATAAAATCTCTTCTGATTAAGTCTTATTAATTTATTTTTTCATTGGACGGTAAAATGCAGTGAATACTTCAGATATCTTTGGACAGTGACACTTTGATAATGTCCTTGAACTAGAACAACTAGTTCTGGTCTTTCTGGAACAAGACAGTTTCCACATGTGGACCATCCATTTTCATCTTTCCATTACTCCAATTGTAACACCTTTTGTGTCACTATCTTGTCTTTCTTCATGAAGGAATTACCAATGATCCATCTATAATGCAGTCAAGTTTTAACTTTTTATAAACATCCGTCAATAACAGAAAAAAGGTAATTTCTATGGTTTGAATTTTCAAGAGGCGATGCACCACGTGTATTTTCATCACACATTTTAATACTTCATATAATTTCTCTGAATAAAAAAAGAAAACATATCAAAAAATAAGCACATGCATTCAGAGCAATCTGAAAGAAGGCATGTAATACAGTGTTTCTTCTCTTGGCTAAACTGAAAATTGTGCTTGAAAGAAATATTTTTCCTTGAAATTAACAAGCAATTCTAGATAAGCCATTTTAAATGAAAAATAATAATAATAATAAAGCTCTATCTGTGACATCAGGTTAGCGGAAACCAGTAATAGAGCCTGCTATTTAATCTCCACACTGTGTTAATTAATAAATCAAAGGACGAATGTACATAATGATAAACCACTCTTAAGTAAGTGGGTTTCAATAAGAAAATTGTAGCATGCTCTGCTTTCTCAGGCTTCATCTGATTTGTTTGTGCTTGCTTCCATAATTTGTCATGGTCAAATTGAGTTTTAAAACTATTCTCTAAGGGAGCTGCTCTGTCACAATATTGATGTTCTTAGAGAATTTAATGAGAAGGTGCTAAATTTTAATATCAAAATCACTGGTGGAACTAATAACGGTCAGACCAAGGACCAGCCCTCATGGGCCGTGAATGCAATTTAATATACGTGCTTTAAGCACTTACTAGTACCCAGCAGAGTTCCTCTGTGAATTAACTGTGAGAGTGGTTCAAACAAAAAGCAATAGCTTGTCAGAACCCATGCATTTAAATCCCTTTGCCCCTACGTGTAAAACTTTGGGGAGGCTTTCTGAGACTTGGGGGGCAGGGGTTGGACGGGGGAACGCAGATTCAAAAGAGGCATTCTTTTTTTCTGCCTGAATTAAAAGGTTACCTCAGCTGGGAAAGGGGATTAGGCTACATACTACATATGCGTCTAGCTAACTTTGCCCTTTGAATTCCGATTCCTGCCATCTGCCTTGTTCACTGATGATCTGTTTCTTTTCTGCTTGGGTAGACTTCCCGGTTCAGCTCTGTTTCCCCCGCTGTTCAGGGCTTGACCCCCATCTCCTGCCCAACCCAATGCATTCCACTGTCTTCCTGCCTCAGGGCTCTGGGATACAGTCCTCTCTTTCCACCCTCCTGCTCCTGTTACCACCTGGCCTGCTGTCACATGCGTTTCTGTTCTTTGGATCTGGTTGTGAAACTGACCCCATTCCTCTTAGACCACTTGAACAAGATGATAGAAAATGATTTGCACACAGAAGGCTCTTTTGCCACGATGCTACTTTGCTCAGCATCTTGTAGAAACCTCAGCTGGCTCGTTCTAACTAGTTTCAGGCTCCACTGGAATTTTGGTTGGTCATTACTTCCATTGGTTCTCTCCTCTCTCATATTATTTGATATGATATCTGACTGATTTCAAGTTTTAAAATTTAATATTAACTTACAATTATTGTATAACTATAACAGAATTGTTTTCTGAAGCCCAAGTGGTGATGATCTTGGGAAATTTCTAACAATTAACTAGTTACTTAAAATGGAAATCTCAAGGCTAATACAATAATATCATCTCATTTTATTTTTAAAAATTTAAATGTGATTTCTGTTATTGTTAGCAATTTTCCCTTTGACTATGAACATGTAAAACAGTAATTAGCTACAGTCAAAATTTTTGTTTTGTTTACTCTAATCATTAAATAATTGTCTTTGAAACCTGAGACACTATATGGTCCTATTTTTAATTAATGAAAGATGAGTAAATGAGAGGTCTTTTACACCCTTACCCAGTTATAACATTTATAAGTGACCATTTTCAAGGACGTTTTTCTTGGAATGAGCAGCATCAGATAGCCATATTTGTGTGTGTGTGTGTGTGTGTGTGTGTGTGTGTGTGTGTGTGTTTAGGATTATGTGTTGACATTTTAGTGTGTTTCGACAATGGCTGTACAGCACATTCTTTGTTCAAGGGATGCGCACAGGAATTTGGCATCTTATTTTATACGGTGCCAACTTTTATGGTGGCCTTTCATTCTGTTTATTTCAAAATGCTGGTCCCTCTCCACCTGCCTTTGTACTGACATGTATCTTACCTTAGGCCAGAAGGCTTGCTGAGCAGCTTCCAACAAAGTGAGACCAGGGATGTTTCGCCATGAGCTCTGCACACACGCTGTCTGAAGTTTAGCTGGATCCTCCCCTGGAGTCAGCTCTAAGCCCTCACTCTGCTAATGAGCTCAATTTTCTCCACATGCAAAATGCTCCGCCACTGGTTCACAATGCTGGCTGCTTCTCCGAACTTTTAAGTCCCAGGGAATTCTTTCTTTCTTTCTTTCTTTCTTTTTTTTTTCCCCCTTGTAAATGCTTTGCAGTATTTTGTAATGCTGAGGATTTTCCAAAATCAATGAAGACTATAATTCAACAATTGCCTGTTTTAAATTTTGTTTTTAGGGGCTTTTCTTCATTTTGGTGATTACGTTAGATGGCAACAATTGCTTTATACGTGCTGTAACATTCTAACAAGAAAGTACGCATGACAAAGAATTTGAGATTTTATTTGCTTTTGCAAATAATGGTTTCTCCCTGTTTAGCACATCTGAACATTTCTTCAGTTTGTACCCACTCAGTACACAGGATTCTTCTCACGGACTTTAAAAAGATTCATTCATTTGATTATGTATGAGTTTGATTATTGTTTTATATGCTCGTCTCTTTGGGGCCTTTTATTCTATGAACTTATGTTGACATTCTGTCTCTAGTTTTTGCATCACTATCATTTATATTTTCATTCATTTAATCCATAGATGCTTATTTGAGTGTGTACTTCATGCTAGATCATTTTCTCAGTGCTACACACACCATATAGAACAGAAGAGAATTCTGGGGGCCTACCTGAACAAGAGTGGGATGAAGAAGCTGGCAACAAGCAATATATATAACTGATTAAATATAAAGTAAGTTAGATAGTGGTAAGAGGAGAAGTAAAGTAAAAAGGGGCTTTCCATTTTGGATAGTGGCCAATGATGGATTTTTGGGATACACTGATATTAAAATCAGAAGAAAAAGAAGGATGGGGCATGCAAATATGGGAAGGAAAGAACAGATCAAACATAGGAAACAGAAAAGACGAATACACTGAGGCGGAGTATGCCTCCTATGTCCCGTCCTGGGAACATCAAAGACACACCAGTATGGTTGGAGCAGAGAAATTGAATAGAGCAGAGCAAGGGATGCTGGAAGCTGGGGCATCATTCTGCAGGGACCCAGGAGAGTATGGCAGTGACCAGGCAGTGACCAGGGCACTAGTAGAGAAGGTAGTGAAAAAAGTGAATGATAAATGAGCTGAGATGGGACAGGAATAATTTTTTTTAAGTGGGCAGTGAATTAGAACTTGGGTAGAGAAAAATGAGATTTTGATGTTTGTTCTAAGATTTATTTCTAAATCTCATTTTGCACTAAGCAAACCTCTCTGTAGATGATGATCTTTTAATGTCCTCTGCAATATGTTGAAATTTCTATCAAAGTAATTTCAAATTCAAAAGCTCTTTCTGAAACTATTTATTCATCTCCACCCCTCTAATTTTACTCAGCTTATAGTATATGTCAAAGGTTTTACTTCTATTAATTTATTTGGTATGAGTTAATAACTACAATTAAATAGATTTAGGGATAATTGTCCAAGAACTCCACTTTTCAACTTCGTGCTTCAGGCTATCTCATTATTATTTTTTTTTTAATCTAGGATACATTTAATGTCTATAAAGCACTTTTCTTTTCAACATATTGACAGCTAGGTATAGAACTGACTCCCAAGATTTTAGTCAAATCATTAAATCATCCACCAATAACAACAAAAACACAACTGCTGCCCTTATATCCAAAAGCACCTATTGTATGAAGTGCTATAGACTAAGGAACAAAGTATAATGTGGAGGTGAGAAAGTTGAGGGACGGTGGAAGTTTTTTTTTATTCTAGTCTTTCAATCCAAGAAATGAGCATTTCTTTATGTAAATTATCACTTAAAGCTGTCAGTTGCTTTATTGCCATTGGTCTTTGATAAATCACACAGGATTTTCATAATTCCATTCTGAGAGTTTCAAGGAAAAGCTTTCCCCCAAATAGAAAAATTATCCTGTCAGTTTTTTTGTTTTTTTTTAAGTTTATTGGGTGGCAATGGTTAGTAAAGTTTCATAGGTTTCAGGTATACAATCCTGTAATACATCATCTATATATCACATTGGGTGTTCCCCACACAGAGTCAGTTCTCCTTCTATCACCATATATTTGATCCCATTTACTCTCATCTACAATCTCCCTCCCCCCTTACCCTCTAAGTCAGACAGAAAGAGTCATAGACCATATGATTTCACTGATATGTGGGATAAAACTGAAAGCAACAAAGGAACAAGCCAACAAACAAAGAAATAAAAACTGATAGATATCCTGTCAGTTTTATGTGATATGTGGACAGAAGAATACAGATTCAATAGGAATGTTTTGTTTTGTTTTTACTTCCTGGGATTAGTTGGAAAATACTAGAGAACATCACCTTCTATGTACCTGTATGCTTTTTAGACTAATTTTCTACAATATATTACATTTTCAATGTCACAAAAAGTTAAACATTTAAAAATTAAAAAAAAAAAAAGTTATTCCAGTTTGGTGGTCTTCATACTTGATTGTGCCTAGAACCACCTGGGGGGCTTTTTCAAACACAAATTGCTGAGCCCTTCTCCAGAGTTTGTGATTCATGTGTTGGGTGGGATACAAATATTTCTTCCATTGTCCACCAAACCCCAGTATCAGCCAACAAGGTCTCCTAACTCAGACTGAATATGCCTCCTATAGGCATTCTTACTTTTGCATTGTTTTCTGGAAATTTATTTATCTCACCGTATCCAGAATTAAGTATTGCTCCATAAAGACTTGGGCTTGAAACAAACATATTCTCACAGAATGCATTGTAAGCGTCCGCTGTTTATTATTTATTTCACTTCAGCAAGTCTGCTTATTTAATTTTCCAGCTCATATAGAGCCAATTCTTTGCTAGCAGCTCTTTTAGTCTGTTTCTGAGCAAGTGTAGAAGAAAAATCATGCATATTTGCCACCATATTTGAGCTGGAGACTGGGAAACAGAAGTTAGAGAAGTCACAGGGCACTCTGACCTTTGCCTGCAAACTGGAGGCAGGAAGCTAAGAGGAGTTCCTCCATGGGCCTCCAGACCTTCACAGCGCTGCAGCTGATGTGGGAGACTGGCGTCTGGAAAGCAAGGCAGAGGTCCTGAGGCCAGAAAATTGGGGTTGGGACAGGAGAGCAGAGAGAGATGTCCAGTGACACAAAAAGATGGTACATACACTATAAATTGAGAGCAATTTCCCATAGTTTGGAAAGTAATGAAGAAAATAAAAAAAGAGAAACATCTGGTAAAATATAAAATAACTCTTTATCTTTATTTTACAGTATGATTGCCCAATAAATTTTAGTGGTGTGTGTGTGGGGGGGGTGGTGTTTAGAAATATATACCACTAAAATGTTCTTATATTGTTTGAAGTAGCTTATTATTACATGAATTTAGACTGTGATAAATTAAAGTTGCATATTGTAATTCCTAGAAAACCAAAGACATATATCATATATATATATATATATATATATATATATAAAATATCAAGAGACAAAATAACAATCTAGGGAGAAGGAAGGAGAAAAGAACAATTAACCCATTGATTAAGCAACAGGTGAGTTTAAAGGGTTTGCTTACAAATTGTGGAGTAGTTAATACAATATAGGAGGTTATGAATGTGTTAAAAGGTGGATAAAAAGTTACAAAGGCACAAAGCTAATCAATTGAACAAAAATACCAACTTTTCTTAATACCTAAATATTTTTTTTAAGTAAAGGAAACTAGACAAACTCAGCAAATACAAAATAACATATATATATACATATATATATATACATACATATATATGTATATATATATATATATATATATATAATTATAACAGACTCTGACAAAGGTAAGACCAAATACATTGATGTTATCAACTAATGGAGCTAACAAATTTACCTGTTAAAAGAAAACAAGATTTTAGTGTAACTTAAAATCAAAGGGTAACTATGCTATACACAAGCGAAATAAAAAAAAAAAATTTAAAGTGACATAATTTTTTTTAATTAGGCAATCAAAATAATAAAGCTATATTTTGAGATCAGGCAAAGTAGAATCAATCTGAAAAGAAAAAAAAAAGTTGAACTTGACTGAAGTGTACCAATGTTTCTTCCACATTTTCTTACCCAAGCTCCACCAGTCTGTCTTGCCCCTTTTTCTCATGGCTTCTGACCTCTCTGTATTACTTTCCCTCATGATCATCCAGCACCCGTCTAAATGGCCCTTTACTTTTTTCTTTCATGACCAGCATTCAGTGTGTTAATATACAGGTCAGTTTCACTTTACTGGCCTTTTCTTTGCTTTTGAACCTCATTAACCAGATTCTGGATTATATCATAGAGTCCTAGGAGCTTAGAGAGAACAACAGAAGAAAGTGAAGAATAGGGGAAGATGGGCAATAATGGCACATTCATAATTTTGCTTCTTTTTTCTTTTCTTCTATTCTTCCTTTCTAACCTTCTTTCTTTTCTTCCCTCTCCTCCCTCCCTACCTCCCTTCTTCTTTCCCTCCCTCCCTCCCTCTCTCCCTTCCTTCCTTCCTCATCAATATCTAATCAGGAAAGCAGATCCACTCTTGATATTTCAAGCAAAAAAACGATTTATTTTTTAAAAAACACAAAATTCTTGGAAAGGATAGAAGAGCAACAGATCTACAAAGCTGTTACTCAGAGATCAGAAAGTTTTCACTGTCCCTGGACCTCCCAGGAATTCAATATCATGTCCAAATTACTGGAGACACAACTGCTGTCACTGGACAGTCTGCCATCCACTGTCCCTAGTGGGAAAACCACGTCTGCTGGAGGCCATAGTCACTTTCAGTCTCTGGCCTCTGCTGCTATCTCTGCCATTACTAGAGCAAGAAGAATGACTTTTCTCTTCCTATCTTCTTATGTGCCAGGGTCTTCTATTGGCCAATGCTAGCTAGCACCCAAGTAGCAAGGCAATCTGAAAAATGCACCTTGAAAGCTTCCAACCTTCTATGAAACAGAAGAGCCTATATAGAAGGGAGATTATGAAGCAACAGATCACAGATCAAAATCAGTACTTTATATCTATCTATCTATCTATCTATCTATCTATCTATCTATCTATCTATCTAATTTGAATCCCACGGACAAATGGTGCCAAATTTCTTGCTGTTTATATCACAGGAAAGACAACATATTCCCTTTTCCTTGTGTTCTCCACATGTTTTTCTCTCCCTAAGTTTATTCTTTTCCTAGAGCGTTGCACCTTCTACTTCCCCTGGAGCCATTTTTGTAGTCATCTTCTTCCTGCAGACCTTTTCTGGATCATTTACCTCTTTCTGTATTTCTGTAATTTATTTAAACTTGGAATCAATATTTGTTCCATGTTTTAATATAATATGTTGCCTAAAAGCATAGGATGTGAATAAAACTGCTTGCATTCCATTCACAGATCTCCCCCTTGCTAGACTAGCTGGAATATAGGAGCTTTACGTAACATTTCTTAGCCTCAGTTTTCTCATTTGTAAAATGTAGCTAATAATAGTATATACTGCCTAGAGTAGTTGTGATCTTTAAAATAAAATCAAATCAGCACATTCCATTGTTACTGGCCCCAAAATCTCTCAATTAGAATTATCAATTATTAGAATCCGACCTTATAAGACTTTGTTTTCCATTATCAGAAAACACTGCAAAAATTTCAAAAGACAAAAAGAAAAATGAGTGCCAGCCGAGTGGCGCGGTGGTTAAGCGCTGGCTTGGGAAGCCAGCGGCCCCCGTTCAGGTCCCACATTTGAGGGCCAGTGACACTGCCCTCAAAAAAAAGAAAGAAAAATTAAAACAGCAGTACAATGATCCAGAATTTCAAACTTCACACATATTTAATTTTGTTATGAAATCATTGTTAATAATCCTGACCATTTGTACTTTTGCTAAAATTTAGAAATATCTCATATTCAGCCATTTTAATTGAAAATATGAACTAAATGTGAGATCATATAAAATATTTAAATGAATACATATCAATATAGAAAACAATAATTAAAATTTGAATTCTTACAAACTTTTGCTTCTTATTCACTTTTTGAGATTTGATATTCACATTCATATTTTGCTGGACTGAGAGGGCAGTTGAACCCCTATTAGATTCCTACTGTTTAGTGTCAAATAACGGAGGTACATTTGCTGCATTAGATGTCATTCATTTGCAATTCTTTGCCATATACTCTACTCTACAGTATTTATTGGGGGTTCGCCACTATATTTGTACATTTTGTGCTTGTCTAAATAACTGAGTTTTTACAATCGTCTCTTACACTTTCCATCAAACTATCACTAAGTGGTTGTTGCTGTAAAGGGAAGGTCTAGTAATTTAATATGTTTCTAACTCTAGCTTTTGTTTGTTTCAACATTGTTAAACATTTTCTGATAGTGTTTTAGTTACAAAGTTGCATGGATTTTCCCCATATTTTTTCTCATAAGTTCTATTATTTTGTGTGCAGTTTTCCACACCATAAGGTTTTTGAACAACACAGGCAGTATTATAGCAGAAACAGGCTGTATTTACCTCCAAAGAGAGAACACTTCTAATGGATGGCTGTGGTATTAGTAGTGGAGTATGAAACAGCAACCTTAATCTTTCTTTCCTGACAGGGCTTGTGCCAAGTTTTCAAGCCATGACAGCTTGCCATGACTGGAAACCTGGGGGCCTCCCCCTCACTGGGGAGATGAGCAGACAGCCACCAATATCGTGAGACTCTTGGATCAGCCTCAGAGAAGAAAATCAGTATTTTCTTCTCTGAGAAAGAGATGGTAACCTAGGGAGTGATATTTGGCACTTTGCCTCATGGAGCATGTGTTACCTTGAAAAGGTACACAATTCAGTGAGTGTTCTGTCAGTAGCAGAAAGATAAGAGAAGCAATAAATGATAAATGAGATCATGCTAGCAAAATGTTTTAGAGTGATAGAATGTACAAAGGCCAGATAACGCATATGGATAAGAATAAAATAGTCGTCTTGTGGAGAAGCTATTGAATCCATTCTTAGGGCTCTTGTGAGTGACAAGATTTTCTTTTGGCAACGTTGGGACAGCCTGAAAATCTTGCAAAAATGCACCAATTAACAAACCGAAGAGTAAATGAACTCTTCTAGAAAGGAAAGAGCGTATAGGTGTAGTTGGATATCATCAGTGTGCTCCCAAGAGGCATTTTCTGCATGCAGATCTTGTAAAACAATTTCAGAAGATTCATTCTCATTCATTCACATCGCTGACAAGTATAATTCTCAGAGACGGCATAACAAGATAAGCTTCTCTCTGTGAAGTTTGAAACACTTTGCTTAGATAAAAAGAGGACAGGAAGCCCTCCATAGTGCAGTACAGAAATAATAAGCAGGTTTCTCTTGCTGGACCCTACTTTTTAATCTTGTATATAAGTTAATTTTTCTATGTAATTGCTTCCGTAAGTCAATAAATACCTGTCTATTTTGGTGGCTGCTGTCAATATAAAACTAGAGCACCCAGTGCTTCCATATATGATTGTATTTAAATGGGAGATTCCAAGTGAGCTGTGAGAGCACAATGATTGGAAACATCAAAAACAACTTGAGTTACGTCAGTCCATCATCCTATGGAAAATCATGTTCTAAGCCTTGCAGAAGCTTTTCTTCATCAACCTTTTTTCTGAGATAACCCACTGCAGTAATTTAAATACATCAATTTGTTACTTTTCCTTTTTTTTTGTACTGTAATGTACTGGGGTTGAACACATGAATTTCATCGGAACCAAGCTCAAAAATTTTCAAACTGTTATTAAGTAATCCTCATAATGTAGGCATGTACCTGAGTTTTTATGTGATGGGTGTCAATATAATGTTTGTGAAAGGATAAGCAAGAAATATGCTAATTTTAAGCACACTCGTATTATGTAACATCATATATAATATTATATAGTCTTTTCCTCATATTGCCTGCACTCTGAGCAGATTGCATCAGGGCAGCCGTATGTACCCCACTGTGGTCAAGAGAAGACTTTAAATTTGTTTTAAGATGTGTGCCAACGGGAATGATCCAGTACATAAAAGGAAAAAACGATCTAAGAAAGAGAGGGGAGACTTCTGGGGTGACTTTTGGTAGATCAGAGGGCTTGAGATCTGGTGACCACGACGAAGGGTTGGCTTTAGGTAATTACTGTGAGTTAATCTGACTAGACACATGGGTCTACAGAGGAAGGGTAGCTGGGCATCTGTCATCATCTGGCGTTATTTTTAGAGTTGGTTAGAAGGTTTTCCCCCTCAGTTACTCATAATATGAACCACTAGTTTCAAAACCAAAATGAGACGGAGTTTTATCTATCAGCGTGTGATCCCCACCCATGTTCATTCATCACAGGAAAAGCGCTCTAACAATTTTGTGGGCTTACTATAAACCCGATGCTGTGCGGAGTGATTTACATAGTATATATCGTTTAGTCCCAGAACAACCGTGAGGTGTGATTATGCCATTTTTCATGTAAGAAAACTGAGGTTTATAGAAATGAAGACGTTTATTAGGCCACACTGTTGGTAAATGCACATGTTGGCCTCCAAACCGGTTCTTTCAGACTCCACAGACAGTGCAATGCATATTTCATCATCCTCACTTCTTCCTGGAAATGCATATTCATAACTTAAAGCTTTCACTTTCCTTGGGCTTGTGTGATAACCAAAACAGAAGCAAACCACTTGGCTACTAACTATGAAAACTTAGTTATAGCCTGACACATATAACTAAACTTTTGCATGTTTTGCACAATATGGAAGTAAAGTTAATGAGGACAGAAAGAGAAAAACTATAGAAGTTTAAGCAATTAATAAACCTCCAACAATTCCTCTACTCAGAGTCAGAAATGATTATGCATATTATCAGTACTAAGAAAGCCTGCTGCTCAATCTAATTAAATGTTCAACAGCAAAGGGGGATGTTTGGCTTTTCGTTTAACATTATTTTGTTGTTCCAAGTACTGAGGAAAAGTACAGATATCTGCATTTGTAATTTTTAAAATATGCACTTCTTGTATGTTGTCAGTTCTAAGTAATCTTTTGTCTTGGGAAGTTTAAAAACACTAATAGAATTAAAAATTTGTGCAAGCTAGTATATTGCCTGTTTTCCTGGATCCAGAGGCTTGTAAGGGAGCAGGGCCTACATTTCCTAAAATTGCTAATAGTTTAGAATAAGCGTTATTTATATTAATTTTTTTTTCATGTAACTTACAGCATTGTGACCAGGATGACCATTTTTCTTTTGATGGGAGAACCTAACATTTATTGAAAAAATAACCCCTTTCCTTTTTTCTGTATTCACAAGTGAATTAAAACTAAAACACACCCAAGTTTCCATTATTCTGTTTCTTTCTACGACTTAAAGATATACTTTTGCCTCCAAAATTTTGTACATAGCTGTGCAAAATTGCTTTACATAGCATAGTGTAGGTTATTAATATAATTATAAAATGTACTCACCAAATTAGATAATTATATTTTCTGCAAGGTCTTCACTGTCTGCCAATTTGGGGGTAATATTTTCTACTTTCTTATTTCAAGGTATTTTCAAGAGGTATAAATTCCATAGTAGATAGCAAGAACAAATTGTTCAAGAGGTATAAATTTCACAGTAGGAGCAAGATCAAATGACTTTATGGCAATAGGTAAGGCAAATCTCCAGTAAACCATGCTACTAAAGATAAATCATGTTGCTGGAGGGCTGGCCGAGTGGCGCGGTGGTTAAGTGCTGGTTTGGTCCTACATATGAGGGCCAGTGACACTGCCCTCAAAAAAAAAAAAAAAAAAAAAGAAATAATGTTGCTGGGGTCTGGGGGGGTGTTAATAAAATAGCCTTACCGTTCACCCACACTCTCTCTCACCACTATCTGATAAGCCACTGAAAGAGAGTAATACACCTCAACCTTCTGGGCAAATGTCCTAAAATTTTAACTTGAAGATAAGTCACAATTTTACCTTAGCATTTCATTGATGAGTGAGTCTGTGTTATCCTGAAAATGGTTCTTACAGGTATAATTTCAAAATCTCTCATTCCCTCTGTTGGATTTTATGACATCCCCATTCCCAGATGCTCTATGGATTTGCATGGCCTGTTCTTAGTAGTGTGTTTTAAATCCCAGGACTTAGGGAATCCACCAGGTACTTAGTGAATACCTAACTCAGTTCACTAATGGCAAGACTGAACAGTCTCTTTAAGTTTCAAAGTTTCTATCTTTTTAAAAGGGAAAATAATATTTGCCATACATAAATAAATGAATACAAGAGGAATTAAATGAAAATGTAGGGACAATAGCATTGACACAAACACATAATGAGTGTGAAAATGATAAATAACATTATTTTAAAATTCTTTTGGTGCAGTTGTAAATATGAAAGGAAAACTAAATTATTTAATTTTTAGCAGAGCACCTATTATTGATAAAATATTAGAACACATTAAGCTATAAGACTGTTTTGCTCCATTTCAAATAAAATTATATTTTATTCTAGCTTACATCAGTAGACTCCACGTTGAAACGTTGTGTTCAAAACAGTTATTTTTATCATCAAATTATTTTACTTTAGTAAATATAAATAGTTCTATGCTGTCCGAGATATCAGTAACTTTTGCTTTGAACTTACATAATGCTTCACTTTCTAAAAATTACTAGCTAGAATACTTGCTTTTTCTGATGACATATACATGAAATGATTGTTTCTCCCTGCAGGTTGTAACCTGTGTGCTCCTTTCACTTCCTCCATTAAAAAACAAAACAAAACAAAACAAAACAAACAAACAAAAAAGCAAGCTTGACCTCAACCAGCATTCTCAGGTTAATAGATGAACTCTGACACCTGACAGGAAGGACTTCAGTAACTAATTGCCCAACTTTCATAAACTCAACACTGAACCATTTCTGCTACTATTAGAGTTCATATACCACCGACTGTCCCCATAACCAGACATAAACCTGCTTCTAAACATATCTGTGCCCTCAAGCTGAAATATGCTAGGTGGATTTTTGCCTCAGCTCATCATGCCTGATTCTCGGTCTCAGCTTCATACTCAGTGTCCTAGTCCTAAGGCTCAGTGTTCTACCTGGGTCTAAAAATCTCCTTGCTATAGACTGAAATCTGTTACTGTGCATCAGGCTCTAAGTGTTACTTCAGATCCATGCTGAATACTCATGTGTCATGCTCCCCCGTAGAATTTCATATATATATATATATATATATATATATTTAACTAAATGGTGTTTACATTTAAAAATGCATTCAGCCTAGGTATTGTCCAATTTATTGAAACAAACAAACAACAAATCCTTTACCTCCTTGTTTTTATTTTTCACCAGGCCAAAAAAAACCCTGTAATCAGATTTTATTTTTTAACCTTTTTGTCAAGTGTTCAAAATATAAGATAGAATTTTTAAAACTTGTAAATGCCATTAATAGTGGGGTTTTTTTTTTATGGATTTTCTTCCTTCTCAATTCAAATGAACTCCATTTTGTGTATGCAATTTTCTTTTCTGTCAAAATTCATTTTGAGCTGTGCCTTCTTATTCACAGGTTCTGTCTGCCCTGCTCATTTTAATTTACCAAATATTGCACCTCATTCAGTGCAGGCAATTGGTGGATGATCAATTACTAGCAGGTAACTTAAAAGAACTTGTTTTTTTTCTTGCGTGTGTGTGTGTGTGTGTGTGTGTGTGTGTGTGTGCACGCACACGCGCCTGTGCCTGTCTAGTCAAAATTGTATTTAATATAAGTAATTAAAAGAAAAACATTCATGGGTTGGCCGAGTGACGCGGTGGTTAAGAGCTGGTTTGGGACTCCAGCAGCCCCGGTTCGGATCCCACATGTGAGGGCCAGTGACACTGCCCTCAAAAGAAAAAGAAAAACATTCATACTCAGATAGCCTGGATTAAAGACAAACAGTAATGCTTGGGAAAAGTAACGAAAGTGACAGCAAAGTCTTGCTTAGTGGACTAAGCATGTGTTGTTCCGCTGAACACCCTGTGCTATTTTAGCAGGGCCTACACTGAATTCATGGTGGATTGAGTTAAGCTGCCTTAAGCCTGGTGGTCCTGCTTTATTTTATTTGACTTAGCATCATAAGAAGCAAATGTTTTCTGCTTTGTGCTTTCACGTTTGCGAGGCTTGGAAAATATCAGTGAACTTGTAGGGGCAAGAATCACCAAGCATGGAAGATCCAGGCCTCCAGACAGAGGCTGGAGCCCCGTTAATCTGCCTGGAGGCCACACAGAAGGCAAAGCCTTGTTCTCCCTCTGCTCCAAACAGGCCCTCACTGCAAGTTGAAAGAGCACCTCATGTATGCATTTGTATTTAACAGGCCTTGCCCTCGAATGGTCTGGTGCCAGGAACAACAATAAACAGTAGCTCGTTCCACAAGGTGCCATCTCATTACAGGAGGACTTGCTCTGGCATATTAACAACAAAATACTGAAAGCCTAAAAGAAAACATGGCTGAAATTAAATACAAGCAACTGTGCCTTTTATTTTAGAAATATTGATCCCCTACAAAGGAGTGGCATATTAATGAATATCCTTAATGATTTTACAGTAGGGCAAATCATCTATGGAAGTAACATGGTTAAAAAGAATGGTCTGATGTGGCACCCAGTGAAATCCATTATTTTAGTAAGCAGCACCATTGCTATCTAATAACTCTGTGGGAGCAAGAAAGCTACCAAATTGGGAAGGGAAAGAGAACTAATTTATTTTTGCTATAGTTTCAAAGTCAACTAAAATGCTTACAGGGGTTCCAAAAAAAATGTTTTCCAAACTAATCTAATCCTGTTCAGAGTAATTACTTTCTTCCTTTCAGGCAAAACACAGTTGACAGAAAACAGCAAATGGTTTTTAAGGGATTTAATAGGGATGAAGTATCATATTCAAATAAAATTTTCATTACTTTAAATCGTAACCTCTTGAGACTATTTTCAGGAAACTTTCCAAATACTTAAGGTATAACTGGGCTATAAAAAATTAAGTTAGAAGGAAGATAAATCAGTCTTGATTTTGGGCTGTTTGAATGGTCAACTGAGGCTCAAAGAATTTGAAAGTGGGCAGAAAAGAAATGTCTTGCATATATACAAATATTTGATACATGCAAAAAAAAAAAAGAGAGAGAAGAAAAGACATTGGATTTGAATAAAAGAACCCAATGAAGTTTTTGAGCATTAGAAATAAAAATCAAAAAAATTTTTTTATGTAACACAATAATTTAGTATATTTTGGATGCAACTGTTCATCACTGGAAGTGATATGTATCCTTCCAGAGGTATAACTGGCCAAATAATTTTCTACACAGAAAAAAAAAGAATCTGAAAACATGAAAATGCATTAATGCACATCTTAGAATCATGTCAGTTCCATTTGCAAAAGGAAAAAAGCTATCAGATATGTTTCTCCTGAAAGGCCCACTCTCTATTTTGGCATGTCCAGACTTTGGAAGAACACAGACTTCGGGCACTTGACATG
The DNA here is from genome assembly GCA_033961575.1 of Aselliscus stoliczkanus. Classification (NCBI taxonomy): domain Eukaryota; kingdom Metazoa; phylum Chordata; class Mammalia; order Chiroptera; family Hipposideridae; genus Aselliscus; species Aselliscus stoliczkanus. Next base: position 10,806,442 of record CM066727.1, read on the forward strand.
GACAAAGAACTTTCAGCAGACCTCTGTCAATGCAGGGGAGATCCTAGGAAGCAATCTTTATTTCCATAGGACTATGGGTAATTGAAGCTAAAAGAAAAGTTAGTATAAATGCAGTTCAGCAATTTCAATTTACATACAAGGAAAAAACATGCCAGAAAAAAAAATGAGACAAACATTTCAATAATGGGGCTTCTTTAATCTTTAAAGTAATCTTATGTGGTTTATATTATTGCCCCATTCCATTGACCAAAACGTGAGGTTCAAAGTGTTTAAGGGATTTGCCATAGGACCCTTAGTCAAATGGCAGTGGACTACTAATTCAGGCATTACAATGGAGCCACTAATTTCCAATACCAGAGCAACATGAGAAAATGTAATGGAAACAAGGCTAAAATTCTCCTGACTCAATTTCAGTGATTTTCAGAGCCCATAAAAGGGATGTTTATTTTAGTAGATTAAGAGACATAATACACATATATGATATATATTTATATATATACCTCATAAATAAAAATAATTTACCTGTTTTAATTTTCTCCCACCCCTGTTTTGTCTCATACTCTTACCTTAGTGTAGAGGTACAAAAACAATTCGCAAAAACTTATCTCAGCATCATAAAATAGAGAATCATTTAAGATCTGTTCTGATTGGATGTTGATTTTTTGATTCCAAATAACATCTGAAGAATTTTCAATTAAAATCCATGTAATGGCTAGTGGAGCCATCAGAACAGCAAGGTCATGAAGACAGGCAGTCAACTGAAGGCGACAGTGGTGTGCGTGTGACTTGTGAGAACGATGGTTCTAGTCAAGATTTTCCTTTAACTTGTTCTGTGACTTTAGTTATGGAGTTGAAAAAATTGGGGTACATTTTTTTTCTAAAAATTTGTTTCTAAAATTTTTCTTGGTTGTTAAGAGTTTGGAAAATGAAGATTGTAACCTGAAAAGAGGAAATGAATGCAAGAAGATAGTGAGTCTGAAATATAAACACATGAAGGCATACAGTGTGTAAGGACTGACTAAAGAAGGGCTATAGAGCCGGCCGAGTGGCGCGGTGGTTGAGCACTGGCTTGGGATGCCAGCGGCCCCGGTTCGGATCCCACATGAGAAGGCCAGTGACACTGCCCTCAAAAAAAAAATAAAAGAAGGGCTATAGTCACACTGAGTGTCACCTCCTATATCGGTGTCCTAGCCTGGTGATCTCTTTAAAGTAGTCTGAACAGTGTCTTTTGGGGCCAATAGGAAGATTTCCTAAGTAAAGGCAGCCTTCATTATTCCTGAACTTTGGGAAAGTGCCCCACAGTCTCCAGGAAAACGTCTGATTGCTTCTACAGATGACCCACTTACAACAGAGTTTAATGCATTTGACCTTCTTTACCTAGTGGGATTCCTCTTCCTACATTAAATTCAGTCTTTAGAGTCTTAGGGTAAGTAGTGGTGCTTGCAGAGTTGTTCACAGTTTTCCTTCATGCTGTAAACCAAACATAATAATTATAGGTCCAAACATATTAGGAGGCTGTATGGTGCTTTCACAATGACCTCTTCTTACTAGGTTCACAAAGCTGATCACATTTTTTTTTTTTCATATTTAGACCATGTGAACAATCTAAAACGTAGTTCTTATGTAGTGAATTCTCATTCCATGTTTACTATTTGGTCTATTGTTTAAAAATACGAGAATAAATTGTTTTTCCTTACAGTTAGGCATGATTCCTTTGCAAATGCAGAAACAAAATGCCAGTTTACTGCTTTATGGCTAAAATGTTTCATATATATATATGAAACATATATATATATATTGTTTGTATTATGACAACCTGACAACTGAGGTTGCCTCATCATTTTCCCAGGGAAAAAAGTCAACAACAAAACAAAAAAAAATTGGAGTTGAGAAATGTGAGCTACTCTATAAAAATCTGTTTAACTAAAGCGAGGGAAATGCAAGCACCTTCTCATGTTTTGCATTCCCTTTATCTGAAAATAAGTATGTGAGTTTAATACAGAACTATCACTAGGTCATTAAAAATTGCATAATTGTCTTTTCTGCATCCTTGCCTTTTCTATTACCCTGTCTTTTTTCTTCCCATTCTGCCTCCAAATACATTGGGCCTGAGTCTTCCTATAAAATGCATGCAATTTAAGCCTTGCTTCCCTCTAACAGCTCTTCAGGGATGTTGGAGAAAAGCAAAGTTTTATACATATTAAAACTAAAATGTGAACTACCAGTAAGGAATATAGACGAGAGCTGGTCGAGTTATGTGAGGAAGGGAAATGAGTTTCCTTCCTGAGGTTTTAATTTGGTGGTATTTTCTGTAAGGTGCCTGGAGCACTTGTTAACATTCATATCATGCTAATGAGATTTATTTTTCATAGAGAATATAAATTGGGCAGCAAGAAAGCTTTGGGAATGCACAACTGGCTGGTATGGAGAAATGCAGAAAACGTGGTGCTATCGTCCCTTTTTCAAACACACATGCTCACCATTCCTCCTGAGGCCCTCTTTCACTGTCTCTCTTTGCTTTTTATATTTCTCTGTCTCCCTTCCAGCCTCCATTTTAGGTCCTTTCTCCCAAAACCTTTTAGTACATAGTTCATCATTGTATGTCTCAGTCTGTCCTAATACCCTTGATCAGTCTTTTTTTTCCCCCCTCATTCTGCATATTTAAAATAATCAATACATACTGTAGTTCCTTAGGACTTGAATTCAGAGTGTCTCTATCAATTGTAATTCAAGCATAGATATTTAGTCAAAATGTATGTGTTGGGTGCAAAAAAATGAAAATGGACCACCTACTTACACCATATACGAGAACAAACTCAAAATGGATTAAAGACTTAAATGTAAGACCTGAAACCATAAAACTCCTAGAAGAAAACATAGGGAGTAAGTTTGCAGACATTACCCTGAGTAATATTTTTACTGATATATCCCCTCGGGCAAGGGAAATAAAAGAAAAAATGAACATATGGGATTACATCAAACTTAAAAGTTTTTTCACAGCAAAGGAAATCATCAATAAAACAAAAAGCCAGCCTACTGAATGGGAGAAGATATTTGCCAATGATATATCTGCCAAGGGGTTAATATCCTAAATTTATAAAACACTCATGCAACTCTACACCAAAAAAACAAACAACCCTATTAAAAATGGGCAGAGGATATGAAGAGGCATTTCTCGAAAGAGGACATACAGATGGCCAACAGCTATATGAAAAAAATGTCCAACCTCACTAATCATCAGAGAAATGCAAATAAAAACCACAATGAGATACCACCTCACTCCAGTCAGAATGTCTATCATCAACAAATCAACAAACAACAAGTGCTGGCGAGGGTGTGGAGAAAAGGGGATCCTGGTGCACTGTTGGTCGGACTGCAAATTGGTGCATCCATTATGGAAATCAGTATGGAGGTATCTCAAAAAACTGGAAATGGAACTGCCGTATGACCCAGCAATTCCACTCTTGGGTATCTACCCAGAAGAATCCAAGACACTAATTCGGAAAAAATATATGCACCCCTATGTTTATTGCAGCGCTATTTACAATAGCCAAGACTTGGAAACAACCGAAATGCCCATCAGTAGATGACTGGATTAAGAAACTGTGGTACATTTATACAGCAGAGTATTACTCTGCTATAAAGAAGAATGAAATTGTACCATTTGCAACAATATGGATGGACCTAGAGACTATTATGTTAAGTGAAAGAAGTCAGTCGGAGAAAGACAAATACCATATGATCTCACTTATATGTGGAATCTGAAAAACTGAATGAATGAGCAAAGTAAACAGAAACAGTCTCATAGAGGAAAAACATGGTTGCTAGTTGGGAGCGGGGAGGGGATGAGGGAGAAGGGGAAGGGATTAGACAGCATAAATAGGTAACTACAGTATTGTCATAGGGATATGAAAGACAGTTTGGGGAATATAATAATGTTGTAAAAATTTTGTGGGGTATCAGATGGTCACATGTCTTGTTAGGGAGACCACTTCATGGATGGAGTAGAGGCTTGATCACTGCACTGTACACCTGAAGCTGATGTTGTATAATATTGTATGCCAACTGTAACTGAATATATAGATAGTCATGGGATGTGGATTATACGGTAGAAGGGAGTCAAAGGAATTGTAATAGATAGTATGATATGGGGGGGAGAAGTGGGGGTGGAGAATTGGAGGAGGGGTTGTCAGTTTGAGGAGTAAAAAGTACAATTATTGCACTGTGTTGTACACCTGAAGCTAATTGAAAAAAAAAAAATGTATGTGTAGGGCCGTCCGAGTGGCGCGGTGGTTAAGAACTGGTTTGGGACGCCAGCAGCCCCGGTTCAGGTCCCACATATAAGGGCCAGTGACACTGCCCTCAAAAAAAAAAAAATGTATTTGTCATTTTGTTTGCAGATTTTTTTTAATATGAGTGTGTGTGTGTGTGTGTGTGTGTGTGTGTGTGTGTGTGTGTGTGTGTGTCTGGTAAGAGTAAAACCATACAATCAGATGACCTTTGTTGATATTTCAATTTGAATTTCACCTAACTATAAAAGATCTAAAATATGTCTAAAATTTGTGTATACCATGTATTATTTTTATATCGTTGTATTTTCATGAACATTTATTGAACTTTGTTCTTTGAGTGCATTGTCTTGGCAAAGTACTAGTCACTGATCATTTCTGTCAACTCAACAGGTATCCTCATATTCTGAGACAATCTTAAGAGCTGAGCCGTGTAGTCACTTGACGCTAAAGGGACCCGAACCGGGGCCGCTGGCTTCCGTAACCACCGCGCCACTCGGCCGGCCCTCAATTCTATCTTCAGTTTTTCGTTGTTGCTCTCAGTCTTCAGCTTCCTCCTCAGAAACTACATGAAAGAAAGGAAATTCCACGAAGGAGAATTTACAGAACTATGGACCCAAGGATGATGGTTGTTTTTCCATATTACTTATAGTCTGAGGAATAAAATGGTTTATACCTGAAATTCCTAGATGACAGTTTTAGTGAGCCTACTTTGTTTTCAGCTCTGTAGGAAACTAAGATGCTCTGAAGATGCTGGCACTTTATAATTGAGACACTTCTTGAGGTTTGCAGTCCAAAATCTAGGCACAAAAAATAAAGCTCATTCCATAATCACTAATCCCTTGAAATTGAGAATTCATTTTCTGGCAAGAGCTGTGTAATTCTTTAAAATCTATTATTTCTACGAACTCAGGGCAGTTTAACCAACAGATATAAGAACAGTTTCACAATGCCATCTGCTCAATACACATGTTCAGTTCGAATCTAAATATTTGAATTTCTATAAACAGTTGAGCAAAGTTCCTTTTTATTCCCTGAAAATTTTTTTCTTTGCACCTCTGTTCATATCTCTTAAATTTCAAAATAATACTTACTCATTGGGGAAACCACCACTTTCATAAAAGGAATAACATAATGTTTGTAATAATTCCAGATAGAAGCCAGATCATGGAACTTGAGTCATGCTGCCTGGATTATAATCTCAGCTCCAACCCTTACAAACTAACTAAATTCAAAGAAATTACTACACAAACCTTGGTTTCCTCATTTCTCTAAAATGGAGTTGAAGACTGAAGTTGAAATGGAGACTGAAGTAAACTCACTCATTTACTGTGGCATACTTCCTGGCATATCATAAAAACCCAACAAGTGTTATTAGTCTCGTTACTCTTAAAGTCATTTTTTTTTCCCAAAAATTAATTACACATTTTGTGATAATTTGATGAGGCTGTCATTTTCATTTTTCCATGTGGAAAAAATACACTATAATATTTAGGTTTATTGATTCAATATAGTAGTCATTAAATACTTACAGAAATACAAAATACTTATAAATTTAAGTTAAAGCAAGAATGAATATCAGAATTTCTCATGTTTTCTTAATATTAAAAGAACGTTTTAAAACAAAGCCAAAAACACTTCTAACTCACCACATTTCATCCCATTAAAGACGGAAAATAAATACATGTAAATGTAAATAAATATAAGTACGAATGTAAGTTTAATTATAAATATTCCTGAATTGAAACTGGATTTTAGTATTACTTCTCTGCATGCCTTCTTCAGTATCTGTCACAGATGGTATTTATTGCAACACACCCATTAGTACACTTGTGCTGTAATAGCATGGCATTTCTTCATAATTTCAGGGTGCCATCGCAAGGTAAATAACAGGTATACATTGGCTGTATTTATATGCCAACAAACAAATATCATCCATTAAATAGTTGAAATATATATAGGAATAGAAAAGAGGATAATTATCATCCAAAAGTTCTTTTTAGAAATCAAGCATGATTTTCTGGGAAATACATGTTTTTTGATCATTTAAAGTACGTGCTTGGGAAAGTCAATTAAGAGACTCGTGTCTGAGAAACATTAAAATTATACTAATAATTTATTATTTTTCCTAAGATGGCTTTGCAGTGTTCTATAATTATATGTAATTACATAATTATAAATATAAACCTATTAAAATTATAAAATAGACAATAGTAAATTATATAAATATAATTAGAAAATCAATGTATTGAGTTTTGAGTGAAAACAATAACCTAGATTTTCAGATTTCATCAAACAAAGATCTGTTTACTGTCTGGTGTGACTCAGTCTCTCTGCCTTAGTTTTATCATGTATAAATAATTGATAATATCATATTTAATTGCCTTTCCATTTCAAAATCTATAATTCTACATGCTATTTTAAAATAAAATTTATATGTTTATTTCTGGTATTAATTTTTTACAGTTTAATAAAGAAATATAGAATCTTTTCTCTAAGGAAGAGAAAATGGATGGTAATTTTCTGGATATAGACTGTGGAAAATGCTGTCAAGTTTTGGATTCTCATTATAATAGGCTACCATTGTGAACAGCCCAAAGACAAAGCATGCAATATAGTGTTCATTATTAATCATGGGGTCTTTTAGAGTATAATTATCTGAATTGATCTGTGGTAAACCCTAAAATATATTTAGTGGTGAAATCAAGTATATTTATTTCAAAATTAATAAGCCTTTATTAAATGGGAAAGCTTTTGAAGTCCTTATTTAGACTACATTTGAAAAAGACTTCAACAAATTCCCCTGATTAAATTAGATTTAGGCTGTTTAAATTCTCTTTTCTGATTTGAAATCATGAGCTTTCTGATACATTGGAAAGACTTTGAAAGTGAAATATATCTAGGAGACATGGAACACTCCCGTGGACTCTGGTGGGAAGCAAAATATTTAAGTATCTTTTCTGCTTTGCTGGAATCCTCAAAATGAGTATGAAAATAAGCCAACAGATAAAAGGTGAAGGATTTGTGTTGGAATTAGGCAGTAAACTTTGTCAGCAGGGTCTGAAGTATCAGAATCTGTCCTTGCCAGAAAAATAATGATGGGAGCAGTTTAAACCTCTAAATAATCTACATATCTTTGTGAAGAGGGGGAAGGAATTCATATCACCCTGCATGTTTTAGGACATTGTGAGGATGATTTGGTAACAAACATGAATTTGCCATAAGAAAAGTGGCGAAAAAGGTTTTGTGAAAGAAGGGAAAATAAGTTAAAGATTAAAGATACAATAAGAACCTATAGAGAGATGCCCAGGGAGACAAGCACATATAGATAGAAGAAACAAACTCTTGAACACATTGAAAGAAAAATGTCCCTTATTTATCATGGTAGTTTTGAGAATAATTTTCATCAATTACTCAGTAATTCCAGTTAGTAATTCCTAAATTCTGGTGGTATATTATTTAGCAATCCAGTAAACTCTCTGGTGTCAGATGGAGTTCTTCAAAAATACATAGCTTGGCAAAATGGTAGGTTATGCTAAAGGAGAATAATTGGTAGTCGACACTGAATTATGGGTAATTCTTGTGATGACTGAAGGTTCTCAATAGACAAAGGAGGAAGATGTTTAACACAAGTAACGGGCTATTTCAACCAAGGCTCTGGCGTCAATTCAAATTAAGGGAAACAAATAGTATTTATGCTTGAGGCTGCCAAGCTAACACCTAAGTGCCAGCATGTATTCTGCAAAAGCAATGTGAGAATGTAAATAGAGGTCTAATAACACAATTGCGACAGTAGAAATTCACTTAATTTTTGGTCAAATGAAAAAGAGCTTGTGAGTTAGTTCCAATATAGAACTATGAGCCAATAAAAATGATTTTTTTTCATTAAAACAAGAGACTAGTCAGTGAAATTGTGCCTCTTTAAAAACATCTCCTTGAAATATTGAACAATTAGAAATATAAGCTTAATAGTATAATGAAAATTTTTCAAGTTTGTACCATTTCTACGATGTACTGTCTCGTGTTTACATCAAGAATACAATTAAGCACTAGCGCGTATTTCCAAAAAGGAAAATCCAAATTTATATCTACTAAAAATAATTAATTGAACCAAATTGGAAATAAAGTATTATATATTTTTCAAATATGTTTATGTCTTAATATTGTGTGAAGACTTTGTATTGATTAGAAAAAAAATGCCTGGGCTGACATTTCATTGATGATGAAGCATCATAACTTTGAAAGGGAGGTAAATGATTTGGGATAAGACCGAGCTGGATTTAAAGAACTGTTCTATTATTCCCTCTCTAGATTAAGGTTGGAAAGTTACTTCCTTCTTCTGAAATACAGTTCTCTGTTTCTAAAATGCTGATAAAATGCCTAATCACAGGACTGTTTTGGGGACTGAATTAAATTATTGACCGTAACAATCTAGCATTCTGCTTAGCATGGGGTAAACATTCAAAATAGAAATTTTTTTTTTTTTTTTTGAGGGCATTGTCACTGGTCCTCATATGTGGGACCCGAACCGGGGCCGCTGGCTTTCCAAGCCAGCGCTCAACAACTGCACCACTTGGCCAGCCCAAAAATAGAAATTTTGATCATATGATTCCATGAAAGAATAACACCAGCTACTTTTCAACATGATCTCAAAATTTTCTAAGCCCTCTTTTAGATATTTCCACAAGAAACTAATCATTTTCTAATGAGATTCGGCTCCCTCATTCATACCCTCACTCCAGGGAAGACTCTTGATATCTGCCATTGCCTGATTAATTCATGAAGTCTATCTCTAAATATTTATTTAAACTTTGTATTGGTAGTTTTCACTCATTGGACCAATTTTTACATCTTTTATTATTGAGGTTTCGAACATTACTCACCTTCTGTCAACAACCTCTTTTACTATTTTAAATAACTATTTTAGTCTTTGTTTTCTGTCAGCGCTTATCTTTCCTGAGATTCTGTTGTTTCAAATGAGGAAACCTAACCAAAAAAAAATTTGTCAAACAGAGAGAGGAAGGATAGAGATTCTCACTGAATGGTCATCTCAGTTATTCTTCCACTATCATCTTATGAAATGTAGTTTCTTTTTATTATTCTTATTGTGGTTTATTTCATCAAAATCTGAGCTGCTTGCTTCCTTCCTTCCTTCCTTCCTTCCTTCCTTCCTTCCTTCCTTCCTTCCTCTTTCTTTCTTTCTTTCTTTCTTTCTTTCTTTCTTTCTTTCTTTCTTTCTTTCTTTCTTTCTTTTCTATTTATTTATTTCCGTGTGTGTGTGTGTGCGCGCGCACGCGCACGACTGTGTGTGTGAAATACGATTTGACAAATTCAGTTCTTTATATTGAATTAACTTTGCAAGTTATAGATTAGCAAAAGCAGTGGGAAAGGCTAGGAGTGTGTGATGCATGAAATTTGTGTGAAATAAATGCAAATGTTGTTGACACAGTTGGACTTTCACATACAGTGTTAGCTTTACCCTGAGCCTCCTGAGGATGTATGCTCCCTTATCGTGTTCTGTTCTATTGTATTTCACTGTATGAACATGCGAGGAGGATCAAGTTTTATTGGAACATATGATTTTGCATATATATACCGAAGATGCCAGTGAATTTGTGGAAGTGGATTGCAGGTGCCATTGAGACTAACCAAAGTCACACCAGTTGGAGACTTCAGTTCATGGTGAACTATCGATTCTGACAGCATGCAATGTCAGAATCCAATGCGTGACACATGCAGTATAAATTAAACTCCAAAGAGAGTTCAGTGATGAAAAGTAAGAGTATTTCAGATCATTAAGCAAGCTAATTCTACAGGAGTATTCCTGGGAGGGGTTGGTCAAGTTTCTGCTTTAAAAAAAAAAAAAAATATTTTCTTATTCCCGATTAGGTGCATTTACCTTGTCCTTTTTTAAACTCCAAAAGCATTCCTGTGTGTACCATGTCATTAAGCTGTCAATAATATAGTCTCTTGTGGTAGCACTTTATTCTCATCTCACATTGTTCATTAACTTTTCAAGTCTGACTTCAAATTTCCTTAAGGCAGGGGCAAAGTATTATAGTAACTTATTCAGCAAATACTTTGGATGAAGGAATACATGATTAGTGAATATGCAAATAATGCTGGAGTAAAGTACACAAAATTAAGAAAGTTAATCAAAAAGTTAAAAAAAAGCAAAAAAAACATTAACATTGATCTTCAAATTTATGCTTTATTGAGGTATAATCTTAAAGAATTTGAGCAGCAGGATATAGTGAAAAGCACATGAATAATGCAAGTAGTCAGGCCTGACTCCAGTCACTGGCTGTGCCACCTGCAGATTGTGTGACCACAGGGTAGTTACTGATTTGGGGGGTTGCCAATTCTCTCATTGGTATGATTTATAAACTAACATAGATCTGATTTTTTTCCACTGGAATTTGATAATATAAATATACAATAAATTCCTCTCTAAAAACCTATTGATTATGTCTGAGCATATAGTAGATGGTAAATAAAGCCAGGTCTTTTTCCTACTAATTTATCTATTATCCTATAACTCTAAATCACGGGGATGACCTCATCGAAAGAAATTATGCTGAACCAGAGATTTGGAACCTATTTTAAAAAAATGAGAATTTCTGGATTCATTTGTTTCATTCCATAATAATGGAATACTAACTGAATCTATTTATTCCATTTAATATTTTCCTTATTAAGATTATTTCTGATGTTTTAAGTGGTACAATATTTCATTGTTTTTTGTCAGAAGTATTTCTATTTTCTACATTTTTATTAAATATTATTTCTAAGAGAAATGACATGTTTCATAAATTATGATATTGCATGTGACATTTTGGGAAACAGGGTAATTTTGATGATTTAAAAACATTGAAGTCTGCTGATTTTAATTTCACAGCTATTGGTGGTATAATTCATGAATTGCTGTTATTAAAGAAGATCTATGATCAGTGAAATGGAATCCCCTAGAGGCATACTTAGAAAATTGTACTCACCAGGCGGTGAGTTCCAGAGGCCCCACTGCTACCATCCACTCAGAATTGTTCTTCTAATAGTAAAAGCAACAGGATTAATAGATTAAGTTATGGATCCCTGAAAGTTCCATTAACTAGGCAAATTTTCCCTTACTTCTACTGACAATTTGGGAATGGTAGAAATTGATTGAATTGTAAACATGAAGATGAGTAAAAATGAGGAAATAATAAAAAATGTTCTTTTTTTATCCAATTTTCTAATATTTCACTATTAAAATGATTGTAGTAATCTATGTAATTCTTTCTATCATCTTTGTTTCAATTCTGTTAGGGGCCTCCGATGTATCTAGACTGCATTACATCAATTGCATTATATCATTTTTTATGATTTTTATTTTATTATAATATCTTTTACCTGTATCGATACTTTCTTCCATCCAACATCATCTACTTTACTGCAGAGGAATATCCCATTTCCCTTAATAACTACTATAACACATTCACATTACTTTTGAGGTACCCAGAGTCTGAACTCTACACCTCTTCAGGGACCTCTCCCCACTTATTTTGCATCCTGGTTCCCACAAACCTTACTAAATTTCCTTCATTTCTTCATACATGCTCTGTTATCTCTCCTTCAGGTCTTTCCACATTTCTGCTGTGATATTCCTTCCCTCTGGAATTAACCTGACTAACTTGTACTCATCATTTAAATGTCAGCTTAGACATAATTTTCTGCACTTGGTACTAACCCTGGTTGACCCCTTAATTCTGAGACAGATGTTCTTATAAGCTCCCATGAAACACTTTTCTATGTCTACACTTTGTGTATTGCCTGTTAAATTGTCTGTACCCCTTCCAGATGGTGAAGCAGGCTTCTCACCCTTGATGCCCCAGCCAACAGCAGAATGCCTGGCACATTAGTAAACAAAGAGAAAATATAGCCATAGAATGAGGGATAAATTTACAAGGTGACTTTTGGTTTGCTTATTTTGAAAGGACAGGGTAACTCTTGAATGAGAATGTGACTTTAATTCTTTTTTAGTTCTATAAGATGGCGTAGAAGAAATCAATATCACTTTAGACTTCTTACAAATGACATAACTGTCCTTGTTTCTACTGAGCATCTTTCTTAGGCTCAAAATCATTCCCAAGCAATGAAATTACCCGGAAATGTAATTATAGCATATTTCTCAAATTTGATGAAACTAAAGGACGTTTGTACTTTTGACCAACGTGAAGTACAAAAGTGGATGAATGAGGAATGCAGGGGATTCACAGATAAGACGAAAACTGTTTCACATTACAGAAATGAAGAAAACCTCCAAAATTGGAGGGATCCAGTTGTGCAGAGACAAGGGTGAGGTGGAGGGAGGGGCTGAAAATAGGCCTTGTGTAACTGCCCATTAATGGAGTCTGATGGAGACCAGTGTGAAGTGGGTGCATTCCCTGTCACCACCAGCCCTAGGCATGCATTTGAGAGCCTGAACCTGAGAGGTTTTCAAGAAAATCAGAGGTGAAGGATGGGCAAGAAGGATAATTGAAAATCAGTATAATAAGTTGTGTGGCCACCCAGCCCTCACAAGTACCCAGAATGCAGGTGGGGCTCTACGCTGCTCCCCTTATCCCCTCCTTTTTCTCTCCCTGCCTCGGCTTGTCACCGCAGGGAGCAGAGCCCTCTCAGAAGAAGCTGAATGGCTTTAGCAGACTGGCTTCCAGGAAGTACACTGTGGGGGGAGGAGCCCCAATAAGAAAGCAGACAGTTCAAATGATCTCACCACCTGAAAAACTGGGTCCACTCATGGGAAATTTTCAATTACTTTTTAGATATTGTCTTAAACACGAATTTCAAAAAGGAAAAACCTCTGAAATGAAAGGGGGAAAACCGCAAAGATACCACCAGAGGCAGTCAGCAGAGAAAAATTTCAAAGAAATGTTAATCACCTATCAGAGAGATGAGATATTGCATTGTGAAACAAGAATGAGTTGCAGAAGAAAAAAAAAAGAAGAAAAAAGAAAAGAAATCCATTACCAATTAAAATTATGAAAGCTGAAAATTTATAAAAATCCTGTAGATACAAAGATTAGAAGTTAAAGTTATTATCCCAGAGAGTTAAGAAAGAAAGAAAGAAAGAAAGAAAGAAAGAAAGAAAGAAAGAAAGAAAGAAAGAAAGAAAGAAAGAGAGTTGAGAAGTAAGGAAGAAAAGTTAGAAAATTTAAAAAAGTAATCCCAGCATTTGACTAATAGTTCCAAAGATCATGGTGGCATAAAATTTCCAGTAAAATATTACAAGAATCTTTATTAAAACTCAAGGGTCTAAAATTTCTGATGGAAAGACCCTATCAAGTCCAAACAAAATGAATGAAAAGTAAATGCATCACTTAACATCATTTTGAAATTTCAGAACATCAGGATTACGTGGTCAATGCTGAAATTTTGCGGGGTAGGAGGAAATCATGGTAAAATATTCAAGGATAGCCTTAAGTTACTCAAAAACATGGGGAATCAAGATTGAGGTTAAATTACTTTCATCTTAAAATCTTCAAGCTACAAAAACCATAAGCCAAGAATAAACCAAAATAAAGATAATTTCAGACAAATAAAATATTAAAATGCATTCCCTGTTCATCCACTCTTGGGAAACTATTAGAAAATTTGCTTAATCAGAGCATGGGATAAACCAATAAATAGGAATACAGGATGCTCCCAAAAGTAATGCACAAAACTATACAATTATAATGATAAGTCAACAGATAATATAAAAATACTGTGAATAAATAGTTATGAGCACATTGAAAATATTAATAAGTTAGAAAATAAAAGCCAGCTCCTCTCCAAATAGTTTTTATAAAGAGTGGAGAGCAGTAGACTCAAAGGACAAAATACACTTTTGTGTGTGTGTAATAGGAATGGAGAGCCAATATAAATGCTGTGTTGTATTATAAGCTTTTCAGCATAAGTTTGTGTTTACAATATGTACAAGTGTTAACATAAAAATATGAAAAAAATAATTACAAGCAAAATTATCCTGGTCATTTTCTATTGTTTATTCAAAGGAGTCAAAAGTGATTGAAGGATAAAATGCTTTCTAAAGAAATCCTCAAACTCTACGCAAATAATTAAAGTCCAAGTACTTCATACCTTGAAAACACATGTTAACAAAGAATAAAAGGTAAATTTGGCAGAATGCTGTTTTTCTGTGATATAATTGTTGGTTGGTAAAGCTTACAAAGCCTTCTCTTATTGAACTTATTGAAATGTCCTTCGAATGAGAGAGTGTACCTTTGGTATGAGAATTCCCTTTAATTCTGGAAAGATTTAAGTCTGATTCAAATTTGAAACAAATCTTAAATGAATTTTAAACATAGCAAACTGAAATCTTGAATTTCCATCTGTTAGTTGTACATAAAAACAAATCGAATGCTTTCACAGTAATTCCAGTGATTTGATTGGCTTATAAGAAAAAGTCCCATTTTTATGTAATTCAGTTTTGTTTAAATTCTTAGCTACATGTGTGAATCCAGAGCAGAGTTCAATGGAGAAGATGTAAAAATGTAAACACTATAAATCAGGAATACCAGTTATGTGTTCTGAACCAAGGTAAATTCTAAGCAGTATCCTCTTTCTCTATTTGAGGGTCTCTTACAATATTCTTTTTTTTAAGATTTTATTGGGGAATCAGGGAAGGGAACAGTATTGGGGAATTGGGGAAGGGGAACATTATGGTTTTCCAGGACCCATCAGCCTCTAAGGCAAGTTGTCATTCAATCTTAGTTGTGGAGGGCGCAGCTCAGCTCCAAGTCCAGTCGCCGCTTTTCAACCTAGTTGCGGGGGCATAACCCACCATCCCATATGCAAGTCGAACCAGCAACCTTGTTGTTAAGAGCACACACTCTCACCAGCTGAGCCATCCGGCCACCTATTGGTGGCTCAGGGGCAGCTCAGCTCGGTCGCAAGTCACTGTCCCATGTGGGAATCGAATCCATGACCCTGTTGCTCAGAGCTCTTGCTCTAACCAACTGAGTCACCCTCTGCCAGCCTCATTTACAGCCTCATTTACAATATGCTTAACCAGAAGGCAGAATGACCCCTTCTATTACAGAATGACCCCTTCTGTAATGGAACTGTGCCACATACATCTCAGGATTACTTGTCTGAGGTCAGAATGTAACAAAGTCCAGTGTCTTGTAGTAAATTCCTCAAACGAAAGGCATTCTAGAATTTCCCATCATCTCACCCTGTATTATGAAAGAACAAAGTTGTGATCACAGGGTAAAGTATTTAACACAGTAAGTGGCTTCTCATATCTCAACATTACTTTTAAAATAATGGCTGATTTCCTCACCTGTGGGACAGAAAAGCAGGTAATTCTGGATAGCAAATCACTTTAATAAACGACACAGAAAAATACATTTCATAGAAGCCACTCTACTAGGACAAAGATTTTTGCTATTTCTTTCCCAACGGTAATTCATCCGTAAACCCAGCTGGAGAAATTTCCATTTAATTAGTGATTATTACTAACCAAGAAGCTTTTTATTTAGGGATTGTTTGTGGACTTCAGAAAATCTTAAGTTGTTGTTATTGAGTTTTTATTTTCAGAAGAAACAGACAAATTAATGGTAATATGATTTGATATCATAAAATATATGACAAACTCTGTCTCCCTCCCAGCTTTATTATGTAAAAAGGATGACCATGGACATGTTGGTATATCATACTAAATAGTGTGTATTTTACCCTTTTATCCTATGAGGAGATAATGGAATGGAAAGGGCTAGGATTTTAGTTTATATTCTGTTTCTCAAACATCTATTTTTTTCTTCTTTCCTTTAGTAATAGAATGCTCCCTCCTCTTTTATCTGGGCTAATGGCTAAAAACCTAGAAGACAATATTTCTTTGCCTCCCTTCACACAGATATGCCTATGAAATTAAGTTCTTGACATTGGGATATGAGCAAAGAGTGACATGTGCAACTTACAAGTCATGGCCTTAAAAAGCAGTTGCTTACCTCCACTCGTTTTCTCTGTTCCTGAGAACTCAAATGTTATTTTGGTCATGGTCAGCCAGCAACAATCAGGTGTATGAGTGCTACATCTGAGCAGAGAGCAGAGCAAGAAGATAAAGGAACCCACATCCCTGGAAAATTTGGGGAGGGGCAGCATAAGTCTTTCTGAGCCCTTCCCCGACACCTGAGCTGTTGTGTTAAGAAAAATATCAACATCATTTTCTTTAAACCACTGTATTTAGGAGTCTTTTAGTTGTAGAAATTTAATGTATATCTTGTGAATGGAAAAAAATGATACCTGACAATAAGGTGGTTTTGTAATAAAATCCTAAAGTATATGACATTGGCCTTGTAGCATGGACACAGGCACTACAAGCAGACAAACTTTTGATCCTGGTTAGCTGTAGAAAACATTGTTAAATCAATGTACCACAATTTGGAAAGCAGGTCACATTTTCTACAGAATCTGTAGCTCTAGAAATGGTTAGAAAATGTTAGGATATCCCTGGTTTCATTTTTTGGCTTGTTTGTTTGTTTTCATCTTGTTAGTTCTTAGTAGAATATCATCAGAGATATGAACTCCTAAAAGAATTAGACCGTTCGAAGCAGCAATTGCAAGGCATATATCTGTTCTATGGAATGTCCTTTCTGCCCATGGCCTGTACCATCAAGTGACTGGAGGACTTAATTACTTGAGATTTTGCAGTGTTGGCATAACCAACTACTTCTCCCCCTCAAACAGTAGAATTTATAATTGGGACCTCAAGCTGGCCTCAGAGCTTCTATTTAAATGTCCTCTGCTACCCGGTGGGAATTAGCCCAGAAGCAAATATTAGACTCAGCTTGTTCTAGTTTCAGAAAACATCTTGTTTCAGACGGCGTCCAGGTAATCACAAATAGCCTGAAGGAGAGGGTGTTATTCAGAACTCTGAGATGTGCGGCTCAGGAAGTGTGTGGATGAAGTATTTAGCTATAGGCACTTGTACATGGAACTGACGAGAAGCATATACTTGGAATCCTATATGGCTCAAGTATGCTGCCAAAGAAAACACAGTCCTGGCCTACAAAATCTGTCTTTTCAAATCCCAAAGAAAATTTGGGGATAGCACGCCTGTACCGGCATGAAGCTGGGCAAGCCTGCATAGGGCATGCTCAACAATGCCAACTACAGAGATGGTCACAGAGAATAACGAACAAGCAGTAGCAATGAAGGCAGCAGATGGGCTTAGGAGCTGCCAAAGAAGGATTCTTCACAATTTTGGCCAAACAGAAATGGATAACTACTACAGAACAGTGTATGTGCTCATCATTCTTCCAGTTTTCATGAAGAACTTAATGCAATGACCCTGCCCCCACTGCACCGTTGCAAATTGAGCATAATGGAGAACACATAAACCTGTGTATTAAATGGGGGTTGCCATACCATAAGGAGTCACGTTTGGAACTGACGGATTGTACTGTTCCTTATCCAGGAATCCTGGACTCACCTTGAGCTGGATGGAAAACCTGAATGCAATGTTGGGATGTCTTCCTATAGTGTGTGGGGTGTGTGTGTGTGTGTATACGCATTGTGTGTGTGTGTGTGTGTGTGTGTGTGTGTGTGTGTTGGAGATATGTTTTATAAAGAAGAGGGATGCTTTTGTATTCATAAGGGTTAACTGTGGAAAATTAAATTGTATCTTTTTTTTTTTTTTTTTTTTTTGAGGCCAGTGTCACTGGCCCTCATATGTGGGACCCAAACCGCAGCCACTGGCTTCCCAAGCCAGTGCTTAACCACCGCGCCACTTGGCTGGCCCTTAAAACCTACATTTTTTTTTTTTTTTAGGGCAGTGTCACTGGCCCTCATATGTGGGACCTGAACTGGCTTCCCAAGCCAGTGCTTAACCACTGCGCCACTTGGCCAGCCCTGGAAAATTTTACTTTTAAAATAAAATATTATCTAGAGACTGCATTTGCGTGAGAATAAATTTGGTCAATGAGAGGTAAATAGAAGCTATATATGCAAATTATAGGTCATGTCTTCAAAGGAAGTTGCATAGTCTCTGTACTCTTTTTCTCTTTTTCTGGTATCAGAAACATAGCTGGGGGTATGAATGAAGAGGCATCCGAATGAGTGGTAAACACCACACTTGAAAGGTCCTGAATAACTCGATTACTCTGTGAGTAAAAAAGCCTGTCCTGTTATATGAGAATGAACTGGGCCTTTATCTAACTGAATCACCATGTTTCAGATCTTTTAACTGTAGGCTCCTTTGCTATCCAAGAGAGGATGCATATGAGGTTTACAGTTTGAGATGCTGCCTCTGACTGTGCACTAGATGACAGACTAGAAGATAATCCAATTAGAAAATGCCATTGTGAGAAATGATAACATAAAAATATAACATAATGACAGTGGCAATAAAGATAAAGAGACTGCTTTGCAAGATTGGAGAAGTAGAAGTGACCAGACATTTTCAATTAATTAAACTGATGTTGAGAAATGGAGTAAATTTTAGATGAGTCCAAATTGTTTCAGTAAATGCCTATTATATGCCAGGTACTTGGTTATTTGCTGTGCGTAAGGAGAAAATAATGCTTTAATGAAGAAAGTTATAGTTTTGACAAGACAACAAATAAATACACACATATATGAAAAAATTAAGACAGGAAGTATTTGTTTAATTACCAGAGACAAATTCAGTCTATAAAAGCTATGAGCTTTCGGAGGAAAACTCTTTATAGGAGAAAACAATAAAAATGTTTCATTTAGGTCTGGTCATAAAAGGGTAATTCAAATTAAGATAGGAAAGAGAACAGATGGAAAAGACAAAAGCTAGCCATGTAATTATGGTTAATATTTTCTATTCAGAAAATCCTAGTTTGAAACTTTGTATTTAATTTGTCATGGAGATTGTCCATTTAGTCTGATAAAGTGAAAGAAAATGCTGTTATTCTAAATAGCACACACATACATACACACATGCATGCACGCACACACACTCCACCTCTAAGTATTCAGAGTTTAGATTTCTTCAACTTTATAAGTTAAAAAAGTAAATTCTTTATAGGAGTGACAGGTTTATGTTTATTTTAATATTTGGCATGATATTTGTCATCATCACCAAAGATTTGTAGATAACATTATATTTATGTTTTAATAAGGATGATGAAATATTCCTTGATACAATATACATTGCATTTTTAGGTACATAATAATGTATACCATTTATTGAATACATATTATATTGAGGTCCTTGTTCTAATTTCATGTGTATTCACTCATTTAAGAAAGAAAGACGGAGGGAGGGAGGGAAAGAGGGAGGAAGGAAGGAAGGAAGGAAGGAAAGAAAGAAAGAAAGAAAGAAAGAAAGAAAGAAAGAAAGAAAGAAAGAAAGAAAGAAAGAAAGAAAGAAAGAAAGAAAGAAAGAAAGGGGGATGGAGGAGGGAGGGAGGAAAGAAAGATGGAAGGAAGGAAGGAAGGTCAATGAAGGTATATTTTATAAAATTATAAGACTATTAAGTTTGGGGGATGAGTCTCTACTTTCTGTCCTATTTTTTCTCTTTCCTGCCGGTTGTATCCTGCCCATAAAAACATTAAATTGCTCCGTATCTCCACTTCCCTAATCCAACCATAATTGACTCTCTCAATATGCCAGGATAAAGATTGGAAAGCAAATCAGACAATGTCAGCATATCCTTCAGAGGATTTGAAGTAAAAGGGACCAATGAACATTTATGAGTTAAATTTTATATTACTCCATTCACAATTATGAAACTGTTATGCAAAACTTCTAGAAATAAAACTCTTTTAATACCTTGAGGATTCAGTGTCCAAGGCATTCATAATGTTAAAATAGTCTGACTCTAGAAAGTTGTTAATAAATCCCTGAAGGTATATTCTGTATTCCGGGAAACCAAGCACATACACCAGCAAGCAGCATAATTCTATCTGGTTCCAGTAATTGACCAATTTGTTTGAAAGATAGAAATGTGCCCTTTACTCTGAGAAAAATGAAAATTGAACATCCATATCCAGTGCCTGTAGCCAATTGACTTTATTCTGGGGAAGTTCTTTACAAAATCTGATATTACCCGAAGTTATCAGCACTGTCCACTTTGCTTTTGTAAATGCTCTGTCATATTTTAAGTTTTTTTTCTTTTTCAGTTGAGTTCCTTCCTCATTTATTAATTTAACAGACATTTATTGTACCCGGAGACTGTTCTAGACATTATACTTGTTCCTAAGAATACAATATGACTAGAAAACTCGCTCTGATCTCAATGAATTTATGGTGTTTGCATTTGTAAATATGTAAGGATCACACATCTAACAGGAGGCTTGGAAGATATGTGTTGGGTGGGAAAGTGAAACGAAGAAGGAACGGTGAGTTCAATCCAAGAGATGGAAAAAGACTACACGATGCTAAAAATGGAAAGTTTAATAGATGTTTGACAAGTGGAAAGCATTGGAGGGCATTCTAAGCAGAGAGATTGTGGTCTTAAGGCATGTATGTAAATCAGCTTGGTATATAGAAGAACTGTGAGTCTGTATGTAGAAGACACTGTCAACTGCAAAAGGAAACTGAAGAATTCCATAGGAAACCTTGACTTTGTTTTAATTTTGGTTAAGTCATTTAATTACTCTTGAATCTAAATTCATCTTACTTTCCCAAAGGCCTAGTGTTAATAATATTATGGGATCGGGCTGGCCGAGTGGCGCATTGGTTAAGAGCTGGTTTTGGGATGCCAGCGCCCCCGGTTCGGATCCCACATAGGAGGGCCAGTGACACTGCCTTCTACAGCTAACAACAGCTCCACCTGGAGCTGGGCTGTGTGAGCCCCGGTGATGGTGTAGGCTGCAGCCCCTGCTGCAGTGGGCTGCCATAGGCTACAGTGAGTGGCTGGCAGCCAGCGTGAGCTGCCAATAGCCGTGGTGAGTGACCATCCAGAGGCCGGCGATCGATCTGCCTCATCTGGGAAGAGCACAATGACGATACCAACATGGGCCAGTGAAGCAACATCCTCCGCAACTAGACTGAAGAACAAAAAGACAGCAACTTGTCTGTTCCCCTTCCCTGATTCCCCAACACTGTTCCCCTCCCTCAATTCCCCAATAAAATCTTTAAAAATAAATTAATAATAATAGTAATAATAATAATATGGGATCAAAAAGAAAATGCATTCATGTAAATTCCTTAGGGAAGTCTGTTTTTGTTGTTCCTTTTCTTTTATTCCCTAAACAAATATATATCCATTATCTATTATAAGTGATTATCAATATTTCTTCAATCTAGTATTAAAACAAAAAATTCAAAAAAATCTTAAATCAGAAATTATTTTTTAACTTCTGTGCTGCAACAATATATGGCAAATGTGGACCATTAAGTCCACAGAAATAAGTCTACAGAAATAAGGCAAAAATTCAAGTTTTCACAGGATTACCCATTTTAACAGTTATTTCTTACTATTTAGTGAAATCATTGCTTAATTTATTTACTAAGGGACTGGCGAAAAATAAGAGCGCAATTTGGAATCTCAAATGTCAATGCTAATGTATTATAGTATAAATCAGTGTTTCATTAAAATCAGAAGTTCACTTTACATATGAATGTCTACATATTTACAAACTATTCCATGACAACTAGACAAAAATTGTATATAACTAAAGAACTAGACTAATCTGAAAAAAATGATGTAGTCTTGGTAAAACTGTTTCCAAATTATAATAGATGTAGTATATGCATTATCCTTCAAGTTTAGAAGAGAGACAGACATATATTAATATAGATATGTATATACCCAGCTTGTAGAAACTATTAATTATCTGTCAATATCAATTTTCTTCTTCCACTTTAGTAATAAAACCTCCTTAGGTACAGATGGATATATGGCACCCAGCCAGAGACCATATTTGAAAGTCTTCTTCCAGCTATAACCACATGGCCATGTTCAGGTTGGTGCAAGACAAGCAGTCATGCTCTTTGGAAAGGCCTCTCACTCTCCAGTTCCACTCGCCTCCTATTTTACAGGCTGAGATGTGGGAATGGAGGTAGTTAGCCAGCTTTGGCCAAGCACAGGGTGCAGCACACATGTGCGGGGGAACAACGCAGCAGAGAGGCCTTGGGAGCTGAATGATGACCTACAGAAGCTGTTGCTGATCTCCTGGAGCAGCTCCGCATTTCACTTTTCATGGCTTTATAGAAATATAACATAAAAAAATTAAATGTATCCTTTTAATTGTACAGTTCCATACACTTTGGTAAATGCACACAGTTATGCTGCCACCATCAAAATCAAATTTGAGAACACCTGTCACCCCAAAAATTTCCCCCTGTGTCACTTTGCAGTAAATTCCCTCCTTCATCCCTAATCCCTGGCAACAACTGCTCCTCTTTATCACTATAATTTTGTCTTTCATACAACTTTATATAAATATAATCATATTATGTCACGTGGTTTTGAGATTTATCCACCTGGGTTTGTGCATAAGTAGTTCATTACTTTTTATTGATTAGTAGATGCCATTGTATGCATGTACCACTTTTAAAAAAATCTGTTTATCAGTTGATGGACTCTTGGATTTTGTCCATTTAGGGTCTACGATGAATAATGCTTCTGTTGGTTTTGAGAGCAAGTGTTTGTATGGCCATAAGTTTCGTTGCACTTTGATAGATAACTAGAATTTCCTGGGTCACATTGTAAGTATATGTTTAGTTTTTAATAAACTGTCAAATAGTTTTCCAAAGCTTTGCATCATTTTACATTTCTTATAGCAATATATGAGGGCTTCAGTTTCTCCACATTTTTACCAGTGCTGGTATTAATCTTTTTAGTTATTCTTATAGGTATTTTGTTACTCTTAGTGGTGTTAATATATTTATTTATAAAATGTGTCTTTAATTATTTTTGCCAATTATTAATTGTGTTTTTATTTTTCATATTGAATTGTAGGTGTTCTATATATATATATATATATATATATATAGAGAGAGAGAGAGAGAGAGAGAGAGACATAACATATGACATAGATAAATACAACAGATAGATAGACACAGATGTATATTGCAATGGCTTTGTCAAATATTTTCTTTTTTTTTTTTTTTAATTTTTTCATATTATTTTATTTTATTAGTTTCAGGTGTACAACACAATGCAATAGTTATACTCTTTACCCCCCAAAGTGAAAACCCCCCTCCCCCAGTTTGCCACCCCACTCCCCCCCCATATCATACATATCCATCACAACTCCCCTCCACAGTATACTCCACATCCCGTGACCATCCACATATTCAGTTGCAGTTGGCATACAGTATTATACAACATCAGCTTCAGGTGTACAGTGCAGTGATCAAGCCTCTACTCCATCCATGAAGTGGTCTCCCTAACAAGACATGTGGCTGACACGCCACAAAATTTTTACAACATTATTATATTCCCCGAACTGTGTTTCACATCCCTGTGGCAATATTGTAGTTGTCTATTTATGCTGTCTAATCCCTTCCCCGCCATTCCCACCCCCTTCCCAACTAGCAACCCTCAGTTTTTCTACTACATCTACGAGTCTGTTTACTTTGATCGTTCACTCAGCTCTTCAGACTCCACACACAAGTGAGATCACATGGTACCTGTCCTTCTCCGACTGACTTATTTCTCACAACATAATAGTCTCTTCACAACATTATCAATTACATTCTCAGAACTGCCCCCATATCCCTGCGGCAACATTGTAGTCCCACATACACTGTCCAAAACCTTCCCCCTCTCCCTCTTCCCCACTCCCTCCCAGCCAGCAACCATGAGTTTTTCCTTTATATCTGCGTGATATGACTTCAATCTTCTTGAATTGTCTCTCTGGGTTAGCTTGTTTACCCCTTTCTTTTGTTTAAAAAAGCCCTTTTAACATTTCTTGCAATGCTGGCTTGGTGGTAATGAATTCCTTAAGCTTATTCTTTTCTGAGAAGCTCTTTATTTCTCCTTCAATTTTAAGTGACAGCCATGCTGGGTAGAGCAATCTTGGTTGTAGGCCTTTATTTTGTGTCACTTTGAGTATCTACCGCCACTCCCTTCTGGCCTGCAGAGTTTCTGTAGACAAGTCAGCTGTTAGTCTAACAGGAGTTCCTCTGTATGTAACCTGCTGTCTTTCTCTTGCAGCCTCTAAGATTCTGTCTCTGTCTTTAACCTTTGCCATTTTCACTATGATGTGTCTTGGTGTGGACCTGTTTGGGTTCAGCTTGTTTGGAACCCTCTGCATTTCCTGGGCATGTATGTTGATTTCCTTCACCAGGGTAGGGAAGTTTTCAGTCATTATTTTTTCAAATACCTTTTCAACCCCTTGCTTCTTTTCTTCTCCTTCTGGTACCCCTATGATTCGAAGGTGGTTGCGCTTCACCTTGTCCCATAGGGCTCTTAAACTATTTTCATTCTTTTTTATTCTTTGGTCTTTTGCTGTGCCAACTGGGTGAGTTCTGCTATTTTATCTTCCAAATCGCTGATCCGCTCCTCTGCTTCATCTACTCTACTGGTGATTCCTTCGAGTGTGTTCTTTATTTCAGTTATTGTATTCTTTAGTTCTAACAGGTTGTTTTTTATGGTTTCCCTATCCTTCTTTATGTCCTCGCTAAGTTCCTTAAACATTCTTATCATCAGTGTTCTAAACTCTGTCTCTGAAAGGTTGGATCCCTCTGCTTCATTTGGTTCCATTTCTGGAGGTTTCTTCTGATCTTTTACATGTGACATGTTTCTTTGTTTCCCCATTCTGGCTGTCGCTCTGGGATTGCTTTGATGTATTAGAGAGATCACCAGGAGAGCCCTGGCTGGATCACACAGGCACACAGCTCACAGCCCAACACTCCGAGGAAAACTCCCAGTCTCAGCCTGTCCCAATCAGCTGCTCGCAGACCAGGCCAAGCAGCCCTACAACCAATCACCAGCCTGGCAACTCTGCAAGCAGAGTGCAGAGAGCAGAGACCTGAGGCGGCTTGCGCGCTCCCACGTCTCAGTGAGCAGCCTGTTGGAGCTGGATCACTCCCACTAGGCGATTCCCTGGCAACTCTGCAAGTGGAGTGTGGAAAGCAGAGACCCGAGGCAGCTCGCGCACTCCCGGGTCTCAGTGAGCAGCCTGTTGGAGCCGGAGGGCACCTGCCCTGCGTTTCCCTGGCAACACAGTATAAGCTGGGCAGAGGGTGGGGATCCAAGGCCGCAGGCGCACGAGCACACACACACACTTCTGCGCCAATTCCACCAGACCAATTAGGTCTCGGACCTGATCCTCCGTGGGAGGGCCCAAGCCCGACAAAATGGCGTCCTCCCTACACCACTCGCGTGCAAGCTCCGGACCATGGGAACTACAGTCCAAAAAGCTCCAGCCTTTGCACCAAAGGTGCTCAGCTCAGTCCGTCCCCGCAGGCTCCCGGCTCACACAGCCACTCCCTCCACCAGGAACCAGGTAAGTGCTCACCGGCGAGCAAGCCCGGGCGCCGGCCCCACTGATTCTCCAGCCGCTCTCAGCCTCACCGAGCTGAGCAAAGAGAGTCCTCACTAATTTACTGCCGGCTGTCTTAGAACTCCTCTTCCCGGCAAAGGAGCTCTGGGCTGGTGAGCCTGGTGTGCGGCCGGAGGGTCTCTCCCCCAACCGGAGAAGCCTCCCCACAGCTGGGGCTTCCCTCACGGGGCTCGCCCTCTCTCGTCTCTGCCCGTCCTACCAGACCCGACGTGGCCTCCTCTTTAAGTTCTTCGTTTAGTGGTTCTGTTCCTCCAGTGTTCCGGGGACCTCCAGGGTTGAATGCTGTATAATTTGCTTGTAATTTTGGTGTGTCCCTGGGAGGTAGTTAGCACAGCGTCTGTCTATTGCACCATTTTACCAGAAGTCCCGCAAATATTTTCTTATATGTTAACTATCTCTAAGTGAGCAAAAATTTTAAATTTGAAAAAGTCCTTCTTAATTTGGAAATATATATATATATATATATATATATATATATATATATCATACTAAATTGTTTTAAAATGGTAAAGAATCTTCATGTTCAAGAAAATATGATTAAATATGTAAACTCCAGTCCTCTCTCTAACTTAGATGGCTACAGTGTAAAAGGATAAAATCAGTGTCAAATCTGGAAAACAGGAAAATAGACTTTCTGTACATTCAAAACTTTGAAGGTTGCAAAAAAAAAAAAAAAAAAAGAAAACAACTTTGAGGGTTGCAGTACTATTTGTTTGCAAGAGTGCACTTTAAGAATAAACACATAAAGATGGAAGTGTAAAGACCCCATAGAAGAATCCTAATACTTTTTCTGTACCAATTCTCACCTCAAGAGAAGCTGAAACTCAAAAGCATAGTATTAAGATCATAGGAGTGGGCCAGCCGAGTGGTGCAGTGGTTAAGCGCTGGCTTGGGAAGCAAGCAGCCCCGGTTCGGGTCCCACATATGAGGGCCAGTGACACTGCCCTCAAAAAAAAAAAATAAGATCATATGAGCAAATATGGAAACTTTGGCAAATGTTAGAAACCACATCGACCAAAAATTTCGAAGTGTATCCAACATTCCTCCCTTTTACCGCAGGAAGTGGGTCAAAAATTAGCAGATGGGTGACGTCTACTGATATGGAAGAACAGTAATGCTATCACTGAGGGAATGTGACCATTAAAGCTACTTATTGAGTTAATATATGGTGGCAAAAATGAAAGAAAGAAAAGGAGGGAGGAAGGAAGGACAAGAAGGGGATGATGAAAAAGAGAGGGCAAGAGAGAGAGAAAGAAAAACAGACATATGTTTTAATAATGCTGTATTATTCTTCTTATGCCCAAAGCTCCAGTACACCTAATTTGGCAGAGTTCAATTCCATATTGGATGGAATCCACATCATTTTTTTTTTAAAGATTCTATTAGGGTACAGGGGGAGGGGAACAGTGCTGGGGAATTGGGGAAAGGGAACAGAGAAGTTGCTGTCCTTTTTTGTTCTTCAGTCTAGTTGTGGAGGACATCACTTCACTGGCCCATGTTGGTATTAACATTATGCTCTTCTTGGCTGAGGCAGTCTCTCACCAGCCATTAGACAGCTGCTCACTATGGCTCACAGCAGCTCAGAATAGCTTACACCAGCTGCCTGCCAGCCCTACTGCAGCCTATGCCACTGCCAGCAACTCATGGCAGCTCAGCTCCAAGTCAAGCTGTTGTTCACCATCTTAGCTGTAGAGGGAGCAGCATCACTGGCCCCCATGTGGGATCTGAACCGGGGCCCTGCTGCTCAGAGCTGGCATCCCAAGCCAACTCTTAACCAACGCACCACTTGGCCGGCCCCACATCATCTTTGAATGCTGAAATTAAAAAGTGAGTTTGGAAAGGAAGGAAGGAATGCAGATAAAAATGTGAAAGAAGAATATGCAAAAGAAAAGTTTAGACAATGCCCCATCTCTCATTACCAAACAAAAAGGCATCCTCAAATTCTGCAGTAATTTCCAACCCAGCCACACTTGCTGCTGTTGACTGGTTTTCTTTGTGAAGCCTTTCGTCCTGGCTGTAAAGATGTTGTCCTTTAAGTTAACTCCTCTTGGCACATGCCTTCCATCCTTCTCCTTTGTTGACTATGGGCTTCTATTTCCTATCATTAGATGTAGCTTCTTCACTCTCCATCGGTAATGGTTATCTGTACCCAAGCTTTTAAATACTAACTTTAAGACCTTGAAATCCACCTTTAGCTTAGCTTCTGGGAAATACACTTTTATTTTTAAACATTTTAGGGCTATCTCTCATAGAATGTTTATTAGGCACTTCCATGTGCTTTCATAAGGATTTCTTTTATGAATCTTTGATAGAAGCCCAATTTGTTAACCTCCTCACTCTAATACAATGGGGCCAGTAACCTTCCATATATCTTAAATATATCCTCTGCTTTTCATTTCCACAAACACCAGCATCAGGTAAACCAGCATTGCCCTGCCTTTAATGTGTTCCATTCCTCTAATTGGCATCCTGGTCTTATTCTATTAATTTTTCCATACCTGTATTTTCTTCAGACCATCCCAAAGGTTTGTTAGACTCGTCTTATGAAACCATGAAGATTGCATGACTCTTACATGTAACAGAATTTTAAGGCCCCTCATAGCCTATAAAATTCAATTTATTCATGTAAACATTGTGCTTAAGCATCTTTTCCATGACACATATTGGAACACTATCCTTTTTTGAGTCATGTGATGCAATATACTCTTGTTTATTCTCATGACATTTACAGTACTTATATACAAAGAGTTTCTGACCATTTCTAGTCTGATTCCTCTAGAAAGTACGCATTTGGTTGCCTCCTTGTTGTTTCTGTCTATATCTCAGAACTAACTTGTCCAAAAAAACATATTTCTTAACTCTGAAATCTGTGCCCCTCCCCAGGTATGTCTCGTCAGAGTAAATAACACAATTTTCCTATGTGTTGAAATTAGGAATCCATATTTTATTTGTTCCATTCTTCTATCTCACCCCCTAAACCTAATTAGTCAGCAAATTTATATTGGTATCTTTTGTCACAGATTTACTTTATATCATCACCACTCCTTGCTTGAATTAGGTCATCTTTCTAACGGGCCTCTGTTTTCATTCTTATCATCTTCCAAAGTATTCTTCATACAGCAGCCAGAGGGATCATATTTAGATTATGTCAGTCGCTAGGTATAACTCATTAATGGCATTCATTATGTAAAATAAAATTCAAATTCCTCAACATACTTTTAGAACCCATGCATGATCTTGATCCTGGTTATCTTTCTGATTTATCTCATGCTGTCCTCAACAACTGCCCTAATCCCTCCCACTATTCCAGATCCTGAACCTTTACACACACATTTGTTTTTGTGTCTATTTTACCCATAATCCCAAGGTAAGTCCTTCTCTTCTTCCAGCTCTCACCATAAATATCTCATTATCAGAAAAATCTACTCTGCAAACCTAAATAACATAGCACCTTTCTCTGAGTGTCTATTTTATATCCTAGTTGGTCCTCTTTTCAGTCTTTATCATGATTTATCATTATTTAATTTACTTCTGTGTTTACTTACTTGCTCTATTTTGCCCATGATATACAAACTCTCTGAGAGCAGAGTTTTTTGTCAGCCTGAAAGTCTGAGCCTGGAAGCTAATACTGTACATGGCATGTGATAGATATTTGAATACATCTAATGAATGGCTAAATGAACTCAATGCTTCATGTGCCTGGTCTACTTGATATTTTTTAGTGTATCAAAACATACATTGTTTCTGTTGTTTTGGTTTTACTCTTCTTCTTTTCTTTGATATTCCATTATACTTTCAAAGCTCCAAAGTAATGGAGCTTTCCTGAATGCCACTATTCTTTCCCCAGAAAGCCAATTAACCATTTAGTTATAAAAGAATATCTCAAGAAATGGAAAAGAATTCATTTCTCTATGAAATCTCATAGCATTTGTGCAAGGGGATCTTTTTCTAAGGAATTCTTATAATACATTAATGTTGGAATAGGAATTTTGTCTTATAAATGTTGTATTTTTTTATCCTATACCAGAATGCTATATTCTTCAACATTTGCTGAAGTGAAGTTTTTGATATATACATGATGTTTGTATTAAAAAGTACTACCTTACAATGGGTAACTAGTAATGGACCAATAGGTTATATTGCCTATGGGTGAGGCACACAGTACATTCAAAAGACTTAAGATTTAATATTATTTCTTTTGTTTATATGCACCAAAAGAAAACATGAATAATTATGCTTCTTAAGTTTTTTAAGGGTGTATTAAAAACATAAGTTAGAGTCATCAGAGGGAGAGAATAAATTGAAAAAAAAAAAATCCTACATCTGCAGAATTCCTGGGGTTAAACACATGGTAATTGCAAGTGGGTTTGAATATCTGTGGAAGGGTGCCATGTTTTTGTGGGTCTTTTTAAGGGATTAGAGTTAGAAACTTATTTAGAATACATAGCCATCAATAAGTAGCTGTCCCTTCAATTGTTTTCTGCTTACGGCAATCCATTATAACACAAGTCTTAAAAAATGGTAGGGATCCTGATTTGAGGTTAACCTAAAACATAAATGTTACTATAAAGAAAAATCACTCTTTTACCTGTGATATAAACATATTTTTCTTTTATCGTTTTCTGAAAAATGGGGCACACCTAAGACCTTGAAATACAGAGAACTGGTGGATTTAATTCATGAAATTGTGTGCTGCTTAATACTACAGATCTAGTGAAAACACACACACTTCTATGCATGAAAACCTGTTTTAGAGACAGGGTTAAGTAATCTTTGGAATATAAATTATTATTTTACTGGGATCTATATATGTAATTAGTGGAAGGCAACCTGTTTTTAGCTACTCGTACACAAAAATATTCTATCGAATTGTCATGGTAAACTAAAATATCCAAGGGAAGCCATAAGTCAAAAACAGTGACCATGGTATTTTGAGCTAATATTAGGTAATGTCTGCATAAAAATCAAAGCATGTTAAAAGGGTCTATCCTGTGATCTCAGAATGCAGATTTTGTTTCTCCTTCTAAAGCTAATAACCACAATCCTTTATCACATAAGGTAAAGTAAATCCATGGTTCAACAATTGGCCCAAAAATCTGGAAAAGTCTTAGCTATTTCTAATTTGCAACTCTATTATTTGATTTAATTGCATGTTACATTATCTTATTCTGTTTACTCATTGGGACTTTCTTTCCTGATTGTATGTAGTTATTACTAATGATACATAACCTGTTGACTTCTAGTCTTAAATTATTTGTGTTAATTTTCTTGTAATCTAGTTTTTTGTAATTATTAATTCTCTTTTACCCCTGGTTGTGTTTTTTGTGAGTTTTGTTTGTAAGCATCATTAGGAAACATGAATAATTATGCTTCTCATGTTTTTTATGGGTGTATTTAAAAGTATAATTGAGAGTCTAGGCTGAAAAAATATAACAAATATGCTTCTTTTGTTTCATAACAAATAGACAACGTAATTATTTCTCTACCTCTATTACTTCTATAAATGTGTTCTAAGTATCAGAATCCTGTATCTGTTTGTCTAGGTCACACCAATCGTTGGAGTCTAAGTGAGAAATCATATGTGAAAGAAGTCCAAAAACTCTGCCAGAAACATGAAACTCTAAAATCTGAGAGTCAAGAAGACAGGTAGCTTTTCTGATCCTTTTTACTGATTTGTGTAGTTCTAATGTTCTAATTTGTATGTTATCCTCATATTGTTTAAGACTTCAATACCATTTGGTAAATTTATTTTTAGGAACGTATCAATATTGACCTTTCATAATCATAGCCAGGTTTAAAGTCTTCCCAACACTCGTCACTTCATTTTGATCAACACTGCTAAAACATCAGGCACATTGCTTTTCTAAAGCCATCTGTCTTCCATCTGCAGTTTTCAAAATTAATTGGTTAATCTAGTATAAGAAACAGATGACTTCCTGCAAGGATATTTAGTTTTAGAACATCATTGGGAAGAGGAAGGCAGGGGCCCTGGCCTTGGTGACTGCCTCAGGATGAGGGCCCAGAGAGCGGTTGGAGGAACTCACACATCCATATCACTAGTCTCCTGGCCATGGAGCTGGGGAAAGAGAGGCAGCCCACACAGGTGAGAACTCATGGTTTTACCTCCCATCACAGGGATCTGAAATTTAAAACCAGGTCATTTAAACATTGTGCAGTACACTAAGTACGTATTTCAATTTTAGAGAAGGAAGGCAGAATTGAACTAAATATAAGCACAACATTTGAATTCAGACCTACTTTTGAATTCCATTGCACTTCCTGATTGGCAAAGGACCCACCATTTGCTAATTTGTAAAATGTAGATAACAATAGTTCTTCACCTGGCTATTGGTAACAAAGGAGGTGATGATAATTAACTGCTCTATATAAATATAGTACTAAGAAAGCTCTTAGGAAAAAGACTCCTTTATCATTTTGATGTAGAGAGAATGCCCTTTGGTTTTCAATATCCTCACTGAGCCAAAATGGTGTCATGAATGCTTCTTGTTTCTTCCCTCTCTATGCTAGTTATTATACTACATAGAGGCTCCTATTGTAGTCTGTTTAGTGAAAAGGCCAGCAAGATGTCATTTTTACTTTGTAACATTTTCTTCTGAATATTCCATGTGTGAAAATAATAGCAAAAACTCAGAAAAGCAGGCACTGGATCTTTGTGTACTTTGGATTTTCTATCAGTTAGTGTCAAAATATGAAACAGACGACACCCAGGAAACAGGAGGAATGCTACTTAGAAAGAAAACACATTCTGTCCATCATGCCATAATCTGAGGGTAGAGACAGTGGATCTGTTAACATGTTAGACCTTACAGGAACTCTAAATATATGACATTCTGGAAAAGACAAGGCTATGGAGATAGTGAAAAGATGAATGGTTGTCAAGGGTTTGGGAGGAGGGAGAGATGAATAAGGGGTACTTGAAAGATTTTTCATGGCAGTGAAACTGTTCTCT
Organism: Aselliscus stoliczkanus; assembly: GCA_033961575.1. Taxonomy (NCBI): domain Eukaryota; kingdom Metazoa; phylum Chordata; class Mammalia; order Chiroptera; family Hipposideridae; genus Aselliscus; species Aselliscus stoliczkanus. The sequence continues at coordinate 10,839,169 of CM066727.1, forward strand.
ATGATACTGTTACGGTGGATATGTGTCATTAAACACTTGTCCAAACCCATAGAATGTACGACCCCAAGAGCGAACCCTAATGTAAACTATGGACTTATGGTGATGATGGCATGTTGGTATAGGTTCATCACTTGTAAAAAACAGACCACTGTGGTGCAGGATGACAGTGGGACAGTCAATGACTTGTGTGAGAGAAAATGGTATATGGGAACTCTGTGCTTTTTGCTCAGTTTTGTTGTCAACCTAAAACTGCTCTAAAAAATAAAGTATATTAAAAGTACACTAATCTTACTCTCCTCTATCCTGTGATCTCTTGCCTGGTTATCTATGGACTAAAAAAGCTGGAGGCCATTAGAGTATAAGGGTCTTGTTAGTATACTCTGTGCAGTCCAGTCGATCAGATTGGAGGGCAGGGGGAGAAGGAGGGGAATAGATCTTACCAGGCATAAATGGGACATATCTATCATAGACATTTTATGAATGTTGTAACTGTTAGAAAGTTTCCTGGCAGTATTTTCAAAACAATATTCCTTATTATCAGCAAGTTAGAGCATTGCATTAGAGCTCATTGGAAAGACTCAATGTGTTGAGTAACCTTGATCACATTGGATAAAGAAAAAAAAACTCTACACAAAATAACACTGGGTCATATGTGTCATATTCAAATATAGCACAGAATTGTAGCAAAATATTAATACATATGATAACATAATAGGTGGAGTTCTAATAAATATTAGGTTGGCCATTCATGTTTAGATGAAAGGATATTCAAGACAAGAGCACAAATAAAATTCTAGTAACGGGGGCCCAAAATGAACTTATTATTAAAGAAGTATAGGAGAATGACTCAGAACGTAGATGTAACAAACACACCTGGATAAGAAACACAACTCTGACAGCTTCTAGCTAAATAACTTAGATAACCTATTTTTCATCTTTTTAAAAAATAATATAATACTATCTACATCAGAAGTATTGTGGTGTTTAATTCCATAATGTGTGTAAAATAGTTAATACTGCAATGGTCATAGAAACTGTACAATAAATATTTGCCATAATATTCTACCACCAAAATTATTTTTAATATTAACACCATTAGAATTGCTTTTATAAACCTATTATACTATTGATTAAATATTCATTCACTTCGGCATTAGAATATGGTTGATATAGTTGTAAAGGAGCCCTGTATTTATCTTCCTGAGTATTTTATTTAGTGGATAACTTATGTGAAGAACACATTTTGTGTCTTTTAAAGCTACTGTTGGCCAGTCTGAACCTAGTAAGAGCTGATCTTTATTATCTGTTTTAACACATGCAAGGGAAACATTACTACTAAAACTTGTATATTGCTGCCAGTGTATTGGCACTGCAGTGAAAGTAGCTGAGAAAGAGTGTAATTGAAGGTCATCTGCTCAACTCATATTTGCAGTGCGGAATTTATTGCTAAAGAGAGAACCAAAGACAAACATAGAATTTGACATTTGAGAACCAATATCAGAACATAAAGAATAGAAGGCCTGTAGCTTTGGGATTCAAAACTATCTGGAATTTCAGCAGTAGCCATCAAAATACCAACTTTAATATGATACAAATAGTGTGATTAATATTAGTTTTCTGACTGTATTACCATTTCAAAAAATAACAGCCTCAAGGATATATATATATATATATATATGTATATGTATATATATATATGTATATATATATATACATATATATATAATTAAACAAAGATCAATCATAAGTAATTCATAGTGCAAACACCAGGTAATTAATTTAGCATCCTTCTTACATAGAAATCTGGAGAATTTAAACAATCACCATTCATTCACATTCTCTCTGGTATACTGAGGGCCTCAGGGATGTATGAATGACTGGGACCCGTGCATTTAGTTTTTATTGAAGCTGCTTTTAGAGGAAAACAGTGAAGTGAGAAAATGGCTCAGTCAGTTGCAGTGTTTTGAAAGAATATGGGAGGTATCCAGGTAGAGGCAAAGAGTCAGTAAGGAACATTATCTGTGCCAGACTTTTCCCCTAGGACCAAATAGAAGAGGCACTGATCAAGCTTGATAAACTAATGTTAAATGTGGAGTGAGCTATCCCATTATTTAACTGCAATAGAATATAAGAAATCCCCTGCATTTATAGATGGTGTGTTCCAGATCCTGAACAAAAAGAAAATCCATGAATGATCCATAAATGTACAGAAAAAGATCTAACTAGTGAGCTAAACAACTAGGCGGGGCATCTCTATAAAAGACAGAAAAAATAATGATAGTTCCATCATCTACAGGTTGAGACTGCAAGTTTGTTTCCTGAAGTTTTGACACGAGAGATAAGGATATTGAGAAAATATAAAATCTTAAATTGTGAAACTGAAAATAATAAAAAAAAATTACTCTAAGCTTATGATTCTTTTGTGAAAGTAGGACAATAGAATGAAGATGAGAATTACTGGGGTTATTACAGAAACAAGGCTAGCTAGGTTTGTTCCAAATCCTATGTCAATTCGTCTCACACTATTTTATTATATTTGTGGATTTCATTAAATCTTTAATTGGTATAAGAATTTTAGAATTTAACCAAGCCACGGAATTATGAAGGGTTGTGCCTGATTCATATATCTATGCAGTATAATATTATGTAAAGCATTTTAAATTGCAGAGGAGGGAGAGTGCTGCTAGAAATAGTTAAAAGTCATATGAATTTTCAATCAAATGATGGAGGAAGGACATCTGTTCACCTTTAGTGTTAATGATTTGGCTTTGGGGAAACAAATATGCCACTGACACTAATTTTAGTGAATCCTCTAAGCATGGGCTGTGATGCAAGAAAGCAATGCATTTATTTTCTACTATAAAGCAATAGCAAAGAAAGAAGGGAGGGAGGGAGAGACGGAGGGAGGGAGGAGGAGAGAGAGAGGGGGGAAGGAAGAAAGGAAGAACAGTACAGGAAAATACAATGGCAGAATTGGATCTAAATATTTGCCAATTATGCCATTAGATGAAAGGAATATTTCAGGAAAAAGGGGTCCTAGCTATTGATTTTGGATTTTGTTCTCTTTCTCACTTTTTAGAAATCTGATAAACAGAAACCTTTGTGTTGGGGAAGAACTCATTCACTCCAATGAGAATGAAGGCAAACCTGTTTAGCCTAGATGAGAATACCCCAGGCCATGGTAAAAAAACAAACAAACAAACAAACAAAAAATGCTTCGATACTGAGTGACCGTAAATCATAAATCAATAAAATATTAGAATGTATAAATACATCAAGTAATGTGCTTCTGTTTTCTGAGGGGGATTTTGACTAAATCACAGTTCAGAGCACATGCGTTTTTTTTTAAGCTAAATATTTTTCACATGGTTGTGTGTCTTAAAAATGCAGTGAAGTTAAGAGCTCACTCAAGAGTACAAGCTGAGCTCTGAGCAACAGCAGTTCGATGCCCAGCCTGAGCTGAGCTGCCGCTAAGCTGCCAACAGATGGCAGGATGGCTCAGCTAAAAAACAAAAAACAAAAAACAAAAAACAAAACAAAACAAAATGCAGTGAAATTTTTTTTGCAAAAGGGAGCTGTCCCTGGTCCTGAAACAAAAGACATCTGTCCAGGCTCTTATTGGACTGTAATGGAGTTATGTGACCTGGAAGTAGGGCAGCTGGGAACACTGATAACTAGGACTGAGACCTCCTTAGTGTCCTTCCATTTTCTACTGTTGTACTTGTGACACATTTGTTACCCAACCTGTACAGTCGCTAATTAAGAAAAATACCCCAGGGCCAGCCCAGTGGTCCAGTTAGTTAAGAGCGGGAGCTCTGAGCAACAGGGTCGCTGGTTTGATTCCCACATGGGTCAGTGATGCTGTGCCTGAGCTGAGCTGCTGATGAGCTGCCAACAGGTGGCAGGATGGCTCAGTTGGTGAGAGCGCATGCTCCTAACAACCAGGTTGTTGGTTCAACTCCCACATGGGATGGTGGCTACGCCCACCAGTAACTAAGATTGAACACGACACCTTGAGCTGAGCTGCTGAGGGGCAGCTGGATGGCGGCTGAACTTGGAGCTGAGCTAGTTGTGCCCTCCACAACTAAGATTAAAGGACAACAACTTGGCTGTTCCTTTCCCCAATTCCCCCAAACTGTTCCCCTTCCCCAATAAAATCTTGCAAAAGAAAAATACCCAAAAATGAATACATAAAAGGTAAAAAAGGAATAAGGAATTATATATATGATTAATTCTGAGCTTTTCATGAGCTATTATTCCTATAGCCAGAAAATGCCAAAGAGTGTTAGGTGGAATAACACATCAGAAATAAGCTATTTAAAGGAAATAATAATAATAATAATAATAATAATAATAATAATAATAATTGCAAAATTATCTACCAAATCCTAAAAATAAAAAGCTTATTAAAGGACCCTGGGATTTGGCTGATTTGTATGAAGAGGTTAAAGATAGCCATCAACCAGCAGATATGAACAAACTTCCCTTATACTCTTTTTCTTTCCTCATGGGTTATTTCCAGGAAAGGACATGGGAGAGAACACTCCTACAATAGTAGTGAATCCTGGTCTGTAATTTATCAAATCTGCAAGGTAACTCAATCAATGATTTTTATGTTTTTTCCTTTATGCAGGATTGCACTGTACATTTTGCTTAGTCCATTAAAAGAATAGGAAAAACTGAAGGCAAAAATGTTATATTGAATTTTCATTTAGAGCCCTTGGATGCCCAAGGATTTCAATTAGTTCAGCTTTCATTTTGTAAGGTAACATTTGGTCCTGAAGTTTTAGGCTTATCCTGTACTTCCTCTGCCATTGTTCTTCAAGTAGGCTGCATTATGTTAAATGATTTCTTTCTTATTGTAAGTTACACTGTCAATCAATCAAAGAGTAAATTGTTTTCTTTGCAATCTACTTGTGTTAATAACGCGAATAAGAAATGAGAGGAAGAGTTTTGTAGTTGTTGTGTTTGGATAAAGAGTTTTTACATATAATTGGAAAATAAAAGAAACAAACAAAACACTAGCCAAAAAATATCCTGAAGTTGGAAACAGTATCATTTCTTGAAGCAACAAGTAGGTTCTACAACAATTGATGTGATGCTTTCTAGAAAGAATCTATCAGTCATGTTGAGGGAGCCCTAGAGAAAAAACCCCTAGGGTAACACAAGGGAGTTTTCATTTTGCCTCAAGGTTGGTCTCTTTGGGAAGACTTATCTGCATATACTATGAAGGAAGTCAGAGGACAATATTATATTTTCCTCTCAATAGGTCATAGCTAAAAGCAAGACATGGAATACTGACTAGCTAAATATCATCCTTTTATTATTAGACAGTCTAAGTGAATGGATACACATGAGAATTTACTGTATACTATCAATGCAACTAGTTCCACAAGTATGATACTTAATAAGATTATCTTAATGAGTATAATACTCAATAAATGAGGCAGATGTGGAATGTTGAAATAATAACACTAAAGAGGTCTTTTGGGGGTGGATAGTAGTAGTGACCTTTCATAGGCATATGTTTAGAGGAAATGATGAGATTTTGCATAGACTTGATTGTTTTTTACCTAAGTACATATTTTTATTTTATTTGTATTTACCTATATAGGAACTAAAACAGAAAATTATAATTTGTTGCACCACCTTACATAGAAAATTAAGACACTGGGACTACTATTCATAGATGCAATTATTGTAGGATAAAATTCTATAAATCAATTAAAATATATCATATAGGCGTGGGATTTTAAAGAGATTAGACTAAAATAGTAAAAAAGGAATTGCAGTTTCATGTGTTTTGTATTTCAGAAAGTTATGAGTTTTGCATAAGTGGGAAAGTACTTGAAAAGCAAGGGAGTCCTAGAAAATTAGGGGAAAAAAGGGCGTATAGCAATAGATAGTCTTTGGGGCAGTAGGCAAAGGCATATGGATAAAATGCGTTCTTATGAATGATGATTGGCTTTGAAATTTCCTCCATCTCTCACGGAATGTGGGGTTCTATTGACTAAGACAGCAGGAAGTCATCCACTATCCTCTCTACTTGTAAGAGAAGGTATAAAGAACAAAATAATTGATGCACTTGTTAATACTTCCTGACTTGGTTAAATACAGTTCATGTACATTCTGGAAACTCTGACCTGGAAGTGGGTTTTTGTTACACTTCATGAACTATTTATCTGACATCACCATTTGGCTGTTTTATAGAAATAGATTTGGGCCTGCCTCATCTCTAACTTGAATATTTGGTAGCTATCTCATGATTGTGGATCATAGGGATGTATAAAGATATACCCATTGTTGTGGCTGAATTTTATTTTGTTAGTGAAAAACAAAGCAAAGGGTATATAGCAAAAAATAAAATGACATATTCCATTATGTGTTAATGCAAGATCTACAAGTGTATGTGTATATATATATATATATATATATATATATATATATATATATATAAACATTTAGTTAATGTTTTTAGTACTTTTAATTTTGGAGTAATCTTAGTATTATAGAAAAGTTGTAAAGATAGGACAGACAATTTCTATATTAGTCAGACAAAGAGAAGTGAGAAGCAATAGCAAATGTGTGTGTGTGTGTGTGTGTGTGTGTGTGTGTGTGTGATTTTCTGACCAGAACATCTCACTTTCCCATTGTCAAATAGAGCTTACATCATTGGGAATTACATACCCCTGACTCACACTGTTTTATTTTGTTTTTAAGAATGGAGATATTGACTTCCAGAAAGATGGTGGAATAGAAGGCACTGTGCCAACTGCCTCCCACGATCACACCACAATTACAAATAATTTATACAACATTCAACCCCAGAAGTCCCCGGAACACTAGATGAACAGACCCTCTAAATGAAGAACTTAAAGAGCAGGCCACGTAGAGTCTGGTAGGAGGGGCGCAGACGAGAAAGCGTGAACCATGTGAGGGATGTCTCAGCTGTGGGGAGGCTTCTTCAGTCGGGGAGAGACCCTCCGGCCCCACACGGAGCTCACTAGCCCAGAGTTGCTTTGCCGGGAAGAGGAGTTCTATGATAGCTGGCAGGAGAAATTAGTGAGGACTCTCTTTGCTCTGCTTGGTGAGGCTGAGGGCAGCTGGAGAAACAGTGGAGCTGGCACACGGGTTCACTCACTGGTGAGCACTCACCCGGTTCCTGGTGGATGGAGTAGCTGAGTGAGCCGGGCCCAAGAGCCTGTGGGGAAGGACTGAACTGAGCACCTTTGGCATGAGCTGGAGGTTTTGGGACCATTGTTCCCCTGGTGTGAAGCTTGCACATGAGTAGTGTACAGGAGGGTGCCATTTTGTCAGGGTTGGGCCCTTTCACAGAGGGTCAGATCCGGGATCCCATTGGTCTGATGGAATTGGTGCAGGAGTGCATGTGTGCGTGCGTGCGTGTGTGCGTGCGCATACGGCCTTGGATTCCCACCCTCTGTCCTGCTTGTGCTGTGTTGCCAGGGAAACGCCTGGTGGGTACCCTCCGGTTCTATCAGGCTATTCATTGAGACGCAGGAGTGCGTGAACCACCTTGGGTGCCCTGCTCTCCACACTGCACCTACAGAGTTGCCAGGCTAGTGACTGGTTGTCAGGCTGCTCTGCCTGATCTGCGAGCGGCTGATTGGGACAGGCTGAGATTGGGAGTTTTCCTGAGAGTGTTTTGCCGTGAGCTGTGTGCCTGCGTGATCCAGCCAGGGCTCTCCTGGTGATCTATCTAATACACCAAAGCAATCCCAGAGCGACAGCCAGAATGGGGAAACAAAGAAACATGTCACAAGTAAAAGATCAGAAGAAACCTCTAGAAATGGAACTAAATGAAACAGAGGAATTCAAACTTTCAGAGACAGAGTTCAGAACATTGATGATAAAAATGTTTAACAAATTTAATGAGGACACAAGGAAGGATAGAGAAATCATAAAAACGAACCAGTTAGAACTAAAGAATACAATAACTGAAATGAAGAACACACTCGAAGAAATCAGCAGTAGAGTAGATGAAGCAGAGGAGCGGATCAGCGATTTGGAAGACAAAAATAGCAAAAATCACCCAGTTGGAACAACAGAAAGACAAAAGAATAAAAAACAATGAAAATAGTTTAAGAGCCCTATGGGACAAGGTGAAACTCAACCACCCTTGAATCATAGGAATACCAGAAGGAGATGAGAAAAAGCAAGGGGTCGAGAATGTATTTGAAAAATTAATGACTGAAAACTTCCCTACCCTGGCGAAGGAAATCAACATACAAGCCCAGGAAGTGCAGAGAGTTCTAAACAAGCTGAACCCAAACAGACCCACACCAAGACACATCATAGGTAAAATGGCAAACCTTAAAGACAAAGACAATCCTAAAAGCAACAAGAGAAAGACAGCAGGTTACATACAAAGGAAATCCTATACAACTAACAGCTGACTTGTCTACAGAAACTCTGCAGGCCAGAAGGGAGTGGCAGGAGATATTCAAAGTGACACAAAATAAAGGTCTATAACCAAGATGCTCTACCCAGCATGGCTATCACTTAAAATTGAAGGAGAAATAGCTTCTCAGAAAAGAATACGCTTAAGGAATTCATTACCACCAAGCCAGCATTGCAGGAAACATTAAAAGGGATTTTTTAAATGGGTAAATAAGCTAACCTGGGAAGACCAGGAATACAAATAATGAAATGGCAATACATATGCACCTATCAATTAAAAAAATGTAAAATAAATGGAGATGTTGGCAACGGACATACTCACAATATGAAACAAGAAACGCATGACAGCTACAGTGTAAAACAGCCACTAAATTTCTGTGTATGTGGGAAAGGCTGCGGTACTGGCAGTGGATTCACCCACCGGATGGTGACTGTGGAGAACAGAGCAGGACCACATTGCCTCTGTACATTTTGATTATTAGACCTGTGTGTCTAAAAAAAAAAAAAAAAAAAAAATCAATGCTGACCTTTTGTATTTAAACATTAAAAATGATTCCAACTGGAAAATATGCCTATAACTAGAAAGAAACATTATAATAAGAAATTGGCTTACACAGCTGTGGAGGTTAGCCAGTCCCATCATCTGTCATGGGCAAGCTGCAGACCTAGCCTATTGGGTAGGTCCAGTCCAAAGGTGCCTAGGCAGGAAACCCAGGAAGAGCTGATGTTTCAGTTTGAATCAGAAAGCAGGGGGAAAAATGATGATGTCACAGCTCAAAGGCAGTCAGGCAGAAAGAACTTTCTCTTATTTATAGAAGGGTCACCCTTTTTGTTTTATTCAGGCCTTCAACTAATGAGATGGCCCATTCTCATTAGGGAGGGCAACCTGCTTTACTCAAACTACCAAGTCCTATGTTAACCTCCTTCAGAAACACCCTCACCGACACACCCAGAATAGTGTTCGAACAGATGTCTGAACAAAATTAAGCCCATCAGTTCCCAAAACCCCCTCACCCCTTTTTACCTAATGCTAACATCTTACATTACCATGGTATAGTTCTCAAAACCAAGAAACCAACATAAGTATACTACCATTTACTAAACTTTATACTTATGTGAATTTTGCCATTTTTTTCTATTCATGTTTTTGGTTTTTTATGGTTCCTGGGTCCAATCCGGGAGACTGCAAAGCATTTGGAGTTAATTTAGTTGAATTTTATAGTTATTTTATTGTAACATTATGCCATACTTTCTTTGTTCATTCTCCTGTAGAATGGCAATTATTTCCAATTGTTTACTCTTACAAATACAACTATTGTATGAAAGAAGTGGAACTCAGGTGACTTCATGAAGCAACGAAGAATACTTTTTCAGCTCTGTCTCCTACTGCTTCTTCAATCTATCGTGGACAAGAAAAATCTAAAACTTATTCTATATCATTTTGTGTTACTTTTCGCCTTAAGATCTGTCTCCTTTTATTTCTTTTCAGCTTTATTGAGGTATAATTGACACATAAAATTGTAAGATATTTAAAGTATACAAAATGATGACATAATATACATATATATGCTATGAAAGGGTTTCTCCCTCAGAGTTAAATAACACATCCATCACCTTGCGTATTTACCTGTTGGTTAGTTTATTTTTAAGTGAGAACATTTAAGTTAGAAATGTACAAATATACAATGCAGTGTTAGAAGACACCTTTTAATAACTGAAGTGTCTAACATAGTATAATCATAAAAGCCTTGAACGTTATTCAAAAATAAATAGACTCCTTTTCTTCCATCAGGGGTCAACTTCAGTGTTGGTGAGCATGCCATGGTGAGTGGAACGTGGTTAGATATCATTAGAAATAATGAATTTTTTTTTTCAGTTAGCTGTGCCTATCATTATTTTTTTTATTACTTTCAGGTGTGCAAAATAATGTAATAGACATTTACACCCCTCACAAAGTTATAACCCCTCTCCCCCCAATTTACTACCCCTCTGACATTGTATATAGCTGTTACTATTCCACTGACTCTATTCCTTATGCTGTACTCCACATTCAGTGACTCTCTGTCTCTGTCTCTCTGTCCCTCTCTCTGTCTCTCTGTCTCTCTGTCTCTGTCTCTGTCTCTGTCTCTCTCTCTCTCTCTCTCTCTCTCTCTCTCTCTATATATATATATATATATATATATATATATCCATATACACATAGATGTATATAATTATAATTGACATTCATTATTATTCAGCTTGTGAGTTTTTAATTCTTGGGCATTGGGCATGGTGAAGGGAATTCAGGATAAAGCTGTGTTAAGAAAAATTATTCCAAACTTGGAAATAAGGCTAAATGGTTGTCAACATGACTTCTTAAGTTCATATGGATAGATTTTTTTAAGAGATCCATCTGAGGATTATCCATGAAAATATACTTTGTTCAACTCACTTTAAACAAAGTCCCAGGTTTTAGTGAAGTTACATGTTAACGAGTTTATTTTTTGTTCAAGAGAAATGTAGATAACTTTAAACAACTTCTGTGTTAGAAAAGATAGCTCCGGAGATAGCTGTTTGTTGTTCTATAGAAATCAACAAGTTTTGTAAGTAACCAATCTTATTTTATTTATTTATTTACGTATTACATTTTCAACAAACCTCAACTCATCAAATGCCCTTTGAACTGGATAAACTACCTTGATGCTTTCCTCTTCAATTACTTTTTCTTGATACTTGTTTGTTCTGTATTTGCTTGAGTCATAGGTTTAAATGTTTTGAAAATTAACAAGCAGAGGAACTGCACTTCAGTTTGGGGCAGTTACTTAATCTGGCCTCTGTTTGCACTGGGTAATGCAGATGCATAGTTGCCAATTGCTCTTTTTTAGGTGTGCTGTTTTGTATTTTAAGAGATTCTCTTGTGATTTCTGACTGAAGCCACTTGGCAATTTATGCCTGTCCTTTGGAAGGCTGCTTTATTATACTCCTTTCTTCACTGATGGGTCTAGGGGACCCATCCAGCTCTTTTGTTGGAAGTCCACTGTCTCTACAGATTCAAGTTACCCACCGTGTTCACTCCCATTAGTAAAGTGCAGTGCTCTCTGAATGCAGTCAGCTAGGAAAATTGTCCCAGCCACAGCCATTCCTCTTCACCCTTCTCCAAATGATAATCGGACTCCATGCTTTGGGATTCCCAAACCTGGAGAACACTTGTTTAGCTCTTTAGACAGTTGGCCTGACATCTCCTCTCTTAGCTTGAGATAAGAGGAAGCAGCCCTTTTATTTCTTTCTTTTTCCTCCAAGAGGACTCATTATATCAGCATCTCCCTCTCTCTGAAGAAATCTCCTCTGTTTCTTTGACATCCACTCATTTGTAAGTCTTACCACCTTTACCTCTTCCATATTTCCTTGGTTATTCTTCATAATTCTGAATAGTGTCATTCATGAACACGGTATGTTACTCCACTTTCTTAGAACTTCTTCTATTAGCTTTAGTATAATTTTTTAAATTTTATTCATAAAAGTCTTATACAACATGAGAAGCTTCATTTATTTGTACCTTGTACTTTTAGGTTTTATGAGACATATGTGTGTGTGTGTGTGTGTGTGTGTGTGTGTGTGTGTGTGTGTGTATATAAATAAATATATATATATATATATATATAAAACTTTTTTTTTTTTTTGAGGGCAGTGTCTACTGGCTCTCATATGTGGGACCCGAACCCGGGGCAGCTGGCTTCCCAAGCCAGCGCTTAACCACCACACCATTCGGCCTTCCCAAGACATATATTTTTTAATGTATTATTTAATTATGATTGTAAAGTTTTCTGACTTTTGAACATCAATTTTATGGTGAACAAACTTTCTGTTCACTATTTTTTTTCTATCACTCTCTAGATTTTCTAAGTTTCCTGTCCTATATAATTAATGCAAAATGTATTGTTTTATTTCTAATTTTATATCATATATTTGGTTTCCTAGATTTATTGAAATTGGCCAGGATCTACCACCCTCCCTGACCAATACACAGTTTATAAGATTAAATGAAAATCATGATAGTGAGTGTAATTTTATTTTTCTATCTTATCAGAAATGTCTAAAATAACTGTAAATGTGATGCCAGGTTTAGATTTCTTTGTTTGCATGTTTGGGATATTTCCTTAATTTGGTTAAAAAAAAAATAGCTTATTTTATTGCTAAAATTTTTTTATTTGATTATAATTTATTTTGAGTTTTGAAAAGGTCTATTTTTAAAATTTATTCATCCAATCATATGCTTTTCCCTTAAATCTTTCAATTCCTTGCATAAATCACTATTTTAATACTTAAAAAAAAAGAAAAACACTTTGAATTCTTGCACCGGTACTTTAATGATGACCATGTGCATAAATACCTTGGTACATAAGTATGAACAAAATGTAAAAATAATTGTGCACAGAGAAACAAATTTAAGAGAATTGCTTTTAAGTCTTGTATTCTATATGAATTCTCTGACAACACTTATTCCTCCTTTCTTGTTGCATCAAAATGTGTCTTAAATAGTAAGCTTCAAATGCACAAAGTATTCTACATAATGTGGAATCTGTTTTTATTCAAGCACTTGTGATTGACATAGGTTGCGTACTCATTATTTGGATTTAAACTTGGATACTATGTATTAGCAGTTTAGGTCCTTTTCCTTAATGCTTCTGAAGGGAATAACATAATTTATTTTCTCCATGTGAATATCAGGGAAATTAGAAGATTCAGACAAATCATAAATATGCAATACAGTTATATTTTGGAAGCAAAATTTTATGATTATTGTCATTCACGAAATGTGCTCTCAATAAGCATTGACCAGCTCTTGTAAATGCAGCCGTGTTTGCTAGGAATAGAAGACCAGAACAAACCCACACATCATTAAAATATAAAGCTCGGCTATAACTCATACAATTGTTAGATAATTTTCTTTAAGTTATGTTTATTTATAACATAAATGTTAACGGAAGTGTAATTGTTCTATCTATGTTTTTCTGTGAAGCCCTCTGAGCACCGGGTCTTAATGTATTGTGGCTGCTCAACAAAACCTTGAATGTTTGGCTGACTTCATTCCTTTATGCTTATTAACAGGAACATCTGCATTCATCGACTATCAATTTAGAAAAATAGCCTTCAGGCAAAACTTTAAATAAGTGGAAATTATTTACAGTAGAAAAGGGAAAAGTCAGAATTGACTTAAAAGTTAAAATGAAAAAGTATGATTTTATTTTTTCAGAGTAGACATACTTTAAACTTTTACAGGTCTGATTATTATAAAAAATGCTAGTAAGAGTTATTAAGTGAAGGCCATTACGATCATTAATCATATGATTATTATGTTGTCTAATTTTTTCCCTCTCTTTTTTTATACATTTGTTTTGTAATAGAAAACAAGGCTGATATTATATCCTCAATCATCATTAACAATGCTGCAAGTTATTAATATGCAAATATCTATTAATATATTTCCATATATCCAATATCAGTTACTGCAAAACCATCAAAAAAAATAATGAGATGTCTTAGCTCCAACTGCTGACCTACTACTCAAATTCCTAACTTTTAACACTGGACTTCACAGTTTTCATAGAAAATCCTTGTACTAATTCATTAAAAATCACCTGTGCTACTCTAGCCAAGAGATATATACTATGTCCTAATTAAAATGGCGACAGACCCTTCTGAGAAAAGTCTAAATAGGGCACAACGTTTCACAATGTCAGAATCTATGGGGGTTCAAAAGGAAAGAAAGGATAGGGCCGGCCGAGTGGCGCAGTGATTAAGCGCTGGCCTTGGAAGCCAGCGGCCCCGGTTCGGTCCCACATATGAGGGCCAGTGACACTGCCCTCAAAAAAAAGAAAAGATCATATCCAAAAGGAAAGAAAGGATAAGCAGAGAGAGCTACAACCTCATGCGCGCGCGCGTGCGCACACACACACACACACACACACTCACACTCACACTCCCTTCCCCATCTTTATATCAGCAATGGACTTGAACAAAATTCAGCATAGCAGGTTGCTAGTAACTCAGAGGTTTTATTTAAGAATAGTAAGTTCTCAAGTCTCTAGAACCCAGAAAGCAAGGGAGGAACAAAGAAAAAAATATCATACTATATAAAATAATGCCTAATAAAACATATGGATCTTTTGGTATAATACCCATATGGGAATTAATTTATACCCATGAGTAAAAACTTTAAAATTTTGTAGAATTCAAATATTAAAAATTAATCATCAAGCAGGCATTATTATTTTTCAAAACACAAGTCAAGTTAAAACTTCTATTTTATACCATATGTAAAAGTCAATACCTAAAAGATTAAAATCCAAAGTAAAAAAAAGAAAAAATAGCCATTTTTCAAAATGCAAGCTATAAGCAAAAATTTATGTAATATATTTGAAGACAAGAAATTAAAAAATTCCAAATGGGAAAACAAGTCAGAGAAACATAAAGTAACTGGAAGAAAATATTGGCAACATAAGAACAAAAAAGGGGTGGAATGACATTCTAATATACCAGTAGTGCCTACAAATCGTAAGTTGAAATGGGTAACCAAATGGAAAAGATGGTAAAGGCTATGAAAGGAATATACAAAGTAGAGAAGATTATCAATTCATATTTTCAATAAGTATATAAAAAGATGTTCAACTTTTTTATTGATCAGGAAAAAGCTAATCAGCGATAATCAATTTTCATTGCTCATATTGGCAAAAAAGTTAAAGATTTAATAACATCCAATTCTGGTAAGGGTAATCAAATAAGCATGCTCACATATTTCTGGTGGAAGTGGCCATCACAGTGACCTTTTGGGAAACGAAGCTGGCAGGATCTAAAATTGAAATATGCATTCCTCTAGACTCAACAATCTCACTTGTAATTAAAGCATGGAAAGAAAAGCTCCATCATACAAAGGTCTCCTGCAGAATTCCTTGAGGTAATAAAAAGTAAAATCATCCTAAATACCCATCAGTAGAAAATTGACTAAAAACAAATCATAGCATATCTATAAATATCTGATATTATATGGTCAATAAAGAAAAAAATGGATTTCTATATAAATATAATGTTTAGTAAATGAAGCAAGTTGCAGAGTAAGATATATGATAGGTGGCATTTTGTAGAAATAAATTTTAGTGTATACACATATGTTTTCATGTTTATATGGACATAGAAACTTACTTGAGAAGATGTAAATTAGACAGTTCATATTTTCTCCTTGCGGAGTTGAAGAGGGGAATGAAGACAAGGGAGTGGGTGCAGAATCTTAGTATTTACTTCTTTGTGTCACCCATCACAATGTGCTTATTATGCTTTTGTCATTTGACAGGACAATCAAATAAAGCATAACTCTTGATTTTTACTGAAATGTGCATGCAAGTCTGACAAATATTTTAAGGTACAAAGCTCAGTTTCTTGTACAAAAGAAATACACTTTTTTCTCTTCCATTTCACAATTAATGCAGTCTTTATCCAAAAGCTGATATTGAGCTTTCCTGAGGTTTATGAAATCTTCAGAATTGCCAGGGAATTTTCGGAGGCTACGAGTGCTTCCTGTGAGGACATTTCAGCTATTTGGATGAGAGTTAATGGATTGTGCTGTTGGAATGTTGTGATCTAGTCTGAGTGATAAAGTGAAACACCATAGTTCCTGGCAATAAATGCCACCTGCAGTGACTTTATCAGTCAACTAATATTAACTACATATTGGAGGGCACAGTATCATGTCTTGGTGTTTGACATCCGGGCACAAAATATTTCCTAAAGTTATTAGCACCATATCGCTTGATAAGACAAGAAGGCTTTGTTGGTTTCAGAAGTGCTTTTTCCCAGGATCATAACCTACTATTGCCTTTGACAAGGTAGAATTCGAGATTTTGTAAAACTGTGAACTCTTTAACTTGACTTGTGTTTGCATTTACGGAACATTCCATAAATACTTACACCTTATAATATAGTGTGAGATGAGTGCTTTAAGACAATTTTTAATTTAATTGTTTCAAAATAAGAAATTAGAATAATCAACATATTTTAAATAGCTTAAAAAGAAATTGTATGAAACTGACCATTCTGATTTGGTGTTAATAAAAATCTATATTGCCATTGGTTAATAGTATTCCATAGCAAGAGAGATTATACACAATTCTCATTAAAATAAATCCCAATGACAAAAAAAAGAAGAAAAGAAAAAAGAAAATACTTTGGGGAAAAAAAATATTTGTCAAAACTATCTGTATGGGGCCAGCCAAGTGGCTCAATTGGTTAAGAGTTGACTTAAGAGCATGAGCTCTGAGCAACAGGGCCACCAGTTCAATTCCCACATTGGCCAGTGACGCTGCACCCAAGCTGAGCTGTCGCTGAGCTGCCAACAGGTGGAAAGATGGCTCAGCTGTTGTAACAACAAGATTGCCTGTTCGATGGTGGGCTACGCCCACGTGCACCTAAGACTGAACTCGGCACCTTGAGCTGAGCTGCCGCCTGGATGGCTCAGTGGATAGAGCATGTGTTCTTAACAACAAACCTGCTGGTTCCACTCCCACATGGGATGGTGGCTATGCCCACCCGCAACTAAGATTGAACACAGCACCTTGAGCTTACAGGCCACAAGCTGCCAATGGACAGCCAGATGGCGACTGGTGCCCTCTACAATGAAGACTGAAGAACAACAACTTGGCTGGTCCCCTTCCCAATTCCTCAATGCTGTTCCCCTCCCCCAATTCCCCAATAAAATCTTTTTTAAAAATTAAAAAAAAACAAAAAAACAAAACTATATGTTCAGAAGCTTACTTGAAAAATAAATGCTGATCATGTCAATCTGAAAGGCATTTTTGGATGCTCATTCAGTTCGTATATTGACTTAGAAGAGTGCTTGATTCCAACCCTCGCTGTGCATAGTCTAATTCTTTGCACCACTTTTCTTATATTACTAATTAACTTCTATTAACGTAACTTGTTAAATGTATTCTTTGGTAGGCTGTAGCAGCTCTTCATGCAGCATTTCTCTCTGGGTTTCTGATTCCTATTGTGTTTCCCTGTTCTTTCTCTTATGCCTCCAACTCTTTCCAATATTTGCAGCAAAGCTAACTCCAACCTCTATCACTGACTGACAATGTTCATTCTAATCTGTTCTAGTGCCACAGATAAAAATTTTACCCTACAATTTCCATGAATTTAAATAATTTTTATTTATTTCTGCTAATTTGTCCCATATTTCCATTCTCTCAATTGCATAATGATTTTTACTTGTAGTTCAATTTCTGTGATAATTTGTATGTACCTACATTTCATGAAGACATGATTTAACTTATACACTCTTATTTTTATTTGCTGGCTTGCATTTTGTGAAATGTGCTTAAGTAATGGTAACTAGTTACTCATATGTAGACAGGGAGTATAAACCACCAGCAGAACACAAGAAAATCCTTAAATAAATATTTGTTTTTAGTTTGTCCACAACACTTTAAGATAACAGTTCAAATATAGGGGAAGTCCTTAGCTAACAAAGATGTTAATATCCCTTTCACATTTCAATGAAAAAAGGAGTCCTATTAAAAATATATGTTGATTAATATCCCTAAGTCTGTTGCCCACTTTTGAGACTGGACCATAATTTATTTTGTTTTTAAGATGTCCTAATTGATAGGTCATCTATTATTTATATATTTACTGAAGCTCTGTAAGTAAAAGCTCAAATCTAATCTGGCAAGTCTATTAGGAATCCATTTTTCTTTTCTAGTTATAAGATATACGCTTTTCAGTTTAATCAATTTACAAATGCAATTCTGAGGCTGCAAAAATAAAATACAGCCTCTAGTCATTGCTCCTCAAAGAAAGACCCCCCTCAGGGCAAGCTGTCAGTTTACATTGCACTTAAAAAAAAAAAGTTTCAGAAGCATCAGCCTCCAAATAATAAGCACATAAGAGAAACTGTAATATAAAACCCATATCACAGAATTATCTTGATTTATGTGAGTAGCACAGATAGAATTACCTAAGGGGATATGCAGTGCAATTGAAATAGAAAAATGCTAAGTCTCAAATTGTGTCTCACAATAGTTTGCAGCAAAGAGGCCTTGCTCGAGAGGGTCATAAACTGACTTTAATGGAAGTCAGTAATTTATCTGAATGTTGAAACATGTAATTGTTGTTTCTGTTGATGTAATTGCTATAATGAAAGTGGCGGACGGAGGAGACCACACCACATTTTCAGAGTATTAGAAGTTTTCTGAATTTACAGTGATAGTTTATTAAAGATGAATAATAAATTAATTTGATGGGCTACTAAATCACTTTTTAAATTTTTATATGATAAAATATGCTTTATAATAAGAGACAACAGGGAAATGGAATGATGGCAAATGATGAATGGAGCTATCTGAAGGGTGATTACCACTGGAAGCTCTCTTTTTATTCTTCTCTCATTTTTTATTCATAATTTAGGTTTATTTTAAAACACTTGATGTTGTGCTATTGAATCAAAACTATGACTATGAAATATAAGGTTGCATGGGTGGGAAGGAAAATAGGGAATATGACAATAGTATATCAACAATCTCCTTTTCCACCTCTTAGTTAAAAATTCTCATTAAGTGTGAACTTCAATATAAAAATTAGATGAAGCTTACTGCAGTGAGGGAAACCAGGAAACAATAATGTTCACACAACAAAATTAATCAGTGTATACAATTTGAGTGATATTCTATGATAAAAAATTAAACAGTTTCTCAGAGGTAGGTTCAGAACACAAAATCCTTCTGTGACGTTTCAAGATACCTAAGATGACATGTCTAAAAAAATTGCACGAGACAAAATGCCCTGTTTATAGCCCCAATTGTTATGTAAGCTTTTTGCCTCAAGTAACAAAGCGTGGAATCAAATAAGACAAAGTATGTAATGAATACAAGAAAAATCAACATAAACAACTATTTAGGAGTACTTTAGTAAATCACCCTGTCCTTGAAAGAATCAGTAATCTAAAATGCATAAAGATATATCTTACTATAATATAATTCATTAGAATTTTTTATATTATAGATATATAAAATAAATTGTATATATAAAATGTCTTATAGAGAGAGCTATATGAAATGATTTATCAGTTTTACATATACAGGATACAATTTTTCCATAATAAAATCAATAAACAAGGGTACAATAATATTCCAAATTATTGTGAAGATAATATTTAAAGTCTGCATTCCTTGAACTGCACTGCAATAAAATTATAATTCAACAATGAACAATTAATTATAAATCACCGAAGGTTATTGAACAATATATATAGCTGAATAGATCAACAGCTCAGAGAAAACTCAAAATATTTTCATATATTTTCATCAAATAAACTTTCAGAATTCTTGACTTATTTTTTAGTTAGCTGGAACTTTTAAGGAACAAATAATATCTACCCATATACATTGCTTAAGAGCTTGGGGGGAAAAAATATTCCAGTTTTTTTTTTTTTTTATGAAATGCTCAAAATCCTTAATTTAGTGTCTAACATGAAAAGCGAACCGTGCACTAATCTTGCTTACTTGCAAGTTTTGGGGCGCAACGGTGTGGAGATGAGTGCAGCTTGATTTATTGCTACTCTTAGGAGAATGCCCTTGGCTGTTGTGAGGAGGGCACCAGGAGTGCAAGGTTGTTGGAGAAGGAATGAGAAAGCTCCTGAGGCCATGGTGTCTGGGAACAAGATGGTAGCAGTCAAAGTCATAAGATGTGCTTGGGTGCTGGACATACTTTGAAGATAAAGCTAATTTGATTCCCTGAGTGATTGGATGTGGAGTGTCGGAAAAATCAGAGGCAAATGGCTTTTCATGGCTTATAGAATAAAACCTAATTTTATTAACTGTGGGCTGTACAAGATTAGACCCCACTTGTCTGGTAAAGCTCAGATGCTCTTCTCTTGGCCTGGTACATAAGACCCCAACTCCCCTGGTCTTCCACTTCCCAGGGTGTACCCTTAAATCTTCCCCCAAGTGGGAGTCTCTGGCATAATATTTCGCAAGTGATTTTCCTCGGTTCTTGTCCTGGCTGCTTTGCTGTTGTCATCCTTGATGTTAAATCACACTGTAGGTCTCAGCTTACATGTACTCTTTCAGAACCACTCCCATGGGCACCATGTTAACGTACATGCCCCACCTACTGTCCTTCACCTTCCACCCAAATCGTTCTTTATTACAATATCTTATTTGTTTTCATTGTAATCCTTTAAATTTTCAGATCATTTATTTCTAGATTTGATTTCTTACCTTCTTTGGTCTGTCTCACCAAATTTCATTACGTTTCATGAAGTCAGAAACAAATTCTGAATTAACTTTTAAAGCATGCTGGGCCCCTACTGAGGGCTTGGCCTATGATTGACCGTCACAAAACATGTAACTAAATGAATAAACCCAAACAAAATTGAGCAAACGAAACATCTAGTCCTAATTAATTAAAAAGTAATTAATTTTTAATAGTGTAATACATTACAGGATAGAGAACCCTTATCTTAGAATTGTCTTGGAACTCATACTTAAATCTGGAGTAAAAATGCACTAAGCCTTGTCAGGAGGTGACCACAGTGCCCCTCAGCTTGGTGTCTTTCACCTTCCCTTCAGATGCACCCTCTTCTCTGTGCCTTCTGAGAGCAATCCAAACGGATGACATTAAGGGTTCCTGCACCTTAAGGCTTCCTTTTGGGTTTACCTAAAGTTGAATACCAGCAGAAGTGATAGAGGCAGGAGGAGAGGAAAGCTGGAGGACATGTTCCCATGGTTTGCATCGTTTAGGGTCACTCCATGCTGAGTGCATTGCTCAGCCCCCTCCATCCTCAGATCCTGGTAACTACCATTTCCCTTCTATCTTTAGCATAAAGAAGTAAGCCCCGCCATGCATACAAGGCCTGGAACCTCACTGTATCTCATTGCTTCCCTATCACTCACCCACGTATTTATAAATTGTTTTTTAATTCATCTTTTTAAATTGCTCAGTTTGATAGTATATACTTTTTTTTTCTGTTAGGACTTGGAATGAAAAGCCACTATTAAAACTGTTATATTGTGGGCCGGCCGAGTGGCGCGGTGGTTAAGCGCTGGTCTTGGGAAGCCAGCGGCCCCGGTTTGGGTCCCACATGTGAGGGCCAGTGACACTGCCATCAAAAAAAAAACAAAAAAAAAAACAACTGTTATATTGCAATTTATGTAATCTCTGGGTATAAAAAGAGCAATATGGAAATCAGAAATAAGAGGTATAACTGTTGAAAATAGGAACAAAACAATTATAATGTATAGATGACAGATATATTTATGAAACAAAATTGAATAAAAAGTTTTGTAAGAACTTCAAGCAGATTAGTAAGAAAACACAAATGAAAACCTAAAGCTTTCCCTATATATTGTATTTTCTAAAAAGATTTACACTTTACTAAGCTGTTTGCCTCATATAAACTCATCTAATTCATACCACAACTCAATCTGGTTGTTAATAATTAATGATTATTATTATTATTATCATATTACATTAATTTTTATCAATGAGCTAACTTTTGTTCAGGGATTATGTGATTTCCCCTAAGTGGAAAACAGGAGAGTCAAGATTTGAACCCCGACAGCATGGGTCTGGGTAATATACTCTTTAACTTCACTCTGTACAGCTTTGTATTGCAACCCATGGTGTATATGATTAAACAGCTGGAAAATATAAGGGAAAATAAATGTTTTCAAAATCAAATATTTCGTACAAAATATAAACAAATATAATAAACCTATAAAAAATGTGACATATCTTTTTGAAGAAAATCACAAATTTTTATCTAAGGAATTTTTTTAAAACATGGATAAATAGAAAGAACATGTCACTAATTGAGAAAACACACTTTTATAAACAGTTCAATTCTCCCCAACTTATTTAATAAATTAAGATAAAATCAATTTATGTGCACCATGGGGTATTTTTACTCCCAACTCGACAAATGATTCTGAGTTTAATGTGGAAGAATAAGTAAACGAGAATGTCTATCAAACAATCAAACAAAACAAGAGCTTTATCAAGAGGCTTGCCAGAAACTAAAATATAGTACAAAGGCTTAATAATTAAAAGGTGATCCACATGGAGAAAATAAGAAATAGACCATTTTAATATCAATATTAAGTGGATAAGGGAAATTGTAAATCTCTGGCAAATTACCAATAAAAAGTTCCTACATCAATACTCACTTAAATGAAACCAAATGAAGTTGGGCACCAAGTTAATTCCATTTATAAGTCAAAGTATTATGTATAATGTTATATAAAATATAGTCAATAAGCAACAGAAATACATTTGACAGACAAAGTTAATTTATATATATATATATATATATATATATATATATATATATATATATATATATAAAGAACACAAACTCCTCAAAATAAAAATGGATGGATGACACAGGTAACCAATTCAGAAAATTAGACTTAAATGTCAAATGTCTATTCTGAAAGCACTGTTCTTAACTTGTAAACAATACATTAAAATTTAAATAAGGTATTTCCTTCATACAAAACTGGCACAAATCCAAGATAATGATATTATACTATTAATAAAAGGCTAATGGATTATTCTTCCTAAAATTGACCCATAACCAACTTATCTTTATATCTGAACTATAGCTATATTGAAAATGAGTCATTGAGAGTTAAAGAAACATTTATTAGGGTTCTTAGGAGGAACGTAAAAAGTATAGAAACAAAAATTCTTTCAATACCGAAAGCTAAGTTTTTAACCATTATGCTTTATAATATTTGTAATTTTTTCCCAAAAAATTTTATTAGAATGCACCAAAATATTAACCATGTTTATATTAGGAGAGGATATAATAATTGGTGCAATAGGGATATGTATTTCATATTATGTTTATAAAAAAATTAGGATGCAATTTTTAAACTATATTATTATCTAAGCATTATATAGAATTGCCTAAAATTAAAAAAAAAAAAAAAAGCAGATGGTCTCCTGTATGTTTTCAACTATGATTATCTTGGATGGTAGAAATATAAAATTAACTTTCGGTCCTTTAAAATATTATTTTAAATAATTTTCTACAATAAGCATATAATGCTTTAAAGATATTTAAAGAATACTGAGAGTTGTACATTTTAATTTTTTATTTAAATGTGTAGATTAATGTGTAGGAGTCACTATAAATTCCCAAGGTCAGCATGTTTCAGCCTAAGATAATTTCTATGTGGCTTTGTACTTTTGAGTTGTTTGAATAACTTTGGCTGCACCCCAAGCACAGGAGAAGGGCAAGGCTGAAGCAGCAAGAGCTTCACAAAAGTATTTATTGACTTTACAAGAGCAGTGACACCATCAGGTGAACACCATCAGGTGGCAGCTTCTAAGCACTTTTGTATCACTGAGAATGACACCAAATTGTGAGTTTTCATTATGATGATTTTGACAGCTGTGTGAACTACAGGAATCTTTTCATCACCTCCATCTTTCATGTTCTAGCTGCACACTTCTCCTTACTCTTTCATAGATCTTTGGCTAGGCATTTAAAACTTTGAACGACTAAAGTTCATTTGCTTTTCCCAATCTCCTATCTTCTGACTACAGAAAAGAAAAACTGCGACTACAGCAATCGTTTCATGTGTTTCCAGCTACTCCATCAAAAACTGTGCCCTGTAGCTTCCTTTCTTCCTCTCGCTCCTAACATTCTAACCATTTTTCAAAGTCAAGATGTAATACAACGTGTCTGATATTTCCTTCTGATTCTGATAACCTTAATATATCTGCCTTCCTATATTAAGTATAGAATAATCCAATATATAAAGCATTTTAATTTGCATTAAAAACTCACTAAGGCTCAAAACTGTTGTGAAAATTATTCTTTTAAATAGGCTGGAGAATTTCACATTTCAATGCAAACAACAAAAATAAGCTAATGAAATAAAAAGAGACTATTGTTACTCTCTTTTTTATACCTCCCTGATTTCTATTTGTGTCTTTTCAACATTTTTCAAGAATAGTCGGTTTCCATTTCTTATATACACACTTGGTAGGTTACTCCAAACTAGAGCAAGTCATTTCTCTCAATGTAATGAATACAGGCCTTGAAGAAGTTAACCAAAGAAAGCTTTTCTAAACTTTCTATTTATGTGCCCTCTCACTAGAATTCAATAGAGTTGACCAGGCCTTCCTTCTTTAAACTCACATTTCCTTGGATTTTGTGACATTTGCCCTTTCATTATGGTTATCTGTTGTTAACATTAAAATAATACTTGTCCTCTCCACAGTCTCTAAGTGCTACACATTTAATTCGTATCAACCCTGACTCTTTCTCAAGGCATTCCTTTCCAAGCACACAACAATAATTTCCACACATAAATCAAAGATTTGCAATTTTACCTTCAGCTGAAATTTTTTCCCTGAGCTTCAAATTTATATTCACTGTCCTCTTGATCTCACCCATTGAATGTTTCAGAATCCCTCCAAACTAACAAGTTAGGGAGTGACATAATGATCAGTCCCATTTCCTCCCCAGAGCCAACTCTCTTTCAGTGTCTCTTGTCCTAATCAATGGTGCATGCCCTTCCCTGAGCCAAGGGGCCATCCATGACAGTAACTTGTCCTTCTCTTTCCCATATCTGATCTATAACACTGCTGTTAATTGTATCTTCTAATTATATGTTAAATCCACCTTCCATCTCTAATATTAAATCCGAATCTCAGTTAATCTTGTCCAAGCACCGTTGCTCATGCACTATCTTATTAACCACACTCCCAATTCTCTGTTTCTACCCTCCCCTCGGCTAATATCTCTTCTCACATAATGATGCTTTCACAAAGTCTTCCCCAGTTACTCAGAACCGCTGGTTATTGCAGGTTGTGCTTTGAACAACTCTAGGGGGCATCCTTCACTCAATGGTCTTGTATACTTATAAATTCATCGGTATTTGACAGTTTTTCAGCAGATGTGTCAATAAAATGTCCTGAAGAAATTACCCCTTTTTCTATTTTACATAAAGTCACTCTTTGGACTAGTAACTGAATGCTCACTTCTCTGTCTCTTGCTTAAATCCATTCAATTCCTCCTCTTTTATTTCAGGATTTGGGGTAACAAATTAAACATGCAGTAGAAGGTCTCACATATGAGCTAACCCTGCCTTTCTCTGGTCCTTTATTTTATATCATACTCTCATTACTCTCTTTGGCTCAGCTGTCATTATTATTATTATTATTATTATTAATTATTATTATTATTTATTGTTATTATTATTTTAATTCCATCAAGCATTAAATGCTTTCCTGCCGCACTACCTTTTCACCTTTTATTTCTGTTCATGGAGTTCTCTTCCCTCTGTCTTCACATGTTAGCTCCTAGCCTTTCTTCATATCTCAGCTCTACTTTTAATTCCCTAGGAAAATATTCTCAAATATTCTATCTAGGTCAAATTCTTCTGCTATGTTCTATGAGTGATCCATGAACATCCCCACTCACAATATTTAGCACAGTTATAATTTCAAAAATTTATATTACTACTGGGTTGTTGAAAAAGTCATGATGCATTTTTGCAACAAAAAACACAGAAAAAATAAGTCATGACTTTTCCAGCAACCCAATATTTGATTAACATGTATTTCCCCCTAAACTGGAGCATGCATAAGGGATAGTGATCATGGCAGTTTTGCACAATATGTATCCATAATTCTGAACAACCTTGATCCAAGTAGATTGGTCTTCAAAAAATCTTGGAAGGAAGGAAGGAAGGAAGGAAGGAAGGAAGGAAGGAAGGAAGGAAGGAAGGAAGGAAGGAAGGAAGGAAGGAAGGAAGGAAGGGAAGAAAGGAGAGTTTGTGCCTACAAATTGGCAATGTATAAGTAAGTTGCATGTAACATTTTATTAGACATTTTCTGATAATAATGGAATTGTTTGGATATGGATATTTGTTAAAATTTAGAGTGTAGAGAACATAAGAAAAGGTTTCAATTTAATCAAGCTTATAGAGTGATTTTATATTGAAACTATGATAAATAATTTCGAAAGAATTTCTCATAGGAAAGTAAAACTTTTTCAATTGTACGTAATATATTTTGAAGTTTTTGTTATTGACAATAGGCTGGGTTTAACTACTTAAGACAGTAAATGTTTCACACATTTTCCATTGATTATAACCATTTTTTTTTTTTTTTTTGAGGGCAGTGTCACTGGCCCTCATATGTGGGACCCAAAACGGGGCCGCTGGCTTCCCAAGCCAGCGCTTAACCACCTTGCCACTTGGCCGGCCCATAACCATTTTTTTATATAAAATTTCCTAAGAAGACTTTCATTAACATGTTACACTTCAGTAACTAGAACATTAATAGCAGGTGAATACATCTTTTCATTATCTATTTTGGTTTCACAAAATTAGTAAAAATGTTATATTTGAATAATATTCAATTTTGGTGGATGCTAATGAAGTAAGAATTTAACCTGTGACTTCATTTTTCTTCATTATGATTAAATAATGTGTTAAAAATAAATGTTATTCAAATTCATTATATAAAGTGAGTTTCCTCTAGATTTAAAACTTGCAAAATTAGATAGATGGGATAAATTTATTAAAGAGATTAATAGGATTTGTGTTAGCCAACAAAATGAATGGTACATTCATACAATTTTCCAATTGCTCAATAAATATCTACAAAATTCATCTAAAATATATATCTAGGTATGTATGCATGTATGTATGTATGTATGTATGTGGATGTATCTGCTATGTGCTATGGCATAGACTAGGCCTGCCCTCACAAAGCTTACAGTTTCATGAGACAGATGTAAAAGCTCACAATAGCTAGTAATGAGTATGAAGATAAAATGCTGCAAAAGTATGTGGAGGAGATTTCAATCTTTGGATTTCAAACTAAGATTCATTAAAGGAAAGACAATAAGAGGAAAAAGAATTGATAGAAATAGACTATACTGAATGTAGAAGTAATCAAATCAGCCAAACCTGGTTTGGGGGAAGACTAGGGAAAATACTTTTAAATGAATGGCATGTGTAGTAAATGGATGGTTGTTTCTTTGGTACTAATGTATGGTTTAAGGAGAAAACTAGTGAGAGATAAAGCTGGAAATTTAAAAATAGAACCAGATATTGGCTTTGATTTACAAATTAGATGAATAAGTTGTGGAGATCTGATGTACAGCATGGGGACTCTAATTAATATTATAATAACTGTATTGTATACTTGAAATTTGCTTGGAGAGTAGATTTGAAATGTTATTTCCATATATACAAAGAAGGATAACTATGTGAGATGCTTGCTATATTAATTAGTTTGATTATGGCAATCATTTTACAATGAATATGTACATCGAAACATCACAAAACAGCCTGCACTGTTAATATATACATTTTTTGTCAGTTAAGCCTCAGTAAAACTGAAGAAAAGATACCAAGTTATCAGCAAAGAATATTAATGAAAAGGAAGTAATATGGTATGATTATATGAAATAGTCACATAGGAGAGGAAATGGCACATATATACATGCATAAACACTTACAAATATACAATATTCATTAAATATGTCTTTATATGCACATATATACTTAAACATATGTAGAGATCAATGAAGAAAATATTCAATTATATATACATGTATACATACACACCAATATATATTTTTGTGTATATATGTATTATATATGCAAATATATATCATATATATGTGTATATATATAGATATATGTGTGTGCATATATATACATATATATGTATATACACACACACACACGCACACACACACACACATACATACATATGCTTGATAATTGTGTTTCCCTGGTAGCACTTTTAATTCTATTCTAAGGAAGTCAGCAAAAGCCTTCAAATGGATAGTTTCCAAATGTACAAGGTGCCTATAGTGATCAATATTATTTATCCACACAACACTGTTCCCCTTGGTTCCTAACTGTTGGAAAACCAATTTCATTTAAATTCAGGAATCAGAGGGTAGACTGAGAAGAGCAGTGTGCTCTTAGAACAGCTCTGAGGTAGGAAGCATGATTGTTCAAAAGTCCAAGTGATAATCCCATTTTGCTTTCCCAGTAATCGGGTCAGGGTGTTCTTATGACCCAGTTTTGGCCAATAACAATTTGGAAGTCTGTTCAGAGAATACTTTGCTTGCCTTAGAAAATTACCTTATAGGAAAAATATTTCTCTACCCTCCTTCCCATTTGGAACATCATTACATGAGAATAGGATATTTAGTGCTTTGCATACATCTTGCAACATGATAAAAAGAGTAAAATGAATTGCAAAGATGTCAACCCAGAGTTCTAAAATCATTAAGCAACTAAATGAATTTTGGGGTTATCTCTGTTCAAGCTTTATGAGGCAAAAGTTATAAAATATCATGACTTAAACTAAACTAATTCAGCTTTTCTTTTATTTGGAGACAAACACATCCTCACTATCATACTGCATCTAAGACATGCTCATAGCAAGGCAAAGGGCCAAGAAATGGGATAATCCTGGCACACTCGGTGACTCCCAAGACGTTGACTGCGGGTTGGGGCGGCTTGAGCCACTGGTCCTACCTCGAGATGCTTCAAAGTCTCATTAAAAATGTTTGGGTCCCCATGAAGCCCTACTACACCCAGGTTTACCAGGAGATCTGGGTCGGGATGGGGCTTCATCATTTACAAAATCAGGAGTGCTGATAAAAGAAGTGAAGCTCTGAAAGGTTTGAGCCCTGCCCCCGCCCAGGGTCATCACTCACCAGCCCTACCTGGGGTTCCCATTGGAGGGAACGGCAGCCCAGCTGTCAGTTTCAGCAAGCTCTGTTGGAGGGACCATGGACATCGCTATATGCTTGTAGAGTACCCTTTCCTCCATGGCCTGAATAAGTGAACCTGTGATATAAACAAAAACAAAAAAAAAGAAAGAAATGGGGTAACCCCATTTTCAGATCTCTGGAAATCTACGTTATCCACTAGAGAGCCTAGAAGACCTTCACTGTTCTAGAATGATTTGGTCGTTTGTTTGGGGGGAGCATGCAACTGTTGAGTAAAAGGGCATTCATAGAAAAAAAGAGATGAATAGAAAAAGATTAAACCAGTTCAAGGTAAGGGTTAAAAAAAATTTGAGAAAAATGTAAACTGTACATTTACATTTAAATATAGAAAACATGAATGATATTTCTAAGCTAAATTAAAATCTTAAATGGAGTAGAAATCAGGAAATAGAAACTAGGGGTGGAGATTCTCAGTAATCTAGAACATCTATAACATTGTCTTTAAAAATAAATGTGTCATTCCTTGACCACTTCTTGATAATGATCGGATTTATACTAGCAGCATGGAGTAGTACCTGAGTAGTAGGTTATTTTTAGAGCCAGCAGGAAAAATCGAGCCAGTCTTGACAAAAAGGATCCTCAAAGAATATAGAAAGTAATGATTGCTTTGGGGGGGTTGGGGGAAGGGCAGCTTTGGCAAAAAAATAAGAAAGGATGTATAGCCACCTTGGGCCTGAGAAGTAGCCCTTGGGTTTACTAGTACACAGACCTAAGAGATCAGGGAATGCAAAGACAAATGGCTCCCTGAAGTCAATAAAGTTTAGAGTGAGTTGAAGGCTACAGCCAAGTTAAAAGCAGTTTATGAATGATCAGCAATGCCCTTGCAAAAGACACACTAATTGATGGAGAAGTAAGTAAATTGTAATGCTCTTCTTTTGACAGTATGGCATCTGATGATCCAGTGAGCACAAAAACAAGTTAAAGGTCAATAAAATTACAGTGCAGTCAGCCAGTCATACAAATGTCAGATTTGGAAGACCAATGCTGTACCTTTAAATGAAGTGCCAAGAAAAACTCTGTGCAATCAAAGTGCTTGACTGTGATCTGTAAACCGGCCTAAGTGCAATGCGTGGATCTTATATTAATACAAGAATCAATATATTTTGAAGATGTGTTATGTATATGATAAGCAATATAAATAATCTTGAAACTCTGAAAGATTTTATTTAACAAAGGTAACAAAATAGAAGTCTTAAAAATCCCACAGAGGGCTGGCCGAGTGGCGTGGTGGTTAAGCACTGGCTTGGGAAGCCAGCAGCTCCAGTTTGGGCCCACATATGAGAGCCAGTGACACTGCCCTCAAAAAAAAAAAAAAAAAAAAAAATCCCACAGAGGAGCACATTTAGAACACATTAACATAACTATTGGGTTGTTGGAAAATCATGACATATTTTGTCTATGTTTTTCAAAGGTCATTTATTTATATAAAGAACAAGATCAATCAATGATATATTGCCTGTTTGGTTTGATAACCTTTTGCCAACTTTCAGTGAGCTTCATAATTCCTAGTTTATAGAAGGACCTGTCTTTATTTGGGAAAAACTGAACAAGGTGCTGATTTACAGCATCATTTCAATTGAACGTTATACCACGCAAGGAGTTTTGAAGAGAGCGAAACAAGTGGAAGTCTGAAGGCACAAGGTCAGGTGAGTACAGTGGGTGTGGCAACACATCCCATCCAAGCTCCAGTAGTTTTTGACAGGTGATCAAACTTGTGTGTGGTCTCGCATTGTAGCGATGGAACACAACTCCTTTACCATCACCAAGCTCTGGATGTTTCTGGATGATGGATTCATTCAAACTATCCAATTACCAACAGTACATATTTGAATTAATTGTTTGATTCCTTGGTAGGAGCTCGAAAAACATGATACCTTTAAAATCCCACCACACTGAGAGCATGACCTTCCTCTGATGAATGTCTGCTTTCAATGTCGTTTGAGGCAAATCATCATATCAAGACCAAGACCGTTTGCACACCACATTGTTGTAAGCAATCCACTTCTCATCACCAGTTATCAGTCACTTCAAAAAAGTGTTGTTTCCCTCATGTTTAAAGAGCATATTGTATATGTTTATGTGCACCATCAAATGAAGTTCTTTGAGTTTATGCGGAACCCAAATATTGAGCTTGCTTTTGTATCCCATCTTCTTCACGTGGTCATGAATGCTTGAATGATGGATGTTCAATGTTTCTGCAACCTCTCCTATTGTGTACCGTGGGTTTGACTCCATCAATGCCTTTATTTTGTCATCATCAATATCAGTTGATGGGCCTCCCCGACCGAGGAACGTTATTGAGATAAAAATCACCAGCACGAGGGCTGGCCGAGTGGCGCGGTGGTTAAGCGCTGGCTTGGGAAGCCAGCGGCCCCGGTTCAGTCCCACATGTGAGGGCCAGTGACACTGCCCTCAAAAAAAAACAAAAAAAACACCAGCACGGAGTTTCATAAACCATCGCTGGCACAGACATTCTTGTAGAGCATTGTCACCGTAAACTTTGTGCAACTTTTCACAAGCTTGACGTGCGTTCTTCCTTTTACGGAAGTAAATCAGTAAAATGCATAGTTTGGTCTTCCATCTTCAACTTGTTGTAAAATCTCCAAAACTCGACCAAATTGCTCAATTTTTTTTTTTTTTGGAATGAAATTAGAACTGTCAGCTGTCAAATGACATAGCAATAACATAGATGCAAATGACTCTAGTTCTTCCAAAAATGAATTAGTGCCATCTGTTGCAAACATGCGTCATGATTTTTCCGACAACCCAATATATACATACTGATGTATTTTTAATTTGATAATAATACCCTTTAGGGACTACCAAGTAAAAGAAGGTTCAATAAAGAAAGTGGGTTTTATGAGGGGTTTGGAAGGATTATGGCTAGGACTGCATGTATTGTATAGATAGACATATGTGTGGGCCTTAATTTTGCAGTAGTTCATCGACCTGTTAGCTAAAATCAAGATGCTCCACAAAAACAAAATGTTGCCTTCACTTGATTATAGTGCCAGTCTCTTGTTCTTAGAAAATGCAAAAACAGGTTTCATTTTTACTTGTACACATGTTCCTTTCAAAAGACTCTCTCTGCTAAGTGATTCAAACTGTCAACCTGTTTGATTGCATCATTCATTGATTCTAATATTTGGGACTTCTTCTATATGTGAAATATCGTAGGCTTTTATTTGAGCAATCACCTTTCTCAGAAATGTTTATGGGTGCCCTTGGCTTAGAATTAATAACATCTGAGCTGGCAACTTTATTCTTCATCGTGAAGCAAACCTCAGCACCAGCCTTCTCCATCAGGCCCATCTCTGATGTCCCTGAGTGAGCCTTGCAGCCTCAGTCTGTTACATTCAGCACACTCTATGTACTCACTCTCCATTGCAGAAGGATTTTGCTGATCTCTAATTTATAATCTGTACTTCATTTGTGCTGGGTACTTACATCCAGCTTTGCTTTTTCTAGTTCTCTTACTCGAGAATATCAAATTTTCCTATCCTTAAGAACTGGCTTGGTACTTCTACGTGAAGCATTTTATATAATTTTCTAACAGATGACTGTTTTGACTTCATTTTAGGCTCATATACTTTTATTTATCTCTCAGCAAATTATGTCTCTGGACACTGTGATCTGGAAGGAAGACCATCCCACACAACCAGGTTGGTTTATCTCAGATTCAGCCATAATCACTCTCAGATTATGGTTTTCTTAATATGGAATGCTACACTAATTGTGCCATCCTTGCATAGGGCCACATGACTCTTCTCTGAGTCTTTCTAATTTTAGTTTATGTGCTGCCAAAGTGAACACCATTCTCAAATTACAGTTATCCCTCAGTATCCACAGGGAATTGATTCCAGGACCTATGAATATCAAAATTCGTGGGCACTCAAATCCCTTATGTAAAAAGGTGTAGTATTTACATGTAACAACCTATGCAAACCCTCCTGTATAATTTAAATAACCTCTAGGTGTCACATGATACCTAATACAATGTAAATGCTAGGCAAGTAGCTGGTACATTGTTTTGTTTCGGATCCACTTTGTGGAATTATATTTCATTTTAGTTGCATGAATCCATGGATGTGGAGGGCCAGTTGACTTCTATTTCTATACTATTTTGCCTTACAGGTGAGGGTACATGTAACATAATTATATGTCTCCAGAGTTCAGAAACACTTGGACCATATTGTTTTGGTGAGTCTTTGCCCTGTACTGTTGAGTTGTCGAAGAAGTCATGACGCATTTTTACAATAAAAAAACAGAACAAATACGTCATGACTTTTCCGACAATCCAATATTATATAATTTATCTTTTAGTAATATATTGTCTCCATCATGGGTTTCTCTATGGTAGAGATATCTTTTTCCTTTACTATCCTCATTTCATAACAGATGATGTGGTATTTAATAAACTACTGAAAGGATATATGTCTGAAGTGCACAGTAATGATTTTGGAAGAAATAAAGTTAAATCTTTCTTATAGAAATATGTGGATACCATAACTATTTATATCTTAAATAATGACCGGTTTTTGATAAGACATATATGTTGAAGAGTTGTCTTTTTATTGAATAGCTATCTTTTTTATTAAATCACTAACACATTTAGTTTCATAACTAAGAGAAAGAATTTTACTTCTATATCTTCAGTCATTCTCTATGTACATTACATATACATGTGTATATTCTTCATATTCTAGCTCATAATGTGTTTTTTAACATAAACATAAAATTCATGTTTTTTCTATGTCAGCATCTCCACAACAGAATTTGTAAGCTTTATTTTCAATAAGTCTTTTATATTTCATATAACCATTCCCATAATTAACTAATCCCATATTGTGTATGTTTAGACTTTTTAATCTTTTCAGTTTTATGAATAGCGTGTTGATGAATGTTATCTAACACAAATTTTGGCCACATTCTTAGTCTCCTGTGATAAATAGCTCTAAATGTATTGTTAGGTAAATGATGCAAATTTTAAAAATGTTAACATATATTCCTAAATACATAAATATGTCATCAATTTTAAAACCCTTAATGGGAGTTTATATCTCTTGCTTTCTCTCTCTTAAATGTCAGATATAGACATTTAAGTTGATCGATTCTTCAGTTAATTGCACGCGATTTAATCTCATCCATCAATTATAATTTGTTTTCTTTTGCCTTATTTCCCCACGAGCCACATCCTCCAAACCTTTTCCCCTCTGCATCCCCTTTTGAATGTGATTGGTGTGCGTCCTTCGATATATGCCCCATTCTAAAATTCCCAGTACCATGTTCCTTTGTCTTTGTATGCATTTTTGATTTACAAAAATAATGTGCTGCTCTGGAGCTCATTATATTTCTTATTCCTCTCAATAGTATGCTGTCAATGGTACTGGCACTTCTGAGAGTACACTGAGTTCATGCTGTTAACACCATCCTTCACATTTGCTTCTCTGGTTCCTTTAGTGAGGGGAGCCTTGTTGTCACCAACTCCCAAAGTGATGCATTAAATGTACAAATATATATATAGTTTTTTAACAGACTAGTGCAAACCTTGTTTTCCTCAGACAGATGCCCATACTAGGGCCTGTAGATGTGATAGCAATTTGATTTGTAATGTCTGGTGGATCTGATGGCCCACGTGGCAGTGCGTCTTGCAGGTGGCCTGGGCTCATGCACAGCTTTCTCTTGTTCTGGGGTCCCTGTTGAAACCAGCAGCCTTTCAGGTCACTAAATAAATGGCTAAGGGTAGCACACCCAAGTAAGGGATATGTGATCTCCAAAATCCAAAGGGGCCCATGAGACATTGTGCCTCTTTTTTTGATGTTGTTATCAAAGGGACAAATATAGAACCATGTATCCTTCACCTTAGGAAAGATATCTCTTACCACAGGACCCCTGGACATTTTACTGAGGTGGAAACGAAAATGTCTTAATGATACATCTAGAGTAGTTGCTGCCTCTTGCTCATTAGATTTAATTAGCATAATATCAATATAATAAACTGGTATAATATCTTGGCAAACAAAAGGTGGTCAAGGTCCCTACAGACTAAATTATGACATAGGCCTGGAGATACCCCTGAGGTAGAACAATGGAGGTGGCCTGCTGGTTTTGCCAGCTGAAAACAAACTGTTCCTCGTGATCTTTATTACCATGCATTGAGAAGAAAACATTTGCCAGATCAATATAAGCCTACTAGGGGATGTGTTAATTCACTGATGCAATGAAATCACATCTGGAACAGCAGCTGCAAGTGGAGTCACCATTTGGCTAATTTATAAAAATCCGCTGTCATTCTCTAAGATCTATTTGTTTTCTGCACAGGACAAATAAGGCAGGTTGAATAAAGATATTGTGGAAATCCGCACCCCTGAATACTTCAACTCCCTGAAAGTGCCACTAATCTCTGAAAGATTTCTATACATGGGAGATAGCTTTTGGCTTCCTATTGATCCAAGGTAGAGCCAGGTCTATTGGTTTCCCTGTGGTCTTTTGTACTGGGGTAGCCCTCATTCCACAGACAAGGTAACCAATGTGCTGCCAGTTGCTATGTCTATTCCAAGAAGACATTCTGAAACTGGAGAAATAACCACAGGATGTGCTCAGGGACCCATTGGACCCCATGCAAGACAGACCTGAGCTAAAATGCCATTGATCATGTGACCTCCATGAGCCCCTCCTCTGAGTAACAGACTACAGTAATATATAGATCTCTTGAAACTAGTGTCACTTTGGAGCCAATAACCAGTAATCCTCAAAAAGAAATTGGAATATTTCCTTTTCCCCAGTCCATAGTAAACCTATTAAAATTCCATAAACCCCTTTCAAGAAAACTGGGAGAAAGATCGACAGGATACATTGTTGGTTGTGTAGCAAGATTCTTTCTCAAAGGCAGCTGGCCTCTCATCCATTCAAGCAGTTCTGGTTTTATAAACTGATTCACATCTTGGAATTGATAGAGGGGGCGTTGGCTCTCTGTTTTGGTGATTCAGGTTAGAACTCTAAGAACTCAACCTGGAACTCTTCGATTACATTCCATAAAGTAAGAGATAAGCTCTTTGTCAACCATTCTGGTTACTGCTCTGACTCCACTGTTCATTATGTCCTTGGTGACTAACTTCTACCCCATGTTCCTTAACCCCCCAGGATCCAGTTGTCCCCATTGCATTTAAGGATCTCTGGTCATGAGCAGCAGTTCCCATGTAATTTCTAGCCCACAAAGAAGAGATACCCAGGAGCTCTTGAGAGATGCTGAGGCTCATCTCACAAATTATTTCTCAAAGAAATGTGCTGATTGTGTCTTGTGGACCCTCCTGAGGTGGGTGAACAGTTCTTGCATGATAATACACTTAAACATACCAATATTCCTAAGTCTTTCAACACCTTTCTCTACAACGTCTTCCTCAAGGAAGTCCTTGCATGTTAGCTTCATGTAGTGCTGTCTATATTTCGGTCCATGTTTCAGCCAACCCACAAGTTACAGCACTTTCTAACCTTTCAAAGAGAAAAATTGAATCTAGAACTCTTCTTAATTGACCCATATCAATAAATCCAACTTTATCTTCTTTCCATTATTATTCTTCACTCTTTATATCTTTTCCCACACAAGTTTCTCAGATTTCTGTCTATACATCTTGGGGTACAGTACAGTGCCTTGTAGGGCACACATTTTACCTCACCCTGAATGGCCTGCTTGGAGCTGAGTGCAGTTACAGGTATAGAAGCAAGTAGAGTCATAGGGGTGGGTCTTGAGAAGAACCAGCAGTGTAATGAAAGACCAGTACCTCAAGGAAAGCCAATAAGGCTTCTTCAGGCAAAGCAGGGTTAACCTTTTCAGTCATTAGTGGTAGGGGAACTGCTTCTACTGGCAGAGAAGACTCAGCAGAATGTAGGGGTTCAATGTTTACAGCCTCATCTTCCTGTATGTCCCCATTCCAATTTTTCAAGACCCCCATTGCTTCCGAATTGATGCCTTCACTTTAACAGAAGAGATCCTATTGAGATGGTTGAGAATTCAATTTGTGTTGTAATCCAGTCACTCACAGGATAAGACTCTCTATTTGTGTTTTTTGACTCTCAGCCCTATAGCTACAGGAGATGGGGTTTATTTCAGGGAAGACATAGAAGTTTTCAGGTAATTTCTGGGAATTTATTCATATCTTGAGCTGGAAAGTTGATGTGCTCATCCTTTCTTTCTCCCAGTTTCCTCAGTGCAGTTAGGAATAACCAGCCCCTCTCATTGTACTCATTAATTTAACGAAAAAGTTCTAAAATGTGCAATCTATACATACCTAGAATCTTGCCATATGTGTGTGTGTGCGTGTATACATAGGCTATCAATATCCTCTTTATCAATGGAAATAGAGTCATTTGTGTCTCTAAAAATCATCAGATTAGAGAACCAATTCCAGAATATCCAGAACCAATTGACAAAACTCATCTTTAATACTGTTTTCCTCTAGAACTACTTTTGGTATCAAAATCTGTATTATTTTCCTGTGTCTTCTGTAATGAATTACCATAAAAAGAGCTTAAAATAATGGAAATTTATTTGCTGACAGCTCTGGAGAACAGAAATTTGAAATCAAGATGTCAGTAGGGTCACACTCCTGCAGACTCGAGGGGATTATCCATTTCTTCCTCTTACAGTTTATGGTTGATGATAACTTTCTTTGGCTCATGACACATCTCTCTAACTTCCATCTCCATTACACTTTTCCTCTGCATATCTGTGTGTAAAATTTCTTTCTGTGTCACTCTTGCCTGTGATGTCATTTGGGGCCCATCTGAATAATTTAGGATAATCTCCTTTGAAAACCCTTAACCACACTTTTTGCCATAGGAGGTAATATTTTAATCCTAATAGAAGGTTATTCTTTTACCATAAAAGGTAATATTACAGGTTCATGAATTAGGACATGACATATACATTTTTTTAAGGGAGTGGGGGGTGTCACAATTCAGCCCATGATAGTCATTATTTATAAGATCCTGCACCAGTTAATTTTACCCTGTTTTGCTTAAAGCATGGCATTATGGTTTGCCTCTGTATTTGATAAGAAAAAAACTATCCATCTTTAATATCTTTTTTCCTAATGTTATGAATTATATCACATTTTCTATTATATTTTTTCATTGACTATTGATGATATAGAAAAACACAGATGGCTTCATAAGTTAATCTTGCATGCAGGATATTTGCTAAATTTTCTTATAGTTCTAGGAATGTCTCTTGATCCAATTGAGTTGTCCATATAGATAATTGTATCATCTACAGATAATAGCACATTAACTTTTTTTCCTACCAGTCCTTATAATTCATATATTATTTTAAGCAATAATTCTGCTGGCCATAAATTCTAATCCTATGATTATTAGTAGTGATAATAGTAAGAATCCTTATCTTGTTTCAGATCCTACAGAAAATATATCTATTAATTTTCCACTAGGAACAATGTTTG
Source organism: Aselliscus stoliczkanus (assembly GCA_033961575.1). Lineage (NCBI taxonomy): Eukaryota > Metazoa > Chordata > Mammalia > Chiroptera > Hipposideridae > Aselliscus > Aselliscus stoliczkanus. Next base: position 10,877,857 of record CM066727.1, read on the forward strand.
TTAGTGAAACACATAGAAGCAGAGTGTACAATGCTAATTGCCAAGGGCTGGGAGGAGGGGAAAATGAAGAGATGGGATCAAAGGATACTAAGTTTCAGTTATACAAGATAAAAATAAGTTCTCGAGATCTACTGTACAAATGGGCCCTATGATTAACAATACTTCATTGTATACTTCAAAAATAAGGTAGAGCTTATAAGTCTCTTACAACAAAAGGGAGAACAAAACAGAAAATCATGGGTTTTTTTTTATTAGTTTTTAATGTACACATGAGGTCCAGTTAACCCTCTGTCGGGAGCAACTGATCTCACAGATTCATTGCACACAAATTTTCAAATATCTAACAGTTAATTTAAGTATCGTGACTCATCACTTCTGTATCTCCCCCCTCTACCATAACCTATCACCAGTCCTGTTTGCGACAGTACAGTAAAGACATATTTCATAGCAGCATCTTTGTGTGCAATGAATCTGTGAGATCAGTTGCCCCCGATAGAGGGTTAAGTTTCTATTTATTATTTTCTGGTTTCAAGCATATTGATTTCTATACTGAATAGATACAGTCAATATATTTGAGTTTTTCCCCTTATGTAATATATCTTCTCATTGATGGGATTACCCTATGTAGTGAGCTACATAATGGCCGACAGAAAGATGTCTGCATCCTAATCCCCAGTACCAGTAAACACTGCCAAATACGGCAAAAAATGTGATTAATCTAAAGCTCTTGAAAGAGATGTTTCCTAGATTATTCAGGTGAGCCCAGAATGCAATCATATCTTTCTAAGAGAAATTTGTTTTTTTGAATTTGGGGACAAATTTGAAATTTGGAAATTTGGGGACAGAAGCACAGAGAAGACATACAGAAGAGGAGGAGCAATGTTACCATGGAGATGGAGATTGGAGTGATGGAATACCTGGATCAACCAGAAGCTGGGAATGAAAAGGAATAGGTTTTCCCCTAGAGCCTTTGGAGGGAACACAACCCTACTGACATCTTGATATTGAACTTTAGGCTTACAGAACTGTGAGAAAATTAATGTTTGTTGTTTTAAGATAAGACTGTGGTAATTTGTTATGGCAATCCTAGCAAACTAACGTACTCCATTTACATTTATCATAAATACTGTTTGTAAGTAATATAAATCCATTACAATTATTTGTGGTTTATGGTATTTCACTGAAGAAAAATATTTGTTCCAACACAAAAAGTAGCCATAATTCTGAGTCACTGACCTGAATGGCAACTTCATCAGAAATTATAAAAATTATACTCTACATATTACCACCAATTTTAGAAATGCTTTGGAGTAATTGCAGATCATAGTAAGAACATTATTAGGCATTTTTTTCTAAATAAAATTATTAAATGTCATTTGGATTAACAATAAGGAAAAATTACAACCTACATGGTTTAATGATTGGGAAATGATGGAAAACTATTTTATTCTTGGTGGTTTTATTTCTTCTCAGTTACATAGAACAATATAATTAAATAATAAAAAGCTATAAAAAGTACATTTTGTGATGCTATAAAATGTATGTTTCTTGGAATTTGAAATAATTAAACATGCATAGTACACGTTTTAACTCTAAGTAGATGAGAGCTTTATGAAAATACAAGAACTAAATTAAAAACTGTTAAATTTAAATTTAAAACATTTACTATATCAAAAAGAGGTGAGATCATATGCTAGTCTGTGGAGCTCAGATGCTTAGTGAGATCTTTAAATGGCACACACTTAAACACAACTTATTGGGTATTCATTGATTTTGTTATGTATATGGAAGTTTCAAATTCATATGTAAACATGGGTAAAACTAGCCAAAAACAATATTACTGGGAATGCATTTGCAGAAAGTGCTGCTATATATATGGCTTTATGTTCTTGGCAGATTTCAATCCAATAAATATGGAGTTTAATAGCCATGCACATATTACTAAATTACTAAATATTCACTATTTTTTTGAAAGTTGCTACTTTTATTTCTTACTTAAAATGGGCCATGCACTGGTATGTTTTTTGTTTGTTAATAAAGTTAGTATTTACAATAACCCTGTAATATATGCACTATTGTCATCCACATTTTACAAATGAGGAAATGGTAGCCAAAAAGAAGTTAAATAACACTGCCAAATTTACCCAACTAGTAATGGGTTTAGGCCAAATTCAAACTTTGGTTAGTTGGTTCTAGAACTGTCACTCTCCATCATTTTGTAACGTTGCTTCTACAGGATTATAACAATTGAGTCGGTTCTCAAGCAATCTACCAAGTCCAATTCAAATGATAATCTCATAGGAGAGTAGTGTCACAGACACACCCAGATAGTGTAATCTGTACACCCTGTGGCCTAGTCACATGAATACATAAAATTTACCCTCACAAGTCTACTCCTTATCGACTTGGAACCATATGAATCTCTTTAAATCATACTTGATTTCTAAATAAAGAAAGCAACAAGGCCATAATTCTGACTAACATGATACAACTATTCAGCGTACAACCGGAAGTGGAATAACCCTGTCCTCTGTCCCCTGTCCCCAGAAGGGGATGTAAAACCTTGAGTTATGTTTACTCTTCAATTTGATATCCCATGAGTAAATACTGTGATGTAAAATCAGTAGTGCTTAATACTATGATATAAAGCCAATGCATCTTATGTTACATGATAAGGGGTATAGATATAGAGGGAGCACAGAGATATATCAATATAGATAAATATATCTTTGGTGGCCACAGGGTCATTGCTGATATTAATTACTCTCTTCTAACACTACCTACTCTGTATTTGCATCGACTTCAGCCAACGCGTCAGCTAATAGGATTCTTCACCTGGTGAGGTGACCCAGACTTTCACTCCAGAAGAACCTGGGGCATTAGTAGTTCTGTCTCGATTGTGTTGTTGTTCTTCATTGATCTTAAACACAAAGCATAGTAAAGCTTAGAGATGCCCTAAAGGATCTCTTGTGTTCCAGACATACTCTTTTTTTTTAAAGATTTTATTGGGGAATTGGGGGAGGGGAACAGCGTTGGGGAATGGGGGGAGGGGAACAGACAAGTTGCTGTCTTTTTGTTCTTCAGTCTAGTTGCGGACGACGTTGCTTCCGCCCTTACTGGATGAGGCAGATCAGTCGCCGGCCTCTGGCCTCTGGATGTCGCTCACCGCGGCTATTGGCAGTTCACCCTGGCTGCCGGCCACTCATGCTGGCTGCTGGCCACTCACTGTAGCCTATGGCAGCCCACTGCAGCAGGGGCTGCAGCCTACACTGTCACCGGGGCTTGCACAGCCCAGCTCCAGGTGAAGGTGTTGTTAGCTGTAGAGGGCAGTGTATCTGGCCCTCATATGTAGGATCCGAACCGGGGCCGCTGGCATCCCAAAACCAGCTCTTAACCAATGCGCCACTCGGACAGCCCCAGACATACTCTTCTTTACCTCCATTGTGGAGTAATAGTCCAATTTCCCCTTGGCAGTCAGAATCAGTCACCCCAGCCAGCACCATAACTCCCTTCTTTGTGTGTTGACTCAGTAGCTGGTGATGCGATGGCAGTCTTAACGTCCACTTAAGTGGAATTATTGTTTCTCCTAGTGGAAGCATTCCTCCCCCTGGAACTCAGACTTCCAGGCCAACAGAACATAACATTACAGGAAAAGGAAGCAATGGTTTTTTTTGCTAGTGAGTCACTAGGGGTAGTAGTGTGTGATGCCACTCCCATTTCTATCACTTGAGCCCTGGACTTGTGAATCCTGACTATGGCAGAAACAGCACCGTATGTTGCCCACTGGTTCAAAGTACATGCAGCCTCTGGAGAACATAGTGCCAGGTTTGCAAAGCATTACCACCTAGTTAGTGCTTTAACTGAGTTTTCAAAAGGTCATTTACTATTCTATCAAACCAGCTGCTTCAGGATAGTGTGGGACATGGTGATACCAGTGAAATCCATGAGTGGGAGTCCCTTGTGGCACTTCTTTTGCTCTGAAGTTAGTTCCTTGATCAGAGAAAGGAAAGGTGGAATACCATCACAGCCATTAAGACATTCTGTAAGCCCTAGTGTTGATAATTTGGCAGAAGCTTTGTGTCAAAAAAAGCAAACCATTATCCAGACAAAGTTTGTATTGTAATAAGAACAAAATGATGCCTCTTCCATGATGAAAGTGGTCCAATGTCATCAACCTGTGACCACGTAGCTGGGTAATCACCCCAGGGAATGGTGACATATTAGCTATTCAGTGTTAGTCTCTGCTGATGGTAGATTGGGCACTCAGTGGTGACCATAGCCAGGTTGGCCTTGGGAGTAGAAGTCCATGTTGCAGAGTCCAGGCATAACCTTCATGCCACCATGGCCACTGTGTTCATGGGCTCACTGGGTGATCCAGGGTGACAGTGGGAAGAGGATGACTGGTATCCACTGAACGGATCTTCCTATCTACCTCATTATTACAATCCTCTTCTGTTGAGGCCACCCTTTGGTGAATATTCACACAGGACACAGATATCTTCATGTATTTTGCCCATTCAGAAAAGCCTATCCATATACCTCTTTCCCCCAAGTTTTGTCACTAATTTTCCAATCATGTTTTTTTTTTAACTCCCTGATCATGTAGCCAAACCCTTAGCCACAGTCCGTGAGTCATTATAGAATGACATGTCTAAATATTTATCCTAATCAAAGTAAACAATAAAGGATGCTGCTTTACATTCTTCCCACTGGGAGGATTTCTCGTCATCACTGTCCTTCAGGGAGTCCCAAAGAGGGGCTGTGGTGCTGCAACTGTCCACTTTAGAGTGGTACCTGTATATCTTGCAGAACCATCTGTAAACAGCCTTCTCTTCCTGTGTACTGATAATAGAAAAGTCCCTGTGAGGCCATCAGTGCCGTTTAATAGGAATGGGGACCCTGGGCAATTGGGCCACATCTTCATGTAATTTACTTGTGCCTTTCAGGTCTGTTCTGGCCTAATCTTGAATATATCTTCTCCATTTGACAACAGAATGCTTCTGTGCACAGCTAACCTTAGGCTTGGTGAGGGAGCTCAGGTCTCATGGTAACTTGGTGGCCCTCTCTACTAAGGCTAATAACAGACTAGGAGCTATTTCTTAAAAGGAGAGTAGTCATTTGTGGAGGGTGGCAAGGCTTTCCTCCAAAATCCTAAGGTTCTGCTCTGTGATGCAGCGGAAGGGCCTGCCAAAGACCTAAAGCAGTATTCCTTGTCTGCCATTGACACTTCATGCACCATTGCATCTGATGCATCATGTAGCCTGAGCTGCAGAAAAGCTTACACAGAAATTTTTACCCATTGCAGAGCCGTCTCTTGTTCTGGGCTCCATAAAAAAAAATTAAAACATTTTCAGGTCATTTGGCAAAGAGACCAGAGTAACATACCCAGATGAGGCATGCATTGCCTCCAACATGCAAACTGGCCCACTAAGCATTGCACCTCATTTTTGGTTGTAGGAAGGACCAGGTGCAACAACTTATCCTTCATTTTATAAGAGATGTCTCAATATGACTTATACCATAAGACCCCTGGAAATCCTACTGAGGTGGAATTCCCTGAGTTTTTATTGGATTTATTTCTCACCCTTTGATATGCAAATGGCCATGACTATGCCTAGAGTAGCTGATACTTTTTGCTCAGTAGGCCAGATCAGCATAATATCTCAGTGTAATGGACCAGTGTGGCATGTTGTGAAGGGAAAGAGGTGACCAAGATCCCTGTGAACTAAATGAGATCATAGGTCTGGTGATTTGACATACCCCTGAGGTAAGACAGTGAAGGTATATTGCTGGCCTTGCCAGTTGAAAGCAAACAGCTCCTAGTGGACCTGATGGACAAGGATGGAGGAAAAGGCATTTGTTAGATCAATAGCTGCTGTGTATGAGGCACCAGGGCATGTGTTAATCTGCTCACCCAATGAAACCACCTCTGGTATAAGTTTATGATAACCCAGTGTCAGCCTTCTATCTGTCCTCTTCACAGGCCAATTAGCAGAGTAGCAAGAGAATGTGGTGGGAATCAAAAACCCTACATTTTTCAAGTCATTGATGGTAGCATTCATCACTGCAATGCCTCTAGGAATGCAGTATTGATTTTGCAAAAGCTAAGACCTCCCACGATCTGCTGTTTATAAAATGGAGGCCCAAAATAGCCAGAGGTATCATTCCAATGGAAGTGCCAAGGCCTGAGAAGCATGAGAGCTGACGGTATAAATCCAAGTCCAAGGGCAGAAGGCTCATGTCCCAGCTCAGCAGGGGGGTGGGAAGGGGATAAATCCCCTCACTTGCACTCTTTGTTCTATTCAGGCCCTCAATGGATTAGATGGTGCCCACTCACATCCTGGAGGGCAATGCACTGTATTGAGCCCATCAATTCAAATGCTAATCTCATCCAGTAATACCCTCATAGACACACCCAGATATCATGTTTTATCTGCATACACTGTGGCTCAGACACATTTGACATATAAAATTAAATATCACAGTATTTTAATGGCCATTTAAATGCATAATAATTTATCTCCCTGGCATATTTGAAAAAAAAAATTGTATTTCACCAATATCTAAAATGACAACACCCTTGAACTGGAACCATACTGAGATATTCCTTGAAATGACCAAATGCCATTTTGCAGTTGTCCATAAAATAATATTTCTTAAGATTCTTGTCCAAATTCCGCATTTGAATGTGCCCCCCTCACCCTTGCAACATGCTGTGCTCTGACTAATGGCGACCACAGCCATCACACAGAAAAGGCTTTCAAATGAAGCTCAAGTGCCCTCAAGGCCAAAGCAGCCCCAGTGTGGACAGCCAAAGGCTTGTGACCTCTGCAACTGGAAGAAAGTGTCTGTTGACTCTTGGGCTCATTATTTCACACATAGAGCCAGTTAGATGGAAATTTCCTGGAATGGAAATACTACCAGTGTCCTGTGCAAAGTGATTCTTTTTGTGTCTGTTCAAAGATATGCTCTTTCCCTGAGAGCCATTTTACTTCTGTATAATAAACTTCAGAGCCACAATGTACCTTTAGGAATAAGAATGAAAGATCCGGTTTATCAGATCATACTGTTCTATATCTTAGAGATAAGGCAGTAATGAGGGAAATCAGCACCCTTATAAAAATCATTTGATTTTACTTATAAAATAAAAAAATCTCTAAAAAACACCATGTCTCTATCTTTTCAAGTGTATCATATGTATTATATATATGTATAGTTTACATTGTTTTAAAAATGTTAATTTTCATTGTTTTAAAAATGTACATTTGAATCTATTTTCAACTATCTATTTTACTCTTTTTCCTTTGTTTGCAAAATATATACTTGAATTTCTTCCAAAATGAATCCTGTAAATGTGTTCACATGTGAGTGCTCGGGTATGTTTCCCCTTAGAGATCTCAAACTACTTTCTGAAATATTTGAGGGGAAGTGTTTCCTGGCTTCTACTCAGGTATGAAAAAGAACCTGTAAGTGACGTTTAAGTCACATTTAAGAACTGATGATAGAGTAGAGTCACACAGTTTGATTGTAGAGATTCTCATAATTTTCTTCTGCATGAAGATTGAAAAAAAAAAAAATTCCTAGCGTGTGGTGTTATTTTCAAAATAACAGCAGCTCGAACAGAGATATCCAGCTCTCTTGCTCCAAGATCTGTGTTGAAATATTAAAAGCAATTTCCCCCAAGACAACAGAAATCCTGTTTTATCCACAGAATCAGAAGAAAAGCTTCTCCCACACTTCAAAATGTGTAGTCAGGAAATGGAAATGATAGCAGATTAAAAATCACACAAACCAAAACCAAAATAAATAAACCAACAACAATAAAAAATAAAAAAAACCACTGAGAGAGAATTTACTCTCAAAATGTGTAGTCAGGAAATGGAAATGATAACAGATTAAAAATCAAACAAACCAAAACCAAAATAAATAAACCAACAACAAAAAAAAAAACACTGAGAGAAAATTTACTCTCTCTCTCCTCTCAAAAGCACCAGTGAGGGGGCCGGCAGAGTGACTCGGTGGTTAAGCGCTGATTTGGGAAGCCAGCGGCCCCGGTTTGGTCCTACATGTGAGGGCCAGTGACACTGCCCTCAAAAAAACAAACAAACAAACAAAACAAACAAACAAACAAACAAAAGCACCAGTGAGGAATCATGGGGAATGAGGAAAAACAGAAGAATTTTTGTATAACTCCACTATGACCACTTTCCTTTGTAAAACTCTCTATATGCTCTTGATTTAAAACAAAACAGCCCAGTGAAAATGGTGTAGGCACAAAGGAAACAGAACTATTAGTGTCTCGGTATTCAGAAACAGCTCTTTTGGAAGCCTGTTTTGTGTGGTAGCTCTATTCATGAAGATGGCAGAATTTGTCCAAAGCTATTCCTTGATGCAGCAGACCGTGCTGTCTTAGCAAAATCAGGAAGGAACCTAGATTTACACATAAGTGAAGAGGCTAGGATAAAGGATGACAGAATATCTATTCCCTAGACCTGTCACTTCACCAAGCAGAAATAAAAAATTTCTACTGTTTGGAAAACTCATAGCCCTGTGCCATTCCACTCAATGTTTAATTTACAACTAAAAGTCTATGTCTGCATTTCTGAGAAAAAACAGGTAGGAAGCATAGGACAAGAAGAAAATACACTCCCAATATTTATGAGTTAGGATCAGGTCTAAAAATGTGTTCTTTGTTTAAATATGAGTAAGGAAGAAGAACAAGTAAAGGTAAAGTGAAAGCGGTGAATCCATGTGAATGTATTATCAAGCTAAGAAAAGACAATGTTTGAATAAGAAAACTGTTTATTCCATCCACTGATTCAGAGATTCAGATGATGGCAAGAATATGAGAAATAAAAACTTTTTTTTTTTTTCCATTTAGGAGAGTTTCAGATCCTTGGTGAACTTATTTGCAGTGATTTTAATGAAGTGATGGGAGCAGAAGCAAGGTAAGCAAAGGTTGAAGAGTTAGTAGGAGGTGTGTGGTGGGTTCAATACTGCCTCCTGCCAAAGGTGTCCTGAAATTAGAGATTTCTACAAGATGGAAATTTACAGTTTTTTTACAGGAAAATATGTTGTTGTGATTTGAATATATATACTTTTGTCACATTGTACACTTTCAATATCTTACAATTTTTTATATCAATTACACCTCAATAAAGCGAAAAGAAAGGACTATTTCTTGGGCGAGCAGAAATATGTGTATATGAATATATGAGTATACGTATACATGTAGTTATATATGAAAATATATACATATATACATATCTAAGTCAAACAGTTATATCCTTGAATGTGTTTTAATTAAAAAAGAATATTTTTCACCTATGCTTTAGAATGACAACAATGAGTTATGCTTATAAGTCATCTGTTCAGTTATATATAGTCATAAAAATGAAAGTGAAGCTACTAAACTACTCTTCTACTCTCTTTTCATAGTGTAAAGCTCTCGATTAGTGGGAAATCCACCATAAGCTTATGCCTTTCATTTGAGCTTAACTCCTATTGTGTCAAATTTATAAAATAAATTTAATTTTAAATTTGCAGGCCATATGTTGAGTTAAACTTGAAATCTACTAGGATGACTATAATAAGATAAATATTCAAATTGGTGAAGGAAATTTCCACTGCATCACCCTTCCTTCTCTTTATTGCATATCCAACCATTTTTATTCAAGCTGCAATGCATAAAAATAGACACGATGTCATCCTAGGCCTGCCAATCATATTGCTCTAATTAATATAGAAAACCTAATGCGAAATGTACCTCTGCTAAAATTGTTACTCCACAAAGAGTTTCTCAAAGTAGTTTATCAAGATTCTGTGGTACAGAACCTCACAATAGAAAATGAAATACTAAAATAATGTCACTTCCTGCAGAAATAGAGCTTTCACCTCATTTATGTTATCATCACTCTTTGAGAGAGGAAAGCAGAAGTAATTACCTTGCATGAGTGAGCAGACTTCTATTTCAGAAACTGTGTTGGTGACCTCAGTTTACCTACGTTTTTCACAAAAATGAGCTGAGTACTTCCTTATGGGAAGAAGCTGGGAAAATAACAACAACAACAACAACACAAGTGTTGGTTGGGGTAGAGCAGAACCGGGGTGGAAGGAGAAAAGCTCTCTTGGTGTTTGTTCAAGAAAATCTTAAAATGATCTGATACCTCTTTTTGATGAAAATAATATATTTTCTTGAATATAGAAGCCATTGCAGTTGCTAAGAAAACACACTTATTATATTATTTTGGAAAGCACATAGAAGGTATCTGGATAAGATCTTTCTATAGCAAATCCAAGCTTCAGGCAATTGGCCTGCTCCTTGAGTTGTATGGTACTGTACTGGGCTTCTCTGGGCGACATGGCTGCAGCAGGAACCTGTGAGGCCCCTCAGCGTGGGAAGCACAGTGCAGACATCTAGGGCTTTGGGATGAGGCCATGTCCTCTTCAGGAGACACGACTCCTGTTTGAGAAGCAGCTGTGTGCTCTCTGTTGAGCACCGGCAGAGACTGGATGCTTGATCATGGCCATCAAATGGAGATGAGATCCAGCAGCCCATTATGATCCTGGTGATATCTGATCTTACAAACCTGGAAACAATAAGCAGAAACAAAGATGAGAGCACCGACTTTTTTTTTTGTTGCCAAAATGATGCTTTGTTTTCTATTAATTATTTGTGTTTCTCCTCACCCTGCCTGTGTTCTTCCTATTTCTGTCATATGATACAGTATACTGATGGTAGCTAGTGTCTCAGTTTAGGTTTTGAATTAACCTGTAACTATATTGATGCCAGCCAGTTATAATATGGTAACTGCTACACAAAGAAAAGTGTTCCCCGAGGGGTATAAAAGGAGAAGTGAGTGAGATAGTCTTATTTTCCGTTCCAGGTCCACTCCCCAATACCCTCCACTATTTCCTTTGCTGCTAGAAGTTGTCCTCTTATCTACAAATTCAAATGAGCTCCCTCTCCTTTTACTAGATGGGTCAGAGCTCAACTACAGCTACAGTCCCTGGGTTCAGAGCTGTGCCTGTCACAGCTTTGCATGGCTGCAACTTCTGGAATGTCCCAGCAGCCCCTGCCGTTTTCCTTAACCCTGCCTGTGTATGTGTGGAAGCCCCTTCCTTAAACTCTCTTTAATTACCTTTTGAGGGCACCATCTGTGTTCCGATGGTCTCTAACAGAAACAGCTATTTTACTGCAGCTGTAACAAAATGATTGGTGAAAAAATGAGGAGGAACTGTTCTTCAGAATTGTATCAGATACAAACTGCACATTCCTAAACTTTAGGTTATCCACAAGCTTTGCCCTATTTCTCACACCCTGCTTCCTCTCAAACCCTTGACCGGCATGTCTCTCACTATATGTAATAAAAGACTCACCACAGCTTTGAGCCCTGTGGTGCTAGGAATCAGGGATGTGATAAACTCAGAGTTGGGGGCGGGGGAGACTCAAGAATGGAGTGAGGGTGTCTGGTATTGTATATGACACTGCAACTTAAAAAATAAATGAAAACAAGTAAAAGCTTAATATTTCAAGGTCTGATCAGAATAATTCCAAGGCCAACTGTGCCTGTGCCAAAACAGTGACATCAAAATGCCATGGACTATACTTAGATATGTTTCAGTATATTAATATTCAGTAGCACAAATAGACTAATTTTTATCACACATACAAAAATCAACAAAAGGCAGGTCTCAGCCTTCAATTATGGAATGTAAATTTCTCAAGGAGAATAGAATTGTGAAAGGATCATGATCGATAAGAATATGTTTTCTTCATGGATTCTATGCTGGGGTGCAAATCCACCATATCACCTTTATAGTATTAGAAATGCCTTTATTTATGTATCAGTGTTTTTTTTTAATTCCTGACCCCTTGAAAATTCATAAGCATTCTGTCAAGTATATGCAAGGAAAAAAAAAAAAAAGTGTAGAATAAGTGCGTAAACAGTGGGCTTGTGAACTTTTATAAAACTAAGGATACATGTTTAATTTAGGTCAGCTCTATTTTTGTAAATGTTTATAACTATTTACCAGCTTCTTTAAAAGCAAATGCAAGCAGACATCAATTTTTCATATTTATTATTAAACTTCTCCACCAGGATCTTTCAGGTGAATTTACCAGTTTTGTTTCTGAGGGTTGTGATTTATAGAAACATGATATAGTTATGGGCTTTTTAAACGGGTATCTGACTGGCCAACACGTTGGGCTTGATGATATGTAGGGATTTTTGAACCAGAGCCCCGAGTACCAACCTGACGTTTTTTTCTTCAAATACTTTCTCTTTTCACTATACAATTCCAGTTTTGAGGCACAGAGTGATAAAACCATTATAAGGCATACCTACTTTCTTGAAATATTTCTGTGAGTGTATTTGAGGCAAAAAATTTTTTCACCATACATTCCATTAAAATCAATTCATGTTTTTGTGTATGGTTGAAATTGAACTTTGAATTGACTCTAAATGACAGTGAAATGGAAAGTTGATCTCCATCCACGGTTTTAAACTTAATCTTTTTAATGTTGTCTTTGATCTCCTTTTGATCATATTTTTTTACAGTTCTGCATTTGTAAACCATTTTCTTCAGTACTTGATATGACATTTTTATAAACCTGAAAAAATAAATGCTACAATAGAAAAATAATTGCCAGTAACTTAACTTTTTCACCTCAATGTCACCATGTTGTTCCTCTCTCAATCTAAACTCACCCTCTTGGATTCTCTCTCTCTCTTTCTGACTCGCTCAATCTTATTATCACACCCCCTGTCACTTCAGTAAAATTTTACTTGTCTGGGGATCAAAGTAAAAACGTTATGGTAATTGATTCTGATGGAAAAATGAGAATTATATTTCAGATATCTCGATTGTACTCTTCCCTTCATAATGTTTTCTGGTTGAGTGAAATTTAGAGCAAATTACTAAACCAATACTCACATATAATTCCAAACATGCATGAAACAGGTTGAATAAAAACTATTTACAAACAGTTATTTTCATCACAATGGTTTGAGTCTAAAAACTAGTCTCAGAGTTAATTGTTAACTTTTCTTAGGACACATGTCCACATTTTGAGGAATTTTCACCTGTGACTAATGTTTTTTGTAAATGTTGACAAGTCAAATAGAAGTTCTTCAACACACCTATATGTTTATATATAATTATATTTATAGGTATATTAATTATAACAATGCATGCATAATAATGTATACATTTAATACAGATCATTAAATTACCAATTAAGCACATCTTTTACCTCTTGTGATTTCACAAATAAAATTTATTTTTATTAAATAATTTTAGTCACATTCAAATTAACCATCACTATGGTTATAACTCATAATTCTCTTACCTCATCGGAGCCTTAGTTTCCTTATTTGTCAAAAGGAAATAATGATTCCTGCTGGTCCTATGGATTTTTTGTTGAATTCAAATACAGGAGATATGCAATTTTTGTAAAATGCCTTGTACCAGCTAACCACAAATTAAATGGTGGTGCTAGCAATGGTAGTGGTGGCATCGTTTGTTGTCATTTCTTCTCTTTGACTGTCCAGCAGTACCCGAAGGTCATTTGACCTGAAAAGATGGATGTTTCTTATAACAAATGACCACACACTTAGTGGTATGAAAGCACTCCACTTTATTATGTTAGAGCCCTGGATGTTAGAAATCCAAAATGGGTCTTACAGGACAGAGATCAATGGCTTGTCAGGACTGTGTTCCTTTTGGATGCCGAAGGGAAGCATCTGTTTCCTGGTCTTTTCCAGATCCTGGAGGTGACTTGTGTTCCTTGTTTCATGTCTCTTTCCTCCATCATCAGAGCCAGCAGGCTTGTATGTCTTTGTGCCTTCTTTCTCTACTCCTATCTTCCTCTGACCCTTCTACCTCCCTCGTCCACTTTTAACCACCAGGTGATTATTACATTGCAGTCACCTGAATAATCCAGAATTGTCTGATGTCCAGGTCTTTAATTTCTCACATCTGCAGTCACCTTGCCATGTAAGGTAACATTTTCATTGATTTCAGGGATTGTGACATGTGTGTCTTTGAGGGAACACTCTGCTTATCTGAAGAGACCTTATCTTTCAAAACCTCTGTTGGACCTTGTACTCTTCTCTAATTAATGAGAAATTTGTCTTCTTCTTCACCAATGAACTTTATGAATGTTTTAAGAAGTTCAAATTACAGAAATATGCAATTTAAGGAATTATAATAAAATGAAAACATTCACAATTCAGCTTATGAAGCAGAGTAGTACCAGTATATATGAAGTCTGGTATGTAGTTGTAGCAAGTCCAGTTTTCCTGTCACAGCCCTAGCACTAGTTACCGTGTTGAATTTAGTACTTTAAACATTTTATTTTCTTTCTAGGATACATATATACACACACATCCATATCTAAAAGGCTGTATTTTATTTTGTCCTATTGAGGAAGTTCTTATATAACCTTATTTCTGAGTAATATGATTTTCAGGACACACCATATGAGGCACAGTGATATTTCATTGATTTTTATGGTTTCATAATATTATTTGGATGAATACATTGCAGTTAATCCCTCCTAAGATTGAAGAGCATTCAGGATTTTCTGATTCCCTTGCTATTAACAATGCAACTTTAAGGGCTCTTATACACATTTCCTGGTGTTCAGGAGTGAAGGTTTCTCTAGAGAAGACTCCTGGTATTAGAATTAGTGTAATTGCCAGTGTGGTAGTCCTGTTGCTTAGAACTCTTGCCAACTTTTGGTGTTGCCATACATGTATTGAGTATAGGTTACATCTCACTGAGATTTGAATTTGCATTTCATATTTATGTAATGGAATTGCATACCTTTTGACATGTTGGGGCAATTTAGATTGTGTGTGTGTGTGTGTGTGTGTGTGTGTGAATCTGTGTGTGTGTGTAATGCCTACTTATGCATTTTGCTATGCCTACTTTGCTTATTTATTCAGAGTTTATTTATAAATTCTGGATATTGTTGTTTTCAGTTACAAGTCCTATAAATTTATGTTGTTAGTTTGAAACTCATCTTTTTATTTTCTTCTCTAGCAAAAGATCATGAAGTCATTCTCCTGTATTTTCTTGTGATTTAAGTTTTTTTTTGCCGTTAGTATTTAAGCATTTGCTTATCCCTCAAACCTAATAAAGACAGGACAGATACTACCAAATATCTCTCTAACCATATTGCCAGAGGAACCTTAGGACTCTGAGGCTTGCCTACGGATTTGTTTAGTGGGAAATTATGACATGAAGAGCCCAGATTCAAAATGAATTTAGATATTTTACTTTCATGTTTTCATAGATTAGTATATAGAATGCTATGTTACAACTGTGCTGAGTGAGTCCGGTGACCTGAATGAGTAACAGGTGGAAGAGTTTAACAAGAAAGTTCAGGGAAGTTTGGTTTCAAGGAGGAGATTATGGTTTACAATAATGCATACTCCTTGGAGAATAGATAAATGAGGCCTAAATAATCATTGGCTATGGCAACAAAAGCTCAGTAATAGTCATGCTGAGAGCTTGTTCAGTGGATAAGTAAGGTATGAAACTGATATTGCCATGATCTGGACAATAAATGGGAAAGGAGAGAGCCTGTGCGAGGGTTTTCAATGTATTTATTCAAGATGCCTGGGCCGGCCGAGTGGCTCAGTTGGTTAAGAGCTCGCTCAAGAGTGCGAGCTGAGCTCTGAGCAACGGCGGTTCAATGCCAGCCTGAGCTGAGTTGCCGTTGAGCTGCCAAAAGGTGGCAGGATGGCTCAGCTAAAAAAAAAAAACAAAAGCATGCCTGACAATGCCACATAATAGAGGGGAGGGGGAACTGGAGAAGGTGGGCATGGGGTGTAAGGACAAATGGAAAAGACGAGGATTTTTCAAAAATGAGAGTAGGGAAAGAGAAATAATATGGGGAGAAAATGGGATACGGTTTAGTAGTTGGAATGAAATCCCAGAGGGGGCATTCATGGGATACAAGGAACTAGTGGAGGAGTTAGCTTGGGTCAGAATGAGACATTTGCTGTCATAATGAGGGAGAGAAGTTAGTTAAAGTTCACCATCACTTTGTAGAAGGGGGTGTCAGGAATTTGAAGGCGTTCTTATCAGAGAGGTTCTATATTCCTGTGAAGTAAGGAACACGATTTTCTGCTGAGAACAAGTGGGGAGGTAATAGGGGAGGACAGGTGAGGAGATAAGAAATGGCTTGATTAGATATTATGGAAAATGGAGAAAAACCTTATCAGAACAGAGAATTGGTGAGCAGGGTAAATGGGCCTATTGAGCTCAGAGAACATTAATTTACAGAGGCAATTTTCTGAGGATTTTGTGATTTTCTCCAGTTGGATTCGACTGCCCAGGTACAGGAACAACGAAATCAGCCTGTTGGATTGCTTCAGCTCTGGGTTTGCTTGGTGAGTTCAAAAATGGAAATTGAAAACCAAATTGAAAATATTCACAAAGATGTGGTTAAAGAAATTGGCCAAGGTTTGTAGGATTAAGAGAAAGAGAGTAAAACTGAGGTAGAAATAAGACTTTATATACACTCGATTGCTATATCACAGGAGTGAATACAAATCCTGATGAAATAAAAAACATTAAATGTTTTGCATGTACTTACCCACTTTGGCCTACTTCTAGGAAACACTAGGAGATTAGGAAGTATTAAAGACACTGGTATACCTTTTCTGTCATTTTTTTAATTTGCTTAATCATGCTCCTTTTAATGTGCTTCTGATGGGACAGTATTTTGCCCAGATTTAGAAAAAGCTTCATGAGACATTTTCTAAACTATTAGTTCATTTTCCTTGGATCACTAATCAATGTTGTATTATCCTTAGATCTTCCTTGTGCAGATTTCTTGTGTGAAAATTTTAATCTGGTGTTTTCAAGCTCATGTAACCAAAAATACATATTTACCTGTAATGTAATTTTAGAATATCATTTACCCCTTTGATCCACAAAATCTTATAACTTTCAATCAGATTAATGTCACTGTTGACATTTCTTTGTGAGATCATATGTATTTTGGTCATTTACTCTTGTTCAGTGTATATTCTCACATTCCTACAATACCCTGTCCCTTGCTGAATTTTCATTAGGGTAGTAGTGATTCAGAAGTCAATGGAAGACACAGGTCGTTGTGGAAGGTTTCACCTACGATCGGGAAGTTGACTGGGGAGCTTGCTAGGGCAGGACTTAGCTCATTGCACTGCTGAGAAGCTTGGATGCAAGAGGAGGCTGCTATGAGATGTGCAGAATGTAAACGCTATGAAAGCAGGGTTTATTAGCACTGCCCTGCAAAGTCCTTCATTACTATTTCTTGAGACTGTATTCTTGCCGTTGTATATCAAACACTTTTAGGTTATGATCCATCCTTCTGATTGTTGTGACTTTATTTATATGAACTGAAGCCATTCTGATTTTATTGTCACACTTTTGCATGGGTTCCACTCCACCAGGAATAACAGAGGAGCCGAATGAAAACTACATAATTACTCCGGCATTGAAAATACCCTCTTGCTTACATTGTGTACCTGCATCATTCTTACAGGTTATGAAATAGCCAGTATTGGTGTCCTGAGACACATCACTCTTAATGTATTTGGCACAGAAGGTTATCTTTAAAATCCCTTCTAAATCTTCCAAATTAATGTACTGTGTACTGAGCACCTGCCAGCTTTGATACAGTTATGGGATCAGATGTTTTTGAGTGATTTTTGACTCTGAAGGTTGTTTGCATGCTGTTACCAGGTCTGGCTGTGTTTCTGCTCCAGCATCGTCTGCTGCATTTACTGTGAACTTAATAAATGTTTTCACCTAATTTTATAGCTATCATGCCTCAGAAGTATCTTTATTAGAGCTTGGCACTTTCCTACATGTAGAAACGCTGCCCTAGAATTGACTTTAACCAAGTAAGTGGTAATCCACAATATTCCCTTGAAGGTGGACTGGTGGGGAGGGTGGGGGAAGGCTCTTTATTATACCTCTTTTTTCTGATAAAAATAAATAAAAGTTTATTTACCTTCTACATATCAAATTACATATCATAATAATTGAAAGTTAATTTAACATCCATATGTTGCAGCAGGTGACAATCACATTATTAAAAGTTGGGAACTAAAACTGATCAGAGAGAAAATGTTAAGAAATAAATACTAAGCCTAATCACAGTGATACGTTGTGAATAACTTGCACATCATCTTTCAGAGGCACTCAGGATTATGTGTGCTTGTGGCTCATTCATCTTGTGCTATTTCCTAAATTAAATGAAAAAAAGAATATTTTACTTGAGACAGATTTTATCTTAAATAATTTGTATTTCTTCATTTCACATAGTTTCTAAAAAAAAAAGGTCTGGACCCTCTTGGAATATAGACAAATCACTTATCTGAAGACAAGTGTTCTCAGAATCAATCTGAGGTTTATTTTCACAATAAAAATGGAATAAATTTAAAGACTTTTTTATTTATTTTTTTGAGGGCAGTGTCACTGGCCCTCATATGTGGGACCGAACCAGGGCCGCTGGCTTCCCAAGCCAGCGCTTAACCACCGCGCCACTCGGGCGGCCCTCAAAAATGGAATAAATTTAAATGAATATACATGTTTTATAACTAAAGAACAAATTATTTAGCTATACTCAAAAATTACCTAAAATTAAAATGCACCTCAGTATAAGCTGAGATTGCACATTAAAATGTTGTTATTTGAGTATCTTATTTGCTGTACACTGAAAGATATTTGTGTATGTTTCTAACTTCGTTGTTATCAGAGCAGATGGCTACATCAGAGAGAAAGTTTCTCTTTCGTTTCCATTCAGTTTACCGGGGCTAATTTCCCTTAATTTCCCGTAAGCAAGGTTGCCATTATCCTTTGACTTATGGCAACACGTGTTTAAGCTTGATTTTTAAACTAAGGAGTGCTACTGAGCACTCCTCAGAAATGGTAGCTGTAATAGGAAGTATTATACATCAAGCAGTAAAATAAGTGATTTGGATATAATATAAAAGGATGTCTTATCTTCAGGGTATCCCTGTAATGGCTGAGACAAAGAAGCGAACTGGCAATTGCACCACAATACATAATTAGTATAATGATGGTAAATAATATAAATGCTATGAGAGCATAAGCCATGGGTAAGTTGGACGGGGGCGGTGCTATTAAAGAGGGGAAGTCTTTCCTGAATTTTTCAGTAAGAGGCCAGGGGTCAGTTCAGACAGACAAAATATATGAAAAGATCTAAGGCAAGAAAGATCAGAGAAGATCTTTTCAACAGGATAGTTCATAGATATTTGTATCTTTCACTGAGATAGGAATCGATACACGTTAGTATAAAAATTATGTAAATTTATTACAAATATTTTATCTGAAAAACATTTTGAATGTGGGAATTGGCAAGCCTCAAATCCCATGTTGCTACATCTGAACTAGAAAAAAAGAGTGACAGGAAAGTTGTACTTGTTATCAACATGCCTATTTAAATTAAGAACGTATGGATTTGTTATTACTTTCCAGTCATATCAATTCTGTCTTTTGTCGAACCCTTACCTCAATCATATGTGCATTTTGCTCATGCTATTCTCTTCCAATGTCTACCTAGAAATTAACACCCCTTCTCTCAGAAAATGCAATTACAATATTTTCTCTAGTCTCAAGTCTAGCTCTAACTCACCTATTCATGAGCTTTGAACTCTCACAGATGAGAGGTTTGTTTCCTTTCTCTCTTTTCCTGTTTTCCTCTTGCCAATGGGAGAGGACATTTAGTGACGCTGCCGCTGCATAGACCTCGGCACTGATGATATGGAGCAGAAAACTGTGAACACCTTTACTCTCTTGGATAGTTGCTTTCAGGCATAAAGTGGGAAGTGAGAGGAATAACCAAATCACTGGAGAGCTTTAAAAATTCTCATGCTCCAGCCCCAGGGCTAGGAACATATATTAAGGGGGAAAGGTGGTAATTCAAAAAAAAAGAACTTCTTTGAGTTATGCTAATTTATAAATCTTTATTTAAGCCCCCTCCACACACTTTGAGAGCCACTGGTTCTGAGCTACACAAGCATTTGCGGAGCTATGTTCCAAGGTCATAAACTTAGATAGTAAATAATAAGTAGAAACGACAATTTGGAGTAAACATTTAAAGGTCATAATCTAACATTTATTTTTGGATCAAAGTGAAGTAGGGAGTCGTTAGAAGTCTGTGAAGAAAGAGGTAACAAGGATAGCCATTTTTAGGGATGTGGTGTAAAATGTGGTAAACACAAGGGAACCTAAAGTTTGGAAAACTTTTAAGACAGAGATGAACAGTACTCAGGGAAGAAAAACGTCAATTCAGAAACTATAAAATGTCTGAGTAGGTATATGAAATGACATGAGATGAATTTGAGTTCTATAAAGATTTGAATTTGAATCCCAGTTCTTTTGCTTATGTGCTATATGACCTGCGACCAGTGACTTTACTACTCTGAGCCTGCTTTCAAATACGTTAATCGTATTAGATATAAATGTGCTCTATTTGATATTAAAATAAGGTCATATGTTTTGAAGAAATGGGAGTTTTTATTATTATTTTATTTTCAGCATCACATAAAAAATAGGACCATACTAAAAACTATGAAATATTATTATTGTTATTATAAAATAGATATAAAGGTTATGCATTATTTTGCACAACCAAAAATCTACTTGTGGAGACTCAGCCCTTCTAATCCTCTTTTTAAAATATGTTCAAATACGTAACACTGGAAAGATGCCTGTGGTAGCAGGTAGGCCGTCTTTAGACATTCATTTTCTCTATAACCTATAGCCATCTGAAAAGGAGACATTTTCCCTTGTCTACAGAGGAGAAAATTGAGGTTCAGGAAGATGAAGTATTTTGCATATGGCCACATGGCCGCACGGCTCCTAAGTTAGAAGTCAAGGATTAGAACCAGTCTTCACAGCCCACCATTTCCACTATAATACATTGCCTGAAATAACTGCTTGCAGTTAAGTATTAATCTTTCCTGTCTACTCTGTTCCCGCCTATATTTAAGCCCTTATTTCCTTTCACATTCACTCTTACAAAACACTTTCTATAATGATTAGTCTCCATACCTTTAGTTTTCTCTCCTTTCTCCTCTTTTATTGAGTATTTATTGAGTAACTAGTACATGCCTGGCCCTGTTCTAGGTACTGGGGATACAGAAGTCTTTCTGTCCCTTTTTTTCTTGGAGCAGCTGCTATAGTGTGGGAGACACACAGCAAATAAACAATAAACACATAGTATATCATAGGGTGATTAACATGATGAATATGAACTGAGCAGTGTAGAGCACTGAAAGATGAAAGGAATGGTTATTTATATAATATGTATTTATATATGTTTATATAATAATATAATAACATATATATAGTGGATAAGTTACAGCAGACACTTGAAGGAATTGAGGGAGTGAGCCATGTGTAAATCTGGGAAATAGCGTTCCTTGGAGCAAGAATAATAAGGTATAGTATAAGTGTGCTCTCTGTGTTAAAACAGCAGTGTGGGTGAAGCAGAATTTCAGAGAGAGAGAGACAGAGACAGAGACAGAGACAAAGGCAGAGAGAGGGAAGGAGAGAGAGAGAAGGAGATAGTAGGGAGTAGGCCTAGAGCCTTAAAGGCCAGAATAAAGGGCTTGGCTTTTACTCTAAGTTGAAAAACAGTGAAAAGTATTGATTAAAGAAGTGACATGATCCAGCCTCTATTTTAGAAAAAAATCACCCCATCTTTGTTTTTATCTGAAATACTACTGGTTACTTTTCCAAGATACAGCACCAATCAGGCTATTTCCTTACTCCTAAGCTCTCAGCACCTGAAGCTCACACCCATTGCTTCGGCTTCCATTTAGTAGTCATAGCTCCGTTGGTGGTGGTGGTGGTAGTGGTTGTAGTACCCATAAGCCTTTGCTCCATGACCTCTAGCCTTCTACATCTCTTGATCTACTGAGTATTTGATCTTCCACAAATCTAATAATTCTTCCAGAGAATCCTTTATTGGTTTCTAATGGAATATCCGTTTACATGTCGAAGGACATTGACGTTCTACACAAGTTTTAGAAATCCTGCTCTGTAGAATGAAGGTGAAACTCTGGCATTCAAAACCTTTTTTGTTTCAATGCCACATTTTGTTTTTCTTTTTGTGAATGGTCTTTTCTTTCTTTCTTTTTTTCTTTCTTTCTTTCTTTCTTTCTTTCTTTCTTTCTTTCTTTCTTTCTTTCTTTCTTTTCCTTAACCACTTCCTATAGTTAAATTCTCTCAGTTCTTCAAGTCTTGCTCAAATCCTACTGACCCTCAGAATTCTTACTTACTTTTTTTCACGAAAGTAGCTTTCTCTTGTCATCTTCCATGATGCTGAATCATACTTTTTTTTATGTTGCTTAGCATTGACTCTATTCTGTTCTACACATGGTGATCCATTTCTTATTTCTATTGCAAGAAGGGTTCAATGAGGAAAGGCTCTGTCCCTAATCGATTTTTGTGCTTAACATAGTGTCTTAAACACAATAGGAAATCAATGGTTATGTCAACAGTCAGTTAATTCTTAATATGATTGTCACATTATAGCCTGCCTGTCTGCCTCCATGCACCTCTCCATAAAGACAGATCATAACTTCAATATTATGCTTACTGTATATATCCCTGTTTGGCACCAAAGGATGGCCAGCTAGTCAGTGACGGGTAAGATCCCACGAGAGGGACAACCCAAGCCAGACACGGTCACGTGGGTGCCAGTGGGTGCCCGTGGGTGCAAGTGAGTGCCAGGGGAGAAATCAGGGAGAGGAGAAAAGAGGCATAAACCCCTTCTTCAGGTTCTGGCATCCTGCCTGTGAAATGACCTATTGATATGATAAGCTTGGCAGAGGAAGCTTCTGTCTCCTAAGAGGTGCATGACAATAACCTCATGGGACCTCTGGAAATGGCACTTTGCAGGCTTGGGAAATTAGGCCTGGAGCTTAATTCTTGGGTGTGAGACTCACAGACCACGGAAGCTACATTGACCCTTGCTTATGTGTAAGATAATAAAAGGAGCAGTCAGGCCCGATTCGGGGCTCCAATACACGAGGCTGGGGTCCCCTGGCCCAGCAGCATTTTTCCCTCTTATATCTTGTCTCTTTCTTTCTTAACTCTTTGCCATCCCTTCTCCACTCTCACCTGCTCTGTCGTGCAGGAACATATGATCATATCAATTGTGATTGCATGGAACATTTATTTCCATGACTCAGTTGTAACCCCTTTAAATAAGAACCTATGTTTGTCCCTTTAATATGTTCCCTCTGTGTTTTACGTGGCGGTCTGTAACTTTCCCTTCAAGTCTTCAAAAGCTTATTGACTGAATGGTCAATTTCTCCTCCAGGATGGAGAAATTTGCCAATGGGTTAAAGGATTTAAATCATCCCTACAGCTCCATTTTTAAGCAGAGATATTTTTGGTTTCAAAATGTTTGTGAAATGTCCTATGCACTGATGAGAGAGAGCAAGAAATTGAGAGCAGGTTCAAGGTCATTCTCCAGTGGCTCTCTAAAAACTGAGATGCCTCACTTGGCATTGGAAACCTTAATCTTTGCTATCATGGTTTTTATTTCTCTGACGTGTTTTGATGCACTCCAGAAGGATCTGTTATCTTATCTAGCTTATCCACAGGTTGGGAAACTGACTTATAAAGAGAAGCTGGCTATGTTGAAGTAAGAGGAAGAGGTGAAATGAAATATCCATTTTACTCAGTCTTAGGATATTTATGAAGGTGTAAATTCTGATTATTCCATTATAGAGATATAGGTATTTTGTAGGAAAAAAAAAATATTGTGATATATAAATTTATTTTTTAGCTTTCATAATTTTTTGTTACTTCACTTTTATAAATTACTACTGTATACCAGATAAGTTAGATATAAATCTAAACACAAAGTAATACATTTTTATAAAACTTTACATCCAATAATTAAGGAAAAATACCCTACATTCCAATAATGAAACTTTTGTGAATTTGCAAATAAATATAGGCAAATGATATGGAAAAATCTCAATTCATTGCTTATGTAGACCAAGGCCAGATTAGGTCATGTTTAAATATTGTCTTATTATTTAAACTGTATATTATAATCTTACTATTTGCCCATCTATTGCTATTGGTCTCCACCTGACTCCTTAAGATTTGCTTGAGATTCAGCCAAATGAACTTAAATAATTTACTGTCAGGCTTCTAGCATCCTGGAGGGAGTCAAAAGATAGTATGGGAGACAGACATAAATTTAAGAAAGATTGAGAGATTCAAGACTTCAGTCTATAGCATGGATATAAGACCCCAAATTAGACAGATTTATTCAAAGTTACAAAGAGCAAGTGAAAATGATGCAATGTTTGGTCCACATGGTAAAATTATAATGGTATGGTTTAGAACTGTTGGTCTGCCAAAATATTACAAGTAGCATTATTTTTTCCCCCTTAGAATCATTGAGGTTACAATTCCAACAAGAAAAAAAAAATGAATTTGGCAAAAATTGAAGCAGCATAATTTAGTTTTTTTAAAACCTAATAGAAATGTCTTAATGATTCTTTGAAGCAGAAAGGAAAGATAGAAGATATATAATTTGATGGAAGTAAGATTTGCAAAAATGATTTTATTAGAGTTATACAAGAAAAGAGATTGGCTGGGACTTAGTCCAGAAAGTAATTGAAATACTTTTTGTTTTTTCTTTTAAGGGAATGAAGAAAAGATTGTAAATCTCTTTGATTTGGGGATTATTTATCTGAGCTATGATGAGGCTTCATCTTGAACTTGTTTGTTTTGATCCAATAAAAGACTTTTTCATTTAGTTTGCTAGTATCTTGTTATCTATAATTCTTAAACTACAGCTTTGTAAATATGAACTAACTTTTTTGAAAGCTTTAAAACACATAAATAATTATTTCTTATAAAAAAATTCATTGGCTGCTTTTTAAAAAAATTTATCCATACTGCTATCTTTCAGTTCTGTAAAAAAATAATAATAATAATAATAAAAATAGAGTGTCAGCATATCTCAGGGTAAAGCAGGAAGAGTAAAAGGCAACTGAATGCCAGCTTTTGTCTGTCTCCAGTATGAAACGCAAATTGTCACATTTATTCTTGTAATTTTAGAAGGTTAAATGTTACTATGGTATGTCCAATAGAACCTTTTATAAAATAGTTTTGCTTTTTGTTTTTTAATATTATGATTTAGAGTTTTGGACGTGGTTCTAGAAAGACAGCACCATATTCAATTTGCACACCTCTATTTAAGGCAAATGTTGATAATAGCACTCTTAATTTAAAAGGAGACTGAAATGATAGTAGAAAAAGGTGGTGACATTTGTTATTGTTCTAACTTTGCAATCATACAGTAGGAGTTATTCCCTTATCGCTAATTTTGAAACAAAACTATTAAAAGGAAAGAAATTAATATTATGTTTTAATGGAATTATTATTATTATTATTATTATTATTATTATTTTAACTGAGCCATCCTGCTACCTGTTGGCAGCTCAACGGCAGCTCAGCTTGGGTTGGGCATCGAACCGCCATTGCTCAGAGCTCAGCTCACTCTTTTGAGTGAGCTCTTAACCACTGAGCCATTTGGCCGACCCTAATGGAATTATTTTTTTTCAGTAATATAAACATATACTTTATCCTAAGTTAGAAGGTTTTTAATGAGGTAAGATGGGCATTGTATTTGCAGCAATAATAATTGAAAGGTCCCTGAAATAAACTCATGATAACTACAGAGCGTTACAGTCTAGGTGAGAATATGTCCTTAGTGTTGGACACGAGTCCTCAGCTTTGCTGGAGAAGCTATTATCCATTGGAAGTATTTCGAGGAGCAAGAGAGTGGGGGTTGGAGGACTGACTTGTTCATGCATCCTGCTAGTTTAACATGAAGGCCTTTTCCTCTCCTGGTTATGCAACAGTGTGTAAGAACTGAAATTTAATGAAACATAAAAAGGCTGGATCAATCCTGAGACTTTGAGCCTAACAAAGGTCAAGGAGATTTAATAGGTAAGTTTAAGCAAGGGCATAACAGCAGTACATACTTAATGACTGAGCTTTCAGTACGCAAAGCAATGTTCAGGGGCTGGGGACAATCCCAGATGTGTAAACCATTCTCCTTCCCTTAGAAAGCTCTGCCATTGTGGAGGCAGACGATTCCTACACACATAAAGCTTCAAACCCAAGGCGCTATACTTCGCAAAATGTTATGAAAAGGCAAATAAAAGAGATTTTTGCATATAAGCAATTTTAAACAATATAGCACACAATAGCATCTACTGAAATTAAAGGAGTGTCAAATGGAATTTTAAATGCCTAGGACTTTCATTTAAAAATTTTTTGGGTGCTGTTTTTGTGTAGAATAAAATAAAAGTTGTTCGTTGGATTTTGAACACTCATCATTTCTTAGTGCTGTACTTCATCATCATCAATTTGTTTCCCTTTCAATTTACAAAGGCTTGTCTTGTTTTCAAGTTCCTAAAGGAAAAATGAGTAGATGATTATGCTATTTGGAACACGTCAACAGTGACAGGGTAACTAATGGCATGAAAGAGTTAATTAATCGTGCTCTCTGATGTGCCTGACTACTCCTAATGTGTTGCAGTTTGGGGATTTAATTATTTCCCACTATGAGATTTTATTCATTTAGGAAATAATTTGAGAAGACTCATGCTTAAAATCTATTTAAGCAAGCACACATTTAGAAAAGGAAAAAGTACCAATGCAAAAAAGGCGATGATTAAGAACAGAAGAAATAATGAAGATAATCAAGAAAAAAAGACTTTTCAAAATCTATCATGGGATATTTTCAAAAACCTATCATATATCCTCTGCAAAAACTGTATCCAGAAACCCCTTCAATTTTATTGTGAACGATGGACAAAATTAGGATATGAACCCTGGAATAGAATAGAATGAGGGAGAATTGAACAGATCAGTTTTATTTTTCTCACTCTTTCATCTCTTAAATGACAAGAGAGAAATGATCTTTTGTCTCTTGCCATACAAGATCATTAAAAAGATCTTCTAAGAGATTATTTTAATCCCTCCCTCCCTCTCTCCCTCCCCGTTCAGCACTATAACATTTGATATTTCATATTGTTCAGTTTCCAACACACCACCCTCCCCCACCACTTCAATATAGGGAAAAAGGCTAAAATAATAGTGGTTTTTTTTGGAGAAGCACTAGGTGGTTTTAATACTTTCTTTTCTGACTTTCTGTGAACATTAAATCCTGTTGCAAAATATTTACCAAGAGAGCTGCTCTTCGGAGGAACAAGTGATTTTGAGGTACACTGAAAAGTTTTTTAAACATCTTATTTCACCCATAAAACTTGGTATATGAGTAGATCAAGTAGTATGCCAATAGCCCATCTGTTCTGTTCTCTTTTCCTTGCAGTCAAGTTTTCAGTTCTGTGTTTTTTACATCTAAAACCAGAATGGCAACATCGGGCAGCAACATCACTTACCTTTTGCATTTGGTGTGAATTTAAAAGGGAGTCACACTCAGTCTTTTTAGAGTTACATGTAATTTTAGACTAAAACAATTTTACTCACAATGATCATCTACCGAATTAAATATGTTAGAACACAATTACCTTTCAAATTTTTCAACATCTTAAATATTTATTCAGAAGGTAAAAGTAGTATTATATTAATCATAAGGATTTGTTTTTCTGTGTAGTCAGCCAGGTATGCCATGTTCTGTGATCTTGGGAAAATCCCTGAATATCTGTGACTGAAAAAATGGAGATAATAATAACAATACCTATATGTTTTTCAATATTAATATGTATACATATTTTTTCCTATTGGTGGAAAACAAATTACCACACATTTAGCAGTTTAAACAATACACATTTATTATCACACAGCTTCCATAGGCCAGCTGTCCGGGCATGGCTTAGCTGGGCCCTTGCTGGGGTCCAGCCTCCGCCGAGTCCAGGGATTCCCTCGGGTGGGATGGAGTCGGCGAGGAAAAAGAAGAGAGTGGAGACACCGGAAAGAGTTTCGCAGGAGTGTCACACTTTATTGTTACAGCATGTCCCCCTTTTATAGGGACTCTTGATTTTTTTTTTTCTTTCTCAGGGCTTTCACAGTCTTTACTTCCTTGTAATTGTTCTCTCCAGGGTAAACTGTGACCTATTCTACGTTTAAGAATTATCTTATCTTTTAACGTGATGTTCTCCTTGTGACCCAAACTCTATTTCTATTTATCACCTAAAGAATGGTTACCATGACTACCTTTGCTATCTAGTAACTATCCCAAATTCCAGCAGCTAATACACAATCGTAAGACTCACAAGGCGCATACTTGAGTTACTACCGAGAGACTAGGAGTGGCTGAGTCTAAAGTCTATTCCTTTGAGATTACTTAGAAGCTAAAAAGGGGGTTTTAAACATTTTTTATCCTATGGAGAGCTATAGTATTTACAATAGAGGGTAGCATCTGTTTCTCAGGCAAAGCTTCAGTATCTGTTGTTACTACAATGTACAAGGCAAAGAATTCAAATAAGACTATTGATTAACATAGCTCATGGTCAGTAAGTGTCTCTTATCGGAACTGTCATAGCCTGGAGACCTTTGTTTTTTAGGGAGAATTTTCACTGTGATTGTCTTAGGCAAGTGAGCTCAGGGGCTGATGTTATCATCAGTTTCTCACAGGCAGGCTGTCAGTTTCTCACAGCCAGGCTTTTTTGGCCTATGTGGCCAGAAGTCTGTGCCTCAGTTTCCAAGAGGCTTGAGTCCCCTATTTTTTAGTTCTGGGGTCCCCACGGAACTACTGCCTGGCTTAGGTTGTCTCCCCTCTTTTCTAGGAGATCTTACCTGTCTTTGGCTGCATAGTTAGCTCATTGGGGTACCACAGGAACTGACCATAAATGCAGTGAGAGTACGGTCTCCTATAGGATCCCATGTAGAGGAAAGGCACATGGGTTCACTATAACCAACCATGAAACCTTGTCACATATTGGGGTGCTGACAGCTCCCAACAGGCCCTCTGCTTGTGGGTGTATTCAGATGAGACCCTGATAGAAACAAGGGTCTCACATGAGGCTCAGGGTCCTCTTCCAAGCTGTATATCTCATTGTGGCTCGTTTCTTCAAGACGGGCAAGGGATTTGGGTTTCTGTCTCTGAAAGGTTTCACCTGATTAAGTCAGGCCCAGGAAGGATAACCTCCCTTTTGATTAACTTAACATCAACTAATCAGGGACCTTAATTACATCTGCAAAATCCCCTCACCTTTGCCATATGATGTAACAATCATGGCAATGATAGTACATTACTTTTGCCATGTTCTGTTGGTTAAAAGTAATTGAAAGTTTCTACCAGCACTCGGGGGTGGGGGGGAGGGGGGTTGATGTATACACAGCCATGGGTCATTGGGGCTCATCTTACAATCCTTTTCACCACAGCTTTTCTGCCATCTGGACTAGTATCTTTCAATTTCTCTGTTCTGACTCAGCTTTTTTTTTTTTTTCCCTCCAAATTTTGACTTAATGTTGCATGTCTGAAACACATACTGTTAACAACACGTGTTCTTCATTGTGAAGTGTCAGGCAAGGCTCGGGTATACTTGCTTTTCATGGGCTTATTATGAGTAAAAGTTGTACAATAATAAGTAGATGCACAGCACATTGAATTGTGTCACTTTCATATTAGATAATTTAACAATGATTGTAAATTGTTGGTGTGTCTTGCCTGACTGTTTTGGTAAGTAATGAAATCAGTTATTAAGTATTAAACTGGTTTAACTTACAAGCAAACATTTGTTCCTATCTTCTCAAGAATCTAATGATCAGTTTGATGGGAGAGTATACTCAGTTTTCAATGGGTACTGATAAAAAGAAATACCATTTGAAGCTACTTTTCTGAATGAATGAGATTTCTGAAAACTGCAGTTCAGAGGAGATATACAATAGAAATGGATGCTAAGGCTGACATATCAGCAACGATAGTCATCAAACCCTACCTATGGCCGTATGTGGCCATTATTCCCTAGTTATATTATTTATATTCATTATCAGAATTAAAAATGTAACCTTATAAAATAAATATTTTGCTTTTATCAGTGGCAGGAGTAATGACTGAGGTGAATAGTTTGTATGAGATTTTGCTTCATTAAAGGGCCTATTGCTTTTAAAAAGTTTTGAAACCAACAGTATCAAATATGTGGTGATGGAAGGAAAACTGACTCTGGGTGGTGAACACACAATGTGACACATAGATGATGTTTTATAGAATTGTACACCTGAAACCTTTGTAACTTTTACTAACCTTTGTCAGCCCAATAAACGTTAATTTCAAAAAAAAGTTTGGAAACCACAAGAGTTTCCCAATGATAGCATTGGAAAAACAGGATCTGAAGCTAGTAAATCAATCTAGGAAACTTGGGGGCCTCATCAAGTAATAATTAAATTCAATAATTTCTGTGATGTAACTTATGGAGCTATTTTATAACCTGGCCATAGCCATGCAATCTGATCACAGGACTACCGACATCATGTCTTCCAACAAAGTGTTTGTTTTATCGAATTCAGACTCTTTCTGCTTTCCTACAATGCTATCAGGTTATCTGTCTTGTGGGGCTGAGTAAGCCATGTGTCTGAATAAATAACTAATGGTCCTCTAACACTGTGATATGACTATATGCATTGTACTAGACAACGCCAGGTCTTTCCACAGTCAGCTATAGTCTTAATTAACTGTAAGATTGCATCAGGTCCGTTACAGTTTTCCAAACACAGGAGATTCCTTGGTTTATTCCTCCTAAGTAACAAATATTTCTCTCTTGGAATAGAGCCAGGAAAGGACCTAAATCTGAACACCAAATATATGAGGTTTCTCAAATTGTTTTTGTTTTCGAATCATATTGAAGTACAACTGAAGTACACAAATCACTCAAATTTAGAGAGTAGAGTTTGATCAGTCTCAACATACTTGTGTACATACCACAATCCAGAAAATGAATATTTCCATCAGCCTCAAAAGCCCTTGTACCCCTTGGGAATCTCTCTCTGCCTCTACCCACTTCCCCACAGACTCCTGACCTGCTTTCATCATTATAGATTACCATTTCTGGATGTTTATACACATGAATCATACTGTCTGTGCTCTTTTTGCCTGGCTCCTTTTACTCAGCTATGTATTTTAAGATTCATCTATAGTGTAATGAACATCAATAATTCATTCCTCTTTACTGCTGAGTAGCATGTTACTGAATGGATATAAAGTACATATTAATATATTTTTGACAATGTACTGTAGAGATATTTAATGTAAATATCCATAAATCCACCTAATTACTTTGTAATAGTTGCATGGTATTAAATAGCACAGAGATACCATTATAATCACTTGGTGTTGCAATAAATTTATTAGTACGTGCATCTTTTGTGCATGTGAATATTTCTGTAGAAGAGATACCAAGAAGAGCTATCTCAAATGATATATCCTATTGATTATATAGCTACTATAATATGACCTTAAAAAATTGTTAAAGTGTATGCAGTAACCAATTTTGTATGATACCCCATTTCCCATACCCTTTCTAAAACTAGTTTTATCAATAAATTTAACATTTGCTAGTCTAATAGGTTAATAATGGTATTTCATTTAGAAAAGTCCAGTTTTCTATTTACTAGTAAATTAATAAATATAACACTAATAAAAATACATTTCATTTGTATATTATTTTTTAATTTAATTCTTCATATCTTTTTGTCCTATGAGATTACTGTCTTATTTTTGATAATCAGTAGAAATTGTTTTATATCCTTGATATATCCATTACATTATTAGAAATCTTCCCCACTTTATATCTTGTTATTAAATATTGTTTACAGCACTACACTTCAAACATAAATCTTACCTTATTGTACAATCTAGGACGCTGAGAATTATCTTGATATAAAAAGCATTTTCAATTATATTTTTAATCAAAATATTCTTTATTTTATTAGAACTTTTTTTTTTAAATTGGTTTCAGGCATACAGAACAACATAGTGATCAGACATTAACACAACTCACAAAGTAAGAACCCCAACAGGTCTACTACACCTGACACTATACATAGTTATTAGAACATTATTGAGTATATTCCCTATGCTGTGTTACACACCCCCTTGACTATTTTTTAATTATAGTTGACATCCAATATTATTTTATATTAGTTTCAGGTATACAGCATAGTAGTTAAACATTTATATAATTTATGAAATTATAACCCCAGTAAGTTTGGTACCCAGCTGACACTATACATATTTCTTACAGTACTATTGTAAGAAATAGTATTGTATGGGACTATACTTAGAAATAGTATGGAAATAGTATGGGACTATACTTCCCATACTGTACTTTATATCCTGGTGACTCTCCTGTAAATACCAGTCTGAACATCTTACTTCCTTCATAGTAACCATGAGTTTGTTCTCTGTATCTATGGGTCTATTTCTGTTTGTTTGTTCATTTATTTTGTTCTTTGGATTCCACATATATGTGAGATCATATGGTGTTTGTCTTTCTCAGTTTGACTTATTTCATTTAGCATAATACCCTCTAGGTCCATCCAATTTGTCGCAAATGGTACTATATCCTTTTTTTATAGCAGAGTAATATTCCATTGTATATATGTACCACAATTTCTTAATCTATTATAATTGTGTATTGATGGAGATTTCAATTGTTTTCATATCTTGGCTATTGTAAATAGCAGTGAACATAGGGGTGTATATATCTTTTGGAATTTGTGTTTTGGATTTCTTTAGATAAATACCCAGGAGTGGAATTGGTGAATCATAAGGTAGCTCTAGTTTTAATTTTTGGGAGAACCTCCATACTGTTTTGCATAGTGGCTGCACCAATTTGCAATCCCAGCAATTGTACATGAGGATTTCCTTTCCTTCACATCCTCACCAACACTTGTTTGTTGATTTTTTGATGGTAGCCATTCTGACAGGTGTGGCTTTAATTTGCATTTCTCTGATGTTTAGTCACCTTGAGCATTTTTTCATGTCTTTTGTCCATCTGTAGGTCCTCTGCTCATTTTTTATTTGGATTGTGTGTGTGTGTGTGTGTGTGTGTGTGTGTGTGTGTGTGTGTGTGTGTCGAGCTGTATGAGTTTGGATATGAACCCCTTATCAGATGTATCATTGGTGAATATTTTTCCCACTCAGTAGGATGTCTTCTTATTTTGTTGATGCTTTTCTTTCCTGTGAAAAAGTCTTTTAGTTTGATGTAGTCCCATTTGTTTATTTTTTTGGCTTTTGTTTTCATTTCCTGAGGAGATATACCAATAAAACTATTATTAAGGGTTAACAATGCCACCTAAGCTGGGTGTGGCCAGTGGTTTTCACAAAGTTAATGTAGATTCAGCCCCCGTTCCAGTGCTGAGCCTGTGGAAACTGCACAGAATGCCCTGAGAACACCATAGCCTGCCACCACTTGCCTTGTGCCCACAGGTCCCTGAGAGTTGCCCAAGAAGGGGTGTAGCACAAGCTAGGGCCGGCTACCTGCCACTGAAAGTTTTCCAGGCTGCCTTGGACCATCTGCTGCTGCTCAAGCCCTCTGCAGCTTACAGGGTAGGGCTGGCTGCCCAGGAGCTGAGGGTGTCCTGGGTGACGCCTCACTAGCTGGGTGGAGTGGGGTCTAACAGAGTCATCAAGATGGTGATACGCACATGTGTGAATTTTACCAGACCAAAGTGATCTCAGTTTTGGTCCTGTGGTGGTGGTGTGGGGGGGAGGTTCAACACAGGAAAGACGGTGGCTTCCTGTCCGTTACATGTGAGGTGGACTCCACACAGGGATGATGGCAGCTTTAGTCCTCACTGTGAAGCCACATGACTCAGTCTTTCCCTGTATGCCCCTGGTGCCTCTCAAGTCTCTCCACAGGAGCCCCGGGTGAGTGTCTGTGAGCGTGTGTGCAGCCATTTAAGAGGACATCTGGGTTTCCAGCTGCTTCCCATCTCACCAGGACCACCAGGTGGAATCCTCACAGATTTCCAGTGCCAGGTATTGTGAGGCCTCCTCTTCCTGGCACAGGGCCCCTAGAGGGGCTGGTCCGCCTCACTCTTGAGCAGCTACCTCTGCTGCCAAAGTGTCCTCCCTGATGCTCAGCCCTACCTGTGGGTTTGAGGTCCCGGTTTTGCATATCCTCCCTTCTTACCAGTCTCGATGTGGCCTCTTTTTTATGTTCTTATTTATAGGGTTTTGTTCAGCTAGTCTTCAGATGAGTCTCAAGGTCGATTTTTCTATAATTTAGCTGTAATTTTATTTTATTTTATTTTTTTATTTTATTTTATTTATTTATATTTTTCCTTGAGGGCCATGTCACTGGTCCTCATATGTGGGACCCGAACCAGGGCCGCGGCTCCCAAGCCAGCTGTTAACCACAGTGCCACTCAAACGGCCCAATTTAGCTATAATTTTAATGTGATCCTGGGAGGCGGCAGACTTAGTGTTTACCTATTCTACCATATTGGACCTTCCTTATTATAACTTTTATAAACATGGCTTTATTTAGTTATATTATAATAAGGGAAAAATTCAAGTTTATCCTTTGTATATGGACAATGAAGAGCAAAAATAAGAGACTCCTGAAGGAGTACATAAGGGAGGGGCATGCCTTGCCAGATATCAAAATTTAACATATATTTATAGTTATAAAAATATATCAGTCTTGGCATAGGTATAAACAGGTAAATCAAATAGAAAGTCTCAAACTGACTCATACATAAACATAAATTTGATTCTGAACCCTTGGGTATTCCATGTCTACTATAAAAATCAAATGATGTTGGGGAAATTGTTTGTGAACATGAATAATTTGAATTGGGCTCCTAACATTGCACCATTTAAAAAACTGTTAATGCTAAATAGAGATATAATTTTTAAAATTGTAAAATAATTTTTTTTGATCCAGCAAAGATCATATAAAGCTGGGAGAGGGGCTGGCCAAGTAGCTCAGTTGGTCAAGAGCTCACTCAAGAGTGTGAGCTGAACTCTGAGCAACAGCGGTTCAATGCCAGCCTGAGCAGAGTTGCAGTTGAGCTGCCAACAGGTGGCAGGATGGCTCAGCTAAAAAAAATAAAAATAAAAATAAATAAAAAAATAAAAAGCTGGGAGAATGTATATATTTCAAAAATAAAGGATTACAAACAATACATATCTTTTTAAAATTCAAAGCCAAAGTAAAACGAACAAATAGATAAATTGTATGCAACATATATACTAGAATTTTGTAAAAGAGAAAACAAATCAACCTGTGAAATAATATTTCAACTCAGTAGTAATTGGTAAATTAAATATTAAAACCACAATAAGATATCATTTTACACACACCATATCAGGAAAAATAAAAGAAGTTTGGCAATTCCTAGTTTTGGTGAGATTTTAGACAACAGCACCTTTTATTCCCTATTATAAGGAGCTTACATTGACACAACCAAGTTGAAAGCCATGTTGGGATTTGTTAGAAAAGTTAAACATTTGCGTATCATTGATCCACAATTTTACTTTTTAACATATTCCCTAGGGAAGCTCTAGGAATGTATCCCAGGAGGTATGCACAATGATATTAGTAGCAACATTATTTGCTAATTTAAATATTGGAAACAATCCAAATACATATCACCAAAAAAAAATTGTATACGTAAAGAGTGGTATTTTAATTCAATGGATACTGTTCAGCAATGAATATTAATAAATGCTAACTGTATACCTCCACAAAGTTGATTTTAAAATCAAAATTTGGAACAATGGAAGAAAGCTATAGAAAAATGAAGTCAAGTTCTATTTATACATACAGTTCAAAATAGGCAAAGTTCAAATATTGGATTGTTTAGAGATAGATTTCTATATGGTAAAGAAAGTAATGATTCATTGAAAAGGTGATTACTTCTGTGGAAGGGGGGTGATTCAACCAGGAAGGAACAGAGGGGATTATTATGTACTAAGAATATTCCATTACTTAAGTTGGATTATAGGTACATATGTTTCTGTTTTGTTTTTTAAAGTTTCATGACTTTGTGGAAATAGTCTATCGCTAGTAGCATTATAGAAGACACTGTCCAAATAGTCAGGATTTCTTGTAGAAATTAACCTATATAGCCTCAGTGTTCTCTAATAATTATATCAGTCATATAAATTGCTAGTTTTCTTTTCTTTTTCTTTTTTTTTTTGAGGGCAGTGTCACTGGCCCTCATATGTGGGACCCAAATCGGGGCCACTGGCATCCCAAGCCAGCTCTTAACCACTGCGCCAATCAGCTGGCCCAAATTACTAGTTTTCTGTGCAATTAAAATGCACTTACAAAAATCTTAGATGATTGCATGTAATATTAGTTCAACCACTGATATTGGACAATATTGTATGTGCAATAATAATATTATTTATTAATTATTGTCTAACTTACCTAAACCATCAATATTATATTTATTGATCTTCAACTTCTTTTATATTTTTACTGAAATCAAAATCATAAGTACTGTCATCGGCTTCACCATAATCCGGTTTTATGTAAGTCCCATATTTTTTTTTTTCTGTGCTTTTGGGATAAAACCAAATGTGGAGATATATTCCTGCCTCTAAAGTGATAACCAGATTTCTAACAGTCATGCAAATGCATTCATGACATTGTAAAACAGCTGATCAAACCAAATGAAAGCTGAAAGCTGAGGCAGTAGAATGTTTTCTTTTTTCTCCGAAGAATGAAATGAAAACAGCAATCAAATGCTATGGAACTTGAGCACTACCGTGACTCAAAGGTAATTGTTTATAAAAATGGCCCTAAAGTACTAAAAAGTTTCTATTGTCTTCCTTTTATTTTAAATATTATAACAAGCAGAGTTTTTTTTGTTTGTTTTTTTTTTGAGGGCAGTGTCCCTGGCCCTCACATGTGGGACCGAACCGGGGCCGCTGGCTTCCCAAGCCAGCGCTTAACCACCGTGCCACTCGGCCGGCCCTCTATTGTCTTCTGAATATTAAAAGGCATTTAATAATAATTTAACTTAGCTTTAATATTCAGGGCATTTAAAATATATTTTTTTTAATTCTGAAATTTATTATCCAAAATATTTGACTTAAGAGACATTTTATTCATTCTCTGACCTTGGTCAATAGCAAAGTGTTTGGGGGGAAAACAATTAAAAAAAAAAAAAAGAACATGAGAAGCTTTTCAATTTTACAAAGTTATATTTTACAAAGTTGACCCTGGTTTTGGATGATTTGTTGTATTTTTTTTTCCAGCTTTATGAACCATATTTATTATACAACCTCATAAAGTCAAATTCATTTAAATTACTTGGGTTAGTCAATTTTTTCCCCTTTACTTATTTGTTCACCTAGTGAAGTAATTATTTTTGATACATTCTTAATATTTCTTCCTGTTTTTTATTAAGCTTTCTCTCTCTCTCTCTCTCTCTCTCTCTCTCTCTCTCTCTCTCACACACACACACACACACACACACACACACACACACACACACAGGCTTTCAGGTGATGCGGAAGTATTCTGCTATTCTGCTCTGTGGATAAGTTTTCTAAGACTTGTATTTTATTTAGAGTAATCCAACAGACTTGACAATGTTCTACTCCCATTTTGATAACAAAATGACAGACTAATTAAAGGTACAGAATAAAAACGGCATTCATGCCTTTTATTGCTCTTTTCTATTGATACAGGCTTCCCAGTGCATTACTCTCAGTAGCATTTGGAGGGTAAAGCCATCAGCGGTCTTTGTTTTGTATATTTTGACAGCAATGCATTATATAGAGAGATACGCTCAGTTCTAATTCCTTACCCTTTCTCCAAGTTTTATAACTAAATAACCTTTTTAAATAAAATATTGCAACAGCCCTGTGTTTTGAGGATGAAAGTGCTGTTTTCTGAAAGGTCAATTCAATCTGGGAAATGTTTTCCGTTTAGACAATACATTATAAACTGTAGAAACCTGTGGCAATTTTCAGCACCACTGACAACGGGAAGCAAATTTCAGTCATTCACAATAAGATGGCAATGTGGTGACATTTGAAGCCAGGACGGGGGCTCCTACATTCATTGTAGGTGACTGACTGCTGTGCAGCAGCCGCCCTTTCCAACTGCCAGCTGAATTTTAGGTATAAATGAAAAAGATGGTCAGAGCGATCTACAAAATGAGTGAGACCCCCATCATCAGAGTGACAGTATTCTTCTTTCACAGCAGGCAGGGATTAAAATACATCAAATTAATAAATCCCTAGGAAACCCACAATTGCACATTTGCTCAACAATTGTATCTTCTAGTAGTTATTATCTTTGAATTACAGTGAGCCACTATCTTTGTTTCATTTTCCAGAGATATGTTCTTGTCCATCAAAAGCAATGGCAGTTGCACTCCACAGCCAAGCAATAAATTTATGAAACATCTCTCTGAAGTGCATGCTTGTTTCATAATCCTGATTCTATATCTTTATTTACTTCAAAATATATGGAACTGTCAGCATGGGGGTCAGAAGATTACAGCGCATTCTTTGTTTCTTTGCTAGTATTTTTATTTAACTTGAAAAATAAGCTACAGCACCAAGGGAGTGATGAAATAAAGGATATACAGAGTCACAATGGCATAAAAATGGAAAACACACAACCACAGTTATACTGTAAGAAAGACTATCATATCACATCATTAAAAAAAAGTTTACTTCAGGAACTCACAAGCCATCTTTATTGAAACTTCTAGAAAATATAAAATGATATGCAAGAGCTTTAACATAACAGGAAATCTCTTCTGTCTGAAATTTCTCAAAAATTTCACTTGGCTTTTGACCTTTAGACATCGTGTACTAGGAGTGGGATTCTCTTGTATAGCCTGCGACGGAACCTTTAGCATTTTTAATCTATCTGGGCTTAAAAACAACAAACCTCATAGGATATCATGTTTTGCAAAAGGCTGGAATTCACCTGGAAAAGTTATAAATAAGTTGGCAAGTTTAAATTGAGGAAAACCACCTTGTGAGAAGTTGGCATGAGTGGAGCCATTTTAAAATGGAGGCAGGGCAGCCTTTCCAGGGGAACTGTATTGCAAGTCTTAATTCCTTGAACTTCGGAATGTTGGAACTGAGCAAAATGACCTTGGACTGGACCAGAGCAGCTGGCACTGACTTCCAAACAACTGTTTGCAAAACTAACAGGAAAGCAGAACTCCTGATTATTAGGACTGATAATGTGGAATCAAATAAATGTTTGTTGCCTCTCTTTGGCTTTTTCATTTTCAGGTTTACAATCTCATGAAAACCGACAAAAGGCATATACGAATGGGCATCAACAACATATTCTTACTATTCAGGGTTCTGAGTTGGAACTACTTAATAGATTTAGAGTTCAAAATATCTTTTGTCTTAATTCCATCAATTAAGAAAGTATGTCTTTTACATATGTATGTATTTTAATTTTCTCAATATATAAGTGTGACAGAGGAACAAACTTTCCTCTACCCTCCTGGTCCTTCTAAGACAGGTTAGTTAATATAATATCAGGCAGTCAGGAATTTCCTGGTTGACTGAAAAAAAAGACTAGAAAACTGGTTATTCCTTAAACTAGGCATTCCTTTCAAAATTATAAGGTAACTCCCTCATACTGGAACAGAGACATCACTCATGTCCCAGAGCAACAAAGCCATTTGGGAGGACATTACGAAAGGCCTCCCCAAGGCTTAACAACAGAACAAACCTGATAAACCCCTTAATAACAGGCACCAGTATTTCAGCATTCCCCCTTCCAGGCAGAAAAAAAGTATAAGGACCCCCTCTTGTTTTTGTTTTTTTAAGGGCAGTGTCACTGGCTCTCATATGTGGGACCTGAACCGGGGCCGCTGGCTTCCCAAGCCAGCGCTTAACCACCGTGCCACTCGGCCGGCCCACACCACTCTTGTTTTGAGAGCTATTACTTTCTACCCTAATAAATTGTCCTCTGCTGTAAACTTTACCTCTCTGGTCCATGTCTCCATTCTTCCGCTTCACAAGACTATGATCCTGGCACAAGAAAAATATCCTACATCACTTCTGGCTGGTCTAATAATCACATAGACCCAACAAGATTAGCAGGAAAAAATAACCAAGTTGAATACATACATGTGTATGGGCCCCACACAGATGATAGTCAGAGGTTCAGAGATAGAAGGGACCGAGGCGGAGAAGATCCTGAGCTGGGGAGGAAGAAATGTCCCTTGGGGGCATCAAAGGGTCAGGTTGTTGCAGAATGGTGATGGTGGGAAGCACAGATGTTTAGTCAACAGAAGTTTGCCCTGATTTATAGATAGGCCAAAAGAAGGTCTCTGTAATCTCTCATGGGCAAAGCCCCTAATTCAACTTCTTCTGGGAAGTTAGAGGGAGGAACAGAAGTTTCCCTTGAGCCTGAAGCTAAAGTTGCCTTTAGCTCAAATCACAATGTAAAAAACCAGAGATGATGGAAACATCAACTCTGTATTTCTATGATTACTTTCTGAAAATATTTTTGGGAGCATTAGAGGTATAGGGGAGGAAAAATAATTTTCCCTTTACCTTTTTAGATTCTTGACTGAGACACCCTCCCTCCCCCAATAAAGACAGACTAACAGGAGGAAAATAAACAGACATTTTTTGTTTTGTTTTTTTGAGGGCAGTGTCACTGGCCCTCATATGTGGGATCCGAACCAGGGCCGCTGGCATCCCAAGCCAGCGCTCAACCACCGTGCCACTCGGCCAGCCCCTGAACATAATGTGCACACCTCCTGTATATGTGGGAGAGACCCAGGAAAACTGAGTACTCCCCCAAATGGCCTGAGCCATTACATTAAACACTATCTCCAGCTTAAGACAAAGAAGATAGTCAGGGGTGGGAGGGATAGGAGGTGAGCAGGAAAACAAAACCACAGTAAACAAAGGTGAGGTTGTTATGCAGAATTAAGTCACTGGCAAGTTTATAAAGCTTTAGAGCCATCCTTCTAGGTACAGAGAGGAAATACCCTTACAAATAGAGATTTCCCTTTTAAATGTTAATTTTTTCCTACAAAAGCCTGGGTAACTTATGCTTAGTTTTCAGAGCTTCTCTTGTTTGCTATTTGTTAAAAATAAGCAGCTGAGAGGAATCTTTATGACAGACATATTTGGGGATACTATATTCTGCTCCCTCTCAGTGAACAGTTGTTGGGTTTGTTTTTTGTTGTTATTTGATTTTTAAAATATTGCTGTCATTGTCCACATTTTACAAATGTGGAACTATGACTTCTGATGTTTTTTTATTTCAAATATAAATCTGTATAATATTTTCCTAATCTTTTATTTATCTCTACAATTTTTTAAAGATGTTGGCTCTGAAAAGTCACCAAAGATTTCCATCACAAGAGTGAATATACTAAATATCCATCACA
This sequence comes from Aselliscus stoliczkanus, assembly GCA_033961575.1. Classification (NCBI taxonomy): domain Eukaryota; kingdom Metazoa; phylum Chordata; class Mammalia; order Chiroptera; family Hipposideridae; genus Aselliscus; species Aselliscus stoliczkanus. The sequence goes on from CM066727.1 coordinate 10,919,245, forward strand.
CTCCTCTGATAACTTATCAGTATTTCTCTAGGACTAAGGAGTTATTTATATTCAATGTGTTGCAGCCTTAGTTTGTGTAGGACCTGGTTCACAACCTAATTATCTGGTTTTAGCACTTATTTCCACATCTTTGAGAAGCTATGTTAGGCATTCAATACACTTAGATGGGTATGATTTTTCACTCATAAGCAGAGTGCAAATATGAAATTGTTCCTGGAGAGTGAGCCCTTCTACGCATGATGTCTGGGCTTCGTTTCCACTCCGGGACTGAACCCAGCGGAGTCCAGGCTAGATTCCCAGACTGGAGGTCCAACCCGGGCCTTGTGCAAAACTGGGAATCTTAGCTGCACTGGCTGCCAAAAGTTGGGCCTTCCTCTGTGTGGTGTCCAGGTTCTTGGCATCTCAAGCAAAGAATTAAACAAGATGCCCAGGTAAAGTAATGAAAGTGCAGTTTATTAGAAGAAAAAGTACATTTCAAAGAAGTAGAAGTGGGCCGAACAGAAGGCAGTAGCTTAAGGGCCCATCATTAGAAGAGAAAGTGCACTCCAAAGGGATAGGAGCGGGTCTGAGCAAAAGCGTGGCTCAAAAGGCTCAAAGAGCCACAGGCCCAGAGGCCCTGACTGGTGAGGACTTGGAGTTTTTATCCCTTCTTTCTCTAGAATGGGCTGTTTCTTTCCAGGTGTGGGACCACTTGATTGACACCTGTGATTGACAATAGACTATTACCTCATCTTTTTAGACTGAGCATGTTCCTTCCCAGTACTCAGTCTGTTAAAATGATATTAGTGAACTTTGGGGCATATGTATGACATTATAATGATGGTATAATGAGGCCCCGGTGAAATGAAGGTGGTTATGGCCTTTACTGCACAGATGTGAGTGGTCTAATTCAGTCGGGTATAATGTACCCATGTGTCCCGGTAGGGGTAGATAATTACAATGAAAAGGAGAAGGTTTGGGTGGAGAAGGGAGGACTTTTGGATGTCGCAAATACTGTGTAACGTGTAGGAATGCAGAGACCCAACGCCTGCCTCTAACTGCCTGCCCTGTTTTCCCCTTGAGAGACATGATCCCCATAAAAATCTCTATGGGAAGCTGAGGGACAGGAGGTCTTTCCTTCTCTATCTGCTTCCTGCTGGGCAGGGGCATAGAGCTTCCCTGCCTTTTGGGGTTCACAGAACTCATGCCCTGTCTGATCTTAGATGAGAGGAAGGGGTCTCGAGATCCACCTGGAAGACCATGTTGGCTTCTTTGGTTGAGACTGGCAATCTTGCTGGGGTATCCCCTGTATCCCCAAGGTCCCTGAATGAGGAAAACCAGATTTTAATTAATAAATTTAAAAGTGTTGGCTTAAAGGGCAGAGCTCAAAACTATTGATGCGGGGTGGTTCCTCGCCGGAAAATCCGCCAGCTGTTATGGAGCCTGTGGCCATTCAACCAGTCACCCAGGTGGCATCAATTGTCCAAGACCTGGGTCCAGAATGGGTTGGAAAGAACATTAGACTTCAATGATACAAGTATAAGTCACAAGTTTTAGGGTAATTATCTAAAGCAGGGGGTAGGTGCTCAAAAAACTGGAAAAAGGAAACTTTAAGGAAAAGGAAACAAAAATCCGTATACGAGAGAAAACATAGTTTTTCAGTGTGGCGGGGAGGCTGCTCCCTTGAGGCTCTTTGTTCTCCATACATGCAACTAAGTAAAGTGCTCGCAGAATCTTATGAGACTTTCGGGTTAAAGTTCTACTGATACCATCTTCTGCGCAAAATGCAGTTGGTTGAGGGGCAGCTGTCACTGCTCCTAATTAATCATGATCTCTTGCTCCATATTTTACTAATCAATAATATTATTCTCCATAGCTTGGCCCTAACATTTTATCATTTCTAGTTTGCTTGGTCTGAATGTTTATGCCACCCCTCCACCCCCCACCCCCCACCAATTCATATGTTAAAATATAATGCCCCAGGGGATGGTATTAGGAGGCATGGCTTTGGGGAAGTAATTAGGTCATGAGGGTGGGTGGCTGATGAATGGGATCCTTGGTCTTATAAGAAGAGTCCCCAGAAAAGTTCCTTGTGCCTTCTGCCAATGTGAGGACACAAGGAGAAATCTACAGGCCAAGAGAGGGTCCGTACTCTCCTATGCTGGAACTGTGATCTTGGACTTCCAGCCTCCAGAATTGTGAGAAATAAATTTCTGTTGTTGCTAAGCCACCCAGTCTGTGCTATTTTGTTATAGCCTAATAGACTGAGACACAGTTAGAAAACTGACTAGGCATTTAAGACTTAATAAGATTAAAAGAAAACTAATGACTGGTATCCTCCCCCACCCCCCAATCAGGTGCTGTCTTCTATGGCCTGGCTTTCACAGTCTCAACAAGCAGCACCACTCTTAGCCCATCAGATAACCTTTATTCAGCCCTTCTCCTCATACCCACTAAATTCTTGAGCATTTACTTCCACAATATAGTGTAAGTTTTATTCTTACCACTGCCTGGTTCAGGACACAGACATCTCCTTTCCAGATGTCTGTAACAGCCTGCTGACTGGTTTCCCTTTTTCCATCTGTGCCCCCTTCTCATCCACCTGCTCTTTCTATAGATTCAATTCTATCATGCCACTATTCCGTTTAAAACTCTCCAGCGAACCTTCATTACATTTAAAATAAAATCAAAAGTCTATATAACGTCAAGTATCTCCCTCTCCTCTATTTCCTCTTCTTTGTTTAATTCTGGCCATCCTGACTTTTCTATGCTTGAATGCATGGAGTGGTTTCCCTTTTGAGGACATTTATAATTGTTGTCCTTTATAGAGAAGCTACTCAGTTCACAGCTTCTCACATATTTTATCTTTTTATTAGCATGTATTTGTACTTATTACTACTAACATTGTCTTATTAGATTATTGGAAGGGTAAGTAAATTCCTTGAAAGAGTCAGCAATTTAGTCTGTTATATCTACATACATGGGTTATCCAATATTTAGAAGATGTTGAATAAATATCTGTTTACTGAATGGTTAACTCACAAAATTTATCTTGGGACCATTTGGGTAAAGAAAACATTGTCTTTCAAAGCATTCCACATGTTCCATTTCAGGAAACTAAGAGATTCAAGGGAAAGTCTATCAAATTGAGAAATATACTATGGTAGCATTGCTGCAATTATTTCACTAGAGTAAAACTACTTTGTAATAAGAGGAATTAAAACTGTTAAATTGTTAACTTCATTCTCAAACTATTATTAGTGCTTGCCAGGATACACTTGATTTTTTTTAAAAAAGAATAAACATAGCCAAATATTTTGCTCACTGGAAAATAAATATTTTCTTAAGGAAGAAGTTAAATTGAGCAGACACAGGAAAAAACATCCTTGTCTTCCATGTGAGTTGAAGAATGTATTGATGCTCAAAATGTCTATAAAATATTTCTTTTTAATTACTTATATTTTCAGTAGCATAATTGTAGATCTTAAGTTAATGTTATATAAGCACTTATCTATTTAAAAAGTGCTCGTTTTTTTAAAGTAAAAGGTATTACTAGTGAAGGAAATATTTCCAAAGGGAAAATATAACTATTATATAAACATATATATTAGGTAAAATATGCTGTTGATTTCTTTGTGACTAAAATCCTTCAGCTCACCTCTCTAATAAATTCATTATGAAGCTTTCCTTCGAAACATAGCTGTTTTACTATCATAGTCTGTCCACATAAAATTGAGAATATGGATCTAAAGCAATCATGCTATTCTAAGGGTTTTACATGATGTGTAATAGTGTTAGAATAGCTAGTCCATAGTTATAACACTGTACCTATAATACTATATATGTATTGCATATACATGTGATGTAGGATATTTCTTGTGCTGGGATCATAGTCTTGTGAAGCTGAAGAATGGAGACAAGGACCAGAGAGGTAAAGTTGCAGAAAAGGAGTTTATTAGAAGTAAACATATATTTCAAAGAAGCAGAAGAGGGCCGAACAGTAGAGAATGGCTCAAGGGCCATTATTAGAAAAGAAAGTCCACTCTAAAGAGTTTGGAGCGGGCCAAGCAAAGAAAGCTCAAAAGGCACTGACTGGTCAGGACTTGGAGTTTTGTCCCTTCTTTCTCTAGAATGGGCGTTCCCCTCTGGGCATGGGACCACTTGATTGACACCTGTGACTGACAACAGTCTATTACCTCATCTATGTAGACTGCACATGTTCCTTCCCAGAATTCAGTCTGTTATAATGATATTAATGAATTTCCGGGCATATATATGATATAATGAGGCCCAGGTGAAATGAAGGTCGTTACGACCTTTACTGTGCAGGTGTGGGTGACTGGTTTAATTCAATTGGGTATTTTGTACCCATATTTCCCTGTAGGGGTGGATAATTACAATGAAAAGGGGAGTTCGGGGTGGAGAGGGGAGGTCTTTTGGGCAGTCACATTCTGTGGGATGTGCAGGAATGCAGAGACCCAGTGCCTGCCTCTAACTGCCTGCCTTGTTTTCCCCTTGAGAGACGTGATCCCCATAAAATCTCTATGGGAAGCTGAGGGACAGGAGGCCTTTTCTTCTGTGTCTACTTCCTGCTGGGCAGGGGTATAGAGCTGTCCCTGCCTATTGGGGGATCACAGCACTCCCACACTCACTGATCTCAGATGAGAGAAAGGGGTCTCTAGATCCACCTGGAAGACCATGTTGGCTTCTTTGGTTGGAACTGGTAATCTTGCTCGGTACCCCTTGTACCCCCAAGACCCCTAAATGAGGAAAAATAGATTTTAATTAATAAATTTCTTAATGAGCAGAGCTCAAAGCTATTGATGTATAGTGTGGCTGCGGGTTTGGAAAGAACATTAGGCTTTATGTTACAATCAACAAGTATACTGGCCTGGGGGAATGTTAAAATTTATTTAGTCTCTAGGATGGGATTATCCAAGAGTTAGGTCTGGAATGGCTTGGTGGAATGTTGGGAAGTCACAGGTTTTCAGTAGTTATCTAAAGCAAGGGTAGGTGAGAGATATTCTGTGATTCAGTCTAGGGGCTATCTTTAGTCTAGGTTTCAGAAATTGATTAGAAGAGTAATCAAAGCCAGGGGCTAAGAAACTAGGGAAGAGGAGACTTAAAAGTTGTTCAGTGGTGGAGGGGCGGGGAGCTACTTGCTTGGCCCATATCACATGGTATGTTTATCGTATGTTAAGTGGTGTTATGTAGATAAGTAATGCATATAGAAATCTTGCTACATAGAAGAATAACCAAACTGAAGACACTTTAATCTCTATACTGAAATGAAGTATTTTATCTGAACTTAAAAATAAAATGATACACAAAGAGGAATCTTTAGCTAATTGAATTTAACATTCTAATTACTTTTAATTCTCAAATATTATCTGGATTTGACACTAAAGTATTTTTACTAGGTCCCATATTGAACAAAATTATTATATTATCTTCATTTCAGTACCTCTTGTTACTTTGTTCATCTAAGAGGAAGTAACATATTGACAGTAGTTATAAAATTGCCCCTATTAAGTAACTAAATTCAGTGGTGTTTTTGTTGTTAAAGATAATTTCTGTTAGGTAACAATTATTTAGCAGCCACATGAGAAGTAGTAACAATAATAAGCTACCTCTTTTCCTACATCATTCATCTTCTTTTTCCTAACCCACCAAATCTAAATGTTTCTCTTAAAGTCATTTACAAATAGAGAAGTCCTTAAATTAGTTCACATGTTGACTAATGTCTGAAGTTGGATTTTGAGACAATGGTGGGCCAATAGGCATGGCCATAACAGCCATGCTGGTCTTAAGCACTCTGTTATTCATCAGCATACTAAATTCTTTCCTTCCTTCTCTCTTTTTTCAGATGCAATGTTCTCATGGCATGGGTATGCCAGGACTTAACTGCAGTGCAGGCTGGGAGAGCATTTGATGCCTTTTAGCTTCTCTTGTTGTAATGTCAAAAAAGGGGATCTGAAGGGCTGGAGAACTGGTGGAGAGCTAATTCCTCTGCCTTTTCCTCCGAAAAATTTTGGTCTGCATGTAATCCCTAGACAATGTTCTCAAATTGCTGCTGCACTGAAGTTATTGACGTCGACTTTAACATCTCTGACGTCCTTATTTAAAATTCAACTTTGTTTTTTCAACTTTTTACAATATGTACATATTTAAAATTCCCGCATTCACCTCAAATGTATTTATATCTAAATAATATTGATCATATTAAGATAGGAAAATTATAGGTAGTCAAGGAAATTGCCATGGTAGAGGGAATCAGGGTGGGAACCATAACAGAGCCAGGAGAAATAATCTTAATAGCTGACTGACGGGTTTAAATCACAGGACCCCTCCAGAATGACAAACTTGGGACGGGGAGGAGCAGATGGTTTTTTTCCAAAGCCTATAACAAAGGAGTCTGAAGTTTCACCTCCAGAGTTGGGGATTAAGACAGGTTAGTTAACATAAAACTTTCAGGAGTCCTTTCTTCAAAGCCACTCTCTGCTAACATGCTCCTCTCAGAGCAGAGACATTGATTAAGCTGATTAAGCTCTAAGGAAATTAGACAGTTTCCAGGAAACACCTCCTCGGGCTAGGCAACAATGTAAATCTGATCATAGTACCAAGAGTGCTCCCCTCCCCAGACATACAAAAGGTATAAAAACCAAGGCTTTCACCCTAACTAGTGGGCTACCCAGTTGGGACCCCCTCTCCTTTTGAGAGCTGTTACCTTGTACTCTAGTAAACTGTCCTCTGCTGTAAACTTGACCTCTCTGGGCCGTGTCTCCATTCTTCAGCCTCACGAGACTAGGATCCCAGCACAAGAAATATCCTACATCAATATCCCTTTCATATCAGCTTTCTTTCCAAACATGTCAATTTAATTCCAGAAATGCTAAAACTAATGTCTAGTACATAGTTTGTTTATAGTAATATCCACTGAAATGAATGTGTTGCTGTTCAAGTCTCTATAATTTCAAATCTTCTGAGCTTTCTTAAAACTATCTTCTCATTTAATAATATATTTTAAAACTAGCTTATCACTGGAGAATTATTCTGACTAATATATAATTTTTATCTGATCACTCTGGTACCTAAGAACCTTCAGTTGTTCCTGTTTCTTTATAATTATCAAATCTGCATATTTTTGTTTGGATTTTAATATATTAAATCTGATCTCAAGCTACCTGGATCAGCTGGTTTTCCATTACTCTTCAATATGAATTTTAGGATCTAATCTTCAAAATTTTCACTATTCTTGAATATCCCATTTCAATTCTGTATCCAGTATTGATTGTGGTTCTTTTAATTGAGGTATAGGTTTCACTGCAGTGAAGAGAGAGGCCCAAAATAGGTAACATATAGCAGTTTACTTCTTTCTCTTGCTTGGTTGGCTTGGTGGCCTCATGCGGGAAGGTGTTACACCACCCTCTCCGTGTTCCAGCCAATGTAAAAAGGAGACGGTGGGCAGGATTGGAGGCCATGTACGTTCTCTTTAGTGGTATAACCACCAACCACACACATCACTTTGCTTGTATCTCATTGGTCAAAGCATATAAGGGAATGTAATGGTTTTTCCATAAACTTTCAAATATTATTTTCTAGCTTTTGGTCCCACCCCCTTTCATCTTACCTCTCTATAGTTCTGTGGTGCAGAGCAGCCTGATTAATATTGAATTTTCTGTCTCACCTCATATCCCAAGTTTAGGGCTCAAACTTTCCTTCTGCTAGTTACTGGTTAACTGTTGACTTTACCTAGCTTGCAATATTTTGTAGCCGTATTTAAATTACTTTTTTTCCATTTCTCATTCTTCTAATTCTTGAAGGTTTAAAACCTTTTAAATCATATTTTATTCCTTTTGTGGTGTTTTATGAGGGAGAAAATGATTCATAATTGGATGATTAGCCATATAAAAAATAAAATATTCAAATATTTATTCATTCACTGAGCAGTTATTCCAGGCAAACTATAGTGATAGATGCTTGTAGTACTCACAGTAAATAAAATTTCTGCCCCCCACACACTATTAGACTCTAGTATTTAGCAGAACTGGTTTTCCCCTAAGGAAATGCTACACATTTCTAATGAATACCTTGGGACAAATGCAGAGGTCAAGTGATTAACATATAAGCAATATTTATCGAATACTTTTATTATTTGCAAGTTTTAACATTTTGCAATATGGAAAAAACCTGCCATTTGGAGAAATAAATCATTTTTTCTTACTTTTTGGTGGCATCTTAGTCAACAGAGTGAAAGGGCAATCAAAGCACTAGCACAGAAACTGACATAAACACATAAAAACATTAATTGAATGTGCATGTTTTTCCGTGTGTTTCTAAAGTCCTTGTCATAAGTGACTCTGAGTCTTATATTCACTTGTTTATTTATTATGTTTCCACCAAAAGGAAACAAAACCAAAAAAAAGATGAGGCATGAAACCTAAAGATGGAAGCAAATGCATTGATATTTTATGTCCGGATGCTTCTCAGCAGCCAAGTGAACCAATTCAATGTTACCTTTGCCAAATGTGTTTTTCATTCATTTCTAAAAAAGAAACCTTTCTAGATATTGCCTTTAAAGGAAAAGAAACATTGCAGAAATTTAAGGTCATATTTCAAATTGAGTGATTTTGTAGTCCCAGTGGAAAATAACTCCTACAGAGAGGCCATTTTCCACAAGTGAATGGGAAGGACACAGGTTCAATTACATTTTGGAATGACATTGTTTTTGACCTTTAAGTGATTTTCTTAAGCATTTAACACTTATGAAAAGACATCAAATTGGTAGTTGATTGACAATATAAAAGGGATTAATTGTACTTTAGCCCCTTGAAGTCTGACTCATAGGAAGTTAATCAACCTAAAAAAAAAAAATAGAGTGGGAGGTCATGAATGTACTCAGACTGATAAAAATGGGAGAGAAGTTTCATTAAGTTTCTGTTCATCCCCCCTGGAAACCAGAATGACAACCATACTTTTTAATAAAGTAATCCTATTACCTATGTAAAATTTCCGAACAATTGTGGAAGTTTCTTAAGCATTTATATTTGAAGTTTCATCAGTATTGCCTGAGTTTGCTTTATAACATATAAATGGCTCTATGCCCTATTTGGAACAAAGTGTACTTGGTGTTTGTGCTTTTTCCTAAACTCTGAACCTACAGGTTATAACTTACTTAAATGTAACACATGTCACACTGTATTAAACTGGACACTTTTTATGTAAGAGGGTTAACCTTCAGATACCTAATATGAGCTCTAATAAATAGGTAGTTATGGTTTCTGTATTTTAGCATTTTATATGTAATACTAAAATCTTGAAGTGGAAAGGCACAAATTAGTTGCATATTTTCATTAAATGGAAACAGATATATATTAAGGAAATTGTGAAAGATAAATTTGGCTGTTTGGGGGGACTCTTAGCTAGATTTCCTGGAAAATTAATATTTACTCCAATGTGTCACAATTGTGCCTAATGTACTCTATTGGGCTGCAAATGTTCAACAGGGGTCTGACTTTAACACCAATTAAAACTGTGGGAACCTAATTTGCCTCACCAAAATAAACAGCACTCCCAGAAACATGAAAGTGAACAGTTCACTTCTCCCTGCATTTCCAGGCACTATGTCTTTCCTACCCATCTTCTATGTTATATTGAAGTTCTGCCATTTTAAGCTTCAGTTGCCTGCTTCCCTCCCCATGACTGTGCGCACTGCCTCACCAGGAGTGACTTGATTTCATAACCTCACCCTCCATCTTTGTTTTCAGACATTTCTTCTGTGAAATGGTTACTTTAGTAGTCCACAGCGCTATTGTTCCAACAATCTCATTGCTGAACAACTTGATGGGTTCAAGATTAGCAGACTCTTTTAGGGGAAACTTAATAAGCAGGTTTGTGTTGGCGATAAGTGCATCCTTAAAATTATAGTACTGCAAATGAAATAAAACTCACAGTGAGTTGCAATGGTATATATCTTCTTATATGTTTTCTATTCACATTATGTGTAAGCATCTCATAACCTGCGTTTTAATTGAGAAATACACTTATTTCTTTCCATTTAACAGTTAAGATGGTTTGATTCCTGAGCATCGTAAAAAGTAGTCAGTGAAGAGTTGTGATTTCTGGCTAAGGTAGAATCCAGAGGTCAGTAAATCCTTCCCCCAAAAGTCAAGAATAAAATTGGATAAAATTATCTAAAGCAACAATTTTGGGGCTCTAGAAATTGACATACTGCAAAATTCAAATTTCAAAATGTTTAATCATAAAAACGTTTAGGTAATAATAGCTGGGATCTGTGGCTTTTTTCTCTGAGACTCTTTAACACTCCATCCCTCCTCCCCCACCACCAATTCCTCCCAATAAACTGGTAAGAACAGCAATCTATTTTTCACTGTAAGTTTGACTGGGAGAACTAGCAACCATTGTAGTTAAAGGAAGCAGGCTTTATTTTGGGTAGACGGAGGGCAAAAACCCGTTCTCAGTGTCAGTACAACCATTTAACTTGGTAGCAAATGGACAAGAAATCTCAGGGCTCAGAAAGCCTGTTATTTTGGTCACAGTTAGGGCAACTAGTAGAGCAGGTGGAAATATGGAGAGATAGTGAAAATGAGAGAGCAGTAGAAGGACAGGATAAGCGCTCCACGCATTCCTGGCAAACTGGAAAACTGTGTACACACGCAGGGGAGGCCAGAGAATCCCCGAGGGCCAGTGAAAGCTGAGGCAGTTCTCATGTCTGCCTCATGAGAGCTTTGAACGTGCACCGCAAACCACACACAGAAGATCAACACAGGGCCGAGGCCTAGGGGTGTGAGAGCATTTCCTTTGCCCACATTGTTGGCTGGTCATTAGGCCATGTGGAAACCATGACAACCCCTAGGAAGCCAACCTTAAAAATTATTATTTTTACAGGAAAAAAAGAACAATTTAAAAACAGAAAAATCAGCACCACCATAAGGGAGAAAAAAAATTACAATTTAAATCTAGGTACGATACGAATCATGAAATAACAACTACAAAGCCCTAAAGGGGGAATTCAGGGTCCAGAAGTGCTATAAGGTATTAAAGCATGACATTAAAATACTGTAATACACAAAAAGAAACAATGTGTCACCTATACTCAGGAAAGAAAACAATAACAACAACGCATCAAAAAACAGACAATATGAGCTTACTCTAAGCAGGTCCAGTTACTGGGTTTAGCAGATGAAAGCTGCAAACCATCTATTATAAACATTTGCCCCCCCCACCCAAAATTAAACTGTGTTCAAATAATTAAAGAATAAATGATAACAATGATTCAGGAAATAGCTAACCTCAATAGAAAATTACAAACTATAAAAAAATAGAAATTCTAGAGACGGATGTACAGTTACTGAAATGAAAAATAAAAATTCACTAGGTGAGCTCCTCAGAGGTTGCATGAGATGAGATACTAGTCATTTTTTAATTGGAGAAAAAAAGTTTATTCCACAGAAAGCACAAACTTATTCTGGAACTCTAGGTGGGTCTGCACTGCACCACCCTTGTTTGGACTTGCCAGAGGTGCCACACAGCACAGCAATTCACTATTGATACCTGGAACATCTTTGAATGTTAGAGGGTCAGACGATGAATCATAAGACCTCTGTGGTAGGAGCTTGTGTTGCAGCTTAGACATTATAAAACTCTCGTCTGTGGGCAGGCTTCTAAGCCACTGATCAATGGTTTGGGACAATACCCCAAGTATAGCATATTCCATCTCCCAAATATTGGGACTCTTAGTGTTGGGAGGTACAGAGTAGAATGATTTACCTTAGACAGAATATCCCACTATATCCAAAACATTTGTTCCAAAGGAACCTTCGCCAGGTGGCAGATCCTTAATTCATGGCGTTTGTTTACAGCTCTCTGGAAGGCAAGTACACAGAGCATCCAGTGTACTTGACATTTCATGCTCACCATTGTATCAAATCAGCATGTTGCAGGTAGTATAGTTGAACAGCTTGATAGTGGTGGAATGTCATGATGGTCAAGGTCTCAGCTGACTATATTATGTCTGATAGCAAGAGATGACACAGCTCTGAGGTCATATATTGAAGGTAATACTGCTCTTCCTGCTTTGTGAAGGTGAACTTTTCTTATTCCCTCTCTCTGTCAGGGATTGAAAAGGACATTTCTACCAGATCAAACGCTAGTCCCATATGTTGTTTATCCAGTAAACATACCTAATACAGGTGGGCAGCTGTTATTGGTGTTGCCACCTGGCTCAGTTTACGGTAGTTTATCATCATCCACTCATGTCCAACGTGATTTTACCGGTGTAAAATAGGAAGCTTCCCAGGGATACACAAAGCATCACTGCCTTAAATCTTTTAAGAGCAACACTGATTCCTGTAGTTCCTCTAAACGTGTGCTGTTTATTCTATATTAATGTCTTGGTTAGATTTTGCAACTTCAAGGGCATACACTTGGCCCTTCCTACTATGATTACAACCTTGCTCTATTGATCAGGCGAAGATTCTTTGAGGTGTTAACTATGATATAATTGGAGAGTGAGAAAATAACTGCTGAGTCATATGAATTTAAGGCAATACTCAGTGTATTGCTTGAGCTACTAAGCCCCCCAATCTACATGAAGGAGTATGATGGCATACTGTATGCCCTGGTTCCAGTATTTGGCCCTGATGAAGTTCAGCCACTGTTTCTGTTAGTAAATAATCTGGACATTTCTTTCTACCCAGTAAAACCTTCCCCTGACCTTCCCCTTACCCTCAGGTCCCTTTCCGAATTTACAGCTTTTTTATTTGAGGACTCTGGGGCAGTTTGCTAACTTAGTTTGGAGAACTCAGTGAGAGCTTCAATTATCCATTGTAGAAGCCAACATCAGCCTCTATTCAACAACTCCCAGCTGTTTTTTGTATTAGGCAAGTTGCATACCAACGTATTTGCTCTCCATCTTGACCATAGTAATGCCATGATCAATTAGCTACATGAATAAAGACGCTGATTGCCTTTGTGGCCTTAATGCATATTATGGCAATTATATCCACATTGTTTCTGATGGTTAAGTGCTAGGGACCCTAGGGAGTTGTTTGCTTGTTTGGTTTTTAGCATCTACTGTAGGTAACTCTAGCTTTAACTCTAGCTTACAAAGGTCAGTTATCACTCTCTCTGTTAATACACCGCTTGACATAGAATTTCTGAAAGGATAATAGTCTGAATCCACACAGAAACCATACTTCTATGGTGCATTTTTGGATCTTCACTAAGAAATCAATTCTAATATTCTCATATATTTGAGACTTCTTTCACATCCTATAATTTACAAGAATGTTTAGATTTCTCTCCTAATTCACTGTAGGTCATTTCAGAAAGACTTCCAACCAAAGATTGAGTACAGTTTAGCTCCCTATGCCAGCACTTTACATTGGGAGTCATGTTTGTGTGCTCACATGTTTATAACATTTCTTCCATCATGCCTAAATTCTTCGTCTCTTGCTGCAACACCCTAATGATCCATTCTCAGTATGTTCACAGGGTTACTAACGACACGTATTGGAAAGGTCCTGGGGTTCCTTCAACATATGAGCTGTTTCAGAGCTCCGGTGCTGCGGAGACCCTTGCCTCGTTAGCAAGCTAGAAACACTAAGGATGGAGATGTAGAATCTGAGTAGAACAAGTCTCCTATGTGGTTATGCCTTTGGGAGAAGAGGGGGCTACTCTTCTTGCTGAGGGTGAAGAGAGCTGCTCCTCCTGGCCTGTGAGATTCAGGTGTTTACAGGGACTCATGCTTCTCAGGCTCGCTAGTAAAATGTTTCTTTTTTCTTAGAGCTCAGGCATCTACTTTTTTTTTTTTCTATTAGACTCCTGACTTCAGCACTGGAGGCTCATTCTTTCTTTGGATTGAAGCATTTAATGCCTCCAAAATAACATAAAATAATCTTTACAGTCATAACTGGGTCACAGTTTTTGAAAACTGAGATTTTGCAATTGCCATCATGAGTATTTTGAAACGCATAATAGCAAAAACCTAGAGGACGCCAAATGTGAATTGTATGCAATCAATAGTAAAAATTTGAAACCACTCAAGTTCCTCATTTCTAATTTGATCAACTGTTTTAGAACTGGGGGAGAAAGGGTTTTGGAGTGGAAGAAGAAGGAAGGAAAGACATGAGACTACGTGAAGAATATACATAGCTAGACTCATCAGAATGATTTCACAAGGAAGACATCTATTCCCAAAGGAATGGCCCCAGGGATGTTTATGTTTTGTAATCAGAAAGTAGAGGGTAGCTGCCTATTCAGTCTAGAACTCTGGGGAGCAGCATACCTGAGGATATTGTCTACAGGTAGCATGTTCCATCTGAGTTTAAAGAGGTGTCAATATTATTCAGCTTCAGCAAAAAAAAAAAAAAAAGTATCAATTACCAGCAACATCCCCACGTTACCACCACAAGGCAGAATACAGTAGACAGGGCTTACTAGAGTACCACTTTGTATATATCTGGGGCATCTTATGGGAAGTATCTTCAACTGGGATTGAGAAGCCATTAGTTGTTTATTCCGTTCAGTTAAAATGCACTAGATAGGATTCTAAGATATTGCAAACTTAAAAGTGTCTCTTCTGGTGACATGAGGCCTGAGACCAAATGAGTGAGATCTTATCAATTTCAGTGGCAGTCATGGACATGCTCACTGATTCCCACTCATGCCTGCATAGTCTGGAGGGTCAAGGGAAGTTAGATGCTACCCTACCGAGAAAAAAGGAAACGCATTTGGCTTACCTAACAGAGACTAAGTATAAGACTAAAGTCACTACATCAAATTTTCTGTCATCAGGCAGAACAGAGGCTACAGTGAGAAACGAAAGTCTGTTAAAAAGATAAAGAAATATTCAATTAGTTCACATTTGAGTTTGTATAAATGCAAAATTCACATTTGTTACATTAGGTATAATGTCAACTATGAAAATGTATGCATAGTCAGATACAGGAGAAACTCCAATTGAAATCAAGAGCTTGCATTTATTTTTTCAATTTTTCTAATGCAAACATATTAGTTATATTATCAGAAAAAGGTTTTAAAAACTTTCTACATGATTTTATTTTCTTTGTTTTTGAAATGTTAAAATGCCTGAGGAATGCAACCTGGTCATAGACTTCGGCGAGTTATTTTGAAGCTCCAAAAAACATCCAACATTTGAGGGCACAAATAAGTTTAACTTTATACTATTTCAGAGCATAAAAGTCATATAAAATTTATGATAGGCCATAGAAGTCCCCATTGGCATGGTGGATTTTTAGAGTGATATAATCCTTAATGAATTATATTTCCATTTAACAAAGCTGTAATAAGGAATTTCTTTTGCTTGCATTGTTATTAATTCTTTCATCTGAATTGCCTTGGGCATGCCTGCCATAAAATTGTTCAACATAACATTTTTTCCTGTGTCAATCATATAATACATGCAAATCTTCCAACCATGAAGAAGACAAACTTCATTTTCTTTAAAACACCTACCCTGCTTTCAGAAAATATTTAGGTTGAAAATTAAGATGTGCTGAAAGAAAAATATGTCTCATGTTTAATGGACTAAATAGAGTTCTGACCATGAATGCATTACCGTCTAGTACTTTCTGCTACTTTTAAAAAAGAAAAACAGGTGGTTTCTGCATTATACTTTTCACATAAACTCTCCTTTTCAATCATGCATGTGTTCATTTTCATTTAGCTCACACCTCTATGAAGGCACTTGTATAGCTTCCATTTGCACAGATGACTAAAATAGGTTACAGAAGATTGTAAAAACAAACAGCCAATAACAAAACTGATGATGGGAGAGGAATTCAAGAGTTGTTGGTAATCGTCTATTTGCGGAGTCCCCTCTAACACTTCCGTTAATGTATGGTTCCCAGCCTCGATCCGATATTCACTGCTCCTCTGCTGCTGCTGTTTTCCTTGTGCTTTCTGTTAGTTGCCCATTCTGTTCCCTTCCTTGGCTGCTCCAAACCTTTATCATTCCTTAGGTTTTCCCTCCTCACTTTCAGCAGACAGCAATGTGATTCTTCATAGAGATGCTAAATTTTCTTAAAAAGAAAATTTTGTTTCCTTATTTACAAACAACCGTTAGAAATAACCACAAAATTATTAATTTCCCTTTAGTTTCACGGAGAAAGATGTTCCTTCTCTAGTTTGGGGCCAAAGAGTCCTCTCCGGGCTCTCGTTTCCATCCCTTTTTGCAAATCACAATTGTGATTTTTCTCCATGAATTAAATGATCTTGTGTTCAATTGGTAGCTCTCTGCTTGATACTCTCCCAAAATTTTACAGGAAAAGATAAACAAAAGCACCATTATTTTCAGAGACCTTTGTAGCTATCGCCCACACTCTCTTTCTCTTTGTCAGCAGCTGCACTTGGTAAGCATGGTGTATATTTGCTCGATGCACTTCTTTATCTACCAAGAGCCCCAGCCTGCTATCATATTGAACCACACAGTTCTTCATCCTTCATGATGTACCTGCTGTGATTTACTCAGGTGTTAACGCTGTCCGAAATGTATTCATTTCCCTTCTCAGCTTCGCTAACTGTGGTAATCCATCCTACAAATATGTATTTGGCATGCCTTGTGGGTAAGGCATTCTCTAGTTTTTGAGACCTGTCCTCACTTATTTGCTGTCCTTATGACAGTCATTAAAAAAAAAAATCAATAGCACTTAGAATATAGATGATAGTTGATACATATTTTTAAATGAATGGATAGAAATGCAACTGTGATATGAGCAATGGGTATCAATGAAGACCTTTTGGAGGGAAGTTGTTTCTAATTTGAGACCAGAGGATTGAAGAGAAATTCATAGATCAAAGGAGGGGATGGGCAGAAAAAAAGTCTTAGAGAAAAAGCATGTTTAAGGGACCTGAAATGAAAATAAAAATTATGTCTTCATAGAATTGAAAGGAGATCAATGAAGCCAGAGCAATGAAAAAGTAGAAGGGACAGTGACCCTAGATAAAGCCAAAGATGTAGAAAAGGGTCAGATCACACAAAACTTGTGATCCATTATATGTATTTACTTTAACCTAAAAGCAATGAAACGTCATTAAAGTTGCTTAGGCAGAAAACTTTACTTGCTCAAGTTTGACTTTTCAAATAAGTTTCTTCTAGTTATGGGAAAAATGAAACCTATTAGCTCCCTGGACAACAGTAGTGCCCCCTTATCCTTGGGGGATCGGTTCTAAGACCCCCAGGGGATGCCTGAACCCAGGATAGTACTAAACCCTGTATGTACTATGTTTTTTCCTATATACACACACACCTATGCTAAAGTTTAATTTATAAATGAAGCTCAGTAAGAGATAAACAACAACAGCTAATAAAAATGGAACAATTCTGACACTATACTGTAATCAAAGTTAAGTGAATATGGTCTCTCTCAAATTTCTTATTATACTGTTCTCACTTTTCACTTAAAGAGAAGACTTCAGGGTTTCTCTCTGGCATATCTGAATTGCCAGCATCACTACTCTTGCTCTTTGGGGCCATTATTAAGTAAAATCAGGGTGACTTGAACACAAGCACTGCGGTATCAACACAGTAGAGCAGGTATCAGAGACACCTGGTAAGTGACTAGTGGGCCGGGAGCATCTAAAGCACAGAGACACTGGGCAAAGGGATGATCACTTCCAGCTGGGATGGAGCCGGACCGTTCAGGATTTCATCACGCTACTCAGAATGGTGCGCCATTGAAAACTTATGAACTGTTTATTTCTGGAATGTTCCATTTAATATCTTCAGACTGCAGCTGACCTCAGGTAACTGAAACTGCAGAAAGCCCAACCTGGGCAACAAGGGGCTTGCCCTAGATAGGACTGGTGATGTGGAGAAAGGTGTTGGCTTGAAGAGGGAGTGAGGTTGACAGAATCAATAGTGGTGTGAAAGAAGTAATAGCAGTCTTTCATGGGTGGCTGGGAGTGAAGAAAGGGATGAGACAAACAGACGTGAGGACACAGGCAAGATAAATTCAGTTTTGAACATTCTTTGTGAGAGACATGTATTAGAGGTGTGGAAGACGCAATTGGGAACTGCAGCTCTGACAAAAATGCCTGCGGCTGCTGATATAAGTTTTGGAAGCCATGGGCTTATCCTTAGGGAGGAAAACAGTATCCAGTAATGATGAGATCAAGGGTGGGGCAGTAAGTGTCATGCAGAATATGGAGAAAAGGAATTTTTCCAGTTTTTCAGAAGCTCTTTTACTCATGAAAGGATAAACAGCCTTGGAGATCATCAGAGATTTTTAAAAATTTTACTCAGCTAGAACTCTGGATTTTGTACTGTAACATCTGCATATCACAACCAAGAGTGTTTCAAGCTTTATATTTTTATCATCAGTCATGAGGAAGTCAAACCACTAAAAGATCAGATGGACGGGCCTCATGGTTACTGAAGTTGTTCCTCAAAAGATTTGACTCAAACATCATTTATCAAAGAAATCCTTTGTAAATCCTGGGATTAAATAGCCCTTCCATAGACACCATTCTTATTTTCTGCTGGCCATCATCACAGTATTTATTACTCTTTATTCTAATTACTCCTCATGGATGTTGGATCCTCCTAGTCTATGTGAGGGCAGCAGTTTGGTTTTTCTCCATAGCATTCAGCCAAATGGTTGGTACATGGTAAGCACTTAAACTGATGGAGTTTAGTTTGTGATACATTGCACATCCTCAGTGCAAGTAAAATCGGGCAGCCATCACCATCCGTGTGCCTTATGCTATTCATTTATTTTCCCTCTGTATTTTTTCCTCTAGATTTTATATTTAATTTATTATCCAGTGCTATATAGCTTCCCAAAATTTTAAGGAGAATTTGTCTTTCTATGTATGTAATTCTTGGGTTCTTTGATTATTTAGGCCTATACATTTTCCAAATCAATATAAATCATTCCAGAAAGAAGGATGAAATACGAGGTGAACTTAACAATTAAGTTCATGAACTTGTTGCAATGATGTTGCTAACCTTTTGGATATCAGAGGGATTATTTAATAAGAATTTGTACGAACTGGACAAACAGTAAAATAAGTTTATTATTTGGAAGTTCTGAAAAAGCTGCGTGAAAAAAGTTATATGACCTGAACTTTTTGCCAATAGTTCATGGCTCTTGCATCACCACAATGCACCAGCTCACGCGGCATTGTCTGTGAGGAAGTTTTTAGCCAGTAAACAAATAAGTACTGGACACCCTCCCTACTCACCTGATCTGGCCCCCAATGATTTCTTTGTTTACCTTAAGATAAAGGAAATATTGAAAGGAAGACATTTTGATGACTTTCAGGATATCAAGGGTAATACAACGACAGCTCTGATGGCCATTCTAGAAGAAGAGTTCCAAAATTGCTTTGAAGGGTGGACTAGGTGCTGGTATCGGTGCATAGCTTCCCAAGGGGAGTACTTTGAAGGTGACCATAGTGATATTCAGCAATAATGTATGTAGCACTTTTCTAGGATGAGTTTGCAAACTTAGTTGTCAGACCTTTGATGGCAAAAGAGAGCTTTCTGTTTCTCACCTTTTATTTCAGCCACCAAGGTCAGAGCCAGGGAAGAAGGATTTCATATTCTATTTGCTAATAGAGAGGGAAGCTATGATACTCTGCTGAGCGGTGTTCTGATGGAATTTTGCATAATGAGGAGCTCTGTGTTGTGCCAGGCCAATCACCACCAGGGGCTGGGAAGAGGTCAGCGCTGACCAAGTCACTGAGACTGTAAGGACCCAACATTTGGGATGTGGGATGTCCACATCCCAAATGACCTTGTTAATAAGCACGACGTCTGTACACACATTCAGACCAGCCACACACATTATATCAGCAGCACCTTGAGGGTTTTTTTTTTTGCTTTGTTTTATTTTCTGTGTATAAAAGCACCAGTAACTAATCATACAATTTTCAGTTCATTTGTGTGTGTGTGTGTGTGTGTGTGTGTGTGTGTGTGTGTATTTACTTCTTTGTCAGCAAACGCCATCTTATCCTGTTTGTTTATGGCTACTCTTCCAAAATTTTGAAGTTATTTTGATTTCTGATATGGTACTATCTTCCAAGGTGTTACCCATTTCATCCAACTTGATCTAATCAACACTTTGTAAGCATATGCTTTCTATGAAATCTTGTTCCACCAAAGAAGCAAGTGAGAAGACTGAAAAAGCCTCCTGAATATCAGACAGATCTATAATCATAAATGTACTAAAATTCTGCAACACTGTTTCAAAAAAATCAATTTCTTTTAGACTAGTGAAACATTAAGCCCTCTGATGGCGTCGTGAGATATCTAGCTGTCCAAGCAGACCCTAGTATAGTCAAGTAAACACCTAGATTCAGCTGTATTTTAATGTTTGATTCAAAGTATTTATCAGCATATACAAATCCAACATTTAATAATTCTTATATATATGCACATATATACATAGAGGCATATACACACAGAGAAAATGTATGCATATATTTTTAATTCAACATTTAAAGAATATATGTGTATATTTTACTGTATCTTCTCCGAAAGCTAAAGTCCTCATCTCCTGTACATCCCCTTTGTGTCTCTGGATTAAATTCACCTGACAGAGGTAGAAAAAATATAATAGGAGAATACACCAACTTTGGGCTGAAACATGGCTGTCTTCAAATATTGGCTTTGGTACTTACTAAATGAATAACCTTGATCCAGTTACTTAACCTCTCTTAACTTCAGTTGTCTTATCCATCTGTGAGGTTGGTAATACCTTTTTCTTGGGGTTGTCTGAAAAATTAATCTGATGGTCTAGCCACAGTGCCTGGCACACATAGGTACTTAGGACATGAAAATTATCATTATCATTAGTAAAAAGACTTCTAGAGGATTTGCATAAGCATGCCATTTGGCAACAGTACAATTTCATGGTCTTAGAAAATGAATCACAACCTTTATCAGTGAAGACAAAACAAATTGAAACCTAGTCAATGAGTTTTCTGACCTAACACTTTATTCTAAATAAGAAAAATAGGGAATAATTGGAATACAATTTTTCTGTGTTGTTTTTCTTCCATAAATAATGATCATTATTTTGATTACCTTTATGAACAGTAGGTGATTGTCATTGTGGTGTGATTTCATGTAGAAAATCCTTCCTGCCCAAGATTGTCTTCTTCCACCTAAAATTTTCATTATGGCATCTCTGTTTTGCATTAAGCATTGCTTCTTTGGATGACATTTAATATGTAAAATTCATAACACAGCTACTGGCTAGGGTCCAATAATATTATAAATGAAATTCATTTAACACATTATTTGTAAATGTTTCCTAGGGAAAACAAATCCTGGTGAGGGTGTTGCCGCGGGAGAGGTTAGTGGAGGAGGTGGCATTCCTGTCAGTAACCACACTGGGGGTTGATGGTTAATTGTACATTCCAACATGATGGATTAGCCAAGTGGCCTAAAGAAAAGCATTAACAATGCTGACTGTATCCTTCATTTCCTTATACAGAAAACCTCCAGATGACCCCGCTAATTATAATGAGATACTGATAAGACATACATAAATTTCCAATTAGGCCAACAAACTAGGTCTATACATCATCATGACAGAACCACCGATTAGGTACTTTTGGCCGTGTAAAACTTAAAAAAGAAACAACAGTATGATGTAAAATGTCCAATTTCAAAATATGAAAATGAACTGTATGTAGAAGACGGCAAGTCCTATGTCAGAAATAATACTACTGATCAAGGAACTCAGCCTGAGTAGTTTATAAATAAATGCAGTTCGAATACTTTATGTCTTGATAAAGAATACATTGATAATTAATCTGGATCCTACCACCTTGACTGATATAAGTTGGCTATGATTTTTTTAATTGCATCCCTGGGATGTAATTATCTAGTTAGTAATGACCCAGGAAACCAAGTTTTGTAAACATTGATCTAGAAGATAGAGAAATTACGTACATGAAGGTTCATATTCTAACCCGGTTTATTTTTCTGGCATTGTGATCTTTGGAAAACATATTTACCTGCTTAAAGTTTCAAGTTAGCTATGTCTGAAGGAAGGCTAATAAGGGGTAGGTTAAAAAGCTACTGTGAGGGTTCAATTTTTTAATATTAATGATATGTGGATATAGTTACAGTGCAAAAAAATGATCTCATCTATATTTTATGAAACACAAAACATTTAAAATAGGGTTAATATTTGACAAATCTGATAGGTAAGTAAGTCAATTTTATACTTTTTTATTATTATTTTTTTTAGCTGAGCCATCCTGCCACCTGTTGGCAGCTCAGCAGCATCTCAGCTTGGGCTGGGCATCGAACTGCTGTTGCTCAGAGCTCAGCTCGCACTCTTGAGGGAGCTCTTAACCAACTGAGCCACTCGGCTGGCCTTTCAGTTTTATACTTTTGTTTACGCTTTCTAATATATTTCATCTACCCCTCTCTCTACATAGCTCCATCCCACCCTAAGCACGTGTATCCTTAAAGAAAGAATAATATATAGTAGTTTGTGTCAAATAAATTTATAATGTATTCCTTTTTCTATGATGAAGAATAATTTATTTTTGTTCGATTTATTGAAACATCTCTTTTGGGCAAGACTTGTCTAGATACTTCGTTAGACACCAAGGTAAGTAAGAGGAAAAAAAAAATGAGGAATAAGTGAGTGTTCATAAACCTTAGAAATAAAAATTAAATACGTAAGTTAAAAGATCAATTCCCTTCAAAAGAATAATAAAGACAGTTTGTTCTTAGGGGCACAGAGAACATAGGGTTCATTTTTGCCGACTGCCTTAGTGAAGGATTCACTGGAAGAAACAGAAATGGGGAAATGAACAGATAAGCCCTATTCTCACATTCTTCCAATGTAGGCTAGTTCCCCCACATTAACAAAGTAATAGTTTTCAAAACTGCTCTTTTAACTGCGGGATTTCTTATTGAAAACAATCTTATTACTACGTGGAAAGGCAGTGCTGACCCAATTAAAACGAGAATGAAGAGCCTGTGGCCATGCACCCTGGCATTCCCACTTAGAAATACCCGGCCCAAAGAACAAAGTTAAAACTCCATAGTACTCAAGGCTCTTTCACAATCTCTCCTTAGTCTCTACATTTGGGTTTATCTCCACTCCCGCTTCTCTTTCATAGCTTTTAAAAAGCAGCTGCATTGAGGTACAAAAGAGTTTATTATGGATAATTAACTACACACATTCTAACTATACCATTTAATGATTAATTTATACCCATAAGCTATTGTCACAATCAAACTAGGAAACATATCCATCACCCCAAAAATATTTCCTCTCCCTCTATCATCTACCTTCCATTCCCAGAAAGTCATTCATCTAACTTCAGCCACTATAGATGAATTGACCCTTTCTAGAATTTTCCATACATATCTTCATTTAGCATGTACTCAGTTTTGCCTGGTGTGGTTCTTTTGCCAACCAGTGTTAAGATTCATTTGTGTTGCTGCATGCATCAATTATGTATTCTTTTAGTGGGGGATAATATTCCATTGTATAAACGTATCTTATTTTTCTTCTGCATTCATCTGTTGACGGGCACAGTGGGATTATCTAGAGATGTGAATCATTAAAATAAACCTATATGTGCCTTTATATTTAAAATAGATTTTTAGGGCCGGCCGAGTGGCGCAGTGGTTAAGCGCTGGCCTGGGAAGCCAGCGGGCCCCGGTTCGGTCCCACATATGAGGGCCAGTGACACTGCCCTCAAAAAAAAAAAAAAAAATCATTCTAAAATAGATTTTTATTTTTATTTATTTTTAATTTTTTTTTTTTTTTTTAGAATAGCATGTAATGGAATCGTACTTTATATTTTTTGTATTTGTTCTTTGTTCCCTTTTTTCTCTTCCTTCATTGGGCTTATTTTTAAATCCCATTTTATGCCTTTTGTTATAACTCTTTGTTGTATTATTTTAGTAGCTGCTTTAGTGTTTATAGCATATAACTATATTACAGTTTATCTTCAAGTGATATTATGCCACTTCATGTATATGGGATAAGAACTCCATATCAGTATACTTTGATTTTTCTCCTCCCAGCCTTTGTGTACTTGTTATATATTTTATTTCAACATATATTAAAGTACCTAATACATTTTAATAATTTTTACTTTAAACACTTGACTAGCTCTTATATCTCTTAAATAGATTTTAGTAATAAGAAAATAAGTCCTGCTTGACCGACTTCCTTGTGTATATATTTTTATTCTGCAGGCATGCTGGTGATGAATTCTTTCAGCTTTCGTATGTCTGAAAACATCTATTTCCTTTCCCCTGGGCAAAAAGAATTCCTAGATTGACAGTTTTTTTTTTTTTTTTTTTTTTTTTTTTTTTTTTGGTCAGTATCACTGGCCCTCGCATGTAGGACCGAACCGGGGCCGCTGGCTTCCTAGGCCAGCGCTTAACCACCGCGCCACTCGGCCGGCCCTTAGACTGACAGTTTTTAAAATTTGTGTTTGTTATTATTTATTTAACCTTTCCACGCTTTCAATATGTTGCTTCACTATCTTCTGGCTCATAGTTTTGGATGAGAAATACGAAACACGTTCTTATCCTCATCTTTGTGCCGCTTTATGAAGGTGTCTTTCCCCCCCACTTCTGGTTGCTTTTAAGATATATATATATATTCCTTAGTTTAAAGGAGTCTGATTATGATGTGTAGTTTTCTTGTATACAAGAAATGTATACAAGGTGTATAGAACTACCAACATAATATACCTATCTGATTTATTAAAGCTATTGCAGACTCAAATATAAATGCACTAATGTACTGTATCATATTATACACCATAAAATATTTGCTTGGCAATCCAGAAGGAACTGGAGAAATATGTTGGTTGACAGATATAGAGAAGTAGTTGGTAAGGGCATGATCTACCAGCACTATGGCAAAATAAGTGGGAGGAGGTATTTGATCACAAAAAAGGAACTGAGCCTATTATACCAATCTCTCTGCTCAGTCCTGCAACACTTGGCTAATCATGTCAAATCACTCAGATTACTCTTCCTATTTAGCTGTATTCTGAACTGTAACTATAGATATTTACGTGTATCATTCTTTTGTTCTATGATTTAAGTTTCTTTTGTTTTTCTCCAATTCTTCAGGTAAAAAAAATAGAATCCTCTGTTCCTCTAACTCCCTACCACCCATAATCCATTTTGGGTTCTAAGAATCACTTTTCCATAGCACTGTAGGCAATTCCGATGTATCCAGGTTGGAAAGAAGCGCTTGGAAACATTGCCTGAGACTGGCACCTTAATGAGCACATGGTACAGCAGGACATACAGCAGTCTTCTGGGAACTTATCCTCCAGGAAAAGTGAGACTGGGTTTCGGTTTCCGATTAAGTCAAAATTAAGCTGTTGCTCGTTTTTCATGCCTTTTTTCCTATGCATCTATCATTGTTACTTTGTTCTGTGGGGGATGATGGATGTCTGTAATACTGGAGCATTTCAGTTTGAAAACCTTCTAGATATGAGAGAGACAACATGAGTATGTTAGAGATAACACTTCCTAGGAGCTTTGAGTCCCAGTCACGGGTATACAACTGAGATTGGAAAAGGAGAATTACACAGTGTAATAAGTTACTGATTTCATGTTGCTGTAATTGCTCACTAAATTGAACTACTCCTTGCCCACATGATTCCAAGGCTTATTTCTTCGGTACAGTGATAGAGTGGGCAGCGTTCAAGCTAGCAGATCTGTAGTTTTACTATAGATTGCTTTCTCCTCAGAGAAGAGCTTATGTCCCTTATCGCTGAAATCTCTATGTTCTGGCCTGCGAGGCTTCCTTTTCATGTCTGTCAGTAGGAAAGTTGTAATGGAGGGCAGATTCTGCTACTTGAATCCAATTAAAATTTCCCAGTGTAAGTCCAACGTATGACAGCTTGGATTCCCAACAGCCTATGAAGACATTTTGGGCCACCAGGTTAATTCTCAGGCAAGTGGAACTATTGTGTAAAATTCTCTGTCCATCACTCTTCCTCCCAGCTGGAATGTGGATGCGGTGGCTGGAACTCCAGCAGTTGTTTTGAACGTTGCAGAAAATGACCACGGCAGGACTGTAATGAACTGGGTTTCTTACAACTCTGTGAAACACATATAAGCCCTGGGTTGCTCATCTCTGACTGTGTTTTATGAAATATAAAGTCTTATCTTGTCGTCACTGGGGGGTTGGGAGGGGCGTGTTGCAGGGGAGGTTTCAGCGGGGAGATGCCCAACGTAAAAAAGGAGCCCACATGAGGAGGAACCAGCAGCTTTAGTCACCAAAAGCTATCCTATATAGTGGATTTAGGGAGGAGTGCACGGGGGCAGGGAAGGCAGTCAGCGCATGCTCCCTCCTGCAAATGCAAGTCATGATTACATAAGGGCCAGGGTAACCGGAGCCAAGGCACCTGCACAGTAAGGTCCGGGGTCCTGTCCCTAACACCAGCCTGCACAAGTTTGGACATGTTCTATCCCCATCATATATGGTTAGGCCACTGCTAGCTTGAGTTTATTTTTGGATATATCTGAACCAAATCTTAACTGATGCCCTGGATTTACCATGTCACTTTGCCTTTTGTCAATTCTTAGGTCTTTAAAAGGAAAATGATAATTTAATACGTTTAAATTTCTGATTGTCAAACTATTGGTGATCAATGTGCCAATTTGGGCTATTCTTATACTATTGTAATTATTGTTGGATTCAGTTCAGCTGCCTTCACTGATGCCATCATCCATATGTTTCCACGTAAGGATTATTCTGCTTTGCATTTCCGAGCAGAGATGTGTTGGGGTAGGAACAAGTCTCAGATCAACACACAGAAGAGGGATATGAGCTCTACAAAAGTATCTCAGGACAAAGGGCTGGCGTGGGGGTGGCCAGTCATTCTTCTTTTCTAAGAGACCCTAATGGTGGGGGGAAGGGAAATGGAATAATTATAGGTCACATAACTTGTCAGCGGCCTCACTGGATTTCTGATACCTCATTTATTCTCCCAGGTTCAAAGCTGATTCTAAGCATGGCTCCCAAGCCCTTTGGTGATGAAGAGGGTAGAACTAGTGGTGATAGCTATGGTATCAGATCTTATGGCAGCCTTTTCTAGAATCCTAACACCTTGAATGCTGTGAACTGCCTAGTTAGTCTTTCATTTACATCTGGGAAACTGTTACTACAAAAAATGGCCAAGTAAACAGCATTGGACAGTGTAGCAAGTATTGAACACATCATGTAGCCCAGAATCTGAGTGTGGCAGTTTAGTGCAGAGGCAATAGCGATCCAGAGGATATAAATGTACAGGCTGAGCTATCAGTGACCTGTGACCTCATAGTGGTGCCTTGGCCAGAGCTGTGGGCTAAATTACAGTACATGATTAATAAAAGGAACTCTGTGCTGGAAAGTGGGAAACCATGTTCCAGCACTTTCTATTTCATTATCTTATGATAGAACTTTAACATTCCTTAACATCACTAAATGTTGCTTTCCTCATCTGCAGGTTGACTATGTCATACTAGTTACAACCGAAGTCCATTTTCTCGCTAAAACTACATTTCTGGCACAGCAAGTTTTGATAAGGATTTAGTTTCTGCTTTATGTCCACATTGGAAAACACGAGTTGTTAATTCCGTATAAACAGTCTAATCTTGTATATACAGCCAGGCTGGGATATCCATCCCCGGGACATGTTCTGAGAGACTTAGCATGGCTACCCTATAGAAGGAGCTAGCTCAAGGCTTCACATGTAAGACCTCGGAGGGGAAGCCACAAGTATCATAAATCACCTGCATTTTGACCTTATGAGAGAAGGAGGATGAAAAGCAAACTAAAGTGACTCTTCAGGTCAGGAGGCATTACTGAGTCATTTTCTGCAACAGCTCTCAGAAATTACAGAGCTGCTGTTGTACTAAAGCACAGTTTCTAGCAGAATGTCGAGAGATTTAAAATGGAAATGTATACCAGTCATTATGAATGAGCAGCAGCTATGCCAAAATCACTAACAGCACATTTTTCTTGAGCTGTCAGTAGTAACAGTCACCAACATTGATTTTATTTGTCTTCAGATGATTTCTATGTTAATAAAATTTTATTATTAGCTAGTAAATGGGTTAAATGCCATAGGCAACGGGAAGTCATTTGTATCTATTCTGTATCTCAACGACAAGTGGGTCAACATCCTTGTTTTTCTTTCCTGAGCCTATGGAGCAACAATCTATGTGATCCATTTAAAGGTTACTTGCGATTTTTCTTTTTCTCAGTAAACAACAGGCAATGGGTAGGTCTCACGATTTATTCACAACTTATTTTTTTGTTGTTGCATTTTATCAATGATTTGAATTAAGACCACGGAGAATCTATTCATAGAATGCATACTAGAAATTTGATAAATATTCTTAAAGTGCTGCTATTGGTCACCAGTAGACTTAAAATAAATGGTGGGCAAGAGGTACAGGGAAAGATTTAGGTCATGAGTTTTTACCTGTAATTTTTAAGATTTAGTGCAGGATATTTTTTTTTCCAGGTAAAACTGTACTGCTTTAGTAATGTTTATTTGTTTGCTTACTTATTTGTTTATTTCTTTTAGTTGTCCTCCAGGAAGTACAACGACATATCTTCAATTTGGTTTCCAAAACTGAGAGTAGATATATTTTGTCTTTTTCACTACAGCATTTTGTGTTATTTATAGTTACTATTATCTTCAAAGTAAAAAATGATTTCTATTTTGTTTTAGTGCTCTGGATATGATTTTATTTGGCTTTTCTTGAAATTCGGTATGTATCTTGGGAATCCAAAGCAAGTTTGGGGGAAAATGAAAGAAATAGACATATTTTCTTTTTTCAAGCACTTTGCAAACTTATGGAGATCTATCTATTATCTATCTATCTATCTATCTATCTATCTTCTATCATCTATGTATGTATGTATGTATGTATGTAAGTATATGTGCATCTTAGATAAATATGGACCAAAAGAGAAAAATATACATACTGGCCAAAAGAGACGTAATAATAAAAACTTATATTTCAGGGTCCTAATTGCACCACTTATTAGCTGTGTAAGCATGAGATAGTTACTTTGTTTCTAGGTTTTCCCCTTTGTAAACAGGAATTCTGTTCAGTATGTATTTTATGGGATGACTGGGAGGACTAAATAAAATAGGATGTAAAACATCTAGGAGAGTGGTTGACTATAAATTTTCTCTATTAATGATAATTATTACCCATAATCTATATCTGAGATGAGAGGAATTTGGGTTAAAAGATAACAAAAATTACTTTGATAGCCATGAGAGGCTTCATGGAAAAAGCATATTCAGATTTTGATTCTCAAGTACTAGATGATAGAACAGAGTCTCCTGCCTAGCATGAGTGACAAGAATGAAGAAAGAAACACCAGCAAAGGCCAAGGGGGCATTGTAGACATCACTACACCTG
The DNA here is from genome assembly GCA_033961575.1 of Aselliscus stoliczkanus. Lineage (NCBI taxonomy): Eukaryota > Metazoa > Chordata > Mammalia > Chiroptera > Hipposideridae > Aselliscus > Aselliscus stoliczkanus. The sequence goes on from CM066727.1 coordinate 10,948,646, forward strand.
CATCATGGATATCTACCTAAGTCATATGAGGTGACCCTGAGGTGACCACGGAAAAGAACCCTTAAGGTAACAAGCACAGCCAATCACATTCCCAGGATCCTATAACCCTTCCAGGGTCAGTAGGGGTCACACAGTAAATTCCTCATGAATCATACCTCTCCCAGATTAATGGACATTGACTCGTTCCAAGTACATATGTCTATAACTTCTGCCTTTCAAGAGATTCTCCCCAGGAGGAAAGCTGACCAGTACTTTCCTTGTCTCCCTGGCTTGAGTGAGCTCCCTTACTACGTGTTCATTAACGTTCTTTGGTAGCTAGTTGGTCTTCTCTGTGTAAGAGTGCTGAGCACAATGCATTGGATTCTTCAATTTATGTTTTGTTTTCCCCATAAATTGCAATCTCCATGAAATCAGGATATTTTGTCCCCATAGGGCACACTGAGCACATAGTTAATTCTTAATATGTGTGTAAAAACAAGGGTCTTGGGCAGGCCAAATGGCTCAGTTGGTTAAGAGCTCGCTCAAGAGTGCAAGCTGAGCTCTGAGCAACAGCGGTTCGAGGCCAGCCCAAACTGAGTTGCCGTTGAGCTGCCAACAGGTGGCAGGATGGCTCAGCTAAAAAAAACAACAACAAGGGTCTTCACTTTTTTATCATTTACACTGGGATTACATTACTGCATAAATGCTAAGATCCCTTAACTTAACAGTCTAATAAGATATGAGTCACAGTCATAACATTTCTTGAATTAATGTAGACATTATTTTGGCTATACTTTTCAAAAATGCGATTGCGGCTAGAATCTGTGTTCTCGCGACACGGCTTATTATAATAAAAAGTATGAAAAAAATTCACTATTAGATTTAAGAAGACGGGCACAATGAGAAACTTTTAAATTGTTTTCTGTCTCAGATTCCAAGAACATGTGTTTTGTTTCTTTAATACAGCTGATATTTGAAGCTAATTCCACAGATATGAATAATACACATCATTTTCTGTATTATTCACAGGAAACACAAAATGTCCCGTAGTATCCAGAAGTAGACTAAGGGAAATTCCACTAATTATCCTAAAGGGTAAGTACTTGCTTCTTATTTATTGGGTTTATTTTATGTTACATATGTACATTTTGCATAAAGGCTTGAATCTTAACTTGGAGACATGTCTGTGATTAATACCAAAACAGAAGTTTATGTTAGCCTTCAGAAAGTATTTAAGCCTTATTTGTACAGAAAATCTCCCAGAAAATAAGCCTTATTTCTACAGAAAATAAAATAGGAAATATTTTTACTCAAATATATTACGTTAGGTGTTTAAAAATAACATCAATGTGCTTTTTAAACAATGTGTTCTTTATTGCGTTTTTTTTGTTTTGTTTTGTTTTTTTGAGGGCAGTGTCACTGGCCCTCATATGTGGGACCGAACCGGGGTCACTGGCTTCCCAAGCCAGCGCTTAACCACTGCGCCACTCGGCCAGACCCTTAACAATGTGTTCTTTAAAAAAATTTAAATGTTACATTACATAATGCCCCTATGTATATAAGTGCAGTCTAATATTTTGCAAATAGGACATAATCGATGAATTTTAAAGTGTATTTTAACACTTTAGAGCAGCACTGTCCAATAGAAATATGATGAGGGCCACAAATAATTTCAGATGTTTTAGTAACTACATTTAAAAAACATAAAAGTAACCAGATGAAATAGTACATTATCAGTCCAATGTGTAATCAATCAAAAATTATTGAAGAGCTGTCATACATTTATTTTTTTTATATTAACTCATTGAAACCCACTGTGTATTTTATCCTTACACTACATTTCAGTTCAGAAAAGCCACATTTCAAGGGTTTGATAATACATTGGCTACCATATGCAACTCTACAGTACACTACTGTATATATCTATATAGTAGAGATACTGTAGTATATACAGTGGAAGAAACTGGAATGCAATTTTTTTCCAGATTTATTGAGACATAAATGATGTATAACACTGTATAAGTTTAAGATGCACAATGTGATGATTTAATATATTGTGGAATGATTACTAGAATAGGGTTAGTTTATATTTTCATCACCTCACATAATTACCATTGTGTGTGTGCGTGTATGCGTGCGAGGGCATGTGTTGAGAACATTTAAGATCTACAATCTTAACAAATTTCATATTTATAATACAGTATTGTTAAGTATACAAGTATTTACCACACTGTACATTAGATCCCCAGACTTATTCGTCTTATAACTGGAAGTTTGTATCCTCTGAGCAATTTCTGTCCATCGTCCTGCCTCCTCAGCTTCTAGCAGCCACTATTGTACTTTCTGTTTCTACAAGTTCAGCTTTTTTATGCCACATAATGATATTTTTTACTTCTATTTCCTGTTTTTTTAGCTTTATTTTTACTATTCAATTGTAACAGTACCTTGTATGTTTTGGATATTAGCCCTTTGTCAAATAAATATTTGCAAATATTTTAATTTAAAATTTAAAACAGATTATTCAGTTTGATTACTGGAAAACTTAAATATCCAAGAAACAACTTCAGCATGTGAATGCATTTTTCAACTGTAAATTTTGTGAAATCGAGAATTCCCAATGAAAATTTCATAACCAAATTGAGATGTGTTATAGATATAAAATATACATTTAATACATACAATAAAAAGAATTTAATACTTCATTATACTTTCTGTAATAATTATATCTTGAAAGGATTGTATTTTGGATCTATTGGGTTAAATAAAATGTGTTAGTACACGACAGCTCCACCTGGAGCTGGGCTGTGCGAGCCTCCGTGATGGTGTGGGCTGCAGCCCCTGCTGCAGTGGGCTGCCATAGGCTACAGTGAGTGGCCGGCAGCCAGCGTGAGCTGCCAATAGCCGCGGTGAGCGACCATCCAGAGGCCGGCGACCGATCTGCCTCATCCGGGAAGAACGCAATGATGATACCAACATGGGCCACTGAAGCAACATCCTCCGCAACTAGACTGAAGAACAAAAGGACAGCAACTTGTCTGTTCCCCTTCCCTGATTCCTCAACGCTGTTTCCCTACCCTAATTCCCCAATAAAATGTTAAAAAAAGAAAAAAAAATATGTTAGTACAATAAATTTCTTTTTTAATGAATGTGGCTTCTAAGGTATAAGATATCTAAAATTGTATATGTGGCTCACATTAGAGTTCTATTGGACAGCTCTGGCATAGGGCATTATTATTCTTTTCATATATACTCATTATATCAACAAGCTATGATATACTTTATAGAGGAAAGGGTGGTTTTTCCAAGATAGAATTATCTTCAAAGGGGACTAATTCAAGGCACTATTTTGTGGGAAACTATTCAGTAAAATGGAAATTCAAAACAACACAAAAAAACAATTTATATAATGCCATGTATGTAAAGCAGTGCCATATAAATAACATAAAGAAAAATCAGGTTACTATTACTGATTAATGCTTACAAAACAGTTAAGCAGTAGAATGAGAAGTAACTGCTAACCAGTGAAACTTTTTTTTTTTTTTTTTTGAGGGCAGTGTCACTGGCCCTCACATGTGGGACCCGAACCGGGGCCGCTGGACTTCCAAGCCAGCACCTAACCACCGTGCCACTCGGCCAGCCCTGAAGACTTCTGAGGAAAGAAAATAAGTCATGATAATATATCAGTGATCAAAGCACCTTCTAGCCACGGTATTATTAAAATGCTCCTTGCCTACTTATCTTTTATTTTCAAAGGCAAAAAGAAACCCCTACAAAAACATACTATTTTAAAGATAACTTATAGGTTTCAATATGTAACCACCTAGTCTGAAAATGTTGCTTTGATGTCAAATATAATGTAAGAAATATCAACGATCAATGTTTCTTAAAAATGATCCAAATCCTTTTATGTGGAAGGCTTTGCAGTAGGCATGGTGGAAAATAAAAAGAAAAGTAGGACTTCTGGAAGACAGAGACAATTAAAGCCAAAATAATTTACATGACGTCTTGGAGATGTTTGTGTATTGGAAAATGTTTTTAGCTAGAAAAATTAAAGAATTTATAGTGGTACTTACTCTTTTGTTAGGTCTCGCTTTTTGCATAAACATAGTCTATATCTGCAAGGTAATTTTAAAAAATTAAACATATTATCATATTTAATAGGTGAGGTTATTTAACGCTTTAATCAGTGAGTGGAGCTCCCCTAAAGACGCTTTCACGCAGCCACTGAAGTCCTCCTTTTTGTAATTTACATATCTGTGTGAGCCCTGGTTTTCTTCAATTGCAAAACCTGAAATGACATTTCACAACGGATTGGTGCAGGAGCCGATATGAGGATCCAGCTGTGTGCAATCAAAGGAGACATTAGAAACATAGTTTTTAAAGTAAAACAATGTCATTCTGTTGATTTTTTTTTTTTTTTTGGTTTGTAACACATTGTTAACAAATATGTATCATTTATGTTACTGTAATGAATTCATCTTTATTATTTTAACACAAATAGTTATTTTAAAGTTTTCTGTTTTAATTTCTAACAGTATATATTGATGGATATAGTCCACATCAATATAAACTCTTTGAGATTTTTAATAATCTGTTTAAGTGTACAGCAGTTCTGGGACCAACATGTTTCCAAATTGCTGCTTTAAATAACCCCGCTTTTATTATATAATTACCAGGGAGAGTGCACCATGAAGGATGGTGCACTGTTCAGATCTCCCTTTGAGATAATTTGCTGTAAGAAGGTGGATGATAGACAGACAGACTCTAACTGGGGCCCACCTTTGCATCTGTCACAGCATTCATGCCAAGATGAAACCTCCCTGGGCCAGGAAGCAGATGTCCAATGTGGGGTTCCATTAACCAGTACTCTGGTTAATGTGCTCTGGGCCCTTGCTAAGATCTTCTCAAAGCTGAACTACAGCCTGAACCCCTCAGCTTCCTTCCTTTCTCCTCTCCATTCACAAGTGTCAGGCCTGTGTGGAGGCCTGAAGTTTCTCTCACCCACCCCTGCCTCCTCTCCCCTCTAGTCTTCACAGGCATGTCTCCCAGTAAACCTCTTACATATCGACTTCCATCTTGATTCCTGCCACTTGAAGAAGGGAAGCTATATAATAATTAATGACTTCACAATAATTTTATGTCCTAGGAGTACAATCTCATTTGTGTGATGTAACTCTGTTCTCAACTTTTGCCTTTCAGGACTTTTTGCATATTTATGTGGAATATGGGTTTGAAAGTAGGAAATATTTCATTTCTCATGTAATATAGTATATTTACTTTGTATCCAACCTCTGCCCCAAAACACTATCATGTTATTTTGCTTCGGTGTGCTAGTTTTCATGTTGTTTTGTTTTTACTTATTTTTTTGTCTTTGTTTTAGGGTTTTTGAGATGCATCTTTAGGAGTGGCCACTGCAGAAAGAATAGATGGTGGAAGAGCAAGAGGACCCTAGAGAGATAATTTGCATGCTTCTTTTTCCAGTTCGACACAGATAACTCTTTTTTACAGAATTAATACATTTGAATTTCATAAAAGATTTCATTTGAAGGTGTGCAAGTGCTAAAAAGTAAATGAATAAAACCACTGCCTGAATTTTATATACTTAAGAAATATATAATGTTGGTCTTTGTTTCCTGAGGCAATGTTAGCAAGTCAAACATATAGTGATACTCAATTTAACTCTATTACAATTTTATTAATAGAAGAGTGTGTATTATATCCATTGTCCTTGTGGCCTGAAAATGAAATATTCTCATATTGGAATAACAATGTTACCTTAAGTGAGACCTAATGCACAAATAGAAGAGAACTTTCTCAATGTCTGAAAGAAGTGAAAGAAATAATTTCAGTGTTGCTTGATACGATTTTCAAAATCATTTGGTATTTCTTCTTAGAAGGCAGTGTGTCAGTTGAACAATACCAGAAATCAAAGGATAAATACAGGGATAAGTGGCAATTCATCAAACTGAATTAAAATTCAATACACTGACTACATTTAAAAATGCACAAAGCAACTGATTTTTCTTTTCCATTGTCTTTGATGAATACATCTAAAATTTACTTTTAAACTTAAAATTTTTATGGGAATTTTGATCCATTTAGAAACATGTGTAGACAATTTACCGGAAATACAATGAGCAAGGGGCCCTTAGGTGATGGTCTTATTCATACACAACGTGCATGTACAACTTCCAGCTATGTTTTTACATTGTATAAAAATGAGGTCATTCAGTTGCTCTTTGATATTATAAAGACACCAACCAGCAGTGATTCATACTCAGTCAATGATCAAGAACAACACAAAGCAAGTAAAAGAGAAAAGTAAAAGATTACAACCTACACACATAAAAAGAAGATAGCATGTTTACTGGCTATTGTTTGCGGTTCAAAGCCACTGCCTGATAATACAGCAACCTATTTCTAGGTATCTGCAACAAAGAATCATGCACCATTGAAAAAAAAAAAAAGGAGAGAAAAAAACAGATTCTAGAATGCTGTAGGTATCTGTTGTTACAGTGTGCATCCACGGAACGTTAAGTGAATATGTGGCACATCTGGCCTTTGTGGAGTGAGAGCTTTCATGCTCACCAAGTCATAATAAGAATAGATGGGGCAGCAGCAATTGTCATGAAAAGGGATGAATGGGTATTGTTGTCACACTGCCTGCCTGTCTGTCCTCATGATCTGTCTTCCATAAAGACAGATCATTACTTCAATATTATGCTTACTTTATGTATCCCCGCTTGGCTCCAAAAGATGGTTGGTTAGTCAAAGATGGGTAAGATTCCTCAAGGGAGGAACAACCTAAGCCAGACACAGCCGCATGCCATGGGAGGAATCATATAGAGGAAAAAGGGGCGTGGATCCCTTGCTTCAGATTCTGGCAGCTTGCATGTGAAATGACCTACTCATGTGATAATATCTGTCCTCCATTCTAATCAGTAAGCCTCTGGCAGAGGAAGTTCCTGCCTCTTAAGAGGTTCATTGACAATACCTTCAGTAACGGCAGCTTGCAGGTGTGAGAGATTGGGCCCTGAGCTAAATTCTTGGGTGTGAGACTCACAGACCATGGAAGCTACATTGATCTTTTCTTTTTTATTTTATTTTATTTTATTTATTTTTTTTTATTTTATTAGTTTTCGGTGTACAACACAATGCAATAGTTATACTCTTTACCCCCCAAAGTGAAAACCCCCCACCCCCCATATCATACATATCCATCACAACTCCCCTGACACCCCTCCACAGTATACTCCACATCCCGTGACCACCCACATATTCAGTTGCAGTTGGCGTACAATACTATACAACATCAGCTTCAGGTGTACAGTGCAGTGATCAAGCCTCTACTCCATCCATGAAGTGGTCTCCCTAACAAGACATGTGACTATCTGACATGCCACAAAATTTTTACAACATTATTATATTCCCTGAACCGTGTTTCATATCCCTGTGGCAATATTGTAGTTGTCTATTTATGCTGTCTAATCCCTTCCCCTTGCCCCCATCCCCACCCCCCTTCCAACTAGCAACGCTCAGTTTTTCCTCTACATCTATGAGTCTGTTTACTTCGATCGTTCACTCAGTTCTTCAGACTCCACACACAAGTGAGATCACATGGTACCTGTCCTTCTCCAACTGACTTATTTCTCACAACATAATAGTCTCTTCACAACATTATCAATTACATTCCCAGAACTGCCCCCATAACCCTGCGCCAACATTTTAGTCCCACATACACTGTCCAAAACCTTCCCCCTCTCCCTCTTCCCCACTCCCTCCCAACCAGCAACCATCAGTTTTTCCTTTATATCTGCTTGATATGACATCAGTCTTCTTAAATTGTCTCTCGGGGTTAGCTTGTTTACCCCTTTCTTTTGTTTAAAAAAGTCCTTTTAACATTTCTTGCAATGCTGGCTTGGTGGTAATGAATTCCTTAAGCTTATTCTTTTCTGAGAAGCTCTTTATTTCTCCTTCAATTTTAAGTGATAGCCGTGCTGGATAGAGCAATCTTGGTTGTAGGCCTTTATTTTGTGTCACTTTGAGTATCTCCTGCCACTCCCTTCTGGCCTGCAGAGTTTCTGTAGACAAGTCAGCTGTTAGTCTAACAGGAGTTCCTTTGTATGTAACCTGCTGTCTTTCTCTTGCAGCCTCTAGGATTCTGTCTCTGTCTTTAACCTTTGCCATTTTAACTATGATGTGTCTTGGTGTGGACCTGTTTGGGTTCAGCTTGTTTGGAACCCTCTGCACTTCCTGGGCATGTATGTTGATTTCCTTTACCAGGGTAGGGAAGTTTTCAGTCATTATTTTTTCAAATACCTTTTCAACCCTTTGCTTCTTCTCTTCTCCTTCTGGTATCCCTATGATTCGAAGGTGGTTGCGCTTCATCTTGTCCCATAGGGCTCTTAAACTATTTTCATTGTTTATTCTTTGGTCTTTTTGCTGTGCCAACTGGGTGACTTCTGCTATTTTATCTTCCAAATCGCTGATCCGCTCCTCTGCTTCATCTACTCTACTGGTGATTCCTTCGAGTGTGTTCTTCATTTCAGTTATTGTATTCTTTAGTTCTAACAGGTTGTTTTTTATGGTTTCCCTATCCTTCTTTATGTCCTCTCTAAGTTCCTTAAACATTCTTATCATCAGTGTTCTAAACTGTGTCTCTGAAAGGTTGGATCCCTCTGTTTCATTTGGTTCCATTTCTGGAGGTTTCTTCTGATCTTTTACTTGTGACATGTTTCTTTGTTTCCCCATTCTGGCTGTCACTCTGGGATTGCTTTGATGTATTAGAGAGATCACCAGGAGAGCCCTGGCTGGATCACACAGGCACACAGCTCACGGCCCAACACTCCCAGGAAAACTCCCAGTTTCAGCCTGTCCCAATCAGCCGCTCGCAGACCAGGCCGAGCAGCCCGACAACCAATCACCAGCCTGGCAACTCTGCAAGCGCAGTGTGGAAAGCAGAGACCCAAGGCGGCTTGCGTGCTCCCGCGTCTCAGTGAGCAGCCTGTTGGAGCTGGATCACTCCCACTAGGCGTTTCCCTGGCAACACAGCACAAGCCGAGCGGAGGGTGGGGATCCGAGGTGGCTCGCGCACTCCCGGGTCTCAGTGAGCCACCCTAGGAGCCGGAGGGCACCGCCCTATGTTTCCCTGGCAACGCAGTATAAGCCGGGCGGAGGGTGGGGATCCAAGGCCGCAGGCGCGCGCGCATGCACGCACTTAGCCAATTCCACCAGACCAATTAGGTCTCAGAACTGATCCTTCATGGGAGGGCCCAAGCCCGACAAAATGGCGCCCTCCCTACACCACTCGCGTGCAAGCTCCGCACCACGGGAACAATAATCCAAAAACCTCCAGCCTTTGCACCAAAGGTGCTCAGCTCAGTCCGTCCCCGCAGGCTCCCGGCTCACACAGCCACTCCCTCCACCAGGAACCAGGTAAGTGCTCACCGGCGAGCAAGCCCGGGCGCCGGCCCCACTGATTCTCCAGCCGCTCTTAGCCTCACCGAGCAGACCCGACGTGGCCTCCTCTTTAAGTTCTTCATTTAGTGGTTCTGTTCCTCCAGTGTTCCGGGGACCTCCAGGGTTGAATGCTGTATAATTTGCTTGTAATTTTGGTGTGATACTGGGAGGCAGCACAGCGTCTGTCTATTGCGCCATTTTACCGGAAGTCTTCTCTCTGATCTTTTCTTATTTATAAGATGATAAAAGAAGCAGGCAGGCCCGATTCGGGGCTCTCAGTCCACAGGGCTGAAGTCCCCTGGCTGCAACTGCATTTTCTCTCTAATTTTGTGTCTCTCTCTTTCTTAAACTTTCACCTTCCTTTCTCCACTCCCACTCCTCGGTCATGCTGGACGCGACAGGGTGTGGCACACAAATATAGGAAAAAACCTTCAGCCATACTGCTAGTCAAATAAAGGCAGTTTAAAAGAACATTCCATCTTTTCAGGTGAGCAAAATGCACAACAATAATACTAAGTATTAATGAGGGTGTGAAGAAGGTGATATGAATACATTGCTATTGATTGTCTAAGTTTGGATGTCTTTTCCAAAAAAACATTTAAAAATTGGTATTGTAATTTTTAAAAAATGATCACTACTCGGGTCAGCTGAGTGACGCGGTGGTTAAGCACTGGCTTGGGAAGCCAGCTGCTCTGGTTCGGGTCCCCCATATGAGGGCCAGTGACGCTGCCCTCAAAAAAAAAAAAAATCAATACTATACTTTAATTTCTTTAAAGTGTCTTAAAAAAAACTCTAAGAAAAAATGGCTCAAATGCGTAAGTACAAAAATATTCATGTGGCACACATTAGATAGGAAAACACTGTACAACTTAAAGTTCTAAGAAGAGTCAGACTTTGGAGCACTGAATTTGGTTTTCTTTGTGGCATAAGCATTCTTCCTAAGTGTCTTATGATTTTTATATATTACTCCTGCAATTGTTTTCTTCCCCTTCCATCCCATTCACCATTCAACCCATTTTAATAATGGCTTCTGGCTTCACACCTTCCCCCAAACAGTCCTTCTAATGTCTCCATTGATAACTATTATTTGTCACATAAGCATTGTACCAGCGTGGTTGCCTATCCTGACCTCAGCTTTTCTCTCCAGCCTCTCATCTCAAACAGCCTCATCTCAATCTGACTTTCTTTCCTGCTGTCCACTCCAGGTTTTGTCTTTAAAAAGTTTCATTTGGGGTGGTTGGTTAGCTCAGGTGGTTAGAGCACAGGTTCATAGCACCAAGGTTGCTGGTTCGATTCCCACATGGACCAGTGAGCTTTGGCACAACTAGATTGAAAACAATGAGTTGACTTGGAACTGATGGGTACTGGAAGAACACACTGCTCCCCAATAAAGTTTTTTTTAAAAAAAGGGGGAATAGTAATATTTAAAAAAACAAATGTTCCTTTTCTATCCAGGTACATGTGTGCCTAGGTTTGACTTCCGTGGCTCTAACACCTCACATTTCCCACAGCTTTTTAGGGACTTTAGATGAAGAACGAGATCCTTACACCGATAGGGAAAGCCCTACCCGGCGTGATCCCCCCAGCTTCTCCAGTGCCTTCCAGTCACTCTCCTTTCCTCTCCCACACTGGCCTTCCTTCACTTTCTGGAACATGCTGTTTTCCTCCAACATGCAATATTTGCACACTCTAGTTCCTTCCTTAAAAAAGGTTTATTTTAGTATGCCTATTTGATTTATTACCTCCTTCTTTTGCTGTAGGTAGCAGCTAAATTCTGATTTATCTTCGATGCCTTCCTTGATCCTCCAAACTAGGCCATTTTTCTTGGTTACACTTTCTAGAAGAATCGTGTTTTCTGCTCCCCTTTGACATGCCTTTTGTAGCAAGTACCTCATTTTATAATTTTATAAAAAGCCATGCAATCATTTGATGACTATCTATTTAAATTATCTATGTGTTTCTCTAGATTAAATGTTATCCATATGATGATTATCTAATTAATATCTAACAAAAATGTAATTCTGGTGAGAATTGATACTTTGTTTTTGTCAGCATTTAAATCTTAGTGCCAAACACATGATAAGGGCACACAAATGTTTTTGAGCATCTTTTCTTTAGTTATAAAATATGACCTTTGTCCCACACACTAATGAAAATGAACTCTCAAAATACTCTTTTGGTAAATTGGAAATACTCTCAGTTATGGATATAAGGATTATTGTAATTAATTTTCATGATTATAGCTGGGAGCATTAAAAGAAAGAACCTAGAAATTGATATAAGTCTTGATAATTTTGTGAGTTTCCCCTGATTTTCCAAGTCCTAACTAAACCTAGTTTAAATGTAGGGTCACTCCTTAGCTAAGAAGATAAAAAATTATAAAAACCGTACAGTGTGATGGCAAGGTTTCTTAAAGAAACAAGAAACTAGTGTTAGCATGTACAAGAATGTTTGTATGTGCAAGTGTTTTGCATCATTTGCATCATGTGCGTGCAAGTGTTTTGCATCATCTAATTTCTTTTTGTCTTAATATTGCATTCTGGAATAGAACATTTTGTAAAAGTCATACCTCCCCTCTTTTTTTTTTCTTCTTTTAATTGTTGTTGTTGTTATCTTTTATTCCTATGGTACAATTTAAAAGCCAGCTAAGGAAGGAGGGGAGACACTTTAAGGCTATAGAGAAGTCCTCAAAAGAGAAAAAGATGAACGGAAAACTGATTTGTACTCATGAGTTTCAAATGGTTGGGAAATATAGTTAAAGTGCAGACATGATAGAATATGCATAAACAGATAACTTGCTAATTGGGAGGGGGGAGGGGATGAGGGAGAAGGGGAAGGGATTAGACAGCATAAATAGTTAACTACAGTATTATCACAGGGATATGAAAGACAGTTCGGGGAATATAATGTTGTTAAAATTTTGTGGGGTGTCAGATAGTCACATGTCTTGTTAGGGAGACCATTTCATGGATGGAGTAGAGGCTTGATCACTGCACTGTATACCTGAAGTTGATGTTGTATAATATTGTATGCCAACTGTAACTGAATATATAGATAGTCACGGGACGTGGATTATACTGTGGAAGGGAGGAGTCAAAGGAATTGTAATAGATATGTATGATATGGGGGGGAGGAGTGAGAGGGGAGAATTGGGGGAGGGGTTGTCACTTTGAGGGGTAAAAAGTACAACTATTGCACTTTGTTGTACACCTGAAGCTAATTAAAAATATACATAAAAAAAAGTATGTTCATATTAGCAGCAGTAGCTTTTTCAGCGTTTAGTGCATAGGTCTTCCTTTGATTTTCTGCATTTGAACATGCATAAATTACATTTCCGTTTGATCACTATCATGTTTTTACAATAAGTCTTCATGGACATCATCAGGTTCAGAAATTTAGAATCAGCCCTTGGGTAAAAATGATTATCCAAGCTACAATCCTCACTTGCTAGTTTTCACTGTTGCTCAGCTGGTCAAAACTAATGAAACCTTTTATAAACAGCTGACCACATGCATATAGAGAACTGGGAAATGCTCAGTCACTTGTAACATCTGAATGTTTATGCATCAAAAAAAAAAAAGTCCCAGGAAATATGTTGCCTTCATAGGGAGATTTTAACTTAAACAGGCTTTATAAACAGATGGGATCGTAGTTGCTTCTGCTTCAGGACACCGTGTCATTTTGTAGGTGTCACCGTGCCCCAGTAGCTTCTTCCCACTAGCCCACTCATGTCAGTCATTCACCTGCTGACACATCAGGGCTTCTTTCATTAGCTCCTAACTCCCTGACCTTGTATTGGGTGCACGTCGACAGGTAGTTCATAACCCTTCGCTGTCAGAATTAGCATTCATGATACTACTTAAACTGTGGTGAAAATTTAGAGTTCATTATTAAATGAGGCATATGTTACTACACGTATAACTGATTCGGTCTAGTTATTTTTAGTTTGACCTTTTCTGTATTCATCACATCAGTGTTGAAATAGACATTGAGGTACCCTTTAAAGTTAGTTACAAAAACTTCTTTGGCTGATATTTTACATGGATTTTTCCAGATTCTCAGTAGTTCCATAATAAATGTTAGACTTCAATGCTAGTTTAAATAAAACTGAAGTAAGCATAAATCCCCAGGATATTAATGATCTTTTTTCAACCCTGCAGTAGCTTCACTCTCCATGTATAGCTAGATTGGAAAGACCACACCTTCCTTTAGGTATTAAAAGTGACAAAACTAGAACTAAGAAGAACAATTTATATTATGGATTATTTTAAATTATTAATTCTTTCCTGACTCTCTCTACCCTTCTCTCATTAATCTAACATTAAAAGAAAATATCAAACCCAAAGAGATAGATAATATTCAGCACACTATGCTACAAATTTTCCTTCATAACTACAGCTAAAACACATCTTAATATTTTAATTAGGAAATTTCAAAAGCATGATTCTTAGTAAGTATAACTGGATTAAGAAAACTTCTCCAAGGAACTGTGTCATCAGGGTGAAGTCTAAGGACCAGAGGAATAACAAACAATGAAAAGGGAGAAGGACACACAAGCACACGGTGGAGGAGAAAGACACAACAATTTAATAAAGATCAAAGCTGGCGATACAAATCTTAAAGGGTGTTTTTGGTCTTCCAAATGAAATTCATGAACGATGCTATTGAAAAAGTGCAGAATTTTGCAGTGATTTTGTTACTTCACAAGTTTTATTGGTTTACATACACTTATGGAAGGTTATATGTAGTAGAAGATGTATGCACTTAATTAACTACTTTTTTCCTTCTTTTACTATTGCAGTTTTAATATTACTGTGTGGATTTTATGCCTATTACCAAATGAACCCAAGGGTGATATCTGCAGCCCAGGGAAATTCAGACAGACCCAGGAAGTTTTTTTAGATGTTATAGGTGAATCCTTTACAAAATAAGCAGAGGGAGAGAATATACATATTTAATTAAAGTGTATTGGGGTGACAATGGTTAGTAAAGTTACATAGGTTTCAGGTGTACAATCCTGTAATACATCATCTATAGATCACATTGTGTGTTCACCACCCAGAGTCAGTTCTCCTTCCATCACCATATATTTGACCCCCGCTTTGTCTACCACCCCCGTCCCCTTTTAAAGGTGGCTTTTCCATCCTCTCACAATGAGTGGATGGCTGGCACTGGCTTTCTGAAGGAGGATCACAAGAGAAATATCACTAAGAGGTCTCTCCCATGCCTGTGCTTTGTGTTCACTTACAGTCACCAGTCAGCAGCATCTTACCTGATTTTGAACTTGTAACATTCTCTTGCATTTCAGATCATGCATTGTTCCTTAAGTTGGACACATGCATGAGACCAGGACTTACTAATTCCTCATCAATTCAGATGCTTAAAAGACACGGAGCTGAGAAAAAGAGTATTAGTAAGAGACACAATAAAACAGCAAGAACTGAGCTGCTCCTGTGAACCTGATTTGAGAGAGTGAAAGGGTTATCACAGAAGTAATTTAAATCTTTCTGCTTTTAGGGTATATATATTTTTTCTCACTCCTCAATTCTCCATTTGTATTTCTTTGAATACTCACTGTCTAATATTTCTTTTCGCATTATCTTTCCTATTCCTTCATGATGCGAATGTCCATAG
Source organism: Aselliscus stoliczkanus (assembly GCA_033961575.1). Taxonomy (NCBI): domain Eukaryota; kingdom Metazoa; phylum Chordata; class Mammalia; order Chiroptera; family Hipposideridae; genus Aselliscus; species Aselliscus stoliczkanus. Next base: position 10,963,718 of record CM066727.1, read on the forward strand.
ACTCACAGATACTTGAATCTAACAGGAATAGTTCCATCCTGCAGAACGCTGCACATTTGCAATTGTTGTATTTACTTACCCTCTTGGGAAGGTTATGTTTACTTCAAACTCTGGGTTCTCGGAGCATCCCTCTGCACAGGACACTGTGTTTTGGCATAACCCAAGAATTTACAGGTTGCACTGGGAATTGGCTAAGGTGTATTATAAGCATTTTAACTTTGCAAACTTCCAAAAGCAACTTCTGAAGTCTCAAGGTCAGCGCTCACAATATAGAGTAACACAGGTACCAAAAGGGTGGCGTGTATAATGTAGTTAACATACTAAAAACTAATAAGTTCTGAGATTGTTATCTAGGGAACTACTGTTTTAATAATTTCAGTAGAGACAGAATTACTTCTACACTGATGTTAAACTTCTCTCGGCCTTATCTGTACCTTTAGCCCATGATGACATGACGGAAATGTGCTTCTTGAATATGTATGAATAAAGTAAAAACATTTCATCCAAAAATTAAGAGTAATAAATGATGTATTTATATAGCTACCTTATATTCTCACTCCCCCTCCTATTTGCATTACCTGTATGTAATGTAAGGCCTGATGATAACTAATACTTCTTTTCATATTGAAATATGTAATATACTTTCACATTAAAATGTCATTTTAAAATATATTTTGACATCAGATTGGCATTTGTATATCATCAGACAGATTGTTAAGAATTCTGGCATTCCCTGTTTACACAACGCTTTAGAAAATTAATATTCAACACCTTTGTTTATTTCAAAAGTCACCACTTTTGAAGGTGGTTAAAGAAAGTGGTTAAGGAAGGTGGTTAAGGAAATTTTGCCAGAATTTCTAGCAATTTCCAAATTTGATATATGAGAAAGGTTTTGCATTCTTAAAATATGTTCTTCCTTGGACACTGATGTGGAAGCAACCTAAATGTCTAAATGTACATCCATGGATGAAAGGATAAAGAAAATATAGTAGAGCCATACAGTGGAATATTATTCAGCCTTAAAAATAAAGAAAGAAAGAAAAGAAAAAGGAAATCCTGTCATATACTAGACACGGATGAACCTTGTGGGCATTTTACTAAGTAAAATAAGCTAATCACAAAAATATTCTTGCTTTATAAATGAATTCTTACTTGAATAGATTGATCTGGCTCATAACTCCATTTAGTTTCTATGATAAGTTTAATTGAAATATCAAATTGCAAAAGTATGGCATAATATCAAAATGTGACACCCTGGCCTACAAATTCAGATCTTTGACAAACTTCACCAAATGTCAACACACACATACATTTTATTTTTTCTTTTAAAACCTAATTACTTCTATTACCTAACTAGAAACTTTATACTAAGTACCATTATCTTAGATTCTTTCTCTTCATTTAATCAGATTATAATTGTGAAAATGCTCAAGAGAGGAAAACGAATTACCAAAAAGTGTTGTAAACATTTAAAAATTATAATATAATATAAATTCAGATGCATAATAAACAAGTGAGAACAAATGGACAAATTTGCACATGTGCTGTGATTATTCTAGCTTATATGAATGACCTGAGAATACTGATAATATTAATACAGCTACTTATGTTTATTTTTAATACCTTTCTAGTTCCTTTTTTCTTGATTTGCTTTTTTGTGGGTAAAGTAACTTGATGGCTTTGCAAATATTTTGGCATAATTTGTGTGTATATTTGATGTAGAAAAGAACCGTTAAATAAAAATATAAAATGGGTTTTAATTCAGAGACCACATTTGACAAATGTGTGTTTCTGATTAGCTATATAATCATAGATAACTGATAACCATTATGATCTTTCCTGCCTCTCAAAGTAAAAATGGAATAATGGTAAACTTAAAGGGCTTTTATGAGGTTTACAGGAGATAATAATCACTTCTAACAAAAATTTGTTTTTGTTTCTTTTCTTTCCAAAAGTGAATATTTGATTTGATGATTTGGAACTCAGAAAATAGGTGCTTATATAAAATGTAGAATAAATATCACTACTTTTCATTCCAGATCTTCACATAGGCAATAGATGATAAAATAATTAATATTACAATACAGAACACTGTATAAAAACTATTACTGCTAGTACTGTCTAAAATCATTTCCAATCTATACATAGGACACTGGATATGTTATATATATATATATATATATATATATATATATATATATATATATAATTTGTTGGGGTTCTTTGTGTGGATCACTGTCTATATGATATAGTAGTGGATAAATATGAGTATTTATAAATCATTAATTTTACACATTTGCAAAAGAAAAGACACCAATTGAATTCTTTATGTTCAAATTTAATAATAATTTAAATAAAAACAGAGATCCCAGACTCTGATTCTTAACATATCCTCTTCTCACACATATTGCTGCTAACTCTAGGGTTTTGTGAGTCAAGAGCAAGCTATACATGAATTTGAAATTCTACCCATGAAGCAGTTTATCAGGTCTTATATCTAATAATCACAGCTCTTCTTCTTCTTCTTCTTCTTCTTCTTATTATTATTATTATTATTATTATTATTATATGCTTATTACTGACTCTTAAGTAATGTTAAATATTATCATTAATAATGCAAAGTAACAATGTGATACAATGTGAGTTGTGATGTAACCCTCTGCCAATATGAAACAATTTGGAGAATGGTTAAGATTGTGGAGTAGTAAGAGCCTGGGTCACTGAATGTATATTTAGTCCCCTAGGCCCTTCCTACAATGTCTACTCCCAGACTGTGTGTCACATGTGGAAACACACATAAACCTCTGTCATTCCAATGGCAAACGTCACTTCCCTTTGCTGTTCTGTATTCCAAAAATGACTACCTCTACTTCTGTCACCAAAATTCCTTTTCTATATTCAAGCAGTATATCAGTTAACTATTGCCGCCCCTCCCCCCAAAAAAACCAAACCCTAAATTCAATGCCTTAAAACAAACAAACAAAAACCAGTTCTTTATTCTCACTTATCTGTAAATTCGCAGGTCATTGCCTGATGGCTCTGCTCATCTAACTTTTGCCTCATTTAGGCTGTCCTCGGCTGGCTTTCCTATGGTCTTCCCATGGGGATGGTAGAGGCTATGAGAGCAAAACCAATTGTGCAAGTAAATTTCAAAAGTCTACTTTTGTCAGGTCCATTAGCATCCCATTTGTGTGTTACAGAAAATCATAAGGCTTGATCCATCATCCAGTGAATGAGACAGTTTCACCTCCCGTGGAATTTAGGGGAAAAAAGAGAACATTTCTGAGCTAATCCTTCTTCAGGGTCTTTATAGGTCAAGACTGAGAAGTGGTTAAATGTGTAACTTGTATGCAGTGAAGGATTTCAGAGCTCCAGGAATTTCCAAGAAGACCAGTGCTCTGACTCCTGTGTATCTAGGAGGAAAGAGGAGGCCCCACGCCAATTACATGACCTTAGCCAGACCCACTTGTCTCTCCCTGTACCTCTGCAGTACATCTTCTGTTTCACTATCCCAATCTGATTGAGACCACAAGATTCATTTCATTGAGTGCTTTGTTGAAAGATTCTCCAGGGGTCTCTTACATGTCTATACATCTTGTGTAGAGGTATTGATGGCATTTGTTATAGTCCATCTTTTCAAGGATGCTTATACGGCAAACGGCCTTGGCAGATAGATACTATGTTACTTTCTGAAGCACAGAGCAGATCCATTTACTGCCCAGCACAGAGTCCAGTGTAATAATGTCTTTTCCAGGGCAAAGACCAGGCAGGTTAACTTTTAGCCAAATATAAAAGATTTGGTTTCCTTGTTCTTGGTGTTTCTTATCTATGATACCAGCACTCTTCATGCGTAGCTTCCACCTGTGTCACTCTATGTCACTCCCACGGGACTTGTGGGACAAGAGAAACCAGCATGAACACAAAATGCCTGCTGCTTTCTGGACTGTGAGTAATAAAGCCTTTTGTTTCTGACACAGAAATTCAATGTCTTCTGCCAGCATCTATGAGACAGTGGCTGGCTAGCTTGTTAGCTTGCCAGCAGGGTAAAATTCCAAAGCCTTCACACTGCATGATCTCTTTTTATCTCAGTTTACTTTAATTACCAAGGTAAAAAAGGACTCACAGGCTATTGCTGATTTGCTCCTCCTTAACGCTCTCTACATATCCTTTTCTAACCAAGTTCCCATTCCTTCTGAGCTCTTAAAACACTTCTCCTATGTACTTAGACACGCTCCTTCTCAATAGCAAAATTCATTATAGTCTATGCGTTCTTTGCTTTCTTGTCCTACCTTGAGGACACAAGTTGTCTCAATTAGAAACTGACATTTTTCTCCTGTAATATGGAACTTGAAATAGGGTAAAGATGTCCCTGTCTCATTGTTGCTTCCATACAAATCTCTTTCCTCTCCCCTCTTTCCAGTCCAGAAGAAAACAAACAAACAACAACAACAACAACAACAAAACACATTAGCTATCTTTTAACAACAATTTAATTAAGCTATAATTTTATGGTATTTTAAGTGTACAAATCAATGACTTTTAGTAATCAGTTGGTAAATTTTCTGTGTTATGCAGCCATTTTCATAATCCAGCTTTAGAACCTTATAATCACTTCAGTAAGATCCCTCATGCTTGTTGATAGTTCATCTCCCCTACCCCAGCCTCAGTCAACCACTAATCTATTTTGTCTCTCTTTATTTGTCTTTTGTAGACATTTCTTATACATGGAATGAGAGACTATGTGATCTTTTCTCTCTGTGTTTTTACGTTTAGCAAAATTTTTTGAGGTTTATGATGCATGTTTCAGCATGTCAGTATTTCATTTATTTTTATTGGTGAATAGTATTCCATTCACCAGTGGATGGACATTTGTTTGTTTTCATATATGGGCTATTATAAGTAATTCTACTGACTACATTTGCTTTCAAGTCTTGTTGTGAACAAATGTCTTCATTTCTCAGGGGTAGAAACCTAGAAGTGGTATTGCTTGATAATACAGTGAGTTTATGTTTAATATTTTAAGAAACTGTCAAACTATGTTTCAACTTGACTGTATCATTTTCCATTCCCATAAGCAACTCATGAAAGCTCCATTTCTTCACATCAACATGTGTTATCTCTCTCTCTTGTTTAAGTATTATAGGTATGTTGTTGTGTCTGAAACTCTATCTTACTGTGTTTTTGTTACCTCTTCTGTTTGCACTCATCTTCTAATCCAACTTGCTTTCCCTCAATCTCTGTAGATTTTAGATTCTTATTCATTATAATTGTACTGAAAACTCTTTCTGCCATGATTCTTGGTGGTTGTAAAAAAACACTTAAATGCTATATTTTAAAGAATGTGATCTTCCAGTAAATAGACCTCCTTTTATCTAACAACTTAATTAATTCAGTTTCATGACTGTGACTTTTACATACTTCTTTCTATCCATGTCGGCTTCCCCTAAAAGGGCTCCAAATCTACTGTTTTTGAGCCCACCAAAAACTTTTCAGTGCCCCTCATCTCCTTCAGGTACTCATACTCCTCTTTAATTAGCTTTCATTCCACAGTTGATAATTTTCACCTGTATTTTGCAGTACCAATCCCCTTATCACAGCCATTGTTTTCTTTGTACTTAACCATTGTTAGAGCCTATTCTCTACCTTCTCCTGAAGTCAACTGTTGATAAAGAAAATCATAGTTCTGTTCATTGGCTTTCTTTAATTTCTTGACTATTAGCATCAAGTGAGCCCTTAGTGCTGGCTGGGAGGCATCCTACATTTCTTTGGGCCATTCATTAGCCTGCCATTCCCCATCTCCTCTCACTTCTTAACTCCAGCTGCTTTCTGCCCCATTGTCATTTCTAGCTGCTGATTTCACTTCTAGGGAGAGAAGCAATCACAAATGGCATTTCCTCACCATTTGTATGAACCATATACTCTGTGTTCCTCCCTATTGTCATGCCTGAAAAGTCTATATTCTTCTGCAAAACACAATTTTCACTTGAGCATGATATTCCCAGCCCTTTCACAAGGTTATGATTGCATCAATTTGTCATTCTTTTCATTATCACATCTCTTCCCTACCTTTAGTCAATGCCCTTAGCATATAATAACGCTATACATTCCCTCTTTAAAAACAAAACAAACAACAAAAGAAAACAAGCACAAACCTTGACGTACACCTTGCTCTAGCTACTGCCTTTTTACATGAACTTTCATTGAAAGAGTTATGCATACTCACTGACTGCAATACTCACTGACTTTTCTTTCTCTATTCTTGAACCCACTTCACAACTCTATGAAAAATGTGTATGTCAAGATCTCCAGGGACTTACACATTATTAATAGTCATGTCTGAGTTACTGCTGTGCTGGTAACATTTAACAATGCCTCTTAGGTGGGTGGGTGGGGGCAGAGGGAAGAAAGAATCTCTAATTCTACCAGTCTGCTGATTCCCATGGTCTAAATACTACAACCATAGCCAATTTCAAACTTCCAACATAATGCCAATGGACACAGGGAGTGAAGCAATGCTTATGTTTGGCTCTCATTTACTAGCAGAGTAGACTCTAACAGCCAATGGATTGGTCTTAATGGATGCTGCCTTATCTGCAGTAGATGATGCAACTAATCACTCGATACCTCTCAACTGGAAAACGACTGTTCTGATATCGCGCCTACATCGCGAGGTATGCTCCTTCTCAAGCTCTTTTGTGGAACATGTCCATACCCTTGACCTCAATGCTGCAGTTCCCTATTGCTCTGCCCTGATCTATCTCTACTTTGCCATCTGTTCTTTAACTTGAAAATCTCATTCTGGCCATTGAAATTAAATACTCTCTATGTATCCAAATATTCCACCCTGACTTCAACTCACAATGTCTGAATTCATATATCCAATCATGAATTCAATGTCTCCACCTGGACATATTTAAAACTAAACCTATCCAAAGCTAAATTCCAGGCATTCCTTCCTCAAACCTGCTCTAACTACATGTTTCTATTCTTTCAGTTGCTCTGTCTAAATGCCTGCGTATCATTCTTGACTCTTCTCTTTTTCACATCTACATTCCATTATTCTCATGCCCACATCAGCAATCCTGTCATCTTGGCTTTCAAAATATATTCAGAATCTATTGCATCTCGCCATGTCCATTACAACTCTCCTGCTCCATATTATCACATACATTATTTCCATTTCCCTTCCAGTCTCACTGCTTCCACCTTTCCCTCTATACTAAAAACAAAAACTATTCTAAAAATAGCAACTGAACCCAAAATCTTCTTTCGTTTTTTTTGTTTTTTGTTTTTTTTTTGTTTTTTGAGGGCAGTGTCACAGGCCCTCACATGTGGGACCAAACCAGGGCTGCTGGCCTCCCAAGCCAGCGCCTAACCACTGTGCCACTCAGACGGTCCTCCAAAGTCTTCTTTTGAATAAGATATGCTATTCTATCACTGTTCTGTTCACATTTTTACAATGGCTTTGCAGCTCATCAGAATGAAGTCTTTACAATGCCCTACACATTTCTGTGTGGATGGATCCTCCCTGTCTTGATAATCTACCTCGTTTGCCATCACTCTCTCCTCCACTCACTCAGCTACAATCATCCTGGTGCTTTGTTGCTCAAAGCTCTCCTTTCAGGGCCTGAAATGGTTTCCCTGATATCCACAAGTTTCACTCACTCACTTCTTTAAGATCTTTGCTCAAATGTCAAATTCTCAAGTGACACATTCCCTTACCACAATTTAAAATTGCCACAAATCCTTACCATAATACTTGTTACCTTCTAATATAGCACACATGAGCACACACACACACACACACACACACACACACACACAGACACACACACATCTATCTATCATCTTTTATGTATATCTCTTTATCATCTATTATTTATCTATCTATCTATCTATCTATCTATCTATCTATCTTTCTTTCTTTCTATCTGTATCTATCTATCATCTTTTTAAATTATCCTACCAGAATATAAGTTCTATGACATCAGGTTTTTGAAATTCTTTTGCTTATTGATGTATTCTGAGCATCTGGAAAAATGTGTGGGCATAATAACATGATATAAGAACTCATAAAAATTTTCTTGAAAGAATAAAAAAAAAATTTATCACTTATTAATCCCTAACTATTTCTCAAACACTGTGATAAATGTCATAGTCATGTTATCGTACATGACTCTCACAGATAAAGAACCCAGGGCACAGGATTGGGATTTAATTTTAGTTCTGTCTACCTACCCACAAGTGTATAATAAAAATGTGGTCTTTGACCTTACACAACTTTTTATATTAACTTATTCTCCAGTCCCATATAATTTTATCTATAATTCCAACTAAACATTTTTTTTTTTTAAATTTCTGAGCTTTACAGGCCCAAATATGAGAAATACATTGTCATGTAGTCTGGTCAATTTTCATCAAGTTCAATATGTTTGCCTCCCAAAAACTCCCCTGTACAGGCAAGAATAACTTTATTTTTGATTTACTATCACAGCAATTTAATATTTCAAAACCAAAGCATTGATTGGGATTCATGAGCCCATGTATCATAGAAAAGTTCATATTTGCTTAAACTTTTCATCTTTTAATTCAGAATGCTCTGTAATTGTCCTAGTCCACAATACCATGTTTCCTTTCTGAGAGGATTATCAATGTGGAATAATTTTCATTTTATTTCTTTTTAATTGGTAGATCTCTACAAACTTGATCTTGTTTTCATTAGCTTCTCTGTATGTGTGTAAGGGGCAGACATGTTGAGAGGAGGTAATGTTCAAGTTTACAAATCCCTACATTTCTGTGAAAATAGCATCATATAAATGCTATGGTTCCTTGAATCCAAGGTTAAACAAAGTTTAATGGGAAATATAGATTTCTGTTATTTTCGTGGCTTAAAAGTTATGGTTTTTAATTATAATCATTTATACTGTTGGGAAAAAAATACTTTAATAAAAAAAAAAGTTTTCGTTTTGTTTGTTTTTAATCATACATCTTTTAGTAGCCTATGTTACTTCCTGGGAGCAAAATAGGTCCTTAGAGGAGTGAATTGATTCTTTCAGGCTACTAAGATACAAGTTGGTAGCATGGCTGAGCATTGTATTAAGAGGCCAGAGGGGGAAACTGATATATAAATACCCGCAAAATGAAATAATATGGAAGAGATTATAGAGATGGCTGGAGAAAGTCTGAAAGTAAAAAGGGGAAATGTGAATGAGATATAGGACAAAGCAAATGTGATCTTTGTAACATATTTCTCTCTAATTCCCTTTTTGAATCTATGCTTTTTCTCTTTTTCCTAAGCACAGTGTTTGGCCATAATAGGATGGTACAAAATGTACTTCTAGAGAAATTGCCATTAACTAAGCCATACTCTGCAAAACCAAAAGCTAAAGATAAAGACAATAACATATGGACTTTTACAACAAATGCACTTAAATGATTATTGTTTAATATTCTGTACTTGTGAATGGACAAATGGGGAAAAATTCATGAGCAACAATGATATAAGCAGAGGTTATGAAAAGTGAAATAGATAATAAAAGATATGGCCAGAAGAAAATGCAGGAAATTGAACATGAGTCCACAGACTGTTGCATGGAGTGGGAAAGGAAAAATGACTTATTGGAATGTGGTGATTTGGCAAATGTTATTAAGCCACAAGTCAACATTTTGTATAAGATTATGGTGAACATTAATGTAGTATAATGTACATTTGTTTTAATTATATTTGGTGGATGGATTCATTGAGTCATGCTCCATACATACATCCTTTAACTCATAATTAATTAATTCTAAGTGTATTATTAAAAAATTCTATAAGGAAAGTACTTTGTGAGATATTGGAGAATGAGTGGAGAAGCAGAGAGGTTCTGGCCTCATATAAAGAAGCAAATAAGAGGATTTCAGATAACTACACAATTTATCAAGAAATGAATTATGTGTTGATATTGAGAGAAATCGGAGGGAATGCCACTTTAATTAGAATAGTCTGGGAAGCCATGAATACTGAATTTTTCTGTACCAATCTGCTTAAGCAAGGACTTATGATAAATGGTAACTCTAAGGTGACAAAATAGATAAAAATGAAAAAAAACTGATTTGGATCAATATTAATTCAAATGTCATAATTTTTATCTCCTCCCACTTGAAGTTGAATGGAGAGAATTGGACACCTGTATTCAAAACCACCTGTGAACTGTAAAAAATTACTCAGAACAATGACTAAAAGATACAAAATTCACTTGAGTATGTTTCTTAATAAGTTTTATACAGTATAAACTCATAAGTTTTTTTGTTTTATTTATTTATTTTTGAGGGCAGTGTCACTGGTCCTCATACGTGGGACCCGAACTGGGGCCGCTGGCTTCCCAAGCCAGCGCTTAATCACCGTGCCACTCGGCCGGCGACAAGTTGCTGTCTTTCTGTCCTTCAGTCTAGTTGTGGAGGACGTTGCTTCACTGGCCCATGTTGGTATCATCATTGCGCTCTTCCCGGATGAGGCACATCGGTCGCCGGCCTCTGGATGGTCGCTCACCGTGGCTATTGGCAGCTGACGCTGGCTGCCAGCCATTCCCTGTAGCCTATGGCAGCCCACTGCAGCAGGGGCTGCAGCCCACACCATCACCGGGTCTCGCACAGCCCAGCTCCAGGTGGAGCTGTTGTTAGCTGTAGAGGGCAGTGTCACTGGCCCTGATATGTGGGATCCGAAGCGGGGCTGCTGGCGTCCCAAACCAGCTCCCAACCAATGCTCCATTCAGCTGGACCTTGCCTTTCTTTTTATAGCTAAATGTCCCATTTTAATTCACATGAATGTTGTCTCTTCACTGTCTGAATTTTAAACTTATTGAGTTTTTAAATTACTTACTATGCATCTATAGTAAAGCCCCAAGCTTTCACTGTTGCTTGTGGCAAAAATTCTGTTAATGTTGCTGATGGTTTTAAAGATGAAATTGAAACCCCAGAGACATGTGTTGAACCTTGACCAAGAAAGGAAATAGGAGGGATGGGACTTAGAGATTCTAGGGTGTTTATTATGCAGATAGGCAATGAGAGTTACTGTCACTCTCTTATTAGGATTTATTTATTAGTATGAGGGAGCACTTTGAGGTTCATAGAAATTGAAAGAATGAGAGAAGGAAGTGGTTGTGGAAAGTTACACATTTGACTTGTTACAGGTGGTTACTGGGTGAATTGGAAAGTTTTGGCAAAGAGGATGCAGGCAGAAATGCAGAAATGTATTTTTTCAAAACATTTTTAAATTTAAAAGAATTGAAAAATATTTGGAACATCTGAGTTCATTTTGAGTAATGGCTATTGTTATGGTTTGGGCAACAGATGGTTGGAATAGGATGAGGAATCTACATGTCTAGGAAGTTGGTTTGTGATGAGATCAAATTCCTAGTTAAAAAGGAAGAAATGAATAAAAATCCAGAGTTAAACTGGAGAAGAGTAGAATCCTGAATCTAATAGGCTATCTGCAATCTAATCTTGAATACTGGTGTTAACAGTGGGAGAGTCCCAAATAAAACTTTTATATACCTGAGTTCTGGATATGTTAGATTTTTCAAAGATATGCTGACACTTAAACAAATCTCTATAGGTTGCTGGGTAGTCTTTTGTGTATTTTTTTTCTGTATATCACTTTTGTCCTCATCTCTTTGTTTCTGAGATTGGCAGTTCACAATGAACATGGATTAAATAAATTTCCTGATATTGTCCAAATAGCAATGGAAACACTGGCTTTTCTAGAGTTTTTTTGTTTCTTGGTTTTGTTTTCTGTAAAAGAGGCTAGTGAGTGCAACACACTGAGGTTATGTTTCATAGAAGGAGCACAATTTAAGTCAATATTGGTAGTTTGTGTGGTGGCACTGGGTGCTTTAAATTCTACTCTCTGTACCCTGTCTTTGTAAGTCTGCTTTTACTTTTAAAACTGATTATATCTGAGGCAGTTCTGTTGTCCATTTGGAGACAGATCTATATGTATTCCTGAGGACTGAACTGAGGTCTGTGGAAACCACACCTTCAATTCAAAGCATGATGCTTTTTGTGACAAGTTCTTTGAAGTCTTCCTTCAATCTTTCTTTAAAAAGAACAAAAGTTCAAACACACTTTTTATTTTTCCTATTCAGAATGGAGATTAAAAGTTTCCCTGATCATAAAATGGGGTTAGGAGAAAAAATTATTATTTTTTTCCTAATGACTTTGGTTTCTCTTTGAAGTCCAGCTTCTAGACAAGTCACATCAAAATCAAAGAATTCATAAGCAAATTCAGAAAAGCTCAGATTGGAAATGCTGGGATAAGTCAGTTTTCTACCTCTGAGCTTATAACAATTTATAAAATCATGAAGGGGCTTAAAATGTTAATTATCAATAAATGAATTACATATTTTGATATTAACATTATTAAATACATATTTTAGACATGAAAATATTTGGCTGAATAAAAATAGATTATCACATAAATTTAAAGCCTTTGATTCTTGGCTTCTCCTATTTCCACTAAAGCTTGTTGATGGGAGTCAAACTCTTCTACTTCTAGACAGCATGGAAATTAGAGATAGAAACCAGCTTTTCTTAACAATTCTAATGCCAAGTTGTTCCATCATCTCAGTATTAATTAGTTTGCTGATTTTTGATCATTCTAATCCAGGAATTAATCTTATTAAAATTATAACATGTATAATGTAAGGTTTACAACAGTTTTTTAGAAGATGTTATTAACCTTTTAACACATGAGAAAATCTAGTGCATCAATGATCGGAAAGAAAAGTTCAAAGTCTTGGAGTGAATTATTGGAATTTGAACCAAAGCCAGTTTAACTCAAATGCTCATACTGTGTTCATAATATGATAACTTTTTCAAGCACCTTTAATTTTGTCTATTCTTCCAGTTTCCTCAACCTAACACTGGCATTTTTTTTTTTGTAATTTAGCAAAAAAAACCTTAAAGTTAAGTTCAAAAATTAAAGTTAAAATATGGCAAAAAACGCTTTAAGAATAGTGATATAAAGATCTGTGAAGTCTATACTTTCATAAAAGCAATGACAACCTGGGCAAAAATTGTCAAACTTAACATTTTTGGAACTTGATTATATAACTAAAGGCTTGCAACAGTTCTTAGACAATGTTTTCAAGAAAAGCTGGTAAATCTGGGTAAGAAATTCAGCTCTGTGACATTTTTGTTTGACTTATTCTTGTCCCCTTCTACCCCCAGGCTCTGTGGCTGCCTTGAAAACCAGCATCCTAGGGAGCATAATAGCCATCAAAACCAGTAGCCTAGGAAGTATGATAGCTGTTAAACCAGCAGCCTACAAGCCCCTGGACAGGTCAGAATGTTTTTGGAGTTCCCCCAAAGGTCCAATCCCTTGAACTTCATCACTATTTAACCTGTCTCACAGCTCCCTGAAAAAGCCCCATCACAGGCCTTTTCTTTCTTTGTTTTGACTCAGAGGTCACTAAATCAGGAAATCCCAATCCCCAGGGGATGTGTCAAAAAAACAGCGGGAGTAGCTTAATAGTGCAGTGCCTGAGGCAGCATCACCAGCTGGAACAAACACAAGCTGGTCCAAATCCTAAAGGGGATACCTTGGAAATGAAATGCCCACAGAAGGATTTGAAGTTTCAACACCATGGGAGGATAGATAAGGCCATAAGGCCGTGCGCATGTGCAGGGCTGTGCGCATTTTCAGGATAGAGCACGGCTTTCCTCTCAGGAACACCACCGCTGCTCACCTTTGACTGATCAAGCAGAAAGTGATAGCTGAGAAAGAGTTGTGAACTGCCTGCCTGAGCACGGAAGACGTGATCCAACACACAAAGAACCCCTCTGCCAACAGTGGAGACTTACTGGTTACAGGGATTTAAAAGAAGCTAAGTCCAATCATTAATAGGTATGTTAACTGAGTAGTGACTTCAGTAGTCATCCTTAAACAAACGTACACTTTACATAATTAGTTCAGGCGAGGCAATAAACAAACAAATAACAAAAACAAATAGTAAAAAGATTTGACACTGAGATAGGGTTAAATATGATTTCCAGAATTGTCATTTTATATTGCTTAAAAGTGCAGCTTTCAACAACAAACAAACAAACATGAGAACTTCAAAGAAATAGGAAAGGACTGTCCTAGCACAGGGGGAAAATGCAGTCAATAAAAATTAAAACTGAGGAAAACTCAGATGTTGGATTTGCTAGACTTTAAACCAGATACTCAAAGCCAGCTACTATATATGCATTCAAAAATTAAAGTTAACCACATCTAAATAATTAAATTAAGTAGAAAACAATGTCATGCCACATAGAGAATATCTACACAGAGATAAAAATCATATGAAAAATAGAAATTTTGGAGTTGAAAAATATAATTAAACTGACTAAAAAAAAGAATTAGAGAACTTCAACCTATGTCAGTTTATGTTGTTTCAGTCTGAGAAACTGCAAAAAAAAAAAAAAAAAAGCATAAGAATCTGCATAAGAGAACTAGAAAGCCAAAAGGGAAAATAAATGAACTTACTCTTAAAAATGTGGAGTATGATTAAGTGTATGTACAATCATAATGGGGGTCTCAGAGGGAAAAGAGAGAGAAAAAGAAGTGAATATTTAAATAAACAGTGATCCAAAACTTCTTAAATTTAATGGAAGACATTAATCTACATAACCAGAAAACTTAACAAGCTCCAAGTAGAGAAACTCGGAGATCCATAACTAGCCACATCGTAAACTATCAAAAGCAAAATAACAAAGAGAGATGCTTGAAAGCAGCTCTTGAAAGCAGGAAGTGAAGAACAAACGGCTTCTCAAAAAGTATCCCCAGTAATATAAAGTGATGTATCATCAGACACTGTGGATGCCAGGGACAGTGGGAAAACATTGAAAGTGCTGAAAGAAAAAGACTATCCACTGAAACTTTCATAAAGAGCAAAATTGTCTGTCAAAAAGGAAGAGTAATTAAGAGATTTCCAGTGTAATAAAAATAAAACTGAGAGAATTTGTTGCTAAAAGATCTGCCTTACAAGAAAGAATAAAGGAAGCCCTTCAAGCTGAACTGAAAAGATATAATTGAAAAGTTAGTAATTCAAATTCACATGAAAGAATGGGCATGGTTAAAGATCATTATATAGGTAAACATAAAATGTAGTATAAACATATTTTGTAACTCTTTATTTCTTCCATCTGATTTAAAAGACATGTGCCTAAAGGAGTAATTATAAAACTGTTCTGATGTGCTTATAATATATACACGCATAAAGATGTAATTTGTATGTCAATCACAGAACAAAGGCAGAGAAGGAAATGAAGCTATTTTGGGCAAAGTTTTCATATATTATTAAAATTTACTTAATAGTAACCCAACTAGATTATTTTAAAACATGATGTTTTTAATCCCAACAACAACTACTAAAAAAGTAACTCCAAAGAATGTATTAAAAGAAACAATGGTTCTAAAATGGAACATTGGAAATTTTCTATTTAATATAAAATAGGGCAGTAATGGAGGAATAAATATATAAAAATGAAAAATTCAACAAAAAAAAGGGCAGATTTTAACCATACCTTAACAGCAAATACATTTAAAAAAGGGATTAAAAAATTCCAATAGAAAATCAGCGATTGGTAGAATGATAAAAAAAAAAAAAATGCTCCAAGCATATGACAGATATGAGACATGCTTTTATTCAAGGACATCAATAGCTTAAAAGTAAAAGGATGGAGAAAAGATTAACCACACAAACAGTAATGAAAAGAGAACATGAGTAACTGTCAATATCAGACAAATAGACTTTAATACAAAAATTGTTACTAGAGATAAAGAAGGGCATTTTATAATAATTAAAGGTCAATTTATCATGAAGTTGTAATAATTACAGACATATATTCATCTATCAACACAATCTCTAAATTTACAAATCAAAACCTGAAAGAATTGGAAAAAGAAATAGACAATTCAATAAAAATAATTAGTGAATTCAATGCCCTTCTTCCAATAATGGATAGAATAACTAGACAAAGATAATAATGAAGGAAATAGAAGACTTGAACAACACTATCAACTAATTTGACATAATGGATATCTCTAACACATCAACCAACAAGAGAATACACATTGATCTCAAAATTATATGAAACATATAGACTCCAGGATAGACCATATGTTGACGGTACAACATGCTTAAATAATTGTACAAAAATTGAAATTATGCAAAGTATGTTCTCTGACAAAAAGCTAATTAAATAAAAAATCTATAACAAAAAGAAATTCAGGAAACTCATAAATATGTGGAAATTAACAACACAACACGTTCCTTGATAAATTAACACTTTCCAGAGGCTAGTGGGGGTGGGATTAGGGAGTGACTGCTAATGGGTATTAGGTTTCTGTTTTGGTTGACAAAAGTATTCTAAAATTAAATAGTAATTATGATTGCACAACTTTGTGAATATTCTAAAAACAAAACCACTGAATTATACATACCAATAAGCTGAATTTTATGGTATGTAAACTATATGTCAATAAGATAGATGATGAGATGATAGATGATAGATAGATAGATAGATAGATAGATAGATAGATAGATAGACTGACATTTATGAACTATGTAATTCTGAAATTCAACTTGTCTGAAATTTGGTTTCTTCAGCTGTAAAGTAGGAACATTAACTCCTTTTAACTGAGATATTTAAGAATCATAATAGTTAAAAATCTATGCAAGTATGCTCTGCAAGTTGTGTCACCTCCCTACAAAAAACTTAAGCTATTATTATGTTTGACTGTCCTACCAAATAGCTGCTGTCATGTTCTCACTTGCTACTTAAATTTCTTAAGGGGAGAGTTATATGCATGTATCTTTATTTATCTTGGGAAAATTTAAATTTGTTTTGTTTGGGTTTTTCCATAAAACTGAAAGTAATATTTGTGTCAGGTCTTTGTGAATTGATATCCTGATTAATAGATATTGATTAAGTTTCTATCTTAGCGAATATATAAGTACTGGACTCCTTGGAGGCTATAAATAAGCAAAAAATATTCTTTCTGAGTTTAAATATAAAATGTTGCATGCATACATATATCTGTGTACATATATTTGTACACACCCATCTAGATATAAATGAAGAGGACAAAACAAGTACCATGATATTCAAAAACTTATATATGTAGTTTATGTGAAAATTCTTACAAATATTTAAGAGCTCTTTTTTTGGAAAACTATATACAGAGCCACTTTATGACTTCATAAAATTCCTAATTTTCAAATCCATTTGATTAGAAAGCAATAATTTGATGATACTAAGTACTGATAATTATATAGATCATTGAGGAATCATAAACTCTATCGGTGAGCAGAGGGTTTTGCACAGCAGCTTTGAAAAAACAATTTTGCTTTATCCGTGCAACTTGCTGATGCATGACCTGTGATGCTCTAAGTCCATTTCTTGTTAGATACCCTGAATAAACTCTTCATAATAACATCAATAATTACATGTACAAGATTTTTTTTAGCAACATTATTTATATAACAAAATATTAATAAACTACCTAAATGGATATCAAACATTGGGCTCATATTAGTGGTGTGGGAAACAGACAAAACTGAACTGTCATAATTCTCATTCTCATAAAAAAGGAAGCATTTTGGAGGTCAGAGTGGTGCTATATTAGAGTAGAAGAGAGTAGCGCCTTGGTATGAAACAAATAATCCAATTACACAATGGGCAAAGGACCTGAACAGACATTTCTCCAAAGAGGATAGACAGATGGCCAATAGACATATAAATATTTCACAATGTAAGCGTCTCTCAGAAAGTAAGTGGCTGGATGTATGAAGCTGATAATAACGGTTCCTTCTACATTCAGGTACCGCTGTGTTGACTATCATCAAATCTCTTAATCTTTTATCAGGAATTAGTGGGGGGCTTGAAAGGTGATGGGCAAATAGAATGCTGCATGTGTGGAAATGGCTCTCAGGAGGCTTTCTCAAGCGAAGCTTGTAGGTTGGCAATTGCCATAGTCCTGATTGTCTAGACTGGGTTCGGCAAACTGCGGCTTGCAAGCCACATGTGGCTCTTTGGGTATGTTCCATCTCAAAAGTTTGCTGACCCCTGGAAAAGCCCATCTTGTCCGTCACAACAATTTAAAAATTATTTGAGAGCCATACATATATTTTGACCTAATCACCATTATGTGAATAATATCCATTAAAACTTTATAAATGAAACGATGATAGTTTTACTTCCATGTTCAATTTTACTTCAGAGCCACATGTATGTATACAAAGAGTCGCATGTGGCTTGTGAGCCGCAGTTTGCGGACCCATGGCAGCTCTTCCATCTCAAAAGTTTGCCAACCCCTGATCTAGACCTCCGCAATTTTGTACACCTAAACTTTCTTCATTGGTCTTCAGGGAGCTCCAATTACTCATTGCTTCTCCATCTCAAAATTAATTCAACTGGAAAAGTTGAATTCAGTCTTCCTTAAGTAAGGTTCATTTATTTCTAAATTCCACTTGTCAGAAGAATGGGCTCTTTATTTATTATTCAACTAATTAACTGTTATAACAAAAGCACTACACCATTCTTAGAAATGCAATAGTGAGATTTCCTCTAATGCAATCTCAGAACTATGCTTCTTGAATATATGCTCCTTCATCTGGATACAAGTCTTTCAAAAGACACCTCTCCCACACACTGCTGCAGACAGGTTCTCAGGTGCATTACTTACAACAATTATTCTGCAACTCTTTGTTCATTGTTTATTTGAATTATATTTAATACAGAGGCTCTGAACAATGCTCTTGCTTTTAAGGTATATATAACTTACATTATCTGAATACAGCATAGTTTATGCCACTGGGAATTCTTTGTTCTATAAAATTTTGTATTTTTTTAATGTGAGAATAAAACAAACCAAAACTATTTTCTTACCAAAGTATGAAATATATATATATATATATATATATATATATATATATATATATATATATAATTTATTTTCTTAAAATTAAATAAACAGGTTTTGAAGAATGAATTTGGGGTTCTCTGTTTTGTCTGACTTCTTAGGGCCTTTCATATGAGTTTATTTTGAAGCAATACAATCTTTAACCTCATTTGCTCTGTTCACCTTGTCTCGTAAATACACCTAACTACGTGACTCTACTTGTCCCATAACATGTCTGCATAGATGTGACATTTCTTAATCTCTTTGCCCCACAGCAAATTTTGGAGCATAGAAAAATAAATGGGATACCGTTTAGAAATGATTCTGTTGTGATTGTATGCACACCCTATGAAAGCAGAAGAGTATATTTTCACACATTCTTTGAGCTACCTGTCAAACTTAATTTGTGTCAATTATACTTCTGTGGATATAGACTTTCAAGGTGGAGAATCATAGAGCACATTTCAGTTTTTCAGTACTTAACTTTTCTTCAAGGAAACGCATTTTTCTGGCTTATTTGCTTTCTAACTGCTGAAAGTTGTCTTACTTATCCATGCACTATATGAATACAAATGTAGCTTTTTAACATATACTAGTAATACCCAATACCTTACTTATCCTTCTAGCCTCTTTTGTCGAGTGCTCAAAAGGATGGTTTTTGTTTTCATTCTTGTTTTGTTTTGTTTCTTTCTCAGTATAAAATCACTAATTCTAAAAAGAAGCAGGATTTTTGAGAAGGATGAGATATCACTTTCTACCAAAAACGCTTGATAAGAACTCCTCACATTTGAGATTGGGAAAAGAAAAAGCATTATTTTTTTCATCTGAAGTATCACCCATTCACCATGTGTCAAAATAGACCGCTGCTGTCTGCATCAGTCAATTTTTTGGAGCCATCTGCGCACACCGTGGGATACAGTAGAGCCAGAATGGGCACTGCAGGTGCTTGAGAAAATGCCAGAAGTGGTCTTAGTCAAGATAATTCATTGGCTGGTAGAATTCTCTGGCTTAAAGTAGATAGAGATTGAAAACTAAGAAAAGTTGCCCTTTGAAAGAGTGTAGCATCTCCCTGAGTTCTTGTATTCATCCTTTGGCCTATCGGATTTGCATCTCTCTTCAAAGTGCCAATAACAGCATGTTCTATCTTGATAAAAATCATTTGTATTTGATGGGAAGAACTAAATATCCTTCTGCAAATGAACATCCTATGTTTCTCTGACTAAATTGACTATATAATAGAGCAAAGCAAATGGTGGGGAAAAGCACATCCTATCTCTTTTAGGCTTGCTGCCTGGTTTGACAAAGTGCAATATGTTTCCTTCTAGTTTTTCAATATATGCATTTATTTTTAGAACTGCTTAAAGAATCATCAATGTAAACTAATTAAATATGTTATTAGTAGGAAAACTCCTGTATATTGGTTATCATAATCATTTAGCCTCAGTTTAATCCTGGATTTTAGTGATACAGCATTTCTGAAAGTAAATATGTCAACATGGTTAAACAGTTTTCCCCATAATTAATTATTCCAGATTATTTAGTAGCTTAGAAGTACAGTAATACCTTGGTTTGCGAGCATAATTCATTCCAGAAACAAACTACTCATATTGTAAGACATTGCTTGTTTACCACTTTAAAATACATCAGGAATGTTTGCTCATCTTGAGGAACATTCACAAACCAAGTTACTCGCAATCCAAGGTTTTTTGTATATCTTAGTTTAATCAATTTACATTAAACAAGTTCAACAAGTAGTATCATGACAATCTCAACAGTAAGCATGATTATTTTCCTGGCATGATAAAAGTAGATAAACTATTTCTGAGCTCAATGACATATATTATATCATATGATCTCATGCATTAATTTGTTAAGTGATTGGCTGTCCCTTACTCTTTTTGGAATAAGACTTTTGTTATTGCTTGTTTTGTTTTTGTTTTCTTCAGTATTTGTTATTTCTCTATAGTGCTTTGGGAACAAAAAGGGATGCATGTATAAAATATACATTATTCTCTAGATTTTACTACCTATTGCAGGTGAATAATCTAGAAAAATACATTGAAAATATTACAGAAGTTTTCAAGAAATAAATATGAATTCATATTTAATATTATATATTTATAATATAGGTTATTATTTCTATATAAGAAAGGGGAGATCATTTCTAGCAAAGAAAATGTGGGGTGATTTTCTTCAGTTAATGGACAATTTCTTAGAACTTTCATTCCAATAAAAATAGTATACATTTAATGTTAAATGTGTGATTTCTCATAGGTTTTTGTGATAATTTACATAAGGTGTTTGGTATTAGTTGAAGAGTTATATAAATTAGTAGATATTTGATTTTTTTCCAAGTCCTTGTATAAGTGAATTTAATTTGCATATTATACATGTTTATATTATACATCACATAATATAATATATAATATAATATATAGTATCTGTGTGTTGTGTGTGGGTGTGTGTGTACGTGTGTATCAACCACTATTTAGAAACATAATTTGCATAGAATCCTGATCACCTTATTTTTCCTTGTAAGTAGATCTTGTTTGGAAAAATATATCATTTCAATGTGCTTCACTACTGAAAATGTTTTGCAATATTCTGAGCCAAGAATAAGCAAGGTTTGAATGATCTATTCAACTTCATCAGGCTCATCTATTTCAGAAAACATTGCTACATTTCTATTGTTGGCAATTGCTATCTACTCCTAAACTAACAAACTCACAGATATTAAAGAGATGACCTTTCTCACCCAATTGCTCTAATTAATAAAAATGGCAACACATTGGCTTTGAGGAGTGAATATTTTTTTCTTTATATACATTCTATTTGGGCCTTGGCAGAGGGTATGATATCTCAGTTTTGATAATTTGGAAGTAGTAATATCTACAATGATGATATCAATATTTTTATCACATTTGATGTGGAAAAATTTCTATCAAAACAATGGTAAAGGTGATCATTGGGTGTAAGTATTTATGATTGGTGGATTGAATAATAGTTCTCTAAAATTCTTATTTACCCAGAACCTCAGAACATGGACTTATTTGGAAATAGGATCTTCGCAGATATGATTAAGGTAAGAATTAATGTGGGTCGTAAATCCAATGTAAGTACTCTTATAACAGAGAAAAGGACACAGAAACAAAGAGAAAACTATGTGAAGAGAGAGGTAGAGATTAAAGCAATGTAGCTATAAACCAAGGTATCCCAAGGATAATGGGACAACCAGGAGCCAGGAAGAGGGAAGGGTTTTTCCCGGAAGGATTCTTTCCTCTGCCAATACCTTGATTTCACACTTCCAGCCTTCACAGCTGTGAGAGAATACATTTCTGTTCTTGTAGCCACCAAATTGTGGCAATTTGATACATAGCCCTAGAAAACTAAGACAGTGACAGAGCACAATTTTAGGCACATTTGGCATTGTATAGGTTTCAATATACTGGTGTCTGAGTTCAATCATCTTTTATGGGTGAACTACATATTAATACTTCCATCTACAGCTTCACCTGTGGGATGAGTTCAGTATCTCCACCCACTGTCCAGGAGAACATGCTTCCATCAATCATCTCCTTGCTTTCACTGAGTTTTCCTGTCTATAGGACCAATCCCTTTAACTATGGCATCCCCTAAGATGGAAAAGAAGTCCCAAATCTATGTCTTGACTCCATGTTGCTGTCCAGCTAGTATTTCCTCTCTGTGCTCCTTTTATATAAAATTCTGTCTAGCTACTGTCTATAATTTGCTTCTTCCCATTTTCTCTTGAGCCATGCCAGTGGCTAAAGTAGATAAATGTTGCCCACACCACACCACCAAAACATGTTTTTCTGTGGTTGTTTTTGTTTTGGTTTGTTTGTTTGTTTTTTGGGGGAGGGCATGGAGGATAACCACCACATTATCAATTTAATTGATAAATTCTCAATACTTATCTTTTGCCCCCTTAACACCATTTAATGAATTTGAATATCATTTTCAATACCTTCCTCACTTTGTTTTATGAAACCACACTCTCCATTTTCTTTTTACTTTACTATTTTCTTTTCACTGCCCTGAAATCTCATTTTCCTGACCTCTAAATGGTGGAGTGCCTATAACTTCAGCCCTCATACCTCTTTTGTGATTACCTTTTTTTTTCATGGTAATTCCACTTAGTCTCAAGTCTTTCAAATATTTCCTGTGTGCTAATATCTCTGAATTTGAATATCTAGTGTAACTAGAATGCACTATAAATGAATAACCAAATAAGTGAGTAACAAATGAGTTCTTGGAATATAATCCATCTAAAACATTATAATTAATATTGAGACTACAAATTTAGTTTCCTAACTAATAAGCACATAAACAAATGTTTTGCTATAACTCATTAACTTGTTACACTCATGCATGGAGATTGCTATAAGGAAAAGAAATCAAACATAGTCATAGGATTCCATGGGTCTTACATAATGTATGTAATCATGGCAGACTGCAGAATTCTTTTCTTCCCACTCAGTGAGAAAACTTAATTTTTTAGGGGGTTTACAGTGCAAACTGTTATAGCAGCACATTTCCCACTCTTCTGGAATGTAAGCATGACAGGTGACTAAGACCAAGGAAATAGCTAAACTCTATGTATAAAGGGGGAAAAAAAGTCCTTTCTCTTTTCCTCCTCCGTTATGCTGAAGTGAATATAGATACAATAACTCAAGGATCGGTATCCATCGTAGCCCGAGAGACGGCCTTGAGGGTGAAGGTCATGGTGGCTCACCAAAAAGAAAGAAGGATCCTGTGTCTCTGAGAACTTCATGGAATCACCATATGAGCCTTGAATCACTTTCCTGCCTGGGATGTTGATGTAACTGTCTATAACTCTCCCTTACTATAATCCAAACTTAACCTTAACTGGTACTTTTTGTATTTGAAAGTCAAGTGCTTAAATTAAAAGAACCTAAAAGCTGGACTTGGCTAAATAAAGAATTTGGGGCATTGGGGGAAGTGATGACATATTTTACAATGTTGCAAATCTGGAAAGCTTTACCAATCTGTGATAAAACATTTTCCAGGTCACTTGCTGTACCTCGGAAGTCTTGCTATACACTTATCGCTAAGAGCAATAATTGAAGAAATAATGAAATTTGGTGTATGTTTGCACTTCTTTATCAGTAAAGACCTATGAGACAGATAAAATCAGATTGAAGCCAGAAGGTCTTCAAACAGAGATGGATAAGTTAAGAGAACCTTACTCATAGCATGTAAACTAAGTGGACTGAATATTCTATAATTTGGGATTCTGGAGGCTGAAAAGTTATCTGTTTCTTCTGTTCCTTAAAAATGCTATGACTGGTGAAGGTAAAATCACAGCCTTGAGAAAATATGAGTTACACCCAATCACATAAAGATCATAGGAGTTTTAAGAAAGAAAGTGTTGGCTCTTCATCCAAATCTATTGTTTTAAAAGTCTTAATATATTAATAGCTACACTTTTTTTGAGGACTAGATTGGTAAGGAGAATATAAGGGCAAGTAATACAAAATGTGATGTTCAAGCTTAAAACCTGTGAGACGATAGAGCAAATATACTTATAATTTTGATGCTTCTGCAGAATGAGAGTTTTTGGAGCCAATTTTACTGAAACTTAGGGCCTAGGTTCCCTGACACTTAATTTATAACTGATTAACCAATGAAGGCTCCAGAAAGATTTATTTCCTTACAGGAATATTTCAGGAGAGTAGAAGACCTGGCACTGTGACACACTATGGATAACAAAGCTGGAGACACTGGCCTTATCATTGTTTAGGAGACATTTACTTAACAATCCAACATATTACAGTAAAAACTCAGGATTGTTTCCATGTGTTTTCAAGGAGACTGTCTCAGGGAGGGGGGGAGGACAACTGCTCTTTCTCTTATATAAACACCTAGGTTCATTTGATTACGGCTCTTTGCCGACAGTAAAGAACCTGTACATGAGTGTGACAGTTACCTTTCATTGCCTCAGGGGAAGAATTTAGGCACAGAGAAAACACATAGTTATTATTTGTGTTAAGTAAATAATAACCTACTCGGTACCAGAAACTTGTGTGTACATTCTAGACAATATCAATAAATAAAGATACGAAAAACTGAAAACCAGTATCTTACAAAAGGTTTTACTATCAAATCTGCCTGTGGAATTTATAGCAGCAAACATACTACTAACTGGTTAGGTTTTTGAGGGAACTATAAAGCCAAAGAAACCACAGCCTCTACTGAAACAGACCAAAATTATTAAATATTTAATAGAGCGCGAGATCTCCTAATTTCAATTCACAAGAAGTTCTCTGGTGAAGCTGTAAAACCTCCATGTGGCATGTACTCTCCAGTGCCCAATGTAGATGTGAGCACAGAGACTAGAGGACACTCAAATCCTTCCCAATAAATAGAAGGAGAGGCTGCAAAATGGGCTCACAAATTACCTCATTTTGCTTCTGGTTCATGGTGTCTCTACTACTCCTACACAGTGACTTAATTTGTAAGGACTGCTGTGTTTTCAATTTTTTCTCTCCACATGGGTGTTTTTCCTATGGCTATTATCTGTGCTCTCCATTTCATGAGGTACAGATTTTACAGGGTGTTTCACCACAAATAGCAGTACTGAGACCTGATAGATAGATTCTGATTTCACCCAGAGATTCGGGAATTTGTGCTAGATACAGTAATTGGTTATTTTTTCTCCCTCTCAGGAAAGAGGATTGTCTGCTCTTGTATAGATTAGTGGATATTTGTCAGTATTTATTCAGCCAAAGGAGTAAATTAGGGAAATAGTACTAGTTACTTTTTTCTTTCTCCATTACTTAGTTTCCTTTCCACTAAAAGAAAGCTGATTATGTTTGAGGCAGGACTAAGGATTATGTTTATATGTCCCAGACTTCTTTAAAGATAAGTATAACTATGTAATTAAGTACCAATCAATAAGACACCGACAGAAGTGTTTTGTGGAGATCTGTGAGGACTGCTTAATAGGAAGGGATAAACCATTTTTCTCCCTTCATCATTAATGAGATAAAGAAAAGGTGATCGGAATGAACATATAGTAGGAAAAAAAGACCATGGGCTTTAAAAACAAAAAATATTCCAGGAGCTTTAGTTAGTTTAGGATAGCTAGAACATATGGGGTAAGACAGGGTAGGGCTGATAATAAGTGGTCAGAAGTGAAATCATGCTAAAACAAGAACTATATACATAATGATCGTTCCAGTGGCAATATGATGTTGGCAGTCAGACCTGTTGAAAGGCTATATGAAAACAAATAGAAATGAATTGAGGAAGAAATGGGAGCTTGCAAAAAGGGAGAACAGTTAAGGCAGGAAATAATGAATTTATCATATAAGACAATAAAAAAGAAGGTTTGAATTCATGAGATATCTTAAAGAGAAAATCAACAGAACTTGTTGATAAATTTGATTTTTAGGGTAAAGGATTTGGAGAGATAAAGAATAATATACACGTTTGTAGTTTATTTTCTTGTCTGATAAAATGAATCAATGTGGAAGATAAATTTTGGAGAGAAAAATAATGTTTGGCTGACTGAGCTCAGCATTCACAAGTACCCTGGGACCACAGAGAATAAAGAGATAGTTTTATATACAAGCACTCTCAACAGCTACTCTCCCTGGCTCAGTGCAAAGTAAGTAGATAAAAACAACTACTTTCTTCCTGATAAAGGTATACTGCATATCTAAATTCTGACTTTCTCAGCTGTTACCTGAAGGTTAAGTTTCCGGATATCTTGCTTCTGGGTTCTGACAGGGCAGGTGACTAGTAATCCTCCAGGGGCCCAAACAGGTATAGGGGCATTTCTTCTGACTTTTGGGCACAGATGGAACTTGTTAAACCCTGATCTCCTGGGGACACTAAGAAAAATGATGGCAGTCTGGACAAACACAAATGTTTGATTGTACCCAGAAGTGTGAGCAGTGGCTGATGGGGAAGTTTCACTTTCTAGGCAAGGCCAGTCTGTCAAGAATTGGAGAGCTGGCCATTTTCTGTAATGCCCAAAAAACTCACAACAAAGAAAATGAAGAAACAAGAAAATACAATTCAAACAAAAGAACTAGATAAACCTCCAGAAACTGACCATAATAAAATAGAGATAAAGGATTTACCCAGTGAATATTTCAATGTAATAGTGATAAAGCTGCTTATTGAGCTCAGAATAATGAAGCATACACAAAGTATGAATTTCAAGGAAGAGACAAAAAATATGAAAATTACCAAACAAATCATAGAGCTGAAGAATACAATAACTGGACTGAATGGATAAATGGAGGGATTCAAAAACAGACTAGATCAAATAAAAAATTTAAAAAAAAAAAGGATCAGTGAATTTGACAACAGATCAGGAGAATATCATCCAATCAGAGGAAGAACAACAATAAAAAAATAAATGGCAAGTGCATGTAGCTTAAGGGACCTATAACACCACCAAGCAAACAATGGTGTTGTAAAAGGAGAAGAGAAAAGAGAGATAGATTATTCAAATAAATAATGGCTGCAAACTTCCCAAATCTGAGGAAGAAATATCTTTCCAGATCCAGGAAGCCCACAGAACACCAAATAAAATGCAAGTCTGTCTTTGAAGACCCACCTTGAGACACATTATAATCAAATAGTCACAAGTTAAAGGCAAACAGAGAATTTCGAAAGTAGCTGAGAAAAATGATTAGTTATGTAAAAGGAAACTGTAAAACTATGAGTGGATATTTAGGAGAATCATTACAGGCAATAGAGAAAGGAATAATATATTCAAAGTGATGAGGGAAAAAAAGAAATTGCCAACCAAGAATTTTTTACCTCATAAAGTTGTCCTTCAGAATTGAAGGAGAGAAAGATTTTTCCAAGAAAAATAAAATCTGGAAGAATTCATTACAACTAGACCTGCCTTATAAGAATGCTAAGTAGAGTTATTAAGCTGAAATGAAAGCATGCTAATTAGTTATATGAAAATATATGAAAGTACAAAACTCCCTGGTAAAGGTAAATATATAGTCAAACTGACTATTCTAACATTGTAATGGTAGTATGTAAATAATTTATAACTATGGTATAACTATGAAAAAATGAAAGTATTAAAAACTGATAGCTGTAATCATTTATTAATAGTTACACAATAAAAAGATGTAAATTACGACATCAAAAACATAAAATGTGTATATGGAGGGGTAATAGTGTAGAGCTTTCTAACACAATTTTAAGTTGAGTTTATATCTGTTTAAAATAGACTGTTATTAACTATAAGGTGTTTTATGTAAGCCTCATGGTGACTATAAAGCAAAAACTTTATAGTCACATATAAACATATAGTCACATAAACAGTATACATATAAAATAAGGAGAAAGGAATCAAAGCATATCACTACAGAAAATCTTAAATAAAAGCAGCAAGAGAGGAAGAAAAGATTAAAGAAACTTGGAAATACACAGAAAACAAAACAGCAATAAGTTCTTACCTATTGACGCCTAAAGGGTTGGTAAGATCTGAATCCACAAAACTCATAGGAAAAAAACAGGAAAAGCTCCTTAACATTGACCATGCGAATGATTTTATGGATATGACACCAAAAGCACGGGAAACAGAAGTGAAAATAAAAAAGTGGTACTATGTCAAACTAAACATTTCTTCAAAGCAAAGACAACAATCAGCAAATGAAAGGGCAGCATACAGAATGGGAGAAAATATTTGCAAACCATATATTGGTAAGGGGTTAATATCCAAAAAGGAACTGAACTTTTACACCTAAATAGCAAAAAATAAAAAGCAAAATATAACACAGCATTGTCATGCAATGAAACAGGAAAATAGGAACTATAGGTAAGAAAAGTTAGCAAACAAAGAGTTAAGTATACATTAAAGATTCCACAGGAAGAGATAAAGGGTACAGTGTGTACAGTGATAACCAATTTTGGGAGAGATTGAAAACTGTGAAAAAGAACCAAATAAAAATCATAAAAGTATTATATAACACCTGAAATTTAAAGTATTTTATATGCCATAAATAGCCTCCTGGACACAGCAGAAGACACAATTAGGAATGACCAGAAGACAGATCAATGGATGTCATCCACACTGAAACATAAAGAAAAGAAAATTAAAATAAATTATTCTACACTAACGGTGGTGGAGTATAACTACCCACCCCGGAAATGTTTACGTTCTATAATCACTTGCTGCCAAAAACACACAGTGTCAACGGGGAGGGGGTGGAAGACACAATACCTTACCTAGGTAAACCACATTATCATCAGTCATATGTGATAAGCACATATCACACGAATCCTTAATATAACGTGATGAGAATGGTATTTCACCTCTGTCATTTTTCTCCTTAAATTTCATAACTGCAGCCTAACAAAAAGGAAAACAAAATGCAATCCTGAATTGAAGGATATTCTACAAAAATCTGACCAATCCTCTTCGAAACTGTCTAGGTCATCCAAAACAAGGAAAGCTGGAAACTGGCACAGCCTAGAGAAGTCCAGAAGGCGAAGACTAACGGGAACATGATATCCTCATGCAATTCTGGAACAGAAAAGCGGTGTTCATTTAAAAAGTAAGGGAATCTGTATCAAGTGTGGACTTTATAAATCAATATTAAGTGTGCAATAGTCAAATAAGATGTTGACAATAGGGAAACCAGATATGGGTTATACAGGAACACTGTGCTACCTTTGCAGCTTTTTTATAAATTTAAAAAATTTTCAAAACTAAAAAGTTTACCTTAAAAAGCAAATGAAAAGAGTCAATTACCTATCATGTAGAAGAAAGTATACAGTAATACTGGCCTAAAATTTACCAAATATCAACAAACACATCAAATAAAGATCATTCACATTAGGCAGGGTGAGTATAAAAAGTATAAAAACAAAAACAAAAAAACTAGGCACATCTTGTTCAAAGTGTTTTAAATCAAAGATAATGGGGGAAAAAAAACAGGAGTCAAGGAGAGAGAGAGAGAGAGAGAGAGAGTTGCATGCAAGGTAATAATAAGAATGACTTAATGACACATACAGGCATTTGAATTTTTATTAAGAACAAGGGAGACTAAAAGACAGTGGGGATAACATATTTTAAGTGCTTGGGGAAAACGATAGCAAAACTCAAAGCAAAATCAGACATTTTCAAATATATAAGAACATAGAGAACTTGTCATCAGCATCCCAACATAAGAAATAGATTTTTTTATTATGTTCTTCCTTTTTATATCATTAAAATTATATGATGGAAATTTGGAATTACAGAGAAAGAAAGAAATAGATATGATACATAAGAGGGTAGCAAGTATTAAAGATTATTATTTTTTAATTAAGTGAATAAAACTTGTTAAGCAAAAATAAAAACAGGATATTAGGCTATTCTATATCTATACACACATACATACACATGCATTGTTTTAAAACAGTGGCACAATATAAAAAGGTGTAAATAAAAATATAGTTTTATAAATAAATTTCAAGTCAAATCACACAAAAATAATCAAGATGTAAAGAGTAACCTACAAGGGAAAAAAGAGGTATTTCTAAAACCTAATACACAAGATTAAATAGAAGAATAAAAATACTCAATTAATGCAAGACAGAAAATGAGGAACAATGGACAAAAACTGATAGATATGTTAAAAAACTAAAATATCAGTGATTACATTAAATGTAAATGGACTAAACACTCCAATTAAAATAAAATCTTGTATAAATAGGCAAGGCCTAAATATATGCTGACTTGAATTTTACAAAGCATACAATTTGAAAAGCATATTCTAAAAGTTATAAAATAAAATAAAGCTAACAATATAGCAAAAATCATTTTTTAAAAGGGCAACAAAATTAGAAGTATACTACCTGATTTTTTAAAATTATAATGCAAGTACAGTAATCAATACTGTGTGGAGTTTGCATACATATCAATAAATATGTCACAGATACATAGTACAAAAAAAGCAATACAACAGAAGAGTCCATAAGTATGCAAATATGGGCACAGCAAATTATGTTTGAGAAGGGTACAGTCAACCCTCTGTGTGTATGATTTCTATATCCATGGAATCAACCAAACTTGGGTCAATTAAAAAAAAACCCACAAAAGTTAACTCAGTGCTGATATGTACTGTGTAGTGGTGAGGCCTTTGATGCATAGGTCTGTACTGAACTGTACAGACTTTTTCTCTTGTCATTATTCCTTAAACAATATATAATAACGACTATTTACATAGCATTTACATTGCATTATGTATTATAAGTAATCTGGGGATGATTTAAAGTTTAAGGGAGGGTTGCATATGTTATATGCGTATATTACGGCAGATACAGAGGAAGACTATACAAGATGTTTTAATTGAAACAGTCCTTTTCACAAATAGTGCTGAACCAACTAGATAGCCATATGAATATTGATCAACTTCGTGTCATATACATATATGGATTTATAATGGATGATAGATTTCAATATGTTGGCTTAAACAATTAAGCTTCTCTTAAACATAAAGGTACTTTTTCTTTTTTTTTACCTTAGGCAAAAATTTTATAGGACACAAAAGTGATTAATATTAAAAGAAAAAACAGATAAATTGACCTTCATCAATATTAAAATTTCTGCTTTTCAAAAACACCATATAAATCACTTACACGTCATGAATCCTAGCTTGTTGCCCCTCTTCATTTCTTCTAAAATGGATAAAATTCAAGTGTGACAACTTCAAGTGTTGGTAAAGATGTGAAACAACTAAAATGCTTATATGAGTATATTTTTTGGTAAATGGAAAACAAAATAATATAGAATACCTACTGTAAAAAAGTTTGTCAATTTCTGAAAAAAGTTTATCCTATACTGACAACATGACAAGACAGTTACACTTCTAGGTGTTTTCCCTAGAAAAATCAAAACTGCTGTCCACAAAAATGACTTGTAAAGATATCGTCAGATCATCTGATTCTTAATAGCCTCAAATTAAAATAAACCAATGTCTATTGAAGGTGAACAGATAATGAAATTATGGTAAAGTCAAAATCATGGAATATTACTTAACAAGATAAAAGTAGCAACATCAATTATTATCAAAAACATGTCGAACAAAAGAAACCAAAGACAAAGGCGAATAGAATATGATCTGGTTATCAGAAGCTCTAGAAGACGCAAAACTTCTAATGGGAAATGTTTTATATCTTAATTGTCATGTGCTTATATACATAAATATATTTGTTATATCTGATCTAACTATCCAATTTACAAAAATTGAATTTTATTGTATATAAATTAATATTCCATTTAAAAAAGCCATATAAACATTATTAAAGACATTAAAAACACATTTTCATCTAATATCTTAAAAGATATTTCATTTTTAGCTGTTATGTTTTAATTTTACATTAATTTGCATTTTTTAAGTTACCCTTTTTCTTTTACATATTCATTATAATTGTATAGTATTCTATTTAGTTCATATTTCCACATTTACTTGATATCCCCCTATTAGTGGGACATTTATACTGCCTCTCAGACAGATACTTAATAAATTCTTTTAGCTCTCTTAGCTGATTCTTAGTAGAAGCTAACTTTTTTAAGCCAAAAAGGTGCCTGTCCAGTCTTCATCCTTCATAGATATTTACATCAACTGAAATATAGAGAAAATTCCTGGTATATACTGCTATTGTAAAATGCAGTGGCCATATAAGGGTCGGCTAAGTGGCTCAGTTGGTTAAGAGCTCGCTCAAGAATGCGAGCTGAGCTCTGAGCAACAGCAGTTCAATGCCCAACCTGAGCTGAGCTGCTGCTAAGCTGCCAACAGGTGGCAGAATGGCTCAGAACAGCAAAAAAATAAAATAAAATAAATAAAAAGAAAATGCAGTGGCCATATATAGATACATACAGTGGTACGGAGTGATGATTAAGGAGCACAATAGGAACAAATGTAGAAGAAGAGAATTGTGGGTAGGAAAAATGAGTTGGGAGCTATAGTGAGGCACAGAACTGCATTGTGTAACACATGGCTTTTACTTTAGTTCTCTCTACCAATGCTGTGTAAAGCTTATAGAATATTAACATATTAGGGACCAAGCCTTCTGCTATATACCTCCATACACAAGCTAAACGTGATAAAGCTCAATGTCACTTTATCCTGTTCAGAGCGAGAAATAAGAAGATAAAAGGGAGTGATTGGAGCCACTTTTAGGTGTCAACCTAAGCAGAGAAATTATTGAATGGCATAGATCTGTTTTTAGTACATGTGTCCAACATCCCATTAGTGGTTGAAGTGTTGTCTAAAGACAAATAAGGCCATAGCCAATAGCCCCACAGCAGCAAATGAAAGTGTTGCAGGGAACACATAAGTCAGAGTAAGAGACTGCTGCAACATGGGTAGTAAATCAAGCTGCATTAATTGGCCAATATAATGTGACAATATTGGCCTCCACAGTATGAAATATATAAAGGAAGTGCAAAACAGCACCAGAGGGAAGTGGGGGGTAAGCAGAGGATAGTGGTACTAAGTTCATAACTTTCTTTTAATATGGTATTATTGAATTAGAAAAAACTGAATATGTATCTTGCATCATGGGACAGTGGAATCCTAAGTGTTTTATTATCTTTATTAAGTCAAACAGATTTTAATGCAAAAAAAGAACAATTATATCATTTAGAAATTATAATTCCATAAACACATTTTAATGTTTATTTGTTTGTTTTTTTAGCTGAGCCATCCTGCCACCTGTTGGCAGCTTAGTGGCAGCTCAGCTTGGGCTGGGCATCGAACTGCTGTTGCTCAGAGCTCAGCTTGCACTCTTAAGCAAGCTTTTAATCACTGAGCGTTTCGGCCTGCCCTTCCATAAACACATTTTATATGTTGGATAAAAACATGGGCATTTAGATTTCCTTTTTTGAGTATATGTATTTTTCTTTTTCACTTTTACATTCAAAGTTGGAATTCCAGCATGGAAATTAGTCTTTTCTATGTGATGAAAAAATAAGTATGAATTCATATTTAAATTTATGCTTACAAGTACTGTTGAGGAAGTAATTTTTCTCTACTTTTCTAGATTCTTCGGGCTGGTTTAAGAATTAAATTGATATGAGATAGATTAACAGGTGAAAAATCACCAAATTTAATTATGTACATACATACTGGGATTTCATAAGTACATGGGGGCCAAGGACAAATTGTGCAATTGAGACTTACATGCCATGTACAGTTAAGGAGAAAGATATGGTCGTTGGGACTTTAAAGAGGAGGAAGGCAGTTTTGCATCAGCTGGAAAATCAAATGTTTGGTGAACAAATGTTTGATGGGCTATCTAGAAACACTGAGACAGAGAGGGCTTTGAACAAATGGGCCTTGCTAGCTTCCAACCTATTATACCATAGTTATCTATGATGATTGCTTGAGTAGCCTTCTACTGAAAATTATTTTAATTAGTTAAGGGGAAGATCAAAGTTTCTTCCTGAGTCTTTGTTTCCTAAAAATAAGCAGCTTAAAATAATCAATATCCCAAAAAGGCATGGTTTAGGGTAACAAACTCTGTTCCCCTTCAATATCTATATAATACATAGCCACCAATGTAGCTTCTTCACATGTGTGTGTCTAAAAATGTGTGTACATACAAGTATATTTAAGTGTTGGTTAACAGCACTAGAAATCGGTGTCTTATTTTGTACTCAACCTTATCTCCAGTGGGATTTCTGTTTTGCTTGTTGCCTCTTGTAGCTTGTACTAAGTGAGAAGATAGAATCAGTGATTACCATCTACGTGTTGTCACTTAGGAACAAACTGTAAACACAAAGGATGTTTTCAAGGTTTCTAAAGGTACTGTTTTTCTTGGTTTATAAGGACCTGTGTCACTTTCTTATTTTCTGCCAAACATTTTATATTAGGAAAAAAATAAGTTTCTTATTTTAATAACAACTGAAATTAGTGTAAATAAAAGCTTATAAACGTTCATAATGGAAATCTGGTTTTGGTAAACCAGAATAGAACACATTGGACAATGTTAATATGATTGTCATCATTGATAATAGTTTATTTAAAAATATTATTATTTTAGGGTCAGACATGTCAAAGGAAACATAAAAGTATTTATTAATATCTAAAGCAAATCAAAGTAATAAATTTGCTTTCTTATCACCTAAAATTTCTTCTCCTAGGGAAGCTATGTGTGTTAGATTCAAAAGTTGGATTCTGGTAACTCTCCAAGAATCCCCTATTCTTTTAGCATAATGGAACAATGACACTCAGTTCTTGAGCCCCATTTTAAATGGTACATCTATTATTATTCTAATGATTATAAACCATATGGTGTACCCAATATGGCTGTCTTTAAATACACTATTAAATAAAGTGAATGCAATAAAACAGGTGCTAAAACAATGTTCTCACACAGTTTTTCATTTACAGCTCCATAGAAGACCTTTAGTACTGAGATTGGAATTCCCACCTACTTCCATAGACTCCCATTTGACATTTAAAGATCCTGCATGACTATCCAGTCTACACCAATTGAAACAACAAAGATACTATTTGTTAGTAAATCTAGAAATAGATTTCTTTAACTGAGGCCAAATGGATAAGAAAAGAGCAATCTAAAATAAATAATGTCAATTTTTATTGGGAGCTTTAAAGCCAATATTATCTATTATATGTTGTACCATTCTGCTTTACAGAGTACCCCATTTCTTACACATTAGGATAATATGTAAATAATCCAATAAGAGACAATAATAGTGTAAAGGCAAAAGCATAGGGCTAAGCCATGGTCTCTCATGTTCCATCTACCAAGTGACTTTTGGACAAGTAAATGCACATAAATGTTCAGCATTTTTATCTATAGAGAGTAGGTTGACTCAGGTTTTTCCTCTAAGCCCTCTTCTTCACTAGGCTTTGACCTTGGCCCCTATCCCTAAAAGGCCCCCCTCCATAGCCCAGTTTTAACAAGAATCCTGCTGTCAAGATTTTCACATTTTGAAAAAAACAAAAACAAGAACCAAAAAACCCAGAAAACTTGAAATCAATTAATGCAGCAAAAGCGTTAAATGGAAACCCTCTACACTTGATATGTGATCACTACTGATGTCAAATTGCTCATTCCCCACCATTGATAGTTGATCACCCTGGCCTGCCCTCAGCAAGAATTCTGTTATATCATTTAGACACCAATTCTCCTATCCTTGAGGCCTCCTGTTAGTAATTTTCCAGAGAGTACTCCACCCCTCACTCATATCTGCTCCATGGCTAGAAATCCATATTTGTTATTATATTTGAAGTTAAGTTTAATCTTTCTCCCTTATTGTCATAGCTTTGACACCTATCACAATAGTCCTGAATAAAGTCTTCCTTATCATTTTAACGACTGTCAGAATATTTTTTTTTCTATAATAGAGTTACTAATAATATTCTTTAAGCACAAATGCCAAATTTTTTCAAGTCAATGAGTGAACCTGAAATCAGACAGCTTGAGATCAAATTCTAGCCTTGGCTTAACCTTTATTATCTATAAATCTTGGAGAATGTTATTACATATCTCTGTGATATAGTATTCTCACCTAATTAATGGTTTAAATGACAATAACAAACTCATAGAGCTGTTTTGAGAATTAAGCGAGGTGAACCTTGTTATCCGTGCTGAACCCTTGCTTGACACATAGTAAATATCAAATAAATGCTAACTATTATGACAATAAAATAATTACATTATGAGTACAAATACACTAAAAATATGTATGCCAAAAGTGTATTCTAAAAAGGAATGAAAAAATATAAAGATACCCAGAAGAAGGATTGCTGGGCCATATGATAGCTCTCTTTTTAATTTTTTGAGGGACCTCCATACTATTTTGTTTAGTGGCTGTGCCAATTTACATTCCTACCAGCAATATATGAGGGTTCCCTTTCCTCTACATCTTCTCCAACACTAATTATCTTTGGTAGATATATGTACCCCTAAGTTCATCACAACATTATTTACAATAGTAAAGACATGAAAACAATCCAAGTAGTTCCATGGAAGCACTTTGAATGGAAGACTGGATAAAGACAATGTGGTACATATATACAATGGAACACCATTCAGCCACAAAAGAAGATAAAATACTGTCATTTGCAACAACATGGATGGAATTTGAGGGTATTATGGTAAGTGAAATAAGTCAGATGGAAAAAGGACAAGAACTGCATGATTTCACTCATATGTGGGATATAAAACAAAAAAACAACAAATGGACAAACGCATACATACAGATAACAGAATGGTGGGTACCAGAAGGGAAGGGGAGTGGAGGGAGGATGGAGAGGGTGAAGGGGTCAAATGCAAGGTGACAGGAGACCAGACTTGGAGCAGGCAGTGCACAATAGTGTATATAGCTGTTGTATTATAGAGCTGTACACCTGAAATTTATGTAATGTTATTAATAAATGTTACCCCCAATAAATATAACTTAAAAAAAACATAAAGATAAAACAGGGGCTAGAACAGAGAAAATGATAGATATTTTATCTTTAAAGAAATGGTCAATATTTACCCAAGTGCTTACCTAAATCCAAATCCAAACAGAAACCTATTAAAAATCTTTCATTTTCACTAGCAAACCATTTAAGATGATCCTCATAGAGCCCAGATTGCAAAATGTAATGTATTTTGAAGACTTAGCAAATCAATTGCCTATTTGCAAATTACTGACTGGTATGTTAGTGGCTTAAAATGAGAATGGGTTCTCAGTCTTTAGTGAGATAACAACTTTAATGAGAGAGTAAGTAGGACCAGCATGTTATAGAATCGGGGAGCACAGTTGGTCAGAAATCTCTATTAATGTTTGACTCTGTTTACTTAGGCTGAAATGACATGGTTGGGAGTAGGCTGTGGGGTTTCTGGCAAAGAAAAGAACTTTCTGGATCCCCCTACTTTCTGGTTTCCTTGGGTTATAGGCAGTCCTGCCGGCTTTGCTTCTGGACGTGATGATGCCTCCTACCATGACTTCTCCTCACAAGCAGGGCCTTGCTGCTCTCCTTTTAAACCTGCCTGTTCTTCCCAGTGAGAGATGAGGAGGTAATCACCATGTCAAAAGAATATTCAGGGAGCATTCACTAGACGAAGCATTACCTTACTAAGACAAAGCTCCAGAATCATGAGGATATTAGAAGTGACTGCCACGGTTTAGAAATTTCCAGTTGGTCAGATGTCAGTTAACATGAAGTAGCAGGTTCAGTGAACTTAGAGAAAGCCACGGAATCACTTTATGTGAGGCAGCAGCAGGGGACCTTTCACTATCATTTAGCCATATTCTCAATCAGCAGGTAACATCACCAGCACTTACAGTATCTCCCTCCCTTCCTCCCTCCCTCCCTCCCTCCCTTCCTTCCTTCCTCCCTCCATCCCTGTCTCCTTCCTTCCCTGTCTCCCTCCCTGCCTCCCTCCCTGCCTCCTTCCCTCCATTCCTTCCTTTTCCTTCCTTCCTTCCTTCCTTCCTTCCTTCCTTCCCTCCATTCCTTCCTCCTTCCCTTCCTTCCTTCCTTCCTTCCTTCCTTCCTTCCTTCCTTCCTTCCTTCCCTCCCTCCCTGTCTCTCTCCTTCCTTCCCTCCCTTCCTTCCTTCCTTCCTTCCTGCCTTCCTGCCTTCCTGCCTTCCTGCCTTCCTGCCTTCCTTCCTTCTTTCCTGCCTTCCTTCCTTCCTGCCTTCCTGCCTTCCTTCCTTCCTGCCTTCCTGCCTTCCTGCCTCCCTCCCTCCTTCCCTCCATTCCTTCCTTCCTTCCTGCCTTCCTTCCTTCCCTCCAGTCCTTCCTCCTTCCCTCCCTTCCTTCCTTCCTTCCTGCCTGCCTTCCTTCCTGCCTTCCTTCCTTCCTTCCTGCCTTCCTTCCTTCCTGCCTGCCTTCCTTCCTGCCTTCCTGCCTTCCTGCCTGCCTTCCTGCCTTCCTGCCTTCCTTCCTTCCTGCCTGCCTTCCTTCCTGCCTTCCTGCCTTCCTTCCTTCCTGCCTTCCTGCCTTCCTGCCTTCCAGCCTGCCTGCCTTCCTTCCTTCCTTCCTTCCTGCCTTCCTTCCTTCCTTCCTTCCTTCCTTCCTTCCTTCCTTCCTTCCTGCCTTCCTGCCTTCCTGCCTTCCAGGCTGCCTGCCTGCCTGCCTGCCTTTCTTCCTTCCAATCAGTGCAACTCTCTTATTATAACTCTTCAATAACTTCTCTTTATGTAGTCCTCTGCCTAATTCCAAAATGTTCTTCACAGCTGCTCTTCACATCATTTCTAGCCCTATTTCCTTCTTTTTATCCCTTGAACATGTGTGATGCAGAGTCTTTGCATTTTGCCTCATCTGCCTTGAATATTCTTCCCCCAGAGTTTGCTTGGTTGACATCTTTCCATAAATTGGTGTTCAATTTAAAGTTTACCTTCTCACAGAGGCCTTATTTATTTTTTTCACTTTTATTGCGACACAGTTGACATGGAGGACTTATTGGACTGCACTTTGGAGAGAAGTTCATGAAGTCAGAACACAAAGTTTATGAAAGTAGGTAACTTACTTTATTCCCAGTCATATAACCAGCACCTCTAACGGTGGCAAGCACATACCAGGTATCCAATGATTATTTGTTAAACAAATGGTTACTTTCTGCCAGGCCCTGTGGTAGCAGTGAAAATATATCGGTGAACAAGTTACAGGTAAATTCCATGGCTGAATAAACCATATATATATATATATATATATATATATATATATATATATATATATATATATATATATAGTTTATATCAGAAAGGGAAGTCAATTTTAAACAGGGAAGAAATCTCTGAAAGATTTAAACTCATACCTGAAGAACAAGAGGAGGCCAACCACCAAAGAAAAGGATTACAAGGACAGAAAACAGCATGAGCTAAAACACTGAGCAGTTTGGAGCTTAGTGCACAACGGGGGAGGTGATTTCCTGTGAGAATGGGGAGATTTGTCTCAGTAACTGTAATGTGAACATTCAGGGCCTCTTGAGCCATGGAGTAATGTTTGCCTCAATGTGAAGGTATTAAAGAGTTGAAGCTGGAGAAAAAGTGATTTAATTTTCACTTAAAAGAAAATTCTACATTTAAAAAATTTTTCTGACTTCTGCATAATAGAAGATAGTTTGGAGGCAGATAATGATGGAAGGAGGGAAATGAGTTAAGAGGTTGCTGCGGTCATAAATATAACAGCCATGACAGACATGTCAGTGGAGAATAGTGGAATCAATAGAAATTAATTATAGATTTGGTATAAAATTTGTGATAATGGGAGGAATCAGAGATCTTCAGATTTCAAGCTTTAACAGATAACTAAATGTTGGCTAAGAGTGCCTCTTCTAAACCAGAGAAGAATTTGAGAGGAATAGATGGAGTCGTTGTGAGGTAACTCAGGAAAACTTGAAAGTGTGTGAGCTAGTCAAGTAACTAGCTAATCGTCAAATGAACAATTGATAGATATAACTGAAGCTCAGAGAAAATGTCTGGACTTAAAATATAAATTTATGTGTCATTAGTATATTGATATTTTTATAGCCAAGAGAAGTATGATATGACTTAGGGAAAGAGTATAAAGTACAAAGACTAAAGTATGAAAGCCAAACTTTGAGGAACACCAATATTAAGATTTCAGTTTTAGCACAGGTACAATAAAAAAAGATGACAAAAAAAAATGGACAGTGAGATAGGGTGTCATGTATTTTAAAAGAGAAAACCATCTCAAAAAAGAGTACATATAATCAACAAATTGAATACTTCTGTGAGGTGAGGACAGAAAAATTTCCATTGGGTTTGGTAAATTTTCAGAGGATACATAGAGATGGAAACCAGATTAGAGTGAGTAGAATGAGTGAGAGGTGGGAAAAGTACCGAGTACAGAGCCAGGCTTTTCCAAAGTATGGCTTGAAGGTAGAGAATTTGGAGGGTTGAGAAGAGGGGAGATTGGGAACAGGAGACCTCTTTTTATTTTTTATTTTTTTAGCTGAGCCATCCTCAGTTGGCAGTTCATTGGCAGCTCAGATCGGACCAGGCATTGAACTGCTGCTGCTCAGAGCTCAGCTCGCACTCTTGAGCAAGCTCTTAACCAACTGAGCCATTTGGATGGACCAGGTGACTTCTTTTCAAAGACATTTACCACCCCTTAGTTTTCAAGTCATAACAACCAACAATTATTGCTTTGTTTAGAAATGCTACAGTTGGGGTCTGCCGAGTGGCGCGGTGGTTAAGCGCCTGCTTGGGAAGCCAGCGGCCCTGGTTCGGGTCCCATGTATGAGGGCCAGTGACACTGCCCTCAAACAAACAAACAAACAAACAAGAAACAAACAAAGAAACAAAGAAATGCTACAGTTGGAAAGACAGAGAGCCCAATAACAGTGCCATAAGCCATAAAGTGCCTTAAGAAGGAACCTTTGTGAAGGTGACGGGTGGCTTGTTCAGCAGCTTGGCATCACCATCACTGGCCTAGGTGATTTCTCTTCTCCTCCACTGTCCTTAGTACCCAGACCTTTTGTCCTTAAATGTGTGCCACTGGTCATCATATGACTGAAAGGTTTAAGAATACATGCACTTCACTTTGAGAGGTAAAAAGTATAACTATTGCACTGTGTTGTATACCTAAAGCTAATTAAAAAAATAAAATTAAAAAAAAAAAGAATAAATGCACTTTTGCGGCAGGACAATGGGTAAAAAATCAGCCCTTCTTCCATTTATAAGGTGACACATATCTTCTCAAGCCTCAGCATTGTCTTCCATTGGGGTCATATTAGAACTTCATCACATAGAAATTCCTAATTGCAAGGAAACCTAGAAAAATGAGTGGCATTTTTAGCTTGTTGTTTAGCCTGGAAATAAGCAAGTGAAAAAATGCTGTATGATAACTATGAAAATCTGCAATGAAAAAATATTAGCAGAAGCTCAAAACAATAGCATTTTTTTAAAGGAGGGCACAGGTCACAGTGGCTCATGTGGGGTGAACTGGCAACCTTGGTGTTATTAGCACCATGCTCTAACCAATTGAGCTAAAAGGCAGCCCCAAAACAATAGCTTTAAAAATTAGAAAATGAATATCCTGTTATAAAGAAAATTTTGTGACACCTTGTTCTACGGGAAATTACAGCATCTCTCAAATGGGCTTGTATGTGGGGTTCTAGTCAGTATGTTGACATACAGGACATATTACCCAAAAGATTGGCATCAGTTATTTTGGAAATTTCTACAAATTTTGAAGGCAGACTCTAAACTGCAGTAGTCAGAAAAATACATGTTCAAACTATTGTTTTTCAATAGTGATAGCTAGTTGGACTAATCAATATATAACTCAGTATACCTGCTGTGCTCTTAGGTTTGGTTTGAGCTTTTTTTTCCCCCTCCACTTCTAGATATTCTGTTTTATGCTCTTCTTGAATTATTTTATATATATTTATTTGTTATTTGCCCATCAGCGATATTGGTTCCTTGTGGGAGTTCTTTATATTTTTGCCTCAGATTGCTTACTTTTTTTCTGATTGGACACTGTATTAATCTCTGTTGGTAATGGAAGAAATGATTGATTTAATAAGTGAACAATTCTGACATAATACTGCATGTTTTAATTAGGTTTATATGTGAGCAATGGAGTTTGAAAAGCATGTTTTCATTATCCAAAGAAATACTTGAAATAATGACATGAAAAGACTCCAAGGAATAAACACGTCTTATATTTAATATATTAAATTACCTGCTAGATGGCATGCGATAAATATTTTTGGACTTGCCACCAGAAGACCAGCATACAATTGTGTGTTTATGGGTCAACTAAGCAAAGAAAGTGACTACAAGGGGCACTGCCTCTTCCATGGG
The DNA here is from genome assembly GCA_033961575.1 of Aselliscus stoliczkanus. Taxonomy (NCBI): domain Eukaryota; kingdom Metazoa; phylum Chordata; class Mammalia; order Chiroptera; family Hipposideridae; genus Aselliscus; species Aselliscus stoliczkanus. The sequence goes on from CM066727.1 coordinate 11,006,450, forward strand.
TTTTCTCCATATAAGGGCCACATGAGTTGTCCATAAGCCTGTGAAACTTTTATTATGATTTTTATCTCACTAATATGATCTAATTAGATGGGCTGTGGTTGAAATTAAATAAATTGCTTCGGTATATTATTGTATATTTGCTAAAACATTGGTAAACCAGCTTTCTTTAAAGAAAAAAAAGAGTTCTCGTTTGTGCTATTTGCCAGTTTTTGTGGTATAAAATCTCCAGACATGATCAATTTCAGACTATGAATAATTTAACAATGGCTTGCCAAATTCCTGACTGTTAGACAAGTGGCTCTCAAGAGCCAGTGCCAGTCAGATCCAGTTCAAAGGCAGTTCAAGTTCATTAACTTCTATGGCTGTCTCTACAAGTCCTACCAAAAACAGGCTGATAAAACTACTCATTTGTAAAAATGTGCTATCTTTCAAGAAAAAAGAAAAGGAACCATGCTTGGGGAAGGCGGAGGCTGAGTCACAAAGGATATTTCCAGGCCTTGAAACCTACTGGGATTTAAACTGCCGGATTTTACAATTTCTTAGGAATGATCATCACTTTCTTCCTTCTGTTTTCTTCCTTTTGGAATGGGAAATCGGTAACTGTTATCCTAGGCCTGCTTCCTCATTGTATTTGAGAAGCAACTAACTTTTTTTTTAGATTCACAGGTCTATAGATTGATACAAATTTTGCGGCAGGATAGATCTTACCCAGAGTCTCACCCACACATTAAGCTGAAGATATTTAGATGAAATTTTGGATTTTAGTTGATGTTATAATACAACAATTTAGATGATGAATGACCTGCTTTTATGAATTACTTGAAAGTGTCAATAATAAAATTAATGTGGCATTGGTGTCAAACAAATAGATCATTGAAGCAAAGTGGAGACTCCAGAAATAGACCCACATGTATAACAACAACTGATTTGGGGGATAGGTGCAAAGGCAGTGCAGAAGATATGGATATCATTTTCAACAGATGATTCTGGAACAATAGGATATCTGTATACAAAAACTAAAATTTAATCCATACCACACATTGTGTGTGTGTGTGTGTGTGTGTGTGTGTGTATTAAAATAAACACTCAAAATGGATCACAGACCTAAATGTAAAATGAAAACTTGAAATCTACTAAAAGAAAATATACACAAATAACTTTTGTTTTGGGGGATATGTAAAGATTTCTTAGATACAACACTAAAATCATGCTTCTGAAAAATAACAAATTAATAAATTGGACTTCAACAAAACTAAGAACTTCTGCTCTATGAAAGACGTTATTAATAGAAAGATAAAACAAATCACCAACTGACTGAAATATTTACAACTTGTATGTTTGATCAAGACTTGTATCCAGAATATGTAAATTCTCTCAAGACTTAAAAATAAAATAAACAACTCAATTATAAATGGGCAAAAGATTTGAATAGGCACTTCATCAAAAAAGGCATACAGACGGCAAATGAGCACAGGAAACAATATTCAACATCACCAGTGATTATAAGTATGCTAATTAAACCCACAATAAAATTCCAACATACAACTGTTAGAACATCCAAAACTAAAAATAGTGACCATGCAATGTGTTGGAAAGGATGTGGAGAAGCTAGATCACTCATAAACTGTCAACAGGAGTACTTCGTACAATTGCTACATAAAAAATAGTTTGGCAGTTGCCTAAAAAGTTTACATACAACTATTCCCTGATCCAATAATTCTTTGTCCCCTGCGTCCATACAAATACTTGTGTATAAATGTTCATAAAAAAATGTATTTATAGCCCACATTAGGAACAACTAAAATGTCCAATAGGTAAAAGTGTAAACACACCATAGCTAGGTGAATATAAATTAATTATGCTGAGGAAAATAAACAATAACAAAACAAAACAAAGCAAAACAAAAAAAAAAAGAGATGCTATGTTAAGCAGAAGGTAGGCATGAGCAACAGAAAGAGGGCGGCAATCAAGTAACCAGTGCTTTGCACCACCCAGGTTCACTCAAGGGGACTAATTTTGTAGTTAGAACATCTTGAAAAGAGGGAAGTAAAATCCATCTAGCATTATCTGGTTTTTGATACCTGTGCAGAGTGTTAAAGCTTATCCTTGGTTTAACCTTAGCCTCATTACAATATAGTTACAATAAATTAGCATTGCAGTTTTAACACCCCTCCCCCATGGTTTTTTCTGTGTACATTATGTGTAAGGGGTTGTCTTTGATACACCTGTCTGTCAAATGACCCAAATCTGTACATCACATGCAGAGCTGGCCCAGACCCAACAATATAAACTCAATCCCCAAACCCTTGGGGGCCATTGTGTCTCTTGACTTGGCCCTTTTTTCCCTTAGAATTCATCCTAATAGACTTTCCTTACTTGATACTGTCATGTTTGCTGCTCTGTAATTTTTTACTGCATTGGCAAAAGGACCCAGCCATTACTTAGGTAACAGATATTGTACAATTCCATTTATATAAAATTATACACAATTACAATTAATCTATAGTGAAGGAAAACATCAGTAGTTACCTTAGGATGGGGTAGGAAAAATGCTAGGTAGTGGAAAAGGTCATTACAAAGGAGGCAAAAGGAAACTTTTGGAATGATGGAAATACTCATTTTCTTAATTGTGGTGATGGTTTCATAAATATAAATATATATATGAAACTATATACATTTTAAATATGTGCACAGAATGTCAATAAACTTTATTTTCAGAGTAACCTCATCAGCAGTGGCAAAAATGAAAATAAAAACATAAACAGTCAAACAAGGAAATCTTGTACAGGAGTCAAAAGAAAAGTCATTTTTGCTTCTCAAGGCAGAAAGATGTGAAGAGTTGAACAAATAGAACCAGAGATTAGGCTGAGTCAATCATGGACCTCAGGCCAGAGAGGAACAGTGCTCCCAAAGTCATCTTTAATTGTGCTACATCCTTAAGAAATCTAGTTTTGTATATATAAGGTGCAATCAAACTGTGGTGAATGTTTAAATAAGAAAAATGTATTACAGAAAAAGACACATATCCATTAATCCCCCTCAAAATACTCCCTCTCGCTTCAAACACACTCATCTCATCATTCTTGCTATTTTTCTGAAGCAGTTCTGGAAGTCCTCTTTCGTGAATATCTTTAGTTGTGCTGTTGTGGCTGCCTCAAAACGTTTACCTTTCATGGTCATTTTGACTTTAGGGAAGAGCCAGAAGTCGCACGGTGCCAGGTCTGGTGAATAAAGTGGATGAGGACACACTGTGATGTTTTTATTTGACAGAAATTGCCGTAGCAGAAACAATGTGTGACATGGAGCCTTTCCTTTGCCATCAACTAATACGGTGAATGATGCTGCTGAGTGCCATTCAACGGAAAGGCAGGGATCTTCAATACTGGAAGTGGCACGTCAAACCTTAGTGACAGTGTGTGACAAGTTTCAACTTGTTCACTGCAGTCTGTGTGAGCTACAGTTGAGAGAAGGTGTTTTATTTTTATTTATTTATTTATTTTTAAGAGGGCAATGTCACTGGCCTTCATATGTGGGATCCAAACCCTGGCCGCTGGCATCCCAAGCCAGCTCTTAACCAGCACGCCACTTGCTGGCCCCTGAGAGAAGGTGTTTTAAAGTGTATGATAAATCATGCTCCATTATACAACACTCTGTATCACATATCGCTTGTAATATTTGGCAATGGATTAATGGTAAAGTCTTTTACTGTATTAATTTTTTTATTTATTTAAACATTCACCATAATGTTTGATCACACCATATATATAAGAAATGATTTAATGAGCTTGGTTTTGTTTTGTTTATTGGTTTCTTTATTTCTATGCCTTAATGGAAGTACCCTGCTGGTATCAGTTTGTCCCATTGCCATTCACACCTAGAATTTAATCAGGACCTGTTGGGGAACTGGTAGGTAATGGGCCAGAACAGCTCTGCCAAAATGCTACATATTATGTAAGAGAGACCTCTGATCCTCTTAAGATCTCACCTTAAAAAACTACGTTGGCTTTTCTTTTCCTATCACAAACTTTTATAACTCATTTTCCTTTTAATTTCTCCTTAGTATTTATTTTAAATTGTTGTTATTTAAATACAAATATAGTGTGAAAAGGATGTAATCATCCAGCATCATATGACCATCCCTCTAATTAGGATACAATTATGAATCTCTCTGAGCCTGAAACGTGTTCATTTCTTAGGATTTTCTTTCTTTCTTTCTTTCATTCCTTCTTTCCTTCTTGCCATTAATTATCTGCATTGTGTTTTGTCACCCTCAGTAAGTATTCTATAAAAATTTATCTTTATAAATATATATAACATTAGATATTATATATGTGATATATATATATATATATATACACACACACATATAAATATACACACACACATACATATATACATATTCAAAATAGTCTTTTCAAACACATTACAACTACCAGGTTTCATGAAACCATAGGTCAATATTTCATTTGACAGAAACTACATACTTTTTTTCAGGTATTGATAAATATATGTAAGGTACTTATTTCAACAGGAAATTTATCAAGTATGATACATTGAAAAGATATTGTGGAGGATGCTCAATAATGTTAGTAATTGGAAATTGGATTTGCTGTTGAAAAATGGGAAAAAGTATGCATGAATTAACAGCTAATGAACTTATAATTACATTTATGTTACTGCATACTAATAGCATAAAATTAATGAGAAACAATAGCTGTGGCCATTGATGTTGTAGATCCATTAAGATGAAGTGACTGCATTGAAATAAGATACATTTTTTACTATTGTTTTTCTTGCAAAGACAAACAAATGCAAAAAGGGACAAAGTCTTAATGGAACCTATAATACCAGAGCTAACATTCAATGTCATTAGAATTAATAGACTGTGCATTTTTCATCATGTTTGAACACATGATTAAAACAAATGTCCATACACCTAACATCATTATTCCTTAATATTGTTAAGAGATTATATGTTCATCATCTAAGGGATCAGAATATAGTGTTAAACACAAATTATGTAAAATTGTGTTTTTAGCTGCATTTTATGTTGAGTAGGTCCACATTATTGGCAAGAACATGTAAATAGTTATTTATAATTTTCCTTATTTTTTTTTTCCCGACTAAATAATATTGGGTTGTTGGAAAAGTCATGATGTATTTTTTCTGTTTTTCATTGCAAAAATATGTCATGACTTTTCCAACAACCCAATAGTTACAAAGTGATCCATTTAAAAAAGCATCAACTGAACAGAGAAACATTAAGTTTTTATAAATACAACAATTTACTTATAAAAGGGCAGATAACATTGGACAAAACATAAAAGGGAAAAAAATGTTGGATCTCAGCAATCAAAGAAATGCAAATTAGATCACTGAGATATTTTAATTATTTAATATTTTCAAAATGTTATTGTTTAAATAAGCAAAAAAAAAAAGCCCACAAAAAACCAACAAAAAACCCAGATAAATGGCCCATCTCAACATTGCCATAAGAGTATAATTTGATTTTCTTATTTAGAAAGTCTATTTAGGAATAAGTACATGGGTCATTTATAATACAAACTTACTCTTCTAAGAAATTTCCTAATAACAAAAACTCTGGTGTAAAAAGGCAAATGGGTAAAAAGAGGTTAAGAAATTGAAACATTTGGACTTTTCAGTTCCTAACCACTTTCTCCCGAGTGAAGCTATTATTTTTTATAAGGCAATATAGAAACACAGTTATTTTTCTTCTAGGAATTTCAATAATAAATGTACTTTTTATATTTATACATTTGCTATAGCCTAAATACCACTGAGAAAATTCAGAGTTTAAAGACATTTTTCTTTTTATTCAAACTTGATTTTTTTTATCGTCACTAGTATATCATTGGCAAGACAATTAACATCCATTCTTAAGATCTTACATAACAATCCTCATTCCACCTGGTTATAACACACAATATATATTGCTGGGGAAATGATTTTTCAACAATGTTACTTTCTGATGGTTACTGTATCTAGGCTGTATTTGTGCTATCAGAAGTGTATAAAATAGATGAAACATAACTTAGTCAATTTATGTCCACTTGTTATAAAAATATATTGGGTAGGACAAAGCCCATATTGAAATTTTTTATGCTATTCATATATTTGGATTCAATGATACCATTTCTAAGTATTTGTTTTAAACACATAAACAGATATGTACACAGAACATTTATTACAAATTTAATTAATATACTATTTAAAAATTGTTGAGCACAATTTTTGTATGCTTTACATAGAAAAAAATAGAAATAAGTAAATCTTTAAGAGGAAATTATAAAAAGCATATATATATAAATAATATATGTTAATATATATTATATATTATATAGTTAAAAATCCATTTTTATGAGAATGTTTCTTTTTTTCTTGATAATTGTAAGGACTTCTGAGACCAGCATTCTAAAGACTGATTACACACAGCTTTGCCACACTTATCAGCCATTGACCATTTTTATTCTCCACGTCACCTAGTGGAGGATCTGTTAGGAATATCAAAAGGTCATTGACGCTTTTTATTGACCTTTTCATGCCCTGGGACTCAATGTACAATAATCATTAATAGGCTAAACTCTAAGAACTTAATATAGTTGTTGACAATCTTACCGAATCGCACTTAAAATCTTTCAGGACAGTTAACATCAGGATGAAGATATGCAGGATAAATCAAGTACTTATTTTCCAAAATGCAAGTAAGGGATTTCATTATCACCCATCCCCAAAACTTTACATTTTTCTTCTATCCAGTAACTGGTCCTTATTTTGCTTATTGCCTCACTTTCCTGCATAGTGTGGTAAAACATATATACATCATCTTTTTCTGACGCTATCTACCAATAACCTAATAGACAATTCACTCTGCTGTGTAATTTTAGAGAGTAAACAGACAATGGCATCACTTTGAAATATATTCTTTAATTGACAAAATGAAAAACATTTTGATGAAAATCAGCTCCTTTAGTAACATAAAATTATATTTTTCAAACAATTCCTTTAAATCGTTCACCAATGTTCACAGGTGATTTTATTTGGACTGTGTAGGAGCTTATGGCTCAATGCATAGATATTTCAAAACTCTTCCCTGTTCCAAATATTTACATTTCCATGACTCAACGAATTTAAAAAAACCAAAGGATTAAAACTGTTAAGAATTTAGTATCAATAGTAGTGTCTTATGGGATCTTCATAATACATTGAGATTTTTTTTTCAACTTAATAATTTTATACCTAGGATTCCTAGAAGATTCTATTGGACCTTCATTAATCTATTCTTCTGTGGGAAGAGGACAGTAGCACAGTTTGGAAAATGTTTCCTTTAACAATGGTATTTTTAAGGCTCAGCTTCACGCAGAAGTGACAAGATTTCTTTATTTAAACATCTGCTATAGAATCTTCAGCCTCCAAAAGAAAATGGTACTCATCTCTTTCACAACTGACTTTTAAACCATGTGTACATGATATTAAGAGTACATAGTCTAATTTAATTCAGTTCTTTCTCAGCACAATCACCTCTCATTTAAAAGGAAATGAAAAAAATAAAATGAGTGAAGGACTCCTAAAAGGTCCACAGCTCAACTCTCAGTTGCTGAACACATTCCAATGAACATCGCCAGTACATCAGCAGTCAACATTTGTATTACTGTACTTTACAGTTTTATTATTATTAGTATTATTAGTACTATTTTAGTTGTATTATTAGTATATATTATTAGTATTATTTTATTTATTAGTATTATTATTAGTATTATTAGTATATTATTAGTAGTAATATTAGTATTATTAGTTTTATTATTAGTATTATTTAGTTTTATTATTAGTATATATTATTAGTATTATTTTATTTATTAGTATTATTATTAGTAGTAGTATTAGTATATTATTATTAGTATTAGTAGTATTACTATTACTATTATTTACAGCAGGCACACACTGGGGACACTATAAAAAACACACACAGTGAAGCTCCCCTTTATTGTAGGAGCATTCTGGAAGAAGTCTTATGATAAAATTTCAACCTCAACTCAGATTTAGAAAGAGTTGTACTTCTAAGAAAAGTGTTGTTTGTATCTTACATACTGTGTAACTCGTTGCTGCTCTTATATTTCTGTTCTTTTTCTTTCTTTCTTTCTTTTATTTTAATGTAGAAAGTATGGAGACAATGGTGTTGTGCCATTTGTCAGGCCTGTAGGATGAGAGCACATAGCATTTCAAGCACTTAGCTTATCCTTAGTTTCATTTTATTCAGCTGAAGAGGAATTATCAAGTTACTTTGGGATTATATCAGTAACTTCTGGAGGGCTATAGAACAAAGATCTGTGTTCCCCTTCCACTGAGAAGAGTTGAGTTGTTCTAAGTTTCCTCTCTTTTTGTATTGTCTGATCAATCCCAACCAATATCTGTAAATTGTGGAGGAAAATGAAGTATGCTACTTCCAATCCTGAACCCACATGTGGTTCCTCATCCTCTCTCGTCTTAGTGCCAGCTTTATGTTGAAACCAGGATGACTTTGAGAGTGACACATTGACAATAGAAGATGTTTCTGCTATATTGGGTTACTGAATGACCACATCGAGCATAGCACTTCTTAATACACTTACCACCATCACTAATTGATATTTACATGAGGAAATATAAACTACTGTGTCAAACCACTGAAATTTTAGAGTATAGTTTTTTGATCAACTATATTTACCTTAACAGTACAAAATTGGAACCTAATTTGAATACTATTTCAAAAAACTGCCCCATATTATCTAGTGGTTAAATATTTGGTCAAGCTGATGGAGATTAGTTGGGAAGTAGACCATGTGCCTACTGAGCTTACAGCTCTATTGTAATGGATTTTTTTAAAATTAACATTTGTTAATTGTTAGTGGAAGTAATTTAGCAAAATGTTTGTAAAAGGAGATGCACTTAAGAAAAGATCAGCAGGTCGGCAAGCCAAAATAAATCAAAATCAAGAATTATCCAGAAATTTGAAGACTTACAGAATGGGAAATTCTAGTATTAAATAATTCTAATCTCCAAAGAGTAAATCATGAGTATGATGTGTCTGAGCTACAAGGCTCAATAAGGCTTAGTCTTAAATCAAAAAACTTTTTAAATGTGATTCTTGAGTTTTCATTTCAGTATCCACATGTAGAAGCTTGGAAGTCACTACTCTGTCTTAACAAGAAATAAAAAGCTAAACAGGCTGAAAAATCAACTCTTGTCGGGTCAATAAGAGAGGGGAGGACACAGGGAAAACCACTGCCCAACATTGGAGAGACAGACAGGTGACTACAGGACTCATGGCATACTGGAGCAGAGATCATGAAGAGTAACTACTGCAGGAACCAGTGCTGGGGTTGGAAAACCTGAACTATAATTGACCAATTACTGAAGGCTCAGGGTGGACACGTCAGAGTTACAAACTCCATGCAAATCCAGTCATAGAAAAGCCCCACAATATTTTGCTACTACATTACACATGACTATGACTAGTTAAAACAGTTCTTTGTGCCTGGTACATCATGTCCTGCAAGCAAGAAAAAAATTACAAGGCATACTAAAAGGCAAAAACAAACAAACAAACACAATTTGAAAGATCTGTGATTAATATGCTAAGAAGTCCTGGACAAAGTAGACAGCATGTAAAAAAAGATGTGTAATGAGAGCAGAGAGATTGAAATCCTAAGAAAGAGCCAAAAATAAATGCTGGAGATTAAAAAAAAAAAAACAAAAAAACAAAAAACAAAAACAAAAAAACAAAACAAAAACAAACAAACAAAAAAACCACTCATAGAAATGAAAAGTGCTTTTGATGGTGTGATTAGTAGACTGGATATGGCTCAGAAAAGAATCTCTGAGCTTGAGGTATATTAATAGAAGCTTTGGAAACTGAAGAGCAAATAGAAGACTGAAAAAACAAAACAAAACAGAATAGAATATCTAAGAACTGTGGTACAGCTACAAAAGGTGTAACTTATTTGTAATGGGGATATAAGAAGAAGTAAAAGAGAAAGGGACAGAACATATATTTGCAATGATAATGACTGTCAGACACCAAAATTAATGTCAGACACCAAACCACAGATCGTGGAATCTCAAAGAACAGCATGCAGGATAAATGTCAAAAGCCCCTAAAATTTACATGTAGGCATATCATGTTTAAACTACAGAAAAATCAAAGAAAAAGAAAATTTTCTGAAAGAAGCCAGAGGAAAACAAAATAATTTTACCTATAGAGAAATAATGATAAGAATTATATTCAACTTCTGCTCAGAAACCATGCAAGCAAAAAGAAAGTAGAGTGAAATATTTAAAGTGTTGAAAGAAAAAGCAATTAACCTAGAATTTCATACCCTGTGAAATCATCCTTAAAAATGAAAGAGAAATAAAGACTTTCTCAGACAAAGGGGGAAAAATGTGTTTTTTCTCACACATTATTTTATCTAGTCACAACTCTCTCATAAGATATTAAGGTTGAGAAATCAATGGAATATGTAAAATGTTAAATTATGTCCGAGAACTTTCATTGTCACATTGTCACATGAATTTAATAGGAAGAAAAATGAAAACAATCTTACTATTTTTTTTTAGGAAATTGTATTACAAAAGAAACTATGAGACTGCTTATAGTCTCATGAGACTTTGAGACTTTGGTTAGCAATTGTTAAAACAAATTCTGGACTCCTGTACTTGCATTAAGGAAAAAGACTACATGGACCTCAGGATAATTTTCCTGTTGGGGACAAAGGAGTATGAATGGATGGTGGAAGAAGTAACAACAAGGATATTTGGTAATCAGAAGAGCAGACCAGTCGATAAATATATATCTTTCCTTCAAGAATTTTGCTGTCCTTCATGGTATATTGTGTTGTTTAGCTTGGGACAATATTTTCTAATATCCTTCATTCTGTATGTGACTATGTTTGACAATGGAATATGGACCAAATTGATCTACTCTATGGCTAAGTCTAGCTTCTCTTGTTTAATATTAGTATCTGTGATAACCTTGGAAGCCAAACATTGTAGATGGTAGAAATCCATTGTTCCCGGATAAAAATGAAGTTCTGTTGTATGTATCCACTGAAATTTGGAGGTTTACCAAATGATAGCAGCTATCATTATCTTGTATGTCCTCAACCTATAAGCTCATTACCAGGTGATATGTTACAATGAAAGTCAATCATAGACTAAATTCTGCCAAATGTACAAAATCTATTAGCAAGAAAATACATAAGCAGCCACATCACGTTCTTTTAAGCATTTTAATAAATGCTTGGACAAAATGTTGACTAGAAGCAAATATATAATTGAGGCTCCTCAAGTTTTCAAGCTTGTCACTCCAACTTTTCTGTCTTTATTCCCAAGCAGTTATTCTCAAGTTGTCTGAATTCTTAGCTTTTTGGCAAGGCATGCAATCCACAAATATATTTGATAAAATTGATAGTAGATCATCTTCCCCACTCCCTGGTATTCTTCTGTAATGGAAATTTAAACTCTTTAATCTGCTGTTTCCTCAGTTTTCTGTTGCCATTAAATAGATGCCTTATTTGTATCTATGTATGTTTTCAGGTTTCTCTCTATATTTTTTGTTGAAAAAATAAGTCTACCCATGGGTTGCTCCATCTGTAGCTCCAAACTTCACCATTGGTCATGTATGTCCAATGAGACCCAGCCTAGCACTGGCCATAGACTTCACTGCGGTTATGTCCACACAGAAAAATGAAACAACTAATCTACCTATTCATTATCCCGAATTTCTTCACATGTATGCTATAGGTATTTATATGTTATGTCATATTTTATGAACCACATTGAAAAAGGTATAAAAATGAATACATATAAACCATCTCTTTCTAAAATGTGTTACCTACTCCCCCACCATAGAAAGCAGATATTTTAAAAATAACTTTTTTTTAATGATTCATAAATATGTAGTATTTGATGCCTCTCCTTTACTATCAAACTTATGACAGTGTTATATTTTAGTTGTAGATCAGTGCTAATACTGTGCATCTAACAATAATTTCAGTTGGATTCCAGATCTGTGTTTTTTTAATGCTTAGCAATATTAGGCAAATCCCTCAGATCATGGAGTGTTAGTTTCCCTGTTGCTAAAATGAGGTAGGTGAAGTATTTGAAATTATATGGTAAGTCCTGTTCAGCTACAAAATATACTGTCTGGTATTAGGATTAATCTGTGCGGAACTCACCATATACCTGTTAAACAAAACCAGAGTTGGACAGAAATTAAAGCAGTGAACACAGATTTTATTCAAAGAAAAATGGACTGTCATAGAAGAGAGACTCTGGAATAAAATTGGGCTCAATTCTAAATACTGGTCTCGTTCCAAATAGAACAAACAGGGATTTGTACTTAAGTAGCATGTGGGGGTGGGGGAGCAGTCGGAAAATGCAAAAGTACCAAGTGGAAACCTCAGGTCTGGGAGGCTCTGGCTGAAAGACTTAACAATTCCTGTTGAAAGCAGGCTAGGTGAGCAGATATCACCTGGCGGATAGTAGGTATTACGAGTTTGATCAGTATCGGGCGTGAGGAGTTCTCACTAAACTGTCTGAGTAGGATTCTTGCTAAAACTGGATACTACAAGGAGTACACAGATGAGTCTTGTTTGGGAGAGGATTCAGGGGAGCCTGACTAACGTTTTGTCAAACAAGGACTCTGTCACACCCTAAACTTTTGCTTGTTTTAAAGGGCTTCTATAATCTGGATAATACTTTTTTTTTTCCATTGTAGATATAGTACTTTCTCATGAAATATCAGAGGAAAAAAATATTCTGCTTATTGAAGTTCCTTATTGTTAATTATCACAGTTACTGTGCGTACAATGCATCAGCACTGTGCTCAGTGCTTAAGTCTTTTAGGAAAGCCCATCTTGTGGCACAATAACAACTCGAAAATCTCATTGTCTACAAAATCAAAGTCTTGTTCCTTGCTCATGTCCCATGTTCACCCTAAATTGGCTGCAATTCTACTCAGAGTCACCTTCACTCTGGTACCCAGCTGATATACCACCTCCATCTGAAGTATTATCAATCTTGTGAAAGAGAAAAAAGAGATTGAATAGAACACCACATGATGCTTCTCAAAACTTCTGCCGCCATCTGATACACATCACTTCTACAATCACCACAGGCAGGTCACTGGGCAGGGAAGTAAATCTTCCTTATCACAGACACACTCAAGATTGTAACAAATAATACAGCCTACCAAGGTATGCTTAAATAGATTACTTATATGAACTTTAAATCAGGATTGATAATAGGTATTTTTCTGTTTTAAATATGGGCAAACAAAGCTTGTGGATGTAAAGCTGTTACATTTAAACACCCTGGATTTGAATGAAGTTGCAGATCTGTGGTTTTCAAACTCCATGGTTTTAACTTGTAATCACTTAACTCAAATTTTGATAAATTGATTATATTCTTTTATGGAGCTCTACTAAAAAAAATGATTAAATGCAGTCTAGTGATACTAATAATGATCATGATATTCATGAAAACACAAATTTAGCAATGAATTTTCCTTTTTCAAAGGCTGGGGGATATTTTTGTTTCCTTAAAACATATGCTCTATATGGCTTTGAGGCATTTTGTTTGTTTGTTTGTTTGTTTATTTTTAAATAAAAAATACCTTTTAAATAGTATTTCAATTTTAAATTTCTAATTTTTCTCTTTTATTTTTTTAGCCAGGGAAGTGGAGGACCGGAGAGTCAAAGTCAAGTAGAGCAAGGAGAAAGGGAGGGGCAAGTATAACACTTTTCATCACACAGAAAATGGGAATTTAACAGTTGATTTGCTATTGGGCTGTCTTGGTAATTCTCTCGTGTTTTACATTCCTTTCAGCTTAATTAATGACTCCTTCTGCCTTTTAATCTGCCTTCCTTAGATTACTAACATAGGAGCATTGTTTATTTAAAGAAATGTGCAAGGAGGTCGATGTTCAATGGTATTGGTCAGTTCTCACCCATGTGTAAATGCCTAATAATGTCTTGCTGATTCCCATTTAGAACTCATTCCGTCTTTATCATGGTTCTATGGTTGATATACAACATGGATTCTCAACTCCATTGCTCTGGAATTCCTTTAGAGATTTCAAAAATTTTTTTTTTTTAATTAAGTTCCATAGGTAAAGCACATAAATAGAATATGTTTCATAGTACTTGAGCCAGGGCTCCCACATAGGGATGGAGCATCATTTACTTAGAACAAGTGAGGTTCATGTGACCACCTGACATACCCAGGTAAAATGGTCCAGTGTTTATTGAAGAAAACAAAGCATAGTTGAAATTGGTTGCTGCTGCTTTTTTACTGAATTATATTTACTACTTTTCCCAACCTCTTCTATTCCCACAATTTCACTATTATTAACCTAGGAAAGTAAGAATTCAAGGCTCTCTCTCTGTTTATCTCCTCTCTCTCTCTCTCTCTCTCTCTCTCTCTCTCTCTCTCTCCCTCTCTCTCTCTCTAATAAGCTTTGCTGCATTTATTTGTTTTACTTTTTAAATTTTATTTTACAAGAAACTACAATCTCATATTCAAAGGTTTTACATTAGATTTAGTTCGTCCTTCAAAACTGGATTAGAGAGAGATGCCAACACATATGGTAAGTTCTGGAACAGTTTACAGTTTGAAAAACCTACAGGAAACCATGAAGGCCACATTTTCTGTCAGTATTGTGAAGCCAAAATCTGTGTTTGGAAGTGAATTGGAGCTTGTACCTAAAATCTGTGCAAAAACCCGTTTAGTGATCTTATAGCGTTTGAGAGGTGACATATCCTGAGTGACATTCTGATAAAAACTAACAAAATCTTGATTGCAATTTAATGAGTAAAAGTAATTTTGAGTTCTACTTTGTGTTTTTTAAGTGCATACTATTTTTACAATTTTAAAATTCCACTCTAAATCAAAATTAAGCTCAATATCTTGTATCTGATAGTCTTGCCTCTATGTTACACTTACGTTGCACTTTTCTTCAAAAGACAAGATTTGAAATTTCTCTCCTTAATACAGTTGGATGTTTTTATGTGCAGTCTATGTATTTATGTAAATACTTTTTTAATCTTTCCTGTTATTAGACATTAGTTGTGAAATAAGCCAGTAACAAGCTAAATAATTTTTTAACATCTACAATATGTGAGCCATCTATGTGAATAGGTCCTTTGATCTTTCAGAAGGAACACAGTTGATATGAAACACTATAGCAAATTTCCAGGACCTGAAAGCTTCTGGCTGTTAACAATTGGCACTTCAAAGAATCTCTGACAACAAAGATGGTGACAGCTAAAAGTGTATCATGAGGAGAGTTTATAGTAAACAAATGTCTCCTTTGATGCAAATTTGGTTTTCTAAAGACAGTAGTTATTACTGGATGGATTTTCAAAAGCTGCTCTACAAAGCCTGTTTGAGAAATTGCTCTGTGGCATTACTCCAAAGTCAGTGTTTACATATGAAAAATAATGCTTCTTTTCACTTTAAAATAGATGATTATAGCTATAGGTGTCTTCCATTTTAATAATGTGCAGTGAGGATAATGTGTCAAATTAGCCTAGAGAACAATCTGTTATGCCATGACTGATGTTTTTGTAATTCAGATAATATGCTTAAGAGAGGATGCACAGCCTCTTGGAGAAGCTAGTCACTTTATAGTCTTTACCTTCCCAGGGTTCAACTAATCAGCAGAAACCTTGCCCTGCTCACTCTGCAGCTTCTAATCCTCAATCTACATCTTCCAGCAACTTGGGATTTTGTGTGTCCCTAGGATGCTCTCTTGCCATTATTGGTTTTCTCCAATATGAGTGGCTTACCTCATTTTCCTTTATCCTTCTATTCAGTAAAATTTGAGATTTATTAGAATTCTCTTTTCAAACTTGGCCTCCTTTAGTACTCAGAGCAAGCTGTGATGGACAGTCCTAGATATAAAAATCAAATTTGTACGCACCTACCAGTCACGAAGCTAAATTGAATAGAAACAGTGAAAGGATTTCAGTCTAAAATGGAGCCAAAGGATATGAAATGAAAATTCTCACCCATGCACCCTCCGAAGAATAGAACTTAAGAGCTGAGAGACTGATTTCCATTAAATGCCTGATTTACAGAAGACTGTGACTTATCTTCTGACCAATGAATACTCACCAAGATTCTCTCCTGTCCGATTGCTAGATGGGAGGGGGTGGGGATGAGGGAAGAGGGAAAGGGATGAGACAACGTAAATTGGTAACTTCAATATTGCCATAGGGATAGGAAAGACAGTTTGGGGAATATAATCAATAATATTGTAAATATTTTTTAGGGGGCCAGATGGACTCATGTCTTCTTAAGGAGACCACTTCATGGATGGTGTAGAGGCCTGACCACTGCACTGTATGTCTGAAGCTGCCGCTGAATAATATTATATGTCAACTGTAATTTTATATATATATATATATATATATATATATATATATCGCAGGGTGTGGAGTACAGTGTGGGGGGTGGAGTCAATGGAATTGTAATACATATGTATGATATGGGGGGGCAGGGGCTTGTCACTTTGTGAGGGGTGAAAAGCATAACTATTGCATTGTTTTGTACACCTGAAACTATAATAAAAAATTATTAAAAAAAAAAAAAGACTCTCTCCTGCCCTGAAGACGAGGAGCCTACTGCTTGGACTCTGGCTGTGCTCCCCCTTCCCCTCCCCTCTATAAATACAGGCCAGGCTGAACCCTCAACAAACTCACTTATAGCTTGCTCTGGCATACATTTTCAGAATTCGAATTCCTCTGCTATTCCCAAATAAGCTCTATTTTTGATCATTTGAGCTTGGTTCATTTTATCTTCTTTATTTAGGCTGACAAAGCTGACAGGTCTGAACAATGATTCAGGAATACAAGGAGGATGTTTTTCTTCATTTCTTTCATTTTAAGAAAAAGATTTGTTTACCAACCTGCTTAATTATGCAGTAGATATCTCACCAGGGCTAAAGAGTGCAAGGGAAAACATGATGTTGGGTGTTAGAAGTCACGAGGTAGTTGTCAAGTCCTCCTGACCTCTTACTATTTGATAACTCTGTTTATAGGGCTTCATGGCTGAAAAACCATCACAGGTGGATCAAACACCTCATCAGTGTTAACATGCTATTAATATAGACATCAGTGTCAAATTTTAAATTATTAGGGGGTAATTGTGTTGAAAGAAATTTTAATGGCTAGAGAGAGACAATGAAGATAATTGAAAAGACTCAGAAGGAAATGTCAACCCCATTACAACTCCACATTTTAATAAGGGTGAAATTCTTTTAGAAATTATGTATCTACATTAAATAGGCATCTTGTCCTTCACATTAACCAAAATACAAGAGAATGTTTAGTAGTAGATAAAAAAAGGAGGTAATTTACCTCTATGATACTGAAACATTGGGTTATTCTTCCTACCTATGCCTGTCCTTAGCTATATTTATGGTAAATCCAACCATTTCTTTCATGTATAACAAAATTATCTCCATTATGCTGAAATATTTATACATAAATATGCATATATTTTTGTATGATGCAGAAATATCAGTATGCTTCATACAAGTAGCATTCCATGATGTGAAGATGAGTTAGATATGAATCTGACCATTAATAAATTTATATGTTTATGTTTAAACCAAAAACTTAAATACAATTTTAAAAGCCACCAAAGTAAAATGGAGAAATATTTATCATGAATATGTTAGATAGTAGATTAGTATTGATGTGTTACTCAGGGTAGATAAAGGTTGGTCACATCAGCACTAACATCCTTATCCTTAAGGCAAAAGGACAATAAACATTTAATGTAAGAAGAAATCCAAATGTATATTCAATGTATCTATAAATGTTCACTGTCACAAATAAATAATTACAAATTGAAACTAGTAAAATTACCTTTTGCCTTTTAACTTTACACAGATTTGAAACAAATGATAACTCAAAGAATAAGGAATTAGGAAAAACATTTTCATAGGCTACTACTAATATGAGTAAAAATCAGTCCTTTTTTTTTTTTTTTTTTTTGAGGTCAGTGTCACTGGCCCTCATATGTGGGACCTGAACCTGGGCCGCTGGCTTCCCAAGCCAGCGCTTAACCACCGTGCCACTCGGCTGTGCCAAAATCAGTCCTTTTGAGAGAGCAATTTGCCATATTAATGAAACAGCCTTTAACATTTTTATTAATGTATCCCACCTTTATCCCATTTTATGAATTTTATTTTGATAATTTATTCCAAGAAAACCAGTAGAGCTGTACATTAAGGCATAATTTATAAAATTTATAAAAAATAATTTATAAAATAATGGGCTTATCAGGCAGAATTTGGGCAGAAAAACAGTTATATCTTGAACCTTTTGGCTAACATAGAGAAGATGTCATAATTAATATTTAGAGACATTATAGGGTTACTTTTTGATTTGCTGTTATTACTGTGAAAGTGTAAAATAAGACATTTGTTTTATTAATTCTGCTTTGACTTATAAAACCATTATCGCACAAAAGTGTTCATGCCAGTGAGTCAAGAACATTTGGAGAGACACAGCAGTGTACATACTTAAAGAACTGGGGTCAGTAAGTGATGGGGTCAAAACTTAGGTGGACAGCCAAGAACTAAAAAGATACATATCGGGGCTGGCCGAGTGACACAGTGGTTAAGCACTGGCTTGGGAAGCCAGTGGCCCCGGTTCAAGTCCCACATATGAGGGCCAGTGACACTGCCCTCAAAAAACAAGACAACAAAACAAAAGATACATATCACACAGAAATCAGAGCAAAACAGGCGCCAAGATTATGCAGGGCATTGACAGTAAATGAGAAATAGGTGAGTGGAGGAGAAGATGAGGACCCAGGACCCATAAATGAGGAAAGGCATCACACCTGAGGCAATTGTCTGTTAAGCCTTTAAGCTTCTTAAAAGCAAGAACCATCTTTTATTCCAATGCTCAGTAGAATGGCTGGACATAATAGGTGTTCAAAAGTAGTAATTGACGTTTTACTCCTTCATCTGGAGACAACCTATTCTGGAGTCTTTCAGTCACCTAATATAATAAACGATTCCCAAACCAAAATACATGATAATTAGATAATTATATGTTATCGGAATGAAGGGCAGAAATCGGTATTCACTTACTTTACATATGAAGGTAGACATTTTGGATTGAAATGCATCTAAGTAAATATTTTTTGTGTTGTGACTTCACTCTGAATTGTACCTTTATTATGGCATTTGGCATGTAATCTGTTTATACGTGTTTATATGTGTATGTTGGTCTCCCTGCTACACAGTGTGAACTTCTTGACTTGAACAGTTATTCATCTTTACATTCCCAACTCAAGGCTCTGTTGATACCGCCTGCCGTTTTTAAATTGATCTGAATGTTTTGTTCTTTTGGACAAGCAGTCCTTTCCCTGCTCAGTTCTGTGCTTTAGGCTGAGTTAACTTCATAATTGACTCAGAAAGTAGACCTGTGCCCCAGGCTTGGACTACACGATCATTTCAGGGATGAGCCTATGACCCAAAGGTAGACTTGGTCAGTGAAAATCAATCCTTGAGATGACTGCTAGAGTTCTTAGGTGAGAAAAAAAAAATGTTTTTTCTTAAAAAGAAACTGTAAGATGATGTAATAGTTGTAGAACACAGAGAAATTATGTCTGAGAATGACATGAACAGAGAAGAGAGTAAAATGGGAAGATGAAGGGAGAAAGAGACCTCATGGTGATATTGAGCCCTTAGACCTCTGTCTGGAATCTATCCTATCTTCTCAATTATGTGAGTCAATACATTCCATTTTTTTTTATACTTTAGTTAGTTTGAATTAAGTATCTGTCACCTACATATGAGAAAATCCTCAAAAAATCATTAGCTGAAATTAAGAGCAGCTGTAAAGATATAATTGGGAAATTTGGGAACATTCAGATATAAACTCTATATTAGGTAAAATCATTGTACAAACATTAATTTTATTTACTATAATAACGATAGTATGGCTATGTAAATAATAGGTTTAGAAAATTCATGGTGAAATATTTAGGGATAAAGCACCAAAATCTGCAAATTTTACTTTTAAGTAGATAAACAAACTAAAGTATGTATTTATATAGAGAGATAAAATAAACATGGAAAAGTTTAACAATTAGTGAATCTATGTGATGGGTGTATGTGTGTTCATGGATTATTCTATTAACTTTGATATTAGTAGGTTTGATCTTGCTTGAAATAAAATCTGGGGGGAAACCCATAAAAACAACAACGCCTGACCAGCATAAATGCTTTAGAATAGATGCTCAGGAAAACACTTTTTTAACTTTGCAAAATTTTATAAGCTCCTTTATTTATAAGCAATAATCAAATTTTTGTTAAATCAGTACTATAATGATTTTTTTTTTAACCATGCTATTTTCACAGTGATCGAACTGTATAATAGCTTCTATATTGGGGAAGTGCAAGTGAGTTTTGTATTCAAGATAACAGAATCAACTTGTCAAGTCAGAATCACATATTTCAGAGATTTTACCCAGTACGAACTTGGTAGTTTTACCAACCTTTCTGAGGAAATAACTAACTACAGACATACATCAGAGATATTGCAAGTTTGGTTCCAGACCACCACAATCAAGTGAAAATTGCAATAAAGCGAGTTACCCATTTTTTTTTCTTTTGGTTTTCCAGTGCATCTAAAAGTTATGTTTACACTATGCTGTAGTCTATTAAGAGTGCAATAGTATGTCTAGAAAACATACATGTTTTAAATAAAAATACTGTATTGCTAAAAAATGCTAACCATCATCTCAGCCTTCAGCGAATCGTAATCATTTATGGTGGTGGAGATCTTATCTTCAATTTGTAAAAAAAATGCAATATCTACAAAGCACAATAAAGTGAGGCACAGTAAAGATGAGTGTGCCTGTATATATAGCCTGCATGGATTTTTCCAGGGCCCTGTGCCCTATGAATCCTCATAGTCTAGATTTATTTACTGTAAGCAGTCCTACACAAACCAGGTACATCCGGCTAAAAGTATTTCATTGACAAAGAGTCTCTGAAAATAAATATCCCTATGCATTTGCCAAGAAGACTGCCCCTGGCATGTTTACAAGGAGGTTAACCCAATTACCTTCCTTCTTTTTTTCCCCCAGGCAAGCAACCTCTCATATTGAAAGAATGAATTTCAGAGCTGTTGCTGACCATGCTTTCCTCAGTATCTCACTCTCCACTTCCATCTCCAAGACTTCCATCACCTATATTGAAGTCAGTTTACCCACATCCTTGCTTTTAAATTTGAAAAAAAAAAAAAAAGAGAGACAAAGGCAGCTAGATTTAAAAAAGAGAAGATAATCAACTGTGCTATTGAGAAGAAAGTGGGGTGGAGGGAGAAAGGGACCCCAGCATGTTGACTGTACTGGGGTCTAACATGCTTTTAAGTAAGATATGCAATGATTTTATATACAGATATAAAGCCGAAGTATATATAAGCAGACACATACATATTCCCAGAATTAAACAAACATAGTTCATATTTATTTTGGTGTATTTGTGGCTTAATGTTTTATGTTGTTTGCAAACCAAAACAAAGTTTGCCTCAAATTAAAATGTCAATTTTGTGATTGCATTTTTTTCTTGCATTTACTATAATATTTTAACTACTTATATCTTAGTGATGTAGGTTTGTTTTAAAATGGAATTTAATATATTTGGTTAATGTCATAGTGGTTCCTGTGGACAGCTTTCTGCCTAGAAATTAGAGAAACAGAGAGCCATAGACACCTCCTTCTAGCACCTTTTGGTTTCACTGGAGGCCTGAGAGAACCCCCATCGCAGATGCCCCCACTCTCCACCTCCTATATAGCCCTGTCATGGAGATGCGAGCATTCAAAATAATCCTATGTCTCCCAGAATGAAGGGTGAAATTTACCATGGGGTAGACCAGTTAATCCACAGTCCTGAAGGGGACTCACAATGCTAGAGTAAAGAACATCTAACGTTTAGAGCTGGTGGCTGAAGGCAAGGAACATACGCTCATGTGGATACTTCAGCAAAGGATCAGAGAGATGAGAAGCATACACCCTAAAATGAAAGGAGGTGAGCTGCACTTCATCCAAACCAACCAGAACAAACTGTAGGGGAGCAACATGTGCAACCCCTAAATAAACCACTTGGGCATGTTTAATATTTTGAATTAAAGTTACTTAATAAACAGGCAGTACAAGAAGGATACTCTGACCTTCTCTGAAGCTTCTGAAAGCAGAAAATTCATCTTTCATGGGCAAAGGTACCCTCCCTGCATCAGGAGGTAAATATACATCTTGATCACCAGAGATAAAAAAAGTCCAAGGTCAAGAAGGCTGTGTAAACAAACTCTGCTTATTTTCTTCATTAGTTGGTACCCAAATCTAAGTTTCTTTGTCTTGTTAGATCTTCATAAATTTCTTTCTTTGTCTAAAAAGTATAAAAGCTGCCTGCTTTGGCCATTTCTTTAGTCCCTGTATCTGTGAGATCACTGTATGTACAAATTAATTTTCTTCCTATTATCTATTAATCTGTCTTGTGTCAACTTAATTACTAGACAAGAAGCCCAAAAGAACAAAAAGGGTAGAATAAAACCTTTCCTTCCCAGACCAAACCAACCTGACCATTAATTCTTGGGAACTGAAATCAGCCCGAGGATAAAGGCAGAAAAAGGAAAAATAATTGTGAAATGACTGTTTACCTTTAAAAGACTGAATTATATACCCTGAGTTGCCTGAAACAATATTCATTTGGGAAGAGGAAGTACACTAAAACGACTAGAATGTGCTGTCCACAATTTGAAGAGCTAAGGCTCAGTGAGAGACAAGATTTGAACAATAAAACAATAGTTCTTTCACAAAACACTTGAGTCTAATGGACTCTTGTAAATTTTATATCCCCTGAACATACATATATCTACATTTTTGTTGAAAGCACAAATGGTTTGTACCCTGTAATGGTGCATTGAGTACCCAAGACTTGTGGATATAATCAGAAAGCATCTTTATTTTTCTCTCCTGTTGTCTTTTTAAAATATATTCAGTGATAAAGGTTTTCTTTTACCCTTCGTGGAAAACACAGGCAGTCCCATGGTTTTTGGCTCACTCTTATGAGAAAAGGTCTCATAGTTACATTAAGAAACAACACATTTTCAGTTCAGATATTCCATACTACTAGTTCTTACTAGTTCTTTTAATTACAGCAATTTGATTATTAGTTCTTACAGAAATCAAAATTCACACCTGATTGACAATTAGATTTACCTTTTCTTAGATTTGGGGGATATGACACTTCCTGGTTTCTTACAGGAGGAAAGAATGGTGTTTTTGTGCTTTCACACTTACCCATTTATTTAGCTAAATTTGTGGCTAGAGTAGGGCTGAAGCAGTTGTGGGGAGGAGGGCTAAGGGAGAGAGTAAAGCTGTCACCTCATCCTGTCATAAACGAGCTTTGTGCTTTCAGGGCCTGGCAGGTGTCTGAAACATACTCCGATTCAGGAGAGCTATCCACTTCAGTTTCACATCCTCTAGAAGTATATACTATTTCCACAGCATTTCTTCTCCACTCACCTGCCAAATCAACTAGCCATTCCATGTTTCCTGTTCTCTATTTCTCTAGGTTTCCCAGGTCGGGGGCACTCACAAGTCTAGTGCATCCCTATTAATGCAGTAGAGAAACATGAAGCTCTCCCCTTCTCTTGGTCTACTAAAGTTCTACTTACCTCACCTGTACCACTAGAGGGTGGGTCCTCACAACACAGTCTTCCCAATAAACTCTGTGGTTGCTGGGCAGAGTGGCTAATACCAATGACAGGTCCTCTGTCACCCATGTCTGCAGAACTACTAAAGAATAGCCTCTGTGTGTGTTGTGTATTTTGACACTCTCCATGTGGATGAGGGGCCAAGAATCAGCAATCAAATTTGGCTTATCTTTCTCTTCAAAGACCCCAGGTAAGTCAATATTGTTATTTTTATATTCATAATTGATTGCATTCATGCCTCATCTAAAACTGAGACAAAACAAGTTCAATATTTATATTCTGGGTGTCTATCAATTATTCTATTATCTATCTATCTATCTATCTATCTATATCTATCTATCATCTATCATCTAATTTATTTTATTACAATATATGCTGGTAGTTCAGAATAAATTTGTTTACATTCAAAAGGGATCTTCTCATTTGCAATGCCCACACTTAAGAATTCACAAAAGGACCTATTCCTTCATCTATAAAATGAGCAAAATTTGAATCACCATCTTTAGGTTCTTTTCCACCGTTGACATGTCAAGTTCTTTGCCCCTTGTTTCTACCATGGATCATCCTTGCAGCAAGTCGATAGGCATTTAAATTTTGTTGTAGAAATATAATTCTATGTTTCACAATATGGCAAGGCATACAATGCTTAGTAATGATTGGACAAGCTACACTGGGCTTTCTTCAGTTTTCATATTGTATATACCAGTGCACCATACGTACCAAGTTACATGCACCCTAGTACAGGAAAAGCAATATATGTGTGAATGAGAACAGTGGAGAATTACAATTAAGAGGCTTAGGGTGCAAAATGAGAATTAAAAAATAAAAGAGTAAGACTGCAGGGGAGTTATACCCTCCAGATTTGTGATAAAATCTCAAAATTTTATACTGCAGCAAGGCATAAAATTCACTGTCTACTACTAGATGAGTACAGGAAGTAAATGGAAGTAAATAAAAATTTAAAAAAAAGCAAACAAAAGGAAAGTGAGAAAGAAGCCTCACAAGACTGAATAACATTAAGACAACAAGCTTCCTCTGTGCTAAAAGAAGGTGGTTCATATCTCTGAATAGCACCCGTCACTTGGAAATAAAGTAGGGTCATGTTGGTTTCTTCTGTTCCCCTTATTGAATTGTATGCCTGTATGTTCCAGTAGGAGACCTTAAAATGAATTGTTTTTCCACCTGCTATATCAAACTATAATCATCCAAATAGAAAGTTCAAAACTCTAACCTTTAAAAAATAGCAAAACATACACATTTTTGTTTTCTCGTTTGTCTTTTAAACATGAATGCAATTTTAAGGGCTTGCTTTTTTGTTGTTGTTGTTTAATGAATTTGTCCTTTTACTGTTTACTTGGAATCCTCAATTCTGAAAATGATTTGATTCATTTTGTTCTTTTATCTCAACTTTCCTTTGACTGCTAATGTCAACAAGTCTATTACATGCATTTTTGCTATTTGGACCTACATATCTTCATCCTGCTTAGTGTTTTGTGTTCTATATTTATTACAGGTATAATCTTCTGTATTTTCTGGCTTTAGTCACTGGCCTCATTACCTTATATTGCTCTGAAGTGAATACCACAGTCAACTACAGTCATTAGCTAATGATCCATTGTCTCTATATGGCAAGATTAGAAGCACACAGAGGTTCATGCTGAGCAAGTGAGAGCTGGACACTTAATATACTATGAGAATTAAATAAAGGGAAAAATCCAATTAGATGCTCTTACTAGGGGTCAAGAGAAGTGAGGGTTTTCATTGGTTCTAACATATTCACATGTCAATGTACCATAGAAGGAAAGTATAATGCATTGCAGAGAAGATATTTATGAAGTGAGTAACTGAACAATTACTGCACATTGCTACCAAACAAAATGTAATTGCTTAATTGAAAGCCAGCCTTCACTCTTGACTCAAACTATCCCTGTATTGCTCAATATGCTAATTTCAGCATCAAAAATGCTCAATAACAATAAAAATCTTTGCAGGTTTTTCTGGAATGTTCCGTTGGCAAAGATTCATGGATTCTCAGATACAGTGTTCAATTTCTAGAATTAGTTTGATGAGGAAGTCAAGAGCACAACAGAATCTTTTAATTGTGGTTCAGGCTGAATAGTTGATTATTGAGTACTTTAGATGTTACTAAATAGTTATACTTTTTCCTCATACACATTTATAATCTTCTTCACAACCTTATCTTAGTTGTAATTATTTTTTACAACTTTATTTATACTGAACATAACACTCTATAATGTTGACATAAGGTCTTTAAAATTTTAGGTTTGGTTACGTTTTGCAGACAGATTCCAGAGTTAATAACATTAAGTCCTCCCCACTATCAATTCTTTTAGTAGAGGTGATAATTTAAAATAATAGTGAGACTGCTTGGTGACAACTTTTTATTATTTTATACTCTGCTTATACCTCTCATACTCTGTTTTTAAAGTTTGACTCACCTATGTGACTTCTAACAGCCTTTTAAAATTGCAATTTAAATGTTTTAAATTTCTTCTATCTCATCTTTTCTATTAATCTCACCCTTTGCAATACACAAATCTAATTTAAAAATTCTGCTGTACCGTTCTTGCAGATACTTCTAGAGTATTATCAATCATACCATATGTCTCATCACAGTTTTGGAGCTCTAAAAAGCATGTTGCATGGAGGTTTATGTGTTACAAGTACTGTTGCTATATAGAGTCATTTGACACTTAGCAAGATGTTTTTAATTTCTAATTTTAGAAAGTTTAAAAATGAAAAAGGTAGAAAAAACAACTGTGAAACAGGAGAGTGACCAGAAAAGAAGCCTAAAGGAATGTCATAGAAAACAGGACAGATTGAGAAGCTAAAGTTAAGACAGAGAAGAAAGAGGCATGCATTCTGGGTCCCAGACAAGGAAGGACAGATGTATCCACAGATCAGTTTAAGACATTATGCTTGGGTGAAGGAGGAACACTAAAATGGTTAATATTATGGGTCAAACTGACTGTACCACTGGAGTGCCCAGGATTTTATCAAAGATTATTCTGGTTGGTGCTGTGAAGATATTTCTGAATGAAATTAACATCTAAATTGGCAGATTGTGTAAAGCAGCTGTCCTCCCCAATATGGGTGCACCTCATCTAACCTGTGGAGGATTGAACAGAACAAAATGTAGATAGAGTAGGGGAGAGTTTTTTTTTTTTTTTCTCTGCCTGACTGTTTAGGGCTAGGACAGCCATCTTTTCCTGCACTTGGATTGGAACTCATACCATCAGCTCTCCTGGTTCTCAGGCCTTTGAACTTGGATTGGAACTACGCCCACTGGCTCTGGCTCTTCTGGGCCACGTGACTAAATTTATATATATATATATATATATATATATATATATATATATATATATATCTCATATAGTGTGTGTGTGTGTGTGTGTGTGTGTGTGTGTGTTGTTTTTCTAGAGAATCTTAATACCGATTTTGGTACCAAGAGTGTTCTAGAAGATCAGAATGTTAAGGATGAGTTTTCTAAATTGGTTCTGGGGTTTTTGAAATTAACTTTCCAATCTTACTAGATTTGTAGACGTTAATGACTCAATTTCCAGTAGTAAGGAGAGCACTGGTAATTCATAGCATTATTTATTTATAGAGATACACAAAATATCTTCACTGGATACTTTTAATCAAACACTTATAAGAATCAAGAAACTGGTTGACTATGTATATGATGTTTACACATTTTAGAAAACTAGCATATATAATGATGTTACCTGGTTGTTCCTGATGTCCCTGGACAAAGTGGTAAAACAAAAGAATGGGCCCAGTAATTTGAAATACCAGCTCTCGAGCATGCATAAATTACCTGAAAGCTTCTAGGTGTGCCCTGAAGGAGACCCTTATCAATCAGAGATGAGATTGATAAGAATTAAACTGCAGCTGGCTGAATTATAATACAAGTTAAATTCCCAGCCTTAGAGGGTATCTACTGTTAAAGTGAGGGCATTGATTAAGAAAGAATTGGTATCCAGTAAGTTGGGATGGACATGTGTGAGAATACTGTGATGATGCTAGGTACATTAAGCTCCTAAATTCTGATGAGTTTTCTTTTCCAGTGAGGAGGACTCCCCAACCCCCAATGGAAGTGACCCCCTCACCCCTATCTGAAGACATTAATTCTGCATTGCCTGAAGAAACTCTAATGGCTTCCTCTGAGGCAGTTGACACTTAAGACAATATTTTTTTCTGTCAGGACCTACCCCAAATCTCCCCCATTTGCTTCTAGACCTATAATTAGATTCAGTCCTAGCAGGAGCGTAAAAGTGAGTCATAAAGTGTTATTCATGAGGAGATGCACTATACTTCAAAAGAAATACTTGAGTTTTCTAATTTATGCAAGCAGAAATCCAGGGCGCATGTGGGAATGGAGACTAAGGGTGTGGGATAGTGGTAGAAGGAAAAGTTAGATCAGATTGATTTTATTTATTTCAATGTACTACTCAATGTTGTAACTCAAGAGTTAAGAAGGGTCGGAATTGTTTGGATGGTTGGCTGAAACCCAAGGATGGCCCACAGTGACCCTACTGGTAATGCCAGACCTGCCCTGGTTTAATGTAGAGGAAGGGATTGAAAGCTTAGAGACACTGAAATGTTAGAGTGGATTTGCCATTTAAGACCCATACTGGGAAGGTCCTGAAGACATACGTTTCACCAATACTGTGAGAAATAAATGTGTGAGGTGAGCACCAGCATCCTTGAAGGGCACTGTGGGGCACTGTGGTCATTCTTCTCTATGGGTAGAAGAGACCTTCCAATGGGGACTGTGGTCACTTAACTGGAAAACCTAAACACAGTGGGAAGAATTGGGTCACAGCATGGCAAGGGCCACGGGGTGACACTCAACCATCAAAACGTGTGGACAGAAGAGTAAGCACACCAGTCAGAATAGTCCGACTTGCACAGACTTATGGTGTTGGCTAGTTGATCATGGTGTTCCTAGAAACAAAATAGATAGGAAGCTTACCAGATTCTTACTTGATCTGTGTGGTCTACTAAAATTTAAATTAATCTGTATAAACAGAAACACTCTAGGTCAAGTGAACCAAAGTCTAATCTGAATCATAGCAACAGGGCAGAGAACAAGGACAAATAACATTGTTGCTAATGATGCAACTTGACCAAAGCCAAAAGGACATGCACAAAAAGAAAGTATGATGTTGAATAACACAATCGGAATATGAAACACTAACCAGCATGAACCAAGATAAACTGGAAATCGTAAAGAAATGGAACGTCTAACCATTACAGTGCTTGTGTTAGCGAACTAAAACAGGCTGAGATGGGACACTTCCAGTCAGGCAACTATAAAGTGTGCTATTCTGGATATGACAAACTCAGAAGAAACAGAGGGGCTTTAATAATGAGGCAAAGTGTAGCTCAGGCAGTTAGGGACTACAATGCAAGGTCGGACCAAATAATATCCATCAGAATTCTAGGAAAATCTATTAACATAACCATCAAACAAACCATCTCCAATTAGAGAGGCTGAAGAAAAGCAAATTAAAAGCTTTTGAGTAAGTATCCAAAAAGACATTGATCACACACCCCCCCAAAAAAAAAGACATAATGATAATTATAGGTGACTAGAACTCAAAAGTAGGAAAGAAAGCAGAATCAAATATCATCAGAAAATTTGGACTATGGCTCAGGATGATGCAGGAGATTGGCTCATGGATTTCTGTGAAGCCAAAAACGTGTCCATGGACAACACATGCTTTAAACAAGCAAACAGATAACTGCACACATGGCCATCACCAGATGGCTATCGTAGAAATCAAATAGATTATGTAATTGGAAGCAGGGGCTGGAGAAACTGTGTTCTCTCTGCCAAAACAAGACCAGGAGCAGATTGTGGTACTGACCCCAACCATTAATACCGAACATTATATAGTAAAGCTAAAGAAGATGATTAGTAGACTTGTAGTGACAAAATATAATGGAAGTCGTATCTCTGAGAGAATTAAAGTCTACATGAAAGACAGATTTGCATTGTTAAACTTAATTGAGCAAGAACCAAAAGAACTGCAGATTAAATTAGAAATATTAGGGAAGAACATGATAAAAAAAAATAATGTCAAAAGTAAAAAGGAAAGAAAAATTGAGATGGATGACAGAAGAAACATTAAAATTGTTTTAAATATGAATTTTTATGTTTCGGGTCCCACATGTGAGAGCCAGTGACACTGGCCTCAAAAAAACAACAAACAAACAAACAAAAAAACATGAATTGAAACATTAAAACATTATAGAAACATTACAAAAAAAAATGAAGTTGACAAAAGCAGGGTTAGAATCCTGAATATTGGTTTTCAATGAATATTATATAGAGATAAAAAGAACTATTACAATAGTCAATGTAAGAAGATAAAAGAGAACAACAAAAAAAAGGGGAAAAAAGAATTCTCTACCATAAGATTCAAGAAATAAAAGGGAATGAAAACCAAGACTAAGACTGTTGAACGACCAACAAGGAAGCACATCATCTGACCCAAAGAATATAAAGTGAAGGTGGAAACATACTGAAAGCTACAAAGAAGAGAAAAAAAGGATGACAGATATGTTTGAAGGGGATTCCTGTGAGGAAGAACCTGTAATTCTTGAAAGAGAAATGAAAGCTGTCCTGAAATTACTGGGCAGAAATAAATTACCACGGGTAGAAGGGATACCAATAGAATTATTTCAAGTCACAGAGGCTGAATCTGGGAAAACCCTAACAAGAATATGTCAATAATATAGAAAACAAAACAATGGTCTACAGATTAGCAATGTTCGGTATAGATTCCAATATTCCAGAAAGGTGATGGCAAGATGTGCAATAACTATAAGGCCATTGTACTTCTTATGCAACTAAAGTGATGCTCAAGGTGATGCCACCAAGTCGTCTACCTTATATGGAGCAAGAAATACCAGAGGTTCAAGCTGGATTCAGAAAAGGAAAAGGCACTTGAGATCTAATTGCGAGATTTCATTGAATACTGGAGAGTTCCAAAGAATAGGAAGGTTAGTCTATGCTTTATAGGCTAAAAAAAGCCTCTGACTGTCAATCATGAAAAGATATGGGTTGCTCTGAAAGAAACGTTTTTCCTGATGCATAATCTGTATGGTGGACAGAAAGCAATTCTCAGGACAGTATATGGAGAGACAGAATGGTTTCCTATATGCAAAGGAAAGGATGCACAGACAAGGGTGCATCTTATCATCTTATATATTTAATATGTAAAATTGGACTAGGTTCAGAGGAAGGAGGAGTGAAAATTGGTGGAAGGAATATCAATAACTTAAGATATGTAGATGACACCCTCTTACTGGCTGAAAGTAGCAATGATTTAAAATCACTTCTGATGAACATAAAAGAAGAAAGTGCCAGAGCAGGACTGCATTTGAACATCAAGAAGACAAAAATCGTGACTACAGAAGAAATACACAAGTCTAACATAGACAGTGAAGACACTGAAATTGCTAAAGGTTTTGCTTACTTGGTTCGGTCATCAATTCAAATGGAGACTGCAGCCAAGAAATCAAGAGAAGGCTGAGACTCAGCAAGGAAGCAATGGAAGAATTAGAAAAAAATCACCAAGAGCAAAGATGTGTCGATTGAGGCCGAGGCTAAGATCACCCACAATTTCACATTCCCCAATACCATGAACAGATACAAAACTTTGACAGTGAAGAAGGCTGAAAGAAAAAAAAAAATGATTCATTTGAAACATAGTGTAGAAGAGCTCTATGGACACCCTGGGCCACCAAAAAGACAAACAAGTGGGTCCTAGGGCAAATTTAGTCTGAGACACTGCTGGAGGCAAAAATGACAAAACTGAAGCTATGCTACTAGAGCTATATTGTGAGAATGCAAACTTATTTGTAGAAGACAATAATGCTGGGAAAATAGAAGGCAGCAGGAAAAGAGGAAGACCAAATCTGGGATGGACTGACTCCATAAAAGAAGCCAGATTCAGATATAAAAGTTCTTCATGACCAAAATGACTGATGAAAAAAGGAGACACAGAGAGCAAATGATGGATGAGAAGTAAAAAAAAGAAAAAAATCGGTGTCATTAAAATTGTTTTTTATTTATTATAACTTTTTTTATTTTTAAAGTAATGGGTCATTTTTAATTCTTTGAGTAATTATGAATCTATTTATTCTTCTTCATTGCTCTTACATTATATTTAATACATCCGTTAATGAACTTATCAGAATGTTGGAACACTACAAAATTGGCAGTAATGAAAAAAGTAAATGCAGACGCACAACTAAGAGTCATGAGTGTTCTTATTCCATTGAGTTGGAATGCCTGTATTTCACCATTAAGGCTAGTGACTTCTGCTTTTGTTTTATTTCTTTTAATTTAGGCAAGAACGATTTTTATGCCTATATTTATGTTCATTGTTCTATTTTCAATTATTTCTCCTCCTTAATTAGTAAAGCTACAAAATAACTCTTTCAATTTAGATTGGTCCTGTTGCAAATTACTTACCAAAGACATAAATGTGTCACTGAGAGATTTGACTGGTATTGACATCAGGGAAAGAAGAGTACCAGGAGACATTTTAAACCTATTAGCTGTGGCTGAATCATGTTGCTTCCCCTCCACACAAATAAACCCATTTTTACTGCTTGGCTGAGTGGATTATTGCCTTTATGTCTTTTGTCCAAAAGACAGGGCAAAATTTCTTTCCTTTATTTTTCATTGCATTTGATTTTTGTTTCTTTGTATTTGGTGGTGGTGATGGTGGTGGTGGTGTGTGTGTGTGTGTGTTATGTGGGGGTGTTTTCCCTTTACGGAAGTTAGTAGGGAGACATGACATAGGTCCTGATGATATTCATAAGCTAATTGTCAAGATAATAATGTTAATTTGGAGTGGCCAAAATTGTCATTTGGATACTTTTGTGTTCATTCCAAAGTATTGCTATAGTAGTTTTTCAGATGAGCTTAGATTTAAAAAAAAACAACTATAAGTCCATTTTCTCAAAGCAACCACACTCTTGGGAATAAGACAACGGAGTCAAAACTTAGGCCTCAAATCATTAGCTAGAAGTGTCCATGCAAAATTTCAAACTATAAGGCCAGCCGAGGGGCATGGTGGTTAAGCGCTGGCTTGGGAAGCCAGCGGCCCTGGTTCGGGTCTCACATATGAGACCCAGTGACCCTGCCTTCAAAAAAAAAAAAAAAGTCCCAAAATTTCAAACTATAATTAACATTGTATTATGTATTAGTTAATTAATTAATATTGAATTAAATTATTTTTTGAGGTAAAGTTGATATATAACATCACCTTAGCTTCAGGTGTACAACATAAGAATTTAATCTTTGTATATACTCCAAATTGATCACCATTAAATGATCTAGTTACCACGTATCACCATACAACTAACACCCTTCTTCCATTTTGCCCAATATTGGGTTAAATTATTAATGTTAAATTATTAATATCTTTATATTAATAGAATAGAAAAATACAAAACATATTTTGAATGGCTATGATATGTCAATAACTTTATATACTCTAATATATCATTCACATGTCTATATCATTAAGGATTGAGAATCACATTTTACAGATGAATAAACTGATGATCAGAAAGCTTAGGCAACAGGTAAAAAGTTCAATAAATCTTTCTCTCCAGTGATAAGGAAATTTAAGTCAGCTTTTCCCCTACACCATGATGCCTTCTGATATTTGGAGTATGTTTACCTCACAGGGCTGTAGAAATGGCACAAAGCCAATTTGAAATCTCAACTATTACACAACAAAGTTTATGAAATTAGCTTTCTGGTTTGTGCATTTCTCAGTTGTCAAATTCAGCGTATTTTATTGTTTTGCAGTCCGCTAAGTACTATTTTATGATGCACAAGTCCCATTGTTCAACTTTCTAGAAAACCTGGGGATTAAATATGAATCTCTTCTTCTAGTAATATTCGAAAGCATTAAAAAAAACCAGTCCTGAAAAAACCAAGACACTTATTCAAAAAAAGTTATGCACCCCGATGTTCATAGCAGCACAATTTACAATAGCTAAGACTTGGAAACAACCAAAATGCCCGTCAGTAGATGACTGGATTAAGAAACTGTGGTATATTTATACAATGGAGTATTACTCCGCTATAAAGAAGAATGAAATCGTGCCATTTGCAATGATATGGATGGACCTAGAGACTATAATGTTGAGTGAAATAAGTCAGTCAGAGAAGGACAAATACCATATGATCTCACTTATATGTGGAATATGAAAAACTGTATGAATGAGCAAAGTAAACAGAAACTGTCTCATAGATATAGAGGAAAAATCAGGGTTGCTAATTTGGAGAGGAATGGGAATGAGGGAGAAGGGGAAGGGATTAGACAGCAAAAATAGGCAACTACAATATTGCTACTGGGATAGGAAAAACAGTTTGGGGAATATAATTAATAATGTTGTAAATATTCTGTGGAATGTCAGATGATCATAGGTCTTGTTAGGGAGACCATTTCATGGATGAAGTAGAGGTTTGATCACTGCACTGTATTACTAAAGTGGAGGTGGTATACCTACTGTAATTGAATATATATAGATAGTCACGGGATGTGGATTATACTGTGGAAGAGAGTCAGAGGAAGAGTAATAGATACATGTGATATGGGGGGGTGTGGGGTGGTGTATTGGGGGTGGGGGGTTTGTCACTTTGAGGGGTAAAATGTCTAACTATTGCACTGTGTTGTACACCTGAAACTAATTAAAAAAAAATAAATAAAAAAAATAAAAAAAAAAAAAACCAGTCATAGGTGAGTCCTTATTATTTATAATCCATTAGTGTAATAATAAGCATCTCTTGTTAGAAATAAAACAAGTGGGAAGGATGAAAGACCACTTCTCTCTCTGAACATTTTATTAGAATATAAAATTAAGCCAGGAATAAAACTCCCTCTTAAAACTTAAAATGAGTTTTTCAAAAATTTTCAAGCATATTTTTCTCAACATCTCTTTGTGAATATTGTCACACACAAAGAGGTTGAGAAGGTTACAATGAACACTTATATGCCCAGCACCCAGTTCTACCTCCAATATTTTATTATACTTGTGCAATCACAGAACCTCCCTTTATCTATTCCTCTAATTACCTCCATGATCCATCTCATTTTTTGATAAATTCTAAAGACAATTGCAGATGTTAGTACACTTCCTCCCAAACCTTTCATATGAATATCAACAAGAGTTCGCTATTCTATTTTATGTACAATAAAACAGACACATTTTCAAACATATGCCGAAATTTCACAAATGTGTAGCTGGATAACATGTGCAACCGATAGAAACAAAGTTCCTCTGTGCATCATGGAACATTATGTCATCCCAGAATGACTGCCCTTGGCCCTCACTGTTAAGCTCCTATCCCCATCCACTCTACGAAACCTCTGCTTTGATATTTTCCTACCATATACATATTAGTTTTGTTTGCTTTAAAGCTTCATATAAATGTAATCATATAGCACATATTCTTGTGTAGGCTTTCAAACACCATAATATATCTTTTTTCCTTTTTATGAATGTAACATTTTTTTTTTTAACCTCTACCATTTAGACAACTGTTATTTTTATTGCCGTAAATTATTGAAAACTAGGGTCTCTTCTCTGTGGATAAACTAAGAGAGGCCATCTCCTCTGTGATTACATTTCTAAGGATGGCTCCCATGTCCTTCAGAAAGATATTCCTGGGTTGTAAAACTGACTGGGAGAATATTTCCATTTCAAAGCAGTAGAGACAGAATTTACAATTGAAAATGTTTTAACGCTCTACCAAAAGAGAGGTCAGGGGCCTAGTGTCAGAAAGAAGTCTCTAAAATTTAGTCAAGCTGAAGAGAACTTAGGGTCCTCTTGGTCAACGTCTCCTCTTACTCCCCAGAAAAACAGGTGTTTTTAGGTGTCAGAGGCATGACTCTGAGCTATCTGTATTATTTTCAGTCTGGTAGCAACTGCCCTACAACTGTCAGAAACCCCCATTTATGACACGTGGAAAGCACCCTGCTTTTGGTTTCTAAAGTGGTTTCAGGCTTTTTGTGTTTTATGTTCACTGCTCCTAACAAGGGAGATGTGGCAGCCAAAGGATTAGCCAATTGTGCTGTCGTTTCATTTGGTAGAATCACAAGAATTTATATGATGGTTGGAAATCACCTAGGATGATCCTCTTATTTTATAAATGGTGAAATTGAAACCTAGAAAATATAGTAGGTTGCCTGAGATTCCAAAGTCCATTAGGAAAGGACCTAAAATGTTAATTTTGTCTTCTAATGCCTTTCATTACAATAGTTTACTTCTATTGCTGCTCTTTCTAATGCTTAATATTAGCTCTTCAACAGATTTCTCCCATTTTCTCTTTCCTTCCGGAAATACATAACTGAACTACTTGTTTTACTATGGACATATGCTCCCCGCCTCCCATCCACCACTCAGGAAACAAAAGTTAGGAGAAATTTTAGATGATTTGGAAAATGGGTGGTTTAACAAAGAATGTCAAATTTGTATATATTATAATAATTTTACCAAAATCCTTGTAATTTTTTTGAAAATGTATTTTGGAGGAGCAGTTTAATAAAGTGCCATTTTTGAAACTAACTTTACATTATACATGCATATCGTACCTCCTACTTTCACAAGATTTAGTGGATTATGCTATTAGATATAACAGTATAAAATATATATAGATATATATATAATCAATGATATTAGGTATTTTTAAAAATATAGTGAATAGATTTCTGGAACAAGAAAGAATATCTGAAAATATACCTAGACTTTTTAAAATGGCAGCAATTATCAAAAGCTATACTTGGAGTTACTTATAAAATAAAAACAACCTATATAAATAAATACGTCAGAGTATACATTTGTTTACAAAATTGTGAAGATACTTTCTGATTCTTTACTAGACTGTAGAAAAACAAGCAGCTTGGAAGTAATTGCAGACTCCTTGTACTGCTGGGGCTGTACATAAATGTCTTTTATTCCTGCATCTCTAGTCCTGCCTTCAATTTGTGATAAGCCACGAAATGGCAGATGGGCATTATTCACAGTGAGATTTTATAAGAGCTGTGGTCACTGAACTCATGGGTGTTAACATTATTCTTATTTTTGCCCTATTTTTAATAGGGTAAATATTAACTCTATTATTCAAGTGTTAGACATGTGTCAGAATGAAAAAAATAAGATTGAATGGAGTATTCATTTTCACCTAAGAAAACACTACCCTGAATTAGTTCTTAGTGTAGAGATGCACTTAAAATGTAGACATACAGTGTAAAACTAGGGTTTTATATGGGGTTTCATATCACCAAGAAACTATGGAAGGGATTAGAGTCAAAGGCAATGAAACATATTTTATATCAAAGAAAACTTGAAATTGATTTGCCAGCTTTACCTGGATTATAAAAAGCAGCAGAAAGGTTTTGTGTGTGTGTGTGTGTGGGGAAAACCACACCAGCAAAATTAAGTAAATTCAAATAATTTAAATATTCAGGAAAAATAATGTACATGTGTCATATTAATAAAATAAGTGTAAATGTTGTATGAACTGATATCTTACAAGATATATAAGTATATATACATATACACGTATGTGCATATATATATCTTGATGAGTGCACACATGTATATCTTCATGTATGTGTATACTTAATTATTTTCTTTAATTTTTACATTCTATAACATGTGCTTAAGGATTTCTGATGACTTTATTACAATCAGCTATGGTTGAATGTTCTTTCACTACCAACTCAAAATCAGGAATGAGTTGAAAAATAATCCTTACTTATGTCCTTGGTGATTTAAACTGCTATCCTAATCAAATAACTTATATGAAATCAGTCATCTTTTCTTAGAAACTTGTTTTCATCATACAATTTAAAATAGAAAATAGTGAGCTTACGTTAAAGATAAAAATTCTTAATTAAGATTCTATCAAAGGATGACTAAATTATGAATAGCTAACTTTGTTTATTAAATATACTGTGTACTGAATATTCACAATTTCTGTGATTTT
Source organism: Aselliscus stoliczkanus (assembly GCA_033961575.1). Lineage (NCBI taxonomy): Eukaryota > Metazoa > Chordata > Mammalia > Chiroptera > Hipposideridae > Aselliscus > Aselliscus stoliczkanus. Next base: position 11,044,298 of record CM066727.1, read on the forward strand.
TTTCTCATTTCCCCATTAAACCATGGTTCCATATTTAAGTAAAGCTGTCCTACTTTTTATGCATATTGTAACACTATTTGAAAACATTTTATTGATAAGAAATTTGTCTATAATTAATAAATTGAGAAGTATTACTGGGGGAAATCAGAGCGATGCAAACATAAATTTTCATTAAAATAATAAAATGTATTCAGTGTATTCTATCCTTTAAACATATGAGTATTAACATATATTCAATTTGCTCCAAAGGATGAAACATTTAAAATTCAAAAATAGTATCCCATATTAATACATAAAATTATCTGCTATAAAGATGATTAAATGTTCACCTATGGAGGTGTGTTCACCTTACCAATACTTTACAAACCCTCCCTTTATGATTTAAATCAAATATTTCTGAAATGTTTCAAATTGAACTGTTGTTATTAGTAATTCAACACAGTGTATATCTAGCAAAGTTTTTTTTTTATAATAAATGCTATAGATAATGCTTTTTTGTCTGCTAAAATACCTCAAATAACTTTATGTAGTAGTGCTAATTTTGCAGTGAAAAGTGACAGTTTGATGGTTTCCACAAATTTATTTTAAGAAAAATGCACTAAATGAAAATCTATTGTATATTTATGTTTTTATTTAAAAAATGAGGATTGATAAAATAAATTGCATTGTTTATTTTAACATCTGTTATATTTAGAGTTTAACATCACTTTATTCTCAGATTATTGCCTCCTAGCTCATTATTTCTATTAGAAAATCCATCTAATCTACAAAATTAACACATTAAAGCATAAGCACATATATTCATTTTATTCATTATTACCTAACTATAAGTCATCAGATAGCTTACTTTGAAATCATTCATTATAGATTTAGTTTATATTACAATGGCCTGAAAATATAATCTTTATTATCCTTCATTATCTTTATGTCTTTACTGACATATTTCTTACCAACCAAAGTTTTATTGATTGGACAACATGAAAAAAATCATTATTTAATAACAACTTCTATTAGCATTCATTTCTTATTAAAATTATTTGTTAAATAACATTAAATATTTTATTGCAAAGAAAATAGAAAACAGCTAGACATTCTTTTAATTTTTTACTGAGATATAAATGACATATAGCATTATTATTTTAAGATGTATAATAATATAATGATTTGATATATGTATATACTGCAAAATGATTACCACAATACATCTAGTTAACATCAGTCACCATATATAGGTACATATATTCTTTTTTCTTGTGATGGGAACTTTTAAGATTTATTGTTTTAGCTACTCTGTTAAAATAATACTGTACACATATATTATTAAGTATAGTCACATGCTGTACTTTACATCTCCAGGACTTATTTATTTTATAACAGAAAGTTTGTGTCTTTTTATCCTTTTCAGCCACTTAGCCTGCTTCCTACCCCACATCTCTGGCAACCACCAATCTGTATCTGAGTTCTATTATTATTAGCATCAGTATTATTTTAGATTCCACATACAGTATTTGTCTTACTTTCTGTACCATAATTAACTCAAGGTCCATCCATGTTTTGGGGAAAGACAAGATTTTCTTCTTTTTATGGCTGAATAATGTTCCCATATATACCACCTTTTCTTTATCCATTCAGCCATCGATGAACACTTAGATTGTTTCCATGTCATGGATATTATAAATGATGCTGCAGTGGATATGGGGTGCAGATTACTCATTCTTATTTGACCTCAAAGGCAAGGGACGTAAAAGCCAAAGTAAATGAATGGGACAATATCAAACTCAAAAGCTTTGCACAGCAAAGGAAACCATCAACAAAACAAAGAGGCAACCAACTGAATGGGAGAAGATATTTGCAAAAAACACCTTCAATAAGGGGCTCATATCCAAAACATGTAAAGAACTCATAAAACTCAACAACAACAAAATAAACAATCCAATTAAAAATGGGCAGAGGACATGAACTGACACTTCTCCCAAGAAGATGAACTAATAGCCAAGAGATATATGAAAAAATGCTCAACTTCACTATCTATTAGGGAAATGCAAATCAAAACTACAATAATATATCATCTCACACCTGTTACAATGGCATTATCAACAAGACAAATAGTAACAAGTGTTGGAAAGGCTGTGAACAAAAAAGGAACCCTCAGACACTGTTGGTGGGAATGCAGATTGGTGCAGCCGCTATGAAGGCAGTGTGGAGATTCCTCAAAGAATTAAGAATAGAATACCATACGATCCAGCAATCCCTCTCCTGGGTATCTACCCACAAAATCTGAAAACATTTATCTGTAAAGATATGTGTGCTCTGATGTTCATTGCAGCTTTTTTTGTGGTGGCCAAGGCATAGAAATAACCAAAGTGCTCTTTATAGATTATTGGATAAATAAGATGTGATATACAAGGTCTGACAATTAAGTTCACCAACTCATCCTAGAAAAGTGTTGCATAACTCATTGCTGAATATCACTATGGTCACCTTCGAAGTACTCCCCTTGGGAAGCTATGCACTGATGCCAGCCCCTAGTCCACCCTTTGAAGCAATTTTGGAACTCTTTTTCTGGAATGGCTACCAGAGCTGTCATTGTATTATTCTTGATGTCCTGAATGTGATTAAAATATCTTCCTTTCAATATTTCCTTTATTTTCTGCTAAGAAAGAAGTCATTGGGAGTCAGATCAGGTGAGTAGGGAAGGTGTTCCAATACAGTTATTTGTTTCCTGGCTAAAAACTTCCTCACAGTATACTGTGAGCTGGTGCATAGTCATGAAGCAAGAGCCATGAATTGCTGGTGAAAAGTTCAGGTCGTCTAACTTTTTCCTGCAGCCTTTTCAACACTTCCAAATAGTAAACTCAGTTAACTGTTTGTCCAGTTGGTACAAATTCATAATGAATAATCCTTCTGATATCAAAAAAGGTTAGCAACATTATTGCAACAAGTTCACGAACTTAATTTTCAGGCCACATATATACACAATAAAATACTACTCTGCCATAAGAAAAAATGAAATACTGCCATTTGCAATAACATGGATGGATCTTGAGATTATCATGCTAAGCAAAATAAGTCAGACAGAAAAAGTCAAGAGCCATATGACTTCACTCATATATAAGATATAAAACTGAAAGCAATAAAGAAACAAGACAAATAAACAAAGAAATAAAAACTCATAGATGACAGTTTAGTGGTTCAGAGGATAAGTGGGGAGGGGAGATGGTAGAAGATGGAAAAGGGGATCATATATGCGGTGATGGAAGGAGAACTGACTCTGGGTAGTGAACACATAGTGCAATACATACGTGATGTATTATAGAAATAAACACTTGAAAGCTTTATAACCTTACTAACCAATGTCACCCCAATTAATTTAATAAAAAAAGAAGACATTTAGGCAGAAAAAAAAAAGATTACTCATTACTCACATTCTCCTTCCTACAGACATAACTCTATGTTGATATTTTTGATTTTGGGTTTCCTTTGAAATCATTATCTGCCAAAATGAAGACTGTGCTTTTGCTTTTCGATTATTAGAACAGAAATGGACCTGGCCATGTTCCAAATAAGATGCGTCGAAACTATTATTGACTTTTTATTAAATCTTTCCCTAATTCCCTCTCTACTCATCCAAAATTTATCCTTCTCATTTAAAAAAATTTATTCATTTCTTTCTTACAAGTAACTTCAACTTCCAAAACCTTGCTTCGTCCAAAGTTCCCTGCATCTTTTTGCAACATTTTTTCTCACATTCTATTTTTTAACTTTTTATTAAATATATATAACTATATACACATATATAACTATATAACTATAAATATATAACTATATAACTATATAACTATATAACTATATAACTATATAACTATATAACTATATAACTATATATATATATATATATATATATATATATATATATATATATATATATATATATAATCACAGGAGGTTGCAAAGAAACACACAGGGAAGTGTCATGCATATGCACCATTCTCTCACCCTCCCAATATGTTACCAATTCTTATACAATTATAATACAATATGAAAACCAAGAAATTTACACGGGTGCAACCTACACAGCTTATTTAGATTTCACTGTTGGGGACCAAGACCACCTTCCGGAGCTGTAAAGGCGAGGCTGGTGCAAGGCACACTTTCTGGCTGTGTTTCTGCAAGGCTGACACAGCACCTCAGCATACGGAGGCGGTTTCCGTGCACTGGTGATAAAACACCCTGGGTCCGATACATTGGTTGCAATATTGGGTGCAGACATCCTGCCACTGATGCACGGAGCTGATGTAGGGAATGTTCCCTGCCCAAGGCTGTTGCCTCCCCTCCCTCCCACCCCCTACACCCCGCTTGAGCAAGACTGTATCAATAAACCATGATTGCTAGACTGGGTCACTGCCCTCCCATCAGGTGACAGCTGTCCACCTAGCCCCTGCTTTCAAGTATTTCTTTGTCTGTCTGTCTTAATTCTCTGTCGCAGGGGCCGGCCAAGTGGCGTGGTGGTTAAGCGCTGGCTTGGGAAACCAACGGCCCCGGTTCGGTCCCACATATGAGGGTCAGGGACACTGCCCTCAAAAAAAAAATAAATAAATAAATAAAAATAAATAAATAAATAAATTCTCTGTCGCCCCCACTCTGGACCTTTTGACTGGCTGCGCTGGACACAGCATTTCACCAGTTGTATATGCACTTATCTGTGTGTGTGTGTGTGTGTGTGTGTGTGTGTGTGTGTGTGTAGCTCTACGTACCTTTAGCTCATGTCTAGCCTTGCATTACCACTGCTGCAGTCAAGATATTCCATCACAACACTTCTTTACAACCCTGTTTGTCACCTTCACCTCCCTACCAAATCCTGGCACTCATTAACCTGTTATGAGAGTGGCGGGGTTTTTTTTGTTGTTTTTTTTTCCACTCAAGGTTCATCCAAGTTGTTGCATATAACACTAGTTCATTCCTTTTTATTGTTGAATATGGTCCATGGCATGGATGTATAGCAGTTTATTTAACCATTTATCTACTGGAGCTGCTATGAACTAGACTAACTATGAGACTAGCAGCTAGAGTGACTACTATTTTACATTTCCACTAGTAAGGTATGAGTGGTCCATTTTCTCCACATTATTGGCTGCATTTGGTATTATTATTTTTCATTTTAGCCATTGTGATAGTTTAGTGATAGCTCATGATGGTTTTAATTTGGGTTCCTTTAATGCCTAATGGTGAGCATTTTTTCAGGTGATTTTTTATTATTGGTTTAACTCCATATTTTTAAAACTGATTTTCTAATTGATTTGTTGTTTTGAGAATTATTCATATATTCTGTATACAAGGCATTTGTCAGGTGTATGACTTGTGCATGTTTTATATCAATTTATCATTTGTCTTTTCACCCTTTTAAGAGGGTTTTTCAGAGCAAAAGTATTTCATTTTGATGAGGTCCAATTTATCAACTTTTATTATTAAGAACTGGGCTTTCGGTATCAAATCTAAAAACTCTTTGCTTAGTCCTAGATCTCAAAGATATTCTCTTATGTTCTTTTCTTGAAGTTTTATAGCTTCACATTTTATATTTAAATCTATGATCCATTTTGAGTTAATTTTTATATAAGATATGAGGTTAAGACAGGGTTTACTTGTTTGCTGATGGATCCTCAGTGTTTCAACACTATTTGTTGAAAATATTTTTCCCCTTTGTTGAATTAAATTTGCTCCATTTTCAAAAATGAATTGCACATATTTGCTTGAGTTTTTTTTTTTTTTTTGAGGGCAGTGTCACTGGCCCTCGGGTTTGTTTTTTTGCGTCTTGTATTCTGTCCAATGCATTCATGTGCCTATTCCTTCGCCAATACCACATGGTCTTGGTTCCTACAGCTGTATACTAGGCCTCAGCCTGAGGAAGAATGATTCTTCTCACTTCATTCTTCTTCTTCAAAACTGTTTTAGCTAGGATCCTTCCCTTTACTGTCTCATTTTAAAACCATCTCGAAAACATTTCTGGACCGGCTGAGTGGTGCAGTGGTTAAGCGCTGGCTTGGGAAGCCAGTGGCCCCGGTTCGGTCCCACATATGAGGGCCAGTGACACTGCCCTTAAATAAATAAATAAATAAATAAATAAATAAATAAATAAATAAATAAAACATTTCTAACACATTTCTGACACTCATTGTTTCCCTATATTTTTAGGCCTTTTGACTTCCCTATTCGTTATACTTTGACCAACAACTGTTGTGGAGTCAATATTACCATTTAAAATTGTGTTTACATTCCCAACACAAAGTCAAATACTTTTCTCCATTGTCATATAATTTCTTGCCTTTTAAACAATTTTTAACCTCCTTTCCTACCAATATACTTTTTCATTCTCATTATGGTTGCTAAAGAATTAAACATTTAACATTTAATCATTTCCTGTTGTAATTTTCTCTTGCCTCCATGCCAAATTTCAACTCACGGGTTAGCTACTTCAGTAAACTCACAGACAATCTAGAATGTATCCCCAAAACAGCATTTCTATTTTTCTTCTCTAATTCCTGATTTTCAGGAATACCTACTTGCCACTTTATTCTCCTTTATTACATCTGCTGAGCAGCAGAAAAGAATCATACATTCCCTGACCTTCTTCAATTCTTCTATTTATCATGTATTGATTTCTTAACTTATTCATTTCAGAACTTTCAAACTGTTTCCTCCACTTAAAATCCCCATCTCTACTCTGTAGGTGCCCCCACTTCCTAATTTTTTCTGTGACTAAAGTTGCCAATATGATTTCCCTCAATTCCCTTCTATCTCAAAATTTTTTCTCTTTGTTTTCACTCCCTTGTTTCTGCTTCCTTCACTTCTATATTTAAAGGAGAAATATTTACTTCATTCCTTCTGAAACGAAACTGTTCTACTATGGATTTTGCATTTGGATCCCAAGACTATCAAATATAAGTTAAGTAGTGGATTATTTTCCTATTAAAATGTGCATACAAACATTTTCAATGCTTTAATTAAAAAATAAACTCCAATGTACTTCAAATTAAGAAAAAGTGATTTATACATTTTTATTTTATTGATTTGTGACTCTACAATATATATGTATTTGATGATCATATTTCTTTTCTTTTTTGTGTGTGCGTGACTGCTACAATAGAAGATTAAGGAACAGAATTTCATAGTATAATTCTCAAAAGCACTAGGATAATACTGAAAATTACTTGTTATACTAAAATTGGTTAAATCTCACTTGAATGTGAACAGACAATGAAAAGGCATTAAAACTGAGAAAATGTCTTTTTGGAATGATCTGATTAGAGAAGTTACTTCGTATAATTATTTTATTTATTTATCTACTATTTAATTTATTTTATTTTTACTTTATTGAATCTTATACTGTGGCTGAACATGCAGTCCCTCCTGGCGATGTTAGTTCTGAAGAATGTCTGGTTTTCTGTTTTGGGGTAACTTGCTCTGTATATGTTATGTCTAAAGATTTTATAGTGTTATTCAAATCTTTTATTTCTTTGTTAATCTTCTATGTAGTCTTTATATTAGTAATAGAAAGGAATTAAAATCATCAGCTGTTTTTGTAGTGTCATCAAATTTCTCCTTCAATATTATTAATTTTTGCTTTTTATATTATGGGGTTCAGTTGTTATATGTGTATATGTTTATAATTGTGATAGCTTCCTGATGGATTGTCTCTCTTATCAATATATAATATTCTTCTTTATCTTGTAACAATTTTGACATAAAATCTATTACATTTTGTCTGATATTTGTATCACCACCCTCTTGCAGTGTGGGCTACTACTATTTGCAAGAAATGTGCTTTTGTGCCCTTTTACTTTCAACCTACTTGTGTTCTATGGAAGTAAAGTAAATCTTTTGTAAACAGTATAGTGCTTGGTGACCATTTTTTCCTAAATCTTTCTGAGTAGCTCATGACAGTATTGAAGTCATATGGTTTTATCGCCTTGAGCTCTCTCTAATTTTACATGGTACTTTATTGTCTTTCTTAAACTTCTCTGTTTGTCTTCCATGAATTTCATCTTTCTCCATATTTTCCACATGTGCAACATTTTTTCTCTGTACCTTTTAGTAACTTTTTTCTTTTCCTCTGCATAGTTCCTATAAATATGATTTTTACCGAAAATTCTGTTATTTTTACTAAAAAAAAAATGTTTTACTTGTTTGTTTTATTCATTTCCATAACCTCATATTACTTCTTTTTTTTTTTAGATACAATTAATTCTAAATCTTACCGACCTCTCTCACACCATTTTTTTACACATTTTCATCAGCATTGTTTGAAGATCTACCATTTGGATGACTGCCCAGTGTCAATTACTAACCTGTCTAAAATCTACTCTCATAACTCTTGCTCAATTTGTGTCTATAAATTTTCCATTATGAACATCTTTATTTAATTCTTGTTGTATATAAGATTATTAAAATAGCATCCTTTATCATCCATCTTGCCAATCTAAATCTCCCTTTTATATATCCTAACTAGTAAATCACATCATAATTTTTCTCATATCACTTATCCAAAATTCATCAACAATTCCTCATGGTCTACTAACCTAATTTAAAACTTTTCATTTTGTGACTCAAGATCATTGAGAATTTTTTTCTTTTTCCCTTAGCCATTCTCCTACAAGAACTGAAGAATTAGAGAAAAAAGAAAAAAACAAAATAAAAAAAGATTAATTTCACTGGTCTCTGGCATCCGATTGTTTGTTTCAATGTTTCAATATCTGTTCTACCACTAGTTCTAAACAAATTACCTATGATTATGTGTCTCAGTTTCCTCCTTTGGAAGATGAGGGAAATAACAGCATTTGCCATGTAGAGTTACTGAAAGGTTTAATGGGAGAATGTGGGAAAAAGCCTTAGCCTAGTCTCTGACACACAGTAGACAATGAGTAATGTAAGCCATTATTTCCGGTTTCAAAGCTGCTATAACACTGGGAGGGCTCAGGAGTGTTTATTCTTGCATATGTCCAAATATTGTCAGAATATTATAAGGTGTACACAAAGAAAAGTGCTGTTATATTTTACTTTAATAAATTTTGAAGAAGAATTAGGAACATAAGGTAGGAAATGTGACATAGTATTATTTGTTATTGCTGCTAATATTTTCTATTCTAAGACACCAAGTTTTATGAAACTTGTGTTTTTCTTTATTTCCTTTTTACTTTTATTACAATAATATAAAGTATTGTAAGGGAGCATAATTTGCCATTTTGCCATATTTATTAGTTTGAATTAAAGTTACTTGAGAAAAAGCTGGTGCAATAAAAACACTCTGACTCTACTCTCTGTCTCCCTGAAAGCAGGAAATATATTTCCGAATGAAAATAACCTCCATGTACCAGGAGGTAAAGACTCATCCTTATCACTAGAGATAGAAAATCCAGGGCTGAGAAGGCTGTGTAAACAAACTGCTTAATTTCTTTACTAATTAGTATCCAAGCCTAAATTTGTTTATCTTAGCTCTTCACAAATTTATTGTTTCTTTGTCTAAAAATTAAAAAACAAAAAGCTCCCTGCTTTGGTAATTCTTTATACCTATGAGACCTCTGTACATACAAAATTAAATTTAACTTTCTTCTGTTAATAGTTTTTATGTCAATTTAATTTTTAAATAAGCCTAAAGATCCTAAAAGTGTAGATGGAAATCTTTCTCCTTCTTGACAGTATATATAGGTCAACCTTCTTTTATTTTTTAACTTATATTTTTGTCTTATATATTAAGAATATATGGCCAGCCACTGATATCAAGTCATTGATATATGAACGTCTTCTTTAGCTTTATTTTTTATCCAAAATATCAGTAAAGCTCAACTACTCTTTCTGTTCATTATCTACCATTGAATTAATATCAACTCAATATCCACATGATTGATGGTTTTGTCATATACCTTGCAGTATAAACATCTACTTGATGCCTTTATCCTAGAATCATATTCTATTTTTTCATGTAATTTACACCAATTGAAATAGTTTCACCATTATTTTCTGGTGAATTTGGTCTTTTAAACAGAACGTATTCTGAGGGTATTTCCATAGTTTAAAAGTCTACATTGAGTATTTCTCCATTAAACTGAAGGAGCAGTTTCTAGCTTTGTTCATTTTGACACATATATTCCTTCTCTCTCTCCTTCTCTCTCTGTCTCTGTCTCTCTCTCTCTCTCTCTTTCTCTCTTTCTCTCTCTCTCACACACACACACACGTAATATCTATATCTATATTGATATCTGTATCTATCTATCTATCACCTATCTATAATCTATTTTCACATAGGTAAAATTATATATATACAAGGTCAATACCACATATGATTTCAGGCTTACAGCCCTTCACGTAGACAGTGACAATAAATGAATGAGCCACCTGCCTAAGGCAAACTCAGTCACAGGACTAATTTAAGCCTTTATAAACCATCAAGATCAAAGGTCCCTTATTACATACCCAAGTCCAAGGCCTCAGCCACTCCATTTACATTTTGTTCCATCAATTTTACTTTCCACGTCTATTTCCTGAGGCACACAGATCAATGCCACAAATGTGTGTTCAAAGAGCCCATTTAATACCATCTTGTTTTTCTATGTGAGTGATCATCAAATTGAGAAATCTCATAAGTAATTAAAACTTCTTGGGGCAAAGACATTACTTTTATCATGGATGAATTTGGTATTGAGACTATTCTTTTTACTGTATAGAAAAGGACTTCATAATACTGAACTCCAGGGCTGGATTCCATGCTCTCTGTGGTCAGCAAACTCTTAAGGAAAAGAAAAAAGAGCAAAGCGGAAGACTTTTTCCTCCTAAAATCACTCCTCAAGCAGGTAGCCCTGCTGTACCAACCCTCACCTCCAGGAAAAGCATGTCACACAGAAGGCAGACATGTCTGATCAATAAAGTTTCCTCTATACTATACCCGGTATGGAAACTGGGACTCGGATGCAAAAGTTATCTTTTCAACAGAAATGACAAGATGCCACAGTTCCTAGAAAACCAAACAAAATCAAAGGGAAAAATGACTGGAAGCTGAACATTGGGGGGTCAGAATAAGACATTTGTCACTTAACACGACCTCATAAGCCTCCAGCTTGTTCAGCTTTCTTGTTTTAATTCTCTCAAGGTCAACATGAAAGAAAAGAAAATACTAATTGGTGTTTTGAACCTGATGGAGACAGTCTTATGACTGCACATGATAGGTTCTCCCACCGACAGGAATACTCACCAGAGATTTTTGTAACAAATTATTGTTTGGCTTCCTATATCTCTGTATCTCTCTTATATGAGATCATTGTAAGGCTCTTTAATAAAATGGATTTCATCACTTATTTTTGAAACTTTGTCATGCATAAGTAATTAAAATTTGTAATTAAATTTTATACCCAACTAATAATCATTGTCTGGCTTTATCCTAATTATTTAATACAATAATGCCAATTGCCAAATTCTAACCTATTTAATAAAGTACTCTCTTTTTACATAAACCATTTTTCCCTTTAGAGGTTAATTTTAAAACATTAAGGTGGTACTAGGATATTTCTTATATCCCTTATATTTACTGGTTTGGTCATACATAAACTAGATAGATAGATAGATAGATAGATAGATAGATAGATAGATAGATAGATAGATGATAGATAGATTCATATCTATATCTTTTTAGTTAAATGAATTCTAAGTTTGTTACTAACTCATCAAGCAACATCTTATTTCATTTGCCCTAAGGCTACTTTGCAAGTAGAATTTGGTTCTACTAATCTGAGATCTGACAATAGTTTGATATATAAACTTGGACAAATTGCTTAATTTCCCTGAGCTTCATTTTTTTTCCCCAACTGTAATGATTTCTTTATCTGTTCTAATTCTAACCCCATATGGATATATTGCTAATAAGTGGGTCTTTTCAGTATTGAAACTTGGGGGTTTAAAGCAATGGACCTCACCTGAGAGTCACACACCCAAGGCAAATTCAGTAACACTCTCTGATACCTAGTTTTATTATCTTCAGAATAATGCTTTCGATGATATCATCTGTTTCCAAAAATCAGAGGAAGGACCAAATAAAATAAGATGACATAGGGTTGGCCAAGTGGCTCAGTTGGTTAAGAGCTCAGCCCAAGCTGAGCTGCCCTGAGCTGCCAACAGGTGGCAGGATGGCTCAGCTAAAAAAAAATAATAATAATAATAATAATAAGATGACAAAATCATTTTTGTACCTGCAGAGCATTGTTTAATTGTAAAATACTGCTCATTATTTAATTGTAAAATAAATCCAAGAAGTCACATCCATATTTCAAAGGAGTTGCTCAAAGTACATTATTATATGGTTTGGTGACTAAGATTAAATTTATTTTAGCCATAATGTCTACTTAATTTTATCAGAAGGATTTATGATACTTACTTAGTGCCTGAAATAGGTGTTATATATTCACAAGTCATTATTTCCTCACCTTTGTTTCTGACAGAATAGTCTTTGTCCTACTAGGGCTCTTCCTGTGTCCTGATAATCGGGGGGGCCATGGTTTTAGCATTTACTAAAGAGTGCCATGGCTTTCTCTATGTGAATCAGCAGAATGATAAAGCAAGAAGAGGTGCAATTTTGACATGAAACTACATACTCTTCTATTTCTGATGTGACTTCTAATGGTGACGTGTTTAATTTTGACAACTTATAGTTCTCTAATCCTAATAAGAAGTGGGTCACCATCTTAGCTAACCTGTATAATCATATAGTCCAGATATCCATCTATTTCTAGACATTTTTCAGAAGTAAAATAGATATGTGTTTTAGAAGCATTTATTCTATGCCTGAATTGCCTATTGGTGTCAAGATTAAATTTTTCTAAATTACTTAATGGCAGGGGGAGGGACAGAGGCTGTCAGTTTGTAGTTGACTGCACTTCAAAACAAATTACTTGGTGTCTGCATTCCCAGAAAGCAGTTTATTCTCTCTCTTTCTCTTTCTCTCTCTCTCTCTCCTGAAAGAAGCAAAGACTTCTACCAGAAATTTTGATTTATCAGCAAAGATCAATTCTACTCTCTCCCATTTGTCCAGACTTTTAATAAAGTTGAACATTATTTACAGTAATTCTCACTTCCTATAGCATTCTCAAATAGGGCATTGCTCTTGACTGGTTTTTGTGACATTCTCTGCTCTGTGTTCTCAGAATTAAACTAAAATTCTTGTTTCTTAATAAACTGAAATTCTACCTCTTCATTTTAGCATTAAATTTAGGGCAGGGCCATTAATTTTGTGTTGGTGATTTCTTATTTATGTTCAATTCATATTCAGTTTTTTTTCTTGAGGTGTAGTTTGCTGCATAAGTACTCTTTTTTTCCTAATAAATACCTTATTGTTCTTAAACATCACTTTTCTGCATGACCAAATTGAGATATCAGAGAGGGCTATAGATTCCAGTTCATTCTTAGGATTCTAAATTTTCAGAAGCCATATTAATTGTTGAAACTAATTAAGCATCCAAAGAATTAATATCAAGGAAATATATATGTACCTCACCTGAAAAGGTATAGGAAATAGATTATACCCATGTTCCCAAAGAATGCATCTCAGTTGTTCACTTTTGCACATCAGACTCTGTTTGCTATAGGATATAATTTATAACATTGGAGACATCAAATTTTTAAATCTCTTTCTATAATACAAATTTATGATTCCGAAATAAAAAGCAAAAAAATGATAAATAAAGTACAATTTCTCAAAGACACTTATTGTTATGTATTAACATCATGACCTCAATATATACTTAAATGTCATATTTTTATATAAAAAGCTAATACCAAGTTGAGAGATCAGAATTAACACTTCTTAGAATTAAGAAAATATGATTGTAGTAAAAGAAATATACATTTTTGATATACTGTCAATAATAGATTAATATATATATATATATATATATATATATATATATATATATTCACCCACACAGTTACAGGGTAGGAAGTTCACAAATGTAGTTGCCCGATCTTGTATGGTCAACTAATTTATGACAAAGGAACCAAGAATATACAACAGGGAAAGGAGAGTCTCTTCAATAAATGGTCTTGGGAAAATTGGACAGCCACATGAAAAGGAATGAAACTAGGACACTGTATATACCACAAACAAAAAAATAACTCAAAATGAGCTAAAGACTTGAACCTAAGACCTGAAACCATAAAAAAAATCATAGAAGAAATCATAGGCAGTAAGCTCCTTGACATAATTCTTGGTGATATTTTTTTGTATCTGATAGCAAAAGCAACAATAACAAATACAAGTGGACTACATCAAACTAAAAAGCTCCTGCACAGCAAAGGAAACCATCTACAAAATGAAAAGGCAACCTATTGAGTAGGAGCAATTATTTGCAAATCATATATTTGATAAGGGGCTAATATCCAAAATATATAAATAACTCATACAATCCAATAGCAAAAAAATCCCAAACTATCATAATAAAAAATGGGCAGAAGACCTGAATAGATATTTTCCCAAGAAGACATCCAAATGGCCAACAGGTAAATGAAGATACTCAACATCATTAATCATCAAGGAAATGCAAATCAAAACTACAATGAGATATCACCTCATGCCTGTTAGAATGGCCATTAACAAAAAGACAAGAAATAAAAAAAAGTGTTGGAAAGGATGTGGAGAAAAGGGAATCCTCATGCACTGTGAGTGGGGTTGCAAATTGGTGCTGCCACAATGGAAAACATGTGGAGATTTCTCAAAAAATTAAAAATAGAACTACTATATAATCCAGCAATTCCACTTCTGGGTATTTATCCAAGAAAAACCCCAAAACACTAATTAAAAAACTATATATGCAATCCCATGTTCATTGCATCATTATTTACAATAGCTAATATACAGAAACAACTTAAGGATCAATCAGTGGATTAAAAGATAAAGAAGGTGCATTTATATTGGGGTTCTCTGTTGTGTTCCATTGGTCACATATTATATTTCATTGGTCACATAGATATAAATATGTTTTAATGTAAAAAAAAAATACTGCTTTAAGTACTATCGCTTTGTAATATAGTTTGGTATCAAGAAATATGAAGCCTCCAGCTTTATTTTTTGTTCTTTTTTTAGGATTGCTCTGACTATTGAGAGTGTTTTGTGCTCCTACACAAATTTTAGGATTGTTCACCCATTTCTGCGAAAAATGCCTTTGGGATTTTGATAAGGATTGAATCTGTAGATTGCCTTGGTTGGTATAAACATTTTAACAATATTAATTCCTTCAAATTATGAGCATGGAATATTTTTCCGTGGGATAAAGTTGTGTGTTTGTAAAATGCATGGAGCATCTGGGGTCCCCATGAGCCAGTTGAGGGAGCCCACAGGAAAGACATTTCCAGTGGCTTGTGGGTGGGTTTCCCAATGGAGTCCATAAAGTGGTTAGTAAAATCTACTTACCTTTGGAGGAACCATGGGCTGAGTTCTCTCTTGGCACTGAGGTAGGTGTGCTTGCTAGAAAATTAAGCTGAAAGTTTCTAATTCGATCAACTAATGCAAATAATATATCACACACTGGTCTAGGAGGGGTGACTCAGACACAGTGAAATTGTTCCTCTTACCCTTTTCAGTGTGTCAAATCTTTTTTTTTTTTTTTTTTTATTCCCACCAAGGTTGTGCCTGCACTTCTCTGGGAATCTCCTACAGTTCCACAAAGGCACTCTAGTCTGTTGGTCATTGTCAACATCAATGTTCTTTGGAAGGAAGGTGAGAGAATACTATTTCACCCTTTTTTTTAATCAAGTCAACTCTTCATGGAGGTTTTCTGTTTGTTTGTTTGTTTGTTTGTTTGTTTGTTTGTTTGTTTTTTGAGGGCAGTGTCACTGGCCCTCATATGTGGGACCAAACCAGGGCCACTGGCTTCCCAAGCCAGCTCTTAACCACCGCGCCACTTGGCCAGCCCTACCAAGTCAACTCTTGATGATGCCACATTTTTTTCTAAGCAAGCCAGTATGCAATGCATTATTCATCTGAAAAAGACAAAGAGAAACTAGACATGGCTTATGTCTCCCCCATGTTTACAATTCTGTTTAATTGGTACAGTTAATACAAAGGGGAAAAAACAGTATACACTTGAAAGTGTAAACAGAAAAATAGTTAAAGCACTACAGAGTTCGAAGGAATGAAGTTATTCAAAAGCTGTCTTTACTTGACACGGTAGTGTCACATGCCACACTTCTTCCATCTTATGATTTGATGTTGCAGAAACCTACGAAGTCCAAAGGAATATTCTTTGTTCAAAACAGATCGTTGGCAATACTCTTGCCCCAAGTGCTTCTCTTCCTTTCTTTTTCTTGTTGACATTTCTAATCCTGCATTATCTCTCTTAACTTGAGACCCAGCATTACACTAATCAAAATTTGGGCCCCTGAGGAATTAATGGAATTTCACTGTCTTTACCAGATACATTGTTGCTATTCATAGAACTCCCTAATATCTGCTAGGATTCAGATCCTGCTGGAAGGTCTGTATTTTTTTTCTCCATTGCACTGAATCTATTTAGCACAATTAGAGTTGCAATATTGTCAGTACAATATAAATATATTAATTATACATCCACTCACTTAATTCACATAATAACTCTTCAAGCCATGTCAGTCAGGTACTGTCAATCTCAATCCATTTTACATATTAGAAAGTAAAGACTGAGAGTTTCTAATCTGATAAACTAATGCAGATAATATGTCACACACAGGTTTAGAACTATACTTAGGTCTAAACTTCCAGCTACTTTTCCAATAATTAAAAAAGAAAATCTCAAATATAAATCTTTGGATGATTATTTGCTACTTTTTCCTTTTTTTAAATATCTAAGATTAGGCATCCTTTTCAAAAGTCCACTTCACTTAAAAGTCAGTCTCTGAAATCACACAATAACTGCCTTAATAATCTCCTTCCTAACAACCTCTAAACCTCCACACCCTTGCCAGATGTTTTTTGTTTGTTTGTTTTTGTAATAAGACTATTATGTCACTTCACAGATCAAATCTTATATGGATCTTTACTGTCAAAATAAAAATGCCAAATAAACTTCTTGGTTCGCAAAACAAAGTTCTTTTTAACTAGCCTTTCTTCTTTGCTTTTCTACAACTGCCAACCTGTATTCCAGCCACATGACTACCTACTCTTCCTCAAAATTGCCATTCCCTTTCTTCCAAGGAATTGTTAAACATTAGCTTCATCCCAGTAAACTGAAGAACTGGGAAAATATTTGAAAACACTTGAACTATTCTGGTTTATATATTTAATATTTTTATAAAAAGCAGACATTTAACATGTAATACAATCTTACAATCTATAAGGGGAAAGAAAGGGAAATTTGGTAATATTATTTGCCTAGGGATATATTTTTTGATTGATATCAGCTTGTCCTTGCTGATAATTTATTCTTTCTTTGTTCTTCATTATTAAATGAATTATGACACATTGTGTCAAGGAAATAATGTTGGAGCTGTAAAGATCATAACTGGGTGATGGCACTTACAAGAAACCTTATAAATTTTAATAAATGACCTTTCTAAGAAGCTGTCAATAGCAAAAGCTTTAGGCAATAAATCTAGCAATTCATTCTCTGTCTACCTATCATCTATCTATCTATCTATCTATCTATCTATCTATCTATCTTTCTATCATCTACCCCCATTTATATAATTTAATTTATAGTTATGTATTTGTAAATAAAAATGTATAAATATTGCCAGTCACTACTATCTAAGGATAGTTTATTAAGGCATTGATTTTATCTAAATTAAAAAAAAGTTTTATAAGCAATATTGTTTTTTTCCATATTTATAACATACTTACAAAAGGTACAGGGTGTACATAAATGTATGCATGTATACAGGGAGAAAAAATACATTCTAAATAACGTGTTGTCTGAATGCTCAAGGCTTGCTTTCCAAATGATGTGCAATATCACAAAACAAGAGGGGAGCCTTGTCATTTTAGCTATGGAGTTCAAACATGATAATGGGTACATATTCTGGCACCAATATGGTTAGAAATGTACTGTGTCAAAGAGATTGATCTCCATGACAGTTAATGATTCTGAAATGAAGAATAGAAGATACAGTGTCAGAGATGCAATTTTATTGCATGGAATTATATTTGCCCTTGGCAAAACAGCTTGTTTATTGGTGCTCATTATAGCTGATACAGTATTGTAAGCCACTTTCATCTGGAAATAAAGGTTATCAAAGATCATAACATAATGCAGGCATGAGGAGCTTTTGCAACACTTGAATATGCTTTTATTACTGACTATAATACAGTAATACATGTAGTGTAAGTGTTAGCATTGCAATTATATTACCAACACCTTATCTGTAGTTTTAGTGTCAAAAGAAATTATGTTTAGTCAAACTCGGATAATGGGACATCTAAAAGCAGTATTGAAAAATCAAAACTGAATACATAACAAACATTTGAAAACATATAGGGCAGATTTATTATTCATATTGAATACAATTTCCATAGTACCAATGGGAAGAAAACACAAAACACCATGATATCCTTAAGACTACTACTGCTTTAATCTCAGTTTACTAGAAATCCTCTTAAAGAATAACAGGTAGGAAGTGGCAGGGTACTATAACAAACTATCATGGCCTACAAATTTTACAGTTTAAAAGGTATTAATTCTTACAAAGGTATTTGAAAGACAATGGCTTTATTACACAACTTATATTGAGGCCACAGCTAAAGAAAGCTTGAAAGTTTCAAATAATTTCTTTTTTTGAATTGCACATCCATTAGGAATCTTTAATTGAATGGTCTTTTGAAATTAAGCAACATTTCAAAGTTTACTGAGGAATATAGTGCTCTGTGGTTATATTAAAATACCACTTTCTTTTTTGAACTGAGATTATCAAAACATATAAATAAGCTATATAATGTAAAATATGAATATCTTGCCAAAAACATGAAGTGGGATTTGTTAAATGAATAAATATCTGCTTTTGTTTTCAAAATCAAGCTAATACAATCTTCTGAAGCTTTATAAGCTGTTTCATAGATGGCATTGAGAGTCTTATTCATTTTATTATCAAACAGTTATGAAGCAAAAATATTTTTGACTAGCATTTTTGATACACTATTTCCCTGCTTCCTACCGAAAAAACCTGTGAAACAAAGAAAAATATGTACCTAAAAATAACAGTGTATCCTAAAAAGGACACTTAACTAATTTAAATAATGTGTGAATTTCACTTATTAAACTAAGTAGAAGAGAAATATGTAGATATGGCACCAAAAATACTTAACCATAAGTAGCATTAATGTTTCATAAATCTGTAATTCATTATTCTGTATATACATTTCAAAAACCCAAATAAAATAATTAAACCTCCTGACTGAAGAGACAATTTATGATATTATCAAAATTCCAAGATTCAATTGTCATCTTGTCCATTGAGTCTGTATGTCAAAGAATGCTTATGGAAACTTTGTAATCCCCTATATTATTATTATTTGTTTAATTCATACTACACAGTATTATTTGTAGCTGATTGGAGGCAATTTGACCACTCTCATTGAAGAAGTGAGAGCAATGACATTAGTTTAAAAAATACAGACTAGGCCAAAATCAACTAAAGGGAATTTTCATCATCTAAGAATAATTAAAGAGATAAACATAATAAGATGACATTGAAAAATAATGCTGTAGAAGAAGAAAAAGTAGTTTTTACCATGCTAACAACTTAGCAGAAAACATTTTTGTAAAAATAATATTTTATAAATTGCAAAACAAAGTATTATAAAAGTGCCTGACATGTGCATTAAAAACCACAAAAGATACATGGTTTCTGTACCAAAGAGCTGCAATAAAGATAGAAGTGAGCTCTAAAATATAAAACAAAAGAAAAACACACAAAAAATACATTTCAAAGGCAGAATGTTAGATAAAAAGGTTGCTGATTGAACTAAATAAAGGACTGCAAATTACCTAAAAATGTAGTGTCAGAGTTAACATCACATTGGTGGCAGTAAGGAGCAGAAGTGAAGAAAAGGAAATTGAACACAGATGCAAAGAGTAAATCAAGACAATAGGGATACCAGAAGAAGAGAAAGAGAAAAAGGAATTGAAATCCTATTTGAAGAAATAATGATGGACAATTTCCCTAGCCTGGTTAAAGAAATAGATATACAAGCCCAAGAAGCACAGTGCCAAACAAGATAAACCCAAAGAGGCCCATGCCAAGACACATCATTAATAAAAATGCCAAAGGTTCAAGACAGAGAGAAACTTAAAAGCAGCAAGAGGAAAGCAGTTAGTTATATAAAAGGGAGCTCCCATTAGACTGTCATCTGATTTCTCAACAGAAATTTTGCAGGCCAGAAGGAATTGGCAAGAAATATTCAAAGTGATGAAAAGTAAGGACTTACAACCAAGATTACTCTACCCAGCAAACCTGTCATTTATTAATAGAATATATTTCCTTCAGGAGTCATCAGAGATTTAATCAGGTGTGTGCCATGATAAGATTTGCAATAAAGAATACTATGCTACCTAGCAACAGCAATGTGAAAAATGTATTTGATGGTAGTGATGTTAGTCACAAATAGTCCTAATGTGACTTTTGTTATAAAAGTACACAGCCTAGGAGTGTAGGAGTGGGGAATTAACGGTAGTGATGGTAAGAAGCAAAATATTGAAGAGATAAAATGAACTAGACTTTCTAAACAATTTGAAAGTGGAGTTTAGAAAAAAAGGGGGATAACTAAAAATGGCTTCCAGATTTCTTACCTGGAGGAATTGGTAGATTCTGATATCTTTTCATCGACAGATGAAAATTAGCAAGACAGATACATTTTAAGTGTGGAGAAGGAGAGGAAAAGGGGAGGGATTATAGCTTCATTTCACATATTGATTTTGAGGTACCCATTCGAGTCTGTAGGGAGATGTGGAGTACATGATTTAATATGTATTCTGGAGTTAGGAAGGAGAAACTGATTATTGGTATCACAGCTGAAGATTATCATTCAAACAGTAAGATTGGATGTGGTCCAGAAGGGACGGTATATATGAGTACACTGATGTAGGTTTGTAACTGTATTTTGGGTCCTGGCATTTTGTTGTGCTCGGAAGTGTTCCCAGGTAGTCATGAAATGTTTTTATCATTATCCTTCACAAAAGCCTGGCAAAGCTCAGTGTCTAGTGTTAGGATGCTGCCGACCCAGACACTGTCACTTCTGCTCCTTGCATAAAACACTAATATTTAGATGCCAGTCACTTTATCAGACAGAGCAATTAGAACAATCAAAGAGGTGGTGTCCAAAGGGCTAAGAAATAGAGATTGGTCAATTGCATCTGCTAAAATCGCTAATTCATTTTGGCAATCTCAAGTGGTTGCTAACCATTGTAGAAGCTCTCTCAGTTATAAACCTAGAATCAGATTAAAGAACTTTGAAAAGATCAAGTGTCTTTTCAGAAATATGATCAAGTGTCAGCTCTTCCTTTGAGCATCTGGATTATAAATGAGAGGCATGAGCTACATTGCTAGTGAGAGAGGAAGAAGCAAGAGGGTGCTTGTAAGTGATGGGAGGAGGGGAGGATAAAGAGCAATTGCTTTACAATATAAAGAAGAAAGGTCATTGGTGGAACAAAATTCCTGGGAAGGATGCACATGGGAGATTATCCACAGGAGGAATAAATGGGATTATAGTTTTACATGCAGATTACAGCAGAGCTGGAGAGAATTTCCATATAGGAACTCCTATTTCCTTTATGAACATATGGGCAGAGCCATCTGCTTAGAATAAGTAGGAAATGTTGACTAAAAGGAATCACAGGCAGAAAAGTAAAGACCCTGAAATAGTGACTTGGAGAAAAATAAAGAGATTGCCTATTATGGACTCATTACCTTGTTAACAGCTAACTTTGAAATCATGAATTTGTAATGGTGTAAAATATACTATGCATACTAGGAATGCCACCAGCATTTTTAAAATCTCTTGATGTATTTCCCTCTATTTAAATTTACTCTATTTTTTAATGCAAGAACAGGTGAGAAATCTTGTCTGATATATTTTAAAATCTATTGAAATAATCATGATATTTTCCTTTAACTTAGATTTATTCATTTTATTAATGTTTTTTTAAATATAAGCCATCATCTATGCTTTCCAAGAATATGCTTCACTTAAACCAAAATTAGAAAGACGAGGCGGAGCAGGAGGAAAAAAAAATGAAAAAGAAACAGAATGCTAAATATTGTGTGCCTTATCTCATTTGATCTTCATTCTGTGTGATTTTCCTTATTTTCATATTCAATTTAGGCCCTGTTGGCCATCAAGTGATATAAATGAGGATCGTTCAGAGCTTTTGAGTATGTGTGTTATTTAATCCCTCTCTTACATATTATGCCATATATCTGTCTCTCTCTCTCTCTTTTTTTTAATTTTTCTTTTTTTTTTTGCGTTGGTTAAAAAAACGCAAATTCTCTCTCAGTTCTGGGCCAAAGAGTCACCATTTCCAGTCAATTCATTTCTTAGAGCTGTCCTTCAACCAAGAGGAGAATGCTGTAATTCTTTAGTGAGGTTCCTTCAAGTTGTCAGACTCTTTGATAATACAGACCAAAAATCTAACTTTTCCTCTTTAAAATAGCCCCTGGGCCACTTTTACCTAAGTAAGTGACCCATTTTTTTCATGTTAGTTTGCCAGGGTAGCATATAGAGTAATATGGTTTCTTGCATACTCTGGTTTTCATCTCAACGATATGGCACTGTTTGGGAAATTATTTAAAGCTGGCATATGCTGCTATGCTGAAGCATGAAGCATCTCCCCTTATTTGATATATTGATATAAGCTACAATATCAAAATGTTATTTTCCACATATTATATTTTTATCTCTTTGCATAGGCTGTTATCTTTATAATGCATATTCTGGAGGTAATCTTCTATAGTTAAAAATATGCAAAAAAATAACTAGAAGTTTTCTGAATTGGAGATACATTAGGAGGAATTTGGTATTACAACCAAATACCCAGATTTTTAACAAACTCTATGGTTTATTTCAGATAGTGATATTCAAATATAGATTACTCAGGAAAGATGATGATTGGTTTTTGTATTTTTTTAATTTGAATTTTATTTTTTTCCCTTTTACTGTGCCAATACTTTTTAGCCTAACATTTAATTTTGGGGAAAAAAAATAACTTCTTTCTTTTTGAAAAGCATTATAGGCAATAAGAAACAGGAGGCTGAAGACATATGTTTTTGTTCTGACAGAAATCTTAGACTTGCAAAAAATTTAAAAAAAATCAGTCTGAAATGTCTTTTTTGTTTGTGTTGTTTTTTTTGAACTACCTGAAGCTTTTTCACTTCTCAAAATCATTGACTCTACTCCCATAAGTGTACCCCATACATAGCTGCTACTTTGATAAAAAGTCTATGCTTATGTTTTCATTATTTTCCTAAAATTAGTCCAGCACCTTTGAGATGGATTGATGGAAAGTACTCCCTTCTTGTTCCAATATCTAGAGCTTCATTTATGCATTTTTGTTTGGAGATCAATATTGACATGACCTGGCTTATTCCACTTGAAATGGAGTGTAGCTCTTATGGACATAAACTGTCAGAATTCAACTACAGAGTGAATTTCACTGGCTGAAGCTCATAGCAAATTATTGTACGTGTATTTACACATAAAAGTTTTTCTTTTGGGCCGGCAGAGTGGCGCGGTGGTTGGGCGCTGGTTTGGGGGGGCCAGCGGCCCCGGTTCGGTCCCACATATGAGGGCCAGTGACACTGCCCTCAAAAAAAAAAAAAAGTTTTTCTTTCATCTTCTCAAACACTTCCAATGTTGGCCTTCGGTAAATGTTAGAAAATAACAACAGAATCAACTAATTTTGTCACTATATTTCAAATAACATAATATATAATACTAATAATATGAAAGCTAATTAAAGTGGCAATTTTGGCATTTTCTGCTCTCTTTATTTTCAGGCACATGGCCACCAACACATTTCATTACTACTTGCCATGATGTGGAAGTAGGTGTGTGACACCTTCTCTTCAGTGTTCACTCAAATGTGCATCTCAGAGGCCTTGAGCTTCTTCACAGGACGAATGGAAGCTGCTGCCCTTGCTCCCTTTACCAAAACTCTGGCATGACCTCTATGTGTCTTAAGACTCCCACTGTACTGCAAAACAACTTTTTTCTATGACCAAACATCTGTACAGTTCTGTAACCTATGGTCCCAAAGGCCTAATTCCTCACATGAGCAAGGTCATAGGATGACAAAGGCAGTTTAGTAGTTACTGGTTCTCTGAAGGAGCTTCCATGTATTACCTGGGGGCATATCTCCACTTGACTGCTAATGTAAGTTGCCACATTTTGGAAATTTCTGTAGTTAAATAGATTATCTGTCACAAAGTAAGGTACCTATGACAGGCTCTAATTTCTTTGGTTTTGGCATTCTCCTTAGATGACACTAAGTGTGTCCATAAATTCAGAAATGTGTGATCCCAGTTATAGGCATTAATGGCATAGCAGCTTAATTTTGATGTGAAAAACAGGTCATTAAGAAAGCTAATGCTTGGGCCGGCTGAGTGGCTCAGTTGGTTAAGAGCTCGCTCAAGAGTGAGAGCTGAGCTCTGAGCAACAGCAGTTCAATGCCCAGCCTAAGCTGAGCTGCCCTTGAGCTGCCAACAGGTGGCAGGATGGCTCAACTGAAAAAAAAAAAAAAAAAAAAAGAAAGCCAATGCTTAAAAACATGTGGTGATGGGAGACAGTGGTGATAGTAAAACCTGCTTTTGAGGAGCTCTTTACATAATATAAAAGGTGGGGGTTTGGGGAATTGGTGTTTGTACATTTAAATCTGAAAAAGACATAAAACTAAGTAGTACATCTGAAGTCACTAAGACACAGTCTCCTCTGGAAATTTTACTCTGATAGGGACTCCATTTGTTGTACAATTTAAAACAAATATTTATTTGGACATTAAGATAGTATTGATTTATATGTAAAGTGTTTATGTCTGTGAAAAAATATGATAGTATTGATTATTTGTGAGAAATAAATGGAAAAGCAATTAGTATTAGTTTGTTTTGAAGAAGAGCAAATCACAGGCTATATACATGACTATATGTATCTTTGTGAAACTACAGAGTTTATATATGTGATATATACATATACAGTAATACCTTGGTTTGCAAGCATAATTCGTCCCAGAAATAAACTATTTGTATTGCAAGACATTGTTCATTTACCAAGTTAAAATGTATTAGAAATGTTTGCTCATCTTGTGTAACACTTGCAAACCAAGTTACTCGCAATCCAAGGTTTGACTGTAACCAACTATATGTGAATGTATATAATTTTTATCAATACTTTTTCTCTCATGCTTGAAAAGTTAGGCAACTTTTAGCAAGAAATCTTATCTTCTACAAGGAACACAATTATGAATCTGAAAGAAAGGCCAAGATCAAACTGAAATGTAAAATCCTTCAGTTTTTTTCAGTTACTGGCATATAAGCTTCCACAATACATAATAAACATGTATTTTTTGCTCACATTGTACTCCATTGTAGATCGCAGTAATTAAAGATGGCCCAAAGTTTCTTAAGTTGTATACCTGGATATACAATATGATGATATCAATGAAAAGGATAGAGGATGAGAAATAAAATGGATAGGTAAGGTATTCCAATTTTGATATGTTAAGTCTGAGTAACTTTGGAATAACTAGTGACTGGTGACTATTAGTGTCTAGCAAGTAACTGGAAAAAATGACATCAGGAGAAAGTCAGGGTTATCCATCCATTGTAAACGATTAACCCTTGTGCTAAATTATTCTACTTGTCTTTAAAATCCATGGGGTTAATTATTATGCTGGGGATGTAATACAAGAAGTGTCAAGTCTAATTACTATATTGGAATTATAAGTGATAAAACCATTTTATCACAATAATGTTTAAATTAAATCATGCAGAGTGTTGAATTTGGCCTTTTAAAAATAACTTTCCTACCTCATTGCAGTAGTTAATATCATTAGGATTGTACTTATCCACACAAAATCATTTTGATTCACCTCTACCCACATACCAATATAAGGATTGTAATCTGGCTATGTGGACATAAAACCAGGGTAACAGATAATTTTAGTTATGGGCCACACCATCTCATAAAAAACTATATAATGTCAGTTTGATACCAAACTAGATGACACTGAAATCCATAAACATACACAAACACACGTACACACATTCAGTTACCATCATGGGAAAACTCAGACTAAATATTTCACTAATAGACTTGAACTGCTTTAATATCTTGATGACAAATTTGCCAATGTAAGTGCACAGTTCATGCTATCTATTTGGAGTAGAACATATAATTTTCTAAATAATAACTAATTAGTAGAAACTAATTTGTTGTACATTCTAAACAGATAAAGCAGACATATTTTTTCAGTAATAATGAAGTACTCTTCTGATGGAATTAAGATTTTTGATGACTGACAGAATTCAGACACTCCCCTGCCATTAGCAATGTTCTCTTCAGTTTCTAAAGTCTACTATGCATTATTCATCTGGGAAATTAAAGTGAAGAGTACAAGTGGACATTTTAACAGCAGCCAAAAGTTAGGATTTGTGACTTACAGCGTGATAGCTGTTCTGAGTCCATAATCCATTTACCCTCAGGAGCCAAATAGCCTCTGTGTTTAAACCATTCTGTTTGTAGTTGTACAAATATTTAAGAAGATACTAATGTTTCCATTTAAAACCACATAAAAGGACATCGATAATTAATGATTGCAGTTCAACTTGGGGAGATTTGTGAGTATTATCAGGATGGAATGGATTAAAGAATTTAAGCAGTTTTTACACTCACATGAAGAATGGTATTTTATGCTCTCTCCATGCTCTACTTTGGTTTATAACTGAGTGCATTTAACCATGTAAAGGCTTTCATGAAATAAGGTGAGATATTAATAAAAACATTAAAAAAACCCTGAACAAGTCATTGTTACAGAAATATATATTTTTTTAAGGAAGTATAAGATTATAGATTATGAAACATAAACCAATTATTACTTCAGCAAAGATTTCCAATTATTAAATCTGTCTTGGTTTTTAAGTATACTGTCAATAGATTTCTTTTTTTGTTTCTTTGTTGTTGCTGTCTAGGAACAAAAACACTACAAGTGCCAGCACACAGTACATAAATAAAATAAACAAGCACAAAAGAAATAAACATTGTGGGAAAAGAAAATCTTTAAAGGAATATGGCAACGGTGAACACAAATATATCAGTACTTAAAGAAGCTATGAGTAGCCAACACTTTAATGCTTGCACTGAATTTAAAGCTTCTTTCTTCCTGTCTTCTAGTTTGGTTTCAAAATATTTATTTCACATAATTAAGATTATGAATTTCCCAATCAATCTCCCAGTTGCCAGTAATTTGAGTTTCAGTTTTTGAAGCATTTCACTAGGTACAGTGGAAATACTAAAATTTTTGCACTAACATTTTAAAACGATCACAATATCATCTACAAGAACTCTATACCTTTTAAAGTCAAGGATAGCTTAACCATAGATAGCTTAAATACCAGGTATGTTCAATCTTTTTCAAGTAAATTTATGGCACCATCGGGTTCCTGAAATTCCTAAAAGCATATACCGATCATCATGAATTGGGCAGACCAAATATATTTCAGACCTCCACTATTTTTCCTCTACATTTGTATGTAAGTCAGTAAATTATATCATGTGACTATAAAATTATTGAGTAACAGATATTGGATTATAGGCTAAGGCTCTAGCATATAGGATAGCATTACTGCATGAAAAATAAAGCATTAGGATGATGTCTTAATTTGGTTTTTAACCCTAGACCTTGAATTATCTTGTTGGTCCTCATTCCTCAGTTAATTTATCAGTACTGCTCTACAGTTACACATGACAAGGGAATGCATAAATAGTAAACAATAAATATTATTATTAATATGATTCATACATTATGCTTGACATCATTTTATATTTACCTATGTGCCCTTACCATGTGGAGAGTTTAGTTCCTGTCTGTTCTAGGAAAGGATTGTCATGGTAATATTATGTGGCGCTCACTCCGGAGGCAGTTGGTACCACGCCTGCTGTGTGGTGGTTTGTGTGGAAGCATGTGATTGTGACAAGACAGTGTCCCCTTTTCATCAGCACCCCTCTTTCTCCCTTCAGGCTATCTTCTAGGCCTCAGAAAGAATAGTGTGAGCTCCTTTTATGGACAAATTTGTGGGCCTAAAATACTTCATTTTTTATAGTCAATTCTTTGGGGTCAAATAATCAAGGAGTCATGACCATTTACCTGAAACTAAAAAATCAGTTTGCAACACTGAAGATGCAATTGATATACACCTGAAAATAAACACTCCCATGCTCTTTTTACTTATCCAGTTTGTCCCTCTGTGCTAACCTAGCTCACTAAAGACATTCATCTCTCTGTCCTTCATGTGTGGGTCTCCTGACGGATGTTAGCAACACCATGCAAATCTGATTTATTTTCTTCCCTCACACACAACTTAACTCTATTAGCTGCCTTGAATTATGCAAAAATATTGAAACTTGGCAAGGCCAATAGGACACTGATTCTGGTTCCTGATCTGTTGAACTTTCAGAGCTTTCTAGGTTCAACTATATAAATATTTATTTTAGGTATCAGCAATCTAAATATTTATTTACATGGACAGAAGTATGTAGTTTGAAAATATCAGTGCTGATTATAATACCAGAGCAACCATGAATTACACATTTAAGATAAACATTTATTAAGATAAATAATTGTTTTACTCAGGATAAAAAAATACTTCTGATCATATTTATTTTAGTTATGCTTGCCATGTGGAAGATTCAACGCTAAATGTAGAATAATAAATATAACATGGTAGAGCTATTTTAATATTTTGCAGTATTATATTGTTATTTAATATCTCTACATATAAGTATGTAGGTAGAAACCATTTAGACAGAGAAGAGGTTGTATGGAAAACTATGATACACAAAAGTTCTGAAATTCTTACTGGTCGTTACATTTGACTCTATTTTAAACTTTATTTTTTTAGTATAGGGTATAGTGCTTTATTAAAGGTATTTAAGGCTTTATGAAACTCCTGGGGTACATTTAAAAAATCAAGTGAGACTTTAGAAAAAAATAAAATAGATATAAAGAGTTCAATTTGTCTTTGAAATCCTGCTTTGGAAATACCTGAGAGCTGCAGTAAAGATTACCTTGGACTTGGAGCTGCATTCATTCATGATTGTGGGAAGAGTGGACTCAGGATTGTCCATGAGAGATAACAGAACAAGGGAAGAGATGACTTTAGGAAGTATTCAATAGACACGTCTCTGTGAATATAGCAGAGGTCAGATTGTAAGACATGGACACGTAAATAACACACTTAGTGATAAAGAAGAGGATGAAGCAGGGATGACATCCTAATGTTAGCAGTCCCCATTGGAAATAGTGCAAAAAGTGGTACCTAAAATCAGGAGCTCTGGGCCACATTGACAGTTTCAAAAGATGATACATAATGTTTACAGTGATTAGTTAATAAATACTCAGAATTTTTCACAACTACATTTTAAACATTCCATAAACTCTCACATTAATGAACATTAAAACTTGATCTTACTGTTAATAAATATAATCTTTGGTTCACATTTATCATAGAAACCTTTTTTTTTTTCATGTGAAGCATTTTATTAAGAGACTACCATGTATTACTTATATGCTGAAATACTAGAAATTCATGGTGAGGAAATCAGACATGGACTTTTCCACAGAAAATATTCTGAGAAATTTAAGTTTGATATGGCGAGATCTTCCAGGAAAGGGGACAAATAGGTTACTAGAGTACGTATATGAGAGATTTGGACAAGGTGTTTATATCTGGATACAATTGGATATGAAGAAAATGAAGCCAGGAAAATGTAGCTATCCCAAAATAACTTACATCTGGGTAAGAAGTGACAAGGAAGAGTGACTCAAACAAGTTTGAGAAGGAGCATCAGGAAATTGTACGAAAATCAGAAATATATATCGTCATCATTCATTCAAAAGAGAAACATTTTTCTAGTAAGATAGAAGAGTCATTTCTGCCTCAGTGTGGCTGAGAGGTCAAATAACAAGCATGTAGAAACATTGAGACGTAGGAAATGAAAGAAAACCAAGTGATTAAAGAATGAACGAGAAGTCAGGAATAAAGGAAAAAGCATTTGATAAGACTACCGATAAAGAGGAGCAAAGAAAATGGGCTGTATTTAAGGAATGATGTGGGGATAAGGCGGGTTTTTAAAAATATTTTTAGTTATTTTTTTGGTGTTTTACATTTTGCTTTGTTTGAAAGGTGAGCTACACAGAGGAATGTTTCAGAGTAGAGTCTGATGATTCAGTACAATAATGGATGAACTGAAGAGGAAAATCCTTGCAAAAATACAAAGAGGAAGACATCCAGGATACCTGTATAGGGACTAATTTTTTTTCTTTTTTTTTGAGGGCAGTGCCACTGGCCCTCATATATAGGACCGAACCGGGGCCTCTGGCTTCCCAAGCCAGCGCTTAACCACTGCGCCACTTGGCCGGCCCAAGGGACTAATTTTTTGATAGGTGGAGGACAAATTTCCTCACTGAAATGGGAGAAAAAATTACACACAGAGTAACCTACTGGAATTGCAAAGGGAGAAGAATATAGATGGCTTCTATGTGTTCAACATAGTATGGTGAAAGTGAAATGGTGAAATGGGAATTAAAAATTTGAGAGAAACTGACCTGAAGTATTTCCTAGGGGAATGTGAGAGTGAGTTTAGAAGTACAATGAACTGCAGAGCCAGCCAAAGCTTTGCCTGACTTTGTAAATCATGAGTCAAAAAGGATCCGACCTGCCCAGTGGTCATTTTTTCCAGCCATGTTTAATCCCTACCTCCGCCTTCAGCACAGGAAATGGGTGGAGAAACGAAAAAGAAATCTGACAGGGTTTCTTTTTCAGTCTTGTCTTTTTCCAAGAGTTCACGATAGACCATGGATGTGTTAATTTCTTGGAGTTGCCATAACAAATGACTAAAACTTGGGCAGATTAAAACAAGAGAAATGTTCTCTCACAGATCTGGAGGCCAGACATGTGAAATCAGGGTATCAGCAGGGCCGTGTACCCTCCAAAGGCCATAAGGAAGAATCTTTCCAACTTCTGGTGGCTTCAGATGGCCCTTGATTTGTGGCAGCATAGCTGCAACATCTGTCTCCTTCTTCACATGACACTCTTCTCTGTGTATATGTCTCTATCTCCCTCTCCTTTCTCTTGCTTAGAAAATAACAAGATAAATTATTAAGATAATGAGAGAAAGGAGAGGGAGATAGAGTTTTTAAGTCATTAAGATACAAATCACTGCATTTAGGGACCCCTAAGTCCAGGATGATTTCATCTTGAGATTCTTAACTATATGCCCTATTTATAAATAAAATCATATGAGATTTCAGATAGACATGAATTTTGGGGAAACACTATTCAACTCACCACTAGGGACTCTTAGCACAGACAAGACAACTAGGACCTGAGTGTGTCTGTAGAATTTGACTGAGGTGGTAATACTATATAAAAGGAAAATAGATGAAGTTTGTTTCTTTTCTTTTTACACTAGTGCTTTTCACAGTCCTTTACATGAAAAGGTCCATGAAAGTTCCTTTTCATGGTCTTATTATATGACCATTTCTTATTTATTAACTTTATTAACTTTAGATACTTTCATGTCCGAAAGCCTCAGGAAGAAAAACATGGAAACACATGAACTTACATGTTTTCTTATCTTCATTTTCTTCTGATTGTGTTTGTTATATTATTATATGTTGTATTATTATATAATGTTATAATATTTAGTTTTCATTACCATAGACTGATTAATCTTTGTTCAATATAAATTTAATGCGCACACCAGGCATTTCACTATGACTTATACAGAATTACTTTCAAAATTAATTGAACATGAAATATTTTAAATGCAAGTATATAGAGGTGATTAGAGAGAAGAAATGAGAGAAAGTTAAAACTCAAAATACTGGCCTTCAGTAAGAAAAGAGATGGCTCTTCCAATATATCAGGAATAAAATGGGAAAGAAGTGAAAATACTGACAATTTTGGAGGCTGATAGTGAAAGGTTGAGGGAGAGCCTATTTGATGCCATTAAAACACAAACATACACATGCATGAGCGCACATGCACACACACACACACATACACTGTGACAATCATGCCATTATATACTGAGGAAATGGTTATGGGGTGAGAATTTGAGAATGAACAGAGAATATGCAAAACTGATAATGAGCATTAAGAAATGTTGTGGGAAGTTGAAGAGCAAACCAACAAGAAAAACAATATCATGAGGGCAGGGTTAATTAAATCGGTGGCCATACTCGTAAACATGATTCTCCAATGCCTCCTAAAAGCAACATCTATAATGTATGGGTTTTTTATGTGCCAGATGCTTTACTTATATCATTATTGGGTCTCACAATGATTCCATCAGCCCGGTATAATTATTCCCATTTACACATGAAGAAATTAAGACAATGTTGAAGTATCATTAAATTTCACAATGTGATAGTCAACATACCATATATTGTTATGCATCAAGAAACAGTAAAATTCAAATATATGCCTTTAAAAAATCTATTATTTGGAAACCATGAGTAGGGCTGGCTTCATTACAGAACTTATTAACAGAAATGGAAACTAACTTGGGTAAAATTTCCCAGAACTAACATTCTCAGATTGATTTTCTTGCCACTTTAAGACAATATAGTTCATACCGATTTTCTTTTGTCCATACCCTAAATTACTATCACCACTAGACCTACTTCGACCACTTGAATATGTGCTACTAAATTTTGTTTAATATGCTGATTTAATTGAGTCTTTTATTTTAATTATCTGCGAAAGGAAGGTGAGCCAGAACAATTTTATGCTTCATATGGTGTTCAGAATTTGGCATACTACAATCATGAAAAGACCAAAAGCATGGAGTTTAAACAGATGTCTTACTTGTATAGGCCCATAATACATCGGTGGCTATTCATCATAAATTCTGAGACACTCTGCTTTTTAGTTAGGTGGAAGAAAAGACAGGGCTGATAAATGTCTAGCAGAAAAAAATAAATCAGTGCAGCTGTGACCCAGGTCAGGATTATTCTTAATATTCACAATTAATTTTTGGAGAGCAGCTTGTATACAACATTACCAGCTGCTCCTTTAACAAATATGCACACATTTTGGCAAGTACAGATTTAGTAATTTGCTCTACTCGCATAAAAACCAAAAGGTGTCATATCTTGTATGCTTTCTTTTTTTTTCCTTTCCTACTTTCCTTTATAGCGATAATTTTTTTTTTTATCATGTGAACTGCAAGTAATTGTAAGTTAGAAATGATGCAAGTGGCACCTGAAGTATGAATGAACACTGTTCAAGGTAGGACGCAGACCATAATTAAAATTTGGGTGAATGGTAAAGATAAACCTCTCAACAACTTTTTTTTTTTAGTTTTGAATTGCTATAGAGATACATTCTATTTTATTTTGGCTAAGCCTTTTATGTACTTTGTTTAAAGTATAGGTATCAGGTTAAATTATATTATTTCAGATTCAGTCTGTGCTGACTTAAATCTGTAGTGAAAAGATACCCATTTGTATGCATTTTTAAAAGGAGATGACTAGTCAGAAGCAGTGCATGTTATCTTCTATGCAAGGCAATGCTAATCACTCTCTCATACTGAATCTCTTTAGAATTGTTTTTATAGATTCCTGTCCACAGACTAAAGAATGAACTAGATGACCTTTGTTATCAATTCCATCTACATGTGGACTTCTAACCTTGAACATATACCAATTAAGATAAGTCAGTCAGACCATTTGACTGTCAAATCCATTCAAAAGGTGGGCAGCATCACAATTCAATAAGAACAGAAGAGCTTTGAAATAATACAGACTGTGTTTCTATTTACAGCTTACCAGTTATAAGCAATAAAGCAATCTTTTTAAAAATATCTAATATTGTAGTTTAATTGAATTAAAGTTTAATTTGTAAAAATGAGGGTATATGCATATATTTATAGGATTACTGACATAGGTTCAGATACCTAACATCAAACCTGTTATGAATTTTGTACTAAAAAGAAAATAGATTATGTTCTTTTCTTTTCTTTCTTTTTTTTTTTTTTTTAAATAGATTTGAGGCAGCTTCAGAATTAAGTGAAGTAGTTGGCAATGGAGGAGCACTCAGAAGGGTTATACCAAGAACCCCAGTGTAAGCAGTCATAGTTGAATAATAACCAATGTTTAGTCAGAGAAATAGTAGAAAGGGTGAAATCAAAATTCATATTTTATTAATTGAAAAAAAATTATTTCTATAATTAAAAAGCAAGATTTGTCAAGATTTTTTTCCTTCTTGACTTTTGGAGAGGGCATGTATTTTTTGACAACTTCTAATTTTTAAAAATATATTTAGAATATAAAGCTTCTGATGTAGGGAGATTATTAGGGAGTGGTAGGACCTGATTTTCATTAAAATTCAAATGTGTTCAAGTACTGTATTAGTTTGCTAGTATTGTTATACCAAAGTACCACAGACTGAATGGCTTGAACAGGAATTTATTTTTTCACAATCTTGGAAGCTAGAAGTCAAAATTGAGGTGACAGCAGGCTTGATTTCTCTGAAGACTTTCTCCTTGTTTTGTATTTGGCCATCTTTGCCTGGTGTCTTCACATGTTCTTTTCTCTGAATAAGTTTGTATTCGGATCTCCTCTTCTTATAAGGACGACAGTCAGATTGGATTAGGGCCTACACATGTGACCTCACGTAACTTAATTATTTCTTTAAAGACCTTATCTCCAAATTGCCATATTCTGAGGTACTAGATGATTGGCTTCAACGTATGAATTTGAAGGGAACACAATTCATCCCAGAAACAGTGCCTTACCATGATCGTCAGTGTGTTGAATTTTTATATACCAAAGAGTTATCTTTTCAACACTCATCAATGCTTTATATGGGACATTTTCGGATAAACTTGATGGTTTGCTCATTGTATATTAATTATTATAGAATGTTGTTTTGTATCTTTTCCTGTTGTCTTGGTTTCATGTCATGTTAACAAGAGTGCTAGTAATACCTTCTTCTTAGTTTTATATTCATTTGCCTGGTACTTTATTCATTACATGATATTCAGTGGTGCTATCTCATTAATTTTAAACTTCTTAACAATGGAATATTAAAGAATTTTTAACAGACTTTGAAAATTTACTTGTTCATTTTTTTTTTTTTTAAGTTTTACATCATCACATAAACACTTTCAATGGCTTTGCATTGCACTTAGATTTAAATCCAAATCCCTTACCATGCCCCACCTGGCCCCAACTGAGAGAGCTGCTCCGTCATTTCTCAATACACTCCCACATTCACCATGCCCATGTGTCAAGGGCCTCCTTTTTATTTACAGTTTCTCCAAATTTTGTATCTAGAATCTGTGCACAGTGGGCTCTTGCCAGAATGAACATCCACAGGCTTGCAACTTTGTTGGCCTGATTTAATGATTAAGGTGTCAGGTCATGTTCATACTTAGCAACAAGCACATATATAAAATATCTGTGAAATTGAAGAGATTAATAGATGAATAAATGATAGGAACATGTATGCACTCTATTGATATTTATTGTGGTTATTAATACGTTTTGTTTGAATCCTGCCTATTATCTAAGATTGGTATGATCACCTTCTTTCTCTTTTCCTGACTTTAGTTGAATTGATCAAACCTTCCCTTTGTTTTCTCTTATACACTTGGACAGTCTAATAATAATTTTTAATGTGTATTAAATTCTTATTGGTAAATGCTAGACATATCTCTGATTTCTGTACGTATATTAACTGATGTTTACAATAACCCTGTAAAGTGCGTTTCATCACTACCCCCATTATACAGATGTGGAGGTAATGTGTCCTAGTTATTTAGCTCATAAGTGAGTGAAAGGAGACTCCAGACACCCTATTCTAACCACTATGCTTCATTGTCTCTCTATTTGAAGACTTCATTGTTATATGATAGTGGCTACCCCTAAATTAACAGAGGTTAAAAAAAATCATGTTTAAAATTAAATTCGATACCATATTGAAACATAAATATTAAGAATTAAGAGTATGAAAAACAAAAACAGATCTTTATGGCATTTTCTCAGTTTCTGCCTTTTACACTCGTCCTCACCCCAGTCCAACATTTGTGCTGAAATAATTTGCATTTGGAGAGAATAGGGAAAGAAACACAGAGAAAGAAGGATAATTGCCTCTTGCTATCATCCCTGGGCTCTGGCAGGCATGAGCCTGAGGGAAATCTGAAACAATCTAAGCTACATGCTACCAGACTGTTCTCTTTTTCTCCCACCCAGGTCAGCCAGCTCCTAAAAGTATAGCTGCTAAACTGTGCTTTTCCCCTGCCATATTTTCCTTCATGCATTCATACTGGCTAATTGGGGAACAACTGAAGGAAAGTTTATATACAATAAATATCACTGATCTATCCTAGAGTCATCAGGAAAACCAACTGTTTTATAGAACCGCTTAAAATTTCAAAAGCACCCAAGTGTAGAAGTACATATTTTTATAAAATTTAAATCCATCTTTTGGCTCCATTTGCAATTTTAACTTGTGTTTCTGGGAAGATCTGTGTCAAAAAACTGCCTAGAATAAAAGTCATTCCCAAATGAGTCTTGTCCCTCTAACATTTGTTTATATGTTACTAGGGACATTATAACTTGAGTTTGGAACCTGTACAGCCCATCCTTAAAGCCTGTGACTTTTTGTTTCTTTGTAATGATTTTAAAGGTAGTTGATATTTTTTTAAATGTGTAGAAAATATATTTCCGTGATCAGAATTATGTGAAAAACTAGAAGTTTACTTTCTGCTATGTCTTTAGGCACCAGTTGTGTTAATCCGAACTTCAATATTATTGTTTTGATTTGGTTGATTGTGCAAGCCTCTTTTACTTCAGATGTGGTTTATTTACTTCTAAGACATTAATTGAATTAAATACTAACATGTTTTATCAGGTTTACTCTTCATGCTTTACTTCTAAGATATATAGATACAAAAATATAAATTCAAATTCAAATGGACTCGTTTGTCAAAAACAGTACTTTAAAACTCATAGAAAATGTAGGTGAATAATTTTTGGAGGTGATGTAAGAAAGGGTTTCATAAATAAAATGTAAAATAAAAATTTCATAAATTGACCATATTAAAATTCAGAAAAAACACTTAAAGACAGTAAAAATGTGTTATGAACTGGTAAAACATATTTAAACACAAAAATCAACAAAGAATTTATATCAAGAGCATATAAGTAATTTCCACAAATCAATAAAAGCAGCATAAAGAACTGGGGAGGACATGGATGGCAATATATATATTTGGAAGACTAGGAAATACATACAGCCAATTAACATAGAAAAAGACATCCAACCTGCAATTGCAAAATCCAGTTGCCTCTTTTAATTACAATTTTACTTTAATTTTCTGCAGCACTAAACAAATTGTCACATTCTGCTGTGAGTTTCTTTATTGGCATGCAATACTTTCTCAATCACAGTCCTTTGCATATTAGACACCTTTCTTTTAGCGGTAACTTTCTCAACCAATGATCCTATCACACTAATGTGATATGTGACTTCCTCTATGAAACCTTCTTAGAGCTTGTTTGTCAGTGATCACAGACAATCTAGGTGCTCTGGGCACTGCTAGTACTTTGTATCTACTTTAGTGGGGGAAGCTGAAATTTTCATATGGTCTAGAAAGAGGAGAAACAACTGAACATATCATAAAAACCATGTCCTACATTTTACAATGAATGTGATAAAAACATATAGAATTTCAATGCAAATAAAATCACTGAGAGAAACTTCAAAAAGAAAATGGCAGTGAAACTAGTTGATAAGAAAAATGGGCATATTGGTAAGGGATGATTGTTAGAAATCATAGAAATATGATAAAATGTTTATCTTGACATGTATAGAAAAAATAAGACTCCAAAAGAGGTGTTGGGCCTTCAGAGTTTATAAACCTTGTTTCTTGTCAACTAGAAATCATGAGAAAAGAAGTGGCTACAATTTTAAAATATGAGCAATTTTAGTGGTTATAATGCTAAAGTAGGTGGCTGCTTTGCCTTTAAGAAATTTGCAATGTTGTGAGAAAAAGAGACAGATACTTACATAATTTCAAAAGTACACTAAATAGAGAGAGGTGAGTGAGAGATCAAAATGATGTCCACTGCATACACATTTTTCTTAATGAGGAAACCACTACTGAGACTTATATATCCTGCACCATGTGCCAAGTGACCCAGGAATTTTACTGTAATTGTATCCATGGCCATAAAAGCAAACTCGACAGCATAGACAAAATGCATCTCAAAAGGCCAGTCACTTTTTACTGTCTTTTGTAACTTTAATACAAAATATTATTTGCAAGATCATTTTGATGCCAATTAGAAATTTTATTCTTTGCATTGAAGTGACAACTTTTATTTATAAAGATTGAAGTATGGAGGACTTGAAAAAAAATATTAGAGAGAAAGGTGTGTGCATAAAGTTTTCCTTTTTCAAGAAACTCAATCTAATTAAAGTAAGTCAATCCACCATTACTTTTTTATCTCTTAATCAGGTGCTCTTTGCATTTTTCAATTTGAACATGCCTATATCTTTTAAACCAATGAACTATGTAGTTACAACTAGTCTACAATGCTAAAAAGACAGATTTTCCAAGTTTTCGGCACTATTTGTGTAACATAAGTCAATTTAATTTGTGTAAAGTAGATCTTACTATCAGTCTTTTAATTTCCCTATAGGTTTTGAACTCCATGATGATTTTTTTTGTAATTAAGAGTTATGTATCTAATGATATGAGGCTTACCAGGCAAATTGCCACTGCCTACACTGCTAACTGCAAACTAAGAGTTCTCCCGGAAAGGTTGGCTGCATGTCTCAGAGTTCAAGGCTGAGGACTCAGCTTTTCTTTACAGTAAATACGCCTTGCTCTCAGAACTACTTGTATAATTCACCTGACTTGTGAGCAAAGGTTTGCACTCAATAGACTCAGTAAACAATCTTACAGTGTTGAAGCGTTTCAGGTAAGGTAGAAAACTTTACAATATTTAAAACGATAGTTTTCCTTTGCTGCTGGTGCAGAAAATGCCTTTCTGTCATAAGCAAAAAAGTCTAAATGAAACAAACAAAGCTAATAAAACAATGCTCCAAAGTCATCAGACCACTCTTCTGCAGTTTGTTCCCACTACTTTGCTGTGTCTCATAAAATAGATGTTTGATTATTATTATTGCAAATTAGAAGATGAGTCATGCAATGGCAGATCTCTTAAAGGAGCAACTTTATAGGCAAGAAGGGATGATGTTCACTTTCCTTTTACTGTTTGTGAATTGTAGCTAAAAATATGATAGTCATACTTAATGTTTTGTATCACTTTTCTTCAGAAACTCCTGAAGTATAATGTGTTTCATATTTCATATTGTGCTAGTTGGGACTGAGTGTATTAACACACTTATTTTAACCTCTATTTATCTTCACTGTAGAGAACTTACTGTTATACTAAGGAAATGAAGGAAGCAAGGAAGGAAGGAAGGAAGGAAGGAAGGAAGGAAGGAAGGAAGGAAGGAAGGAAGGAAGGAAGGAGGGAGGGAAGGAGAGAGGGAGGGAGAGGAAAGGAGACAAACCACAAATTATCAGGAATGCGAGAGATAACTTCTTTACAGATCCTACAGGTACCAAAAGTGCAGTAAGGAAAATAATAAAAACTTATGTCAATATATTAAACAAATGAGATAAAATTATGAATTCCTTAAAATATACACTCTAGCAAAACTTAAGAAGTGTATACCCTCTACTACTGCAGTTAATGCCCCCAGGTATAGATAGCTTAATTTGTTGAATTCTACAAAATATTGGGAAGAAATCACACCTGTTCTACACAAAAGCTTATAAAATATCAAAGAGAAAAATACGCATTTTAATGCATGAGGCTAGTATCACTCTGTTAGCCCATTATGAAACCTACCAACCAAACAACAAAAGGCACAAACATCCCAGTGTATGCAGAAAGAGGATTTGAAAAAATTTCACCCATTAAATAACAAACAAACAAAAACCTATCTAAAAACAGATGAAAAAAAAAATTCTCAACCTGATAGAGGGCATCTATAAAAATTTAGAATTAATATCATTCTTCAGAGTGAAAGACTAATTGCTTTCTCCCAAAGATTGGGAAAAGGACAAAGATAATTAGCCATGATGCTTCTAATCTTAGCCAGTGAGATTGGTTGATAAATAAGTACATGGAAATTCAGCAGAATTAAAAACTGTTGTCAAAAGACAATGTTTTGAGGGCCGGCCATGCGGTGCGGTGGTTAAGCGCTGGCTTGGGAAGCCAGCGGCCCCGGTTTGGATCCCACGTATGAGGGCAGTGACACTGCCCTCAAAAAAAAAAAAAAAAAAGGACAATGTTTTGAGCACAAAAAGCCACCCACATACTAGGAGAATATACTTGAAAACCACACACCTGTTAAAGGGCTGTTTTCAGAATATATAAAGAACTATTATGAATCAATAATAATAAAAAGAGTTCAATAAATGAAAATGAGTGAAAGTTTTGGCCAGAATCCCACTAAGGAAGACATAGAGAAGGCTTCATCACTAAAAAGCTTCTTGACATCATTAGTCATTAGGAAAATAAAAATTAAAACCATAATGAAATACCATTCCACACTCACTGGAATGGCTAAAATTAAAAACATTAACAATACCAAGTTTTGTTAAAGTTGTGAAGCAACTGGAACTCTTATACATTGCTGGTCTAAGTGCAAAATAGTACAACCACACTGTAAAAATGTTTTGGTATTTTTATATAAAGTTAAGTATATACTTACTATGTGACCCAGTAATTTTACTCTTGAATATTTACCCAAGAGAAATAAAATCACATGTCTATGCAAACACTTGTACTCAAGTGTTCATAGCAACATTATTCAAAATTGGAAAGAACCCAACTATTTATCAGCTCGTGAACCTATAACCAATTTGTAGACTGTCCATATCATGGAATACTCTTGGGAAATTTAAGGGCATGAACAACAGATTCACACAAAAACATGGGTAAATCTCAAAACCAGTGTACTAAGTGAAAAGAAAAGAAAAAAAGTTACAAAAGACGATGCTATAGAATACCTTTTGTTATAATTTCAAAGAAAGGCAAAATTATAATGATAGATAATAGGTCAGTGTTATCACAGGCCAGGTAATGTGACTAGAAGACTGAATTCAAAGAAGCAAGAGAGAACTTTTTTGAGTGTTGAAAATATTCTATCTCATGATGTTGGTAGCTGTCCCAGGGTCGTATATATTTATTAAAACTCATCTATTTTGCAGTTATATTTGATAAATAAATAAAATTGACTAAGAAAACAACAAACAGATACAGATTAATTCAATTATTGTTGAGACATACAATGAAATCACTAAAGATGAGAAAGAATAAGTTAGTTCTGCATGCAATGGCATAGAAATATATGTTTTATATATTATTACATCAAGAAAACAAGAAATGTATAGCATATAATTTAATTTGTATTTTAAAATAGAAATGCTTGGTGTGAATATGTAAATATATAATCATACATATGTAGATGACACTTCTAAATATTTCTCCAAAAGCTCTTTTATGATGATAAGAAGATAAGACATTACATCTTTTTATTTCACACAATTCATTGCTGTGTGATTTTGTTTATATAATGGATGTATTTAAACATAATTTCAATAACTTTCTAAAAAAGATAAATCTGTATTATTAAATTTAAAAAATCGTATTATTATTTTCAAGTAATGCTAACTGGGAGACACTCTGGTTTATGGAAAGACTAAGGATAAATTTGTGGATGTCCATAGGTGGATTTCTGCCTTGGAAATGTCCCTAAACCTGAAAATCCACAAATTCTTCTTTGGGAAAAAATAGGTACTATGATATACTATATACATATAACTATCATTTTTTTAAACATAAAATGATAATTTTCATACTAAAATTCTTGCTGCAAAATGTTTACTTCTTATTGTTTTCTTCCTCTTACTTTCACCTTTTCTTTCTCAGATCATTCTGAGTGGAAATAAAAGAACATGCGTGCATGTGTGCGCGTGCGTTAGAAATGGAATCACTGAAAAACATAAAAAATACTTTTAACTTCTTCAACTCAGATATGCTTCCTGCCAGAAGTCTTCCAGAGATATCAAGGTTAATTACAATAGCTTTTATAAAGATTTTTACCCTACTTCCTTCTTAGCTTTTCTCAAAGTACTCTAACCAGATAACACTAATTGTTCAAAGTGAAAGATTTGTGTCATCATTGTGTTTGATGAAGATTTCAATTTATTTTAAGTTCTCCGCAACAACTTAAACACAAAGTATTTTGCTTTCTACAAATCACCAAAAGTCCTTGTCTGAGTTAGAATAATCCCTATTTACCAATTAGATGGAAGCACTTAGCTTTTCTGAAGCAAATTGAATACCTCTGGAAAAACCTGTAAATAATGAAGTTTTGCATTTTTTTTATTCTTCATTTTTTTCTCCTTAAAAAAGAAAAAAAAAATCTATATTGGGTACTGAAATTCCCATGCTTCATCATTCTTATTTTCATCACTTT
Organism: Aselliscus stoliczkanus; assembly: GCA_033961575.1. NCBI lineage: Eukaryota > Metazoa > Chordata > Mammalia > Chiroptera > Hipposideridae > Aselliscus > Aselliscus stoliczkanus. Next base: position 11,087,075 of record CM066727.1, read on the forward strand.
TAAAATGTCCATTATGAATAATCATTTTTTTATGTTTTTCTTTTATATTAGCCATTCTCTTATTTAACTGTTGCTCATAAAACCTTTACATAATTGCAAGAAATTTGTGTCTGGAATTCTATCATGTTGAAATCAGTTGTTTTCATAATTCTAGAACACTACTTGATATTACATTGTTATACTACCAGAATAAGTTATATGTCTTTAATAGCTCCTATATTTTTCCTGACATTTAACAATCACTTCTCCATGTGCTCGTGTTTTTATTGCCATTTTTATTTGTTCAAGCCTCTATTACTTTTTATCTCTATTCCAACAAATATTCTATCCCAGTAGTTTACAAAAAAATAGAATTATGTTTGCACAATACAAATGTATTTATTCAAACTACCTTAGCTTAGCACTGAACATGAAAGAAAAACATGGATAAAGATTTACAGATTTTTTTTCCTCTGCATAATACATTAAGTTTTTATAAAAGTACAAATACTAATTGCAGTTATTTACTGCTGTTTAAACATCTTGATTTTTCCTGGTGCTCATAATCAAAGACTCCACCTGACTTCCAAAAGTTCAGGGTTTCCTTTTAAATGTACATCTCACTTAGTTTGCCTTTTAATTCAACACCATGGCATTTTCTTTTTTTTAATCTCTACCATCCTCACTCTTTCAAATGGTATACCCCAAGTTTTGCTTCAGTGACCCTATTGTAATCTCAGTTTAATTGGGCAAATCTCTAGTTTGTACTGAGTCAGAATCCAATCCGAACTTATACTTAAGTGATAGGAGAACCAAGGATGGAAGCAGTTAATTTTAGAGAAAATTCTTAATTCAAATGTAACCTAACCGATTAGGCTCAATTTGCATACCTAGAATATAACTTTTACACTTAAGTAAAGGCATTGTTAATTTTGCTCTCTCCTTTTCATTTGCTTATGCTTAAGTTCTCCAGGATTTCATTAAGAACATGGTAACTGTTTTAGTATCCTTTTAATTAAATTTCGGTTTCAATTAAGAGCTTCTATTGACAAATATTTTGTTTCACTTTTATGTTCAGATATTTACTATGCTTTCTCCTCCAGAAAAAGTCAAATATTGAATATAGTTATAGAATCATACTATCAGTCAGTTCCTTGAATTGCGTGATTTAAATACTTTCAATTATGAAAATGACCTAAGATGAGCATGCCATGGCACAAATATATAGCTATTTCATTGGGCCTTTCAACTCATACAATAACTTTTAAAGGTATTCAATAAGAAATAATATAATGGGTTGTATACATGAGCATACATACACATATGTAGGTATGAAAGCAATTTTAATAGGATGCATGAAGATTTTATATTTTTTATTTGAATCATCAATACTTGCAAAATTGAAATTAAATATAGATCTTCAGCATATTCAGGTTATGCAGGCTTTCTGATTTTTGTTTAAAATTCCACGATTTATGATGCAAGTATACTTTCATTCTCAATCAACTATTTTATAACAGTATGGTTAAAATTCATTTCACATGTGTTCACACAACATTAACAAATGAGTCATAGAAGAGAATGCTTGTTGATTTAAGGCATCCAGCTTTGTTTCTTAAGACTAAAGCCCTGTATATCATGCTTGGAGTTTTTAGGGCATGGGCATATGAGCACATATATTTGTTTTATGTATGTATGTTTTACCTGAAATGTTTAGAGTCTAACTTTTTTAATGTGGATTTCTCCCACATTTATTATTACTGATGTTTCTTAAATTAAATTTGCATTTCTTTTATTTTCTAGGGTTTCCCAGCTAGCAATTATCCTCAGGGATTTCAGTAATAGTCATCTATATACTGATTTTCACAGATTTGAAACACTTTATTTTCTTTCAGGCTCTAAAAGCCAACTTGTTTTCAGCTTATACTTTATCGTTACATATTATAGGCATAAGTAACATAGCCTAAGTTGCTTTGGAGATGTATCAAAGTAGATGATGTTTGTTGTCTAAACTATAATAGTGGGGATGACTGTGAACTAGTTCCTTTTCTAGAAGGATATCAGAGAATTTCAAGCATAGAGTTCCCTCTATGAATAAGACAATATTTCATGAGCTTTAAAAATATCTCAAAATTTAACAATTAAATAAATATCCCAACGTTCTTCTTATAAATTTCCCAAACCATAAAATTCTAGAGACTGTAGCTAACCATTCCTTCACTAAACACTTGCTGAATACATACTCTGTGCGAAACATTATTTTAAATGCTTGGTGACAGTGTGAGAGATTCTCTCTATCTAGTAAGTAGCTAAACATTCCTTCACTAAACACTTGCTGGATACGTACTCTGTGCGAAGCATTATTTTAAATGCTTGGTGACAATGTGAGAGATTCTCTCTATCTAGTAAGTAAAAATATCTCTCTAAAGTAAAAAAAAAAAAATCATTTAAATAAAGATGAGCGATGTAGATAAATAGACCAAAGTAATGTAAGAAGAGTGATGGGGTAAAACTTATATAGGCAGTTCAGAGATGGTCTTTACGAAGAGTAATATTTGAACTGGAATCTGAACAAGGAGAGAAGGTATGTGGCAAAACCTTGGAGAGGGGCATTTCAGGTAGACATTATACCAAGTTCAAAGTCCTGGTGATACAATAAGAGACTGAATGAAAGGGCAATGTTCAGGGCATGTGAGAAACAGTATGGGATGCTGTGAAATGTAGAGGATCATACAATTTCACTGATCTGTGGAATATAAAACTGAAAACAGCAAAGGAACAAGACAAACAAATAAACAAAAACTCATAGACACAAACAATAGTTCAGTGGTTACCAGAGGGAGAGAGGTAAGGGGGTGGTAGATGAAGGTAAAGGGGATGAAATATATGGTGATGGAAAGAGAACTGGCTCTCGGTGGTGAATACACAATGTAATATATAGATGCAGTATTACAGAATTGTACAGCTGAAACCTATGTAACTTTGCTAATCATTGTCACCACAATAAACTTTAATTTTAAAAAAGAATTAGATAAAATAAAAAACAAATGAAAGAGCCGATGTGATGCAAGCTCTTTTTTGTGGGACATGGCATGGGGTTCCAATTTTATGCAAATAATAATGGAACATCATAGGCAATAACTGTCATTATTTGAACTAAGTCCATCATGAAAGTTGTAACTCACCTAACCCAAACACTCAACCTATTAGATTAAGTACCAAATTACCATGGGAGTCACTTGACATTCTATTAAAATTGCTCACTACATACAAATATTTATGAAAATAATTTTATTCCTATATTGTTGCCCCTTATCTAATATTTGTCAGTTTTTGTATAATTTATCTTTATTTATTTAAAAGTAAGTATTTTATTTATGGTACATGTCTGCTTTCTTTTTATTGTACTTATCATACCCTTTAATAAATTGTATAATCATGAAGGTAAAGCTAAAGTTTTTCTAATATGAAGTGCTATGATCTAACAAGTGGTGCTCATATCTTAGCTTGATGACCAATGGACTAAAGCAAGATTTTGAGGTGACTAGAAATTAATGACAGTCTTGAAATATTTCTGTATAGTCATCATTTCATTATTCAGGATTTGCTGTGAACTAATAATTTGGATCATTTAACTAAACTGTTTGTTTACTTGCTATTTAGCTTATTCATTGCTTAAAAGCATTTTTATTCTTTGTCGGGAAAGAAAGGAAGAGAAATAATAATAAAATTAGTCAGTCTAACTAGTATATCCTGAACCTAAGAGACCAGTTGTTGGGGGAATTTATAAGACCTTGTGTATTGGGTTACCCTAAGATGCTGAGTGAGTGCTGCCTGCTGCCCTGTGTATTGAGACAACCTAAACTTTCTGTATAATTTTAAATAGTTTACATTTAATGTGATTATTGATATAGTTAGATTTAAAACTTTCAGCCTGATTTTTTTCTCTTTGTTATCTCCTTTGTTTCCCCTTTCTTTTTTCCCTTTCTCTTTAATGATTTTTAATAATTTCATTTTATTTCCTTTTTTTTTTTTTTTTTGACTCATTAGATAAAACTCTTTGCTTTTCTACCTTAGTGGTTGCTTTAAGGTTTATAGTGTAGATCTTTATCATACTCTACATTGAAGGGTTGTTATACCACTTCACACAGTAGAAGTCTCTTGAAACAGTACACTCGCACTTGTCTGCTTCTGATCTTTGTGGGGTTCTAGGAGCCGGGTATCTGGAAAGACACTTCTGTATTGTGAGGAAAATTCCACCGCACCACTGAATTACAATATGAACGGGCATTATTCTGGAAAAGTAACTGTTTTCTCCACAGTTCCTCTGACTTATAAAGTATAATTCACCTGGGGCTACCATTAGGCAGATGTAGGTCATTGTTTATTCTTTGTTTCAGATCCTCACTGCCTGAATCACAGATCAGTTCCTTTTACAAATCGCTTTTGAGAGACAATTTTTCCCTGAGCTATGCCAGAAAGTTAACTTTGTTAGCCACTTAATTTTGTGCATTATCATAGTTTTAGGGGAGGAAAAATTAGCAGATATAATACATTTATATACTGGATTATTTTCCTATTTGGTTAGTATTGCTATTTATTAATATTTAAGGTTGTCACAATCAGATACACATGAAAGATATGACAATTTCCAGGGAGATTAAGCAAAAATAAACAAAATAAATAAGTTAATGGAAAAGAAACAATATCAAAATTTAGTGATCTTTCTCTTGCCATATTGAAAAGAAGCTCCTATCTTCAAATTGGAGGCAGTCACATATTCAAGTAGAGAATCCAAGATTTCTTGACAGAAGAAAGCTCTCCCCAGTTTGCATGGAGAATAAGCTTGAGTGCTTGTATGTAGGATGTTTGCTTACATAAAATGTTTACCTACAATAGATTGCTTGTCCTACTCCGACCCTGAAATTCAACTCTAAAGCAAATTTTGTTAGGCAGGATTTTCACACAAAACTGCTTACACATCTGTCATTGTCCTCCACAAGGCAAGCTTTAAAACTGTACTATATTTATTATGCAAATTCTTTTGAAATCTATGGTGCAGGTGCCTCATGCCTTTCAAAATTAGTTTGCATATTAAATGTAGCGTAGAAAATGGCCCACAAACTTTAGCGGCTTTGGTTTTAATGAGAGGCTGTGGAATAAAATGTATTGGATATTCAGGGTAATTCCCACACAATGGAAAAATGGGAAATACTCTAGTACACCCTTTGTTTCATATTTTACAAGTTGAAGAGAGCAGCTGTTACCCAAATATGTTTCCCTCAATTGTTTCATTTTATTTGAAAAATATCGAAACCAGAAAAAAATGTGCAATCCTTGCTGGAAGCACGTTTGTGTGATTGACTTGTTCTTTTTCAAATGTACTTTTGTAAGTGACATAATTGACTCAGGATGTCAAATATACTTTCCTTATGACTGTATAATGAGAATAGATAAATGCTTTATAAAAAACAAAGCATTGCTTTCTATCACAAAAGTAAATCATTGGACAATTATTTTATAAATGGAATGAATTTAAATAAATAAGGTGTAAATCAGCAAATAAGTTGATGCATAATTTCAAGTACTACAGAAAGGGAATCATTACTCTTGTATTTATTTCTATGATGGAGCCTGGCTTACATGAATGACCATGAGTATAAAAATTTATTTTTTAAAATACTTGCAGGTTGGGGGAGGGAGGCAGCGATGAATAGCCAGAGTGGAGAGGATTTTTAAGGCAGTGAAAATATTATATATGGTATTATATTGGTGGATACATACCGCTATACATTTGTCAAAATCCATAGAATGTACAACACCAAGAATGATCCCTAATGTAAACCATGCACTTTGGTGATTATGATGTGTCAATATAAGTTTATCAATTATGGCAAATATATAACTCTTCTGGGGGCGTGTTGATAATGAGGTTGGCTATGTATGTGGAAAGGCAGGAGATATATGGAAAAGTTTTGCACCTTCCTTTCAATTTTGCTATAAACCTAAAACTGCTCTAAAAAATCAAATTTAAAATAAATACTTCCAGGTAATATTGAAATATAACTTTAAAGGTAACTCAGAACGGTTACCTTTCGGCTCCAATATGTAAAGAGCTTAGAAGTCATCACTCCATTCTTTCAGGAAGAAAAAGTTGAATAAAATAAAAATCAATGACTTTTGTTGGACCATCAACAGAACTATGGTTTCAGGTAAAACTGTCACTCCAATATGTGGAGAGTGAGGCAGATTCAGAGATCAGATCACCTGAAGCAGGAGCTGCTGGAGCCATGAACTGGCGGGAACACATAAATGATACTGCTGACAAATTGCTGGAGGTTGATCAAAGGAAGTTTCTCTCATGGCTCTGACAAGGGAGTGGAAGATGCAATTATTATGAAATATACCCAGAGTGTTTTTCTTTTTTCTTTTCTTTTCTTTCTTTCATTTTTCTTTCTTTTCTTTTCTTTTCTTTTTTTTAAAAGTGTATTAGGATGACAATTGTTAGAAAGTTACATAGGTTTCAGGTGTACAGTTCTGTAATACATCATCTGTATATCACCAAAAACATACAATGGAGAAAAGACTGCCTCTTCAACAAATGGTGTTGGGAGTATTGGAATGCCACATGCAAAAGAATGAAACTAGACTGCTCTCTGTCACTGTGAACCAAAATTAACTCAGTGGATCAAAGATCTAAATATAAGACCTGAAACAACAAACTGCATAGAAGAAAATGTAGATACTAAACTTATGGACCTTGGGTTCAAAGAGGGTTTTATGAACTTGACCTCAAAGGCAAGGGAACTAAAAGCTAAAATAAATGAATAGGACTATTTCCAACTAAAAAGCTTCTGCACAGCAAAAGAAACCATCGACAAAATAAAGAGGCAACCAACTGAAAGGGAAACGATTTTTCCAGAGTTTTCCAAAATGAAAACCTACTCTCCAGGGAAAAAGACTTAACAGGGACGGTATTCAACTTGCAGGAAAAACATTTCTTTCTCTCCAACTACCTTTAGCATTCATGTATCATCTAAAGGGATTGGGGAGGGAAAAGAACTTAAAAAAAAAAGTTTTGTGCAGGTCATAGTCAAGGGGCGTAGGTCCAAAGACTAATGCCAAATCATAAGACTATATAATGACTCACTTCCCTGATACCTTACCACCACACCAGTAGGGCTCCAGTATAAACCTGTGGACTACAGCTGAAATAGCTACAAGAAGCAGATTGAATAGACTAAGAAGTTCTTAGGGAAGCCAAAGACATCAGTGGAGGTAAAAACAAGGATGTCTCATGTTGAATTTTATGCCTTTGGCTCCTACAACTACAGCAGAAATTAATCACATAAGTCCCAGTCAAAGGAACTTAAAACCTTATATAAAAGCACCATTTACATCATTTTCCCATTATCCAATGCTTCATATCTGGGTTTCAACAAAAAAATCTCAAGGCACGCTGAAAGGCAAGATAAAGGAACACAGAGTGAAGAGACAAGGAAAACAGCACAATCAGATTCAAATATGCCATAGATTTTGCACTTATCAAGCAGGGAATTTAAAATAACTATGATTAAAATGTTAAAAACTCTAATGGGAAAAACAGGCAACATGCAAGAACAAATATCATTTGATGCAGAAAAAGAATTTGACAAAATCCAATACCCATTTATGACACTCTCAAATACTAGGAATGAAGAATGGAAAGCCAAGAGGGTGGAGTAGATAAACACAGTGCCTGCTTTCTTCTGTGGACATATTAAAGGTACAAGTAAATTATAGAATAATCAACCCAAAGAACCATTTAAAGCCCAGCCAAACACAAGTTTTATAAAACTAAGGATATAAAGAAGCCATGTGACACTGGTTGGAGGGGCAGAGATGCAAAACAAACTTGTCCCAAACCTCTATGTGGTGGTTGAGAACCGGGGTGGGGGGGCTATCTCAGTCACGGAGTTTGTACCTGGGAGGAGCGAGGAACCCCAGCCCCACACCAGGCTTCCCAGCCCAGAGTACTGGTGCCAGGAAGAGGAGCCCCCACAACATCTGGCTGTGAAAAACAGTGGGCATTCTGACCATCCGGTTGGGACAGGGGGCAGCGGGAAACCCAGCCATCTGAAAGGGCCCACATATAGACTTGCTCACAGGTACTCACCTTGGGCTCCAGTGTAGGGTTTGTGACTTGGAGGATATTGGAAGCAGACAAGGAGGCAGACTGAGGTATGTGGTTTTTGGGCAAGGGGTGGAAAACAGTAGCCATTTTCCTTGTATGGAATCTTCCTCCCCTGCAGACAGCAGGCCCAGGCTGGCACTATCTTTCTTGTGTTGAGCCCTCCCCCAACATGGTCAAATCAGAATCTGATTGGCCTGGTGAGCTCTGCTGGGAGCCTGCCCCACCCACCTCCCCCAACACCTGGAGGCACCTTCTCACTAGCAGCCAGCCTCACCCAAATTGCACTCTTTCTTTGAAAACGATCAGAATCCTCAGTTTCCAGGAGGGGGGCAGCTGATCTCAGTGTGCTCTGAGACTTTTTCTGAGTAGCTCCCAGCTCAGCACTGGAACCAAACCAAAGCCTATACGAACTTGCCAGGATCCTTAGCAAAATAATCATAATTGTTTTAAATTCCCAGTCTGATAATTCCAACATCCTTGCCATGTTTTATTCTGATACTTGCTCTGCCTCTTCAGATTGTGTTTTTGCCTTTTGGTGTGTGTTGTAATCATTTCTTTGTAGCCAGGTGTGATATTCCAGGAAAAAGGAAATGCCCTCAGTGACCTGGCGGTGAGGAGTGAGGGGAGAGCGAATGTGTGATAGTCCTATGAGTAGACCAAAGTCTTTTCCTAAGCCTATGCCTTTGGGCTGTGATCTTCACTAGAGTTTCTCTGTTCTTTTTTCCTCCCATAGGTGAAACAAGATGGCTACATTGGACAGGGGTTGGGCATTTCCTTCTCTCTGGTCAGTTGGCCTCTGATAATATGCCAGCAAGTTAGGCTCTGGTTAACTACTTTTCCTTGAAAGAAGGTCTTGTTAAGAAGAATGGAAGCCTCTGACATATTTCAGGATGGGTTATTTTCCCCTCCACCAAGGGAATTTTTTCCCCCTCTGGGAACGGATTCAAGGTCCTAGTGATAAATCTCACAACAGTGTGGGAGAGCCCCCTATGCCTGGGTCACCCTGGAGTTTTTAACTCTCATTATTGTCAGGATTGAGCCTCCAGCCATTTTCAATTATCGTTCAGGTGTTTCTTCTCTGGGCCTGAGTTCTGTTTCCCACAGGAGTCTGTGCTTTAAGGTGTCGTGACCCCTGTATCTGCCTGTCTCTCCAGCCTTGCATGGAGCTATTTGCCCCGTGTCTTCTCCTGTCTTATGAATCCAAGAAGAGCTGTTGATCTTTCAGTCTCTTCAGCTTTTTAATTGTTAAACAGAGTACAACTTCTACATGTGGAACTGGAAACCTCTCCAGTAGTTTTTATCTCCCAAAATAGTCTACACTCAGCCTTCAGAATTCGTCAAAGTTTTCATTTAAATATGACTGTTTGCATCACTGGCTTCCACTTCAGTTAAGCTACTCTTTTATCTGCAATTCTCCTTATTCACCTGTCTCTTCAGGTGTGGGGGTAGTGGCTTGCCCTATTACCTGAATTCTCTGATAGATCTAAGAAACCATCTATGAAATAAAACAAATGCCTGAATATCTGTGTAAAGAACTACCTAAGCTATAGTTCTTTTTTTTTTTTTTTTGAGGGCAGTGTCACTGGCCCTCATAAGTGGGACTCGAACCGGGGCCACTGGCTTCCCAAGCCAGCGCTTAACCGCGGCGCCACTCGGCTGGCCCAAAGCTGTAGTTCTTTAAGTTGTACAATTGAGTCACCTGAGGAGCTCTTAAAAACTAAACACCTGAGATAGGTGCCAGACCAATTTTCCAGTGTTTCTGAGGGTGAGACCCAACCATCTACATCACAGAGTCTCTAGCGATTACTGTTTCACAGCCAGGATTGAGCTCCAGGACCAAGATTGGAGCAGGGTGTCTAGACTGAGGAGCCCTGATTTGAATCCTGCCTCTGGGGCTTCATATTGTGACGCTGGACAAGCCAGTGAATTGCTCTGTCTCGGTTCCCTCACCTGGAGTAGGAGGATAATAATATGTGTCTCACGGTTTTGTTCTTGACACAGACTAAGTCTATGTCTATACTACTTCTCTTTTTATAATTGTTATTACCACACCTTGAACCATAAATTGAACCCCACTGGTACTCCAGGAATTCTCTGTGTGTTCTAACTGAATGACACAAGTTTCTTTCCATTCCCAGAAGTGATTATTAACTTGAATATTTTTTTTTTTACTGTGGACTCATATTTTTTCTATTTTGTAATTTCCCTGCTTTTCTTTATTGTCATGTTACATTTGTACACCTAAACAATAAATTGATTTGTTTTCATGTTTAACATTTTTATAAAAATAGAATCATACTGTAGGTAATGGTACTTGCCATATTTCTTTAATCTGCATTGTATTTTTGATATTTACTTATGTTATCATAATTGCCTGTAGCTTCCCTTAGAGGGTTCCACAGTGATCTCTTGTATGAATACACCACAATTAGTATATTAATTCTACTGTTAAAGGATATTTGTTTTATTTCCAGTTATTCTGGTATTGTAACCATGGAAAAAAGTAATGATAAAATATTCTTGAATGTGAATCATGGTGCATGTTCACAAGAATTTGTTTAGAAGGTATACCAAGAAATTTGTAGGTCATAATTTATGTATATAGTTGATTTTATTAGGTGATACCAATTTGTTTAATACATTGGTCTTACTAATTTGCATTTCAGTAGGTGAATGTAGGCATTGCTTTACATTCCAGCTATTCCTTGACATTAGACTCCTGTCATATTTGATGGGTATTTTCTTATTTTAAAACTCCTGTCATATTGATGGGTATTTTCTTATTTTGTAAGTGTGCATTGAAGTCTTTTGTCCACTTTTCTGTTGAGGCACTCCTTTTTCTTTAACTTAGGAAGTTAAAAAAAAAATGTTGAATGTCAATTCTTTGTCAGTTGTATCTGTAGTGAATGATTTCTTCCAGTTTATGGACTGCCGTTTCACTTGCTTATAGGGCCTATTTATAAATAATAATAATAGTAATAACAACAATAATAATAATTCTTACATTTTAATTTAATATATATTTTTTTAATTTTGCATATATATTATTTTGCATCTTATTCAAAACTAAGGCTTAGGTTTTATAGAAGTTTTAAGATTATACTCTAAGACTAAGTTTAAAGTTATTTCTCTGTAGTGATTTCTAAATGCTTGATAGTTTTTTCTCATTTTGATCTTTAATTTACCATTTTTTTTGTATATGATATGAAAGAGAAGTCTTATTCTATTTATTTTCCATATTCCTAAACACTCCATTGTTTTTCATAGCCCAATCAATTTCCTTATCAATCTGCAAGCTCACTCTGAGATAAATCAAGTTTCCTCCTGTGTATTTCCCCCCCTGAATAGTCTATTCTGTTTCATTAATCTATTCCTGCACTGAAACCAACTGCTTAAATACTAAAATTTTTTTTATTATAAGTCTTGATATCTGGTTGGGAAATACTCTTCACTTCTGCTTGTTCTTTCTTTTCTTTAAAATGTACTTTTGTAAAATTTAGTATGTCTTATAAGAAGGGGTTCACATTAATGAAGGCCTTTACGAGTTTTTCATTTAGAAAGGAGAAGCGGACTTCTAGAAATTTTTATAATAATCCTAAAATAATAGAAAAATGGTTCCATATTTATTCCTGCTTTAAAATTTGCCTCTTCGCTTTACCTCCTCAGGGTAAATTGAAATTATTTTCTTAGCTTGTTCAACCTTGTCTAATGTGTAGTTTGTCAATGTAACTTCTACTTTTCACAACATATTTGCTATTTTGGAAATATTGGATTTTTGGAAAAGTCATGATGCATTTTTGCAATGAAAAACATAGAAAAATATGTCATGACTTTTCCGACAAATATATATATATATATATATATATATATATATATATATATATATATCCTCAGGGTTCTTCCTGTCATTTATATAAGAAGTTTAAATCAACTGAGTAATATACATTTAGTTATACTTCTTCAAGACATTTAGATGGTTGCAATTTTTTTCTACACATTAATAGATACATTTTGTATTCCTCCAATGCATACAAACATACACAAATATATGTGCATATATGTATAAAATATTGTTATATATTTTTATATCATTCATTATTAGAAAACATCCCTTAAATAATACAGCACTCTGGTGAAGTTTGAAATTCTCAACTTGAAAAATAAAATGAAAATACTAGTAAAGTATTTACTGATTTAAGAACTGTGGTGGATATAAAGATAAACCTAGGCTTACCGTGTTTATGAGGACTATGAAGTTATCATTTTATTAGTAATTCATATTAGAATATAAAAATAATGTGTCCAATATGATAAGACCAATAGAGAAGTCTATGAAATCAAGCAGGAGGGAGTTGCTTACGAAGGGGGATAAGAGAAATTTACATTGGAGAAATTACTTTAAAAAGCAGAGCTTTGCCACAGGTTGGCTGCTAAGGCAAGTAGACTGTGAGATAAATATTAGTGTGTGTGGGGGGGATTATTAGGGAATGATATTGGATTTATTAGTGTGGATGGGAATGGGAATGGGAGGAAGCAAGACTTCCTAGAGGGAGAAGAAGGTGGAAACATAACACTGAACCAAAGCAAGGAGATCTTCGGAGCTGGGATGGTCCTTCCTTGTTATCCTGAGATACGGTGATGAGACTGGACACTTGTTTCTTTGATGGTCATTCCCTGGATGTGGACTACCCCAAGAAGGAGTTGTGTTCTTGGGCAAGGCAAATCCGATAGTTCTAAGGGCTTTTGGTTGAAGGCTCTGCTACCTGACTTTCAGCGCTTGGAGGAATAAATACTTCAGTGCTAAGGGAAAGTCTGAGGGGCACCTTCACCACATCCGTTAGAGACCCTGACAATCAGAAACAGTAGGCAATGCACTTTGAGCATATGCGACAGCATTCATATACAAAGAATCCAGAGGGAGAGGCAGGCAAGCTTCTGGTTTGGCTGGAACTTGAAAAGAAGCAGAGAATAAATGGTTAGAAATCTGATACTTTTTACCACATCAATGAGACAATGGAATATTATTATTTTCTTTGAAGTTTATTTTGAAGACACATTTTAGCATGGCATTCACATGATTATTAACAGAGATGTCAATAAATGCAAACTAGAATGGAACTAGAAATGGACACAAAGCAAAGAAAGTATTGCAGTATTCCAGGTGAGAGGTAATGGGAATCCCTGGGTATTATCAGTGCACACGAGAAGAATGTGGTTGACTATAGGGCAAATAAGTAAATAATAATGGCAAACATGTGATAAGAGGTTACTGGATATTAAGCATTTGGTATACTCTTAAATCATTTCATCTGATTCATGATAAAACCAAGAGATAAACGCTCTTGTTAACATTCACATTTTACAGAAGAGGATGCTGAAAAACAGGCAGTTTAAGTAGCATGCCTAGAATAATGTCATGTAGCTAGTAAGCAGCTGAGCCTTAATTCAAATGCAGACAGTGAGAAAGAGAGAGAGAGTTCATACATTCTCAGACTGTGTAGGTAGAAGACTTGATGACTGATATACTAACAATAATCAGGAGGAAATTACAGGTGTCAGCTGGGGTGGCAAATAGTGATGATATAACAAAATATTAATTTATAAGAGTGAGACAAAGTTTAGGGACAAAAGCATGATTTGGGTTTTTAATTGTATATATTTTTTGGTCTGGCAATTTATCTAAGTAAAATTAGAAATATAATACAAAAGGAAAGTTGAAATTAGAGTACAAATTTAGTAGTTTTGTTTAGCAGAGATAATTTTGCAGGCTTGTGTTATGTATTACATAACACAAATAGAATAGGGTTGCATGCAATCTTGGAGAGTGACGCAAAGTCATGGCATTCCAAATTAAATCATACTAGCTTCTTTTAGATACTAAAATCCCAATTCCTATTACTTCATGTACTTTGATGCCTGTTGTTTATCACCATCCATTTTATGTTTAGAGATCTCTTGTTTGTACTATTGGGTCGTCGGGGAAGTCATGATGTATTTTTGCATTGAAAAACAGAAAAAAATATGTCATGACTTTCCTGACCACCCTATACTTGGCTTATGATATATGTAACTAGACAACTAATTATCTACTGTGGTTTTACTGCCTTTTGCTTCTTAGTGTATATCACTCACTTGCAGCTTTCAGAAGTTCAGAAATCAACATAATTACATTTTCCCCTACATGCTTATATTGTCTACTAATAAGGATATTTAGCATCACAGAAAACATGTAACAATCAAGGGACAGTACTTTTGATCTTTACCCATCCTCACAACCAAATGTTCATAATTACTCCCACGTCTTTTTACCCATTAAATAGATAGCATTTACCACTTCTGGAGTTGGAAAGATATAGCAGTCAGTACTTGGGGGTTAATTTTTATGTAGAGGTTTGTTTGTTTGTTTGTTTTTATTTTTATTTATTTATTTTTTTTTGAGGGCAGTGTCACTGGCCCTCATATGTGGGACCCAAACCAGGGCTGCTGGCTTCCTAAGCCAGCACTTAACCACCGCGCCACTCGGCCAACCCTTGTTTTGATTTATATATCCCTTGGAGATAGTAATTCAAAAGCAAACACATTTAATTGGTAGAAGTATGACTTTATTAAGAGAGAAAGATATTTTCTCTGAATGCTCAAAGTTGGACAGTAACAGTATAAAACAAGTATGAATTACTGTAGACAATAGAGTCTGGCATGGGTTTTACTCATACAAGATGAGGAAGAAAACTGTTGTTTGAGTGGTAAGAGTTTAGCTACTCCCCGTTGTTGCTGCTGAGGCATCTATTTTAAGGTGACCTTAATCTGACACTAGTCCCTTCATGGAAGCTACTGTCCCAGAGAGCAGTCCACAGAGTTACAAGTAAATGTGAGTCCCTGATATGACTTCCCCAATTGTCCTTGTGATTAACAGTCTTCCCTGACTCCCAACACCATAATGCCTTATGCACCTTAGATAAGACCCCAGTAGGCTTACCCAAACACTACCCTTTTGGTTTGAATGGACCCATCTGACCTTAGTTTGAGAACCCAAAAGTATTCCACCCTTGAGCCTTAATAAAGGCAGGTGCCCCAGGTCCTGTCTTTGTCTGCAGTCGGCCTTGACCTCTTCCTGTGGCCCCGGAAACTTGCTGGGAACTTCCTCCAGAATCTGTGAGTAATAAAGGTCTGCATGGCAGCTCCTCTTGTGGTGTGTTGTTGCACTGAGGATCTCCACTTAGTGAGTGTTGGTTTGACAAATTCATAAGGTTGAGTCTCAGGGGTGAGCCAATAAGTGAACAGGATTACAGATTAGAACTGATTCTGCCTTGATGCTCTGTTCATGTTAAAAGCCCAGGGAGATGAAGGCAGAGACACCCTTGGCTTGGAGGAATCATTTCTGGTGCTCAATTCTCCCCTCAAACATTATGGATGCTATCAATCTCTGCTAATCAATGCATTAGTCAGGGTGCCAGCAGCAAGAGCAGGTGTCTGAGCAGATTGAATGAGGGGGCGAGTGATAAGAATTTAGAGGGTTTCTTGTAAAAATTTAGAATTTTATTATAATGGAATGAGAAGCACTTGAAGTCTATATACACAGTTACCTGTTGATCTATTTTGTTTTTTATACAAACCACCCAGCTGCTATAAAAATATACTGTGGAGATAAGAATGGAGAGTGAGGGTGGTAAATGAGAGACTAGTTACTAGTCCATAATAATTGTTCACTTTACAGATGAGAGTGTCTTTGATTAGGGTTGAATAATGAAATTGTGAGAGGTAACCAGGTATACGAATTATATTAGATATAGAATTGAAATGTCATAATAATGAAATTGTTATGGTCTATAAACGGACATAGAGGATGATAGATCATGCCAAAATTCTAAGTAAGAGCATGAGAGTGGGTGGTGTCAAAATTTGTTGAGATGAACTGATAATGCTAGACTTTGTTACTAAATATTTGAACCCAATAACTGCATCCTTTGCCTTAGTTTCATGCCCTTTCAGTTACCTGTCTGTGATATTTTTCATCCCATGTAGGTCATCTATAAGGAAAACAAATTAGTGGTTAGGCAAATAGGAAAGTCTGACCTACCTCCTATAATATCTCTTATTATTATAAATTAATTCATTGCTTCTCTGGATACATTCTTTGTGTTTTGTGAATTTTAATCAGTGGAAATCATCCTTTAAAATTCCAGTCAACAGTGTTACCTGACAAGCCTTATATTTTGGTCCCCTTAGATAACATAACAAATTCAACAAAGTAAAAGATACCTTGCAGGGCCGGCTGAGTGGCGTGGTGGTTAAGCGCTGGCTTGGGAAGCCAGCGGCCCCAGTTTGGTCCCACATACGAGGGCCAGTGACACTGCCCTCAAAAAAAAAAAAAAAAGATACCTTGCAGAACTAACCACTTAAACACCCTAAACCACGGTTTTGTTCCATTCAGATTTCCATATCCAGCCATCTGTGGTACACTATGCAAGAAAAATAAAATACATTTTTCTGGTCAACATTGGCATTCTTCTGGGGAAATTCATTCCTCTCTTTCTCTTTCTTGTTCTTCTGCACTGTGTCTTGTCCCTGGAACAATTCTGGAATAAGTTACTTTGCCAGTAAATTCTCGTCTTAATCCCTGAAGGCACTGGAGTTCTTCCAGAGATGTTTGTCAGTACAACCACATAAAAAGGTTTGCTCTTAAGGAGATTCCCATTATTTATTATTTTGAGACTACTAAAGCTCCATTGCTCTATTAAAGCAGAAAACATTTGTTAACTATCCATGGCAATCCCTTATCTACAGTCTCCTGTCTATAGATAAAAAAAAATAATAATAATAATCATGGTTCAAACCTAACCCAGTTCTGAAACTGCTGTGTCAGAAACCTTATTGAGTCTAGCTCCATTTTCTACTGAAAACTTGGTGTAAGGAGAGGAAGATTTATTTTTATTTTATTCTATACCTTCCTCCAGAAAATTCATTAGAGATTGAAAATAGCACTATACCTATTGCTACAGAGTGTGGTATAAACTTTTTTTGCCTTAGTTTTACTATACCAAGTGTGCACTAAGGTTACATTTGAAGGTACTCTAATTAAAAACACATACTCCAGGGATGGTGACGTGAACATTGAGAGACTAGGCAGGCATTTATATTGCTACAAATAAGTTACCATTGACAATACTAGGGGGAAGAAAAAGAGAGAGAGAGACTAGAATTGTGTATTTTGTACAGGCATCCATACAGTCTTATGAATATTATATAATAGTGTGACACCCCCAGCAGTTTAATACACTGAAGTGACTCCTGAGGCCAAATACCCCATTCAGACCTGAATCTTACCACTAAGATACAGTGTTCATGTACTTAATTAACAGAGATGCAGGTACTTAATCAACTAGAGATGTAGCTAATTGTGTTAAAGAAATAGTGCCTTTTTTTCTGATTGCTGGAAAACGTTTCTATTTATGGCAAAATCTGGTCTTAGTTTCACAGTCACTGTATCAGTCAAGTCGTGTGACAATGATGGTAATGGATGCAAGTCCTTTCCTTCCTCTCAATCAAGTAGGGACATGAAATCAAGTAGGGACATGAGAAGCTACAGAGATCAAGCAGAGACTTGCAAAGGGGAAGAAGCCAAGTAATTTATTTAATATAAACTAAGCTTTCGACTTTATATTGGAGTATTGCTTTTTACATGTTATGGTGCATATATGTCACCTGGGTTGCATGGTAACATGCAGAGTCTCATTCAGTCAGTCTGGGGTCTGGCCTGATCTCTTAGCTGGAGGATTGTGGGTACTCTGCATCCAACAGGAAGGTAATATGTTAGTATACTTATGTCTATACCTAATTTAAAAATAAAATAAATATCTGTATGTGGGGAATACTTGCTTAAAGCTGTAATTTTGTTAAGGATTTTCAATAAAATATAGGAAATTTATTAAGAAAAATGTTCTTTTTTTAGTACACTAAATCTAAAGAAATGGGTATTTAGAGATTTCCTGTATAATTCCGGGGTAGATATGCATCTTTAAACTTTCTAATGATAATTTTGAATTGATTACTAAGCACTTTCTGTCTTGATGTAATTCTGTAACCTCCAGACACTGATAGGCCAAATAACATATGCCCTTATGTATCGTAAAGAAGAAATAACTAGGGTGACATAAAGTACTTACGGAGTTACGTTTTAGGAATGTTATAACCATGTCACAAATGTATGAAAAACAATGGGTTTTCTAAATGGTTAAAGAAGAGAATTTCTTCCTTTTATACCTCGTTTTTCCTCCTCCCTCCCTTCTTTTCTCCCTCCTCCTTTCTCGCTCTTTCTCCTCTCACTCTTCTCTTCAACTTGCAACCAAAACTTCGTCTAAGTTCTGAAATTTTAAAAATGTCATCAATGTTGTGACTAGCTATTATTTATCAATCTCCATTGAGAGTAATAATTTTTAGGGAAGATAGCACAAAAGATATGTAATCCATTTCCTTTCCTTTTCTTTATCACGCCTGCTCCTACTTCAAATCAGTTCAGGAGACAACTGGATACTTCTATCACACCTTATTGACTACCAACAGAATTCCTTTCATTAAATGCAAGTGGCTTACATAGTGAGTCCAAGTAAGTGGACACTCAATATTTTCTTTACAAAAAACGTCAAGAAAAATGCCAATCATATCTCATTAACAAAAATAACACATTTCTCCTGAGGAACTTATTCGTTTTGAATGTTGCTTTAATCTCACTTCATTTAGAATTCTTTGATAAGTTTACCCTTTTTGATTTTCCCTTCAAAGGATAAATCTGTGAACCCAAATTTAGCATATATGAAATCATTATTTAATAATTTTAGCCTTATTCATGCCTTTGTTTTCTACTGTTATTTTTATTTTCTCATTCTCCCCATTTTCCATTAATTTTATTACGAGTTAATGAGAACTGATTTTCTGAAACATATTTATTTATCTAAAAACAGCATAATAGCAATGGCATTTACTCTTTTGGATACCTAATGTTTAAAGTGAAGTAGTTTTCTTTCAGGACATTTCATTTCTGTTTAAAATTCATGTTGATCTTTAAAGCACAATAGTATTCTTTAATATTTTTCTATAAAGGTATTTATAAAAACAAAATCCCATATATTGCATTATCATGTTCTAGTTCTGTGGGATTTTTAATAAACCTATCTATAATAATTAAACTTAGACAAATAATTTTATTAGAGACCAAGATAATATGTTCTTCTCCATTAAGACACTGCCTTTACCTAAGAATATATGAAAATTGAAATGATATTTACTTTGTATCTATTAGTTGCTTATTAAGCAAAATAAGAAAACACTTATTGCTAATAAGAATCATTTAGTGAATTCTAATAGAGATATCATTAATGTGTCAAAGGAAATAATGAAGGCATGTGTCTCCTTATTTACTTTAGATTCAGTATTCTTCACAATAGTATCTGAGTAGTCTCTAAACATATCTCCCACCGCCTTTCTAACATGCCTAACAGTAGGCTGCAAACGTTACCCATTTTTGTCCCGTTGATCTCTTCTATACTGGCTCTTCACTCCCTGCCTCTTCATTGTACGAGGTCTTTGTGTTTTTCCAGAGCCGTGCAATCCTTCATCCACTAAGTAAAATTCTACTCACCCATCAAGGTCCACTTCAAAGGTCACATTTTTGAAGTCTTGAAAAATTCCTTTCTACTTTCTAATGCCACCCACAGAAAATCACTTCTAATTTATATATTACAGTGTATGTTTAATATTAATTTATTGTTTTTTTATTTGATCAAAATATTTGTATACCTCTGAATGCATAGCTCCATTATATTTGTTGTTTATTTGATTGAATGTCCTATCATCTGTGTGTATTGTATCACTACTTGAAGACATATTTAAATGTTAAAGTTATCAACAGTTGCCAGCATGACACCTGGTACAGGTAAATGTTTAATGCTTTACTGAATTGAATTAAATTCCCCAATTGCAAAACAAAAACAAACAAACAAACAAACAAACAAAAAACTAAAGCATGGCAGACAATAATCTGGAATTAAGAAACAATATATTTAGGCTTAGCTTGTAAAATTAACACTTTTCTTCTATAAATTAGAGAATGCCACCATGTTAGGACAAGCAAAGATGCAGGGAAATCTCTCTTTTCAGAAACCTCTGCCCACATGTATGTCAAAAGCCAATTGACCTGCTACTATAGAAGTTAATAAATAAGGCCTCAAAAATCTCAGACTCTACTTCAAAATAACTGATGATTTGTATGTAAGAACTATTGTCAATGTAGAGAAACAGGAAAGACACTGAGCATGTCATTTTCTACATTGCCCCTTCTCTTCTACTGTGTTTGGCTCATAATGTCTTCCTTGCTTTTCCTGGAACATGACACAGGCGACATCCTCCTGCCTCATGATCATTTTCCATTTGCTTGGAACCTCTCCCCCACAAATATGATGAATGTTCACAGGACCAGCTCTTTCAAGTCTCTGCATGAATGTCCAAATCTCAGAGAGGTTTTCTCTGACCGCTTTGTCCATTACTCGCCTTAAATGGTTTATACTTTTTACACTATTACATTTTCCCATTGTTCTTAAATATGATATAATATTATAAACATGCTTGTTTATTTCTTTTCTTACCACTAGAATAGTAGCTCCTTCAGGGCAGGGATTGATGCCTTCTGTTACTTTGTCATCATTGTATCATAGTATCTACAAGATGACCTGGCACAGTGTAGGCACTCAACATATTTTTGTTGAAGAAATAAACAAATGTATATAGCAAGTTAAGCAAATCATTTTGATTTCATTCCAATATACCTGAATTGCAGTGATAATACATTGAGTGCAGGGTAGGAAAAAATTAAAAAGTATAAATGCCCATTTTTATTATAAGAAATTAGAAAAGAATGTATCGATATTTAGAATTTTGCTGTCTACTAATCACATCCCTTTTTCAAACTTCTTTTTCACAAACACTGGTACCTTCTCTATTTTCTATGTCAAGAATATCTATCACCTCTGAGCTGTTAATCTATACCACAAATGTATGGAAAACAATAGCCATTTTGAGAATTTTACTTCCTCTTAAAATCCCTGAGACTTCCATATTTGCCTCCTACAATGTTATGAAAAACTAACCCATTTATATGGTGAAAAAATTAAATACAACATGGTTACAATAAAAGATAAACATATCTCCCACTGCAGATCTCCGTTCCTACTCCCTCCATTAACCACAATTAATAATTTCTTTCAATTCTAAAAGAAAATTTTTATTCCACTTCCACTTGCAATTATTTGTCTCAGGTATTATTAATTTATCTATTGAAGACAAATAGAGAAGGGACATTTGTTTTGTTTATTTGATGTTATCCCTTATAGAACATTTTGTTTTTGACGATAAACATTAATCACATTTTCAATGGGTAAATACAATTTTATTGTATGAAAATATGATGATTTTAAAAGAGCCTCATATTGATGGACATAATAAAAATTTCTTCTCTTTTTTATGATAGTGTATTTTATTCTGAAGTAAACATACAGTGAACTAATAATTAAGTCCATGCATTACTGTAGCAGTAGTCTAAATTTTTAGAAATGGAATTAATAAAGTTGTTTTGAGAAATAGTGACCAATTTTCCTGAAAAAGAGCTTGGAGCAATTTACATTACTGTGAAGTCATATCAGAATTAACTCACTAGTCCTCTGAGTTAACACTTTGGAATCTCTGAAATTCAGTAGGTAGACAGGATAGATCATTGCTGTTTAACTTTGGGTTTATTTATGAATGAGGTCATGATTTTATAGACCATAATAACGTAGTCATAGATTTCCTATGAACATCCTATTGCTTCTACATGCATATTTTCTTTTGGAGTGTTGATTGCTCTACTTACTTGTAAACAGTTGTTAAATATTAAGTGAATTTTTTTATTTGTCTTTACAATGTGTGCTGCCAGCTATGATTTTTTATTATTCTACGTTTTAAATATTCATTCCTAATTTCAATGTATTGTGATAAGAGAATATGGAGACTTTCCAAATTTCTACTATATGAAATATTTTATAGATGAATAAAATATCGTTTTTCACTATGTTTAAATATTTTCTATATATTTGTCATGGTATATTGATGGTATTTAGTGGGAGTTTTTGCATTACAGCTTTTTTTCAATTTTATTTTTTTAATCGATACATGAACTTTGCTAAAAAAAATCAAATCATGTGGAAAAGTTCACAATGAAAAACAGAGCATTATTCTTGGCTGATTCCCATTCCCCGACAGAATGACTTTCAATTCCTATAATTGTTTCTCCTTGTGTTTACCTCTGCCTACCTTTCACTTTAATTATTTTATTATATCACTTCTGAGTAATGTATACTCCAATGTGGAATTTTTTTCAGGATATAGATAACTTTATCCCACTTACATCTATTGAAATGACATTTGCTTAGTATTATGTCTAATATTTCTTTCTACAGTATGCTTTCTTTCTGATGGTTTTCATTTTTTTTTCTGTTATCCTATATTATTTCCTGAATCAATGAGGGTAGGCTACACTTTCTTAATGAATTAATTGAAAGGTATGGCTCAACATATTAAAAGCTTCTTTCTGGCTATTCTAAAATCATATTTATCATTTTTTTTTATTCTGTATCTCCCACACTAGACTGCAAGTTTCATGAAAGCAAAGATCTATTATGTCCTCAAAAACCTTTATTAAATAAATAAAAATTGCAGTGTTCGTGTCTATTTCCTCCCTAAAATGTGCACAGTATTTTGATTTAGTAACATATTTAAACATATTTTTTTCACATGTCTATCTTTATTTCTTTGTGCCCTATTTGACTAAATTTTCTCATCAGAACTTTTTTCTTATTTTTTTCTCCTTTTACATGAATAGCTTTCTTTCTTCATCTGGATCAAGCATTCCTACTGTATGCTTCAATAGCATCTTTTGCAAAAAACTTGTGTGTCATACAAAATTAATATGATGAAGACTTTCATCCCTTCTTTAGCAGTCTGTTCCCTATATTGTTCTGAAATAGTGGAGAAGACAGATAATTTGATTCTTGAATTCTAACTTTTATTTGATACCACAATACATTCAATTTCAGAGAAAAATTCAATGCAGGTGCTAAAATTATATTTTGACTAAGGACTAAGATGAGCTAAAATACACTAAATGGCTTGCAACCCACCCCTAACTCTATGATCTCATTTCCTAAATTTCTCTCCACTGTTCACTTGACCCCTGCCAGCCTCTCCTGTCTTTTTGCTTTATCCCAAAACTTGCCAAACTCATTCTCACTCCAGAGCATTTGTACATACTTTTATCTCTATTTGGAATGATTTTGAACAAAATATCCACAGAGCTTACTTCCTCACTTCACTCAGGCCTCTGCTTAAATAACATTTCATCAGAGAGGCTTTTCTAACACTCTTTCTTAAACAAACATTCCCCAATCTATGCTTCTTTATCATTCACCCTGCTTTACACATCATCACATCACGAAGTTTCACCAGTTCTATAATTTATCAGTTGTCTGCTTTCTCCACTAAAACATAAGCTCTATGACAGTTTTATACATTTTATAAACTTCTGTTTCCCCTTGTATCTAGATCAAAATGCCCACCCAATGAGTTTGGGTTATGTGAGTGAGTCAGTAATGCATCAATGATATATGGTGAATGTTCAGCAAACACTGGTCAATAACCCCCAGCCGAATACACCAGGTGCCTACCTAGATGAATATGTAATATGAAATGAACAGTGTATTACATTCAAAGTCATAGTACTCAGATTGTGTAGATGATTTAAGGTGTTCAAACATGTTTTCAATACTTCCTCATGCCTGCATACAAAATATGAAGTTCTGCTATGTAAAGCACAGTTCCTGTATCCAAGGAATTTCTGGACTATGGAAAGAAATAACAATATGTACATGTTTATTCCAAACTGTGTAAAACTCTAGTCTGACAGCAGTATCTTTGAAGACTGAGATTATGAGATTTTTTTTTATATCAAATTTCCTTTTCAAATCTAGTATAAAAAAAAAAACCAAGGACAAAACACGCTCATGTTGAACTGTGCTTACTTGTTGGTATCCTTATTTTTCATTCTGGTGGACTACATCTAACATCTCCTCCCACAAACAGTAATTTTTCCTGCCCAAGTAATCTGTCTACATAAATAAAACTGAAATTCTTATCCCATGCTTACTACACCAGTGATTCCTTCCTTCTAATATGTAGATTTTTTCACACGTAAGATAAATAAGTTGTCATCCTGCGTGCCTGAATCTGAGAGTATTTTTACTCTCTATCCTTGTTATTGGGCCAAACCTTTCCAAGTCCATTTTGGAAATAAGACAAAACTTAGGAAACATTTTATTTTAAAATCCATCAGAGTTATTTGTTTACATTGAAATAAGTATAAAATTATCGACTTTCTACTCCCTCTCGCCCACCTCTAAGAGCAACATCCCTTAGAATGCAAATTGCCACTGTTGAGATACATCTTTTCATCTCTATAAAATGGAAATCATTAAGTATTCATTTTGTAAAATGCAGCATATCTGTGCCAGGCATTCAGGAGACTAGGGCTAGGCTGCTAATACTGCTGCATTTACTGTAATTGAATTTCTCTAGAATAGCAAGCTGTTAGGGCTATTAAGTACCCAATCAGAAACTTCCCATATGTCTCAATTAAAACAGGGCAGCTACACAGGATAGATAAAAATGCATGCTTTTAAGCCCTAAGAAACGCTAAGATTTATGTATACTTAAAAAATTCTCTTTATGAAAGATATTTATGATTATCTTACATATCCTCTCGAAGTCATGCCAGTTCAACACAAGTAAGGGCAGAGGTCTAGCTTGTCAATTGTTTCTAGCAATTTTTAAATATTTTATATGTTGGAATAAAGTTAAATTATAATTGGGACTCATTACAGTACTATCAAATCTGTGTTGAATTGAAACTGTAAGGGATATTTATATGATAGTCCTGAGGGTTGGCTTGGGTGCTTTAAGTAGCAAAGGCGATACCATGTGCAGCAGATGTATTTTTCATTGTTTGGTTTTTAAAACCATTTATCTTACCACTGGCCTTATGTCTTTATTCTCCTTTACTTTCTAATGAGACAGACTTTTTTTCCTGAATAAAGACTGACTCTATATAGATTGCATGTAAATGTGAGTGTGTGTGTGTGTGTGTGTGCGTGCGCGCAAGTGGGTGTGTGTGCACGTCCATTTTTTAGGTTCTTTAGTATATCTAATATAGAAAGAAACAGACTTATTGCTTTTAGCCAAGTACATGGAAGCATGCACATGCATATTTATTGATATAAACTAATAGCGGATATAAAATAAGTATAATAGATTTTTCTAACATTCCAGTTTCCCATAGTGTTAATTATGCTCTTTTAGAAAATGAGTTTGACTGCCACACTTAGAAACTCAGTTGCTATAATACAATGAAACTTATATTAAAATAAAAGTCACAAACAGTGGTCACAATCACTAGAATTTTTGGCTGTTTAATTTGTGTAGAAAATTTTTTAAAAAATAGGCAGTTAGAGATACTTGATGGGAATGTGTCCACAGAGGCATAGTTCTGTTCAGAGTCTATGGATCCCTGTTACGGAATTCAATCATAAACATCGCTAAGCTAATGCACAGCTAATCTGTGTAGTGCTCGCTATGTGGTTGTACTTTTAAAATTCTAGGAATTTCAGGCACAAGAATCTCCAGATATTTGTGAGGGAGAGTTTCTTGGTACTGTGTCTAAACACTTTCTCATTTAGGAGTACTAGCCTTACCAGTCAGAAGTGGTATAATTTTGCTCCATTTTATCATCCTATAAGAAAAATATCTCATATCTATAATGGCATTGATTGCAATTTCTCTATACTGTGCTTTTTAACTTTTACAGTAAGTTTTTTTTTTCTTTTTTTCTTCAAGTTAACATTGAACTCAAAAATTTACATTTGGTCTGGGATTATCCCCTATTGAAAAAAAAAAATTCATGATGCCTCCTCAAAGAGTTCGTTGACCACTGTACTATTTCACCACCGCTGTTCAAAACTACAATATACTTCCTTATTCCTTTGTGATTAGCTTATCGATTTCTAATTAATAGCTAATGTTAAAATTGATATAAAATTAAATATTAAAAATGAAGATCTAATTAATTTTATATGTTTTGATCTATTTCATGCACTTACCCAAGAAGAATCCATTGTGTGCATGCTGCATGCCAGTTTGTAAACTCTGGGTATTGTATGTTAGCAAATGTGTAATTCCCTTCTGGAGTTTGCAATAAAGAAGACAAGCAGGTAAGGAAGGAAATGAAGTGCAGTGCTGGAGACAAACAGCAAGAGGCAGGAAGGGTAGGATATGTTATCTAGATTGAGTCCTCAGTCAGGTTCTTTGAGGAGGTGTTTAAGTCCAACCAGAAAGACTGTGATTATCAGCCTATGCAAGTCACAAAAGGAACACAAATCCAAGCAGGAGAATAGCAGGGGTGAGAGGATCTTGAAACAGCAAAGAACGTGTTTATGATTTGCTTTTTGCACTCAAATAAAATTGTGATATGAGCAAGAACCATAGCAATTCCATGCATCGTGGACTCCAGCATGCTGCCTATTACAGAAGACGCATTTTATAAATATTTGTTGAATGAACTTGAAATGAATTGAGAAATCGTTCAAGGCTCATCTCCATGACTTCTTCCTTTATATTTGGAAAGAATAGAAACTTTCAGAATTAGGAAGATTTACTTACATTAAGTGCTACTGTTCTTATTTTAATTTTGGACCTTGAGTTGAATAAAATATATTCTTAATTTCATCATAATTGTCATATTAGTCTGTGAAGTAACATTTTTTATACATGAACGAATATAAACAGATAGATATTTACTAATCTAAACTTTTTATACCATTCTTTCTATAAGCAATCATATAAATGTTTTTTGTATTTGTGTGCATTAGTATTGTTATTGTGAATTTTGCGTTACTATTTTGAAATTGATTTTAACTTACATTGATAGTGCACTATTATAAGATTCATTCTGATGCATCTTTTACAAACTCAGTCTATATTTTAAATAAATATATGGAAGTATTATTGATGTATGATAAACTGCATATATTTAAAGTACACAACTGAATGAGTTTCAGCATATGTATATATCTGTGAAACCACCACTAAACTAAGGAAATTAGCATATCCATACCCACAAAAGCTCCCTTGTGTGCCATTGAATCTGTTGTCCCCTCTCCTTCCCCCATTCTAAGGCATCTATCTCTGCTTTCTGTCAGAGTGGACTCATTTGCATTTTCTAGAATTTTATTTAAATGGAATCACACAGTAGGGATTCATTTTTTTCTGACTACTTTCACTCAGCCTGTCTATTTTATAAGGCACACATTTTGTTGCATGCATCTGTAGTTCATGTGTTTGGTTGCTTGTAATAGTCTATTGTATGAATATACCACAATTTGTTCATCCATCCAACTATTGGTGATCATATGGATTATTTCCAGTTTTTGTTAATACAAATAAGTTTGTATGTGTGCAAATACTTTTATTTTTCTTCACTACATACTTAGGAATATAATGGCTGTGTTGTATGTTAGGCATATGCTTACATTTTTAAGAAACTTTCAAACGCTTTTCACAAAATGACTGTAACCTATTGCACTCCTGTCAGCAGGGTGTGCGAACCCTGGCTGCTCCACATTCTTCCTATAACATGGTAAGGTCATTCTTTTCAATTTTAGCCCTTTCATATTGTGTGTGTGTAGTAAGATCACATTGTGGATTTAATTTCATTTCCCTACTGTCTGACAATGTTAACATCTTGTATTTTTTAATTCAAGTACTTTTTTTACCAAAATATCTGTTCAAATGTATTTTTTTTACTCTTTTTTTTTTGAATTGCACTTTCATCTTATAATTGGGTGACAATTTTTTACATATCCTAGATACAAGTTCTTTGTTGAATAAGTTATGAGAATATTTTCATTGTTCATTATCATTTAACACTGTTCATTATTTCACTTTCATTATCTTAGCAGTGAATTTTAAGGAACAAAAACTAAAATTTTATGTCAAATTATTTTTTTAGTGTCTTATTTTTTTGTGTAACATTTAAGAAATCTTTGCCAGACCCAAGATCACTATGATATTCTAATATGTTTACTTATAAAAGTTGTAGTGTTTTCCTGCAAGCATTTATTTCTGTGCTCTATTTTGATTTAATTTTGAATTTTGTGTGAGGAGAGAGTGTAGTTAATTATTTTGCTTATGGCTGTTCAGTTTTTCCAGCACAGTGTGTTTTAGTTTCGTGTTTTTTTTTTTTTTTTTTTTTTTTTTTTTTTTTTGAGGGCAGTGTCACTGGCCCTCACATGTGGCACCCGAACCAGGGCCGCTGGCTTCCCAAGCCAGCGCTTAACAACCGCACCACTCGGCCGGCCCCCAGCACAGTGTGTTTTAAACTTTATTCTTTCTCCATTGAATTGCCTTCATAACATTGCTGAAAATTAACTGGCCATATAATAGTGTGTTTACTTTTAGACTCTATCTTCAGTTTCATTGTTCAAGTATATGCCTATGTTTAAAATAAGTAAATAAATAAATAAATAAATAAATAAATAAATAAATAAATAAATAAATAACAAAAGTAAAAAACACTCTCTTGATTACTAGCTTTTTAGCAGTTCATGAAATCTTTAATTTAAGTGCTCTTTTTTCTTCTTTTTCAAAGTTGTTTTGGCTAATACAGTTCTTTTAAATTCCATGTAATTTTAGAATTAGCTTCCCAATTTCCACCAAAATAAATGTCGTGTTTCTCTTATAACCTGCAATGTCTCTCTATCTATATAAAACCAACCCATACCCAAGCCAGGTGCATGAGTAAGGTAAGAGAGTACTGTTACTCTCTGCTTACCTATTTGTGGTTTGCTTTGCTCCATTTTGGAGTTCAGTTCATTAAGTTTTCCTTGGATTAGATGCTCTCTGCTAGTTCCATCAAAACTATGATTTTTGTTTTGTTGTATTTTTGATTATCTCATGAAAGCAGGTGTTTAATGCCATTGTTGATGTGTCTGAATCTTAGAGTTTAAACAGTTTTAATTTCTTTAATATCTATTGGCTTAGAGAAATGGTTTATTATTTCTCATGCCAATTTTAGCACTTTACATTTTTTCAGAAATTTTTCCATTTTTTTACAAATTTTCAAATTGGTTAATATATACAGGGAGTCCTCACTTTTTACTCTTCTGATAAGTAAAAATTTTAGTTACCAGGGTTTAGTTGTATAACAGCATTCCCCCAATCACATGGCTCTAATTTCAGTTACCATGGTATATTAACTTTGAGTAATCACATAAAATATGAACTTTGCTTCTAGCTCTTCAATTCACATATCATTACACAAATAACAGATGTGCAGCATGATTAGTGATCAATCATCACTTTTTCCAAAGTCTGTCAGTTATTGGTACCATATCTCTGCTATCTATTCAATTCACGAACAGACAGCCATGTATATAGCTGTGTGGCCACCTTGGCTGCCAGTAATAAACCCAAATAACATTTTATAAATTAGGTAACGGAAAGAGGGTGTTGGCCAAAAAAATAAAAGTGCTGCAAAACCATGGAAAGTGACACTGTTAAGAATGAAATTTAAATCGAATGTAATTGAATTTGTTATAAAAGAAATATCTGACCTTGGGAATATTGATACTGCCACTGTTTCAAAAACTAGATATGCAGGCAGCCCGAACCTGAGTCTTAGCCTCTCGCCTCCCTCCCTGAGCCACATGAGCTCCAGGACTCGCCCCAGCTTCTCCACCAACTACTGTGCCCTGGGCTCGGTGCAGTGGCCCGGCCACCCAGTGTGGTCAGAAGGGATACAGGCTCGGGGGTTCAGGGAACCAGATCTCTGTGCACCTCTTCACCACAGTCCGGCAGAGCTGGGGTTCTGGGGGCGAAACCACAGGGATGGCGGGGGTCTGGTAGATCTAGGAGGCATCCAGACCAAGAAGGAGATTATGCAATGCCCGAATGACCACCTGGCCTCCCACCTGGAGAGGTCGAGGAGCCTGGAGGCTGATAGAGGAGACTGGAGAGCTAAATCTGGGAACAACTGGAGAAGAAGGGACCCCAGGTCAGAGACTGGGGGCATTACTTCAAACCATGGAGGACCTAAGGGCTCAGATCTTGGCAAGTTCTGTGGACAATGCCAGCATTGATCTATACATTGAAAATGCCCACCTTGCTGCTGATGACTTCAAAGTCAAGTATGAGACAGAGCTGGCCATGTGCCAGTCTGCGGATTCTGACGTCAACAGGCTCTGAAAGGTCATATCACTTGGCTGCAACTGGACAGAGATTGAGGCTGTCAAGGAGGAGCTAGTCTTCATGAAGAATAACCATGAGAAAGAAGGAGATGTCTACAAAACCAGATTACCACTCCTGGTTGACTGTGGAGTTAGTTCAATGGCTCCAAATCTCAGGACTTGCGTGAGATCATGGCTGACATCCGTACCCACTATGACGAGTTGGCTCGGAAGAACCGAGAGAGCTAGACAAGTACTGTTCCCAGCAGACAGAGGAGAGCATCTCAGTGGTCACCTCGCAGACAGCTGAGATGGAGCTGCTGAGATGACACTCACAGAGCTGAGACATAAAAAGGCCAGTCCTTGGAGATGGACATGGACTTGAGAGATCTGAAGACCAGCGTGGAGAACAGCCTGAGGGAGGCCGTGGACATAGAGCAGCTCAAAGGGATCCTGGTGCACCTGGAGTCAGAGCTGGCCCACACCCAGGCAGAGCGGCAGAGCCAGACCCAGCAGTGTGAGGTTCAGCTGAACATCAAGGTGAATCCGTGGGCTGAGATCACCATCTACTGTCTGACAGCTTATGGAAGTGGGGAGGGCTTCCATCTTGGTGATACCCTGGACAGCAACTCCATGCAATCCATCCAAAAGGCCACCAGTTGCAGGATCGTGGCCGGCAAAGCAGTGTCTGAGGTCAATGACACCAAAGTTCAAGGCAGCGGAAAATTGAACTTTAAAAAAACAAATAAAAAACAAACAAACACAAAACAAAAACACTAGATATGCAGACACGAACTTAGTGAAGGTTAAATTTATCGACATAAATGAGAAAAGGAATTGGACAAAGATATCTCAGAAGTGACACCATGGAAAACTTCATCTTAAAGGAACTCTCAGAGATAGTCCACAACCTTGATAATGCAAAGGGAAATGTTGAAAACTAATCCAAACTTACAAATGAGCATGACAATTTGCCCAAGTACAGAAAAATCTATTTCCCCATATCAAGTTGTACAATGAGAATTAGAAGACGAGCCGTGTTCAAAGTTCTCTCATAACTTTTTTACAAAGAAATACAATTTAATTGTCAATGTTTCTAATATTTTAAATTGCACTAAAATATACTAATTTTGCTATGTTTTAATTTTTCCTGTACATTTATAATTGACCACAAGAGTTTTTAATGTTTTAACAAATACTTTGAAAGGTTATAGGCCAATTGTAATTTTCCCCAATGAGCACTAAGATTGCTTCGCATGGTTTTAGCATGCACTCATTTGTATGATTCTGCACTATTGTATAAAGTGAATTTTGCCTGTACTCGTTCATCACAAACTTTTATGCTTTTAAATTCAGATTGTCTGTAGCTATTTATTTATTTGTTATGCATTCCACTTTTGCATCTTTTTTCTGATGATTATTTTCAGATCTCTAGATTTTTCTTTGTAAAGAATCAGCTGCTAGTTTTGTTTACATCCTATGTTTTTCTTGTATGTTTCCCATTTCCATGATTACTGACATTATTTTATCATTTCTTTCTTTTCCCTCCATGGGTTTTAACTACTACTTGTTTTATAATTTAAAAAGAAAAAAAAAATATTTGTGTAACTCATTGGCTTTCACTTTTCCTTATTTCCTAACAAAGTATTGAAGTGCCCTCTCACTTAGGACAAACTTAGTCTTAGGGATGACAACTAAATTCATAAATGTCTGCATGCTATCTGCCTATTTCTCTTCTTTTTTAACTCAAGTGAGCTGAACCTCTCTAAATTGGGACTCTTTATAGAGTCACAGTGAGTGTTAAGAAAAGTTAGGAGATACATTTCATTCATGACTGTGACACTAACTGTATCATATCTAGATAATCACTCCTGACTTTGGATCTTATTTAATTGTAAATCTAATCTAAATGACTATAACCTCTTTCCTTCTGAAATGACATAATTATAAGTTTGGGGTCAGAAAGTCTGCAACACTATTAAACCACAAATAAAATGTTCACAGTTACCTGATAGTATTCATGCCTCTGAAACATATAACTGATTCCCTGGACTTTTTACTGTTTCATTTTTTTTTTTTTTTTTTTGAGGCCAGTGTCACTGGCCCTCATATGTGGGACCCGAACCGGGGCCGCTGGCTTCCCAAGCCAGCGCTTAACCACCACGCCACTCGGCCAGCCCACTCTTTCATTTTTTATTCAAATCCATATATCAGCATTCTTTCCTTTCCTTTTCTGCCTATATATGTTAGAAAACTTCTTTAACATTAACTGTACTCTCCATTAAGAGTTTATTAGTCAGAATTTAATAAAAGAGATAGAAACTACTTTATGTATTTCTTAGGAAAGGAATTCAGTACAGGGGTCTTAGAAGTATTGGAAGTGTGGGGGCGGCCAGTTAGCTAAGTTGATTAGAGCACATTGTTCATTGTTATTATTATGATTATGATTATTTTTTTTTTTTAGCTGAGCCATCCTGCCACCTGTTGGCAGCTCAGCAGCAGCTCAGCTCGGGCTAGACATCGAACTGCTGTTGCTCAGAGCTCAGCTCGCACTCTTGAGCTAGCTCTTAACCAACTGGGTCACTCAGCTGGCCCTTAGAGCACAGTGTTCATAACACCAAGGTTGCTGGTTTGATCCCCACATGGGCCACTGAGCTGCACCCTCCACAACTTGATTGAAGACAACTACCTGCCTTGGAGCTGATGGGTCCTGGAAAAACACACTGTTCCCCAATTTAATATATATATATATATATATATATATATATATATATATATATATATATATATATATATATGAAATGTGGACAGAGAAGCCAGAGTCACCACAACTGTGCCGCTCTCCAGGGAAGAGGATGTCGCCTCTTTCTGCTGCCACATCCTCCACAGCAGCCCTGTCTCCAGCTGCCCTTTGAGCATGGGATGCCTTTAAACATCAACTCCTGTGTTCTTGTTCCTGTAATAGCTAAAACATTTTTAGCTACATTTTTGCTTTCGATCATCAAACAGCTGAATTCATTCATTCATTTACAGACACTTAGCTACACTAGAGACCAAGAAACATAGGTTTTTATACTTCCTAATGTCTCTAAATAGCAAACAAAAAGGAAAGATGAAACCTATTAAAGTATCATGCGGGCTGTAGCTAACAAGATTGTCAAATAAACAGATGACTTAGGTGGAGGATGTTTCTATTATATATTGCTAATTTGTTTAAAAAAAATCTCAGGGGCAGCTCAAAAGCAAAAAAAAAAGCAAAATAGATTAGATCTGAAGATCTAAAGGAGACTAAAAATGGGAAGCGACTGCCTCAGTAAATAGGTTAATATATTAAGCTTTAAAAGATGTATAAAAAAGAATTACTGTGCCTTTCAGATGATTGACAGGCTGTGGTTTTAAGCTCAAGTGTAATATAGTTATCCACAAAACTCTAATAGCTGGATGCAGCTTAGAATTCTGTACTTAGAACTTGTATTAATAGAAATGTCAATGAAAAGATTTTTGCTGGATCTTACTTTAACTCATTTAAATGATTAGAATTTGAAAGGAGAGATTTGTAATTTTCTTCACTAGATTGGTTATTTATAGCGGTGTTCTTTAAAAATACACACACACACACAAAAAAAAACAAAAAAAAACAAAAACAAACACAAAAAACCTTACACATAATCTGAATAATCAGTGGGCATTATGTTTTGGGCTTTGGAACTGGGAGCATAGCCAATCGGGGTGGAATTTTAATAACTGCTTTGCCACTTTTACTGTTTACTTTAAGCAAAATTCTCATGAAAAGAGCTGGATTGACAGTCTCAAAGATCAAAGTCCTTTTTTATCAACTGAACAGATACAGCTCAGGGAGTAAAAATATCCCATTTGCCCAAACCACTGCTCTGGAGATTTTTACCTGTGAAGGATGAGAAGATTTTTCAAGCTCTTTGCTTTTGTCTGTCTTTTGAGGACAGTCCTCATTCATTGGCACTTACAGAGGCAAAAATGTTTTTTGAATTAACAATGCTGCTTAGCTTTCATTTGCTTTAGGCATTCTTTCCCCTATTACTTAGCATATCATATTGGGAAATTATTATGGAGTCTACTGTATGTTTTAAACTTCATCGCCTGTTTGTAAGCTTGTATTTCCATTTTGCTAATTAATAAATTGAATCAAGAAAATTAAGTTACTTTTGTAAAATCACAATGCAAATTAGTGGTAGTGCTTGAGTAAATATTTATAGATTCTGATCATATAATGCAACAGTAAGCAAGAGAATTGGCAATGGATTTGTACGATCTTATCATGCTTCTAAACCACATTTAATCTCATCATCAAAATTGCTACAAAGAGCGTGACTGACGGTGAATCAGAAAAATAACTAACATGTAAAACCTCTAAGGAACCATGTTATATATTTTCCATATATTGTATTGTTTAACAGACATATGGATGTCTTATTTTGTAATTTTTTTGAAGATGCACATCCCTGAAATTACAATGCGTTTTACTACTGATGATTTGTCACACTTGGCAGCATTTATTCTTTCTTAGTTGTAAGTAAAGCATCACTTACAACAATGTTTTAGATTTATGAAATATAATAACTATTATTATCTTTATAGACATGGAAAATGAGATTTGGAGAAGTGTTTTTTTTCCAGTAATTTTTACAAGTAAATCTGAATCTAGGTTAATCTACCTCTGAGGCTCACCCTTATGCAAACATGAAGCTTCAACACAGAGCACTATATGAGGGCAGACAATTAAGTTCGAGAATTTTCCACTGTGTGCTTACAAGGTGACAATAAATGCAAAATAGAATTGGAGGAATTCAAAATTCAAAGTAATTACCTTGCTGTAGATAAAGCTGCCTGAGGCCAAAAAAACAAACACGGCTAATTTTTTAAAATTCTGAGATGTGGTTAAAGTCTACACAATATCAAAGATACATATGTTTTTGGAGAGATTTGCTTCTTTAATCAGGACACACTAGAGTCAGGGGTTCATCCTTTACAATCTGGTACTGACAATTTCAGGACAAAAAGTGAGGCTTATGAAGGTGGGAATCTAGTCCCTGCTCTGCTCAAGTGAAGAGTGTGGGGCCACAGTTTTTTCTGTTGTGCTGGGACGAAATAGACTGGTTATTGGCTAATGTTTTCTGCCTTGTTATGCTGTCCTTTTCTTTGTCTTCTACCTAGAGAGCAGGCTTTTGTAAGATTTTTTTTTTGTTTTTTGAGTTTATGCTCATTGGCACCTCTAGATTGCTAGCTTCTTCAGCTCCTAGTCTTGCAAACATGAGGCAAAACCAAATTCCCAACAGCCCAAGGTCCCTTGATAGTCTGCTTATTCTCTCTACTTTCAAGAGAATTTGTTTTGTTTTAGTTTAATCACTATTGCTTTTAGTTATAGTTATTATAGTAGGAGGAGTGCAAAAAGTATATCTATTTCACCATCCCAAAAGTGTAAGCAGCTGTTATTACTTCATATATATACGTTTTCTATCTTGTTAGATGCTTCTTGAATTGTTTCTCATCTGATGAATATATATATATATATATATATATATATATATATATATATTTCATAGCACATTTTATATGCTATGTAACATTTCTCTGTTTTTTTGAGAACAATACATTTTTTTTGAGAGCAATACTTTTAAAACTTTATTTAAAATACTTTATATAACTAGTTGAGATATTAGTTTTCATGACAATCTCTTAGGCTTTATTTTCTATTTGCTAATTTGACTCAATTTTTGTCTACTGTGGTTTATAAGTAGTAGGCAACATGCTATAAGGAGCACTGCCATGAGTGTTAGGAAAATCAAAGCCTAGTCCCACTTTTGCCACCATTTCAGTACCTAAATATTTGTCATGGACAAAGTTTCACACCTTATCTGGTCTCTAACCTCTTTATATTTAAAATGGTATGCCTAAACTTGATGATCATTGAGATTATGTTTAGCTCGAAGATTCTACAGTTTTATGAATTAATCATTCTATTTTTTGTGGCCTACTTATTGACCTTATGACTCTACTCACTTTTAATAAGAAAACTTTCAGAAGCCATGGCAAAAGGGATAATAGGGAAATTTTATCTAAAGTGACAGCAAAATAACAAAGCAAAATTATTTTAGAAGTTCAAGGAATTCTGCCTTGATTATATTTCTGGATTATATTGTGAATGAAAAACATCCAGCCTAAGAGAAAATTTATGAGTTTATTTCAGCCAAACTGACAACAATTGCCAGGAAGCAAAATCTCAACGGATTGAGAAAATGCTCCAGAAAAAGGCCATTTTGCAACTTATTTTATACATTAGAATCAAACGAGGAAGGTTGCATGAAATCCATTGGTTGTAGATTTTAAGGGGGTAGGAGAAAACAAAGTGGGGAAATCTCTGGGATTGGATAAAAAGTAAAATGGAGAGACACACACTTCTTTTACATTGTTGAGTACAGCATAATTAATAGCATTTTGAAGCACATAGAGATAATATTTGGGGAACAAGATAACAACGAGGGACTTTGTAGTTTGTTTCCTGCTCTGGTGTGGTGGGTTGTGTCCCTGGGGGGCTCCAGAAAAAGAAATGACTCTGATATTGTAAAGGTATGTTATTTTAGATGCAAAAAGATGACAGACAGGCTTAAGGTAAAGACTGACCTTTGTCAAGGAAGCTACTGGCCAATGATGTGACTTCCCTCCATGGCCCATCTTTGTTAGGAATTTTCAAGTTCACGCCACCTTCTGTGGTTATTTTCAGTCTCCTGAGCTTGTCAGGTTTAACATGTGGCCCCTTTTCTCTCCGCAATATGAACAAGAAAATCAGAGATCTCTTAACTCCAGCAGTTCTTATGGAACGTTTTTTTTGCCTTTGTCAGGTTTGTAGTGAACTTTCATTGACATATAGTTTATATTCTTACTTTAAATATATATATTTTTTTTATTCTGGAAGAGCAGCTATCCACGTAATTATGTTTGAAGCAATTTTCTACAACTTCGGCTGTATAGTGAAATTTCTTCTAACACATCTATATTTTCATAATTGCCAAGTACAATAGATCAATCTACATAAAATCCCATTTATCAGCATCCCCCACTTAGGGCTTATTATGCCCAAAAGCTTTAATTGTGATTTTTGTTCTCTTCTCTAATATGTGTGTAGATAAGAATATATTTTACTTTTCATCACAATTTAAAAAATAATAAAATCAGTTTTAGGAAAAACAGCATATTTGTGTGATTTCACATCATTAAATTATGTTTAGGAACCTTAGGCCAGTACATATTGCCCATTCATATCTTCTTATAATGTGTAGAAAATGCAAATTCATTTTTAAACTACTGGACAAAATTGATAGATTTAAGTTTTATTTGCATAATCCTTTCTGTGCAAGTTTCACATAATTAAATCATTTGAATTCGATAAAGAGACTCCCAGTGAACTTTTATTTCATTAATTCAACAAACATTTGTTAATTACAGACCCTGTTCCAAGCTCGAAACTGAATGCTAGGGACAGAGTTAACGTAGACATCATGAGATGAGTTGCCAAGAATAAACAGAGAACCCTTTCCTCTAAAGGAGGCAATGAGCTGAGGTGGCCTCCAGGGAGAGGCCAAGTATAAGCAGAGATTGAAAAGAAAACCAGAATTATCCAAAGGGAAAATAGGGGAGAAGGTGTTTTATCCTCAACTGCCACTTTCCTCTTTTGTAGCAACCCTTTTCACCTCACGAACATGGGTGATGGATGTTTAGAGTAGTTATTCTTTTCTCACTACATGTCTTCAAACCTCAGTTTTATCACCATTTCTAATAACTCCTATAAAATACTTAACATGGGCTATGTCAATCTCTTGCCCATCTCACTATCATGATTCATAATATTTAAGACACTCTAGCCTCTCCTTTGGAACAGCTAAGTACTATATAGCTGACAGAGTTCTGCCCTACCATTCATAGGAACTGAAAGATTAAGTGTTCTTGAACTGGCCTTACTAATCTTCAGTCTCAAAGTTAATTCTCTACTGTGGACAGAATTTTTTTCTCTCCAAAGTATAAATTGGATTTTCTTAAGTTTTAGATTTCATTATCATTTGACTTTATCAACAATTGCAATTATATAACATAATTTCTATGATTGTTCATCTGGACTTACTTGCCTCCATTTCTAGGCTGTAAACAATCATCAATATTACATAAGCATCTTGATAAAGGAACCCTCCCTGTTGTAGGTCTGAGATAAGTCAGTCTCAAAGGTTTATATCAAAGGAGCTAAAGATAATGCAAATTTCTATTGAAGATATCAAAGAGAATTTGGAGATAAGTACAAATCAAGTCCTTAGACATTATGCTGTAGTCTACAGAACTGAAATGTTATCATCAAGTCTAAAGGACAGACACCACTGAAATATAATTGCTACAGCAAGGTGTTAATACATGAACATACAGTGAACAGAACAGAAGCCATTGTCTTAAGAGAAGCAAGAAGAATTTGAAGTATTAACATGAAACAAAACTGAAATATCTTTGGTTCATACTTAGTTGAATTTAAGCCCATGATATGATATACAGGAGTATTGGGAGGGCTGAAATTATAGGTTTGAGTCAAACACTAGATTTTCTGGGCATTGATATTTTGACCTAGTTGTCATATCAATCTCATGGATTGATAACCTAAGGGATAAATGTTACTCATTGTGGTTACTACTGCTCCAGGTTTGTCTGGTATTTCTAGAAAAATCAATTAGGGACAATTGAATTCACTCCAAAATCATGTTCTCTTACTCTAACTCTAGTTTTGTTTGTTTGTTGGTTTGTTTTTTACAAACATCCCTGATATTTCCACTCATTTTACTTTCAGCTCACTCATAATGCCTTTTTGCTCAGTCAAAAATATTGCTTTCTTCTCATATGTCCAAAATATATTATTATTATTATGATTTTACCTAGCATCGCTTCATCTCCTGTAACCTTTAAAGATGACACAGAAATTCTTCTTTCTCCCATTATTTATATCTCCTCTACCAATCCATGACACATAGATGTCCCTGAAGGCCTCCACTTAGCTTCCCTAACTTTTTTCTTGATCATAGTCTATAGCAAACCTCTATATACCAATAGATAGCTATTCACCTTTACAAATGATGTGGAATTCTATGTTTTATGTTCTTGACTTACAAATTTCTCTTTTCCAACATGTTCCTGGGCATTTCCACATGAACATCCTGCTATTACCTGACGTTAAAAAGTGTATAATGCTAAAGACTTTATCTTTATTCACCAGAACTGCTCTGTTTACTATTGGGTTGTGGGAAAAGTCATGATGTTTTTGTTTTTGTTTTGAGGGCAGTGTTACTGGCCCTCACATGTGGGACTGAACCGGGGCCGCTGGCTTCCCAAGCCAGTGCTTAACCTCCGCGCCACTCGGCCGGCCCTATGATGCATTTTTGCAACGAAAAACATAGAAAAAATATGTCATGACTTTTCCAACAACCCAATGTATTCTCTATGTCAGTTTAGTGAAATCAATATCTTCTCCATTGAAAAGTTTAGATAATTTAAGATTATTCTCAACTCACCTCTTTCCATTAATCCCATGATTTTCAAACTTGAGTTAGCATCAAAGTTGTGTGAATGGTGGACTGTACCTTCAGAATAGAATGCTGGGCTGCACTTGTAGAGCTCTGATTCAGTTTTTCTACCAAGAAATAAGCCTTTCCAAAAATGCCCTACATGGTCCAGGACCCACACTTTGGGAATCATTGCTTTGACCTCTTTATATAAGTAGTCATATTGATGTTGTTAATTTTGCTAATTACATTTTTGTACCTGTTTCTCCATCGCCTACAAAATAAAGTTGAAATTACACAGAATATATGTTAGAACCTTAGGTCATCAGGTTCCAGTTGAGACATATGTTGCTTTCAAATATCATATCAAGCTACTACCATGAAAACACATTCTAGCCTTTATGAGGTGACTAATTCTTTCAAAGATTTATTTTATTTACTTACACTCTCTTTGCAGAGAAATTCTCTGAATTTAATTTAAAACAAAGGAACATAACACAAAAACCATATATATCAATGTTTCAAATACTCTGAATTTCAACTCTTAATTTTCATTTTATATTTTTGGACATTTCTACCTGGATTGGATGCCATGTCAGCAGCTCATGCTTAACAAAACTGTCAGTGTAAAGAGTGTCAGCCATAATTTATTCATCATTTTTTTCTTATAGAATTACCTATTGTTTTAATAAATATTTGTTATTAATTTTAGGATGTTAATAAATGCCTGTTGAATTGCAAAGGAAATGGATACTTATTCCATGCAGCCATTGATATACATCACAGGCCTACCTACTGCCCCAAGATTTAAATCTAGGGTAGCAGTGTGGAGAACCCACGTTGGCCTCCATCTTAAATACTGCATATTACATGGTACTTCCCTAGATGAATGAAATTACTGCTTCCCTCATGTGTAGAGTTCTATGTGTAGGCCCATTGATCATTATTTAAAACCCGCTAAAAGAGGAGGACTGAATGACCCTTCAACCTTTTATTGATTTCTTTTATAATACTACTTTACATTGATACTAATATTTAAGTAGGAAGGTATGCTTTTACAGAAACATGGGCAAAATAGCTGGCATATACCATGTGCTCCTGTCTCAGGCATGGACTCCTCACAAGCACAGGACCATAGGAGACATTCTATCCTTGGAACACATGGTTACACACCAACAAATCTAAACTATGAATACAAGTTGCTCTGAAGAAGAAAACCATTGGTCTTATGCTAATTAGCAAAATGTTCTCCAGGAAGGAAGCTGCTCTTGAGAGGTTTAGCAAATGGTAAAGCAGAGGAACCACCCATAGGGTGGTGCCACAGGACAGTTCACATCTAGATGCAAACACCGTTGCTTTGTCTTCCCCCAACAGTTTCTCCTCAAGTTAGTGACATTAAAAATGGTTCCATCTCCAATTTTGTTCTCCAGAATAGACATGATCTTGCAGGCTCTCTCTCTCTCACACTCTGTCTCTCCTCTTCCCTGCCTCCCCCTCTCCTTTATCTTTTATTAGAGAGGGGGGAAAATGAACACCTTGCATGCTTTTTTTTTTTTTCTACAGCATTGGTTCTTTTGAGAGTTTTTCCTATCTCTTGGTTTTCAATTCTGATGTCTGATAGTTTCTCTGTAACTTCCATTAAGTAAGCTGCTTCATTTATAGGATCTTATAAATGCCCAGGACATCACCCACATGAATGAAGGCCTTTGAACACTCTCAGAATCTCCTTTCCTATGGCTGCTCCTTGATTGTTAAGCTAACTTTCCATTGATCTGTTTTTCCCTCCTTTAAGCTCCCTCCTCTGGTAGTCACTACCTCTGTTTACCCACTCAGCTACTAACTCCCATTTGTTTTAAATTCCTTTTTATTAGGATTCATGCTGACTTTGCCATGCTCTCATGCTGTCTCTCAGTAGCTGGCCTCTCAAAGCTTTAGATTATTGATCGTTCTGCAGATGAGAAATTAAACTGAAATTCCTCTGCTTCATTCTGGTGTTATTCATGTTAGGCTTGAATTCAGCATTTGAAATGTGTTTTACTTTATAGAAAGAATTATCTGCATTAGATGATGGATTATTTATTAGTAACTAATATACTCAAAAAAGAGCCTATAGAATTTTAGAGCTCAAATGGCCATGGATATCTCAGTGTATAAATTAAAGATGAGGAAACAAACTTAGAAATGTCAAGTGATTTGAAGTAGGTTTAAGTAGTAAGTAAAAAGCTATGGAACAAAGTCAGGTTTTCTAACTCCTGACTTAAAAATTTTCCTTTCACTATAAATAACTTATCAATATATGTATTCATTAATAGCCAGCATTATTTTGATATAGACTTTTAAAGCTTTCATATTTGTATTGTTAAACAGTTATTGTTTAAATAGAAAAAATCTTTACTCAGATTTTGGTATTATTTTTCCCAATAGTGCTGTGAAATAATGGGGTCTATACTTTCACTCTCAAGTGGTATCTCAAAACTAGGCACTATTAATAGAGGTTATTGAGGTTTACACATGATGACTAAAACTATTTTTTTTAATTTATCTTTCTGTACTTTTCCTCTCTTTCCAAACTGGAAATCACTGATAATCTTCCTGAAATAGCACACATGTTTTGATTTACATTTTCACAATTTTCCTGCACTGCTTAGAAAAATCTACGTGCTCCCAAGCTCCTTGGCTTGAAAAATTAGTTTTAGAAATTGCCTAGCAGTGAAA
Source organism: Aselliscus stoliczkanus (assembly GCA_033961575.1). Classification (NCBI taxonomy): domain Eukaryota; kingdom Metazoa; phylum Chordata; class Mammalia; order Chiroptera; family Hipposideridae; genus Aselliscus; species Aselliscus stoliczkanus. The sequence goes on from CM066727.1 coordinate 11,129,863, forward strand.
AAGTACATAATTGAAAAGAAACATTAAAATACTGCTATATGGGTTCCAGTTGGTTTTTAGACATTTGTAATGGTTGGATTCATTCAGCTTTTATTGTGAAGAGGTAACCCAAGCTAAATTTTTGAAGCCACTGCTGATTTTAGAGAGAGAACAAAATAAAATAAATGGACTCACTAATAGGTATATTTTCCAGAATAAAACTTTGATTTCAAGGCAGGTTTTATTAAAGAAATTTTTCTTTGATACTAAAACCAATTTTTATATTGGTTCCTCAGGACTAATAAATGCCTTCCTATAACAATGTTCTCTTCTTGATAATTTGCTTTTCCATATCTCCAGGACCGATTCTCTGAATCATTCTAGCCAATTGGTTAAGAATTCAAATAACATCCTTTTGCTTCGGCTACCCCTAAGGTTAAAACTTTCTAGTTTGTATTTAAAATATTTGTGTGAGGAACTCCATAATTTATACATTCTGGGGGAACTTGACAATGGTAGTGGCGAGGCTGTGACAGTTACGTGCTCTGAAATGGTGTTATATACAGGAATAGACTTCCTACTACCATGTTAGATTGGAACACCACCTTCCAAATTCCAAGTACTAGCTGCAAAGGGCTCCAGGACCCAATTCCAATGTGTATGTGGAGACTCCCCTCCATTCACAAACAATCCTCGGATGCCAGCAAGGTGCCTGAGAAGTCAACTCAATTCTGTCACTACCTACCCAGAAGTAGCATCAGATTCTACAGGTAAGAGCTCAGTCCCACAACACTGCTCTTCACTGCAGGTTGTTAACCTGGGTTTCTGGCTGACTAGCGACAAGTGAGAGGTCCCCATCATCCCCTCCTCTGCTTTGATTAATTTGCTAGCACAGTTCACCAAACTCAAGAAAACCTGTTTACTCACTCAATTACAGGTTCTATAGCAAAGGATATTAAAGGCTGTGAATCGACAGCCAGAGAAGAAGTGGCTACGTAGTTAGGTCCCCCCTAAAGAGCTCTGTCCTTGTGAGCTTGGGGCCCAGCACAGTGGCACATGGAAGCATGCTGGTTCCCCAACTTGGAAACTCCAAAACTCATTGACAAGCTGTCCTTTTGGGTTTCTATGGAGGCTTCATTGCATTATCATCATCGACTAAGTCACTAGTCATGGGCAATTGATTCAACCTCAAGTAGCTCTCCCCTTCTTCAAAATCAGGGGTGCGACTGAGAGTTCCATTTCTCTAACTATGTAGTTGGCTCCTACTGGCAAGGAGCCCCTATCCTTCGATGGAGTCCCCAAGTCACCTCATTAACCTAACGAGACACCATTGTTGGTCTCAACACTGAGCAAATTCCAAGGGGTCTGGAGATGTAAGCCAGGAACTGTGGGTAAAGTACAAATATACCTGAGAAATACATTTCGGCCATCCAAATAACCATACATGTACGTGTGTGTGGGCGCACCTGTATGCGTGTTTCTTATAAATGATGATATTGCTCTAGTACTTTTCATTTCCTTCATTTCTTTGAACTTAAATGAAATCAACCAATAACAGATTTGTCCTAAAAATGTTCCAAGTAATTTTGAATTATCTATTTTATTGAAAGTGTTATTTTTAAAGTTTATTCTCTTTTTTGTGGCCAATCTGACATTGGATGAATTAAAAATATAATTTAAAAAAATTTCGTATCTTTTGAAATGTAGATTGACCCATTCAGTCAAATCTCTTGAAAGCAACCTATGTTTATGAAACTACATTTGCATTTATCAAGGCTATTAATAGAATACAATGATATTTTTGTAGATGTACGCATTCCCCTTCTTTGAGGAATAAATGATTACAGAATCAGGACTAATAATTTTGAAACTCAAAAATTGTAATTTGAATTAAACATTGTGGTTTGGCATCAATTATAGATTTATAAATATTGGAAAGAAACAAGTTATATTTTATTCTTCTTAAAAAATGGATTGATTCATACAAGATGAGAAGATGTCAAGTGCCCTCATTTATATTTAACCAGTGAATGCTTCTTTAAGTTCCTGTACCAGTATTCTCAGCGTCATCTGGGGACTGCTTAGAAATTCAAAATTTCTGGTTCTACCCCAAACCTACTGAGTTAGAATTTGGTATTGAGGCCCAACACTTTGTGTTTAACAAGTTCTCAGATTGATTCTAATAAAGTACAGTTTCAGAACCACAGCCCTAATAAATAAACCAGTTTTTAATGGGAAAGTAAGTCATATTCAGAGTTAAGAACCAATGGATACTTCATTTATAATTGAATGTGAAATTGGGTTTATAGAAAAAAATTAAAAGAAGAGCAAAAAAGCGGTGAGTTTATTTTTCATCAGGAATTCTTCAGAAATTCCAAAATATGTTTAATTTTTTTATAGTCCTTAGAATAAACTAATAATGGTAGTGGAATTCAATTGATGGGGACTTGAACTTTGGATCTCATATGATACTCTATGTTTGTTGAATACTATGATTTCATAATTGGGTCAGGTTATGCATAATTATCAATGGCCAGTTTTACTATTCACATGTAAATGTAAACTTTTTTAAATCATGGAAATAAATATTTAGCAATTGGCTTCTCAATGAAGAATTTGAAATGTGATTTATCTTTTTTGGCTTTATTAGCAATGAATATATTAGTACTGTTGTAATAAAACTTCCATTTTTTTTTCTGTTTACTGAATGAGCTGTTCAAAAGACAAAGATTGAGATTTTTGCTTAGTAAACAAGAATCAACAAACTTACAGCAGGTGTTGCCAGCCTGATAGTCAAATTTCATAGGGAAACAATTTAGAAACACATCAGTGAAAGGAAGTGTGTGGAAATTATTAGTTTTATTTTTATTATCTTTTATGGCTGTTTCTAAAGAAATTCAGTCATTTGATAATAACTTTTATAATTTGCCATTGACCTTATACATAAATCAATATCTCTGAGGTGTCATATTATCTTACTGGGTGCTGTGAAACCCACATAAAGGACAGATGTATGTAATTCAATGCCTTCTCACAATAAACTGTTTAGAGTTGTTATTAGAGTTGAACATCATGATTATTTGACCATCAAACTGATCAAAATCTCCATCAGCAATGGAAAAAAATTGTAATGTGGGGCACAGTAGTACAGAAGTCTAATTTTTTTACTCAGCAAACATTTACTGACTAGTTTCTATGTGCTAAAGCATTGTTCTCAACGTGTAGTCCCCCTAAAAGCAACATCAGCATCACCTACAAACTTATAAGAAATGACAACCTAGAGATGTAAAACTCTAGACCTACTGAATTGGAAACTCTGAGGATGGGACCAGCAATTGGTGCTTGTTAAAATCATCTCTGGGTGATTCCAGAAACATAAAATTTTAAACAACTGTCTCAGAGCTAAGCATTATATTAGATACCGAGTATACACAGATAGAAAGATTGGAAGGATGGGAGGAAGGGACAGAAGAGAGAAAGCATGATAGATCGATGGATAGATAGAATAAAATTCCCACTTTTCATTTATTCACAGTCTAGGAAAGGAGGCAGATAGATTGGCAATAAATGTAAGTTAATAGGATTTACCCCAGCTTCTTTAGAATACTGTGGGACTGGTTGACAACTTCGAGCCAGCAAGGAAAGCTGTGCTTGAATGGAAGTTTGTAAGGGGATGGCTAAATAGATTTCAGGGAAGGCCCTGTCTGTGACTTTACACATTTAACTTCTCCTTCCCTGTTCCAGGTTTACATTATTTTTGCATATTTGGTTTGGTACATCATCAAGATAACTGATTATTTAGTACTGAAAACATTGCTTGTCAACGTTAGATTAATAAATATAATCAAAGCCATTGGGTGGATATGTTTATGTTTTAAAACATTTATGAATTGCTTCAATTTAGTTTCAAATAGTTTTTTATATTAAAGAGATTGATTACAAGTATAATTTTGCTTTGTCAAATAACAAAACAGAGGCATGGAAAGATAGACTGTTTTTTTCTAGGTGTTAGGGCTACTAAGAGGTAAGACAGCACACACTCACTCACCATGATCCCCAGGATCTTCCTTTTACCCACATTCCTTTTTTTTTTTCTTACATTAAAAAACTGAAATTTACACAAATTTTGACCAATGATGGGCAGGTTAATCTATATCTGTCTCATAAGAATGCAATAAAAGTAAAATATTGCACACAAAAACATCTTTAAAGTAAAGATAAAACAGGGATAAAATTTATCATTAAATATATATGGAGATAGCTAGTAACTCATACAGTCCAATATTTCTCTTTATCTAGCAGTTAAATCAACATAAACATATATGGATTCGTAGTCTATTTATTAAATAGTTTAGTGCTAGGAAGAATATTAATGTGTCTTACAGTGCAAACAATTGATACTCCTAGATAAATCCTGAGTTTTATTATTATTAAGTCTGTAACTTCTTAATTTTTGAAATGAAACTCAGCCAACTGAAAAGAAAACTAACAATATTTTTTAAAAGCCTAACAAATGTATTTCCCCATTGTTCCAATACCAGCAATTCAAATAATTTTTCACCTAAAACACAAAAAAGGTTTCTTTTCATATTCTTACTTTGTAGTATGGAACAGTTATTAAATTAATTAAGTGTTACAAATATTTCTATGCACTGTCTAATATAATTTGCAAAAATACTGATGAATGGATTGCTTGCCCGACTCTATTCTCAATATATGCTGACATTAACTGCTTATTATTTTATTTTATTTTATTTTATTTTATTTATTTTTTTTTTTTTTGAGGGCAGTGTCACTGGCCCTCATATGTGGGACCGAACCAGGGCCGCTGGCTTCCAAGGCCAGCGCTTAACCACCGTGCCACTCGGCCGGCCCAACTGCTTATTATTTTAGATTATTTAAATTGGATCAACAAAATTTGAGGTTCTAAATCTGATATTTTATACTGAAATAATCAATAATACCATTTTATTAACAATAAAGGTTATTTGCCAGAAAACTAAAACAGATTTTGAAAAGTGAGTGGTTTTCTCTAATTTCATGAATGTCAGCATCATGGATGCCTATTCAGCATGTGTTTATTTGTAGCATTATATTCAATACAGATATTATATAAATTGAATAAATATATGGGCTCTATTTAAATATTCAACTGAGGACTTTACATTGGTAGTAGCCTGTACTACTACCCACATTGACTGGCTACTAACTCTAAGATGTTGAAATGATCATTTTGAAGAGTTTGAAAAAAAAGCCCACTTATTGTGTATTGTCTAAATATCCTTTTTGCTATAACTTGAAATCATTGATAGATTTTCCTGAAATTAAGATGACATTTTCACATTTAAAATGAAACAAGTTGAAAATCAATAAGTGCCTTGAAGTAAAATATTGTCTTCCCAATGTATATAAGCATGCAACAGGTAACTGTGTGTGTGTGTGTGTGTGTGTGTGTGTGTGTGTGTGTGTGTGTGTAGTTGTTACCACCTCTAATTATAGTTCAAAATTAATAAAATCTTGAGCATTTTCCATAAGTTACTGAAAACTAGCAAAATAATGTTATCCCTGACTTGTAATACTGATATTAAAAGATAAACAATGTAAAAATTGCTGGCCATGAACTATGCCTTGTATATTTGTTTAAAAAACAAATATATATATATAATTGTTTTGTTTTTTCCAAGCCTGGATTTGTCCTTTTGTAAATGTATTCTGCTTAAGTCTTCCTTTCAAAAGGTCAGTTTCAACGTGTTGCCGCAAGAAGCAACCAAAACTTAGTCTCATCAATAGACTTAATTGCATCACTTTCTTAGTGTAATGAGCTGAATGATGTCCCCTCCAAAGACTGTCAACCTGTCCATTAGAATGGGACCTCATGTTCCATAAGAGCCTTTGCAGGTACAATTAAGGCTAAGATCATGAGAAGAGATCATCCTGCATTCAGCTGGGCCCTAAGTGAAATGACGAATGTCCTTATCTGAAACAGAAGAGAAGACGCAGCCACCGGGGAGAAGGCCATGTGGAAATGGAAGAAGACACTGGAGTGACGCACCTGCAAAAACAGTCAAGGGCTGCAGCACCCACTAGTCGCTTCAATCCAGCCATGCCACAGACTCTCTCTCAGAGCCTTCAGAAGGAACCGACCTGTTGACACCTTGATTTTAGTCTCCTGATCTCCAGAATTGACATGGAATACATTTCTGTTGTTTTGAGCCTCTAAGTTGGTGGCAGTTTGTTACAGCAGCCCTGAGAAACTAATAACTTATTATACATGATAGATCAACCTACTGCTTTTAATAACTCCCCTGTCTATCTTTCATGGCCGCAAAGTACATTTCCATGAATGTAAACTGACGCCACACCACTTGTACAACAGAAAATCTCACCAGTATCTGTTACAAAAGTATTGCTGAGATTTTAACCTGCTCCTTTAGAATCAACTAAATTCCATTGAGTCAGACAGGGTTCAATGTAAAACAGAAACCATTTTAGGTATTTTAAACAGAAAGAGATCTATACAGGTAATTAGATGCTCACAAAACCATCAGCAGGGTTGAGGTAGCAGGTTCCAGTTTGAAGCTTCTTTAATAACACCTAGTAAAATTCAATAATAATCTGCCAGGGGAGCAAATACTCTGAGGCAACCTGTTGGGTTAGGATTGAAGCAACATCTTTATCCTATCACACTTGCCTCTCAATAGCATGGAATCTGGAGGGTGGAGGCTCATTGCTCTGGTTCAAGGAACTCAGGTCAAATAGCTTACTAGAACACAAAGCCAAAAGCCTGGGCCTGACTTCTGCCTTTTAAATCCATCATGAATACATCTAATTGGCAAAATCAAAGTCATATGTATCCAAAATTCTACCTGAAGGGAATTTTATGAAGTGCTGCTTTCCAACCTTCCTTCACTTTGAAAGACCCCAAAGTTGGTTTCATGCTTTGCTGTTGCCATCTTGAAATTCTTAATGATTGAATGAGGAGTCCGTTATTTTCATTGTCAAGGAGCCCACAATTATGTAGCTGATTCTGTCAACCATGTATAGAAAGTTCTGACATGTTACTTGGTCCTGATATGACAAGGATGTTTGTTTGCTTGTTTGTTTTTTGCTGTGGTTATTGCTTGCGTCTCTAATCCTCTTCCCAAGGATTGTATTGTTATGTCAGCTCCTTTATGCTGACTCTTGGCTGAATCACAGTGTTTTGCATCCTCCCAAGTGTCTAGATTTGGAGCTCTGCCAGCATCCACTTGTTTGCTTCCTCTGGAATTCCATCGTGTTCCTACTATCCCAACACTTCGACCCTTCCCTCGTAGCCATGTTCTCCCAATGCTCCTGAGTGTTCAGAACCTCTTTTCCCTCTCACACTCATTTCCCCTGGAAATTAATCCCGACTTAACATATCAACACAAATGTGGTGATTGGCTCACTAACATGGCCTTCTACCACCAGCCAAGCAGACTGTCAGGCACTTAAGCTAGCCTTGCCACACAGCTTTTCTTAAAATTTTTTATATCGATATAATTTTTGTATATATATCTTGCCCATGTTAGAAGTGTGCAGCAGCACGCAGCTTTTTATTTGGTGTAAAGTATTTTTATTAGGGAACGTAGAGACCTTAGTTACCACCCCAGTTCTGTGGTGAACTACTCATGAGATCTCTGATATTTCCTTCTCCCTGTTTCTCACCCTATAAATGATAAAAAGCATAGCTAGTCCCATAGGTTTTGTTATGGAAAAAACACACACACCGTTTTTCTCCTAACGGTTCCCTATGGATGCGGGGCAAGGATTAGTGGTAGTCACATTTGGCATACTGTTTCCAGGCTGCATGCAATCATGCTAAACCAAAAAAGTTCATTTTAAATAAAATAAATACTGTGTTTGTTTTGCCTGACAGAAAACCAGTGCTAGCTTTTCAATATTTATGCAAGCAAATGGATATTAAGGCCTGTTGCTGTGCTGAGGTTTGACTACTCGATTCCTGAGAAAAGGGAGAGATCCAAATTGAGAGGAAAAATGATGACAATAAGGAGGGAAGGAAAGATGGTAGAAGAAGCACGGTTGAGGATGAAATTGATAAAATTATTTTTCAGAGGGTTTACCCCATGCCACTGCATCCTGTGGGGGTCCAGCAATACCATAAAAAGGTGCTGCTATATAACAACACTAATTATAGTGGTATTTCATGCACTGTAGCTTCGAGCCAATTCACAATGTGGCAAAAGGGCTTACGTTGAAGTGTCTGGAGATGCGAGGTGATGTGTAAGGCAGCTCCGAATGATATTTTAACCTGTGCCTGGGCTAAATTATGTGCATAATCTCGTTTTTGTCGTAAACATATGGTGTGGCCATCAGACCTAATGAAGCTTAGAGGGTACATGTACCATGGACAGTAATTGCTACTGTGAAACAACACTGAACTAAGACCCAACTTATTTTTCTTGGGGGTATATCACTATGGTATATCCCAAGCTATGACAAATGCTGGTGAGAGATTAAAATGCACTGCTAGATTGAAAAAAATACATTAGAAATCTTTAGCTAGTTCATTTCTGAGAGATGTTTATTTGTCCCTAAGGTGGAGATAGGTGGTGAAATTAGATTATTAAGCAAAGTACTGGGTAAGGAGAAATTTGAACCTTCAGCCATGATTAGAACAACAACACAACATCAACCTGTCTGGTAGTGCGGATCGAAGAGGAGCAACATTTGGAAGGCAAGGTGGACGCTTCCCATTTAGTAACATCAGAGCTGCTTTTCGCATCCCTGTGTTAGCTGCCAGCTGTGTGAGGGCCGCCAGCACTGTGAGTTCCCCCCGGCAAACATAACCACAGCTGTAACGCCACCTGTGTCAGGAGATGAGCCTGAGCCTGAGAGACGAGAGAATCACACTGACCTCAGGCTAGTTTTGTCTTGCTTTAATTTCTGCACCACTGTCCAATTAGAAAAGGAAACGGCCACCTTCTCATGTTGTCTCATCAGACCCCGTAGTGCTCTCAGTGGGGCACTGGGTAGCAATCATAGGCACAGACATACAAAACACATCAGTGAACAGGACATGAGCTTGCTGGTTCTTTTTGATAAATCTAAATTATATGAAGGATAGACTCAAGGAAGAGATGTGATCACAAGGAGTAAAAGCTACTGAGTAACTAATGGTGGAGTTCATCATCATTTAACCTCAGGGAACCTGTGGTTATTAGTCAAGAGGCCCCAGGAGAAGTCTGTTTTAAGCCAAAAAGGAAAGACTGCAAGTGGTATGTTTTCTTGATGAGAAATACAGAAGGTTACTGAAGGACCAGGAGGAGTTAGAAAAGAAGGTTCAGAGCCCAAATAATGCACATATGTGTATAGGAAGACGTCAACTTAGGCTAATGTTAACTTCATCAGAAGGAGTAAATGAGAGAGTGTGATGACAAAGTAATAGAAGGAAGCAATACTGTCATAAATATTTTTGAGATTAGCTAATAGACAGGCTGATAGGACAAAAGAAAATAAAATGAAAGTAAAAGTATTGTCTTACATTATGAGGACCATGCTGCTAGTCATTGCTGCAGCCAGTTTCCACTGGTTGCAGTTGGGGCTTTGGGAAGAAGAAGACGTATGCTTCACAGGGTACCTAAAGCCCCAGTGTTTATTTTCATAATAAATTTTGAAAAATCAGGAGAGGATAATAATGGATAGATTTTTAAAAATAAATATGTCTCACCTCTATCTTAACAGATAATGACTTTTTTTTTTTTGAGGGCAGTGTCACTGACCCTCATATGTGGGACCTGAATCGGGGCCGCTGACATCCCAAACCAGTGCTCAACCACCGCGCCACTCAGCCAGCCCACAGATAGTGACTTTAAAAAAAAATGTATATAAGGATTGTGTTTGAGAATGGCATGCTAAAACTTACTGCATTAGTATGTATCAGTGACTTTTATCAATTAACTAGAAATCTGGGTCTATCAGCAGAATTCATCCATCCGTCTTTGCTGTGAAACTGGAAATGGATTTGTTTAAATTATTGGTCTTTTAATTTGCCTCATTTTGTCTCCCGTCTGAGAAGCCTGTTTATTTTCAGGCAGCTGCATATGTTGGCGTGATTGATGAGATCTGCTATCATCAAGCAAGCAGCCCTGGGTGACCAGTTTACCCTTCCCCACTAGGGTTCCAGCTGCCAGGTGCCCCCATTGTGTGACAGCTTCTCCTTCTCCTCACCTTGTCATCAAGCCAAGATTGTACACGGTAGGAGCACAGGTAAGCATCTGCCTCCATAATCATTGCCAACAGCTCTCTACTCTCAACTGCCAGGGGTGCTTCAAAATAATGTGCAGCCCTTCCTCTTGACACAGAGACCAAGGGTTTTTATCCCTGAAACAAGCTCTGCCTCTACTAACTGGGGATCCTACCATGTAAAGCCTGTTTTTTTTTTTTTTTTTTGCTTTTTTTTTAATTGTAGCACATCTCAATATAATATTATACAACAGGACAGGTTACCCCCACCTCCTGCAGGTGTTCTAAATTAGACTATGCAAAGACCTGTCATTTAAAGACAGGATGCTTTTCCCTGATTATAATATTCATATATAGAAATATTAAAGAGCTGTGTCAAATGTTTTCACTCCAGCATAATGTAAATTAAATCTACCTAGAAAGGTGAATTATCTTGCAACATCTGTCCTTCTGTTTGTAAAGCAAGAATATGTTTGGATCAAAACCCAATGAGAGAGAGAATTTGTTTGCACAGAGCAACATTCAAGTGAATTCTACTGTTTTGGTTGTTCACAGCATGATGCTGAATGCTTTATTGCTAAATGATATATTGTTTGATTTAATATGTATTGAGCATCTATGGTACTCTAGGCATTCATCAATTATCCATACATTATAACTCCTGCTTTTAAAAGGAATTAAATTGTTAGTCATATATGTTAAATGTGTTTATGCATGTGACTATTTTAATGTAGAGACTATGGCACAGAATTTTGACAAGAATATGTGGTTGTCGGAATAACAATGAGTGTTCTGCAGAGCAGTTAAAGAGGAAATGTTATACAGTGGTTACTGAGATCAAAGACTTTTTCAGAGAAAATATTTAGCTCAATTCCTGGGTTGGTACATACCAGCTACAAGGCCTTTGGCAAGTTATTTAGCTTCACAGAACATAACTTTATCTCTGAATGCAGACAATGAAACTTAGGTTTTGTGGTTGTTCTGAGATCCAGATATGAACATGTATGTAAATATGTGTAGAGAACTGCAATGCTTGACACACAGCAATTATTATTATTACTAGAGCAGCAGATGAAGTAGAGGATTATTTACTGGTAGTTTCTGAGACAGCCATGACCCACAGGCTAAGAATCTTGTGTCAGGTGAAATTTATTAATGCATCCATACATAAAATAGATACAGCATGTAAATACAGTGGTGGAGGAGAACAAGGTTTTTCTGTGAATTATAGACTTAATATAGCAATGCTTAACCCGATTTAGCAAATCAGAACAACTAGAGTGATCTGCTTCTTTATAAAGATGGGATTCAAGGTATACTAAGGCTTCTATTTTGGTGGTGATTCTCTTTGGTGAGATTGATACATAGCTAGTCTCCTTAACTTTTTTTTTTTTAATTGGGGAATTGGGGGAGGGGAACAGACAAGTTGCTGTCCTTTTGTTCTTCAGTCTAGTTGTGGAGGATGTTGCTTCACTGGCCCATGTTGGTATCATCATTGCGCTCTTCCCGGATGAGGCAGATCAGTCGCCGGCCTCTGGATGGTCGCTCACCGCAGCTATTGGCAGCTCACGCTGGCTGCCGCCCACTCACTGTAGCCTGTGGCAGGCCACTGCAGCAGGGGCTGCAACCTACGCCGTCACCAGGGCTCGCAGCCCAGCTCTAGGTGGAGCTGTTCTTAGCTGTAGAGGGCAGTGTCACTGGCCCTCATATGTGGGATCCTACTGGGGCCGTTGGCATCCCAAAACCAGCTCTTAAACAATGCGCCACTTGGCCGGCCCTCCTTAACTTCTTGGTGTCTATTCTTCTCATGTGTAAAATGACCCAGTTACTAATTAAATTACATTTACAGGTTATACTGGTCCTCCCCAAGCTTCAGCTTCCGTGCCCTGAGAACATAGCAGGATGTCCTCTGCTTGTGGAATTGTCCATGGATTTAGCAAACTACAATACTTCCCTTGATAAATGATCATTTTGAACAAATCACGGAATACATCTAATTCTCAGTTTCTTGATAAATAGCAGGGTTATGAGTAGCAATAAAATAATTAATGAAAAACTCTTGCATAGAGCTTGTTTCATCACCTGTTTATCAATTATACTATTATAGTTATTATCTTTTTTTTTTGTATATGTAAGTTTAACTGAAATTAGAAAATTGGCCTTCCAGTGATCAGGTTATCATGGAAAATTACATTCTAACTTAATTTGGATAACAAGGTTGATAGAAGCTTTAGGTGAAAAACTTATATACTCTATCTGGCTTATGTTTTCTCTAGCCTGAATCCCAGAGGATAGTTATTATAGAAAGACAGTTGTATTTGTACAGCATTCAAAATCCTCACCAGGGGCTACAGTTTCCCCTCATGTATGTGCATATAGCTCTCAGAAAAATACCTGTTAGGATGAGCAGGGGGCCACAGCTAATAGCAAAAGAGTCAAAGATGCACTAAGTGTAAGAAAGCATCTTTTTCCTTTTTTTTTTTCTTTTCACAAATTATTGTCGTGACTGTGACTACTAGCTACATTGGTTTAGAAGTAATCCACCAACAACATAATACAAAGTAACATACAAGTCACAAACAATACTGATTTGAATCACATTTTAACTCATTCATGTTTTGATATTGGCAGAATAGTTAAAGAGTGACAGAGACAAAAGGGACATGGGTGGATACAAAACAGCTAGGTTACATTATATTATAATCTCCAGGTGGAGAGGTCTTTGCACACTCACTGCAGGGAAGAGGCCAGTGTCTTGCAGGGTAACAAATGGGTGTCAAACATGAATGGGAAGGCAGAAAGACAGTATTCACACAAATGTGCTGGGAATTCTTATTCTAGTAAGGTAAGCACTGCAGCAACCCACATGCCAGGGGTTTGTAGGTTAATATAGAAGAATATGGATCATTTTTCATAAGTCAAATATGACTGAGAAGGAGTGGATCATTTGATGTTGATAAAGTGATAAAATGGCAGATGGAGAAAAAGAATGAATGGGAACTATTTTACCTTTTATTTTCAATTGACTTAAGAGACAATTATTTATTATTTATCTCATCTCTTCCCTACTTTCATACGTGTGGTACATAGATAAATATATATCTACTTCTCCCCACATGCCCTGGAACATATCTGTATTTTCTCATATAGAGAACGGAGATTACCATTATGTAATATACAATACAATATTTTTTATCATTAGTATCCATTGCCCTGCATGAGAAAAGTGGAAGTCATTCATGAAAATAGCTATTGTTACAAAATAAGTAATATATGTTGGTCAACAGTGAGCCAACAGATGAGAATTTAACTCTTAAGTCATTCAGTGGTTTGGGGTCAGTCACTTAATTTCTTGTATTTTTCAGTTTCCACAAAAATTAAATATTGTAGGGATTCCATCCATCTTCATACCTTATTATGGGCATTGATTTTAATGAATGATGTTATTCAATGCAAGAAAATGCCATCAATCTATGTTAGCACTTATTTTATTATACTGAATTATCTCAAAATAAAATTTATATTTTAGGCATGAAGTGACAATTATGCCTATAGTATTTGTGTAGGGTTCAAGGACAGAAAATGTATTCATAAATTTTGTTTTCACAAGCAACAGGTGTTCAGTGAAATATCTATTTCTGAGCCAAATAACCAACTTGTTTTCCTGACACAGCGTATTCAAACCTTTACATCTATGGTAATTCAGTTTCCCATTGCTTCATTTTAGAGAATCAGTAGTACACTGTGGCACTTAGCAATTTAATGGTTCTCAGCTCTTTTCCTGCTTTATTACACTGGACCTTGACCCCATGAACAGTTTGGGCTTAGGAGAAATGACAACTTGAACTTCTTAATAACTCTAAGCTTCCCCATTCTGTTTAAGTCATCTGACCACCTGTGCCTGAGGCACTTAGCATTTCTTTGCCTGAAAACACTGCGATAATCTCCCCCTGGACAGACACTTGCAAGGGGATACAGGATCTTCTCAAGATCTTATGAAATCACACCGTGTTGCTACTTGATCCATTAATAGAGTCAGATCTCAACATGAATGTAAGGAAATAGCTCCAGGAGACAGTCTCTAAACCTCTTCTGAGTGATGCTTTATCTCTAGTTTCCAAGGCCTTTGCTATTCAAACATACTCCTTACTTAGAAAGTCTGAATCTTATAGAAACATGGAAAATATCTTCCACAATTTATTGTGAAGAACAATAAGGACACACTGGTAACTGATTAAAGCTTTGGCCTAGGGATCCTTGACAGTTCCTAATTAATTATGACCTCCCAGGAAATCCAATACACAGACAGTATAGTAGACTATTGCATGTCATGTAATAGAGAAAAGACTTCTGGACATGGTAGCCAAAAATATGACAATTTACTACAATGAAAAATCATGGGCTTACACCCCATTTCTAGACTGCAGTCAGGTCACCAACAGACAGTAACTTGATTAAAAGTGAGGGTGGTCCTTCTTAGAAAAGAACCCTGTAGTGTCACAGCAAGTATATGCTATAAATATTCTTTCAAGTCATTTTCAAAGGACCCAGCAGACATTTGTAAATGTGCCTGTACATTGGAATAAGGATATGCCCAGAATTAATGGGAAGTATACCATCAACTCTGCATTGACAATAATTACTGGGAATCCACGGCATCACTGTGGCCCAGGAATAAAACCGGAAAGGTGGTAAACCAGAAGCAAAACCACAATTTTTTGGAGAATTGAAAAATGAATGCCACTATCAATGATTTGGAAGATGCAGGAATGAGGATAAGTACTACATACCCACCTATCTTGCCTGCTGGGCCAGTGCAGGAGAGGGGGCCTTGGAGAATCACAATAGATACATTTAATCAGGTGGTGATCCCATTATAGACAGTGGCCCACCTGTAGCGTCTTTACTGGAACACTGTATACTTCCCAGCCTTGCCTTAGGGCTATATCACTTTTTCTATTCTAGATATAAATTAGTCTGCAAGAACTTGATTTTCAGGACATTCAACAAAACACCACACCGTTCTACACTGATGACATTAGGTTGATTGGACCTTATGAGTAAGATGTAGCGATTATTGTGCGATATCTTGGTAAGACACACGCCAACCTGAATCTAGGAGATAAACCCCACAGAAATGGATTATGAGTCTGCTACTTCATTGAAATTTCTGTGGGTCCAATGGTCTGGAACATATCAGGAATTCCCTTAGAGGTGAAAGACAAGTTACTTCACCATGCATAGCCACAAAGAAAATATAAAAGCTCAATGCTTGGTATGGGTTTTAAGATTTTGGAGACAATGTATACCACATTTGAGTGTGCATCTTCAACATGTTAAGGCTACTTGTTTTGGGTGAAGGCTATAACAGGAAACGGCTTGGCAGTAAATCCAGGCTATTGTGCAAGCTGCTCTTCACATAGGCCTAATGATTCAGTAGACCCACTAATACTCAAAAGTATCTGTGGTAATTAGAGGTGCTATATGGAGCTTCCTGGGAAGCACAAATGGAAGAATCACAAGGAAGACCTCTATGATTTGGGAACAAATCTATGTCTTTTGAGAAGGTAAAATTCCTTATTCTGAGAAACAGCCTCTGGCTTACTAATAGGCCTTGGAAGAGAACAAACAGAAGATGACATCATGCAACCATGCAGCCCAAGTTTTCCATGTCTGCCCCTCCTATTCATAAAGGTGGACATGTAATCAATCATCGAGTAGAAGCAATATATAAAATGATGGATTTGGGCAGGCCAGAATATACAAGCTACATAAACAAATGTCTCAGTCTGTTTTGAAATTGATTCCTTCTGCATTGACTCATCTCTGTCAGTTCACACTGTGGCCTCATGGAAGTTCCATACAACCGATTGACTGATACAAAACACTTGAGCCTGGTTTATGCCTGGGACTGCATGGTATGCTGGTATTATCTGAAAGTGGACAATTGTAGCATTACAACCCCATTCAGGGAGACTGCTACTATTGAATAAGTACTCCTGCAGTAACACAGACAAACGATAAATTCTCAAAATGGTGCCATTCCCCCGGGAGACCAGCTACACTCCTGGTAGCAGGTTAATTACACTGGATAACTTAAATCCTGAAAGGCAGAGAGATTTGTCCTTATTGAAATGGACACATACTCTGGAAATACATTTATCTTCCCTTACTAAAATTCTTTTTCCAGCACCATCACCTGTGGACTCATGGAGTGCCCTATCTATTAACATGACATTACACATAGTTTTGCTTCTAACAAAGGAAGTTGTTTTATAGGAAAGAAAGTGTAGCATTGAGTTAAGGTGATGGGCTTAACTGGGTTGACCATATAGCCCATATCCAGATACATTTTTGCTTTCTTTTTCTAATAGCAAATTGGAATGGCTCAATGAAGACCCAATTATAGCACAAATTAGCTTTCCCTCTGTAACTACAATATGTGGGTCCTGGAATCAAGGGGTGGACATGGGATGCTCTCACTGTCATAGATAATAACTCATTCACAGAAGTGTGATTCCTTACCTGGCAAATTTGTGCTCTAGTGGTTTGAAGATTTCTGTTCACAAAGGACAACGCTTCCGCCAGCCAACAATTTCCCTGAATTCACAGACAAGAGTGCCATCTGGCCTTTGTAGGTTTCTTATATCAGCCACTGAAACAACAGATGAGAAAGAGGGTTGTATTACTTACCGGAATGAGTGGTTTCCTGTACTGAAAGTAAAATAGGTTATTGCAGAAAAAAATTAAAAAGGCATGTAAAACTATGTCTGTTACTGAGGAAATCGTCTAGGATATTTGCCAATGCTTCTATGTCTAACAGTAAAGAGCAACCAAAAAGACCAAATGATTGAGGACTCAGCCCCTTCAGAAGTGAAATTCATGGTCAACTGAAGCACCATGCCTGCTGAAATTTTCACTGAGGACATTACCAATATGAAATGGCAGTAGAAAAAGAAAGTTATTATATCAACTATGACTTCTTGTCTAATTACAGAAATGAGAATAGCTTTGTATAATTTCCCTGACTGTGTGTAAAAATATTTTTGCATATATTAATTATATTCTTTATTTCCTTCCTTTATTATTTTGCATACATATTGTTGGAGATGAAATTTAAAATAAGTCTTTAGGCAACAGACTATTCAGTCTTCTCATTTTGGGAAAAGGGTGAGAATTCCACTTGTACGTATGGAGTGTGGTTTTTTTTGTTTTTTTTTTAGGGCAGTGTCATTGACCCTCACATGCGGGACCCGAACCGGGGCCGCTGGCCTCCCAAGCCAGCACCCTACCACCGCGCCACTCGGCCAGCCCCACTTGTACGTATGATAACTATATTTTGTTTCATGGTTCCAAGAGTTGTTTTTTGTTGTGTTGAAGTTCAAATATGAATAAAGGGCATATGCAGAGCCTGAGTGGCCAAAGGGGTGAACTATGCCAGTTATTACCCCTCATCTCCTCATCCACTCTTCTGTCACCTGCTATTTGATAATGAAGCTGCACCCTGTCAACAGTATGACTTATCACCTTGTCACTGACCTTGTCAGTAGAGGGACTGGAGGACAAAGCAGAGGGTGGAGCTGCTCTTCCTGGTCCTGCTGGCTTTGCTTTTCCCTTGGTTTCAAATCACCACGTCATAGACCCCATGTCACTTACTCTCCACTGAGTCTCCCTAACACAGCAATGATTTCCTTTGACTAACTTTCTTCTCTGCCCTGAATTCTCTGCTTTATAGTGGGCTAGATAGAGTTACACACTCATAGATGAGTTCCTCATCCAAGTTTTTTTTTATCCTTAGCCCTAGAAGCACTAGAACAGTAGCTACTCCATATACAGGCTACACCTGTATTTAGATTTTTTTTTTTTTTTTTTTACTCACTAGGTATCCTTTTTATGGATAACAATATTTTATGAGTTAATAACTCTTTAAATTCAATTTCCAAATTACTGGTACAATTTCTATCTCCTTACTGGTTATTAACACTTATTTTTAAGGAGTAGGCTATTTAAGCAATCTCAAATGAGTAATTTTTCTAATATATTATTGTTGGTGTTATTTCTATCATATAAACAATTTCTCCAACACCTGAGGTCCCATTTATATTCCAATTTCTCTATGACTAAGTTTTAATCAAAATTATCTGATTATGAATATTGTATTAGTTAATTCAGGCTAATTTGTTTCAAAGTTGACTACCATATTATATGAATCTTTTTTATTTTTAAAATAGCATTATCTTGATTTGGACATATTGCAATGCCTGGGTCATTTATTTCAGTCAGTATGGCTTTGAGAAAAGTGGGTATTATTGACTTATCCTAAATGTTTTTGGAATTATTCTAAAGTGTCACTTAAAAATTATATATATATAATTTTCATATAAACATATAAAAACTGGGGTTTTTTAGTCCCTTAAATCAACAACAAAAAAACCAAATGGAGGAAGCATCTTAATTCTCTCCTTTTTTCCATATGGTTATGTAGATAAAGTTTTTTTAAAGCATACCATAACAAACTAAAATAAATTCCATATGGATCAAACATTTTAACATAAAAACTCTAAAAGTCCACAAGATGAAGGATTTCATACGTAAACATGGAGTGTATTCCATAAATCGTAAAGGAAATATTGATAAATTTAGCATTTAAAAAGGGATATAATGTGACCAGAAGCAAGGTTATTGAAGGAATAAAGAAGCAAGAAAAGGGTGATTAACCCATAAGACAACCCCATGAGTAACATTCTACTGTAATGTTTAAAAATATCTTACAAATCAATAAGAAAAATAGAGAAAAACAAAACACAGTTAAAATATGACAATGTCAGTCCTGAACAAAAACACACAAAAGCATCATAAATATATGAAAAGTTCTTTACACTCACTCTTAATTAGATATATGACTGAATTTAAAAATAAGATGACATTTTATACTTGGGGAAACATAATATTTTTTTTATATTACACAGTTTAATTGGATTGTAGGAAATATTTTTCATGTAACCAGATAATATAAATTAGAGGGCAACTTGACAGCCATTATTGATTATAAATGTACATACGCTTGTTGTAACAAATATTCACTTAGGAACTTAAGCTGCAATTTTGCAGCTATATAGAAAGGTATATGAAGCAGGATGTTCCTCAAGCATTACTTATATAAGCAGAGGAGAGAAAACTCTTACATACCCACATTTAACTCAAATACAACATATCTATAATTCAGTCTCATTATGTTATTTCTCATATTTGCTCTTTTTCCATATCCTTCTCTCAACCAACACACAGGTAGCTCATATTAAATATTTGGGATTCATTCTATACTAGTGCTGCTCTATATCTATGCTTTTATGGGGGCCACTAGCCACATACTCATATGACTTGAAAACTTGAAATGTGGCTAAATGCTACCGAGGAACTGAACTTTTACATTTGCTTAATATTAACTAATATAATTTAAATGTGTATAGTCACATGTGGCTAGAGGACATTTTATTGAACAGTGTAGTTGGAGAAAAATGTTTCCTTTGCCAGACACATAAATTAGTTACTCATTTCTGTTAAAATTATTTCTTAAATATCTCCCAAATTAGCCCTCTCTTTCTTATACTGATGGTCACATCTTTTAATTCAATTTTTCTGCCTATGTTGCTGCATCTTCTCTATCACCCCTGTCATTGCACCCCATTCTAAAGACCCTAAGATGTTTGTAAAGTATAAACATACTTTTGTCACTTCTATGTCTACAAATATTCAGCTCCCTAAAACCATTGGTGTTTGGGTCCCAGGTTCATTCTCTAGCTTTGCACTCCTGCTACAGAACCAAAAACTCATCCCATTTCCAGACATATCATTCCTTCTAAAGTTATATTTTTAAAAAAATCACGTATTTCTAAGTTCCATGATGTCATACATTTTTGCTGTTCTTTCTAGAATGCTTTCTTCAATGTTTTTACTTATGTTCCTCCAATTCTTTTTTTAAGACTAAGCTCATTTGCAGCCTGGTGATCTAACTGTCCCTAATTCCCCAAGGATATCTAAGTGAGGGACAATTATTAAACTGACAATTAACTATGGTTGTAGATAAAAGCTCAGTAGTCCAGGAACTCACAGTATAGGATAGGTTTGCTTCAATGTTGAGAAGTGACTGAGAGAGAACCCTGGAGAAAGGGCAAGTAATTCCAGAAATTAAATAAGGTATCGAATTTGATGGTTTCAATTGTTTATTATTTGTATTTTCTTTTATTTTCACTGCCTGTTTAAAATCTCCTCTTGGACAAGAATAATGTTGGCATGACAGATTTTAACTAGGAGTGATTATAACTATCTGGGACGTGATTAATGGGGTACCACTCTCCTCCTTGCTTATCTTTGAGTAGTACCTTTGTCCTTTTCCTAGTAAATTGACATCAGTGAGAATAAGGAAATTATCTTCTCTCACAGAGCTCCTGGTATCTGCAGGACAGATACTAAATTCCAGTCACTGGTGATCTATCCCAAAGACATACCCAATACACTCTCCTTATTTTTCTGAAACTCCCATCTTTTAATTATTCTGATTAAATATTTTATATCTATCTCTCAAGTCATTATTAATTAAACAAACTATCACCATTAGAGGCTCCATAGAATACAAGGTATGTCTACATTCTCCTGCTCTCACAATGTTTCCAGCTCAGTAGGAAGTTCAGACTTTGCCCTAAATTTGGTGGCTAATTTTCCTGTCATACCAATCAAATCATTTGTCCTGTCATAGTGGGTGTATTCCAACTCTCATCAAAACTCCAGTATGATTTATCATAGTGATCTTTCAAAACCTAATGTGTGTATCAATAATAAACCAAGTGATTATAATATTAATAAATTACTTTTATTACATATTTACTATTTGCCAATCTCTGTTCTAAGTACTTATTTTACCCTACAAGGTTTGGAGATTCATAGTGCTTTCTGGTAACTTATTCAAACAGACGAGTCATATTAAGTGAAGCTGCTAATTGTCCTATAATATCTAATAAAATTTAGTATTAAAATAATTTAAACACCAAGATAAATGAGTCAACTTAAACTGTGAGTAGACTTGCCCCAGGGTAACTGCGAGGGAACCAGATACTTCCTAGTCCTTCCCCTTGATTGTGGGTGGGACTTGTGATTTTCCTCTAACTAATGTAGTGTGACAAAGGTGATGGTGTCTCTCTCTCTCTCTCTCTCTCTCTCTCTCTCTCTCTCTCTCTCTCTCTCTCTCTCTCTCTCTCTCTTCCTTGATTAGATTAAAATATACTAGACTTCCTCTTGCTAGGTTGCCGTAGAGCCATTCTCCCGCTGGCCTTGAGGAGCTAAACAGAGATGTTGTGAAAATGCTGATGGCAAGGGCAGAGCAGGCAGTTTCTTGGACACGAGGGTGGACGGCAGCCAACACCCAGTGAGAATCCAGGGCTCCAGCTTCATAACCACATGAAAATAAATCCTGCTAATAACTTGAATGAGCTTAAAAGCACATTCCTCCAGAGCCCACCCTCCACAGGAGAAAGCAGCTGACACCGTTTCACAGCCCTTGCAGTCCCTGAGTAGCAGAGGCGCCGCTAAGCTGTGCGTAGACTCCTAACCCACGGAAACTCGGAGAGAATACACAGGTGTTTGAAGCTACTACGTTTCCGGCAATTTGCTGCCTAGAAAACTCATTCAAGAGCCATCCCAGGAGTAAAATATTACACTTTGGTCTTTTTACACTCAGCCTTTTCAGGAAACAGCGATGGGTGTTCATTCTTATAAATTCCCAGGTGTATATAATCATAATTTTTAAGTTTCTTGATAATTTTCAAAGACGTAGGTTGTCAATGAACTTTGTTCAAATAAACGGAAATTTTATCCTCACTTCCCTTCACTAAATAATATTACACTGAGAGAAGTATAAAAGTATAACTATTGCATTGTGTTGTACACTGGAAACTAATAAAATAAAATTTAAAAAAAAATTATACTGAAAAATATCCCCAACCCAGATTTCAATTTACAGTATATTCAAAAGTGTATAATTGAAGGAAAATTCTTTATTTTTATGTATACAAAAAATCCCATTTAACAGAACATGGTGGTATTAAATTTAAAAAAAAATCTCTTTTTTTATTTAAAGAGTGCTTGTGCGACATGATTTAATATTAGGAGGATGATCCAGTGATCCAGAAAGTGGTTTCGATGAGACTTTACTTTAATGTAACTTTGATAACTTGCTATTTTTTCGCTTAGGTGGTAGATATTTATTTTTAATATTTATTTTCTTGGAATATCTTGAATCATATGTATACTATATGTAAAAGAGAAATAACCCCTCCCCAATAATACATAATCTTCAATAAGAAGCAACCCAGTCACATAAAAATTAATATTAATAAAATATTTCTGTATATGTCATGACATGATTAATTTTAAAAGAATATTAATATGTTTTCTATTCACATTTTTTATCTGACACACTCACTGAGAATCTTATCCTTGATGAGTTTTCCATACACACCTACTTTACATTTATTTTCCTTGTTATCTCCATATCTTGAGCCATAAAACTGTGCATAACGGGAATAATTATGCTTAAGCTTATGTGCCCTTCATTTCGCAGTGCATTTAAAAGACCAAGTCTATATAAAAGAATGACTTCCTTTTCCCCTGAAATAATTACCATCAACAAGGTGTTTATTGGTGGCAGCATGGTCCATTAACACAATCCCCCAGGATTTGTACTGCGATGATGAACAGATTCTGATAGGAAGAAAATCCCAGGCAATAAAAATATAACCTTTTTTTCAGAGTCATTACCCTAAGCAATTAAAGCTTTTAAGGGTAGAAAACACTCATATTTTCAATTTTTTTTTTCACTAGGGGATCAGACTTTTAAACAATAGGTGTGAATAAGGAAGGATTTTTTTACTCCCCTAAATGTTTCCAAGCTGACTTGTACTTTGAAGTTAGTCCCAGATACTAAAGTAAACTTGATCCTTTTTAACTCTAATATAAAAATTTTCAGTTATAAAATGCTTGCTTCATAATTTTTAAAACTCATTTGTGACTCTGTTGCTAGTACTAATTACAACTAGATATCTTGGAATACTGCCATTAAAAAAAAACAACACAAAAAAAACATAAAACAAAAAACTAAACTTCTTTGTATTAATCGCTGAGAAGTCACAAAAGTAAAGATCAGCTAGATTCCAAAAACGAAATTAAAAGAAGTTAAAGCAGGAATCCTAGACAACTTGAGCTTCTGACATGGTGGCTGTCTGGGGTGCAATGGATAAAGATATAGCCTAGTTCTGTGCAAGATGGAATTTAACAAACATCTTCCTACCCCACATCATACATTGGCTCATATACTCACCACTGTGGTCAGTGTGGGTGACACAATCAAAGGAAATGTGAAACTTCTTTGAATAAAGGGTGTGTTAACGAAATCTGCCCATTTTGATGTTTTGGTATTTAAGAGATGGAGGAAATAAGTTCCTCTTGAGAATGTGGGACACCTAGTGGAACTCATATGATTTTAATACATAATTATATTTCTTTGTAGTCAAAATATACAAGTAAATACTAAACAAATCCAAAGAAATTTAAAACAAAACAAACAAAAATCCTCTTCAAGATGAGATTTAATTGCAGTCTTCCAAGTCAGTACAAACCTTGAGTAACTAAGACAGAAAGACAGATTTGTAACCTAATCCTTGTGTCACAGTAATCCCCCAAGGTTCCAAGAAAAAAGTAACTTGAATTTCTTTTGTTTAATTATAAACCATGTAGAATATAATGCAGAAAAAGTGAAGGTTAGAAAAAAAGGCAATTGGATGAGACATACAGTTTTTAGAGATTAAGATAATCATATATACACATGTGACTATAGAAATGTATATTTTAATGTATACAATGTTAAAAAAAGGGCAATTTAATATTTTAAGCAAGGATTACAAAACTACATGTAAAATAGTCAACTAATTAGAAGAAAAAAATTAGAAAATTAAATATGATCGTTGAATAAAATATGCAGTTGGTGGATCATGAAGTGAAAATTAAATCATGCAGTTAAATACTACATAATTAAAATAAAAGCATGCAAAGGTTAGATTATATTATACATAGTACATGAGACAAAGATGAATTGAAAATTGGTAGACCAAAGGCAGGAAGTGGGGGTGGGGAGATCTGAAGAAATTACTCAATATGACAGAGAAAGAGAGAGAGAGAGAGGGAGAGGAAATGTCAATATGAACAGTAGTATGAAAAAGATTGCAAATTTGAAGATAGAATTGCAATATCCAACAGAAAACTTATTGAAGTTGTATGGTGGAGATGCAGAAATATCTGAAGATGTAATGGACAAAAATTTTACAGGATTATTCAGAACAATCTTTTCTCAGATCTAAGAACTTTATCAAATTGCAACAGGATAAATAATAGTTAATTAACACATAGATATGTCATTGGAAACTAAATGCTATGAAGAAATGAGAGACATTAAAATTAATCAGAGGGGAAAAAATGATCTATAATCAGCTTGCAATTAGAATGAGAATAGATTTTTCAAGAACACAGTGGAGGCCAGAGACAGAAAAATATGTTCAAAGTTCTGAGAGAAAAAAGCCTCCAATGGTGGTTAAACTATTCTAGCTATAACTAACAAAATTTAAATGAATATGTTTTCAGATGAAGTAAGTAAATAAACATAGAGCTTATTTCCAATATATTCTCAATAAAATAGCTTTTAAAAGATGTACTTTAGATAAAAGTGGTCAGATGTGAAAATCTAAAGTTAAATTTTCACTACTAAATGAAGAGTGTGAAATAGGTGGATAAATGAAAATAAAACAACTTCAAAATAACACATACAAATTTTAATTTTTGAAGAAAAACAAAATTGAACTAAAATACTGGAAAAGGAGTCATAAAAGTTGGGAAATAGGTTTTCAGAACTTAAGCATTTTAAGACCCTTGTATGTTTTAGGATGAGGTAAAAATATTAAATGACTTTATTTAAGTAGCTATGCTAATCATCAAAAAGAATAGTTATAATTTTTAGGAAGTTGAAGGGAACAAATGGAATAAGAAAAGATAGGGGAAAAAATTTAAAACTTGAATCATATCAAAGCCAGAACAGAAGAAAAGATATAAGATTTAAAAAAGAATGTCAAATAGAAAGCACATAATAATATTGAAGAACAAATCTAATTAAACTGACCTCTCAAATCACAGAAACGGTTTAGTCTAAGAAACCATAAAATATATATTCTACTTCCAACACACCTAAATTTGAAAGACTGATTTATGTTGAAAGTATAAAATACAGATTAGAATTACCCTGCAAATATAAGCAAATAAAATAACATAATTATACAATTTTGGAGAGGTAGATTTTAAGAGAAAAACATGCTGAGATTAAAGGATGTAACCATATCATATGAAAAGCTGCTCAACGTACAGGAAGCTACAACAGTTCTAAGTGTATATAGAAGAATAAGAGCTTCAAAGCTATAAAGCAAAGCAAATTTTATAGT
This sequence comes from Aselliscus stoliczkanus, assembly GCA_033961575.1. Lineage (NCBI taxonomy): Eukaryota > Metazoa > Chordata > Mammalia > Chiroptera > Hipposideridae > Aselliscus > Aselliscus stoliczkanus. The sequence goes on from CM066727.1 coordinate 11,155,602, forward strand.
GTGTTTATGTGAGAAGTTGGTCAATATACCAACATAATGAAACATTTAAAAAAATACCTCCATAAGGTACTGGTGGATGCTCAAAACAAAACCAACAAAAAATACCTGACCTAAATACCACATTTAACAAACTTGATCTCTGGACCATGGATTCATGAATTCATGAATTCATGATTCATGGATTCATGATTCATGGATTCATGGATTCATGGATTCATGTCCATTAAAGCATACATTTTTATGCACACATAGGACATTTATAAAAATTGACCTATATGCTAAGCTATAAAACGGAACTTAATGGATTAATAACAATTAGTGTTTTTCAATCCTTGCTACAATGAGGCAAACAATTAAATAAACAAATACATGCATACATATATAAATAATAAATAAACAAAACCCCACCAAGGAACCAACCTACTCTTGATATAAATGATTTCTAGCATTTAACCAAGCATTACAAGGTGCACAGAAAAATAAGAAAGAACCACAGTCTGAAGAGACAAAGCAATCCTCAGAATTACACAGGTATAACACCGATGGTGGAAAAGACGGACAAGAAATCTGAAATAATTATGATTAATATGCTAGAGTTTCTAATGCAAAATTAGACAAAAAAGGCCGGAGCAGATAATTTCAGCAGAGAAATGGAAATTAAGAAAAATAATGAAAAGATGACAAAAATCAGAAAACCAATAAGATAAATAAAGAATGCCCTTGATGTCCTCATGTATACCCTGGAGAAACCTGCAAAAATCAGTGAGTTTGAAGATAAGGTTAACAGAAAATAAAAATGATAAGTTTTATATTTAAAACTCTGAAATAAGAGTTGAAATAAATCTTTGGCATTTTCAGGTCTTTTTGATATCTTCAGCCTTAATGTCTATAGCGATGCTAATAAAAATACAAATGTATTTTCCTGTTGATACCTTTTATTATATTAAACGAAATGAAGTATTACTTCCCTCAGGAGATGAGCTGGAAACAAGTTTGAAAGAGGCAGTTTTCCAGAAGGTCAATTAAATCAGCAGTATTTTGTATCAAGGTTGGTAATATGCAGAGAAGTGTCTAGTTTAACTTGACTGGGAGAATGGTTTCATGGCTATAAATAATCATTATGACACAGTTTCATCAAGACTTCATTAGAGTCTTTTTATAATTATAGCTACAATATATTACCATTTGTTTCAATATATACTTGGCATAGAGCCAGGCATTTTTCATATTATATCTTATTTTACCTCTCAAAAAATATGAAAAATACTTTTTTTTTTTAATTTTTCAGAAAAGCAACTTGCAGCTCAATATTGCACAGCTGTACGTCACTGGGCCAGGGGTTGATAGCTGAGAGTTTGATAACCATTTCCCTAACAACCCTGTCAAGATGGTAACAAAATGAAAGTAGTCTAAATGATGAACTGCATTGTATGTTAGTTAATCATTATTTATGTCAAAGTTCTAGTCAAGACAATTGTAATAAATGGATTGGCGGTGTGACAGTTAGTTTTAGTCAACACATATAGATTTAGTTATAATTAGAATATGAGCTAACTGTATTGTTTCATTAGAGAAGGATATATAATTATGGGAAGGGGATTACACAGGAAGATTAAAGAAAGTGAGCAATAGACATCTGATGGTTACAAAGTAAGAAAATAAGTAAGACTTCCTTAGAAAAGGGATTCAAATATTAGAAGTAATCATTGAAAGGTGTAATAAATTATGATTCATTGTGTCGTTCAAATAAACAGTGGTAGGAAGGAAAATATGATTTTATTTTCTAAAATATCTAGGGATTCCAAGGTAATTGGAGTAGACATTCATTTATAGTTTTGGTAATTCACTTATAAAAATGATTGTATGGCACTTTGAAAAGGTTGTGGGTTTGGAAATGAATCTATCTATGCTTAAATCCCAATATTTCTATTTATTGTTTTAGCTGTGTGAAATTGGGATAGCTATGATTTAAGCATTTTTAAAATGGGTATAATACCAACCCCATTCCAACCCTTGCAGGTTTGTTGTGAGGTTAAATGGGAAATTAGGTGTATGTAAATCACCTAATTCCAGACATACCTCCTCTTAAGGACTCAATTAAGGCTATAATGCTTAAAACTCCAGAGAAATTATATGCTGGACTCAAAAGTTTTATGACTATAGACTTTATACTTTAAAATAAATTGAAATTATCATCTCCAAAATAAGTTGTCAAACTTGTGTATGCATTTTAATACTTCTGACAGGGAACATATACTTATCAGTAGTAATTTATGGGAATTAAATTTAGGGAAAAATAATTATTTTTCTATTCCATAAATAGCAAACATGTATTTGTCTTCAAAGTATGGGGGATAGGCTAAGAAGTAAACTTATTATAAGAAATATAAATGAAAAAATAATATATATATAATTATATAATTTCAAATTCCTGAAATTCTAAGCCAAGTGTAATGAGAGATACACAGTAAAATACATCACAATGTTTGACATGGTACTATTACTTTAAACATTCATTTTGTAAGTATATTTCAAACATACTTTAGATTGGCAATTGGCTTATTTATAATTACTAATCATTACTCTAATTCATCTATAATTACTATAATTATGTTATTCATAATTAGGACACCAAAGGCCCAATTAAGGTCCCAATTAAAGGCTCAGACTAGATGGTTCTAAATTTTTGAATTGAGACTGAAAAAAAGGTGTGGAGAAGAAAAAAATCTTAAAATGGCAGCAAAAAACTTCATGGCTTCCTTCCGGTTAAGATAATGAAAGGTCTGAAAAAATTTGATAATAATTCAAGAAGAGGTACAATAATTCAAGAAGAGTACAAAAGTATATTTAACTTTTATGTATTTTTGCATGGATATTTAAAAAGTAACAATTCATAGTCCTCAGCTACTTAATATTAAAATAAAAAACAAATGTAAAATAAGTGTCTACTGCACTACACTTTTTTTGCTAGAAGCTGTTTCCAAGTGGCTTTACTTCCAGAAATAGAGCATCATCAAACTGCAGAAGACACATTGCATAGCCCAGTATGTGATGATGAAGACAGAGCTTTTCCTCCACTAACTTTTAAAAGCAGTATAAAAACTCATTTTGTGAATAATGAAGAATTTGTAATAAAACTGAGCACAAATTGGCGATGAATCAAATACCTTGTAGAAATAGGAAAACATACCTGTATCCTTTTAAATAATTCAAATGTAGTATATTGAATTAAACTGGATTTCATTTCATCACCATAAGTAGAAATCGCATATGAGTTTCTTAGGAGAATTCTATTTGGATTACACCAAAGTATTCATCAAAAATGAAGATTGATCTGAGTGACTCAGCTTACTGCCTTTTCTGATAATCACGCTTCAGTCGTATAAGCTAAGAAGGCCCCAATGTGTGTGTTCATTCCATGAATGAGTTAAAGTGTAATTAAATGCAATATCAAGAGCCATTATTTGAAGAACAGAGAATAAGACAGACAAAAATAATATCATCATTCTATTCAATAATAAAGTATGACTCATTATACATTCATTATATTTAGACAACTCACTGAGAAATACCCTCAAAATTTATGTGGCCAAATATCTTAAAGGCATCTGAGAACTTACACTAATGTATAACTTAAAGATGTAGGTTAATTGAAGTACATGGACTTTTCCTGTTTTATGAAAACATGAAGTCATAGAATCTTACTTGAAATCCAAGCTAATCACCTAAGGAGGATAAACATTTCAGCGGTTGATTGTGCAACTACATTATATAAGTTTGAAAGTGAGTTTTGTGTACACAGTCACCTTGAATTTAAGTATTAAAAATATAATAAGATCAATGCCCATCATTATGAAGAATATAGAATGGATTCATTTAACCAACATGGCTTGTTTAAGTCCCAAAATTCATTGTCACTAGTTTAAAGTTACTCATCTTATCAAAACAGGGCATTTAGGGTGATCGGAGGTAATAATGTTTGAGATCCTGGCTACTGGACTCAGAGTCCCTGGGTTTGAGGCTGCTTAAAGATGATGTGCAATTAGGGAAACCACTTAATCACTCTGTCCTACAAATTCACCTGCAAATATTACCCTATTCCTACTTGTTTTGTAAATTAAATGGTCTATAGGTATATGAAGCACTTAAAACTCTCTGCCGTGTGTGTGTGTGTGTATAATGTATATATAATGTATATATAATTATTACTATTACTCTATTTTATTATTACAATAAATACTGCATATAGTTAAGTACACCTCTACAGGGATTTGTGTTTCTATTGCCAAGAATGTGGTGAATGGATGAAGAGACAGTTGACAGAATAATAAACAGTAAACTATGACATGAACACAGCAAACCTTGGTGTCCAATATTACATAGTCAACCTACTCTAAGATTAAGACTAGGAGATATTTTGTGTCACCAAATAACTTTGAGGAAAAACATGAGCAAAGCATAAAAATGAAAATTTTATGAGCATAACTCTTATAAAGTTATAAGTGAAACACAAATGAATTCTGGGTGATCAAGACAGAGGCATGAGCAGAAACATTAAAAGCTTGCAACAAAGGAGAGTTTAAAGCTCAGTTTGGAGAATATTTCCTGTCTTTACAAAAATCTTACATCAATAAGGTGAACATATTTTTAAAATGTCCAGCAATATATCATGTTTATATATGCAGATAATATTCTATATGAATTCCAAAATATGTATATCACAATGAACATTTAATTTATAGTAAAGAAAATATATAGTAACAGAATTTAAAATAATAATAGCTAATTTTTGTCAAGTGCATATTTTTTTTTGCTACAGATCATAATAAACATGTAATGAGTTATTTCACTTATCCACAAAACCCTGTACAATTAGTAAATTACCAGAACTCTTCTCTGATCAAATTTATTGACATAATTTACATACAATAAAATTCACTATTTTTAAGTGTATAATATAATGAGTTGGAAAAAGTATGTGTCTGTGGAAGCAGCATCACGAAGATATATTACTTCCATAATTAGCAATAAAATATGATATTAAAATTTTAAAGTACTACACATAACATGAAAGTATACAAAACATGAAATATTTGGTGATAAATATAATTAAATATGTATAAGACCTGAACACTGGAAACTATAAAACACTAGAAAAAGAAACCAAAGTAAACCTAAAAAAAATGAAGTGATATGTATACAGAAAGTGCCAAAAAATGTATATACATTTTAAGAATGGAAAAAAACTGTATTAAAATTGTAATACAGTGAATGACAGTAGCATTTATTTGATTAACACCATCTTTTGAGTGAATACCTTGCTACAAATAGTTCAATTCAATTTTGAAAAGTAATACATAGATAACATCTTGTAAATTGTGTACATTTTTGGCACTCCTGGTATATCACTGTGTGTATATATATCATACTCATGGATAAGTGTAATCCATATGTAATCCATATTCCTATACTCTTTTGCTTAAATCTGACGAAGTAGTGTCTTTTTGGTCATAAGCAGAAATGGATCTTTGAAAAGAAATTGTTATACTGTACATGGGTCAGCTCTTGTGACTGCCTATATGGACCAACTGATTGGTCAATACTTTTATATGATTTCAAACCATTTTAGGATAATTGCCCTAGTAGTGTGTTGTCCAATACTTTAGCCTCCTTTAGCCACAGTTATTTTTTTTCTCCATATCCTGGACACTGCACAGCAAAAGCCACTTTGAAGAGCTCATTTAGCTCTTCAGGCCACTAGTGCCTGTCACTTGTGCTTCTGCTTCAGTCATAACCACGCGTTTCTAAGTGAGTCAGAAAAGAGCAAGCCTCACTTGGTGCCTGCTTAATTACAGGGCAGCTGGATGCTTTATCATTGGTTCCTGGTGAAATAGTAAATTGCAGACCAAGCTCAATTTTAAAATGTCTTTGTTGCAATGGTATAGACATCTCATTTCTATTAAAGATAAAGTTTTAATCCAATATTAAAACTGATTCTGGGTATTGGCCTAGAAGAGAATTGACAAGCTTCCTTTTGTATGCAGCAAAAATGTCTAAATGTTACATTCAGAGTTTTTTCATATTGTAGGAAATGCATGAAAAATCCTTAGTGATTGGGAAAAGGCCTCTGGGACCTTAAATGTCAGTTGTAAAAGACAGATTGTTATACCTATAAATTTGTCTCTCCTGGAGCTGACACCCAAGGTCCCAGAGCCTTTTTCCCATTCAGTGAAGATTTTTTATGCAAGTTCTACAGCACACTGTTTTCCATCCTTTATTAGAAATGTCCAACCATTCATATTCCAGAGACAGCCAGGCACCTTGCCTACTGCCAAAGAATGGAAGGGAGAAGTTAGAAGTGAGGACAGGGTGTAACACACCTATCAATATTAACACCCCCCCCACACACACACACACATTTTGTTTAATTACAAAGATCATTGCTATGTTAATACATTTAAGTACGAGTGAATGCTATATATCCAACTTAGAAAAAAGGCTAATGCAATGCTATGCGATGATATTTTTTGGTAAAAGTCATTTGAGACGGTTCATTTCCAATAATTTCAAAGTAAATTAAACTGATTTTTGCTCAGTGCCTTTGTGGCTTAGTGCTGATACACAATAAATGATACCTTTGAAGTTCAAATATGATAAATATAATCATGGGTCTCCACACTAATGTAACACAGAATTTCATTTTTATTTTTGTTGTAATGATCATGTTGAAAATTGTTCAACCAATTTAACACTGGAAGTCAGGTGTTAAAGTACTCAAATTCAAATCTTTTTGTCTTAATAACATGCAGCATTTACTCCTCTAGTGAAGGAACACTGCATTTGAATGGTGTGTCTATGGGAAGAAGTTGGCCAAATTACTAAGGAAATGCATGGGCTCAAATATCATATTCATTCATAATAGTAAAACATGCTGAATTGTTTCTTTGCCCATTTATCTGTGATTTCATTGAATATCCAGAATATTTTAGAATTTTTTTCTTCTTATTAAAGAATATTAATAATGGGTTATTGCCAATAGTCAGAAGTTATATTCTTCTATAGGCAAATCCTAATTTGTTACTATTTCAACACAAGCAATAGGGCAGAGATTTCAGGATACCGACAATTGTTATCAGAGGCTAGCCTTATATCCTTATATAAAAAAGTGAGAACTATGTTTAGATATCACTGTGGTGGGTTTAGCCCTTAGTTTATGTTATTTTAGTTTTATGCTTATAAAGAAAATTCCTTTTTTTTCCCACTCTGTGTTCAAACAAAACAGGAAACCTGAAATTTCTGAGGGCGGATTCAAAGAATTTATCACTCCATTTAGAACCATTCAAAAGTAATAAGGTGTTACTTACTCTGCTTTTGACCTTTCTCAAATAAAAGTGATCTCTGATGACTTCAATAGTATCTATTGTTTCATAGGATGGATTTGATATGAAATTATCCCGTTCTCCAATAGCATCATTAAGTAACAATGGAGATTTGAGACAAGAACTATTGAGCATTGTAATTTTCAGTGGCACGATGATCAGGAAAAGCAGGAAAGACAAGCTCATAGTTACAAAGAACTGATTGATGGTTTAATGGAGTTGGGGGGTTAAGGAAAATGGATGAAAGGAGTCAAATGGTACAAATTTCCAGTTATAAAATAAATAGGTCATGGAGATGCAATGTACAGTATGATGACTATAGTTAATGATTTTGCATATTTGGAAGTTGCTAAGAAAGTACATCTTAAAAGTTGTCATTACAAGAAAAAGTATGTAACTATGAATAGTGATGATGTTAACTAGATTCACTGTGGTGATCATTTTCAAAATTTATACAAATATAGAATCATTAGTTGTTCACCCAAAACTAATAAATGCTATATGTCAAAAATACATCAATAAAAATACCTGAATAATAAGAAAGCCAAACAACCTGATTTTTTTTTTTAAAAAAAAAAGATTTGAATAGACACTTGGCTCAAGAAGATATAAGGAAGACAAATAGCTCATGAAAAGATGTTCCACATCATTAGTTATTTGAAAAATGCAAATTAAAATAATGATGAGATTGTATTATGCATCTACTACATTGCTATAAAATATCAACAACAAAAAACTTACAAAACTAAATACTAGAGAGGATATGTAACAACTATAATTCTCATACACTATTACTTGAAAGAAAAACTATTACTACAGATTTGTTGTTTAGCAGTTTCTTAAAAATACAAAGTTGCAACTACCATATAATGTAGTCATTCTATTTTTAATTATTTACCTAAAGGAAATTGTATATACTTACATGTATGTGTGTATATACACATACATACACACACAAAAGTATACAGTGATGTTGCTTGTCTATAATCCCAAACTCCCATTAATAGATGCATGGATAGAAATATAGAGGTACATCCATATAAATAATATTAGCTAGAAGCATTAAGGAATGAAATAAATCATTGATACATGTAACTAAATTATTGGATCCCAAAATAATTATGATAAATTACAGAAACCAGAGAAAAAAGTACATCCTATAGGATTTCATTTCTATAAAATGTTACAAAATTGAAATGATTTCATAGTCACAGAAAGCTTATTAGGGGTTGCCTGAAAATGGGGTGAGGGCATACAGGGAATCACAAATGAACACAAAGACAGATTTGGGGGTGATGAATATGTTCATTACCTTGATTCAAAACTTTTAAGATATTCTGCAAGATAATCAATATATCTTAACTAAACTTAATTCTGGGAGAGTTTTAGATTTACAGAAAAATTATGAAGATAAGGCAAAGAGTTTTCATATACCTCATACTTAGCTTCCCTGTTATTAACATCTTAAATTAATATGATACATTTGCTGTAATAAGTGAACCAATATCAATACTTTATGATTGAATAAAGTGTACACTCATTTCAGAGTTTCTCAGTCTTTCCCTGATGTCTTTTCTCTGTTTCAGCATGCTACCCAGGATAATATATTATCCTTAGTTGTCATGTGTCCTTAGGGCCTTCTTGGCTGTGACCCTTTCTCAGACTTTCCTTGTTTTTGATGACTTGAGAGATTTGAAGAGTAATGGTCAGGCATTTCGTAGAATGCTAATCAATCAGTATGCGTCTGATGGTTTTCTTATGATTAGACTAGGGCTATGGTTTGAGGAGGAAGATACAAGGATAAAGTTCCATTTTCATCACATAATACCAAGGCTACATCTGACAAACATGATTTTCTGTTGGAAAATTGCTAAAAGATTAAATGCCAGGTCTAAAAAGCTAAAAAACACAATAGAGAATAGGAAAAATACATGTAAGTTAGAAGACATAAGCATTTTTAAAACATGTAAATGATTACATAATTCAATTTCTAGTATCTAATACCATAAAAAGAGCTTTTTTCTAAAAATCGGGCATGTTTTTTGAAATTTAATGGCAGACCAATTCATGCTAATGGAGAGGAAAGGAATCCTGAGCAAATCCAAGGACGTGTAAGTCTGCAATATTTGACCTGATTCTGGCTATTGCTCAGTAATGATTCTGCTTGCATCTCTTGCATTCCTGTATGGATTATCAACCTTGTTCTGAATTACCTTCCCAAGGATGTGTCCAAAGCAACGAATGTTGGAAAGATAGACATAGTGTCTCCCTCTAGGGAAGAGAGTAGGCTGATTTCCTGAAGAAATTTCTCCCACTGGAGCAATTTGCCCTTTACAAGGCCTGAGTTTTCCTAAGCTAGGGGTTCCCCTCTGTGACACAGAACACTGTGTGTGCAGAATCACTTAGACCTCTACGCATCATCACAGGCCTGGGCAGCAAAGGGAACCGACGTGAATTTGGAGCTCACACTGGCTGCTGTGCCCTGAGTAATAAGGCTCTTTGACTCTGACTCAGGAGTCTGCTGCTTCTGTTAACACCTATGCCACTCAGGCAGGCTAAACTGGTTGCTTAGAAGTAGGGAAAAATCTTGGATCCTTCACAGTTCTTGACAACTACAATGAGATATATTCCTAGAATATCCTCTACTATACTGAAAATATATCCTCTCATGACTTAATTTTGTATAAGCAAATCTAAGCTGTGAATTGGAATATGTTTATAGAAGAAGGAAGATGAGGAGGAGAAGGAGGGGAGAGGGGGAGGGGAGGGGAAGGAGGAGAATGGGAAAAAGTGGAAAAAATAATGAAGGAGAAGGAAGGAAGGAAGGAAGGAAGGAAGGAAGGAAGGAAGGAAGGAAGGAAGGAAGGAAGGAAGGAAGGAAGGAAGAAAAAGTCACTGTTCATTTGTTCTTTAATCATTAAACAAAGCTAAGAACTGTTTATTCCATCCTAAGCACTCTTCTAGATAGTACTGTAGGGAACAGAGTGGCCATTTATGAATTATACTTCCAAGTTATTTATAAAGAAAACAAAATTACAGACGATACATACCATGAAAGGGGATTGAAGGGACTGTGATTAAGACAGGGTTACATTAGAAAAGAGTAGCAAAAATTTCTTCATAGTTTGGAGACTTAACCTGGGAGCATGCTTTAATGAAAGAGGGCGCTGGATTTCAGTGAAAAATCTAATATGTCTTAGTTGTGAGGTAACTGCAAGGAGATCATCCCTGTCAGATTGATTGATATCAGACATATCTGATTGATATCTTCTCTAATTGTTATATTGATATACTGTAGACATATTTTGATATTGTAGGACATGTAAGAAAATCTCAATATTAATATTACTAGTAATACTTAAATGACCAGAATTCTTGTTCACTGATTTTTCTTTTTTCGGGTAAACTAAAAGTTGATATGACCATACAATAATACCTTGATTTGCAAGCATTTGTTCCGGAAACAAACTACTCATTGCAAGACATAGCTCATTTACCAAGTAAAAATGTATTAGAAATGTTTGCTCATCTTGTTGAACACTCAAACCACATTACCCGTAATCCAATATTTTACTGTACTTTGTTTTTGCCTTTATGATGATATTTTTTTTGCAAGTATTAGTATCTTTTGCATATATCATAGAGTATTTTGGTCAAATTCAAGATGAAATAAATTTCTGAAATATCTCTGAATCATTGTTTTATAAAACTATCTTAGAGTCATTCTAAAGATAAAATGTAGGAGTTGGCCTTGAATGAAATCTTTTAGCTTAGATATTGTTTTCATTTATATTTTCTCTTCCTCCTATTGAGAGAGAGAGAGAGAGAGAGAGAGAGAGAGAGAGAGAGAGAGAGAGAGAGAAATAAAAGATAAAAAGAGAATATATAATTGCACTTTTGCTAAGTGGTATTCTGAGCTACTTAGAAATTATTTACTGTAGCATATGATTTAGAACTTTTGAAATAAGGATTTTAATTTAACAATTCCAAACAGTTCTCTAATCATTACTTTTTTTTTTAAAATTATCTGGTGTCTAATGATCACACATTCAAGCACAGCCTAGTAGAAAGCTAAGGGTATTTTCAGTCTCAACATGGCTTTTTCTTTATATCCTTAGTTATAGGTGTTCTATTCAGCTAGTCTTCAGATGGTTTGCAAGGGTAGTTGTTCTATAATTTAGTTGTAGTTTTGGTGTGGTCATCACAGGAGGAAAGCACAGCATTTATCTACTCTGCCATCTTGACCAATTTTAATATGCATTTTTATAGTAAAGATTAATGGAGAAGAAAATATTGCATGTTTAATTTTGGATTTAATAAACAATGTGATATTATAGATTAAAAATTGTGATGTTATGGGTTAAAAAAATAAAACTTTGAATAGAATTTATCCATTGTAGAATATTCAAACTTAATTTATTCTTTCATATTACTGGCAAGGAGAATATAGTAAAAAAAAAAAAGGAACAAATTATCTAATAATCAAATGAATAGTTAATTTAAAATAGATGTACAAGTTGGCTTTCTCTTTCCTTGCCAAGGGCTCTTTTGACTATTCCATATTTCACAGATGTGATACTTGCATTACATACATCAAAATCATCTCTATGGGCTGGCCGAGTGGCGCTGTGGTTAAGCATTGGCTTGGGAAGCCAGCGGCCCTGGTTCAGTCCCATATGTGAGGGCCAGTGACACTGCCCTCAAAAAAAAAAAAAGAAATCATCTCTCGTGCTTGTTGAAAATTCAGATTTCGAGATTCCCAGGTAGGCATGTTAACTCTGAAATTGGGTGATGAGGCTTGGAAACATGCATTTTGATAAGCTCTGTTCAGGACCTCACGTGTACTTGAAATGTATAAGACCATTACAATAATTAATACAATGAATGAAATGTCTGGGCTACTAGAGTTATTTGGAATTGTAATTTATATAGATAAAACTATTAAATACATAAATAATTGAGTTTTCTTTAGAATTTTTAGAAACTTATTTTTACATTGCAATGAAATCCCTTCTATAATCAATATTTATGCTGCCAGACTGTATGAAATGCTGTGAATGAAATGTGTACACACACATGAATGTAAACATGCACACACACACACACATGCACACACTCTCTTGAAAGATATGACTCTATGAAAAAGTAAACAAGAAGTTATAAACGTCAATAATTATACAAAGGAGAGTAATTGAGGATCACCTATTTAAAAAGTTATACTGCTCCTTAACATTTATCATCTCTTGTTGAGGGCAGTAACCCTCACCCTATTCTTTTCTAATTGATGCATAATTTCTATGCATTGAATTGCAAAATATTCTCTGTTTATCATTGGATACATTGACTCCATTTTAATGGTGAAAATGCAGCTAAAATTATTGAGAAGGAAAATATATCAGATATTTTAAAATAAGACAGGCACAGCTCTGTGAAGTTACGTGATTATATCCCTCACAGTTTTAATTGTAAAATCATGATAAGAAGGAAACATATTGCCATGATGTGAGCGTAAACACAAGGAACAACAAAACAACATTCCCAAAGTAGTTGTCAATGAAAGCTGGGGTAACCACTACGGCTGCAAAGACTGGTTTTGAAAAAGAAGCTAAGAGCTCAGGCTCTGCATTTGGTTAGACTGCTTACCATCTTAGTCAATTTTACGCCTTGGGGTAATGTTGTAAATATCACTCGACAAATATTTATTGAGTTTATGTGTTGGACACTACCTTATTTTTTAGGGATATATTAGAGGAGAACAAAATGATGGATATAAATTCTTTGGAAATCCCTGGCATAGAGAAAGCACTCAGTAAATCACCTGAAATAAGATTATGCAAAATGGGAAATAAAAATGAACTATGCATAAATAGGAAGAAAGGACTCTCTGGGGTTGGTATTTAGCTATACAGAGAAAGGGGACAGGACACAATGAGCTGAAATGGGGTTCTGGGGAATATTAATATGTTATTTCACATAAAACCCCCAACACAATGTGCAGGGTAGAATGGGGCAAAAATATGGAGAGCAAGATCTAGCCCTTCATGAAGGTTCTGATCACAGATACCATGCCCTAAAATATGTGTTTGTGTTTATGGGTATGTCAGGATGAGAAACAGATGTGAGATGGAGAGGCTGCAGTTTGGAAAGGAAATTGGGATAAGACCAGGTACCTAGTCAGTCCATGGAGTAGAGTGAAGGCAGGTAGCAAAATCTGGAGAAGCAACGGACACTGACAGTTGGGGTGCCCTGTGACTCATGGGACGCAGAGGAGCCTGAGTTACCCCCGAGACCTCTGATCCTGATCTTAGTTTTGGTTGGCAGATGTTGGAGGCCATTGAGAGGACGTGACCATAGGTTGACTTGAGAGCTGGACCCAGGCAATTTGAGGCTCCTCACTGCCCCTCCCCACCCCATCACGGGAGTATAAATTCGCCCACCATTCGCAATCCAGGACTGTTTCAAGGACGCAACCGTGAGAGAGCAATGTGCTGTTGCAACAATCTGGACCAAATAGTGACTGAACCCAGAGCAGGCCTCTGTATAAACTTTAAGATTTGGTTGGTTGTGATCTACCTATCTTGCGGCCGCCCAAGACTGGACCCCTGAGTAAGCCAACTTGGACTATCCTGCCTCTTTCTTTAGTCTCTCTCTCTGCCCTCCATGTACGGAGGCAAGATTCAGACTGAACCGCTGGGGAACTCCTGAGTCTACGAACCAACAGTTGGTGGATCAGCCAGGAAACAGAAGAAATGTGTGGGGGAAAGAGGCATCAGTGAGGAAATCTCAACTTGGCCATCAACCTCTATGTAGAGAGGGGTGGCCTGTAGTTTAGCAGTGAGTGTGACTATGGGGAGGCCCCAAAACACCAGCTGCTTTAATGTTTTCCTTTGAGGGACTGCAAAAAGCGCACAGAAGGGGAAGCATGAAGGCTGTAGAGGGTGGTCTTTACTGCTGGGCAGCATGGCTGGCCACCCATGCTCACCTACAGGCTGAAGCTCATGCTAGAAGGTTGGAAGAACTGAGATCAGAGAAGGGTATGCAGTATCTACTACTCTGCTCATGTTGGTCTAGCAGACAAGGTGGGAGAGAAAGCGGGATAATATTTTAGATTGGAGACTTTAGTGTACCCTTTTGCAGGAGAGTCAGGAGAGTACAAATTACGACAGGTTAAGGTCTGAAGGCTATGAAAAAGCCTGACTGTGGCCACCTGAGACAAGCCTTGTACATACAGCCCCTTGCTTTTAACACATGCCACCTACCACCTTGGAGTGGGCTGCCTCTTTCTTTGGGCTCTCTTTGCCCTCCGTATATGGGGACCAGTTTCAGATTTTTACCCAGGGAATCCCCATAGTTTGCAAATGAACAGCAGGGCAATATCTTAATCTAAATTCTGGAGACTGCAGGAGCTGGAATTGTGTGTGAGCTTCCACTGTGAGTGACAGTTCAAGAACTGAGGGTGGTTTTGAAAAGGGGTGATTCCTGCAGTAGACTCAGCTGAAGGCATTAGGAGGAATCCAAGAGATCCTATAAATTTGCTAATTTCTTAATTAAGTATTCAATTATTACCTATTTATTGACACTATGATCTTTTTCCATAATAATGAATTTTCTCTTATCTATTTGTAAAAGGGATTGGGATATTCAATAGAAGGGGGACCATAGGGGTCCTTAGACTAATTTAGAAAATTATTCCCTGACAGATGAGGTTTCCCTGGAAAGAGAAATGTGATTACAGAGATATGAATATCTCTACTATTCCTTCTCATCAATTAGTGATTAATGTGGATCACACAATACAGCAAAATATTCAATTTTATAATTGGAAGCATTCAGCTAGTATCACAAAGTTTTGATCAGTTTACAAAAGGGAAAACAGATTATTTTATAGAAATAGGCAGAGTTTTACAAAAATGAGCATGTAAGTTTATATATTATTTGAATAAGGTTCAAAGATGCAACCATAATTTAAGTGGCTAATTTGCATTATTTCTTTGCTTTTTCAGGCGTCCCTCCACTTTCTTCCAAAGTCCACATTAGACTAAGTGCTCATATTACACCCTGAAATTCAAAGGTAGTATTTATGTATCTGCATTCTAGAAAATTCAATCACAGCAGAAACTCTTTCTGGTTTTTTTTTCTCTTATGGTGCCTAGACAAGTTCCCTGAAACTGAAAAAGGGCTCTGTGAATATTTGTTCATTGTTGAAAGAATCTCATCACAACTTAGCCAAAAATAGACAACTTTTATTCTTTTCAGATAGCTATTTGCTTATTGAATCTATGTTCCTTCCATTTTAAGAAGGAGGTCGGGATGAAATAAGAGGGATGAAACAATGGTAAGATGTATGTACCCCTTTCTCTCTCTCTGTCTAGAGGTTCTGAATCAAATCACACACCACTTTGTTAGGAATGCTACTTGTTCTCTCCTCCACAGGGACCCCAAAATTACACTCATAACTCCTCAGTGTTGCTGCTTATTTGCATGGAGCCCCAGGTCAAACACTGTGGTACATTTTCATATTGTGAGGGTTTCCTCTTTTCCTTGAATTTCTGAAATCTATTCTTATGCATGTTTGCCAAACACTATATCGATGGAATAGTTTGTAAAAATTTAACTAGTTTTCAAGTTTCCATTAGAGCTGATAACCTTTTCAAATCTAAATATCAAAGAACATTTCATCTGTGGGGGAGGAATTTTTTCACATGCTCTTACGTGCTCCATAAATATCAACTTAAGCTGTGGTATAATAACTACGAGCACTATATCACTCTGTGTTTGACTATTCTGGGATATACACACATTTGCCTGAGGGTGTACATAAGATGGTTAGTGTAAAAACACAAACAGAGTGGGCAGTGACATCAAAGCATAAACCAGGAAACATGATGGAACATTTTGCACTTGGTATTCTACTTCGAACACTCTAGGTGACAAACACAGGACTTGAATTTGAGATAGAAAGATATTTTACTAGCAGAAAATTCCAGAAGTAATTGTGTGGGCTGATTAGAAGTGTCCCTGAGTCCTCTTCCTGATTAGACTACTGAAAAGAAGTCTCAGATACTTTGTTCTCTCCTGCAGGCCATTTCCTTTTAATTCCCTGTCATTTCAGAGAAATTCATATGATTTGATCCACTTTTGAATATGAATAAAGCTCTTTACAATCTTCAATGAGATTCATACTGTCAGACCTCTCTATAAGAAAAAAGAAGAGAGAGACTTTTTTTTTTCTCTTTTTGTCTAACAAGATCTAACCCTCCAAACTCACTTTCTCACTGAATTACTGATTCCTTCATTGATGGAATCATCACAAATAGTTTTTGAGCATTTGGAAAAGTGTGAACAAAATTTAAAATCTTTTATTTGTAATTTGCTTTAGATGTCTTTGGGAATGCTCTAATTCTGAAAGCTAATAATTTCCTATATTAGAAAACAAAACATGTATGTGTGGGTACAGTGATATATGTTTAATTGAAAAAAAAAATTCCATCTGTTGCTGTGAAAGGACAATTTTAAATTTCATTTAAATAAAACCTATAACTCTTGAAACTTTTAAAAATCATCCTGGAAAGTAGCTAAATGATTGTGCTAAAGGACAAGACGGGAACTAGTTAATTTTGATAACTTTGGAGTTTAAAAGTGAGGTGTTACACTGTGTTGTCAGGAATGGTTGGTCTTTATTTGCTGATACTGCCATTATTAGAGCACTTTTTGAAATAGCAGTGATTGTGCCTAAAGCTGAGTGTGCACACGCAAATTTTAAGCCCAACTGATTAGCAATGGCAAAACTATTCACTCTTAGGGGGAAAACCAGGTTAAATAAAAGCATATCATGCTTCCAATCCTTTTCTCCTCAGTTTGATATTTAAGAACTGGAAGTTCTAAGATTTTTATCATTCTTAAGAACACAAATTGGGTTGAAGATACTGGTTATATCACCGTTGCAGGTCAATAATAAGTTAGACTATTTCATTTTAAAAATTTACTTTAAAGGGGTACATGAGAACAAAATTAAGAGAAAGCTGTTAAATGCTAAAAATATTGACACCATCATTCAAATGTGTTTTTCTTTTATATAATCTAGCCAAAGATGATTCCTGTAACAATTGAATGTAAACATTTAATCCTAAAAGTTTCAAAACAATAGTGATTCATTAAGCACTTTATATGCATTTTCTCATTTAATGATTTGAATAGTACACAGCTTCACATAGCATTTTCACTGCATTATTCAATGTAATAAAGAGGTATTAAGTTCTAGGGGAAAAAGGATTACTAAAATAAACTCCCAGTTCTAAAGACTTAACAACTTCACCTGAGATATATATGTGTAAATATACAAATATAATACAATTTTGTAAATGTTATGATAGTGCTGAAAAGGTGGGTGGAGAGAGAACTTAATTATTTCTGGGGAATGTTATTTATTTTATGTGATCCTTATACTAAGATGATAGGTATTTACTAAAGTCTACTCGGGAGTTTTTCTCTATAATATTCTCTCTTCTTGTTATGACTTTAAACCTGGACTGGACACTGATTCCCTCACATCAGCACTGAATCATGGTTAAGTGTCTCCCTTCCTAAAACACACACATACACACACGCAATAGAAACTCAAGACTCAAGTTCTTGTTCAGTTTCTTCGGCATCTCTCCTTCATGTTTTGTGCCTACTTACTCTATTCTTATTGTTTCTAACTATACTTTTTCTTTCAGAAAGTTAAAGTCCTCACCAAAAAAATAAATAAATAAGAAGCTCAAAATGGAGAAACAATTTGTTCAAAGTCAAATAAGTGAGGTCTCTGGATTAAATAAAAAACGGCGTATGTTATAATGCCAATCTACTGAAGTTAAAAAGTTGAAAGCACTTAGCTTTCTTCTCCTGCTTATTGACATATAGACACATACATGTAGAATACTTCTAAATTTTAACAATATTGATCATTGAAACATGTCAATAAGCATCACCTCCATAATCTTGTATAAATCTGTCAGTGACCTTGTGTTTCTCTTAAATTCAGTTTCTTCAGGTCCAAGTTACTTTTTTTTTTTTGAGGGCAGTGTCACTGGCTCTCATATGTGGGACCCGAACCGGGACTGCTGGCTTCCCAAGCCAGAGCTTAACCACCGTGCCACTCGGCCGGCCCTCCAACTTACTTACAATGACTTAGAGGACTATGCTTATTCTGGCTCTGCCAGCCTCTCTGACCGTATTGCAGGCCACAGGAGGAGGACAGGCAATACTGGCTGAGTTCCATGGCAGTTATGTGTTGCCAGAACTGACTCCATGTAGCAGCCATTTCTAACCCTCTGTGACGGTGCAAAGCCTCACTTAGCAAACAAGCTTAGATAACTAATGGTAAAAAGGTAAATTGACTTTGAATATTAGGATTTCAAGAAACTCTACATATCCCTTCAATATAATATGCCTTCCTATTCCAGAAGAACCTTGTGAACTTGAGCATCATTTTTTCAGAAAAGAAAACTGAATGGCATAAAAAGTAATAAGAAGGATAACTCAGTATGGAACTGAGATCTTTGCAGGTCAGAAAGATTTCCTCCCAGAAAAAAAAAAAAGTTTGTTAGCTTTTAAATTTAGACTTTGTTGCATTTAAGAGGTTTAGAGTTCGTTTTCTTATAAAGATTTGAAGTTAATGCCCCTTTCATTCTTCATGCAAATATCTGGATGGTCCAGCATCATTCTTGAAAAAGACTTCCCTTTTCCAATCCAATTTTTTAGTACTTTTCTTGAAAATTATCTGAAAATATATAATTGGGTCTTTTTCTAGACTCTATC
This sequence comes from Aselliscus stoliczkanus, assembly GCA_033961575.1. Classification (NCBI taxonomy): domain Eukaryota; kingdom Metazoa; phylum Chordata; class Mammalia; order Chiroptera; family Hipposideridae; genus Aselliscus; species Aselliscus stoliczkanus. The sequence continues at coordinate 11,174,780 of CM066727.1, forward strand.
CTGTTCCTTTTGCCAATGTCTGTCCTTTGCGAATACCATGCTGTTCTGATTCGTGTAGCTTTGTAAGAACGCTTGAAATCGAATTATATACATCTTTTCAACCTTGGTTTTCCTCATAATTTCTTTGCCTATTCTAGATACTTTGCATTTCATTAGAAATTTATAATTAACTTGTCAATTTCTACACTGAAAAAAATGTCTACCCAAATTTTTGTTGTGATTAAATTTAGTCCAGATATAAATTTGGGGAGAATAGGTGACTTAACCACACTGAGTCTCACATTTGTTAAATTTGCTATGCACCCTCCGTATTTAGATTTTCCATAGTTTATCTTAGCAGTATTTGTAGTTTTAGTTCAGAGAACTCAACATTTTCTTTTTAAAATAACTCCAAGTATTTTATTTTTCCTGGGAATTCCATACTTTCAGTGCTACAGCATTACAAAGTTACACTGCTTTATATTACAGATGCATACTACTTTATCAGCTATATAGCAATGCAAATTCCAATTAAAAATCCCAAAAGTGAATGAAAATAAATGGATATGAACGCAACACAATAAAATTTCTAAATAAGACTTTTTTTCTGACAACATTTATAAATAAATCTAGATAGAAACATTTAAATGTATCTAAGAATCTGTAGTTTGACCACAAATAAATCATGATAGGACACTGTTAAAAGAACTACTGAGTAGTAAGTCCTGTAACCTTATAGCTGTTAACAAGATTTATCTGTAAAAATCATCTGTTTTCCTCAACTGAAAAAGTCACTGAAATAAATATAACTCAATACTAAAATATTTTATATTTTCCTTTAAAAGGTGCTAAAATGTTTAATTATATTTCTCTTGCTTCCTTTGGTTTCCATTTAGAGCGTTTAAGGAGTTTTATAAACTGGATGTATTTGCATTTCTAAGCTTTCAAACTTCACATACAGCAGTTGTCATTTTGATATCAATTATTCTTTCCATTGCTCATATATATTTGTTTGTTATTTTCTCACATGGTTAAATTTAGAAGTACCCACTCTTAAGACTATTGGAATCAAAAGCACTAAGCTCATTTTTTTTTTTTTTTGTGGCTTTCTTTATAATTTTCCCTCTTCTTTCAGACAGGCAATTGAAAAACATTACAGTTAGAAAGGGAAATTTTTACATTCCCCATGTGGCTCATTAAATAACTCACATTTTAGCTTTATGTATGAAACAGAAGGTTTTTGAAATAATTTAATTGCATAGATTAGATAAAATTTATACAGTATAATAACCATAAAGCCAGGTTTTTACACACAGAGAATACAGCACACACGCGCACACACACACACATACACACATGCACAAACATACATATACACACACATCACCACCACTACAATCACCATCGCCATTTTCTTCTATCAGTATAAATGCAGCTTAGTATTCTACATATTTAATCATCTCAGAGAATAAGGTTAGCCAGACATTGGATTTAATTCTGCTTATCTTTGAATGGAGGTTCTGAAGAAGAGGAATAAGCCAAAGTTAGCAGTCTGCCACTGTTTCATCTCTCAACCAGACTGCGGACTATACTCTACATATCTGACCTTTGGCCTCATACATTACATCTACAATTAAATGTAGTCCAGTGCTCCTCTTGTCAGTAGCTGCTAATGAGATTTAAAGCTCTCCTTAAACCAGCTAGGAAAGTATTAGTGTTGTTTGATAGCATTTTTTTGATCTGCATTTTATTATGCGTGTTAAAGGAACACACAGATTGATGTTTGGCACAGATGTTGATCAGATGTGTTGCTCCTGTGAAATTTTAATGTGTTCTTTCTATGATCTGTGGCTGCTGAAGTTTCCATAGACGAGATGTATTCTCTGTGTATCAGCCATTTCTATTTGTTTGTTAGTGTTTGCCTCAGTCTAATTCATAAAATTTAGAGATAGGTTGCCTTGTATTAAGTGTCAAAATCATTTTGAATTATCCCTAAACCAAATATAGCAGTTATGCCCCAACTTAACAATCTGGCAAATACTTAGAATTTTCAGGATCCTGAATGCATTGATATAACCACAGTTTACCAAATCAATAAAGTATATTGTATTTTACAATTTATCAAATACATACATACATGATTTGTAGAAAATATAAATAACCATTGGCTGGATATATAAAATTATCTCATGAGAAAAGAAAAATTATTTATTCATTACATATTTTTCAGACTTTAGATAAATACAAAAATGATATAGAATTTTTCTATCATTAGATTGGCAGAACAGGAGGCAAAGAAAGAATTCTCTCACCTAATTTTAATGTAAACTTAATTTGATATAAGGACTTTAAGATTTTATATTTTTAATATATATGAGAAAACTAGGTTTTATTAGTCTCTCAATCATATACTTTCCATCTATAAATACATACTAAATAAATAATCAAGTTGAAGCAAAAGACTTATATAATGTATTGCAATGTTATTTTAAATAACAAAATATTAGATATAACCTTATTGTTCAAAAATGAGGTCACAGCATATAAGACTATACATATCTAACAGGTAATATTTCATAGTCAGAAAAAATATGATTCAATATTTTAAAAAATAATGAAAACAAATGTTAAATATTGGAAAGCAATTCTAAACTACAAATTTATGAAATGAATATACTTGGAGAAATGTCAGATAGCTAGACAGACAAACAGGTAAACCTACCATTAACTGTGTCTATTCATCACTGTTGGAATTATGGGTAATTTCCATTTTTTTAGTATAGCTTATGTGTGCAAATGTTCTCTACTATATGTATATATACAATAATCAGAATATTAACATATATTAGATTAAAATAAAACCAAATAAATACAAACTGCCTACACAAATCTGCCATATGTGTAGCCAATTCTTCTATAGTTATTTGGTATTTCTAGTTGTCAATATTTGTCTTGGCTAAAGTGACTGGTATTAAAAGGAAATATTTTTGCCAAAATGTGATTTTGATTCCATCGCTCCTTAAAAGCCTATATACAGGGGCCGGCCGAGTGGCGCGGTGGTTAAGTGCTGGCTTGGGAAGCTAGCGGCCCCGGTTCGGTCCCACATGTGAGGGCTAGTAACACTGCCTTCCAAAAAACAAAACAAAACAAAAAACCAAAACAAAACAAAAGAAACAAAAGCCTATATACAATACATACCCCATTTTAAGTTAGCCGCTGTATTTTTTTCATAGTCAACAATTTAGCTATTAATCCAAAATATGATTTATTAAATTGTAGACAGAATAAGCCTTAGAAAGATAATACTGCAAGGGTACGACACCTGTAATTTTTTTTTTTGGGAACAGATCTGCAAACTATAATTGATCAGATAGTCCTATCCAATAGAGATTTTTAACAATAATCTTAATTAGATAATATAAACATAACAAAAGATTTTCTGTGGATAACACAAATCATATTCGGTAGCAAAGACTACACACATTTTTAACCTACATGATGATCAAACTAAGACAGGGGTCGGCAAACTCTAGGCCATACGTAGCCTACCACCTGTTTCTGTACAGTTGGTACCTTGCTGTGCTGGGCCTGCAGGCACATGGGCATTTTTTGATCTGCTTTAGAGTTGCTCCTGTGAAATTTTAATGTGTTCTTTTTATGATCTGTGGCTATTGAAGTTTTCTTAGACTAAGAGTATTCTTAGGCCAGCTGCCACCAATGCCAGGCCTGGAGCCGCTCAGCTAAAGGCACAGGACATGCTGAGGTCAGCTGCCACCTGTGTAGGACCTGAGGACCTTTGAGAGTTCTTAAGAAAGGCTGCAGTGTGGGCTGAGTTGGCTGTTTGCCACTGAGAGAGCCTCCACAGGCCAAGTGGTGCACAGGCCAAGGCTGGCTGGTCGCTGCACGAAGAGCCTCAGCTGGTATGGGAATTGGGTGACACAGTATCTCAGGGAGTCATCAGGGTAGGGAGAGTTGTGTTCACCAAGCCAGTGCAGATTCAGGTTTGGCCTGTGAGGGGAGACAGCCCAACACAAGGACAATGGTGGCTGTCCCTCCATTCCTCACCCCAAATCCATGTAACTAATTTTCTCCCCATATGTCTCTGGAGTGCCCTGAGCCACTATCCTTCCACCACAGCCTAGGGTGAGGGCCTGTGGGCAAGTAAGACCGGGCATGGGTACTTTAAGAGGATTCTTGGGTTTCCAGCAGCCTTCTGTCTTTCCCAGACAGTCAGAATCCCCACTAATTTTCACAGCCATATATTATATACAATACTCTTTCCCATACTAGATGCCTGGTCTAGAGACCCCAATGTGAGTCTGGGACCCCTTGTGGGATCCTCCACAGTGAGCTAACCCTTCCCATGCTCAACCGCCACATGTGGGTGTGAGGCCATCTCTGCCCTTCCTACCAGTTTCCTCATGGCTTCCTCTGTCGTGTCCCTTGCGACAAAGAGCAGTGAGGGAAGGGTGGTGAAAGGTTGAAATAAAAACAAGGAGCCAATCAATGTTTAGGTCCAAGCTGGGGCCAAGGGATCTGCAGTCTCTCTCTGGACTGAGGCCCAAGATATGGCTGATGCAAAGCTTTTATTGAGAAACGTCAAAGAAGAAAGATTTATTCTGTCCAAAGTTTGTGATATGTGTGTGCCTGCTGGCTATCTCCCCACAACTCCTATTTGCATTCCAACATGTCCTGCGTCTTTATGCACCCCCCCCCTCTTACCCCAGGGGATGGCTCTAAGGTAAAGAAACCATCCGATAAGAGAGACAGCCTGATATCATTCCATCAGGCCCCAAGGATCTGGGACTCTCCCTCGAGGCAGCTTTACGGATATCATTCCACCAGGTCCCAGTGTTCCCGAGACACTTCCTTATGATGTCATTTTTGACACGGGACAAGTGCAGGGGGAGCAAGCAGGTCGGTAGTTGCTAGGCAACATACCATATATCCTTAGTTATAGAAATTATGTTCATCTAGTCTTCAGATTGTCCTCCAGGTTGACTGTTCTATATAATTCAGTTATAATTTTGATGTGGTCACAGGAGGGGAGGGAAGCACAGCATTTTCCTACTCTGCCATCTTGACTAGAAACTCACCTTGCCTTTTCATATAACATCCACATTGATGATCTGCCTCTGTTAGTAATTGTTAATAAGTGAATACACATACTACGGAGCAATATGTTTAAGGAAATACACTTTTTTTTTTTTCTCTCGACAGAGTTGCATACTCCTGGTTGAAGCTGTGTGGTGTTGCAGTCTTCCATTTTTCGAACTGAAGCCCTCTATTCAAAATAGTGTTATTTTCACAGCTGTGTGTTTATTTTGTTGTTGTTTTTTGTTTTTGTTTTTTGGTTTTTTTTTTTTTTTTCTGGCTACAATAGCTTCAGACTACTTCATGGCAACAGGAAATGAGTTCTTCACTGGCTTGAATAAAATGAGTCATTTTGTCTGGCATATTAATTTCAAATTGTTCCCTGTCCCTTGGCATCTTGATGTAGCATGCAACATCTCCTTGGAAGCACAGCCAGTGGGCATTACTGTTTGACCCTTGCATGACTAATATGGTTGATTTTGCATGTCTATTGTGTACACTAAATTTTATTTTTTTTTGCAAATATTGGTATAACTAGACAGATTCAAAGATTGACCGCACTCTGCCAGAGGCCTTAGAAGCAAAACTCAACAACAAGTAGTGCTACACAAGAACAAATATTGATAGAACCATCTAGATAGGCAAGTGTATATAAACGATCAATGTCAATTTATTATCTGAACTCAAAGTCTTTATGATTTAGAGAATTTGACCATTTTTCCCCCCTAGCAGCAATGTATATGTGCATCTTTGTTATATACATAATCTATATCCAAACCCTCATACAAGTTAAAATGAACTTATTGTTAGTTTCTTACTGACTGATAAAGCTATTAACATGAAATGTTACTATGGCAGAAAAGCCTCTGTTATCTGAGAGAAATTGGATGCTTTACAGATTTCCACCCAAATCTATTTGCAACTTATTTTACATTTCTGAAAACATGTCCCTATTAATTTTTCTATAGTGAACTATCCTTTGCATCAAAAATTTCATCTTGTCTTCGATGTTTAATATTAGTTTTCCTAAAAAAAAAAATTTATATAATTGCATCAAAATGTTTTTTTAGAAGAATTTATTATAATATTTCTTTGTGAGGAAATTAGGATATAATTGGATCCCCTTGATATTACTAATCCTTGTATATTTTAACTGATGGAAATTCATATGATTCCAACACTTGGAATCACAATAAGATATCAATGTTTTCTTAAGTGATTATTTTAATATTCTAATAGAAATTTATATATATATTTAAGTTATCTACCAAATATTTAAAATTTTGCAATATAATGCTTACTCTATTTAATAAGTAGTCTTCATATCTTTGAACTCCTGAAACCTGAATATTTTCTTTCAGTTATTCTTGTCACACCATGACTATTATAGCAAAAGTAATATTTACATGGTGCTGATGTTTATTTCTGTTTTTGTGGGTCTTCTCAGAATTTTTGTCATCACCAGTGCCTTTACTCAAGGAATTCCACAGCTCCAGATCTGGCTAAAAACAGTTTGAGACAGATCTCTGTCCTGTATCCAAATCTTTCTATATCATTACTAACATTTATGAGGTGTCTTACCAAAAAAGAGTAGCTATGAATTGCATGCTGTTCGGATTATTTTAATACATAAGACACATCAGACTTAAGACAGATGTGTCATAGGCTTCTAAGACCATCATGTCAATAATTAGACATCATTATACCTTTGGTAATGATATTATCCCAATTAACAGTAATTCTCAATGACACATGATGTTTTATTGGTAGTCAAGAATCTCAAAGAAATCTGAGCTTTGTTACATTGGTAATTCAGAAAATAACTCTAGGATTTCTGCTTCTGAAAATATAGACATAATTTTTTCTACTCTTTCTGATAAGTACAGTACAAAACCCTAGAAATGATATGTAGAACCCACATGGAAAAATTCTGAAATATGGAGAGAAAAAAGCAGATCAGCTAGGAACCTCAGAGCACGAGGAAGGGAAGGACACAGTGGCAAGTGCCCTGGGTTTCCTTTCTGCCACACATGTCCCAAAGAAGTCAGCAGTACGGAGACACCAGTGGGCTCAGTGAAAAAAAAAACAAAAAACCAAATAAGAAACTCCCATGAGAAGTATGTTCTCCCTACCAAAAAGTCAAGAATGGGTAACTTAGCAACACAGAAAACGTTTAGACAAAAACTGCTGTGCATCAACCAATCCACAGAACAACAGAGAAAAGACTGCAGCTCCAGTTCCGTGGGCAGATGCTCACAGGGAACCTAGACTTCCACCCAGCCAGGATTAAACGAAGCAGAGCACCTACCTTCCAGAGTGATGTTAGGGGGGCCGGAAGTGGCATCTCAGATGTTCGCCTCTCCTTAGCCTTCAGAGGCCTGCCTTCTCTTGGTGCCAGAGGAGACCACACTGGGGAGACCGGGTTTCCCCTCCACCAGCAGTAACGAGGCACCTGCCCCGCTTCTTGGTGGGGTGAGGAGGCCTAGAGAGAGAGTCAGATCTTTCATTATCCCTCAGCAGTCACAAGGCCATCCCCTATTGTATGGTATTGGAAATTAAAGCTAATAAACTCCTGTAAAAGCATTTATAAATGCATTCATTTAAATATAAATACATAACAATTACTTGGTGAAATGAAAAATATTTTTAAATAAATATATTTTCAAAAATTAAAACAAATGTGCTGAGAAAAGTGGCATTCCATCACATTTTTCAAAACCTTTTTAGTGTCTCATAACTGCTTCTGCTTTCAAACAAGTGTGATGTATTATTTTGAGTGAAGTACATGAAAAAAAAAATCAGAATATTTATGTATACACACACACACCCACACATACCCACACATGTATATGTGGAATGGAGCTGGAAAAGAAAAGGATATTTTAATAAACTTTCTAGATAACAGTATCTGCTATGTTACAGCAAAACTTGACAAGTGGGAGAAAAACGTTAGCTGTAATATGAAATCAAAACCCATCTAACTGAACGTTACACCCTGTGTCGCACTGAACCCACAAGTTTACCTTGAGTTTTTGAATGCAGAGTTGGAGTCATGAGCCTGTGTGGTTCCCAATGCTAGCAGTACCGTAGCATGTAATCTCCAAGATCTAAAAGAAGGTACCCCCTTTGCTTAGCACTTAAGAGTGCAAAATAACCTCATGCATCTCTCACACTCTCATCATATATCAGGAAAAGAGCAACCCTTCATCCCAGGGCTTGTCCCAAAGTCAGGGGTTTCATGTAAAACTGAAGTGGAAGAAAAAGGCAGTGCAGTTTGTAGGTTTCATTCACACGTTCTTCAAAAAGTGGGGGGCACTGGTGGAACCAGAAGCAGAGTGCCGTCATACAACTGCACGCTCCATGTGCGGATCTTGTCACACTTAACTGCTTCTTTCCGCATCATTTTCTGCATGGCCATCGGTGGAATTCCTGCTTGTCTTACATTCCTAGTCAAGCATCTCCATGCACCCTGTTTTACAAAAGAGACAAAGTGGACTTGAGAGACAAAGTTCTTACATGGTGGGGTAAAAAATGGAGAACTTTCAACTAAAAATATGGAATATACTAAAAGTAATTAGTGATACAAATTTCAAAGTGGTGGAAAACCAAAGTTCATAAAAAGGAGACTAAATTGTTTCCCCAAGCCAAGATGTCAGGGGCAGATGCTGAGAACTAGGTTAAAGCCAGATATGTTTATGCCTACAGGGGCAAGGTCAGTGGATACCCAAATTAACATCTTCATAAATATATACCTCTCTAGCCTTCATTGCAGTGCTAGTCCACACACACACACACACACACACACACACACACAAACACACACACACACACATATGCACACACATATATAAATTTGGTGTATATGTATATAATCTGCAAAAATTTAATTGATATTTCACATTCATATATATATATATATATGTTTTTTTTCTAATTGTCAAAACTGATTCTGATGTAATAAAGACTTGTTTCTTTGCAGATGTTCTATACTAGTTATTAGTTACCAAAACCACACTCTCCCAAATCAAAAAAATCAAGGCTGAAAGTACTAATCATGTAACCTAAAGTCTAAATTACTGCCTTCACTGTGTTTTACAACCCATCCTCTCAGGATTTTTATCTGTATTTCTAAATCTCATTACTCACATAAGCTTCCTAAACTTGATTCATTCAACAAAGAGGTTCAAAGACTTCTAACTTAACTTTAGCATCATTTAAATCAAAACAGTTTTATATTAAACAGTACTTTAAACAGGATATAATACCAAAAAAAAAAAAGTCCCTAAAAGATGTACTAATTAGTGTAAGTACTCTCAAACAGCCTTGCAAATCGTTCTATGTGATGAGAGCTATTCTACAAAAGACAAACAAGAGCCTTTTGGAACTTTAGCAATTAGAAAGACAAACAACTAAAGAAATAGTGTCTTTTCACCTTCTTTGGATGTTTGGAGAATCAGCCATTTGTTTACTTTTTTTTCTCTTTTCTTATGGATAAAATAAATACTTTTCAGTTCCTGTCCCATGTTACTTCTTACCCGGAGTTTCATAAACACTTTAATCTGAAAGTGGCCTTTGAAGAAACCACACCTCTCATGAAACACTGCAGCCCTTTTTGGAAATATTCTGAGTCTTTGTAAATGTCAAAGGAGAGCCATAAATCTCAAACAGTTGCCAAAACCAGCATATCTGTGAATGTCACAGTGATGCCTCTTGGTAAAGCCCTACCATGCAGTACTTTTGTGTGCATGTCAAATTCTGGCAGGTTCATCTTAAAGAGGCATAGCATCTAGAATAGAATTCCAGAGGTTTGGGGTGAACTTATATTCATGTTTTGCATGGGTCAACAGTTATTGTCATTGGCCCTCATCAGGTTGAATAGAGGCATGTTGCTGCATTTCAATTACAGTGAAATGCTTAAATAATTCTAATTTTTTTCCCACAAAGCTATAATTAACCACATTTTGATGCTCTATGCTCAAGTTACCAGCTAATTTCATTTTATTTTAAGTCACTAGTGACTTTTTGACATTTTATTTATTGTTGTGGGTTAATTTCAAACTCATCAAGAGATTTTCACAACTGGGACACACTGAATTTCTAATAAAAACTAGGGACCCTGCTGTTACTCTCTAGTAAGATATGACATATATAACCCATGACACTATTCTATTACTAAGGTATATAAAACTTCATGGTGAATCATAGGTATCTACTCTAATAGCTTGCTCTTTGAATTGAATACCAGAAAATATAAATTCTTGGAAAATTACTTATTTATTTTTAATGAAGGTATTACTCTAAACCATAAGCTTTTTTTTTTCTTTTTTGCAGGTTTTATTTAATTGGGTTCATTTGTTTTCACTTTAAGTGTTTATTAAAATATACATCGTTTTTGGAAAGGTCATATTTTATATGGGTGATATTTTGATTATTTCTTTTGATTCTTTATTAGTGCTAGCTATTGCAGAATATCCCTAATTTATATTCTGGCTTTCCATACTTTCTACTGTCTACTTCTGTATATATTTTACTTTCTAAATTTTCAACTAAGCACTTTCTAAAGTAAATCTGTATTACATATGGTTTTAAAATGAAAAGTTTCCCCCCATCTATTGGGCTGTCAGAAAAGTCATGATGCATATTTGCAACAGATGGTGCTTGTTCATTTTTGGAAGTACCAGAGTCATTCACATCTATGATATTGATATGACATTTGAAAGCTGACAGTTGTAGCTTCATTCTAAAAAAAAAAAAAAATGGAGTGATTTGGTTGAATTTTGGGGATTTTACAAAAAGTTGAAGATGAAGGACCAAACTGTGCATTTTCGCCATATTTTACTGTTTTACTTCTGTAATAATGTGGAAGAATGTGGGTCAACCTTGTGAAAAGTTGCATAAACTTTACGGTGACAATACTATATGAGAACATCAGTGCCAATGATGGTTCACAAAATTCCGTGCTGGTGATTGTGATCTCAACGACGCTCCTTTGTCAGGGAGGCCCATCGAGGTTGATGAAGACAAAATCAAAGCATTGATCGAGTCAAACCCATGTTACACGACACAAGAGATTGCAGAAACATTGAACATCCGTCATTCAAGCATTCACGACAACCTGAAGAAGCTGGGATACGTAAGCAAGCTCGATATTTGGGTTCCGCATGAGCTCAAAATCATTTGACAATGCATATAAACATCTGCAATATGCTCATTAAACATGAGGAAAACGATCCTTTTTTGAAGCGACTGATAATTAGTGATAAGAAGTGGATTGCTTACAACAATGTGGTGTGCAAACAGTCTTGGTCCCGATGTGATGATTTGCCTCAAATGACATGGAAAGCAGACATTCATCAGAGGAAGGTTATGCTCTCAGTGTGGTGGGATTTTAAACATGTGTTTTTTGAGCTCCTACCAAGGAACCAAACAATCAATTTGAATGTGTATTGTTGGCAATTGGACAGTTTGAACAAATCCATCATCCATAAATGTCCAAAGCTTGTTAATTGTAAAGAAGTTGTGTTCCATCGCGACAACGCGAAACCACACACAAGTCTGATCACCCATCAAAAATTATTGGAGCTTGGATGGGATGTATTGCCACACCCACCATATTCACCTGACCTTGCACCATCAGACTTCCACTTGTCTGACTTTCTTAAAAACTCCTTGTATGGTATAACGTTCAAATTCAGATGAGGCTATAAATCAGCACCTTATTCAGTTTTTCGCTGATAAAGACAGGTCCTTCTATGAACGAGGAATTATGAAGCTCACTGAAAGATGGCAAAAGGTTATCGAACAAAACAGGCAATGTATCATTGATTGATCTTCATTCTTTATATATATAAATGACCTTTGAAAAACAGAAAAAATATGTCATGACTTTTCCAACAACCCTATAGCTCATCATTGATGTTGTTCTAACAAGGATGTCTTCCAACCTGTCACCACCCTATTTCCATCTATGGAAATCCTTGTCTTTCTTTAAGACTCATCATAAAGACTATTCAACCAAAATGAGCTTGATGCTTCAGGTTCCACATAGTCTTCCTTCTTTGAAACAAATATATGGAATTGTCCCCTATCATTCATCAGTTAGAATTTAATCTTTTTCTATAGGGCAGGAACCAATAATGTGTCTTTATATTCCATCATAATTCAGTACCTAACATAATGTACCTAAGCAAAGATGTTAGCATATAATAAGATAAACAATATCATTTTGAAAGAATGACTGATTGTCCTTTTCTTTGTGGGTGTATGACTGCCCATCTAGAGACTACATTTCCCATCTGCCTTTGCTGTTGTCTCTGGCCAAGTGACTAGATTCCTGCCAATGGAGTTCAAGCAGAGTTGCTCTGGGGAATTTTATATTTACTTTTTTGAAAGTAAATCCCTTTCCCTAGGCAACCTCATCCCTCTAGAACAAAGGACTGGAATTTCTTAGGGTATAGTTATTTATTAGAAGCAATGTTGGTCCCAGAATAACTAAGAAAAGGAGTTGCTGTAGGGACTTAGAAAGCGCACGTCAGGACTATTGTTTGAAAGAGAGACAACAACAGTAACAAAGCCGTTTTTATTCTCTCACCCATTGTTTTATTGGGCTCTCCCTCTCTCTTTTTTCTTTTTCTTTTTTTATAGTACTCTATTTTTAACCTAATTTATTTAATAAAATAAATGAATCAATTTGAAATAGTTAAGAAGTGTTTTATACATACACATACTGACTTCATATAGCAAAGTGCACACTCAGAGAATCTCCATTGAGTCACATTTTGTTTTATAACAAATATTAATATACATAAGGCTGATGAAAACATCTGTAAATAAGCCATCATATTGAATATCAGGGAACTGCAGATATAGACTATTTATTTAATACCAATTTGGTTAAATATATGGTAATTTTATTTAAAATTATGTTTATAAAAATCTCTGGAAAACCTGAAAATGATAATTTTCCTCGAGCTGTTAATATAAATTTTAGGGGGGTAAAGATCAAACAGTTGTTTTTGAAAGCAAAATTTTTGTTAGAAAGCAGACAGTGATTTGAGAAGTTGAAATTCATGCATTGAATTTGTTTTTCAGCACTCAATATCACTGAGTCGTTTTTCAAGTTCTGTTTTAATTATAGGTATATTTGGCTCAGTGATATTCATCTTTAAAATGCTTTAATACATCTTAACAAATTTGTTTCCACAAGAACACTCTTGCAATATTTTAAGACCATCAGACTGAACCAATGACTTAATATATCATATTACCAAAAAGGATATATTTTGGACATAGATTAGTGCTATCAATTAGCTGATGTCCACTTTTTAATCAAACATGAGATAAAGCAAATGTGAAGGGCTATTTTCTATTTCACAGCACCGAAATCTGAAATTTCATCTGTTATATCTAAACATATTCTTCACCTACTTCTAAATAAAAGAAATAGGGTACAGAAAGTGAAAATATGAGTTATAAACCTATCTAATTAATTTACTCACTGTAGATAATTTTTCCCAACTATTCAAACTTTCTGTAGTATAAATGTGCTTTAGTTAGAATTAAATGGATATTTGTACAAAGTACTCACTCTGAGTTATCTGAGTAGTATGTTACTTGCACTATCATGACTTTTATTCAGTATGTATTTGATTGTCACATATACGTGTATGAAGTTGACATAATAACTGAATACTATTGTACAAATACATAGGCCTTAATTTTTGTTAACTGCACATACTCTAACACTTTTTATACCTCAAACATGGGTGTGGAAGTTAAGAGTACATTGATTAATTTCAAATACCTTCCCTGAAATTTTGCTTTTTGCTTCTTGGTACTTTGATCAAAACTTCCAATTTAAAATTCTGTTTAATTACAAAGAGGATTGTCCACTAAAGGGAATGGAACAAAGAGCTATATAGTCCTAATGATATTTATCTAATAAACATTTTGGTAAAGTTACCCAAAGGAACAGTAAGAGTAACATAATATAGAACAATAAGGAGTAACAAAGTAGCAGGAGGAATAATGGCTGAATTATTGTGGTCCCACCCCTTTTCCCTGTAGTCGACTTTTTATTGTTCTACTCTTAGCTAATGCTGTAGAAGTGAATTAGCATTTGTCTCCTTTTTGGATAATTGTCTCAACTGAGAGATAATAGGGATAGGAATACATTCAAATTTAAAAGATCACTCTCTGTGTTACGCTTAGCGAGAGTCAAGTTTACTATATTTTTGGTTTAAGAAAAACTCAATTACCCAGATAACTAGAGTAACACTGGCACACATGGACACACATACACCACACACACACACACACACACACACACACACACACAGGCGCATGCCTGCATCCCAAGACTTATTTAAGAAGTCAACAAAGTAAAGTGGAGACATAGCCACAAGTACGATACAGATAATTTTCTGAAAAAATATAGTTCTCCATCAATTCCTGCTTAACGAGATATCCATATAATTTTAATTCCAGAAACTAGATATTTAAACCCTATTGGCTCTGGAAAAAAGTTATTTAAAAAAAATAAATGGTGACTTCTTATATTCAATGTGGTCAACTAGCATAGTCTCTCAAGCAAGAGCCCTTGAATCGTGTTGGAGGATTTCCAGAATACCGGGGAGCAGAAGCACCTCTTGTTGATTGGAAGGCTGATAAAACCCAACTCAAGCTTCCTCATTAGACGCCAATTAAATTTGAATCTGTCTGGCTCTACATCCAACCTAGGGGAGAAACCACTGAAAGAGGAAGGGCAGAAGTTCTGGAATCTTCTAAGGTACAAAGCTGCTGGTCCAAATCTTGATATGATTTTCATAACAAGGGTGGATTGACTGACTGCTGATATAGTCTTGGTCACTTCTGTCTCAAAAGTAATTCTGTGATTGGAATAAGTGGAGGGTCTTACCGAATGAACATAATATCGAGAATATGATGGCCTTTTGATCAGTTAACTTACTAGGCTACAGTCCTCAGCTATATAATTAAACAGGAATTTAGGTGTTGCTATGAAGATTTTTATAGATGTAGTTAAAGTGGCTGATTAGTAAAGAGCTTATAGATGAAGTAAGGAAATTATCCAGGATAACTTGGGTTAAAGTAATTTAATCAGTTAAATCCTTAGCAGCAGAGTTGAGATTTCTCCTGGGAAGCAGAAACTCTACTGATGGGTAGAGTTGAACCCATGCCTCATTGTTCAAGCTGTCCCTCCTGTTGGCTGCCCTATGGATTGACAGTCACACAAGCCAATTCCTTAAAATAAACTTTTGGAGACATACCCTCTACTTTCTGGTTGAGCACTGACTGATAGATTTTGGTTATGGCATTGGTTCTAGAGGAACAGAATCTTAAGGATGAATTGTCTCATTGATTCTGGGTTTTCTGGCATTGGTTCCCTAATTCAATTTAGTGTGAGATGTTATGATTTTATTTCCAGTGGAAAGAGAGCACTGGTTGTTCATGGCATGATGCAACAGAAATACACAAATACATTCATTGGATATTCCTAATCAAATACCTATAGAACGTGAAGTTCTCAGGGACAATTAGAACGTTAAAAAAATGTATAATGGGATTGGCTGGTTGCTCTGAACTGCAATGAAAAAAGTGGGGAACAATAAAAATAAAAAAGCATGAGCTTTGGACTTCAAATTACTAGTTCAAAATCTGCATAAATAGTATGAACACTTCTACATTTGCCCTGAAATATGCCCTTAATCCCTGAAGCTTCAGGGTAGAACATTTTTGAAAACCAAACCCAGATTCTTATGGTGCAAGTGGTTGAATGATAACACACATTGAACCATACACAGCTCAGGATTCTTTCTCTCTTACCATGAAGGCATTGCTTGGAAAGGAATAGGATGATGACATTGGCATGGGCTCAGAGGAAGCCCAGAATATCGCATCTGTCATTTCTCGGAGTCTTCTTTGGCAGGAGAGTAGCCTGAGGAGGGTAGCCTTTCTTTTCCTAAAGAAACTACTGGTGTCCCCCTGAGAAGTTTCCTGTTCAGACACTACTGATTCTCCTCAGGACCTAGCCCCACCATCCTGCTGCACTTCTAAAAATATGAACAGACACCAGTCTCAGCAGACCTCTGGTGCTGAGGTACAAATTGTGTCCCATTTGGACATGTGCTAACACTGTATTTTCAATTTATATAAACAGGTATCTGGGGAATATATGTAGAAAGGGATCTTAAGAATCTTGGCTCCTGTTGGAAGAAATATAAAGTTGGATCAGGCCAAATTAATGAGGTAGGCCCTCTAAGCAGAGATTCTACATGCAGTGTTTGGATTTGAAGGGTTAGAAAATGCTCCAACAGTCTCGCTGGCAGAAACATGGACAGAAGTGAAGTTGAAATGACAGAACTATCTTATACTATAGAAGAAGGTATACAAAAACTTACGGAGATTGGAATGTTAGAGTGGATTTATTTTGTAAGTCCTATTTATTAAACCTGCAGGGTTCTAGAGGACAGGCTTTAAACATGGCTATGATCGATTAATTTGTGAGGCAGGGGTGGGGAATAGGTGCTAGCACCATTAAAGTGTTTTGTGCTTGCTTATCTTTGAAGATGAGAAATTAGAGTGGGATCTGCTACCATCAAACCTGGACCCCTAATGGAAGGGGCTAATGAGATCCCAGGTGAGTAGGGGCTGCGTGACATCACTTTCCAAGCAAGGACAAGGTGGGTGAGCTTACTGAGATGGACAGCAGAGGCCAGCAGTGGGCAGAGTGGTCTGACTCACAGAGTATGATTTCCTACTTTTCTTTCTCTTTTACCTGTCACCTGTGGTGCTGACTAGATGATCATCATGCATATAGAATATAAATAGGTAGGCAGCCTATGAAACTCTGACTTGATCTGTACAGGTAGGGAAGGTCTAGGTCCAATGAATATCAGTTTAATTTGAAAAACCAAACCAAGAGACACAACCCCTCCATCACTTCTCCAGACTGGAGCCAGTTTAGACTCATACCACCCCAAATACAGGAGCCTCCTTAAGAAAGGACATTATTACCCTGCTAAAATTTTATACTGTCTTTCTCCCAGTTTTCCCCCAAAAGACATAAAGCCATGTGTCAGGGTCACTGGGTGACTCTGTTTTGGTGAGATGGAAATATTCAGACTTTTGGGGAGTTGCTGGACACTGGCTGTGACTAAAACTCATTCCAAGAGCCTTAAAATGTCACTGTGGTCACCACCAGTCACAGTAGGGGCTCAAGAGATCAAGTGATCCATGAGGGTATAGGTCAAGTGCATCTTACAGTAGTCCTAACAGTTCTCCAAACACATCCAGTGGTTATTTCTGCATTTCTGGAATTCATAAATGGAATATAAATACCCAACAA
Organism: Aselliscus stoliczkanus; assembly: GCA_033961575.1. NCBI lineage: Eukaryota > Metazoa > Chordata > Mammalia > Chiroptera > Hipposideridae > Aselliscus > Aselliscus stoliczkanus. Next base: position 11,192,217 of record CM066727.1, read on the forward strand.
CTGGCAGCATCCCCACATCAGTCTCCTGATCTAAGAGATTAGATCTCTTTTGGTAGGAAAGGCTAAGTGGAAACCACTGGAACTGCCTTTACCTATCAATATATTTACTGAAAGCCATGCCACATGCCTCAAGGCCACATCTCTCAAGGGATGCAGAGGTTAATGCCACCATCAAGGGCTTGGAAGTTGCAGGGTGGTGGTTCCTATTTGGCTTGCATGGAAAACAGATGGACCTTAGAGAATGACAGAGGGTGTGGTCAATCTAATCCCACAGTGACTCAAACTGCAGTGGCCGTTACAGGTAGTTCCATTGTTTAAACAAGTTAACACAACCTTAGTACCTGCTATGCAGCTATTGATCTGACACTTCTAAACCATATACCTGTTAGTAAACCCCCCAGAAATCATTTGATTTCAGCTGACTAGTCAGCAACACACATTTATTGTCCTATCTCAAGGATATATCCTAAGCTATCTAGCCCTCTGTTATAATTTATTTTACAGGGACTTTAGTTGTTTTTCTCTAACATCAGCCATCACATCAGTCCATTGCATTGCTGCTATTATGCTGATTTGACCTAGTGAGTACTAAGTAGCAATTAGCCTGGATGTATTGAAAAGACATTTGTGTATCAGAAGGTGAGAAATACCCCTCCTCTGCCCCCAAAACACCACCGCTGAATTCAAGGGCTTTCCATCTCATTAAAATTTCTAAGAGTCCTGTGGTCTGAGGCTTGCTGGGGGTACCCCTTTTCAAGTGAAGGATAAGTTGTTGTACCTGGCTCCTCCTCAATAAAAGAAGAGGCTTAACACCTAGTGGGCCTCTCTAAATTTTGGGAGCAACATATCACTCATTCAATGTGTTACTTTAACCTCTTTAACAAGTGATCCCCAAAGCTGCTAGTTTTGCAGCAGCCCAGAACTAGAAAAAACTGCAAATCCAGACTGTCATGGAAGAGCAATGTAATTAATATACTTCAGGTACTAAAATAAGTTACTGTTTTTCTTGTAATGGATCCTGATAAGATGTTCATGCTGAGTGACTTTGAAAATGCCCGTTTCTGGCAGTCAGCTTTTCTTTACCACTACTGTTTGCTGGCATTCCACAATATGGTCAGGGGCCAATTTAAAGTTCAAGACTCAACTTACTTGAGGTACAGAGTCACACTATATATGGCAGTTACTGCCTTGGATGGATAGATCATCTTTATCATTTTATAAACTCGGTTTAGCTCGGTTTAGACTCACTTATGTATATTGCGTCACCGTAGATAACATTAGGTGGAGAATTTTCCAAAAGGGACTTTGACATATCTCATAATTTCTAGTAACTTTGTAGATTAGTTTTGCAAGTCATTCTGATGTGCTACATTGGAGTGTGATAGGGAGAGAGAACGGCATACAAAAAAATGAGCAAATTATACTATCAGATATCTCATGTAGAAAATTTCAGTGGATGAAATAGAGATGAAATTTATTTTAATGAGGAGATTCATAAAATTTGATAACAGCTACATTTGCTTTCACAATAAGTTCAGTACTGAATCTATTATTATTATTATTATTATTATTATTATTATTTTTAACCATTTCTCTAGTACTTTGGAGCAGGATCCCACATTTCAACTCTTAAATTTAGATAGTGTATTATCTATATTAGAATTACAGTGAGCTTTCTTAGTGACTAAAAGACATGCCACTTTTCCATTTTAGAAATTATTCTTATTATCTATTCACATGTAGATCTTTGCCTTGAAATGGTACTTAAATGTTAAATTTGAGGGAAAAATGTGATCATCAAACCTATTTTTATATACTTACAAATACTAGGAAATGGTTGATAGCATTATTATTACATAGTACATAATAGCTCAACCTTTAAAGATGTGTTCCACTGCCATTGTTGCAACCTTATTATTTTAAGCTTATCTACCAATTCTAATTTCCTAATTACTTCACAAGGAATTGAAGGAATTGATGCTAATAAGGGTGGTGATGGTGAGAGGAAAAGATAAAAACAATGTACCATACCATATTTATGGTGTTTTTCATTCCACCTCATATTTTCATTTGTGATTTTTTGACTGAATTTAATTGTGCAGTAGAATGAATGTAGAGAAAAAAATATATAATATATATATATTTAAAATAAGCATTCTTAGATAAAAATAAAGAAACTTTATCTCAATCTCTCTATATGCATGCATACATAGGAATGATCAGTGAAACTTGTTTTAAAATATGGCAACTGACCCAACTTAAAATTATAAATAGTGATCTCAAATGGGCCTCATTTATACTCATTTAAACAGGAATTATATGTTAATTCCTGTTTCCTTTCAATTTCCCTGATTTCCAAGAAAATTTCACACTTTACTTTCTCTTGTATCTTTCACCACCTTCTCCCCCTCCATCATTCTCAGCTAATGAATTTGTATCCTACTTCAAGAAATGAACTTGTACCCACTCCCTGGAGCATCTCTATCTTTATCTATACACACTGCCATCCCTGCTGGTAGTAAGGAACCACCCATTCTCCAAACAAATTCAATCCCTCCACATGCACAAAAGACCCAACAATTGTTAGCCTTTGCAAGAAATGTCACAGCATGTTACACTACTGATGGGAATGGGCAGACCATAGTAATAGGAAAACAATTATGACACTGAAAAGTGAAAGTGTGATGAAGGAAAAAAAAGAAAAAAACACTTGAAAATAATAAAGTGGATGAGATCAAGCAAGCACCAGTTGAGGTGCTAGTTTTTGTTTTTGTTCTTGTTATCTTGCTGCATAGCACATAACTCCAAACTTAATGGCTTAAAATAGAAAACAGCGTCATGACTCACAATGCTGTGGATCAGAAACTGGTGCCAGACAGTCAGAAGCTTCAAAATATCTTACGATCTTGCTCAATATGCATGGAATTTGCTGCTAAAAACTATTAGTCAAGTAAGTCCCTCCATTCAGTCGGATTCAAAGGAAGGGGATTGAATATTCACTTATTAATGGGGGGGCATAGCCAAGCATGTGCAGTTATTTTTAAATATAGTGGAATATCACATAGAGCAAGAGAGTTCACCCATTTGCTCCTGAGGGTAAATAAAGTATGTAGATACCAAGACCAACCAATCAGTAGCTTTTTGATTGGAGAATGAGGCAGTGCTTTCCTAAGAAACTCTAATTTTTTTTTCCATGAAAAAGAAGCAAAGCCATTCTCAGATTTTAGTAGGTGTTAAATATTTAAAGGTTTTCATCTATTCAAGGATTTATTTAAAATGTTCTACTTTAAACATGTATACATGTTTATACTTAGATTTTTCTATGGAAAAACGTCATTAGAGATTGCTACCCCAAATCACTGTGTTTTAGATCCAAAGTCACTTTATTGATATTTTCTTTTGAAATGAATACATCTTGATATTTGTATTAACAACTGAATTAATGGGCAAATTGTATTTTATTAGATATATATCAGGTTTTAGCTTATTGCAACTTTTGGCAAACACGTTCTCGCTTTCCAAATTAGAGGTATTTCTGAAGTTCTCCCAAATTAAAACAAATCAAGATACAAAGGTTGAACTCAGACTGCATATAAATGATCTGCCACACAACTCATTGTTTTTAGTAAAGTCCACTTTTTAACCACCACAAATGTGTGTGTGCACACATGTGTAAGCCCATGAAACAGAAAAGTAAGTAATTGCAGAAGTAAAGCGAAGCAGTTGAGGAAACGTGAAATGCTGAAAAGGCAGTGCCATTAAGAAAAGACTAAAAGTAGTGGAGGACAGGGGAGTAAAGGAAAACCACATGGTACAATAATTATTACTGTCACAACTTGTCAAATCTTGTAATTTCTATTACTAAGATCCTCCTCAGTTTTCTGAAATAATAAATATTTCAGATGGAAATTGACATGTGGGAAGGAACAGGGATGGCTGCCAAACAGTACTTCCACCAAGTTAGGTGCTCTAATAAGATATACTCTCACATGAAAGGTAGGATGAATCATCTAATATTACAGTTATCCAAACTTAGAATTAGTAAAATGTCTTGATGACAGTTAAATAAACCCAATGTTTTATGTCCATTAAAATAAAATCAAGAAACATTATTTCCTTAAAAATTAAAGACATTTAAATGACACATAATATGGAATCAAATTGATAATTTTGAGATAAAAATAAGTTAAAGTTATTAAATTTCGGTTTTGGAAAATCAAGATGATTTTGTAGTCATAAATATGCAACAAGAAATTCCGAAGCCAATCTAAGAAAACATTGAGAGAATTTAAAAATGTACATGACTTCCTTACCAAACCACAGATTAGCTTTCCTGTTGCTGTTTGCATCCTATCTGTGAACAATGTGAGGAAATACAGCTGCTGCCAAATTAAATACTTTTCTTCCTGATTTGCATCTTTATTTCACTGGAGAAATGACACAGGGATTAAAGAAAGAAAGAAAGAAAAAAACAACAACTAAAGCAGATGTCATTGGGAATGACCAACTTCTGCAATCCAAGTAGTAGTTCTAAAAACTAGTAAAAAATAATTAGAGTAGTATATCCTTTTTTGACTGAATTGCTAAAGGAATGACATGAAATATAGTTATATGTATATATGTATATATATATGTATATTTGTACATGTGTGTGTATATAATATATGTGCTTACACGGTGGAAAGTTCACAAACTTAATTGTCAAACCTATGTGTGTGAGTGTGTGTGTGTGTGTGTGTGTGTATAAATGCCAAAGTACTATTTCCTCCCAAATGTGTGAGTGTGCACATGTGTACTGTCTTCTAAAATAGAATTCTAAAGTAGAACTATTGATACATGAGAGGTCCAGCCTATGATTTCTAAAAAGTTAATAAATAAAGCAAAGTGATACAATAAAATCAACAACTGATTTTCCTGCTTCTAATATTTCACCTGTAAACCCTGCATATGAGTGAAAATTCTAATTAAAACAGATCTGCTCATCTTTCTTTCTCAAAGAGCATCTTTGTTGCTCAAAAAATATTTGGGAATTCAACATTAAAATATATCCTGTAGGTCAATTCTTTAACATGATGCAAAAATATCCCTATATTGTCTTATTTGCCACTATCTCACCATCTTACTACCTTACCCACAATATCATCTCACTTTTTACTCATGTCATTCTTTGTGCTCTACTGCTTTCCTTTTAAACCACTCATCATTCAAAGGTCGACTCAAATGCCACATCTGTGTATACCCCTCCAATTTCTTACACCCTGTCAAAATTCACATTTTTCTCTGATTATCACAACTTTTTTTTTTGTTAATTTCTGATAACATTTAGATAATTTATCGCATATTATTGTTAACTCTGTTAATCTACTACACATAGTAAAAAATAACTCCAAATCTTTAAAATATATCTGTACCCCTGCATTGCATACAGTTGCTTATAAAGAGGCACCCAATACACATTTAATATGTCAAATATGTATATTATTAAGGAATAACTGTTATATGTGCAAAAATCATTTATTTAACAGCAGGAGTTAATAAATTGAAAATAGTAAAAACATTATTAAACTTACCTTAATTTAGTCAGTAAGGCATTTATAAGCAGGCCTTGCCTCCAGGAGTATTTTTTGGTAATGTGCATTTTATCTTAAGAATTTTCCCTTATTTCATTTATTGATTTCAGATTACTATGGATTGTATTGCCAATTAAATTTCTCTGATAAAAAGGTAAACAATAGAAAATTTTAACAACTTCTTGATATTCGTTTCACAGTTTCACGTTGGTGCTTTTACTTATCTGAGTTAATGACCAATTTTTTAGTATAAAATTTCTTTAAAAAAATATGATTTTGATCTATAGAATGTGTGAAATTACAGTAAAAATTGTATTACCTCCAATGAGGTAGAAGGTTTTTTTGTCCTAAATATTTATTTACATTATGTCTCATTTCTGAAAGAACCAATTCTGGAATACTTTCTTTGAAAATGGAAGTAAAGCTTTTGTCATATTTTCTTCTTAAAGTTTTAATAGTTTTCTCCATATAAGGCCATCTTTCATTAAAACATATACAATGAAAGTTACATGAAGCTGACCCTAGAAACTAGGCTAGAAGCCTTAAGTAAGTAATAAGAGCATTAATCCAAGAAGAGATGCTTCCAAAAAGTATGGGGGAGATGCTTATGTGAGTTTTTATATTACCTTAGAGTATAATTTTAAAGCAAGTTTTCAAAATGTTTGAAACAATGGTATCTTTACTGAGATACATGCATAGATTATTTGAAAGACAATGGGATATCCTATATGTCCTGTCATAGAAAACACTTCCATAATGCTTTTCTTGGCATATGCCTGCTTATGTATTTGTTTCTCTAACTCATTAGCACACACAGTACTGTGTTCGATACAGTGATATGTAGGAAGTTTTGTTGGAAACATTATTTTTGGAGAACTTTTTTAGAAAAAGGAGACAAGTTAGGAGTGTTTCTTTGTGTTACTTTCAATGATAATTGTACCACTGTAATTGCTGAGGATTTCAAATTTTGGGGTTCTATAACTGGTAATAGAGTTTAGTAAAACACCATTTTTTAAGGCTTCAGGTTTATGTTGCATTTCTGGTTTTGAGACGAATAACTGAAGGCAGTAACACTGGAGGCTCTAATAGCTAAAGATATAAATGATTAAAAACATACTTCATCTGAGAGTTTTCCTTATATGTTAAAAAAGATTAAGTGAAAGGATTTTATGATTTCACTAATGTATAATAATCCTTATAAGAAAAATAATAAATATAATACATTCATGAATGTATTATTTTATTTCAGAAAAAATAGCCTTTGCATTTAAAAAACAATATATATAATTTTAAACATTGTAATATAAAAGTATTTTTACTGTAATGAAAGTAAGTTAGATACCCAAGTAACCTACATGGCCAGATGCTTGGCAAACTCTATCATTCATTGCTTCCCACATGGCCATTCTTCAAATGATGTAACCTGTGATTTGATTGACAGTGCTTGAAACTGTATGTTTCACTCATCATCATTACAGCAACTTAACTACTTTATTAATGTTGGGAATACAAAGATGATATATTGTAAGTTTTTTTGAAGCCCTTTTAAAAAGTGTTACTTTCCTAATAAAACATTTTTAAAATATGAGTTTGCCTAAGGAAAATTTTACATAAATAAGCTTTTACATGAAATAAGTTTATGTGGAGATAATCTGAGACCTCATTCTTAAAACGAGACCTTGATTTGACTTGTAAATTATAGACATCATAGAAAATTTCATTTGGCCATTAGAAATAAAAGTAACAAGAACAAATGAATAAAATAAAATTATGGCAATGTGTATTTGTCTTCCTAGAGCTTATGTTTGAGGCCTAGAGTGAAGGGAATGAATCATAGGGTGATAAAATATAAAAATCGCTATTTCATTAAATATCCCTATAGGAAATCCAGGCAACAATCATGCCAGGAGTTTCAGTAGAAGTTGGACACACAAGGCTATGCACCAAATTCAGCAATTTAGGTATAAGAAGTTACCAATATTTGTCATAAAAGAGGCAGAATCAGTTATTGATTGATCCATGTCATTCACTTATTCACCAGCTTTTAAAGTGAGAATTGTGTATCCGGAACTGTGTGCTAAACATGAGAAATACTGTCACCAAGAAGACAGACTCCTGCTGCTGTCAGGGACGCTTTGAGTTCTGTGGCAGAAATGGCATTTTTACAGTAAATCCCAATAAGGATGATGACAGTTAAGACAGTGGAGGTTAAGTTGAAGAGGTTATGAAACTGGAGAAGAAGGACAGCTCACCTTGCTCAGACAGCTTTCTGCAGTCTGCGGCATCCGCCGGCCCCTTCAGGATGAGCGGCGTCTAGCCCGGCCTTGGGTGGGTGATGCGTGCTGGGAGCGGCTCACCCACGCAGAGGGAAAGCCCAGGTGTGAGGACCATGGAGATGGATATAGAGGACAGACGGAGAATTTCCAGGAGGGGCCTGTGGAGGCTTCCAGACATGAGATCCTGTGTTCCCTTGTAAATTAAGCAAAAAATTACCAAAGTGTTTTCAGTATTGAACCAAATAATCTACTCTATAGTTTTAAAACCTTGAAAAGCTTGAATAAAGAAATGTAAGGGCGTGGGAAGATCCTCGGTGCCTGAGCTAGTATTCTCAAGCTGGGGTTCTGAGCTCCAGGCTGCTTACAGGTGGCGGGAAGGCAGGCAAAGCTGAAAAACTCCTTTAAAGTCTCCTCTTCCTTTTTGAAGGTAAATGGAGACAATTTTGTGCTCAGCCTGATGTCTGAGGCAGGTAGGGAAACACTGAAGCAGGGAGGAAAGGAAGGAACCTTTTTCATCCTCACTTTTCCTGTTTTTAAGAGTCCCAGTGGGGCTCAATGACAAGCCCTCAGTTCACAGAAATCACACAAATAACTTCAGGTCAAGTCAGCTGTAACCTGCTGAAGCTTTTTGTGGAAGCAACGGCTTCCCTTCATCTCGGAGTTCATTCAGGGAACTGAACTGCTGTGCAGCCTGAGTCTCATCCCCAGGGGCTTCTGGGGCTGTGACAGAACCAACCTGGCACTTTGTGGTGCCTCCTGGGATTCTTTGTAATTTTAAGGTCAATGTTGATGACCCACTGGAAGCCAATCCTCTGTTCTCTGGCCGCTCCTCTAAGATTATGTGCTGAGTTCTGTCTCATTTGGTCATAGCCACAGTCCTGCCCTGGCGACTAACTGTAATCGCTCCATATTCTCAATGTCAAGTGTCACATTCTGTGAACACTACCAGCCATTTCTCCAACTCACTCACTCTTTACATATTTTCCTGACTTCAATCATCCTCTAATCCTCTCCTTACTGCAGTAAGGAGAGAAAGAGTAAAAACAAAAAGCAACCCAGACTGATGAGACCACCAACCTCAACAGCCAGCTTTCACACCGTGTTTCTCTAGTCCACCCAATCTCCCGTGAATAGGCACAATTATTTCATACTTCTTCCTCTCTCTGCAAACTTCCAACTTCTCTCACCTGTTCTCCATCTCAACCTTCAGTGTTGTTTCCTATTTGATTGATAAAGGGGAAGGAAAAACCAGAAAGTTTCCAGGACTGCCCATCACTAAACCTGCCAGATGTGTGCCTCTGTGACCCTGTGCCCTGCCATCTTTCCTATGAGCATAGAAGGACTCTGTGGCCATTCCCAACCCCCCAAAGACCAGCATCCTCTCCGTGCATAAGATTCCAGCCCCCACCCTTAGTCATTACTTTAGCAACCTGTCTGTTTATTTATTTATATCATTTTTCCCTCTTCTTATTGTATCAGTCTCCTCAAAATACAAATATATTGTTATATTCTCATTCTAAGAAAACCATCATTTGATTTCACAACGCTTTCCAACGATCACCTCTGTTCTTCCTTAAAGATTTGTATAAAATGCTGACTACAGTAATTGCTGCCAATTCCTTTCCTCTTATTCTCTTTTTGAACCAATCCAATCAAACTTTTATCTCCAGTAGTTTATCAATAGTGCTCTTGTCAAACCTGTAATAATCACCTCTTTGCTAAATCTAATAAGTATTTGCAATTCTTGGAAAACATTCTTCACTTCGTTCCCAGGACCTCATGCTCTTTTGGTTGTCTCCCTTCCTCACTGGTCTGATTCCCAGTTTTCTGATCGATTCCTGCATCCCTCTCTTGCCTGTGCTGCCTGCTTGGAGGTTTTCCATTCCCAGAAGTGCTCACTTCACTTGTGGAAGGAACAAAGAATCTGTCTACCACCACACAAAACAATTTCTTGCTGCATCAGTGTTCCATGCTTACATTATTTGGTACACATATATTTTGTATCTTACTGCACCTTTTGGGGCCCAAAGATTTCCTTGCTCATGGACTATAAACCATTGCAATCAATGTGTCTTTTGTATCTGGGTAGCAATAACAGCAGAACCTTTGAAAAGCTTCGGCATGAAGGTCTAGGTTTCTAGATCATCAGCATTAGGATTCAATTAATAGAGAGCTGAAACAACAGGAGAGACAAACAGAAAAGCAAGTGGCATCAAAACAAGCATTGATGGTGAATAGCAGAGATAACTTCTGGTGTTTCAGACAGCTGATAGGAACACATTGGATACGAAGACAGGGATTCTTCCCAGCACCACCTACTCTTCTTTATTTTTCTATAAAAGTGTATGTAGTTGTCCAGAAAGACATCTTCTGGAACCTGTGGCTTAGATTTTAAAAGTCTAAACTTTAGGAAGACAAATGAAAATGAATTCCTGATAATCAGCATAATGTCTTCATTAGCACCCTTGGATTCACACTGGAGATTGGTATGTGAGGTTCTGCAATGTTGATTTCTTGTTCTAAAGTCTTCCAAGTGCTAATAAAAATAGAGTATGCATGGAGAACGTTTGCAGATTAACTAGGACTGGCTGTGGATGCCTACCATCTGGTGCCACAAAACATGGATAGATTAGTTATAACAGCAGAGAGAATGAAATGCTTTATACAATCAGATGGCAAAATGGCAATAGTGATCTGTGCATATAATCGAAGTACAGTGTGGGGTAGACAGAATTCTGGCAACCAGCAACCCAAGAAAGACCCAGAGTAATTCTACCTTTGGCACGCTTCCAAATTAATATTGTTGGGGCATTACAATGTCCAACTGGGAACAGCATGCACTATATTCCATTGGAAAGTTAGAATTTAGGGACATGGTTGTTTTTTTTTTTATTTTCAGCCAACTGCGGGATTTTTTTGGCAAATCAAATATTACACTGGAATTCGTAAAACAAAATAATAAATTCATGTGCAGACTTCATGTGTCTGCAAATATAACAAAGTATAACTAAAAAGATGTAAAACGGTAAAGGAACAATATAAACTGAACAACAATGAATGGATTTAAGGTACATAACAATTTTGGAAAATTTAGCATTTTATGATATAATGAAAAGAAACAAAATCATTAATGAGGGAGGAAAACCAAGATTTTTTTTTTTTTATTTCTAAGAGATATATATATATATATATATACATAGAAAGATATTTATACCAATTGACATGGCCTGGAGAGATTTCTAAGAAAAATAAAGATATAATTTATCCAAACACATACACTAACTCATACATGTAGAGAAAAGATCATTTTAAAGATGAAGGTACATACAAGATTAAATTTCCTTTAGCTTGTAAATACATTTGTTAATAAATCCACAGATTTTTACTTTTAGTCAGATATAGCTATAAAATAGGAACTGTAAATACATCAAAAAATATTAAATGAAAAGAATGCGAGGTCATTAAAGATGTATGTCAGGCATGAAAATGAAAGAGAGGGGGGAAAAAAAAGGCCATGAGAATATCTGAGTAAGTTAGTGATAACCCTAGGAAACAGAAACAATGAATAGTTACTTTGAATAATCACTTATGAAATGTGGTCAATGAAAGATGCTTGTGATCACAGGCACAGAAAAAAATTAGCTATTCTTTCTGATGTCAGCTTCAAATAACTAAGTCACTTCAAATAATATGATTTGTAATGAACAAAGAAAAAAAGAAAAAAAAACATGGCTGTGTATTTCACTAATAAAAGAACGCATGATTTAGCTAAACCATCAATTTGTTAAGCATCATCTGAAGCGAATTATCTTAAGGGAAATATACAATTAAAAATAAATTCAAGTGGTTGAGCTATTTGAACTTGTGTCCAAGAACTATGTATATTCTCTTAAGAAATGGAAAAAATGTTCAGAATTTAAAGTGCCTCTTTTTTTTAAAGTTTTAAAAAACTAAGATGTTTAAAGTGTCAAGAGACTGGTTTAGACAGTTGGTCCTGAAGGGCTGGAACAAAGAGCCCTTGAAGCATTTCACATCTGCAATGCATAAAAGAGAGTGGGATGCAGATGCTGAAGTCATAGTGGAATAAATATTCAAAATTGTTTATTACAAATAGAAGTGACTTAGGTAAATTTGGGGAGGAATATAGAGGCAAGTGTGTTTTCAGAGCCAAATGTAGAAACTCCTTCCTCCCCCAACACACACAATTTCTTACTTGAAACCCAGGAGCTGATATAATCTAATTGAAGCATGGGGAGTAATCTCCTTTACTTAAAGTTAACAGGTTGTAAATGCTAATCACATCTACAAAATACAGCAACATCTATATTAGCATTTGACGAAATAACCATGCACCTGACTAATCTTGCCAAGTGTGGCCTCCCATCATAGGAGGGTTTCCTTTATCTTCTTTTTTAGGACCCTATTGAAGTCTTGATACACTTTGTAGAGAAGAGCCAGAAAATTGCAACAGTGTAGTTAAAAGACATGGAGTTATCTAAACACATCAGCACTGGATAAAATCAGAGACTTGCCTCTAGAAGACTGATCATGGGTGGACGAGTAAGCAGAAAGAACTTTTATTCTAGGGCCCATATCTTCAGGTATTAGTCATATAAGCACATACCCAAATACTGCGATATCAGCAAAATGCCCTGTACCAAGGTCAAATTCAAATTGATTCTGATCTGCCATGATAACCTTCAATAGAACTAAAGAAGCTGTTATACAAATGGTGCATTTCACCTCCTATCCTGATACTGCAGTGACTAATGCCGTGTTCCTCAAAGATACCTTCTTACTATGGGTGTTAAGAACTTTTGGATTTGTTATGCAGGAGATTTGCCAAGATGATATTAGATTTTCTGGTGCTTTGAAATGACTGTTATTTGCCAAGGTTGGCTTGACTCAGTTCACATTCTAGATACTGTTTCACACTTTAGGGACATTAAATAGTGCCCAGTTAAAACAGTTTGACTTTTCCCTTTGTGTTTAGACATTTGCCATGATTCTACCTTTAGCTGTCTCACTTCCTGGAACAGGCATATGAAGGTATGACAATTAAGTTCACGAACTCATCCTAGAAAAAGTGCAACATATCTCATTGATGAATATCACTATGGTCACCTTTGAAGTGCTTCCCTGGGGAAGCTATGTACCAATGCCAGCACCTAGTCTATCCTTCACAGCAATTTTGGAACTCTTTATCTGGAATGGCCATCAGAGCTGTCATGGTATTACATATGATGTCCTGAATGTCATCAAAATGTCTTTCTTTCAATATTTCCTTTACCTTTGGGTAAAGAAAGAAGTCACTGGGGGCCAGAGCAGGTGAGTAGGGAGGGTGTTCCAATACTGTTATTTGTTTACTGGCTAAACACTCTTTCACAAAGAGTGCCATGTGAGCTGGTGCATTGTCGTGATGCAAGAGGCATGAATTCTTGGTTAAAAGTTCAGGTCGTCTAACTTTTTCATGCAGCCTTTTCAGCACTTTCAAATAGTAAACTTTGTTAACTATTTCTCCAGTTGGTACAAAATCATAATGAATAATTCTTCTGATATCAAAAAAAGTTAGCAACATCATTGCAACAAGTTTGCAAACTTAATTGTCAAACCTCGTACCTCAGAGATATTGTGAAGTCAATTCCAGACCACTGAAATAAAGAGCATATCACAATAAAGTGGGTCATGCAAATTTTTGGTTTCCCAGCGCATAGAGAAGTTATGTTTATACTATATATATTAGCCTATTTAGTGTTATAGCATTTATGTCTTACAAAACAATGTACATATCTGAATTATAAAACAATTTATTGCTAAAAATCCTAACCCTTGTGTGAGCATGTTGGAAAAATGGCACCAGTGGACTTACCAACACAGGGTTGCTATAAACCTTCAATATGTAGAAAAAAAACAAATCCTGCATATGCAGTAAAGCAAAGCACAATCAAACAAGGTATTCCTGTACTTCGGGAGTGTGTTTCTAATTGTTGCAGCCATTATATAATTATTCCTACCTTAACCAGAATCCCAAAGTAAAGTCTATAGTTTTGAATGGAGTTGGTGATGTTCAACCCTTTATCACAATCTGTGGAATTGCCCTGGAATTTTTCCACCTCTTTTCTAGCACTTACAAGATTGCAGTGGCTCACTTTAATCCCCTTTTATAAAAGGCTGTTAGTACTATTATCTGGTGTTTGCTGCTTTTTGTTCTTTACTCTACTTCATTTTTATCACTTTCCTCTGGCAGGAGCATGCATGATAGATACTGAAAATAAGTTATCTTCTTCAGTTGCACTACTTTTCCATTTAATGTAATAAAACAACGTATCTCCAGGAACACTATTACTGCAGCTCACCCATGCTGCTAGATTTAGTTACTTTAATCACAGGACCATTGAATAGCATATTCAGCACTGGGCAGCTTCTTTTCAGTAAAAAAGGGCTTCTTCCTGATGTCTGGGAAGGTATAAATTAACTCAAGCTTAGCTCTGTCTTTGGTGCCAAATTCAAAACTGTTGCCAATCAAGCTACTTAGTAGCTTCTCTGAGACTGTGAGTGGTGCTTTATTCCAAAAGGATAAGTTTCCACTTCTTATTCTTTTGGTGACTTTTGATGGCTTTGATGGAAAGATTAGATCAAATGCTATTATTATCCAACTATATTTATTTAGAACTGATACTTTACACATTGATTTATTGGTTTACTTATATATTGTCTATCTCTTTATTATATAGATGTGAACTTCCTGGAGGATGGAACTTTATTTTATTCCTTGCTCTGTACTTGGCAACAAGTAATGGGTTCTCTATATATGAGACATCCAGTGAATAGTTATTGAAAGGTTAAAATGGATGTGAATTGATATTATGTCACTTAAACTACTTTATGACATTTTGGCTATGTAGATGTAAGACTATTGAACAATCTACTTTATGGATTGTAGCAAAAATATCTATTGTTGTCACAAATCTTGACGTTTCTAAATCATAATTATAATATTACTCTGTTAGAATTTGACTATAATAAAATGTATACACAAGTAACAGGAACTTTGAAATGAGTCAAAAAATTTATGAAACCATGGTATATACATTATTATTGTATTGTTATATGGATCTAACATTCTGCTTAATCGTCCTTTCCTAAGTGGTTGGTTTGTACCCAGCATTGTTTTTCTCATTGCTTAAAACAACTTTTAAGGGAAAATTTTAAAGTTTTTTTGAGAAGGTATCAGCAAGATTGCAGAATAGATGTTCTCAGCTCTCATTCCCTGCACAGAAAACCAAATTTGACAACTACTGATGGACGAGTGTACCTATGACAGAACTCACAAATCCAGCAGAAAGGCCCTTACACCACACTGGAATAAAAACTTCAAGAATAAACTAATTGAAGAGGGTAAGAAGGCAAGTTTCACTTAACCCACATTCCCCCTCTCCTAAGGCAGCAAAACCCAGTGCCAAGAGAGACCCTCAATTTCTCTTGAGGGAAAATGAGAGTGTAATGAGCTCCCACCTTCAGCATCTATTTAGGATGTAATGACACACTCATGAAAATTGCACTGTTCAAAGAAGGAATAAAAAGGGAAACTAAAAAAAATATATATTGAAACAAACAAAAACAGAAACATAACACACCCAAACTATGGAATGGAGCAAAAAGAGTTCTAAGAAGAAAGTTAATAGTGATAATTGCCTACATTAAAGAGAGGAAGAAAGAGAGAGAGAGAGAGAGAGAGAGAGAGAGAGAGAGAGAGAGAGAGAGAGAGAGCGAGCGAGCTCAAATAAACAACCTAACTTTACACTTCAAGAAACTAGAAAAATAAGAATAATCGAATCTCAAAGTTAGCAGCAGAAAGGAAATCATAAATATTCCTGCAGAAATGAATGAAACAGAAAATATAAAAATGATAAAAAAGATCAACAAAACTAAGAGCTGGTTTTAAAAAAAAAATTACAAAATTTTAGCCGAAAAAGTAAAGAAATAAAAGGAGAAAAATAAAATAAATGAAAGAGGTGACAGTATAACCAAAGAGCACAGAAATACAAAGGGTCAGGAGACTGCCATGAACAATTATTTGCCAACAAACTGGATAACCTAGTATAACTGGACAAATTCCTGGAAACACACATCTGACCAAGACTACATCATGAAGACAGGAAAATCTAATCAGATCAATAATGAATCAAGGAACTGAATTAGTAATCAAACACCACCCAGAAAAATTAACCCCAGGACCAGATGGATTCACAATTTAATTCTACCAAACATTTAAAGGAGTGTGAATGCCAATACTTCTCAAACTCTTCAAAAAAATAGAAGAGGAGTGAAAAATTCATTTTATGAAGCCAATATTACTCTGATATCAAGGCCAGCCAAGAAAACTACAAGGAATTACAGGCCAATATCTCTCATGAACATAGAAGCAGAAATACTCAATAAAATATTAGCAAACAGAATTTAACAGCACTATGATCAAGTGGGGTTTATCGCTGGGATGCAAGGATGTCTCAAAAATGCAAATTAATAAGAGTGACACAGTACATTAATACAAAGAAGGATAAAAATCTTGTTATCATCTCAATAGATACCAAAAAAGCATTGAAAAAATATATCTTTTCCTGATAAGATTCTCAACAAATTTGGTATAGAAAGAATGAACCTCAGCATAATAAAAGTGACAAGTTCACAGCTAACATCTCACTCAATGGCAAGAAGCTGAAAACTTTTCTTCTTAGGACAGGAATAAGACAAAGATGCTTGTTGTCACCACTTCTACTCAACAAAGGACTGGAATTCCTATCTAAAGCAATTAGGCAGGGAAAAAAAAAATCTATCTATCTATCTATCTATCTATCTATCTATCTATAGTATATATGGTATTAAAATTAAAAAGGAAAATATAAAATTATCTGTTTGCTGAATGTTATATTTCTATATTACATATAGAAAACACTACATACTCTACTAAAAATGTTAAAACTAATAAAGAAATTTAGTACATTTGCAAGATATAAAATAAAAATACAAAATTCAGTGGTGTTCCTGTGCACTAAAAACAAATGATATTAAAAAGAAATTAAGAAAAAATTCCCATTTACAGTAGCATAAAAACAATAAAATACTTAACAATACATTTAACCAAGGAAGTGACAGATGTATACACTGGAAACTATAAAAAATGAATGAAAGAAATTAAAGAAGACACAAATAAAGGAAAATATATCCTGTGTTCATGGATTGAAAGAATTAATATTACTGGGTTGTCAGAAAAGTCATGACACATTTTTGCAACGAAAAACCTAGAAAAAATGAGTCATGACTTTTCTGACAACCCAATATTTAATTGTTCATATCACCCAAAATGATTGATAGATTCAATGAAATATCTATCAAAATTATAATGACATTTGTCACAGAAATAGAAAATAAAAAAACAATCCTGAAGTGTAAATAGCACTACAAAAGACCCTGAATAGTCAAAGCAATATTGAACACAAACAGAGCTGGAAACATCAAGCAGCTGAATTTCAAAATGTACCACAAAGCTATAGTAACTAAAATAGTATAGTAATGGCATAAAAATAGACACATAGACCAGTGGAACAAAGAGCCCTGACATAAATCCACATGTTTTTTATCAATTGCTCTTCCACAAGAATGCCAAGAATACACAGCAAGGCAAGGATAATCTCTTCAATAAATAGTATTGGAAAGAATGGATGTCCACCTGCAGAAGAATGAAAGTAGACCCTTATCTCACACCACATATAAAAATCGGCCCCAAATGTATTCAAGACTTAAACGTATGACCTAAAACTGTAAAACTACAAGAAGAAATTATCAGAAAAAATCTTGACATTGGTCTGGGCAATGGTTCTTTCATATAACCCTCCAAACACAGGTAACAAAAGCAAATAAAGACCAACGGGATTGCTTCAAAATAAAAGCTTCTGCACAGCAAAAGAAACAATCCACAGAGTTAAGAAACATCTTAAGGAATGGGAGGACATATTTGCAACCATATATCTTATTAAGGGTCACTATACAAAATATATAATGAAGTTAACTCAATAACAATAAAAAACCCCAAAGAATCCAAAGAATCCAAATAAACATGGACAAAAGACCTGTATGGACATTTGTGATAGGAGGACATACAAATGCCCAACAGGTATATGGTAAGGTGGCCTATATCACTGATTCTCAGCGAAATGCAAATCAAAATAACAATGAGGTATCACCTCACACCTGTTAGAATGGATATTACCAAAAGACAAAAGATAATATATACCGATGCAGACATGGAGAAATGGGAAGCCTTGTACACTCTTAATGGTAGTCTAAATTAGTACAACAATATGGAGAGTACTCAAAAAATTAAAAATAACCTAAAACATGATCCACCAATTATATATATCTCCAGAGGAGATGAAATTGATATCTCAAAGATATCTGCACTCCCATGTTCATTGCAGCATTATTCATAATAGCCAAAATATGGAAACAATCTAAGTGTCCCTGAACAGTTTAATGGCTAAAGAAAATATATATACATATAATAGAATATGTTACTATATATAAATAATAGGATAGAATAGAATGTTATTCAACCTTCACAAAGAAGAAAATTCTGCCCTTTGAGATACCATGGAAGATCCTGGAAAACATGCTAAGTAAAATAAGTCAATCAAAGAAAGACAAATTCTGCTTGATCTCATTTATATGTAGAATAAAAAGAAAATCAAACTCATAGAAGCAGAAAGTAGAACGGTGGTTATCAGGGCTGGGCGGGGGTGTGTAGCCTAAAGGGGGGAAATACAGAACAATAATTATGCTAATACTACTGCACTGTTATACTTGAAATTCTCTATGAGAGTAGTTCTTAATCATTCTCATCAAATAAAAGTAACTATGTGAGATGATAGATATGTTAATTAGCTTCATTGTAGTTGTTATTTCACTATTTAAATGTATAGCAAAGCATCATGTTGTACACTTTAAATATATGAAATTTGTATTTCTCAGTTTTAAAGCTGAAAAAAATAGAGTTTATTGAATGGCTGGTTTGACAATACTTGGAAATGAGTGTTTTGTTATTTTTGTTTTGTTTTGTTTCATAATGACTTTAGAAAACTAAAAACATTTTTTTTTAAAAGACAGAAATTTTTGTTCCTAGAACTATAGCATATAAAGTTTGAGCAGCATTAATAGCAAACAAAGCACTTTAATAGAAAAATATCATGTGTAGACTGATCTTCAGATAAAGTGAAACAAATATAATTTTCTGTGTTCAACTTTAAAATTTTCATCTTACAAGACTAGACCTTAGGCAATTGGTTAAGTAAATGAAGTTGTTTTCATTTACCCTACTCACTGTTTGTAACTCCTGGCTGTTTTTATTCCCCATGGCATCTTGGCAGCGTATAGTGTGGGTTGCTTCCCTGGATGTCCTACCTGAAAATATGTGAATCTCCTGGCATTTTATCAGCCCCTGAATCCAGAGCAAATCCTGAGCTGTATTGCAGTCAACCCCCAGAAGCTGATGGACTTTTAGACTTCTCAGAACAAATCTCTTATGGACTATGTTTACCATTTATCTACTTAATTGATTTAAATCTATTTGCCACCCCCCCCAAAAAAAAAAAACACCAAAAAACTGTGTGAATAAACAGTGTCATGGGCTGAACTGTGTACCCTCAAAATTCTTATATTGAAGCCCTAACCCCTAGTATCTCAGAATATGACTGTATTTGGAGACAGGAACTTTAAAGATGGGACTGAGTTAAAATGAGACCATTAGGATGGCACTAATCCAATCTGACTAGTGTCCTTTTATGAATTAAGACACATAAAGAGACACTAGGGAATGCACAAGCACAGAAGAAAGACCACGTGGAGATGGGAATAAGTGGGAGAAGCCCATCTAAGAACCAAGAAGAAAAGTCTCAAAATAAAACTAGCCCTGCCAAAACCTTGGTCTCAGGCTTCCAGCCCACAGAACTGGAGAAAATTAATTTCCATTGTTTAAGCCACCCATTCTGTGGTACTTGGTTGTGGCAGCCCTAGTAAATTAACACAGCAAGTACTTGCCAAACTCTGTAATTATGCTTGTGTTTTTATACTCTTAGAGTTCCAGTAGTGTCTGGTCTGATTTCTTATGCTTATGAAGGTCACAATTCTCTTGAGAAAGAAAAAAAATGGTAAACTTTAGTTCTCGCTTTTTTACTGTCTAGCTGTGTGACCTTTTGCAATTCACTTAACCTCTCTGGTGCTTTAATGTCTAAATCTGTCAAGTGAGAAAAATAGCACTGGGTCAGTCTATTTATATTACTGCTGTGTTTTTATGACATTTAATTATACTAGTTATAGTTCTTGATAAAATTCCTTGCAAACGTACAAGTATAAAATTCAATTTGTGTGCACCTTGTGTTCAATGCCCTCTCACCTCTCCAATCAAGTGCTATTTTTAAAACCCATTTTATTTTTCACCTCATGTTTTATAACTTTTCCAAAGGCCTAAAAGTGAACTGGTGTTGTTTTGTTTTATTTTCTTCTCCACTAAAAGCATTCTGTTCCTTACTCTCCTTTAACACTTACTATGTTGCATTGTGATTTATCTCTTGAAAAGACGTAATTCCCACACAAAAATCTTAGCTGCATAGTTGCAAGGATAGAGTCACACAATACAATTATCAGTGAATTTCAAGTATGTTAGCACTGTATTGTAATATATTAGATCTTAAAATAAAAACGAGTTAAGTGAATGAATGAAAATGAATTAAATATATTCAACTCTATGATTTAAAATTGGGATTTATAAGAAAACCATTCAAAAAGACAACGGACGTTTATTAATATGTGACATTAAAACATGCAATTGTTCAAAGATTGCATTTCAAAAAAGGGAGTATGATTATTTTCACACAGGCATAAAAATGAACATGTTAAAGATTTATGTAACTCATTAAATAATGAGCCAGAGATTATAACCATTTCAAAAGTGAATTAAAAAAACACATATTTTTAGATCACAAATATTGAAATGCATGTACAAATGCAGACATCATTTTGTTACCAGGGAAAGATGGCTCTTCCTTCAAAACACAAAGTTGATTTGTATATCTGTATGCAATAATTCTTTTACGTTCCTACCAGTCATCTGCAATTCATGGAATTATAAAATAGCTCCCATACAATCAATGCATGCTTTTCCATTGAGCCGTTAATTATTCCTACAAAATCGAAGCCATACAATTTTCAAAGACTAGCGCAAGTTTTCCTTCCTCAGTAACAAAAGGCTGGTGAATTTTAGCTGCAGGAATAAATCCCTGGCTTTTTGGATGGACAGCTTTTCTCGGTATCAGGCACTGGAATAATTATTGGAGGAAAATTTGTATGCGAGGAGTTTACGGGTAATGCCAGTGAGGTCAGTGTCAGCTTATATTAACTATAGCTGGGTATCTGTCAGCCAAATTAGTGCTGCCTAGGAGGGAAGGTTAACCTGAGCATTCAACTCTTCAGGAAGGATTCCTTCATGAATCAGCAGTTCTCTCCACCCTCCTTTTGTCTCTGCAAGGTCAAAAGGGTTTTACTGTCTTCATAGGGCTACTTTACTTGCCAATTTGTTTATACCCTTTTGTAGTTGGCAAGTCCCTTGTTTCACGCTGTGTTTGACAGTCTATTGATGAATTGCAATTCAATAAAATTTTCAAGGAAGCATTGCTCTATGCGTGCGCGCGCGCATATGCACCTATGCAATAAAATTTCAGCATATGTAGGGCACAGGTCCTTCTAAATACACCATTTTTATCACAGTCAAATGTGTAATGTTTTATTAAAAGGGAATTTAGAATGGATTTCAGCTGAATTGTGAACTGATCACAGAATCCATACTTGAAGGGTATTATGCAGTTGAATGAGAAACCTAAGTAGATGTGTGTTTGTACAGTCCTGACAGGCTTTCCTTAGATGTTGAGCAAAAAACACACACACACACACACACACACAACACACACACACACACACACACAACGACATTTAAAGACATTTTTTGAAAATATGCATTAAAAATATTCCACAAAAGTGTAAGTTTTAGGATGGTACTGTCCATCAATGATGGTATGGGAGGAACGATTGCATGATAATACTATGAACCCTACTTGTGATTGTTGGTTTCTTTCTGTACCTAAATGGCTACCACGGCAGTGCGTGCCACTTCAAGAGACATCTGTGCAGGGAGTGCAGTCAGCTGAGAGGCTCCAGCTGAAGTACCCTCAGGATCCATTGCTGTGTTTTAGCCGAGGTCTTGCTATTTCCGGGCAGCATCAGCCAGAGCCTGACCTTGACCTTTAGCTGCGTCTGGGCCACATCTTTCCAATGGTATCTGCACTGGAGCCGCCCTATCTGCTCTCTATCGGAACCGAGCCACAGTGGAAGCCCTTCCTACCCAGTCCTTCTTCCTTCTGCTCCCTTTCACGTGGTAACCTTGAATAGTGGTCCTCAGACTTCCCATTCCTAATGCCTACTCTCTCTTCTCTTTTACTAAAAAAACATCCTCCACTTCTGATTCAGTCTTGGCATCTGCCTCCTAGACCAGAGGATTCAAACATACAGACTATCTACATCTACACGGTTGTATTCATATCTATATATCTATAGTTTCTCCACATTTTCTTCTAAGCCTTTATAAGGTTACATAATGTAGATAGATAGGCCTATCTCCATTACACAGATGAAAATGTTTCAGGCTAAGAGATGTGTGAACAATTCTCTATGTTTAGAATGTAAAGTATACGTGATATATATTTCATTCCTCTGTCACTATATGCTATATTTTGGAGAATTGTAATACATTTTATCTAACACAAAGCTTTTCTGTTATTAAATGAAAAGGAAAAAAATATTCATTATAAGTATTATTTTCTGTCCTCCTCCCAATAACAACACACACAGCGGCTTACTGAAGCCAGAGTGGAGGAGGCAAACGCAAACAGAGGCGGCAGACACCACTTGTTTATGTAAGAAAGCTCAGCCCTGGCGAGGGAGAACACAGCCCCACAGTCTGGAGGTGGTGAGTAAAGAAACACCGGAACTGTCCTTTCGATGATCCTTTGTGATCAGACTGACTTCGACGGACAGAATGGAGACTAGAACACAAAGAATCAATCACCGGAGAGGACACCATGTCACATGTCAGCCTTGTTCTTGTTCACATGGCTGTCCTTCCACTCAACGCAGAAGCATGGGAAGAGGAGGAAAGAGTGGAAACAGTCCAGGCCACACATGTTTAGAGTGTTCGTATAATGAAATGATTACTTGGTGCTTTTCCCACTTCAAAGTATCTGATAGCTTAGAAGCTGTATGAACCGACTGTTTAACCATTTTTTTTCTCCTTTTTGGGCATCACCCAAAAATTGGGCAAAATTTGCACAGTTTAAATTTTCTTTGCATATGATGTGTTCAAATAAGTGTGTATGCAGCACTAGAGATCACTGTCTCCTCATTACATTGGGAAAAGATTGCCAAGTGAATAAAAAAAAATCTTACAGAAGAAATGGGTTATATGAGAGTGAACTTTTAATAAAAATTATAATGCTTTATTAAACATTTTGGAAATTTCCTTCCATCAGTTCTCATGCTGCTTTTGTACATCAATCTTTTAAAGGATTTTAGAATTTTATTATTTCTTCCTAACTTCATTTACCTGCTACTATTCTTGCTACCCACATAGAAGAGCATCTTTTTGCCTAGAAGTTACAGTAAAACTTTGGATTGCGAGTAACTTGGTTTGCGAGTGTTCTGCAAGACGAGCAAACATTTCTATTAGGTTGGTGCAAAAGTAATAGCAGTTTTTGCCACTATTACTTTTGCACCAACCTAATGATACATTTTAACTTGGTAAATGAGCGATGTCTTACAATACAAGTAGTTTGTTTCTGGAACAAATTATATTCGCAACCTGAGGTATTACTGTATTTCCATGTTTCCCCTACCTAGTAATTTCTATTCATCCTTATACCCTAATCCTATTGCTTCTTTCTAACACCCTCTTTCTCCTATGGCACTTTACCCTTATTTTTCCATATGATTTTCTTAGCCTTTTTCATCTTATTTTCCCAACACCTGACATGGAATAGTCCACAAATTCTCACATTGGCATTTAATTACTTTATAGACTGTCACTATTCTAATTTCCAATCTAACCCATTCAATTATCAGTCAAGAAGACTCTGATTCATTCAGAATAGTCCGCTTACTATGCAGAGTATCTGAACGTTTGAACACAGTTCAAAATAATCAAGAATCAAACTACTTATACTCTTTTCTCCAAGACTACCTTTTCACTACTTTCCTACCGTTTTATGTGCCACTGATTTTTTATGCTCTAAGGAACTTTCATCTTCTCCATGAACTTCTGCTTCCTATTCTAGATTGTTTTTTCTTCCTTTTGACCTCACAGACCTTTTTGTTTGTTGTTTATATTATTAACTGGCACTAGGTTTTTTGTTTGTTTGTTTGTTTTTAGCTGAGCCATCCTGCCACCTGTTGGCAGCTCAGCGGCAGCTCAGCTCGGGCTGGCCTCGAACTGCTGTTGCTCAGAGCTCAGCTGCACTCTTGAGCGAGCTCTTAACCAGCTGAGCCACTCGGCCGGCCCTGATAGGTCTTATTTTTAACATGCTTTATATTGTTTTGTTGCAATGTTGGTCTTGATGGTAGCATGTTTTTGATGTGTGTGTGTGTGTGTGTGCATGTGTGTACATGTCATAATTAAATTACATACTGTAAACCTGAACGGTATTTAAGAAATGTTGTTTAAGTGTGCTGACTTAATTCAGAGCAGACAGCTAGTGGAAAATCTATAAGAGAAGGAAATGTGTTCCTTGTGAGGAAACTCAATCAGCAAACCAACAATAGAGGGAAAAAGATGGATAGGAAAGTTGGGCTTTCACTGGAGGGAGCCTAGAGTGTGCAGAGAAAAGCCTGGCAGCAGAAGAATCATGAAAACTTTCTACGTAATTTAGCTCCATGTGAGCAGTTTATGATGAAGTGTGAGATGGAAAGAAGGATGGCTAGCCAGGGTGGCACGAGGAAGTGCAAACCAGCCAGCAGCACGAATTCTCTTGCCAGTGAGAATGTTTCTCTTTTGTAACAAGTCGGCACTGACAGCCAATAGCAGCTCTGGTGGTAAGAGTGGAGTGCCCCACCTTGACACTTGAAATCTACAGCCAATAGTTCAGCATGAGGCTGCAATGAATGAAGTGGCAGAAACACAGATGAAATTTAGAGCGACTCCGGCAACTGCAATGGTGGAGTGCTAAGCGGCAAGTGAGGACATGGGGGAATGGCAATCTTTGGTCCAATTCCAAGGAGTCATTTTTGTTTAATTACATTGTACATGTTAGTGTCACTTAAGAAAATATTTGAAAAGATGTCAAAATATTTGAAAAACTTGTTATTTATCTTAACATTTTTTTCTGTAAGGAATGAGCTCCCCAACTATTAGGTAATGATAATGTTGTTTGTTATGGTTGTCCTTGTTCTGGTGAATAGGTAGTGGAAAAGACCAGAGGATTCTTGGCTGGGCTGTTGTTTTGTTTTGTTTTGTGTTTTGCCTAGCTCTATTATTAGCTAATTATGTCTTTGGACAATTTACAGTAAAAAAAGGGATTCTAAATATTCTCTGCATCTCATGGGATTGTTTTTATTGGGTTGTCGGAAAAGTCATGGTGTATTTTTGCAACGAAAAAATAGAAAAATACTTCATGACTTTTCCGAAACCCAGTAGTAAAATGAGACGATTTATATGGAAATACTTTGAGACACTACAAATTACAATAATGTAACTTTCTATTTCTCACAAAGACTAGCATAGTCTCATATCACAGGTGATGAGGCAAAGATTATTGAATACTGGGCAAGAATGAAGGGGGTAAATGATACAGCTAAAAGATATATAACAGTGGGCTCCTTGAAGTAACTAGAAGTGGTCATTATATTACTTCCCTAAGTAGTATCCTAGAGCTGAATCATTATAATCAAACTCAAATAAAATACCCAAGCCCAAAAGAGATTAGTATATCAACCAGAATGCAAACATATTTGTCTGAGGCACTATCCTACTAAATAACTATATCCTAGGAAATAAGCAGACTTGAAGACCAGCTATTCCTTTATAAGTATAGTTGGGCAGGGGAGAGGTGATCAAAATGAAACTACAGTTGACCCTTGAATAACATAATTTTGAACTATAGTGGCCCACTTCCATTGGGATTTTTTTTTCAATAAATACTGTAAATGTATTTTGTCTTCCTTATGATTTTCTTAACGAAATTTTATTTCCTTTAGTTTACGTTATTGTAAGAATATGTTATATAATACATATAACATGCAAAATGTGTGTTAATTGATTTTTTATATTATCAGTACTATAAAATGGTTAACAGGAGGCTATTAGTAGTCATCTTTGGGGAGTCAAAAGTTATACATGGATTTTTGACTGTGTATATAGGGGTCAGTGCTCTCTATCCCTACATTGTTCTAGGGTTAATTGTAGTTTTATTGTATGAATTTCTCCTCTCCACATATAGGGCAATTTTGGACTAGATTATTGTGACTGAACATTTAATATATGCAAGTTTCCTCTTCTGGGAAAAGTTGGTTGAAGTCTTACATCTAAGATGCTAATTAGTGAGTTACCAAAGAAGCATTAGTTGATGCTTAATGTAATGATGCAGCTGAATAGGATGTGATTTTTGTTTGTTGCTTTGCATCATTACACGGCCTATCAAGTCTAATGGCAGCATATCTTAGTTTGATTTCAAGTACCCACTGGCCTCTTCAGCATATGCAATGCCATCCTTCCTTTTAGGGGGAACTGAGTTATTGATGGCCAGCAAATCACATAGTATGATAAAGTATATCAATTTTATTCAGATTTCCTGATCTCATTTCCAAATTTGGAAGTACCCTGGGGCTATGCGACCTATACTTTCCTGAGGCTGCAAGAACTGCATTATCTCAGAGCATAAAACCTGCCATATTTTCAAAAAGTTTATAATTGTTGACTGGAGATACTACTTATCAGCATTCTTTGCTTTTCATCACACAGGTATTTGACTTTCTGAACTGACTTGTTGTACTGAAAATTATAATAGTGTCTTTTCTTAGCTGCTTCCAAGTATGCCAACTCAGTAATATAACACTATTAAAAGTCCACATTTTATTTTGCCACCAACTTTCATCCTAAGTTTCTGACAATTCTTGATAATGGATAAACATATGCAGTCATTCACTGAGCACATAACAGGGCCTGGGCTAGATGAGACATGGTGTATTACTTTCTACTCTCACAATTATATGACTGTACTAATTCTATTTACCACCGTCTAGGCAAATTAGAATTCCCAAGGAAGGGGAAAAAGGGAGAAAGAAAGAAATCGTTTTGACATTGCAAGATAAGGTTACTTGTGGTGACAGAATTAGACACATCTGGCATAAGAAACCTAATTTTCCTTCCCTGAATTTTTAACTTGAAGACATGACCACAATCCATTTAGGTGATCAATTAAGGATTTTCAGCCAGGTATCCCAAAACATTACTGAAATAAATACATTTGTTTGAAGTTTTCTCTTACCTATTGTTTTCTTTTTTTTTTTTTTTCCTTTTGCCACTATAGGTTTAAAACATAAGCGTCATAAGTGGTTTGTTTTGTGTTTTAGCTAAGAGGTGGTGAGATATTTAACTTTCTATTCAGTTTTATCAGTGGAAAAAATGCTTAATTGCTTAGTCTTTTTATTTTATTTTTTCAATGTCAGAAAGGGTTTAAATAGATATACATGCAGAGTAGAAATTTCAATGCATGGAATGGCAACTCTTTCCATAAAATGGATAAGATGAGATAGGCAAAAATAAAGGACATATGCATAAGTAAGAATAAATAAACCATTTGATTAGTGAAGATGGTTACCAAATTAAAAACCATTCAAGTCCTTAAATTGGACTATTTCATGCTGCTATTAAAAATGATAGTTGCTTGGATATTAAGAGAAAATTAGACATGGACTAAATGTTTTATTATGTTCCCTGGCATTCTTCCAGGAAATTTTCATCAGATGCAAGTGCATGGGAAAACAAACAAACAAACAAACAAACAAACAAACAAACAAAAAACATTCTAACCTATTAGAGTTCTACTGTATGTAAAAACTTCAACATATTTTGATTTTGTAAATATCTCAAGACTTCATCATATGATCAGCTTTCAAAAGTAAAATTAAGTGCTTGTTGTTCATTAAATTCCAGGAAACTTTATGTATGCTATGATAATAGTCACCAAATTAAGGTTAGTGTACTTAAACTTTCAACATATGAAAATAATCATCACAGTAAAAAGAAAAATCCTGGGACTCGAAAAAAAGTAAGTAATTTGTCTAAAGTCACACAACTTATGATTTTCAGAGCAATATATGGAAATGTTATTCCAATTATATTTAAATTTTTTTTGTTTTTTTTAGCTGCGCCATCCTGCCACCTGTTGGCAGCTCAACGGCAACTCAGCTCGGGCTGGCCTCGAACCGCCGTTGCTCAGAGTTCAGCTCGCACTCTTGAGCTTGAGCGAGCTCTTAACCAACCGAGCCACTTGGCCGGCCCTTAAAAATGTGTTTGATTGTACACATTGGCCACCTCATGTATCCGTGTTCCATCCTCTGTCTCCCTCCCTCTCCCTCTCCCTCTCCCTCTCTCTCTTTTCTCTCCCCCTCTGAATTGACATTGACCTGTGGCGGTTATCTTTGACCAAGTCTGACTTATTTCTAGTTCACTTCTTTGGATGTCATGCTTTTACCACGTCGGGTTTAAATACCCTGTTGCTATGGGCATTTCTGATCTACAGGAGCAATGTTTAAAGCCCTTGCTTCTCACCCGAGGCTATTTGTTTTGGGGATTCTTTCTGGACCAAAGCTTTGGGTGTGGGTGTTACGTTGTAACTATTTAATGCCTGTGAATATAGGTTATGCATAACCATCTAGTTTCCAATATCCTCTAGGAACACTATTCTCAGAAAAAAAATATTCCAATTTTGTTTCAAACGATAATGTGTCCTGGCAGAGGTTCAATTGGTTAGGCTCCTGTGTGACAAATTAGTGGTGGCCTGGTTGTGTTTTGGCAATTAAATGTACAGGAATTTACTAGATGGAAATTAGAGGAAAGATACTTTTTCTCTAGTTGAAAATTAAATTTTTATTTACTTTTTGACCATCATTCACTTTTTGGTCATTAATTTTTTCCTTCTACTCAGGGCACACATGGCATGCATGAGGTGCCATGGCTGCACTATGCCATGAGGGTAACAACTACAGCCTGAGAATGGCAAAGTGGAAAAAAAAGCCAGAGACTGCATCTCTTTTGTTATCATGGAACCATCATGTCAGACTGTGTACTCTGGAGTTCACATTTTGTGAGAAAAAATAAAAATCTACTTGACAAAGCAACTCTAGTCTTGGATTTAGAATATGTATCCTAACATTTGTAGTTACGAAGCCTAATTCCATTGTAAAGTTCAGCAAAGCACTGACTCTGTTAATAGCTAAATATGTGACTACTTTCTTCCCAATTGTATCTAAGACAATAATCATCAGTTAGTAAAAATTGAACTGAGCACCCGTTTTGTTGAGTAGTGTGCTGAGACTAAGGGAAGGAAGAGGTATAGAGCTATAAATTAAGTACTAATGGTGGGTCCTGACTTCAGGATTCTAAAGCCCTTTTAGCTTGACCTGTGAAAGCAAGGAAACTTTTTTTTTTTTTTATCTGAAGGACATCAAACATAGCACATCAAAGCCCTCTTGCAAAATGGAGTTGTAACAGCTTTATATTTACTTCCTTTTAGGTTCTTTTCAAACTTAAAAGATAAATCTAAGTAATAGAGGCAGAAAGCAGACAAAATGTGTTTTTATTACCTCCTGCATCAACTTCCTCTTATTATAAAAGCAAGCAAACTTGTACCCCCTTTGTAAGGAGTAATATTGATTCTCAGCATTACAAGGAGAGGTATGTACTGAGGTATATGTGTTTATAAGTAGAAGAATTTAAAATTTGTTCAATTTTAAATTCAGATTATCTCACCCCAGATAAGAAAGGTGGACATGGTCCTAGGTCTACATATAAGTACATGACAGACAACGTAAAATAAACTGGTTATCAAATATAATTCCAGCATTCACATGAGAAATCATTGGTATAATAAAACGTAAATGGGATCATTTTGGATATTTTCAAAGAAGAAAAAAATATACTTGAGGATCTTACTTACATGCAGAAACAACTTCTTTAAAGTATAAAGCCCTCTTGAAAAAGTGCTTAAGACATAATAAAATATATAATAATTATTATTGTTATTATTATTCAGACATGCTTTCTCATGATCTGGAAACACCTTTAATACCCTCAATGCATTCAGTAGCCGGAGAGAGAGCTTCCCTCAAAGCACATGGACTGAAAATGGGGAGAGGATGTTTTCTAGAAGAAATTTCGTAGAAGTAACTTCACCCAAAGTTAGACACCAGACATGCCAAATATGCTCTCAAAAATAACACTGCGCACACCCCTCTCCCCGACACACATTTCTTTTAAAGAAAATTAGTTTCCCCTCTGTGCACATTAGCCATTATTTCTAACCCTAAAGAAGCCTGTAGGATTTTCAAAGAAAACACAAAGACAGGACATTCACGGACAATAGGCACACCTTATTTATAAAGGCACACAGTATTTATAAAGCGTTCAGTCGCCTCTGCCCTCTACAGTTATATGTTTCTATTCCTTTAAGATCTAATTCTGAACTGGTCAAATCCAAGAGGAAATCAAATGTCAGACTCAGGTCACTAATGGTAGAAACACTGATAGAAATTCTAATTAGAGCCCAGCATTTAATTATCTTTTTGTTCCTCTCATTTCTAGTATTATCACATTTCTCAAATGACCTGAAATTTTTTTTTGAAATAACTAAAAATAGCTATCCATAAAAGATGAGTTTGTCCCCAAATCTCCAAATTCTAATTCTGGACTAGATATATTGTAACAGTTTATTTTATAGAAACGAAACCCATCTTTATAAATAAGTGATACCCTGTGCTGAACTCTAACTGCATTGAAAATATACTAATCTAAAAGAATCTCATTGGGTTGGAAACCAGTTTACATTGATTTTTCAGATCTACTGAAGTCAGTGCAACCACCTCTAGAAACCACTATGAGTTTTTCACATTCTAACTATAGAAAACATAGTAATAATAAATGTTTAAAAAATCCTCTTTAGACTTCCGTGGTATTACATTTTAGAATACTGTATTATTTCCTAACCCAGCAAGGGTTTTTTTTGTTTTGTTTTGTTATTTTTCCTCAATTTCAAGCATTACTGTTTTTTAAATATCAATATGTGTGTCTTTTTCTGTTACCGGACTGCTTAGCTTGGATTAGCTCTATATTTTATTTATCACAGCATGGCTTTCCTCAAACAACGTTCAGGTGAATGTATGTCATTTGACTCTAAGTTTGAAAGAAACAAAGAAACAATGAGGTTATGCCAGTAATTGGGTATTAAGTTATCCCTCCTTTCCACAGTTTCACTTTCTGCGGTTTCAGTTACCTGCAGTCAACGTCACGCCGAAAATATCAAATGGAAAATTCCAGGACAAACGATTCGTAAGTTCTAAATTGTGCATCGTTCTGAGCAACATGACGAAATCTCGTGAGGTCCAGCTCCTTCTCACCCAGGATGTGAATTTATCCTTGTTTCAGCATCTCCCAGCTGTAGACTATCCCACTCATTAGTCACTTATTAGCTCTTGGTTATCAGATCTCCAGCACAGGTGTTACAGGGCTTGCGTTCAAGTCATCCTGTGTTTACTTAGTAATGGTCCTAACATCCAAAGTAGTGATGCTAGCGATCTGGCTGGATATGCCAAACAGAAGCCATAAAGTGCTTCCAGTACTTTATGTATAAGATATTTTGAGAGAAGACCATATTCACACACCTTTGATTACAGTATAGTTATAATTGTTCTATGTTAGCATCAATTGTTTTTAATCTCTTACTGTGTTTATAAATTATACTTTATCATAGCTGTGTACATTAAGGTCTGACAATTAAGTTCTCAAAGTCATCCTAGAAAAAGTGCTACATACCTCATTGCTGAATATCACTACAGCCACCCTCGAAGTATTCCTCTTGGGAAATTATGCACCAATGCCAGCACCTAGTCCACCCTTCAAAGCAATTTTGGAACTCTTTTTCTGGAATGGTCATCAGAACTGTTGGCGTGTTACCCTTGATGACCTGAATGTCATCAAAATGTCTTCCTTTCAATATTTCCTTTGTCTTTGGATAAAGAAAGAAGTCATTGGGGGCCAGATCAGGTGAGTGGGGAGGTGTTCCAATACAGTTATTTGTTTCCTGGCTAAAAACTCCCTCACAGAGAGTGCCATGTGAGCTGGTGCATTGTCGTGATGCAAGAGCCATGAATTGTTGGTGAAAACTTCAGGTTGTCAAACTTTTTCACGCAGCCTTTTCAGTACTTCCAAATAGTAAACTTGATTAACTGTTTGTCCACTTGGTACAAGTTCACAGTGAATAATTCCCCTGATACCAAAATAAAGTTGACAACATGGTTGCAACAAGTTCAAGAACTTAATTGTCCCACCTTGTATGTACAGGAAAAAAACTATATATATATATATATATATATATATATATATATATATATATATATATAGTACATGGTATTGTCTGTGGTTTCAGACATTCACTGAAGATCTTGGAACATATCCCCTTGCATAACAGGGGGTTACTCTATTGTAAATATATCTAGAAAAGCAAGCAAGAGCAGGAATTTGGCTCAGTCCGTTACAAAATCAGGATAAAGTCAAATCACTTTTGTTCAGGCTGTAGTAAAAGTCATAAATATCCAACAATAGTTTTAATTGTCTGCTAGTCTTTTCATTCAGCTTCTTTTCTCTGTCCCCTGTGCATTTCTTCTGCTGCTTCTGACTTAAGCCTGGGTTTTTGCTTGTTGCAGTTTCGATGGTGTGTAGATATTATAGAAGCTCTTCGTACTGGCTTTGTTGTTGTTTGTGTGTCTCACATAGAAACTCCCCAAGTGGGAAAAATGGATTGGATGTTTTTGTTATTTTTGAACATCTTTATTAATTCAAGGACTGGAAATTCACCATCTTGGAAACCTCTTCTCCAGCCAACATTTTACTCATGGATAAGATGACTGTCTTTTCTTTGTGGTTGAGGAAATTAGTGATTAGTTGATTAGATAATAATGGATGTATATATCAGAAATATCAGAAGTCTAACCCAGCAGATTCACTAACAAGGGACAATGTAGCCGATAGACATTGTGGAGGCTTCCTGATATCTACTTTAGGGGGCCTTTCCCTTACATTTTAAAAATATGGTTCATTTTTATGGATGTTGCTCTGAGATAGACAACCTAATACACTATTGGTGAGATTCTAGGAGCTTCTGCAGAAATGTCAACATACTCTGGAGATCTATTAATAACACCATTGTTGATTCATGTCATCTGAAGTTCCCTTAGTGCAATGTGTCGGGGATTATTTAATGGGATTGATTTTTTTTTTTTTATGTCTCTAGTGAACATGTGCCATTTAACTTGCAGATAACTATTGCCTTAAACCAAAATATATGCCAAGTGTAAATCTCAAGGTATAAAAAAATTGTTAAAAGATTGAAATATATAAACGTTTCCATTATACAATATAGGTCTAAAACTCCATTCTGTTAACCCAGTCTTTTACGGTTTTATGGAATTTTATTTCATTTCTAATCTGTGCTATATTTATAGAGTCTGATAATTCTATGGGTTTTAAAATGAGTCATTTAAATTTGTTAATAGAAATATATTTTATATTAGCCAATTTTACAGAAAGATATGTTGATAGACTTATATAAAATCAAACTAAGCTGATTTTTTAATGAAAAGCAATTATGTGCAGCAAAATAATAAAAAAAATCCCTTGAAAACTATTATTTTACATAATCTGCATTTTTAACAGTAGACAAAGCCAATGTCAGATGTTTTATTTCAATCCAAACAACTGTAATGCTATCATTTTTTTTTAATGTTGTTTGAACCATGGCAAATCAGAAAGCATGCAATTTTAGGACTTAAACCTTAGTGATATTTGATGTTGAAAATTTCCCTATATTACAGTGCTACCTAGATATTCAAGGAAAATAATGTTTGGGGGCAGCATCTACATACATTTTTAAGAATACTAATGAAACATGCACAGTACAGTGTGGTAAAATAATCTGGACAGAAACTCAAATTTTCAATGGGGCTGTGGATGAGTATAACATAGAAAACTGAAGGCATTTTGAATACCTCTTTGACTGATAAAAAAAGCATTTTTTAAACTCCTTCAGGATATTTTTGTACCTTCCTCTTCTAGAAAATTATATTAGTGAATCTTTCTAACAGCTTAAAAATATTAAGTACAATTTATTCAAGTTATAGGAAACTTAAGCATTTAATGGAAAATAAAATCATGCATAGTTATCTTCCCATTTATTTTATTTACATAAAATACCAAAAATGTGTACTGTTGATAAAGTTAATACCTTAGTTTATGGATTTTAATAAGCATATTTCTTCTCTTCCCATCATTCCATATGCATTATTCTTGGGCCATTCCCCCAACATTTATCGTATATACTTCGCAGAGAACAGTGCAAATGAATGAATGAACATTTAAACAACTAGTAATTAACAAAAATAAAGTCATATTGACAGTTATAGTTCATTTATGTCCATGAACCACTTCAGATCAATAGGTAAGTCTAATTCATGTTTATGTCCCCAGAGAACAGCACAGACTTAGCAAATTGCAGGCATCTAATATAAGTTTAAGATGATGAAGGCATAGGGAGTAGACCTTAATCTCTATGCTATTAATATATTTTTCTTTCAATAAAATTAGAATTTGAAATAAAGTGGGTTAGGGAAGAAAACTTAATCATATTAAGTGTTTATTGAATTCATTTACCATTGCATTAGCATTAGATTTAAAAATGTAATAAGGCTCACAATGGGATTAAGCAGGAAATGTTGGTTTTAATTTACTGAAAGGTTACTATCTTTCTTTCACATTGCAAATGAGAGTAACTGTCTTTCAACCTAATTGAATATGACTGACTATTCTTTATCAAGTCAAATCGCTTCTTTCAGAGTGATGTCATTATTTTTCTATGACAAGATAGATAATCATCTGCCATATTTGCATCAATAGATGATGGCGAGGCTGGCCGAAGTCCATTTACCCAAACCTTTAAAAGAGATAAGTGGGATTTCCCTTGCTACTAGGATGATAAAAGAAAAATCTTTGGCTCCAAGTATGTTGTCCACCTTAAGAAGTGGATTAATACTGCTATTTTAGCTTTGCCAACTGAAATATAACATGAGCAATGAAACTATAGATTTTTATAAAATTATTTATTTTTTTCTGTTCAGCGTTCACATCAATTTCAAGTAAACTACAGATACCACAATCCTGCACCTCTATATCTCATAGGATTTATGAAGAATTTCAACGCTGATACAATACTATTATTTCATATCCACTCAAAATTCAAATGGTGCCAGTGGTCATAAGAATGTATTCCATAGAATTTTTGTCAATCTTTACAAACAGGATGCACAATAAATAATTTTTATTAAAAAAAATATTCTGCCTAGAGGAAGAGCTTAAATTCTCTGAATTCCAAAAGTAACTTCCACACTGTGGAATACAGCTACACACATTTCCCATTCGATGGTACCATGTGACACTAAACCCCACGCAGTTGCCAATGGCTTAGGGTCTCATTGTTTCTAAGCATGTATGTGCCTTGCCTTCTGGGCTTGTAGCCTGAGGGACTGAACATGGGAAGAACTAAAAAGGGGAAGACTCTAGATCTACAGTGGGTTGAGAATTTGTTGATCCTTTTAGGGCAGTTTCTGCTCATTCAGTGTCCACATGTTTGTAACTAATAATAATAAAAAAAAATCATTAAACTCCTCTGGGGATGCCTTTGAACCTTCCCTTCCTAGAAAATCATATTCTTTTTTTAATTTTTTTGAGGGCAATGTCACTGGCCCTCATATGTGGGACCCAAACTGGGGCCGCTGGCTTCCCAAGCCAGCGCTTAAACACCACGCCCCTCGGCCGGCCCTAGAAAATCATATTCTTGAATTCTAATATTTTTTTTAAATCAGCAAATAATGCATCCATTTTGAGATTCTCATAGTTTCATTACTAATTGAGAATAAGAGGAATATAATACACTGCCTATACTGCCAAGGATACATCCTCATAGGAAATAAAAATGAAGGCATTCTGAAACACTTCAAATCTCATAAAGTTCAAAACCATTCCAAAAATGTTCAACAGTATATTAATGTTTCCATGGTATTTTCCTTCTTCACTTTTCTCCATCCGCTTGACCTTTTTATCTCCTGCTTTTTTGATAATCAACTTGAAGCTTCAATTGGCTTATAAAAACAAAGCAATTCTAATATGCAGTAGGTACACTGACTTGAAACACTATATGGTGGATTAATCAATATGATATATATATTTCCCATTCGATGGGGATATATATATATGATAGCTATGCATGATATTTAGTCCAGAGTATGTTTTCATAACTGATAGGCAATTTGCTTTTCATTTGGAAGCATATTCCTTTTTCAAATGCGGCGTGTTTGAATGTAAACGCAGATTCACTTAGATTAATAATGTGTATTTCTATTATTTAATTGTGTTGGCTTTTGTAAAATGGAAAGGAAAAATACTTTCCATTCAGGTTTAAGAAAAAAATATTTTCTCCTCTAATGCTGAACAACACAGGTAGAAAAATAGAAATGATATTTTAGCAGGTGCTAGCTATATCTAATATGATTTTCTGTCAACACAGAAACTGTGAGTTGTATGTTTTAAAGATTGCAGTCAAATTGTTTTTTTCAGTAAATACAGACTGAATTCCTGGTCTGTCAAAATGATGCTGTCTGAAAAACAATGGAAGTTTGCATTGAAACAACATAAGATTTGCCAGCTATTAGACATATTTCAGTAGCTTACTTCACATGCCAATAAGCTACACGGAAATGAAGGGTTGTAAGACTATGCTCTGTAAATATGGAAATGGTATATGGCTCTTGTGAGTATAGAGGCTTGAATCCAGATGGGACTTTTTTCTGAGGGATGGTCAAAATTATCCTACATCATTACAGATGGCATAATCAAAATATATTAAAATTAAAAAAAAAACTCGTAAGATAATATGTCAGTAACACATATAAAGCTCAAGACTCTCAGATACAGAAAACAGAT
The DNA here is from genome assembly GCA_033961575.1 of Aselliscus stoliczkanus. Lineage (NCBI taxonomy): Eukaryota > Metazoa > Chordata > Mammalia > Chiroptera > Hipposideridae > Aselliscus > Aselliscus stoliczkanus. The sequence continues at coordinate 11,229,461 of CM066727.1, forward strand.
TGACAGTCATCAGAGATTGGGGTTAGTGGGTGGGCAAAATGTGTGAAGGGGGTAAAGGTACAAACTTCCAGTTATACAATTAGTCATGGAGATATAAAGTACAGAATGGTGACTATTGTTAATAGTTATAGGTTATATTTTTCAAGGTTGTTAGGAGAGTAGATCTTAAAACTTCTCATCACCAGAAAAAAATTAAAACTATGTGGTGATGGATATTAACTAGACTTATTGTGGTGAACATTTGACAATATATACATATACTCACTCATTATGTTGTATACCAGAAACTAATTGTTATACATCAAAAATAAAATAAAGTTCAGGCTTTCAGAGATCCTGTATAATTAAATATTGAGAATGATAACTATGATGATATTTCAATTGCTCATATCGATCTGGATGACATAAGAATCATAGGACCTGACAACTTTTTCTGAATTTGTTCAACTATTTTTTTAAGAAAAATAAATGCAGAAAATACTTTTAAAAACTATTTCCAGTAAGGTCAATGATTTGAACTCATTCTGATGGTCCATCTGTGACCTTTGTAGGCATAGCATGTTTACTATGCATGCCCTTTAAGTTCTGTTTAAATGAATGAATTCACACATTTGTCTGAGAAATGCTATTGATTTTTCCAAAGACACAACAAATGGACAAAGAAAGAATTATCATTAACCAGTAATTAAATTTAGATTATGTAGTTTTTATAGATCTCTACCTCTTTTGAATAAAAATTCACCTAAAAAAATTCTGAAATTGTCCTCAAGGATAACCCTCCCAGGAAGGACAGCAAAATCTAATTACATTCCTATTTAGAATGCTTCAGGATGGCACATTACAATTTGCCTAGATTTCCAAGTTGCTTTCCCAGTCACTTTTTAAAGTTATAGAAGTGAACCTACTACTGTGTGGTATTACATACAAAACAAGATCCATGTAATGGTGTTTTAACAAAGCAATACAAACATGCATATGTAGGTTTATATGAGTTTCATTTGGTTGTTTCCCTTGGACTTAAGATTTATTAGAAAGCGTTTTTCTCTTGGTGACCATTCTCCTCAAGTATCTTTATATCTCTGACAATACCAACTAGATTGACTTTCTTACCACCCCTAATTTTTTGATAATCAATTGAATGACCACAGGGTTCTGGGGAATTCTTTGTCCAAAGGACTATTTTGTAATAGATAAACAGACCAGAGAGAGAGAGTGTAAATTATCCAAATGGCCATACTATGTAGTGGTAGAGTCAGAACCGAGCCACCTATTTCTAATTCTGAATCCCTATAACTTAGAACCCATGGGGGGATGACTTAGATATTGGTATACTTGACAGCAACTGTCCCTCACTTCAGTGGTCACTATATTTTCCCCATTTACCTCTTTTCTCTTCTTTTTTTCATTCTCCAAAATAGATCTTTCAATTGCCTTTAACTATATTGGCACTAACATTTTCCTTTACATCTATATTTTCAGTCATGAGATTTTATTTTGATGCTATTAAATTTACTTGCTTGAACTTAGCTATTAGAGAAGACTGGTTAAAGCAGTACACTGGCACAGCTGAAAGATTTGAATTCACTTCTCTAATTTGCAAAATTACTGGTCAATAGTGCATTGGAGATAGTTGCCTAGCTCGTTATCCTGACAAAATGTTGTTTTATCAAATAGTATTTAAATACTCATGTTTATTTGGAACAATTCTGGAAAGTGCACTAAAGGCTGTCACATTTTTTTTAGGTTTGAACTCATTTGTATGGGGAATAAAGAATCTCATTATGGTAAATAAAGTGTTTGAGTACTTATATTTAAGTAATATGCAACAGTTGATAGTAAATGATATTGGGATAATATATCTTTTCCCTAACTTCCAAAGTATCATGTACCGCTTTTGGGTTACAGTCTATCTGATCTATAATTGTCTATTCTTTAAACTAAATGGGAAACTCATGGATTATTTCTTATTCGTCCTTATAGCCAATGTGGTACCAGATGCAGTTCTAGGCATATTGTTAATTCTCAATTAACAATCGTTCAATTGCACTCAATTGATTAGGAGCTATGGTTTCTAGGCCTTTAGAAATTGTTCCTTAAAAATTCTTATAATTGGGGCACCACCAACAATATCATTGCTTTGGTTCCTTTTGGCTCAGGATGAATCTCTGTGTCTCTTTTTTTTTTTTTTTTTTTTTTTTTGAGGGCAGTGTCACTGGCCCTCATATGTGGGACTGAACCGGGGCCACTGGCTTCCCAAGCCAGCGCTTAACCACCGCGCCACTCGGCCGGCCCAAATTTTTTTAGTTTTTATTTATTCATTTATTTCCGTGTCAGTCTTTTTTTTTTTTAAAGATTTTTTTTTTTTTTACTGGGGAATTGAGGGAGGGGAACAGCATTGGGGAATCAGGGAAGGGGGACAGACAAGTTGCTGTCCTTTTGTTCTTCAGTCTAGTTGCGGAGGATGTTGATTCACTGGCCCATGTTGGTATCATCATTACGCTCTTCCCGGGTGAGGCAGATCGGTCACCGGCCTCTGGATGGTCGCTCACCGCGGCTATTGGCAGCTCATGCTGGCTGCCGGCCACTCACTGCAGCCCATGGCAGCCCACTGCAGCAGGGGCTGCAGCCCACACCCTCACCGGGGCTCGCACAGCCCAGCTCCAGGTGGAGCTGTTGTTCGCTGTAGAGGGCAGTGTCACTGGCCCTCATGTGGGATCCAAACCGGGGCTGCTGGCGTCCCAAAACCAGCTCTTAACCAATGCACCACTCGGCCGGCCCTGTGTCAGTCTTGATAAGTCAAAGTGTTTCATTTCTCTGGCCACGGTGCTTTGTTAGGGGAGATAAGGAGACCCAATTAGTTCTAAGTATACACGATGAGAAGTTGTCTGGGGTTTCTGGGAAAATGATTTCAGTTATTATTTATTTCTTTTTTCTGAATGGGAGGATTTTAAGGGCTGGAGAAGGTCTATGATATGGTGGATTTCTGAAATCCAGCTATACCTGAAGGAAACCCTACCATGGACTCCTTGTTTACCTGATCTAATGTACTGCAGTTTTTGTTTGATTTTGTTTTTTGTTTGAACCTTGTTGTTGTGTCATTTGCAATGGAACCATCAGGATATTTATAGTATTTTACCTATATGACTACTCGTTCCAAATCACTTCTATTGAATTTCTGGCTCTCAAGTAAATGAGACTGTTCAGGAGCCAGGCTTGTGCAGGAGCCAAGCAGCGCCTGGGAGGATGTTTTTTGAGCTTGAGCTTCTCAGTTCATTTGAATTGATTTAGATTTAAAACACATCACTTGCTCTTAAAGAATTTAGAAACATGGAAACGAGACTATGTCACATCTACATAAAAATGCCCCACACGTACACACAGAAGAGACACAAGATGAGTTTCAGTTGAATCTTTATGCTTCTGCATCCAACATATGTCATAATTAACATGATACTCCTAACCCAAGCCTAAACTTCTCCTTTTTTCCCTCTTCACGGAATTGGTGTGCAAGTGGCAGTGTTCCAGTGTAGCACACCTAAGGTGGTATTACCATCAGAAAATTTAAAAGAATTATGATGCAATTGTCTCATGTATCAAAATGCGACTCTATGATACGGAAGACAGTATAACATCTGCTCCCCTAACATGTAAAATCTTAACAAAGAAACAAGACAGTAAAGAAGGGGAAAAAAAAAATCCCCACAAGACATGTCATATAGATGTTTCTATTTGAAAGCAATCATGATTTCTAGGGAAGTATTAGGGAACACAGAGGTTACATTTTAACCAATCAGCTGATACTTTCTCTTTGAGAAATAGCTGCCTTTAATATGCTATGCGAAATTAGTAGAAATAAAATATTAAGAAGATGCTACTACATGTTTTATGTATGTACAGACAGACTCAAATTAAAAAGTTGAATTCTAGCCACTGATTTGCAAAGGGCAACAAATCAGTTGTTTTTGATATAATGCTTTTCTGGTTTAATCAGTAATTATGGGTGGACATTACACATTATAGTGTAGTAGAAAAGGCCTCAGTTTAGCAGCACAACATTAATTAAAGGAGGTTACCCTAGATATTAGAGATCATAGCCACTTAAACACAGATTATTTTTGGAACTGATTTCTGACTTTCTACATTAAAAATACCAATATTCAGGGGACAAATTATAAATCAAATCATCACTCAAATTATCCTCCACCCTCCATCTAGAGTATCAAATCATGATATTTTTATTTAATATCAACACATAATTACTGACCCCAGAAAAAAAGTCAAGTGAAATAAAATCCTAAACTAAAATCAGAAGCAGGTTAACAGCTTGCCCTTTGCTTTAGGCAACCGAAGACTGACAGATGATGTGATATTTGATGACATACACTTTCTGATCTCTCCTCTTTCACAGTATTTATGTTTTAACAAATCATGGTGTAGCATAAAGAGTTTTGTCCAATGGAAACAGATTCAAAAATTTCTGATAAAATATAGATTATAATTAGGGACAGATGAACCCTAGCTCAATATTTTAGTGAGAAACCTTCCATTGGAAATCTGATTTTCCACAGTTTTTGATATTTCTGGACAAACTGGTAGAGTGTAAGACCCATCTGTTTAATTGTGCTCTATCTGCTGACATGGAGGAATCAAAGAGAGTACTGATAATCTTTAATGCTCTCTTGCACCTGAGACATAAATCCACAGTTGTCACTGGTCAGCCATTGGAGATCAGTGTATGAGACCATGGTGTGATAATTTAGCACCTCAGGACTTCAGCTCTCTTATCTATCTATCTATCTATCTCTATCTCTATCTCTATCTATCTCTATCTATCTCTATGCATCTATCATGTATGTATCTCTCTCTAAATATATATTTATCTCTTTCTCATCTCTGTCTCTATCTCTACCTCTACCTCTATCTCTATATCATCTATATCTATTTCTATCTAAAACACTTACCAGGCCATATGAGGTAGTGATTAAGAGGGCAGGCACCCAAACTGAAGTCTGGATTCTATGTCCCCCACATTGAGACTCACAAATTGCATAATCTTGGATAATTTATCTTCCCAAGGCCTGATTTTCTTGATGAAGTAATCATGAGGACTTAAGGAGTTAATGCTTATGAAGCTCTTAGGATACTGCCTGGCTCATAGTAAACATTAAGAGTGGACAGCCATTGTTATTATTATAGAATCAACCAAACTTTTGGAGTTATCTTAACTGAAATAAACATAGAATTTTGCTATTCCCTTTTCCTACCTCATAATTTTACTGCATTTAAGACCAGTACTATTTTCCTCTTCATTTTGACAGATAATGAAAGCAGGGTACACATTATGGAATCAGATTGGCCCCTGCTACTGTTTATCTCACTTTCTTCAGCTGAAAAAAAAAATGGGAAAAAAAACAATCATAACTAAACTTTTTAATTAAATGCGCTTATTTAAAACTTTTAGTAAAGAGGGTAGCATCCTTCACGACTCAATAGATGTTATTATTGTTACTCATGCAGTGACATTTCTGAAAGGCATGCAAATACAGTAAATTCTTAGTGAGAAAACAAAAAAGCACAAATAACCTAGAAAATGGTACCAAAAAATGTGTGCCCATGCATGTGTGTGTGCATGCATGCACATGCACAAAACATTACACACACACACACACACACACACAAAAAAAAAATCTCACATAGGTCACCTATCAGCCCATATAAAGTCTTCCTCTAACTTGACTATTATAATAGCCTAACAGCTGAGGATTCTTTCTAGGGTTCCTTCAGATGCTCCACAGTGAAATATCTATAAGAAAAAGAAACATTTCTCCTGATAATTTTTCTCTGCTTTCAATGTAAAATTTTGATGTAGGTATAATAATCTGACTGAGAGAGACAAGTGAAAATGTGGCAGGCAGAAAGCTCATTCCTGCTGCACGGTGGGTATGACTTCTAATATTATTATAATAATCATTAATATCATAATAGCATATCATAATTATTTCACCTTTTTCTCTAAATCAACTAAATGTTGGGGTTAGAACTTTTTCCTCTGTCAATCTTCTCCCATTCAATTATCTCCTTCAGTCTCATGGATATAAATATTATCTATATGCCAATGAATCCAAATGTGTCGCTTTTTCATAGATATTTTAACTAAGTGTCAGAATGGAATATTATATCTATTATGTTTCTTCATGCTTAGCAACAGAAACTCATGCTTTGGATGACTTTTCTCTTGGCAGTCTAATAACCATCTCAAAAGCTCAACTATAATAGACCCAAAACGGAGTTCTGAATTTACACCATCACTAGCACTTTCCACTTCTGGTTTTACATCCATCCTAGTGTTAAAATAACACGTGTTAAGAGTCATCTTGATTCTACTCTGAACTCTCCATATTATCATCCTCTTATCATAATGTATCAGCTTTGAATCATAGTTTACCACTGACTCTTTCGTACCACTTTTCTTGACAATTCCTGCCACCAGTGTGGTGGGTGTACCTTCATGCTTCCAGCACTAGTCCAAAGACTGCCTTGTTTCTTTGTCTTCTTTGTTTGTAAAGTAATTCTTTGCAAACAAGACAGTCTATGGAAATCTTTGGCTTAATTTTCACCAATTGTTTCCCATCTCAATAGGATAAAAATGAAAATATTTACCACCATGCACAAGACCTTGCATAATCTGTACCCTGAATAAGTCCCAGCATTCTTCCTTTCATTCAATCTGCTCCACCTCATCAGAGCTGTGCACACCACTGCTCAGAGCCCTGGGGTTTCCTGTGCCCTTTGCCTGACTCAATCTCCCTGATTTCCTTATGGCTTAGCCCCCTAGGCATTCCCATCTCTGCTCAAACATCACATTCAGATAGAGGATTCTCTTGACTAGTCTATCTTAAATAGAATTCTCCACCCATTTTCCTATACCCCCAATTTATTTTTCTTCATAGGACTTACTACTTTTATATTATGTTACACTAATAATAGAGTGTCGTCTTTTTATTCTCTGTGTTCTTTTGTTAGAGTGAAAGCTCTGTGAGAGATGAGAATTTCTGTTTTGCTAACTTCTGTATAACTGGTTCCTAGAATAGTTGTTGAAACATCATACATTCTTAATAAATATTTTTAATGTTTAATTCAATTAAACTCTGCTGTGTTCACCTTGTTAATTGACAATGCCGAACTTGACTGTAGCTGAAACAGGGAAGGTAAAGGAGTTCCCACACCTTTCCTTCCCATGTGACTTCTACAGGACTCGTGGATGCCCTTTTGTTTACCTGTGACAAGGCCAGAGTCAGAGACTCCAAATTCCCATTCTTTGCCTCATGAATGATAAGCTGAATTCTTTGTCCCCACTAATTAAATGAAATAACTGACTTGATCAAAGTTGAGTTTAGCTTCTCTCCCCAGATTCCTCAACTTTGACCCATCCTCAGCCTGAGCCATACTAGGTGACCTTACAGCCCTTCTATTGTCCTCTCTAGAGACTAGACTGACATCAGAGTAAAATACTCTATGACCTACTGTCCAGTCACACCACCTCCACCCTTTCACCCACTTTCCTACACCCCATCCTACTTCTCCACACACAGGTCTCTCTAGACTTCCTTACTTTTCCCTATAAAATAAAATCCCTTTTCTGCCTGACTTTTGAGGTATTTGTCAGAGTATAATCTGAGGCACCACAGTACAGAGTACAATACTTTTGAATAATGTCTCTCCTTACCTTAATCCAGATGTCTTTTCTTTTTTCTTTTGACAGCGTGCCATCATTTCATGGCCGGGCCACTCTACTCTTGACTCTGTAGCATCCATTTTATATACACAGCAAGCAACCTGAGTGGTTTACTAAAATAGCATAAATAAAATCATATAATTCTCCTTAAAGCCTACCAATGATTTCCATCTAACATCCATAGGATACTGTACAAAGTCCTACTGCACCAACTTCTCTCTACCTCTCTGTCCTCATCTCCCAGCATTCTTTCATTTCCCATGCTCCTGCCATATTGGTTTCTTAATTTTTGTGGAACTGTTGAATATATAACCACATTAATATTTTTTGAAAACTTTTATTTTCTATTTCAGTAAGTATTGGGATCTGGAATAGAGTTAATCAAGTATTATAAAATTATTGTTATATTCAAATGGTGCAATATTAGATTAAATATGTTATCTTAATAGGGTAGGAAAAATAATTTAAAAAACCCATTTTTCAAACAATTACTTATAAAATATGAATTAAAATGTAAAACTGTAATAGTAATTATACATTTCTTGACTGAAATTTTTTCACATTTTTTCATTTAATTATCAATTATATAATTGATCATTTATATTAATATAATTGATAAATTATCAATTATGTAATTGATAATTTAATTATACAATTTATAAGGTAGATACTGTTTTCACTTTTTCATAAATGAGAACAAAAGGCTTAAGGAAACTAAGTATGAAAACATGGGCATAAATCAAGTGATAGGAAATTTAAGATATCAGTGGATGCATTTCAGATTTCAGAATATTATGTTTTCCCCAATACATCATAGAATCTTTTTTATTTATTTATTTATTTATTTTTTTTTTTTGAGGGTAGTGTCACTGGCCCTCATATGTGGGACCAAACCGGGGCCGCTGGCTTCGGAAGCCAGCGCTTAACCACAGCGCCACTCGGCCGGCCCCATCATAGAATCTAATAAACAATTAAGAAAAGAAAATTAAGATAATGGTAATAAGTGTTACCAGTTTAACTGTAATTATATAATAATTTTCCAGTATTTTTAACAATGTCATATTGGCCTGGGCATTTGAGCATGTCGTATAACTATCATGTGTATTATTTATTTGAAATTTTTAAGACTGTTCTGAGATAAAAGTAAAATTACAAGTGCTATTTTTTAGGGTCATTAATTTTGTGGTGTTTTGAGATATTTTATCAGGAAAAAACAATAACTTTTCATGGAATGACTCATGAGGCTTTAGGCAATATTTATGTTTCTAATAGCACATTCAAATCAAGTAAATAAACATGAAATAAAATAGAATTCTACAGAGTTATAAAAAGGTAAGTTTAATAGAAGTTTAAATAGTCACATTAATGTTGCTAAAATAGTATAATATAATAATATTTATAGTGGATTTCCTATAGGTTATACAACAAATATGATGAACAATTTTAAAAGACGAAAGATTTATACGATCTGAAGAGAAACCAGAGTAAGACGAACAACTTTAAAAGAAAATTGATATCAGAAATAAAGCTTATTTCAAAAAAATTAGTAATAAGAATGTAACATTATAATGTAACTGGGTGTAGATTTTGTTTACTTGAAGTATAAAAAGGAAAGTTGTAGTATGCCTTTAAATTAATTATATAGAGTATGTGCTTTAAAATGTAAGTCTATAAATGCTCACTATAATATTTAACATTGAAAATAACCATCCACCAATTGTTCAAATATGGGCTAATAAAAGTTATGAATATCTTTGGCTCTTGAAAAGGATCGTTTAGCTGTGTGTTGATTGGCATTGGAAATAGATTTGTTAAATCTTCTCAAGGAAAAAGAGCAATTGATGCACAATGGACATATTAGTTTAAGCATACCTTGTAAACGGTATCTATAATCGTGTTGTGTAAAGAAGTTAATTAATAATAATGATTGTATTCCTATCGTAGGAAATAGCAGTCTCCTCTTGTGAAGAATATGGTTGCTTTTACTTTTGTCACTATCTCAGTAAATTTTCTACAATGATTATAAATTATGTGTAGAAAACAGACTACAATGTTAAGGAAAACAAATTGTGAGACAACATATTTTATCATTAGAAGGGAAGTGGTTGTGGCGTTTTAACAATGAGAAATGATTGATTTTTCCCTAATAGTTAGTGATGTGACTACTGACAGTAATATCTATTGAATCAAAGATATGTTTGTTTAGATAGGTAAGTTTTCTAGGAAAAGAACGATTGTCAAGAAAAGATTCAGACATTATTTTATTTTGTATCTTATGAGAGCCAGAAGTGAAGCAAGCGTATTGGTCAGTGTCCTAAGAAGGACCTAGTTGGGTGTGATCTCACTGCTCTCATTTTGGTTACTGGCCATCTTCCATCAGAGTCCTGGGTACTGACTGCGTCTTTAGGAAACATTTTGGATTATTTTTTGCTCTCCTTTCAATTTTTTTTTTTTTTTGAGGGCAGTGTCACTGGCCCTCATATGTGGGACCCGAACCGGGACCGCTGACTTCCCAAGTCAGTTCTTAACCACCGCGCCACTCGGCCGGCCCTAATTTTTTATTAAGGATTATTGACAATAAACATGAAGAAACAAGGAACATAAGGGAAACACATATTCACTCACCGCTAATTCTGACAAATCACACTGTGTGGTTAATACCTTAACTTTTTAAAAATTAATAGAGAATTACCGGGATTGTTGAAGTTTTCTATTCTTCTAAAGTTCTACTGTTGAGCAATATTTGTCTAGCAAACTGTTCCTATCGTCTCCCCTTGTCCCTTCCTTTCTGTTCCCTTGTCTCATTCTCCCATTCTGTTTCTCTATTCAATAGTTTTTGAAGCCGTGTTGCTATTCTAGCTTTTTAAAAGATCTAGATTTTTCTGTATTGACTCTATTAATATATTTAATTTTGTTTTTATTTTTTATTGCATTAGTATTTGGTCTTTCTTTGTTATATTCTTCCTTTTACTTTAGTTTGCGTTCCTCTGATGTTCCTTTTTGAGCTTACACATTTGAGCTTATACACTTAAATAAAGCAATGTGATTTTTTGATATAAATTTACCTATAAGTTCTCTTCTTATTGATTCGATATGCTTTTATTGTCATTTTTATGTCAAGTTTTGGATTTTTTAAAAGATTCCCTATGGGATTTATTTGCAGTTCATAAAAATAGTGTCTCTTGAACATCTGAAAAAATATATCTGTATATAATCTAGTGTTTTTTCTGATTAACTAAATAAACTGATTTAAAAGAAAATACTACATTTGTGTGTTTTAAACTGTAAAATTATATTAAACGTATACACAGAAAAATGTGCTTCTACCTTTATATACATCTATGCCATCTTCTTGCCCTCTTTGTGTTGTTTTTATTATTATTCATATTTGTTCAGTACTTCTTTAAACAAATTTTTGAAACTATATTCTTATTGATTTGCCTTTTTCTTACACAGAAAACAATATTATATACCTACTACTTTCTATCATGCCTTTCAGCTTACCAATACACCTAAAATACTTTTTCTTCATACAAAAATATTTCTCACTTTTTCTTCTTTAAAACTCCATGATATCCTATTGTAGGTAATCACAGTTTACTTAATAGTCATATGGATTCTTTCCAATCTTTTGCTACTACATATGTGAAAATTATTATTTTTTTATTTTGATATTTTAATCATGGACAGGATTTATATCTTGAATGTGATTGCTGTCTCAAAGGGTGAAGGTCTCTGTAATATGAATAAATACAACCAGGTCATCCTTCCCTGTTGCCCATTTTGTATGTCCCCTGTGATGGATCAGAGGGCCCCAACCCTTTACCTTTATCATAGTGTTTTGACAGGTTTGAATTTTACTGTCTGCTGGAGAGAGAAAGTGTACTTCCTTGTGACACTCATGAGGGAAGCTGAACATCTTTTATCAAGGGCCACATTTGTTTTATTTTTCTGTGAATCCTATTTCCATGTGTTCTATCTTCAAAAATGTTTATTGCTTCCCTTTCAGTTTACGGATCTCTTTAGGTAAAAAATGAAACCATATATTTGTGATATATGTTGTAAACATTTTTGTCAGTTTGTATCTTTTTAAAATTTTGCTTACGTTATATTTTGCAGACAGAATTATTTCTCTTGTGTTATTTTTACACTATCAAATTTATCATTTTTTTCTTTTATTACTTCTTGGTTTTTATTTACAATCAGAATCTATTCTCCTATTTTAATGAAATTCACTCATGGTTTCTTCAAGTATCTGCATTGTTTCACTTTGTATATTTAGTTTGATACTATTTTGTAGTTTATCCAGGTAGATGATATGAGGAATTATCTTATTTTGTTTTTCAAATGGTGAATTCATAATATATTTTTTTATGTATTAAACCATCCATTAGTACTTCCACTATTTTGAGAAGCCAACATATGTAAAAGTTCTTAAAGTTACTTAGTTTTATTTCTGTCCTTATGTTCTCTGATATTGGTCAGTCTATATGTTCATGTGTGAATTCCACATCTTTTAATACTTAGTTTTTTTAATGGTACTTTTTACAATTACAGGAATAATAATCCACTCATATTTTCTTTTTCAAAACTTCACTTTGCCTTTACTGCTTATTTCTGGTATGCATGTATTTTGATTGGTTGCTTTCATGTAAACTTGAGAATCAGACTAATTGAAGGAAGTGATCCACAGAGAATTGCAACCTTGACTACACTTAGGAAGTCAGTAAGACACATTCCCAAGGGTTGGCTGAGGACCATGTCAGCTCGGCCACGATACAAAGGCAAAAACGAGAACAACCTTTGGCTCTAGAAATAAACACATTGTTTCTTCTTCAAAGACCAAGGTAGCCACCACTTGGATTCATAGTCCAGCTCCACATTGTACCTTCTACCATACACATTATCATCGTGGCCACTTCCACTGCCTCTCTAACTTGATTCCATCCTGACTCAAGTTTTGTGCAAATGCATTTGATTAACAAAACCTACTTCCCATATATAGCTCCAACCACAAAGGAACCTATATAACATTTCAAGTGTTTCCATCTCCAAAATATAGGAAAGTACCCTTGCAGGAGGCTAGGATTGCCAAAATATTATATTAACTCTATCTCATAACCTTATCTGTACATTCACTTCTTTAAGCAACTTCAACATTCCTATTTTAAAGCCATTGCTATGCAGAGGCAGAAAAATAACTTCATTCAAATAGTTACCTCTTCTGATCGTTCCTTTTTTGTTGATCTTCTCTGACATGAGCGTTATTTAGTTTTCCATGTTTTCACTCATTTTTGTAAGCGGGACAATTGTGAGAAATTTTTGTTTTGTGGCCGTTTTCCTTTCCCTCTCTTTCATTATAGCATTTTTCTTATGTTTCGTGCATCCCCTTTTGGTTCCCAAAAACTTATACAATGCTTCCAGATTCTATGTGTTTTTATGAGCTCCTGCCCCAAGATGATATTGAGGACATCACAGATGTTGTTACTGACAGAAAGGCCAGTGGCTGAGTGCCTCTCCACGTCTCCTCCTTCCTCCAGCTCACCCGCAGCTTCCCAAGAACTTGGAGCTCCAGCCACCGTTTGTCAGTGATGTACTTCAGATTATTTAATGATTGCAAACTACAGACCTCAATAAGTGAGTTTTGGAGTCCTCTATGACTTCGAGAAAATTCAGTCCCTGTTAATATATTGCATTTGAACTCCTATTTGCCATTTTCTCTCTTGCCTGGGAGCCCAGCAAGCCCACAGTGAGCAAAGCACACTGCTTTGTTTCTCTGTGAACTTTCTAGTACTCAGTAATGTCCCTTGTTTAAGGACATTTATGTATGTTTTGTTATTTCTATTTATATTTTATCTCCTACTTCTGTTCGTTTGGAACAGAGAGTCTGTATGTGTGGAGATGTGACCTTAGTTTATCATTATATGTATCTAGAGCTAGATTTAAGAAAAAATACTTCAATGTGAGGCAAGCCTTTAATACTAGTTTTGTCCTCTCCCACTCATCCAATACACTCAATTTTGAAACTCTTTGAAGTCTTCTTTGGTGTCCTTCTGATTTTTTGAAGGACATGTTTTGTTTTTTTTGTCTAGAAAGGTTACTGTCCAATAACTTTCCAAATGCATACCCAGTTCTGTGAGTAATCTGAACAAGAAACAAAGTTGATGCCAATTATTCTTTTCTAAGACATTGTGTAGACCTGGTAATGTTGGTGGATATTACTGTTTAGAATAGTTATTTGTCTTGTTTATATAACCACTGCATTACAAGCAAAGATGTTGATGTCATAATAACAGAGAAAGGCTGCAGAGATTGAAGGCCATGCTTAAAATGAATAAAACACTCAAAACCCAAAAAGTCATGACTATATCCCCTGGGGGTAAAAAAAAACAGGCCAGTAATTTCTGACCAGTTTTTAATCTCAATTTCAATCATGTTGAAGAAGCACCTCTTTCCTTTTTAACCAAATTGAACTTAATTTTTTTTTTCCAATTGAGAGTTATATTAAGTAGGGGGAAAAATAAACCTGCTAAATAAATAGAGCATCTCTCTTCACTGTAGAAGCAACTAGAGATTTGACTTGTTTTAAGCTTAAATGATAAAACAAATAGTTGTCAAATCAAATAGGAACTTGTTGCTGTAATAGAGTTTCCCCTAACGTTCTTTATACTACCCAAATAGTTGATATGTCATGGCATTTTTTCATTAACTTTGTCCCCTGATAATCCACCATGTCACTATAGCTACTTGAACAATTGTTACTTACAAATACAATTATTTTAATTTATTACATTGCCTTTGAGAAAAATATATAATATGTTTTTACCCAGAATTCTATCTAGGGATTTGAGAAAAAATAAAAATAAACAAGGAAAAAATTGTCATCATCATAATTCATAAAAAAAATCTATTATCTGGAATGGTTGATCTACATAAGATTATTTTAAAGAAAGTATACAAATCCTAGGATCAGAGTCAGTACTGGATTAGAATTCTTGCTCCACCCCTGACTTAGACTTGATATGAATCATTCATCCCTAGAGTTTAATGTTCTCATTTATCTAATGGGGATAAGAATAACAGCCATAAGGTGAGTGTGAGGATGAATGCAAAATAACTCCGTTTATAGGTATGCTGACCATATGTAGCAGTTCCCCCAGAGTCATCTTGGTTAACACCTGAATGTTAACCCACTCTCAAAATGTCATTTGGACCTTAAATTATAATACCGATAATGTTAGTTTCTTGAATCTTGACAATATTTTAAAAATAATTGGTGCATTTCTGCAAGCAATTATTCATTGAGATCTCTTGGCTGTAAAATAATTTGTTTGCATGTATGGATGTTCCTTTCTCTAGATGCAGGTCACAGTGAAAAGAAAAAAAAAACCCATGATTTTGGCACTAAGGATTACCAATTTAAATAATCAGACCTAAGAGAATTTTTTTATGATTTCTTTTATATTATATTTTTTTATGGAGAACAAGAACTTTTGGAAGCCAATTTCAATCTATAGTAAGACAAAATGTGAAAATGAAACAGTTTATTTATAAAATGAAAGTTTCAGGACAGATAGGATCTTTTTTATTTTTTTTTTTTTTTTTGAGGGCAGTGTCACTGGCCCTCATATGTGGGACCTGAACCAGGGCCGTTGGCTTCCCAAGCCAGCGTTTAACCACCACATCACTCAGCTGGCCCAGGACAGATAGAATCTTAATAAAAGCCAAACTTCTGGTATTATGTTTATTACCATCATATCCTGGATTCAAATTTAAGTAATATGTAAAGCTGAAGAGTGTCATGGCTGATGTAACAATAGTACCTGATTACCTTTTTTGAGTTATTCAAGAAAGACTCGGTGTTGTGGAATATTGTTTTTATAATTTTCCAGATATCTTTGAATTTATATGCTTCAAAATGGAATGTCAGTTGCCACCCATGTGCTATCTTGCTTCAAATATCAGGAAGTCTTTTTACACCTGTGGGATTTTACTTGATTACTCCAAATACTAGAAATATCATTTACTTCTCTTGAAAATATGTGTTGAGAGTATGATGTTCTTTGAATGTATCTATCCATTGCCCTTATACTTAAAGAGCAATTAGCTAAATTTTAAAACGTTGGTCACATTTTGTGTTCTGAAAACCCTGTTGATATTTGCACCAGTGGCCCTATTGTGGAGAGAGAGTGGGGGAGTCAGACCTATGTCTAACTTAGGCTTCTGGTAGTTGACTTGAAGACTAGCCTGGATCCTTTGATATTCTTTTTCTTTCAAGTAATTTATCTTCCCAGGTGTATCTCAGTATTGCTTCGACTGGATCATTTCTTTCCTTGAAATTTCAATCCAATTATTAGTTTTTCTCTAATTTAGGTACATAATATTGAATTACATATTTATTGCTTTGTTTCATTTGTTCTCTTTTTAGAAAGATGTTAAATATTCATATTTTGAATCATTTTTGTTTTTTGGTACTTATAACTTTTTTTCTATTAAAGTTTATTGGGTTAACAATGGTTAGTAAAGTTACATAGGTTTCAAGTATACAATTCTGTAATACATCATCTACAGATCACATTGTGTGTTCACCACCCAGAGTCAGTTCTCCTTCCATCACCACATATTTGATGCATATAGGACACATTAAAGAAAACAGCAAATTTCTTGAAAGGACAGAAGTTTTATGAAAAAAATTATAAAGAAATTGATAGATAGTATCTATCTGTGAGTACAATTTGCTGACATTTTTGTCAAATTGTAAAAATTTCCATCATTTTAATATATATTCTGTACTTAGTCACAATAGCTAAGGAACATAAATATAAGATTTTGTGTATTCAAAGGTCATCTACCTGGGCCGGCCAAGTCGCGCGGTGGTTAAGAGCTGGCTTGGGATGCCAGCGGGCCTGGTTTGGGTACCACATATGAGGGGCAGTGACACTGCCCTCCAAAAAAAACAAAAAAACAAAACAAAATAAGAAAGGTCATCTACTGGAAATGGTACTTATTTCTGGAGGTGGAGAGATAAACAAGTTATATGCCTTGCCCTTAAGTAACTTACAGTTGGGTTGGAAAGAAAACCACGTGATTGTTCCCAAATGTAGCTCAATGTTATAGGTATTAAAATAGAAATTTTATATGTTACAGTAGACATACAAGGGAAAGAGTGGACATATTTACTTTAAGAAATTGATGAAAGACTTTATAAAGAAAGTGATGAGTAAGGTTATTTATTACTGAAAGGTAAAACATAATAATGAATGGTGGCAAGATAAATGTTATCAAAGATATTGAGCACATAAGAAGAAAGGGTCTGGTAAAATTTTATTGATAAAGGTATACATTTCTAAGTGAAAAATAACCACCTTGAAACATTCTAATCAATTTGAAATTTTATTTATTTTACATTATTTGCTTAAAATTGCACTACTGCCAGCAGTTGATATAACAGAATGTATTATACTGATGTCAGTAAGCCTATCTCAAATGGTCATACTAAAATAACAAAAATTGGGGATCTTCATTATTGGTTTTTGTTAATTCAAATGGGGAGTCAATTAAGGTTTTGATTTTTTTCAAAAGTGAAGGCAGAAATATTGATGAAGTATAGAAATCAGGAAACAGGACAGAATATAGATTTACTAAGACATTATGAGTTTAAAAATACCTGAGAAATATCAGGAGGGTTAAAAAATATCCTGATAGATTTAGACTGGCTTCTGAATTTGTGCAGCAGTCATAGGTTTTCATATTTCAAAAAATAAAATGATCTTAATATTTTCATGTGCTATTCTATTTTACAGTAATCTCAATGGGAGGAAACATGATTTGTGCAGCCAAAGACTTTACAATCAATATTGCAAAGTAAATTCTCTTTGTATTTTATATTAAATATGTAATTTTCAGCAAAAGGACAAGTCCTTTCGGATTTAATCTCAACTCTAAATTTAGGAGCTCTGAATAAAATCATTTGAGCTGAACATTGTGAATCAAAAGATATTTTATATTAACATGGAGAACATAAATACAGAACACAAGGGGATTTGTATTATATTAAAAAAAAATATCTTCTCTGACCTTCATTTAGTTGTGTAGAACTGATATGCTGAACATACCTGCCAGTCTTTTGGCATTGATGAGAATTGTATCTCAAGGACGTAACAGGCTGATGCCTCACATGACAGCATGGCAAAGGATTGGAGTTCTATTGGAGATTATGTATTTGTCACTTTCGTGTATTTAATTCAAGTAATGTGTGAAAGGAGTAAAATGTGAATACGTATATATTCTGCATCATTTGTACTGAAACTGTGATTTAAATGCAAATATAATTTGTCCATGCATACATGCCTAATTGTGTTTAAAATGGCATAAACAATATAATTATTTCAGTCATTTCCGATAGTTCATTACATCATTTAATTAAGGTTTTCAGACTATATATCTTCAGTATAGATCATTTGAACTGCATCCCTACTACCCTCCTCCAGGAAGAAACCTGACCCTTGCCCAGTCTTTCCCGTGTCACGAAAAGTTATCATCATTGACCCAGATTCTGGCCATTATCTTTTTCTTTGGGACAATTCCAGTAACCTCCTAGATTGTCACTGGGTTTCCACATTCCACACAGCAGCCAGAGTGTGCCTTTTCAAAACAAACCACATCAGTCATTCCTCTGCTCAAGGCTTGCCAAAGGATTTCTACTAAAACAGAAATAAGATTCAAATGTGTTCTTCAAGGTGGACTCAATTCTCCTAATTCTCCAGGCTCATCTCTTTCCCTAGTCCTCACCCTGTGCTCCAGCCTCCTGCACTCTTCTTGCTATTTCTCACTCTCACCCAACACAGTCCCTCTCCTGTGGTTCTCAAGGTACTTTCCCAGCTCCTGGAATACCCATCCCCTAGATATTCATGAAGCAAGTCTTATGTTTTAGGACTTTGTTCACTTGTCACCGAATATACTGGGATTTCAGGAAACATCTAGAGTATCCAATGAGACACATTTTATCCTGGTCTCTAGTAAATTATTCAGCTTTATTTTTCCCCTAGAACTTATTATAACTTCTGGGATTCCTTCCTTTTCTTTAGTTACTGATTTGTGTACCTATGGGTTATTTTCCTGAAATTTACTGACTTGTTTTCCCATTTTTCTTAGTGCCTAGGACAATCAATAAAGATTTATTGAATTAATGCCCAAATGAATAAATTGTATATTATGTGACAATGTATAAAAAAATGGTAAGGGGCAGGCTGAGTGGCTCAGTTGGTGAAGAGTTAGCTTAAGAGCGCGTGCTCTGAGCAACAGGGCCACCGGTTTGATTCCCACATGGACCAGCAATACAGCACTGAGCTGCCACTGAGCTGCCAACAAGTGGCAGGATGGCTCAGCTGGTGAGAGCACGTGCCCCTAAGAACAAGACTGCCTGTTTGATGGTGGGCTATGCCCGCCAGCAACTAAGACTGAACTCAGCACCTTGAACTGAGCTGCCACCCATATGGCTCAGTGGAGAGGGCATGCACTCTTAACAATAAGGCTACTGGTTAAACTCCTGCATGGGATGGTGGCTACGCCCACCCGCAACAAAGATTGTAACACAGCTCCTTGAGCTTAGAGGCCATGAGCTGCCATGGGGCAGCTAGATGGCTACTGGCGCTCTCCATAACTAAGATTGAAGAACAACAACTTGTCTGGTTCCCTCCCCCAATTCCCCAATTTAAAACAAAACGAAACAAAACAAAAAAAAACTGGTAAATATTTGCCTTTTTCTTTTCCCACCAAATTATGATAACCTGTTATGATAAAGAAACTCTAGTAAAACAGATACTATGCATTAATCCATATTTTTTGCTTTATTTGTTGTTTTGTTTTAGGAAAAGGAAGCAAATTTTGAACCCTCTCTTTCACACTTTCTCTACACAGATGTACACACATATCCTTTGGTCTACAATTTAGAAAAACAGTTCCTATACTGTACACTCACTTAGCATATCAAATTTAAATGTATTAATAATGAAGGATTATTAATGCATTAATAATTTATGCTCATATAATAACATATATTTATGTCTTCAGCATCATATAATTATTGCTAGTGTAGGCAGAAGTGAAATTGAATTAATAACTTCTAAAACTACTTTCAACATAGGTAAAAAGAAAATAACTTGTATTAAGATATATTTGTTTCCCTGGAAAAAATATTGAACTTGAAGACAGTGGTTTGATATTGAACTCTTTGATACATACCCGTCAAACTAGCTAAACACATGCTAACAAGATGACCTTGAATAAGCACTGGTTGTTTGTGTTTCACTTCCCTCTCCTTCTACTGAACATAGATATCTCATACTGTATTATTCTGGGATTAAATGATATAATTGGAGTAATAGCATCTGACACAATAGAAGTACTAAGTACATGGTGTGTTTTATTTTATTATTTTTCAGATTCCTTTATAGCTATTAACCAATTAGGAGCTGAGAATAAAATCATTTGAAATGAACATTGTGAATTAAAAGATATTTTCCATTAACATGGAGAATATAAATACAAACACAAGGGGATTTGTATTACATTTTTAAAAATACCTTCTCCAACTTCTATTTAGTTGTGTAGAATTTTCCACCCTAGGATCAGGCTGATTAATTATTTTGAAGAATTCTGCATTTCCCTCCCTATAAAAACCTTTAGTGGCTGGCAATTCACCTTAGAATAAATTTACATTTCTTACCCTAAGGGCTCCTGCCTGTATCTCCTACCTTATTTTGCATTACTCTAGAAATTATGCTCTATCAACCATAATTTGCATGATATTCTGAAACACATGGAGCCTTTATCCTACCTGACATTCTATGCTCCTGATGGTCTTTTTTCTTAGAATGATCTGCCCACAAATTTTGGAAGCTGCTCCATTTTTTTTTTCCATGTGGATCTCATTGTAAATGTTAGATTCTCAGCATTTCCTATCAAGAGAGTATTTGGCATTTTATCTGGCTGCTCAACACCTTTGGAGCACATTTTCTGTTTGGAGAATTTCCTACTTATGATTTCCACTTCCTCAGTACAGACACCAGAAAACACACTTTTCTCAGCTCCCTCGAGGCTGAATCACAGGCCTGTGACTCAATCCCACGAGCAAAACATGCCCATGGAAGACATCGTAGGCCTGAGATTGCAAATGTTTTCATCCCAACTCTACTTACCTCCTTTTCTATAGTAGCAGAAATTATTTGGGCACATGGCACAGGATATTGGCCAAGCTCCCTTGGTAAGTTGGACCCATGTGATTATGCTTTGGCAAAGAGCCTGTAAGAAGAAGAACCCTTGAAAGGAAAGGAAGATACCCTCCCTTCTTGTCTTTCATGTCTCTTTAAACTGATATATATATATATGTATGTATATATATATATATATATATATATATATATATATATATATATATATATATATATATATAAAATGGAGCCCTCTACCGAAAAAACTCGAGCACAAAATAAAAGGAATTTGGTCTCTTGGAACCATGAAGCTGTCATGTCAACCCAAGCCTATTTACACTCAGGCTTCTGTGCCTGGGAGAAACTTCATTCTTCTTTGAGCCATTTTTATACTTATATCTTTGTTGCAGCAGCTGGTATTTATTTGTGTCCTAATTAATATTCTTAGGTCTAGATATGAGCAAAATGAGAATGGAAAAAAGCTGCTGGTTAGAATTGTTTTATTTTCATTTCTTTGGGTTTTGTTTGTTTGATGTTTTGTTTTGCTCTTTGTTAGTTTGTTTTGCAAAAGTTGTAGCTAGGCATCTATTTCTTAAGACAGCAGGTTGCACCGGTATTGTTCATTGCACAGAAGAGCTTTGGTGCTTACATCTGAAGCAGTTGAGTTTAGTGCCAAGCTCAGAGCTGCTCGGCATTCTCTAGTTCTTCATTAGCACTCTTTTCGCCACGGTGTTTGGTAATGCTGTGTTTTGGTTCTGGAAGCTTAGCCTTATCTAGTTCTTCAGCCTTTCCAGAATTCTTAGCTAGCCAATAGCCCATTTCTATTTACTCAGAGTCAGTTTGTATCGCTTAGGGCTCAGAGCCCGCATGGAACACCCCACCTAACCAACACAGCTAATGTGAGCCTCTCCAGTACTCTCCATGCTTTACCCCATGTATTACTTTGAGAGCAATCATCCCATTTCTTTAACTGTTAACTGAATATAAATTTCACAGTCAATAATCGCAGCTGTCCAGTGATTGCTACTTAGTTTCTAGATCAAGCATCATTGTGCTGAGCAGAATTTCAGAGTAGTCAAGGGGAGAACAAAGCCATTTTGTCGCCTTTCTCAGTCATGGTGCTTGTTTGCCATTTTCCTTCCCATTGTTGGATCTAAATTCCTGTGGATTTGTAGAAAGGAGCAACACATAGCATATAGTTCTATAAAGGAGACAAGGCACCCTTTATAGGCAGGGGAATTTTAATGTTCATCTACTCTAGTCTGGATACTATGAAATTTGTTTTATCATCCTAACTCCCTGAGTTTAATCTTAACTCCTACCCTCTTCTGGATTTCTTCCTTATTCTCCCATTTTAATTATATTTAGTCTATTGTAGAGAAACTCATTTCCATTATCTTATAGTATTCCCCCTGTTAAGGTTTATTTTATAAATATTAGATCCTGGAACCATCAGAATTTGGCTTTTGGAAATGCAAATATATTTTTCTCAAACTCTTATCTCTGTCACAATTAAGAACTAAATCTATATTTTCTCTTAACATTTTTCTGCAACTACCCTTCCCTGAGACTGAAAGAATGGTATTCCTAGTAACCTGGGGACATCGTATTGGTGGATTCTTCATAATGCAGTCCACTCCAAATTATCTTGCTTGTCCTTACTTTCCATATTGAACTCTACACCATTATACATAAAAATTAGTTGTTGACTTATTCACTAAAATATCTCCATTATAGCACCTGTCACTTAGCATATACACACTTATTTATAAAAGAATATTTCTATAGGTAAGTGATTTGCCTCTAAGATCAGTTTTGATTTTGCATATGGCTAATTCTATAAAAATAGCTTGAAAGAAGAAATACTAAATGAAACAGAATAATTTACCTGGTTTATTATAGGCTAATAATTAACTCATTAACTTAATGCAGCCTGTCAGTTCTAAAGTATACAATAGCTTGACAGAATTAGATGATGAGCATATTAAGAGAAGAAGGCAACTATACTCCATTATTGTAGTTTTGTTCCTTTCTCTCATTCGAGCAAATGGAGCAAATATGCAGCAAATGCTGCAAAAGTAACTTAGTTTATTTAAATTTACTTCTTTCTCACTTTCCATGAGCAACTTAGTACATGTAAACAGGAAACATGTACAATTCTATGCTCCGGATCAAAACTAGTATTTTGACACTAGATGAAAAATGAAGCAATTTTTGCTCATTGTCACTTTAGTCAGAAAATCAAAAACATTGTATTTAATATAGAAAGCAATCAGTTGAAAAAATTAGAATATATTTAAATTATTAAAATTTCCCCATGATGTTAGAGTTGATTATCTCTAATACAAACAGAAAATAACTACGGACATCTATGCTATAAGGCTACCAATTCTAAAATATAACTTTTTATAGACGGGTTTAAATGTTGAATAATCATCAAAATGTTCATTAGATGTTTGTTCAATATGTGCCGTATGATATTCCAGGTATTGTTGTAATTTTTGAGAAAACTGCAGGCACACGAGCAGAAGCCATGCACGCATAGGGAGTTCCCTCGCTGCCGACCCTTTCTGCAAAGCCACCAGAGCGGCTCCCGGGAAAGTTTCAGTCCAGTGTTTCACAGTAAGCCAGTCTTCCAACTTTCTTCTTCAATATTATGTTGAAAATTTTGGTTTTTTTTCCCTCTCTATATAAACTTTAGAATCAGTTTGTCAATACCTATAAAATAACTTGCTGGGATTTTGACTGGGATTACATTGAATCTTTGGAAGAATTGACATGTTGATAGTGTTGAGTCTTTCTATCCACAATCAGGGAATATCTCTCCATTTATTTCCTTCTTCATTAAGTTCATCACAGTTTTGTAGTTTTGTTCCTTTCTCTCTGTGTCCTTCTGACATTCCCAGTATGTGGTTGTTATTCCTTTTATTGTCGTCCCACAGTTTTTAGATATTCTGTTTTAGTTTTGTCCGTATTTTTGGTTCTCTTTGATTTTCAATTTGTCATGATTTGGACTGAAGAGTCAGGGGACACAACTGAAGGGAACTTGATGACATAGAAAATAATTTAGATTTTAATAATGAATGCATTTCCCAGAAACAAATGACAAGGTCTGATTTTCATTTTAGAGGATAAATTTTGGGAGAATAATTGGTGTGTACGAAATTATTCGATTAGTGGTAGTGGCTCATATTATAATCACTGATGTTGCATGATATTTAGAAGATGAAGTGCAGAGTAATTGGTGGTGGATTCGATAAAAGAAAAGTGTAAAAGAAGGGCCGGCCAAATGGCGCGGAGGTTAAGTGCTGGCTTGGGAAGCCAGCGGCCCCGGTTCAGTCCCACATATGAGGGCCAGTGACACTAACCTCAAAAAAAAAAAAAAAAAGAAAAAGAAAAAGAAAAGTGTAAAAGATGTCAAGAACGATTATAGACTTCTGGGGTGAATGGCATGTTGTATGTCATTAAATAGGATGAAGGATTCAGTGGGAGAAGTAGATTTGGAAGGTGTGAGGGGAAAAGCTTCCATTTCAAATTAACTATTGAGCATATGTTAATTTGAAGCTCAGAAAATCCTTGTTTTGAATCACCTGGTTTAAGAATTTGAAAGAAAGCCTAATTGGCAACCAATGAATATTAATATAAAATTACAAGAAACATTTATAATTTAGCAGGAGAAATAATTAGCCCAATTCCCTACGAGCCTAGTTTATAATTTGTATATATATATATATATATATATATATATATATATATATATATATATATATATATAGAGAGAGAGAGAGAGAGAGAGAGAGAGAGAGAGACTTTAATAAATATCTGTGTAGACAGACAGCAGGCTTTTCTTTCTTTTTCTTTGCTTTATTCCTTTATTTTCTCTCTCTCTCTCTCTCTCTCTCTCTCTCTCTCTCTCTCTCTCTCTCTCTCTCTCTCTCTCCCTTTTCTTCTATGTCATCAGAATTAAGAAAGCCACAGATAAATTATGTTGTGGGAACTTATTATGCTACCTGATCCTGGAGAACCATGGGTTCATAGTCCTTTGAGAGGGCTTCATGAAAAAATAGGAATTGCCAAAATAAATGGTTTTACCCCGGGGTTCTTTGTTTTGGAAGTCTTTTGTAGCTTAAACTGTTAAATTTAATGGACACAAAATACATATTAAATTGTAATGGTTATGATCTTGCAATACTGTTGTGTTTAATATCACATATTTCCTTCATTCTTCCGATTTTAAAAATTCTATATGTAGTGTTCAGTTAATTTTGTGCTTTCAAATGGTATCTTGAGAGATAGTTGTGGATGTGTCATTCTTAGATAAAAATTTTAATTTATATTCTTAAATCTATTTTATCTAAGTATTCAGTCATATTATTCCTCTTATTAATCCTTTAAATGGTGCAGTTGGGTATGAGGAATGGATAGTGAACTAAAGACACTGAAATGAACAATCCATCTTGAGATAAAAAGAAAACAAGAGTAGTTAAAACTATAAAGGTGGTGACTCAAAACTTCTGCTATACACCAAAAAGTGCTTGATTTATATCAGATGTGGAGAACATTTTCAGTAAACTACCATGAAACTACATTTTATAGAAATGCAAATAGGTGATAGTTAAATCTAATAAATGTGTTTTAATTCCTGAAAGCATTTCTTTCAGTGCTTTTAATACAAGACTTTCATAGACTTCATGGTTATATGAAGGGCATTTTGAAGATACTGTCGATAAATCCCCTTGAGGAACTATGGAGAAATTTGAAGTGTGTTATGATGTTGTTATTATTCAGTATCCCAATGCACATGTTTCATGTTTCTTTAGATCACATGTTTCTAAAAAATAAAACCTGAAACGTTTCACAGCCTGGGCCTAGTGGTCACGGTTATTGTTTCATTTATCTAATATTGACTGACTAGCCAGCATCTGTCTATATGCATGCTGGCATTATTTTGATAGTTACGACTTAGGTGAATATCTAAAAATTACTAAAACAATAACAATTTTTGTTACAAGGGAATTTTAAGATGGTCTTGAACTGTAGAGATAAAAATGTGTCTAATACACTGCTCCTTTGCTAAATCAATTTATAACAACATGGTAACTTCCATACAGAGATAGGAACAGGTTGTGACAAAATCCCAGAACCTGGGCATGTAACATGGCTTAAGATGTCAGTAAATGTGGGCATGTGGAAATAATTTTAGAAATGCTAGGTAGAAGGACACACGTTTCAAGAATAACATAAATATCATCAGAGAGAACAATATATGTACCAAAAAAAAAAAAAAAAGGCCCTCAAGTTTACTGCAGATACCATGAGTTCTACAAAACTAAAACAATCACAGTTTGTACCAGAACAATCATTTTGTTGCACTTAATGAAGAAAATAGCTCTGTGGTTTTCCACAAGTGTCCTTTCTTTTGGAATTATATGCTTAGTCCATGCACATTAATATTTACTGACAAATGATAGAGGAAAATATACAATTATTGAAATAGTTTAAAATATGCCATATGAGAAATAGTTTAAGAAACAAAATATGCTTAACTGATAAAATGTTGAAAGCCTTGAGAACATATTATTACTATCTTGTTTTAAATAGATGTTTTATTGACATAGGAAGCAAAGTGTAGCTTTTAATAACTTATTTAGGACCAACGAGGGGTTATTGTTACAAAGACTATTTTGGTTCAGTGACAATTTTTTAGGTATGATTTGTATAGTGTGAAATATACATAAGTGTGCAATTTGATGAATTTTGACATATTGTAAGCACTCATGTAATGAACATATTTATCAAGTTATAGAATATTTTCATCATGTCAGGAAATTACCTCATGGACACTTTCAATTAATCCTTAGTAACCTCTTTTCTGATTTCTGTTACCATAGATGAGTAGTTATTTTAAACTTCATTTTGAGCCATATTGTATTGTACTATTTTGTATTAGGAATCTTTTCATACAGTTCTTTCATTTTTCTTTCTGTGTAGCATAATGTTACATGAATATATAATACCTTATCATTTTTTTTCTGGTTATCTTTTTCTACATAACTAAAAAAACAACAATCATTACATTCCACAGTTTTGAGAATTAACTGGGCTCAGCTGAGCAGTACTTACTCAGGTTTCTCTTACAATCACAGTCAGATTGAAGTTGGAGCAGATGTCCCATGTGGCTCAGGCCAGTGACTGGCAGCTGATAATGGATGTTGGCTGGGTCATTAACTGGAACTGTTAACCAGAGTTCCAACAGATGCCTCTTCCCTGTAGCTTGGACTTCTCACAGCATCATGGCAGGGTTCTGTGAGAGAACATATCAAGACAGAATCTTCATGGATTAGAAGAATCAACATAGTTCAAGTGGCCAGGTTACCCAAAGCCATATACAGATTTCATGCATTCACCATCAAAATCCCAATGGCATTTCTTCAAGAGGTAGAATAAAAGCCATCACATGTGTATGGAATCACAAAAGACCTTGAATAGGCAAAACGATCCTGAGAAAAAAGAACTAGGGCTGGAGGTATCACATTCCCTGACTTCAATTTGTACTACAAAGTGACAATGGTCAAAACAGCATGGTGTTGGCAGAAAAGCACACACAAACCAATGGAATAGAATGGAACACAGAAATAAACCCACAGATAGATGGGCAGATAATTTTTGACAAAGGAGCCAGAAATATATAGTGGAGAAAAGAAAGCCCTTCAATAAATGGTGCTAGGAAAATTGGAAAACCACATTCAAAAGAATGAAACTAGATTGTTATCTGTCACCATATAACAGAATCAATCCAAAATGGATGGAACAACTAAACAAAAGACCTGAAATTATAAATTGTATAGAAGAAAGAATAGGTACCAAACTGAGACACAGGACACCACAGAAGACCTATTGTGGAAGGAATTAAACCAATTTAGTATTCCACCTACTGAATTTCAGCTATTTTCAGGAGTAGACCTATTTTGTAAGAAGGTAGATGTGTGAATGTGGAGCTCACCTGAGTTGGAAATGTAGATTTGAGAGTCAGCTGCCTCGGATATGTTCATACATATGGACATATGGAGTGAGATGCAGAGGTTGCTTAATGATTTATCCTCACAGTTCCACTTCTTGGATTGGAAGGAAGCTTGGCCCACTTCATCCTGGAGGAAGATTCTTGGGCAAGTCACTTAACATCACTTCGTCTCACTCATGTGTGAATGGAAGACAATAGTTCCTGCCTTTTTCAGTTATTGTGGATAGTCAGTGAATCACTACATGTAAAGGGTGTTGGGAATTTCCAAGTTAAAAGCAAGTGTTCCAGAAACATTAGTTCTTACTATTGCTATTAGTATTACTATTATGGATAAATTTTCCCAAAAAATACTTTGTTATATACTACCACTTAAAAACAAGTATAGGGAAAGACACTCATAAATGAGACTGAGTAAAAGTAAGTGGAAAACCTAGGGAGGGGAAAGATAAAAGAAAAAAGATTATAAGTGAATTCAATAAGATGTATCATGTAAGGTATAAAATGGAGAAGGTTATTCAACTCTGAGGGAATCACATAAGAGAAACCTGTAGCCATAAATGGGTTTGTAAATGAAATTATTATTACCTAACACTCATTCACTAGAAGGATCACCATGTCTTAATGTTTAAATAGGGAAAAAAGAGAGAAAATATATGCATGTAGGTTAATGTCGAGAGAGGAAACAATGAAGCATGGCATTTTCTCCACACTACATTTTTTTCCTAAGTTAATTTGCAATTGTTTTTCAGTGGTTGTGTTCTACGTGCAGAAGGTGTAGTATTTTACAATGGGCAGCAGTGGAGATGACTTATTTCAAACAAGGGAATTGTTATACCTGTATTTCATCAGTACATCACCTTATGAATGGGAATCAAATCCACATAAATGTATCAATATGAATATGGGTTTCTTATTTTAGGTGTATAAAGAAACTATTGTTATTATTTGGAGAAGAATCATGCTGTGTATCTTTCCTGTATATGTTTTAGAAGCATTTGGGACATGCTGCCAGCACTGTTTTATTCCAAAGCCTGATTCGTTTTGTAAATGCTGTAACTGGCCATATTAATGGGGCTGGGGTGGATGTGGTTGTTGGGGGTGTTACAGAGATAATAAGGGGACTCTGATGAATTAAGTATATGTGTTCCTGTGGGGCAATGGAAATAGAATAGAATCATAATGAAATTTCAACCCTGCAGCTGTATTTCACTTAAAACATTCTTTTCATAGTATTTTTTCCTCTTTCTTAGACTTCTAACTAGCTGAGAGGAATATAGAACATAACCTTCTCTGAGACACTAATTCCAATTTTTACTGAATAATATTATTCATATGTATAGATAGGCATAAAAATAAACATTTGCTTTTAAAAAGTTAAGGATCTTAGCATATTGCACATAACAGCATGTTGCACATATAATAGCATATGTAACAATCCATTTAACATAGAATTATGTGTAGTGGTATCGAACTTGATTCCCAGGAAAATACCTAAACTTATTCACAGCTAGTTTTCATGTGTTCTTTCATAATACAAACTACTAGGCAGTGCTCTCATTTCCTGATAATTTAATGTTTGTAATACTCACATGAGGGCTTGATTTGAGGGATGTGGTTAAAAGTTATCTGAGGAATTAAATGTCATGGATTAACATATTTAAAGTAATTGTTGATCACTGCCCAATTAGAAATACCATTATGAAATATCAGAACGACACTCCCCCAGGAGAGCGAGCCCAGAGGTAAACTGGCAGATCATATGGTTACTCCTGGTTTTACTGCCTTTGCTGGAGGATTTCATCCCGCCTTCCTGTATGTTCCCTAGGTACACAGAGCCTTCCTCCTCCCCCTACTGTCAGGTGTTGCCATGTCTTTCCCTGGCCAATAAAAGAGGAGAGGAAATGCCTTACACCAGTTCCAGGAAGAAGCTTAAAGAACCATGTGTGTTTCTGCCAAGTCTCTTGCAATTTACCCCTTCCGTTGCGAACGCCCTGGCGCTGAGGGCTCCTCCCTCCAGGCTGACTCCTGAAACTGGTACAGAGCATGCAGCTGGTGTAGAGTCTTCAGCTTTTACATCAGCAAGGAATAAAACTTTATTGTCATAAGCCACTGAGGTTTCTTTCTACAGCAAAGCCAACTAATGATGCAAGTTTTGTTAAAGACTCTGTCATATGTTCTGAAAATAAATCAATAAGGACCTTGAGATGTGTAGAAAGTGTTTCACAAACAGCTTGTCTAGGGCAATGGCTGGATTTAATTTATATTTTGAATTTTCAAGGTCTAATATGCAACATGACACATAATCGGTAGTAAATAACCATTGTCTGATTGATTGATGAATGAATGAATGGTTAAATAAATGACATATCCAGAAATAAATACATTGTATTAGGCACTAGAAATTCAATATGATATGAACACCTTCTTGTGAATGAGGAAGAATATATGCTGAAAAAAAATTACAAGGATGAAATCAAACCATTAATTTAACTCATGGTTCGTGATGAGTCTCATTAGAGACTGTTAGAAAATAATAGGAAAAATAATTTCCAAACCTAGCACCTTCTTGCAGTTTCCCTCTGCTGCAGAAATTGTACGTCTGTAATGAGGGCGTTCTCAGGTTTTTGAACAATTAGGCCTTTACACTTGAAAATGTGCAACACCCAATTAAATTCACATGCTTTTAAAAGCTTGTTTCTCAGCATCAGAACACCATCCTGATTTCCGTTTTACACATCCCTAAAATGTCTGCAATACTATCTGTGAAAGATAAAGATAAAAATAATAGAAATACATGAAAAGAGTCCTTAAATTATATGCAATATGTATATTTTGTAAAAACAGTAAACTTTACTGTTTTCTGAATTTTGCATTCAAAATATACATTGATTCTTTGTATATATTGTAACTTTAGCTTACATGATATAATTTTAACAGATATTGTATACTTTATGTCAAGATATTGTCACATCTTTTCTATCTCAATCAAATGTGTAGAAAGCCGTGTCATTACCTGTGTTCTCTGCATTAGATGAATATTGCAATTTTCACTCAGTTGGATGGCTAAAGGGAGGCAAAACAGTGTCTTGCATCCCAGAAAATAGTCTCTGCATTTTTGAGCTACATTATCTGCTTCAGTAAATGCTGTCATTCTGCTTGTTTTTTCACTCCAACTTGTCAGCTGCAGGGAAACCCAGATTAAACTATCCAAACTACAAAGTGGGGAAAAATAATTAAAGCTGCCTGACACTAAACTTACCATGTAGTCTTTAATTTGTGAAGTGGTAAATATTAGCCTCTTCCTTGATCTTCACCATCTAGAACTCCCAGCGGAGAAAGCAATTGGCTTCATTCGTAAAGCTTTTCTCTGAAGACAGGCAAGCTGTAAAAATGCAGTAGTTTATCAGAATTCTTTAGAGATTTTTATGTGTACACACTCCATTGATTATCAGTTTTCTGATGAGGCTTGCTAGAGTTTATAGAGTGCTCCCTAGAAAAAGATTCTTGTTCTCTGCGAAATGAAATCATGCTCTGTTAGCTTGGACACAACTGAAGAGTGAAGAGGGAGTAATGGGAGAAACGGATTTTTGCATGTGGGGGTTTCATACCAGCCTTCATCAGCTGATGGATGGGTAATGTTTTCCTGAGAAATAATTCTGCAATGAATTTGAGTGTGACATTTTTCATTACCTGTTCTTCCCCGATACTTACATTCACTTAGGGGGGATTCATTCCACATATTTTCACAAAAGCATGACCACTAAGTAACTGTGATATTTACAGCATTTGCAGATGAGTAATTATGGAATACATGGGTACATAAGATGAAAATTTTGATAACTGTAGAACATAATAACCTAACATTCAGATATAAAAACAATACAAAATATATTGGGTTATCGGAAAAGTCATGACGCTTTTTTGCAATGAAAAACATAGAAAAAAATACGTCATGAGTTTTCCAACAACCCAATATCCACATCTTCTGTGGATAAAGAAAAAATTATCAGTCAGAGTAACTTATCGGAGTAGAGTACAATGAACTGACTATAAGTTGCAACATAACTTAAATGGACTTTTACTGAGCCATAGATGCTTACATCTCCTCAAAATTTTTACACTGTAGCTACGCATTTGTCTCATCAATACAATTGCCACATGCATTTAGATCATGGGAATTAGAACTACAGGATGGTGTTAATCCAGATGGTGAACATTATAAAGATTTGATATAGATATAAAATCACTCAGATCATTATGTGTACACTTTCCTTGTTTTGCTCTACATTTTTTCATCCACACAAAACATAATTTGCATTGATATTCCAGAAGTCAAGTATTATGACAATTTCAGCGGGAGTAGTACCAAAGATAGACAAAAACTACCATGACTCATATAACACTTGTAGGTGTTTTCATGATTTTCAAAATTCATCAGGTTTAATTGGCTCTAAGATGGTATAATTTTCTAATAAAGGGAAATAGAAATACTCTGTATGTGCATTATAAAACAAAAGAAAAGGAAGTTGGAATTGGCACATAATACAAAAAATACAATCTACAATAAACAATTTTACCAAGAAAATATTTTCTCTATTTTTTGAGCCTTAATTGACACAAATGAGGTATTCATAAAATTCATATTAATATTATTATTTTATTTACTGCATCTCTACAAAAATTAATTTTAGGGATCTTATAAGTGACATTTTAGTTGAGTATATACAGAGGGTGGCAAAAATATATACACATTTTAAGAAAGGAAAATTAAAATTATGCTGATGGTAAACATTATGAGCACCTCTTGTAATTGCAGAAGTCAAATGTTACTTGTATACATCTTTGTTATCAGTATATATTATTACAATTTTAATGCAATTTTTTCCTTTTTTAAAATATGTGTAGGCTAGGAGGGGCAAGATGGCGGCTGTGAGGAGGGCTCCATGAAATCTCCCCTGGAAATATCCACAATTTGACCTTCTAATACGCTTCAAAGAGACATCTACTCATCACACAGAGCGACTAAGAGTTCCACACAAGGATTGCTGGAAGGTGGGCAGGCCGGGCGAGTAGGGGAAGAAGGCGGAGAGACGCGTGAGGTGCAGCCCGCACCCGCGGCTGCCGAGTCACGGTGAGTGTCCCCCGGCTCGCTCCCTGCGGCCCGCGGCCCACCTAGAGTTCAGCCAGAGCGCGTTGGTTTGCAGTCTGAGGCAGAAGCCTCAGGCCGGGCAAGTGCGGGAGGAGAGAGAGACGACTGTGCAGAGGTACGAGCTGCACCCGCGGCTCGCCGGGTCCCCAGGAAGCAGGGTGCAGAGCCCCGCAGCGACAGGGCAAGATCAGTCCCTGCACCCTCCCGGTTCAGGGATCAGTCTCTGTGCCCACCGGGTCCCGCGGAGCGCAGAAGCCTGAAACCCGGGAGCAGGGGGAAATAGAGGACTCGCCCGCGGAGAAGCAGTGCGCGCTGGGCGGAGACGCAGGTCCCCGAGAGACGCGGAGCGGGGATCTTGGCCACACGGTAGGGTGCGCGCAATTCCCTAAATCCCGGCAGACCCTTTGGGAGAGCAGCAGGAACTCCGCTGGAGCATAAGAGGCAAAGGCCTTAGCTTGAAACAGTGTTGGAACTGTGGCTTTGTTTATTTTTATGTTTTTTATTTATTTTTTTCCTTTTTCTACTCTGGAACAGAAAGCAAAAAAAAACCCAATAACCCACCCACTCCCACAAACTTTGGCCCCCGCCAAGACAGTCTTAAACTGACTCCTGAAGGGAGCAATAAGGGCAGACTAGGAAGATATCCTTACCTGCAGGGGGTTGAGAATTTGCACCCCAGTAAAGGCTGCAGAGTGAGACTACCTACCCCGCCCCCAACTTTAGGCAAGGCTTGGGAGGCAGGGCAGGTTCACCTGCTGAGGCACTAATTAACAGATTCTTAGCAGCAGGCTTTTGGTAGTGAGGAATTCTTTAATTCTCCACAGCTGTCAACCAAAAGGGTGCCCAGAGACACTCATTGAGCCTTTGCGGGTGCAGCCTGCCTTGGGACACACAAAACCAAAAAGGCAGTGACTTTGTAAAAACCACCAATCACACGTCACAACCACACTCAAGTACAGCAAACCTGCAGTGCCAGGATCACGCTAGGCATCAGGTGGCCTACTGTTCCCACAAGACGCACAGGAATTTTTGTACAGCAGACAAACTGAAGAGAGCTTGGTGGACTTTAGCCTAGACCGGCACGGGTATTTTTGGTTTGTTTGGTTTTATTCTGTTTTGTTTTCCCTTTATTGGCCACTTATCTTGGTTGTTTTTGGTTTTTATTTCTATTTCATTCTTATCATTTTGTAGTTTTTAATATAGGCATATATATAGGGGTATATAGGTGAATATATGTCCATAAATATATGGGTGTGTAGACAAATATATATATATATTTTTTTTTTCTTTTTCTTTTTTCCCCACCCTCACTTTCTCTTTTATTTTATTCATTCTTCTCACTGCTATACTTTTCCTCTTTTCCTTTTTTCTGTAAATTTTATTTTTTTAATTTTTATTCTTACTTTTTTATTATTATTTTAGTTTATTTTTATTTTTTATTTTTTAGGTATAGCTAATCGGTTTCTCATGTTTATTCTATTTTTTATTTTAGGATATTGTATTTTATTTTGTTTCCTCTTCTGTTATTATTGTGTGTGTGGTTTTTGTTTTGTTTCTGTTTGTTTTCTTCATTAGTATGATTGATATTTCTGTACAAGTTGACTGTAGTTTGATGGTTGGTTTTTTTTACTTGTGCGAGCATTTGGTTTCCTTTGGTGGCTGCGGAGGTTGTTCTTGTTGATCTGTTATGTTCTAAAATCACTCTGCAGCAGTGGGTCCAAACAAACAGACACAAGAATCATCATAAGGCCAACTTTAGATAAAACCAGAGCATTTCTGGGTTTGACATACAAGAGTCACACCCAAAAGGAAGTTGCTACAGGTACTAGGGACCATAAGGTCCAAGTTTCATCAGAGGGGTCAATCCTCTCACAGCAGCTCATAAACTGCAGACTCTGCTGATCCTCACAGCTAATCAATCTGGGAGTCAATCCCACCTACTGACAAGCCAAAAGTAATCAAAACTAAAACTTCAACAAGTGAGGACGCACGACACAAGGAACACCTCAGATACAAGCACAGGAGAATAGGGAGACTGAGTAATTCAAATATAAAGGACACAAACCATATAAGTTTATCCAGAAAAGACTGAGAAATCTGGGGGATCTATCTGTTATATTGAAGCAAACACAAAGAGTAAGCCAGAATGGGGAGACAAAGAAACACAACACA
Organism: Aselliscus stoliczkanus; assembly: GCA_033961575.1. NCBI lineage: Eukaryota > Metazoa > Chordata > Mammalia > Chiroptera > Hipposideridae > Aselliscus > Aselliscus stoliczkanus. Next base: position 11,264,749 of record CM066727.1, read on the forward strand.
AATAAAAGAACAGAAGAAACTTCCTGAATCAGTGGAAATAGAGGAAATAGAGGTAACCAACCTATCGGAGACAGAGTTCAGAACACTGATTATTAGAATGTTCAAGGAAATTAATGAAAATATAAAGAAGGATAGAGAAATCATGAAAAGCAACCAGCTAGAACTTAAGAACACAATTACTGAATTAAATAACAAACTTGATGGAATCACTAGCAGATTGGATGAAGCAGAAAATCGAATCAGTGACTTAGAAGACAAAATAGCAGAGATCACCCATGCAGAACAACAAAAAGAAAAGAGAATGAAAAACATGGAAAATAGTTTAAGAGAGCTGGGGGACAACATCAAACGCAATAACCCACGGGTCATTGGAGTACCAGAAGGAGAAGAGAGGGAGCAAGGGATTGAGAATATATTTGAAGTAATAATTCCTGAAAACTTCCCTAACCTGGCAAAGGACACTGAAATACAAGCTCAGGAAGTGCAGAGAGTTCCAACCAGGATGATTCCAAACAGGCCCACTCCAAGACACATTATAGTGAAAATGGCAAGGGTTAAGGACAAAGACAGAATCCTTAAAGCAGCAAGGGAAAGGCAGTAAGTTAATTACAAGGGTACCTGCATCAGATTATCAGCTGACTTTTCTACAGAAACTTTGCAGGCCAGAAGGGAGTGGCAGGAGGTTTTCAAAGTGATGAAAAATAAAGGCCTACAACCAAGATTGCTGTATCCAGCAAGGTTATCATTTAAAATCGAAGGTGAGATAAGGAGCTTTGCAGAAAAGAATAAGTTAAGGGAATTCATTACCACCAAGCCAGCTTTGCAGGAAATGCTAAAAGGGCTTCTTTAAGTAGAAGAGAAAAACAACCTAAGAAAGACTACGAACACAAATAAGAAAATGGCAATAAATATACACCTATCAATAATCACATTAAATGTAAATGGATTAAATGCTCCAATAAAAAGACATAGGGTGACTGAATGGATAAGAAAGCAAGACCCCAGCATATGCTATATACAAGAGACTCACCTCAGATCCAAAGACTCATACAGGCTGAAAGTAAAGGGATAGAGTAAAATATTTCAAGCAAATGGTAATGAGAAAAAAGCTGGAGTAGCGATACTTATATCAGATAAAATGGACTTTAAATTGAAGAATATAACAAAGGACGAAGAAGGACACTTCATAGTAATGAAGGGATCGATCCAACAAGAGGACATAATTCTAGTAAACATCTATGCACCTAACATAGGAGCCCCTAAATATATAAAACAGATATTGTCAGACATAAAGACAGAGATCAACAGTAACACTATCATAGTAGGGGACTTCAACACCCACTGTCACTAATGGACAGATCCTCCAGACAGAAAATCAATGTGGAAACAGCGACCTTAAATGACACATTAGACCAGCTGGATTTAACAGACATTTTCAGAGCATTTCATCCCAAAGCTACAGAATATACGTTCTTTTCAAGTGCACATGGAACATTTTCTAAGATAGACCACATGTTAGGCCACAAAACAAGTCTCAATAAATTTAAGAAGATTGAAATCATTTCAACTGTATTCTCTGACCACAATGCTATGAAACTAGAAATCAATTATAAGAAGAAATCTGGGAAGCTGACAAATAAATGGAGGCTAAACAATATGCTATTAAATAGTGAGTGGGTCACAAATGAGATCAAGGAGGAAATCAAAAGATACCTTGAGACAAACGAAAATGAAAACACCACGACCCAAAATCTCTGGGATGATGCAAAAGCAGTCCTAAGAGGGAAGTTTGTAGCACTGCAGGCCTACCTAAAGAAGGAAGAAAAATCTCAAATCAACAGGTTATCCTTACCCCTAAGGGAACTGTAAAAAGAACAGCAAAAGAGGCCCAAGGGGAGTACAAGAAAGGAGAGAATAAAGACCAGAGCAGAAATAAACAATATAGAGAACAGAAAAACAATTCAAAAGATCAATGAAACCAAGAGCTGGTTTCTTGAGAAGATAAACAAAATTGACAAACCTCTAGCCAGGCTCATCAAAAAAAAAAAGAGAGAGGACTCAAATTAGCAAAATCAGGAATGAAAGAGGGGAAATGACTACAGACATCACAGAAATACAAAAAATTCTAAGAAATTACTATGAGCAACTATATGCTAACAAATTTGACAATCTGGAAGAAATGGATAATTTTCTAGAAGCATACAACCTTCCAAAGCTAACGCAAGAAGAAACAGAAAATCTAAATACCTTGATTACTACCAAGGAAATTGAATCAGTAATTGACAAGCTCCCAAAAAACAAAAGCCCTGGACCAGACGGCTTCACAAGTGAATTTTATCAAACATTCAAAAAAGAGCTATCACCTATTCTTCTCAAACTATTCCAAAAAATCCAGAAGGAGGGAAGGCTCCCAAATTCTTTTTATGAAGGCTCTATCACCCTGATTCCAAAACCAGATAAAGACATCACAAAAAAGGAAAACTACAGGCCAATCTCCCTGATGAATATAGATGCAAAAATTCTCAATAAAATATTAGCAAACAGAATTCAGCAATATATTAAGATCATTCATCATGATCAAGTGGGATTCATCCCTAGTGCGCAAGTCTGGTTCAACATCCGTAAATCAATTAATGTGATACACCACATCAACAAAATGAAGGATAAAGATCACATGATCATTTCAATAGATTCAGAAAAAGCATTTGACAAAATCCAACAGCCATTTATGTTAAAAACCCTTAGCAAAGTGGGAATACAGGGATCATATTTCAACATAACAAAAGCCATATATGATAAACCTACAGCTAACATCTTACTCAATGGGGAAAAGCTAAAACCATTCCCCTTAAGATCAGGAACAAGACAAGGCTGTCCACTTTCTCCTCTTTTATTCAACATAGTGCTGGAAGTTCTAGCCACAGCAATCAGACAACAAAAAGAAATAAAAGGCATCCAAATTGGCAAGGAAGAAGTAAAATTGTCATTATATGCAGATGACATGATACTGTATATAGAGAACCCCAAAGACTCCATCAAAAAACTATTGGAACTGATAGACGAATTCAGTAAAGTAGCAGGATATAAAATCAATGTTCAGAAATCAGTGGCATTTGCATATACCAATAATAAACTAATGGAAAGAGAAATTAAGAAAACTGTCCCATTTACAATTGCGTCAAGAACTATAAAATATCTAGAAATAAATTTAACCAAAGAAGTGAAAGATCTGTACTCAGAAAATTATAAGATACTGAAGAAAGAAATCATAGAAGATACAAATAAATGGAAACACCTACCATGCTCATGGATAGAAAGAATTAATATAGTTAAAATGTCCATACTGCCTAAAGCAATATATAGATTCAATGCAATTCCTATCAAACTACCAAGGGCATTTTTCACAGAAATAGAAAATATAATCCTAAAATTTATATGGAATCATAAAAGACCCAGAATAGCCTCGGCAATTCTTAGAAATAAAAACAAAGTCAGGGGGCTCACGCTACCAGACATCAAAACCTACTACAAGGCTACAGTAATCAAGACAGTTTAGTATTGGCATAAAAACAGGCACATCGATCAGTGGAACAGAACAGAGAGCCCAGGCATTTATGGAACGTTAATGTATGACAAGGGAAGCAAGAATTTACACTGGAGTAAAGATAGTCTATTCAACAAATGGTGCTGGGAAAATTGGACTGACACATGCAAAAAAATGAAACTGGATCATCTCCTTATGCCTTATACAAGAACAAATTCAAAATGGATTAAAGACTTAAATGTAAGACCTGAAACCTAAAATCCTAAATGTAAGACCTGAAATAAAAATCCTAAAAGAAAATATAGGGAGTACATTTGCAGACATTACCCAGAGCAATATTTTTACTGATACATCCCTACGGGCAAGGGAAGTAAAAGAAAAAATGAAAATATGGGATTATATCGGACTTAAAAGTTTTTTCACAACAAAGGAAACCATTAATAAAACAAAAAGGAAGCCTACTGAATGGGAGAATATATTTGCCAACGATATATCTGATAAGGGGTTAATACCCAAAATTTATAAAACACTCATGAAACTCAACACCAAAAAAACAAACAACCCAATTAAAAAATGGGCAGAAGATATGAAGAGACATTTCTCTAGAGAGGACATACAGATGGCCAACAGGCATATGAAAAAAAGTTCAACCTCACTGGTCATTAGGGAAATGCAAATAAAAACCACCATGAGATACCACCTCACTCCAGTCAGAATGGCTATCATCAATAAATCAACAAACAACAAGTGCTGGCGGGGCTGTGGGGAAAAGGGGACCCTGCTGCACTGTTGGTGGGATTGCAGATTGGTGTAGCCACTATGGAAGTCAGTATGGAGGTATCTCAAAGAACTGGAAATAGAGCTACCATTTGACCCAGCAATTCCACTCCTAGGTATTTATCCTGATAAAACCAAGACACTTATTCAAAAAAAGTTATGCACCCCTATGTTCATAGCAGCACAATTTACAATAGCTAAGACTTGGAAACAACCAAAATGCCCATCAGTAGATGACTGGATTAAGAAACTGTGGTATATTTATACAATGGAGTATTACTCTGCTATAAAGAAGAATGAAATCGTACCATTTGCAATGATATGGATGGATCTAGAGACTATTATGTTAAGTGAAATAAGTCAGTCAGAGAAAGACAAATACCATATGATCTCACTCATATGTGGAATCTGAAAAACTGTATGAATGAGCAAAGTAAACAGAAACTGTCTCATAGATATAGAGGAAAAATCAGGGTTGCTAATTGGGAGGGGAATGGGGATGAGGGAGAAGGGGAAGGGATTAGACAGCAAAAATAGGCAACTACAATATTGCCACTGGAATATGAAAAACAGTTTGGGGAATATAATTAATAATGTTGTAAATATTCTGTGGAATGTCAGATGGTCATAGGTCTTGTTAGGGAGACCATTTCATGATGGAGTAGAGGTTTGATCACTGCACTGTATTACTAAAGCGGAGGTGGTATACCTACTGTAATTGAATATATATAGATAGTCACGGGATGTGGATTATACTGTGCAAGAGAGTCAGAGGAAGAGTAATATATATGATATGGGGGGGAGTGAGGTGGCGAATTGGGGGTGGGGGGTTGTCACTTTGAGGGGTAAAATGTATAACTATTGCACTGTGTTGTACACCTGAAACTAATTAAAATTAAAAAAAATATGTGTACATTTTTTGCACCCTCTGCATAATAATATAATATACTATGTATAAAGTGTATATATAAAAGTAACATAAATTTAAAAATAACGTATATATCTTTCCTATTTTAAGTAAATTTTAAAGTTTGTATTTTTTATATAGCACTTAAATATTAAATATTTATGAAATTAATGTATCAGTTTGAAACATTCTATATTGCATCCAGATATAGATTTTAACACTGTATGTAGGTATGGCATTATTTGAGCAATAATGAGATAGTCAACTGCATGCATAGCACTTTATGTATTTGATTTTATTTACCCTCATACAGTATTAACTTCATTTTTTAAATAACGCAACTGAGAATAGGGAATTTACAGTATATTTTACTGTTGAGCTGACTAATAAATGCCAAAGCTTGCCAGGATGCAAATCTAAGTATGTGTGATGTTTAAGTTGGTGAAAGACACACACACACACACACACACACACACACACACACACACGTGCACGCACACACACAGTTTAACTCAATGTTAATATAATCACCATTAATGTTTATCTGACTTTACATTATGGCCACATGGAGCATAACTATTTATGTATACATATTATATGGATTTCCATATCTAAATATAGTTAGTAGTAAGAAAGAAAATATATATTCACTTTTATGTTTAAAATAAATTAACATGAAATATAGATAGTATAGAATTACATACTCATGTCAGTTGTAAAAATATGTCAATATGACAACATCACTTTTGGTTTTCAAAAAAAAAAAAATTTATATATATATATATATATATATATATATATATATATATATATATATATGCTTTATTCCTTGATTTCTAAATGAAAGTGAAATCTCTCTATTTGTTAAAAAAAATGCAAAGTCTAATAAAATGAACTAACTATATAAGAAAGTTGTGTTTTATTGTTTTTCTACTTTCCTAACAATACATTCTATATATAAATTGTATTCTTTTCTGTTGATTTGGTACTAATAGTGTACATTATATTTACAAAATATCATCTAGTGTTACTTATGGGTATGAATTAAAGCACATATATAGCATTTGCATTCTTGTAAAATATAATGCAAAATAATATATCAAAATAACTGCTAAAAAAAACCCTACATTCATATAGTTAATTGACTGTTAATTTTGGGGGGAAAGCAGCAACTTTTATTATTCATGCAGATTTGATGCTACTTAGAAATGAATAAAGAGGTAGGGACATGATTTGTGTCTATAGATTTAAATTTTAGGACATTATTTACACAGTAGGTGGCCTTGACTGAAAATAATTTTAGGTTATTGTACAATAAATAAATATAAAACTATAATTTTATGGATACTATTTCAAACACAATTAACATAAAACATTTGTGAACATCTTCTCAAAATTAATGCAGCAATTCAGGCATAGTTATCTGCAAATGCCACACTGTTATTTTCTTCTTTCGTTAGTGAAAAATAATTTAAATTGTTCTATACAAAAATGTATTGGCATTTGGAAATTTCTATACCTGAGGGATGTTTATATATATTTAGTTAATTTGAAAGTCTTTTTTTTGCATAGAAATGTCATCAGTTTATTACATTTTGGTTAAAACAAATACTTGAAACAGATTTTTAAACAAGTATTTTCATATTTTTTAAATATTTTTATACTTTCCTCACAAATTTACCTTAGAGGTCACAAATACCATAATCATTTAAAGGAAATCAAATATATACAAGTATATAAACCACTTAGTTAAGATCTGTTGCAAGTTAATTTTTCAATTTTTTAAATTAATGCAATATACTCTTGTGATACGTGTTTTATTCAATGTTTTATGGGTATTTAAAACGTGTTCGGTACAGTGGAAGTTTGATAAGCACAATAAAAATTTTCATGTTTAAAACATAGGATATTACTATTTCCATAAGAGATATAAATATATATTTTAATAGAACATAAATGAAATATAAGGCAACTTATTTGAATAATTAATATTCTCCTCCCAGAAGAATATAAGTTTAAATCTGTTAGGTAAAAATAGGCTGTCTCTCACTTTCCTCTACTATTAAATTTTTTCCTATGCTTTAAAGAAAGTGTACACCCCATCTCGTTCAAAACTCTTAAAGAGGATTCGTCTACTTTTGGAGCTTCTATGCTTGCCTTACACACAAATAATTTACAAGCATATGCTACTGACTTTTGCTCATATCAACCATTCATTCTCATTGTTTAGCCCCACTCATTGTGCTAAGGCTTAAGACTTAACAAACCCTTGCTTGAGTTTTAAAAAACAAAATCTTTAAGTGGGGTCTTTGGACATTAGAAAATAATTATTTAAAAGTCTTGAACCTTCACATTCTCTCCATAATTGTACCTAAAATTAGATTTTACCACTAACCTAAATAAAACAGAAAAAAATATATTGGCTAAATCAACCATAAAAATATTGCCAAAGATAAGTTTCAGTAAACTTTCTACTTGTTAAGGACAGTACTAATTTCTTGACATACAACGTCACATTTAATTGGATCCAATTAAGGGCAATTATATTTTTGCAGTATTATATATTTACACATATAATGGCATGTAAAATAATATATTAAAACTACTACTGAAAACAAACCTGCACTCACATGCAAGTATATGTCTTGGAGATATAATAGTATTATTATCTTCATTTAAGGAAACGTTAAGGCATGAAGCTAAAAATCTTGCGATAGAATCTGCCTGACTTTTAATTTCGTCTTCATAACCACTACAATCTATATAATCCTTAAATATATATATATATCTGTCAGGTATCTACTATGCTTGAAAATGTGCCCAGGCAGTGTGAGAGATACACAAAACTGATGAGATAAAGATATGATCATCAAAATCTTACCACATACATGTGAAAATATCAGCACATACCTCAGTGACTTAAACATCTATTTTACCCAAACAAATGGAAAACTTCTCATCTCTGCTTCCTGAACTCAGTTCATAGCACCCACTAGAAGCCCACAATGCTCTTCATAAGAAATTTCATATTATTTTCTACCGTATACTCCCATAATATCAAAAAAAAAAAAAATCACAAGGTTTAGCACTCCAGTATTCTCTAAGTATGTGTTTCTAACTTTCTCTATGCATGACTATGAGATTCTGGGGAACAGGGTGTAGGATTTTCCTGCACATCTCCACATGTGTATTATTATGTGAAGACTTTGGCACATTATATTGAGAGAATCATTATAAATAAATGAGCGTGTAATTAATCACATACTCTGCTTCTGTAAAAATGGGAGAAGTGCTACAAAAGCGAGGAGATCAGTTAATCTGGTAAAATCGAATAAAGCTTTATTAAAAACCTGAAACAGAGCTACCTCTGGTGAGCAGTTGAAGTTTGGGAAAACACAGAAAAATGAAATAACATCTAGAGTAAGAAAGAAATATCCATGAGAATATATTTTCCATAATGAATACAGGATGGAAGTCATTCTAAAGAAAGCACTTTGTACAGAAATACTTCATAAATAATGATGAAATTGTAAGGGTCAGAAAATAGATGGCCTCAAAAGTCAAAATAGTTCAATAATTCCCTAGTAGGTGATCAAAGACACTAAAGAAACTACTTGATCATAGGTGTCAAATTCTAAAAGTAGTGGCTCAGAAAAAAAATTAAGATCGATACCATAAATTTAAGTCAGATCAACCTGGAGGAGTTTGATTATTTAAGCTTGAATTGAGGAGAATTTCCATTAGGATAATAAAAATGGTCATGAAGATCAAATCTGAGCATATTAAGGAAGACTGTAAAACATATTTCAAAATCAAAACTTAAATAATTCATGACAGGTTGGATTAGGAAATGGGGGAAAGAGATTGATCAAGGTGAAGTCCGTAAGGTTGATAACTGAGAGAATGATGGCGATAATGATCAAGAAAAATAGATATTAATATTTCACTTATGTGTTTATAATATGTCAAATTAAAATATTTTACTATTTTAATTGAAGCGCTATGGACATATAGCAGAATGTATAAATCATAAGTGTACAATTGAATGAGCAGAGTAAACACATTTCTAGAGCCGTCACTTTGGTCAAGTGACTTGGCCAAACCACTAGGATCCAGGGCTCTGCCCACACCATTCACAAAACCTCCCTTCTGGAAAGAAACCAGTATACTGATGTCAGCACTACAGACTGACTTGCCTATTATTGAGTATTGTATAAAAGAGGTAATGTACAGGGAGCCAGCCCCCGTGAGGACCAGGGGTTCCCACAGGTGGGACGGCGTCAGCGAGGGGAAAAAGGAGGGAGACACCGGAAAGAGGTTCACAGGAGCGTCACACACACTTTATTATTAAAGCCTGGCCCCTTTTATAGGGGCTTCTGACCATTACCTCAATTGCAAGTTATGTTTCACATGATCAGGATGTTTTTCTCTTTCTCAGAGCTTTTACCTTTTTATAATTGTATCTTTCCAGGGTACACCAGTTACCATGACTTCCTTACAGGGCGTATACTTGAACTTAGTAGCAAAAGGAGTCAAACTTTTCCTATCCTACGAAGAGCTGCATATTTTTGGAATAGAGGGGAACATCTGTTCCTCAGTCAGAGCTTCAGTTTTTGTTGCTACAGCAATGTACAAAGCAAAGAGATAAAACAAGATTGTTAATTAAAATACCTCATGGTCAGTAAGTTGTCTCTTATCAGAACTCTCATGGCCGAGAGACCTTGGTCTCCTGATCGCCAAGGAAACCTTTCACAGCTGCATAGGCCAAGGGGCTTGAGTCCCCAATATCTCAGCTCAGGGGTCCCCTCGTGCTGTAGCCTGTTTTAGGGAGTTTCCTTTTCTTTAGGAAATCTTGCTCCATCGTTGACTTACACAGCCAGCTATCATCAGGGTAACCCAGGAACTTGTCACAAATGCAGTGAGTATATTGTCTCCTATAGGAGGAAAGGCACATGGGTTCATAGAGACAGGAGATATTACATGATCTATCATAAGGCAGCATCCCAGACATCCAGTGCTGAGCGTGGATCTTTATTTCAATGTGACCTTGTCAGATGCCGGGATGCTGTCGGCCCCCAGCAGTAATGGGCCGGCTGAGTGGTGCCATGGTTAAGCGCTGTTTTGGGAAGTCAATGGCCCCAGTTCGGGTCCCACATATGAGGGCCAGTGACACTGCCCTAAAAAAAAAAAAAAAAAAAAAAAAAAAAAGGTAATATATTCTTGTGTTTGACTTTTTCCCATCAATATTCTATTAGTAACTTTCAGCCATATTGTTGCATGGAGCTATAATAATTTAATTTTAATTCTAATTTTTACCATTACATAGTGTTCCTGCACAAGTACGTAACTGCAATTTATATTTTTCCAGTTTACTGTTGATCTTTACTACCAATTTGGGGATTTTACACAATGTTTTCTCAGTGAATACTCTTGTCCAATTCTATTGGTGCACTTACATGCCTATTTATGAAATCACTAGGTCATTTGAATGCATGCATGTTTACATTTAATAGATAAGGTCAAATAGTATTTAGTCCAAAGTCCTTGTAACAATTTATACTCCCTCTCTGTACTGTATGAGAATTCCACTTTCCTTTTGCCATGTATTTACCTTCCTAATTCCGCCCCCCCCGAGGTAGTTATCAGTATTTTTGAGACATGCAGAAACTGTATTATTCTAAGTGTAACAATAAAACTAGCCCGTGATTAACAGCAAGTAATGAACTTAGTATACTTCTGTAGTTAAGATTAGACAGTATGTAAAAGGAAAGAACACTATATATTAAAGGATTTGATATACTTTTGAAATTAAGACTTGACAGTTGAATAATATCTGAACACTCGGTGAAAACTTTCTACCACGGAGTTTTTAAAAGCATTAAAAAGCAGCTTTCCAGCAGTTCAAAGTATTAACGGAGGTTGTAAAGAGCTTTGGATCACTGCTGAAACCATTCATACATAAAATTTGAGAAGGCGCTTGTGGGCTGGATGTGGTAGGTAATTAATTTGGGAAAATTCCAGAGGTTAAGACTAGAGGAGCTGCACCATTCTTTCCGGTCCTGCTGCTGCTGATAAATGGTTGAGAAGTTTTTGCTTATTGGCATTGCAAGAAACTTCCATGAGAGTTCTGCTAATCCAACAGAAAAACTAAAAACAAAACAAAACATTGTGCAATATGGGTTAAATTTCACACCACAGATAGCATGGCTGCCATTTTACAATGTGGATTCTTCAAAATGACATATTTTCCTCTGATAATGAGGAGATTGTTAGCTCAGAGAATCAGAAATTGTTTATGACAGCATGTTAATGGGACTGATGGGGAAAGTAAATAGTGTATCATGTACAACCATCACGTTCTCTAAAGTGGAACTTGATCTAAACGCTACATCTATATAAACTGAGACTCATAAGACTTAATATAGAAGTCAATGCCAATTGTTACTTAAGGGGTAAAAAAGGCATTAGCTTCAAAATGCCAATGATTTAATGTGTGCTTTGGTGAGGCACTAAAGAAAATATCGTTAAACTTCTGTAGAACACAATGCTTGCTAATAAAAGTATAATCAGTAAATCTCTGTAGATAAATAATAAAACTACTGTAAAAGTTAGCTAAATCGATAGTTAATAATAGACCTGTGATTTTTGTCATAGCAATTTTATTAGAAACAATGTAAAAATTCTGTCACATACTCTAAGAAATTTGTTTAGAAGCTGCAATTAAATAATTCAGAAATAATTAATTCCGAAGACAACCCATTAAATTATAACCCTCCCCACAGGTTAACTTGGTGTAAAATATATTGTTTAATTTATCATTCTTTGTATTTTTAGACAGCCTCCAGGCAGAGAATGAAATAATAATAAATAGGGAATAGTGGATAATTAGAGAAGGAAACGTGGAACAAAATTACTAAGGGCTTTAGGTGAAGTTCATTATTACTATTTAATAGTGCCCAAGAGCATTTGATCAAATTATGGATCAAGTTTAAAAGTGTGCTGAACGAAATCCTTGGTGGAGGAGAGCTTCCTTACATTTTTTTCCCCCTCAGAATTCAGCTCAATGTTATAAAAAAATATATTCAAAATATCCCTCACCAATGATATTTGACCAAGCCTTATGGAGAGTCACTTTGGGGGAACACTGCATGTAGTCTAAAGTCACACTTATTAGGAAAAGAGAGATAACAAAACAAACAAACAAAATGGAGACAATACGAGAAACACAGTAAAAGTAAAGCATCTGAGCTTGTTTGGCAATAGGCTGTGTGCCACACAGACTGAAAATATTTCATGATTAAGCAATAAGGCACTTCAGGGGTGACTGCTTAGGTGACATATTGTAAGCACAGCCCTCAGACTACTTAATGCATGGAGAAATCTTACTTTTCTATCTCTATGGATGTTTTTCTTTTCTTTGGGCCCACCCTAGAGCATCAGATTTCCATGATTAAACTTTTAAAAGGCATAAATGCATAATTTATTTGTTTTTCTTATGTCGTTTTATGTCATTACCATAGTCATGACTGCATGACCTATGCATGCTAACTAGGCCATGTGTTATAGAGATATTCCTCCCGAGTTCTTAGGTCAAGCCCGTTTATTTATATAATGAGGTAGAGATGTGCAGGTTCTGTGGATGCTTTACAGAGCTAGGGAATGGAGATTTAGGGTCATCGGAAGGACAGTGAGTTAGACCTGTTTATTCAACTCGATGCTGCAGGCTAGGTGATGTGTTTGGAAATTCTATTGGTATAATAATGACAATATTAATATTAACAATAACATGTGCTTACTTCATGAATTCTAAGTAATCGATGCCTTATTCAGGTACAGCTTGACTTTATTGGTAATATTTATCATGGCACTAAGAGGCAGAGACTAATTCCCAAACGTCAGCAGGTTTGGCCTGTAAAAGAAACAGATAGCACTATTTCAAATGTTCACTATACTAATGATCGCTACGTTTGAAGATCTTTGTGAAAATGATTTCATAGTTGCTGTCTAACCATTGGGGGCAATATAATATATTTTTGTTATTGTTTACAATAGTAACATTAGGGGAGCATAAACACCAAAGGTAAAAAAAAAAAAAAAAAAAAGAAAAGAAAAGCAGAAAGAGTTGACAATGGTGTTTGATGAATACAAAATCTCAAGGCTAAATTACACAATTTTATCAATCACTTAGTTGATGATTATTATTATCTCAATGTGATTCAATCACCAGATATAAAATATTTGCCTTGGGAGGGCTGGCTGAGTGGCTCAGTTGGTTAAGAGCTCGCTCAAGAGTGCGAGCTGAGCTCTGAGCTACAGCAGTTCGATGCCCAGCCCGAGCTGAGCTGCCGCTGAGCTGCCAACAGGTGACAGGATGGCTCAGCTAACAACAACAACAAAAATTTGCCTTGGATCAGGTCCTTTGCTAGGACCTGGGGATATGTAGATTAGTAAGTCTTAGAATGAAAGGGATTCAAAATAAATAGAAATGATAGAACATATTTATCCATTTATAAACTATATGTACAATGAGAGGTATCAACAAAAGTGATCATGAAAGACCAGAGGGGAAGAAGTAGGCTTTATTGAAAAGTCATTTGAGCTAGATCCTGAGGTTCTTGGTTTATATTTTTCCTTATAGAGATGGGAGGACAGAGAGTCTAAGAAACAGTATTAGGAAATAACCAACATATTGGCAGGAGTGGTACGTAATTCAGTTGCTGGAGCACAGGGTAGAGACTGAGTGGTAGATGAAATTGAGGCTGGAAACAACTTGGGTCCTATTTTGGAGAACTGTAAATCCAATGCTAAAATGATCAAAAAGCATCCATTAATAAAGGGAAGTTATGAGATGATTTTAAGGAGAGGATGGCATGACATATTTTCCTTTTTCTTTGTTTTAAAAAAAAAGTCATTCTGAGTTTTGAAAAGTGGATTATAAGGTAAAAAGAGAAGACCTCACAGAAATATCAAAAGAAAGAAGTATGATCATATTAGATCAGAAAAATTTTAGCCTGCTGAATAGGATTGTCTGGAGGGAAACAAGAATCATTGGAGAGGGATCTGATAGGTGACTATTGCATTTTTTTTTTCAAACAGAGATGATGGCAGTTCAAAATGAATTGATAGAATCTCTGCACATGGATTAAATGTGTGCAGGATGGTGAGTCATGAAGGCAGGAGACGAAAAGAATCACTTTTAAGTTTGGAATGGAAGGTCTGAACGGACTGTGATACTATGTAATAGGAAAAGGAATCTGAAATATCCACAGCTTGTGGGGGATGAAGTTAGTGAATTTTGAAAATCATAAACCCGAGGTACATGTTAGTTATCTAGATAGGTGACAAGTAGATGCTTAACTGTTTTGAAGTCTGATGATACATATTCTGTCTGAAAGGAAAAAAAAATCTTAGGGAGTGTGTGTGTGTGTGTGTGTGTGTGTGTGCGCGCGCGTGCACGCACGCTGCATTTAAGATTCAGATCCTAAAACTAGACGAGGTTATCTAGGGAATACAGAAGACAACAAAGACTGAGAACCAAATGTTAGGTCCTCAGATTTTAGATTTTCGAGGTTCAGTAAAGGAGAAAACATCCATAAAAGAAACAGATATGTCGATGAGGTGTATAGAAGCTAAGAAAGTAGACCATGTCAGGATGGTGGCTATGCCCACCACTAAGACTGAACTTGGCACTTTGAACTGAGTGGCACAACTTGACTTGGAGCTGAGCTAGCTGTGCTCTCCACAACTAAGATTGAAGGACAATGACTTAGCTGTTCCCCTTCCCCAATTTTCCAATACTGTTCCCCTCCCCCAATTCCCCAATAAAACCTTTAAAAAAAAAGAATAAAGTGAAACTTCTATACAAAAAAAAAAAAAAAAAAAAAGAAAGTAGACCATATCAAGGAGGAGAAAATTGTCAACTTTTCCAATGTTTCCAAAATTTAACAACATGGAGGTAATTGTAAACTTTAAGAAAAGTTCATAGAGTTTGGAAATAAAAGCCAGACTGGAACATTTGCTAGAGAAATGAGAAAGTGGAAGTAGCAAATGTAGATAACATTTTCCAGATGTTTGGATAAGGTGGAGAACTGAAGAGTTGGATGGTAGTTCGAGCAGACTGTTGTGGCTTCATAGTATCAATCCATAATATGCTTCCCACAGAAATCCAAAAATAACTTAGAGGTAGACACAGGAGCCAAACAATTGGAATGCTAATTATGAAACACGGTATTAGTGGTAAATTTTGGGTTGGAGGATATGGCTAAAGTATGCTTCCAAATGGACTCTCTAAGATGCTCTAGCTGACCTTACCTGCAAAAAAGGTTAAACTTTGAAACAAAGCTCCAAAGGGAAAGTTGTAATTTTCTCTAAGGACACCTTACCCCAGTGATGCTTGGTCTCAGTGAGGGTGGGTGGGCGGTGGTGGGGGGTATAGTCCACATGCTCAGATTCAGTAATAGATTAGCTCCACCAATCAGAAAGTCAGAAACCTTACTCAGAGTAAGTATGAGGTCTGACAATTAAGTTTGTGAACATGTTGCAATTATGTTGCTAACCTTTTTTGATATTAGGGGGATTATTCATTATGAATTTGTACCAATTGGACAAACAATTCACCAACTTTACTATTTGGAAGTGCTGAAAAGGCTGCATGAAAAAGTCAGACGACCTGAACTTTTCATCAACAATTCATGGCTCTTGCATCACGACAATGCACTGGCTCACAGGGCACTGTCTGTGAGGGAGTTTTTAGACAGTAAACAAATAACTGTATTGAAACCCTCCCTACTCCCCTGATCGGACCCCCAATGACTTCTTTCTTTACCCAAAGATAAAGGAAATGTTGAAAGGAAGACATTTTGATGACATTCAGGACATTAAAGGTAATAGGATGACAGCTCTGATTCCTATTCCATAAAGAGTTCCAAAATCGCTTTGAAGGGTGGACTAGGCACTGGTGTCAGTGCATAGCTTCCCAAGGGTGCTATTTTGAAGTTGACCATAGTGATATTCAGCAATGAGATATAGGGCACTTTTTCTAGGATGAGTTCGTGAACTTAAATGTCGGACCTTGTATTCATGTCCCCATCCATAATTCAACATTGAATTTTTTTTACTTGCTGGTTATAAATTGTGGTTATCCAGGCTTTAGTTACCTCCTTTGGAAGAAAATAACAGAAGTCTATCCTGACTATCCCACTCTTAGCTCCATCAGCTGCTTTCAAATCATAAACTGCTGTTCCTTAATTAATTATTCTGGTTCCCAAAGGAGACAGTGTAGAATCTTCCCCAGAAAGCAAATAGAACATTAAATTGATTTCCATCCCACCATGTATGCAAGGTGAAAAATCCACTTTCTGTTCTGTTGTTCATCCAAAATATCTCCAACCATGCTCTTCAGATAGTTTGTCCAAGTGTCTCCAATGAGATTAAGTGACATTAGCTGTGTAAGCCAGCAACATAAAAATATCCCCCATTTGAGTAGCTCCTTTATTACCTTAAGGGAGAGAAAATGTATTTCTCTGCCCTACTCTCCTACTGTTTCCCCTTCATTTCTGCATATGCCTTATTTTTCAGCCAAGTCAATGTAAGACCAGGAGGGACAAGCCACAAAGTCAGGTTTATGGACCTATATCAATGGGAAAGATTGCATACTGGAGACACTATGAGAAGTCTCCACAAAGGAACAGAGGATGATGTTGTAGGACTTGGGAAAAGTAGCATTTAAGTGAAATCTAAATGAAGTAGGGTTTTCATAGGCTAAATACAAAGCTAGGCTTTGTGTAAAAGGGTCAATATGAGGTCTGGATTGCAAAGTGGACCCAGGACTCTGTTTCCATGGAAACTACAAAGTTAATTAAAATGTGGAATGTTGCGTGTCCAGAAATCCATTATCTGCATCTTTGCACCTGGATTGAAAATCAATGCTGCTGCTCTGTATAAAAATGACTTGATACCCAGGAAGGAGTGACATGTTTCATTCTTAGTAATAAGCTTTCAAACCCCGTTTCTGATGGTAAGATTTTCAGGAGACAAAGTTTTTCAATGATTAAGAAATCAGTAGTCACTGAAGAAGGTGGTTGTTATAATACTACAGCCCTAGCATAACCTCAGCAATACATTGTTTCCTGTTACCTTTGAGCTGGCTTTGTCTGTTATCCCAGCCTAATGAAGAAGAGGGCAAATTTTAACTTTCTCAGTATGGGCTGATTTTTATTTTCTCCTTACTGATTTGTTACCTATCAGGATCTCTTTATTTGCCATGTTCTCAGTCTGGAATTGTCTCACCTCACATATTCACAAGTGTCACCCTTGCCACCCTTACTTTTCCTAAATGTCATTGTCAGTGCCGCCTTTTCATCCTATCTAAAATTTCAACATTTCCCCTGTTTCTCTGTATTACTTTTCTTCTTAGCCACGATCACTATTTATTTACTTACTGCAGGTAAAAGCCTCTAAAATGGCCTGCGATGAGCCTCAACTCATGCCCTTGTGTAACCTTTCTCCTTCAAATATGGGCAGGGCTTATTTCACACAAGTACACAATGGCATAAATGATGGGATGCCACTTTTGAGATTAAATTTCAAAAAGATGGTGGCATCCACCTCTTGCTTTGGGGGAAGCAAATTGCTGTTTTGTGAGTGACCCTTTTGATCAGACACATAAGGCAAATAATGATGTCTCCAACCAATAGCAATAGTCATTCCAGGGTACTTGTTAGTGGATCTTCTGACTGATACTATGAATGAAAAGTTGACAGCAGCCTCATGGGTGACCATGAGCTAGAAGTCCTTTGAATAGTGCAGCTGGATTTGTAACTCATGAAAATTGGGAGATAAGAATAAATGTAATTTTTTAGGGCTGGCCGAGTGGCACGGTGGTTAAGCGCTGGCTTGGGAAGCCAGGGGCCCCAGTTCGGGTCCCACATATGAGTGCCAGTGACAATGCTCTCAAAAAAAAATAAAAAAGAATGTTTTAAGTTACTTATTTATGGCATAATTGATTATGTAGTACTAGATAACTGTTAACACTTATTTAACTTGATTATCATTTCACCAACTAGACTGTTAACCCATAGAGGCAGTAATTTGAGATTTTTTTCAATGTTTTTCCTTAGTGCTTAGAACTGGGAATGGCACTATATATAGGTTGCATTTGTTATGAATTCTTGCTTAGCTATATCTATCAATTACCAAAAAAAGTGGTTCCATAAGTTGATATGTGCTATAAAAAATAATATATATTTTTGAAATTATAATAATTTTCCCAATTCCAGTCTGGCACTCTAATTCAAGTTTCTGCATGTAGGTTGTGTAATTTCTAGGACCTCCACTCTATTAAATCAGTCAATTTTACTATCCCTATCCAAATATTCACTCTCAACTTTAGCTTTATTACAAATCTTAGCAATTGTTGGGACAAATCCCTGTTCTTTACTTTTCTTCTAAAAGAGAGAGAAAGAGAGAGAGAGAGAGAGAGAGAGAGAGAGAGAGAATATATATATATATATATATATATATATTTTTTTTTTTTTTTTTTTTAATTGGTGAAAAGTGTTTTTTTCCAGGACCCATTAGTTTCATATCAAGCAATTGTTTCAATCTAGTTGTGGAGGGCATAGCTTAGTGACTATGTGGGGATCAAACTGGCAACCTTGGTGTTATGAGCACTGCTCTCTGACCAACTGAGCTAACCAGCCACCCCCTAAATAATCTTTTTTTTTTTTCTCTGGCCCTCATATGTGGGACCCGAACCGGAGCCACTGGCGTCCCAAGCCAGCTCTTAACCACCGCGCCACTCGGCCAACTCTATATATGCTTGATATAAGCTTATCAGACAAGACTTTTGGACCCCTCCTCACAGAATTGTGAGTGCTAGAAATGAATCTAGAGATCAAGTGGGAAGGGAAAAATCTTTAAAATATTGGGTCTATGCTTACATTAAAGTCTTTTACATATACAATTTCTTTCTAGACACTGTATATTTTTGTTTATCAGTGGTTCTACTTTTTAAAAATATATTTTGCATTCTGTATCAGTAGTGAATAAAATTATAAATGGCAAAATGTCCTCTATAAAGAGAAAAATCTAATTTTAATGTAACTAAATTGATCAATTTTTTTTGCCTTGTCATTTGCTCTATAAAAGTTTTATCCAAGAAGTACCTTTTTTGCCTCTAGGACGCAATAAAGTTTTTCTTAATTTTCCTTTATTAACTTTATAGTTTAATCTTCAAAATTAAATATTCAATCCATACAGGTTCCAATCTTGTCTGTCATGTTTGATTAAATTTCCTGTTCTTTGGAAGAGCAAGGTTTGGAGAGTAAGGTTTCCTGATGCAATCTGCTTAAACTCTCCACATTTCCCAATGATTTATGGGAATACTTTACTGTCTGTGAAATGGCCATATATAAATGATCTGCTTGTAGCTATCTATTCTTTTAATTGGCTGATCTGCATGTTCTTATTCATGCCAAATTTAAAAACATATGACTTATACTGTAGTATACTATAGTAGGTCTTACTGTCATCTTTTTAAAAATCGATTGGGCTCTTTGCGATGCTTATACTTCTCTATATACTTTAGATCATTTTTTAGGTTTCTCAAAAACAATCCCTGGAATTGGGATTGCAGTAAATTTATATACATTTAAAGAGTAAAGAGCAAATTTGAAAATTTCTAAAAGCAAAAAAAAATCTATTATTATCTAGAATATACAAATAATGTCTTCAAATTAACAACAAAGATGTCAAAATTATAAGAGAAAGTGGGTAAAGAATGTGTATGTATTCTTACAAAATAGGAAACCAAAAGTGTCAATAAGCATATGAAAAATGTTCAAAATCTCTGGCATTTAAAAATGCAGACTAAGACAACACTGGGATATCATTTTATACCTTAATTACTGTCAAATTAGAATACTTTATAATTCTATGGATTGATGGGGCTGTGTGAAACTGGAAAATTTCCCTGGTCATGGTACTATCTTTGAAACCCTCCCAGAAATCCAAATAAAATGGTTTACATTCAGCAGAAAATAAGTGCTCAATATATTGTGTTTACAAATTGCCTTAGATAATCAAACTCAAGAAAAATTACATCATAAGAGAGTGTGTCGACTTGAATAGCAATGCTTCTATCTTACCTTGCTCATTAAGGGTAACAAGAAATGCAAATATCTTGGAATTCCTGAAACCCATATTAAGATGAATTTCTGATACATACCTTATACAGACACAAGATTATCCACATATCCATTTTTTTTATACACATAAACAGTGTGGGGTCACTTCACAATGCATAAACAGTAGGTATGAGATCTATTGCAATATTTTCTGTAAGCATTGATGGAAACTGAGCAACAAGAAAAATATAGATGTAAGTACTTTAGTTATGGTTCTTTTTTGTTTTTTGTTTTTTTTTTGTTGTTTTTTGAGGGCAGTGTCACTGGCCCTCATATGTGGGACCCAAACCGGGGCCGCTGGCTTCCCAAGCCAGCGCTTAACCACCGCACCACTCGGCCGGTCCTATGGTTCTTTTTTTTAAAAAAAAATATTTCTTGGTTCTCATTTAAAGTTTCCACTTCATCAAAACTAATTTTATACTCTGCAGTACATTGTGTCTGTATATGCAGCTTCAAAAACCTAAATTCCCTTATCTTAAAGCAGAAAAAAACTCTTCTTTCTTTATTCACATCATTATGAAGTGTGCAAGAGGCAGCCAAGACATGAATATGGAATCAAAGTACAGATCAGAGTGACCTAGACCACAGGAAAAAGTGGACATGACAAGAACACGACAACTCAAACTGAGTCAAAAGGAACTATGTAAAAATCAAAGCACAGATGAATTTCACTAGACACAACCAGCCTGTTATCAGCAGATGAATTGAAATCTCTTTTTTTCTTTGAGGGGCAAGCGTAGAAAATGAAAATTATACAAGACAATGAAACTTAGGTAACACAGAGAAAACGTACTTCTCTGCAGACAGTATATCCCCAAATAATATTTATAATAATCATTTCCCCTTGTTTACAGAATGATCTCAAAGATATTATTTCTCAAGCTAACTGAAGCAGTGAGGTCAGGCACGTGTGAATAGTAGTAAACCTACATTGTATTTTAAAATGTTAAGGTTGGGAAATCTCCTAAATAAAGACCAGACAGATATGAACCAAAACATAATTCTTCTTGCTCCAAATGCTGTGTTGCTGCCATGACTACATCTGCTATGATATTATCGTAGAATAGGTTAGCTAAGTCGGCAGACACAAAAGGAACCTTATTAGGGTAAGACAGCTGCAAGTGATTGCATTTTTAAGAGGCCATTCGTGATTAGCATGCTAAATCTGGCTCCTGACGATGATGATGATGGTATTCTGGAAAGCAGTTTAAAAAATACAACTGTGTGTGTTCCATAAACACACTTTTGTTTATGTGGTTTAGGCAGAACAGTTGTAGAATGGTTGTTTGTGACACAAAAATTAAAAGAGGGTAACTTGTCAAATTTTGTTTTTAGCAATATAGAAGTAAAAGACACTTTGGCTCTTCTGCAGAATGAGTAAAAAAAAATGAAATTGGTGAGGAGGTGGTCTTAGTAAATTGGTAAGTTTCATAAATAAATTTTGAACATATCAGCAGATTAAACTGCAAAACAATGTGTGTATAAGCAAGAAATTTATTTTGAGGGATGACCCTGTGAGGTTAAAAGAAAATATGAGGGGAAGGAAAAAAAATAACACTGGAGAGAAGAAAGAAAGAGAAACACTGACTGACAGAAGAGGAGAAGCAACCCAGGAAGAGAAAAGGCACTAATCAGATTCTCCCCTCGCTGCTCCGTTAATGCCCAGTGTCTGTCATCCAGTGAAGACCCATGCAAGCTCTTGAGGATGTTTGGTACCTAATTATGGGCAGGATCAAATCCACTCAAGAAACATGTCTCCCTGTTCTCTTTCCTCAGGACTGTGCCTTAATATCCAAAGACTAAGACATTTCTTTTCCTTTTCTTTTTTTTAAATTTTTTTTTTATTACGGCCCCCATGTCCAACCATGGCTTTGATAACAGATGAATTATTTACTTTTCAATGTATTTAAATGCACATCACTGCTCTATTTGTTGTTCAGCTTAAAAATGGGAATGAAAATATAATTACTATTTTATATTCTGTTCTAATTAATTTCCATTTTTCTCTTATTAGAGTACGGAGAATTGTAAACAATGATTCAATATAATAGACCCTCTAAAAATAACTATATTTTGTTTTTGTAAGCTTATTTGCATGATCTTTTAAAACATATTTATTGCATATATATATATATATATATATATATATATATATATATATGTAAAATAAATTTGCTATTTTAACAAGTTTTAAGTGTAAATTCCATGGCATTAATTACCTTCACAATGTTATGCCGCCATCAACACTATTTTCAAAAATTTATTTTAACTTAAAAAAATTCCTGGACCTAATCAACAATAAAAAATGCAGAACATTTTACAAATTCACATGTCAATCTTGCACAGGGGCCATTCTAAACTTCTCTGTGTCATTCCAATGTTAGTATGTGTGCTGCCAAAACAAGCCTGTGTATTTTTTCTCAAGGTCATTCCCATGTAGAGATTCAGGAAATCCACCAATGGAATGATGGTATTCTATTGATAATCAATAATAAGAAAAGCTTGGGTTGTTGTTGAGTCCCTGACCCTCAGCCTGTGCTTCTCACTACACTCTGAATTGCTGAAATTCTTTACACATCATTATATTTCTAGGATTGGGCAACACAAGCCTGCAATCTGAAAGTGATACAAGGCACCAATGTAGCAGCCTTGTACCTTCTCAGTCAGTGGGGTTTGATGTTTTGATTGATGTTGTTGTGGGTGTGTGTTTATGTCTTTTTAAAATGTATTCTCTATGATTAGAGAGGAAGTAGAATATATTGACGTTAGAGGGTTATTATTATTATTATTATTATTATTATTATTTTTACTTCAACTAGTATTTGAAATTACTGGTTAAGTAGGAATTTGAGAATGTCTATGAGGGAGCTTCAAAAATACAATAGTTTTTTGCATCTCAAGATTAAAAACCAGGTTTAATAATAATAGCAAATATAAATACAAGCATGTAGTTAATGAAGAAAAGGATATTCAGTTCAGTCTATATGTTTCTAATAAAAATGCATTAGCCAGCCCCTCGTATGGTTGATGCTCTGAATCTAATATGCAACATAGCCACACTGAAGAAGAAAAGTAAGTTTGAAACACATAGGCTGGATTGTACAAAACAACTTAAAACACAAAGACTGAATTAATAGAAAACTATTCCTAGGTAAGCTAAACTATATTTCACTAAAGTATGCTTTTGAAGCAAAATGGACCACAGTGATCTTAATTACTTAAAAATTGCTCTGAGAAATTCCCTTAGCAAGTCTGATTGTGTTAACCCATCAGTGACAACTTTACTGAACATAAATTAACATGTGTGGGTTAGGTGCATTTTGTTATTTGGACCACAGACCAAGGTAGTTGCATCATTGGATTGTGTAAGAACTTTTTATTTATTGATATTTTTCCTTTTATACACACAAACTATTTCATCCTCTTTCATTACTTTAAGCAACATGATTACTGTGTTTATATGTTTTTGATTATGCATGTTTTGAATATTTTTGTCTCATGTTGCTTTATTTTTCACTTAGCATTTGTTTCTTAAAGTTGACATATTATAATAGGTGTATGTGGGCGATATATATATATATATATATATATATATATATATATATATATATATAAAATGCAGCTATCTACTTTTCAAATGATGGGTACCTAAGCTGATTTTTTTCTCTTGAAAAATGTATACATACACATATGTATACATATACATACCCATAAACACATACCATCCTACATACACATACATACACATATGCATATATACCTACCTATAATAAACATCTATATGTGAAATATATATAGTTAGAAACCAAAAAATAGCATGCTAAAAATAAAACTAAGGAAATTTGTTTAAAACCCAAACAAAAAGATAAAAATGAGAAACGTAGGAAACATGAGCCAAAGATCCAAAAACCTCTTTTGTAGGAGGCTCTAGAAGAAAGAACAGAAAGTATTGGGAGAAAAACATGCTAAAAAAATGTACAGAAAAAAATGCTCAGTGTTGAAGGACCTATATTTGTATTGAAATATCAACTAACTAAAATGAAAAATAAGACAGAACCAGAGAAGTCTCATGAAATTTTAAACATTAATAATAAACAGATCCTAAAAGCTCATTGACTGTTACAAAAACAATCTCATTTATAAAACAAGAGCAGTGGATTTCAATAAGACCTATCAGCATGTAGTCTTTTGTGGCCCCCACTTGGCTGCATAAGGTGGGGCCTGAGCTTGGAATATTTCCTTACCCAGATATGAAGAGCCCACACAGCCTGTGCCCAGCTTATCACCTTGTGTGGAAATAGCTTGCCCTGTTTCAGTCTAAATGAACACTCTTTGTCTGTGCTGGAAGTATGTGCATCCTATGGCTCCTGGCCAGCCGCACTGCTGTATCTGTCATTGGAGAGGAGGGCACAGTGCCTTTTAAGGTGAACGTATGTAGGCAAATTGCCCTTCCCTGGCCTCCAGGAGAGACCTGCTAGCTATTGGGGACCAATGCCCATCAGGGAAGCTGATCTTGTGCGGTCTGTTCTCTGTGTGGATAAGCACTGTTCTGTCCAACTTGACTGAGTTGTGTTTGACTTGGCAACTCTGATACCAAAATGCAACAGGCAGAAATGTTTGGTGTTCTCCCCTGGCTTGGTAACCAGTGTGCATTAATCTGTTTGATCTTTTCTGATAGCAACATTGGGTGGTGGTAGACAATGGAAAACTCATTTTAAAGTTCATATTTTTATTTTATTATGATTTTAGGAAAATATAAATATTTATGGCCTAGAAGTAAAATGGTTAGTAACCTAAAAATGTAAAATGTGGAAAAAGTTAAAACTGTTAGAAAGCGTTTATATTACAGAAGAAATTTAGAAGAATGTAGGGGGACATTTATTTATCTTACAATTCTGAGGGTTCTGAGATATGTTGAATATCTAGTATCTAAATGTAACATTACAACTCTTACCGAAAGTACAAATAAAAGCACTAATAATTTATTTAAAAAACCATTAAATGGGCTTTGAAGTTTAAGTATGAGCTTTTCCCTTAACTAAGTAGATGAATTTTGGAGTAATAGTTAAACCCTAGGCTTCATTTTTCTTTCATATAAAATTTAAAAAATTGTTATTTATTCTGGAATTTGTTTCAAACATATGTTTAAATATATGTTTAACTGTAGTGTATCCATTCTCATTATTGCAGAAAACAGTTGATTATATATGTTTCCATACTTGGATAAAAATCCCAGCAAGGTGGAGATACTATTTTGGCCCTTACACACCACATATAACTGTTTATTAACCCATATTTATGTCCTTAATTACTATGTGAAAGAAAGGAGTTCCACTGTTCTATGGCAATGTCATTTTTTTTTTCTTTTTCCCTACAAGATACTAATTTCAAGATGATCATCTCATTCTCTTGCATTTTATTCCCTCACCAGGTTGACAGAAAAGAATAATAGGGTTAATAACCAATTAGAACCACAGAAAATATGACTGGGAGATATCCAGTCATGCAGACTAACAGAACACATGTGATAGATAATTATTACTGACATTTGTGACTCTTCATAGATAATCATGTTTTGATTTTTTCTTAGATCTGATTTTTAGAAAGGTGAAAAAATTAGCAACACAAAAATATAGACAGCCATTATTCCAAGGGCTGATTTTATAATTATTGGAATTATTACTTAAAGAAAGATGTTAATATAATCATACATTCAATAATGGAAGGATTTTCCATAAGAAAATGAAAGTAAATTTATGTGCTGTTTTGCCATAATTGTCAGGAGAGAGGTAGAATATGGAAAATAGTTCAATGGCTTCATATTTGGGGAGAAATTCGAATAGCTTCATTACAAGATGTCCACAAGCCAATTTGACATCATCAATATAAAAAATTGAATGGGGAATTTGGTAACAAATCTTTATTGTGTGCATCTTTAGAAATTTTAATAATGTAATTAATGCCAACAATAGTCCATAAATTAACATTTATTTTGCTAATTATTAGCAATTATTTTTACTCCATTTAAAACTTGAGTTCCTTCTGTAGGCTGTTGGCTTTTGCAATACAACTTTAAACAAAGCAACAGATGATTTCTGACGCTTTAGCTGGAAATTCGTTTCTGAATATGTCCTCCATTTCTACAACACACAATTTTCCAGTATGTTCTTTATTTAGTTACTAAAGCTGAATAAAACGAGACAACAGACTTTCATTTTATATTGTCACATTTGATTACTTCTGTTTCAAGTCTTGACAGAAACTCTGACATATACATCAATAATTGTTGCTTCTATTTAAAAGTAAGCAGACATCAAACATTTTGTTTGTTTTCTTCTTTTTTTTTTTTTGCTTAAAGGTTTTCAGAGCTTTCTTGGGTAGTGTTTGTGTGCCACCAATGGAGCACATTTTTTTATTGGCAAGAAACTGAAAACAATACCTGGGATAGGTAGAACAAGGGCTTGCTGAAAGAGCCTAATGAGAAAGTTTACTCAATATTTGCAGAGACATAGAAAATGATTTAGAATCCTTGCCTTGCATTAATTGCCCAAACAAACCAAGGCCAAATCAGAAACAATCATAGTGATATACTGGGGAAACATGGAGATGGGAGCTACAACTACAAGTATGAGTAAAATATAGTTTTTTGGAGGGGTTCATAAGCAAGCCTTTATAAGCCTTAATTAGAATCACTTTTAAAGAAATATTTACAATAGCCATGTTTCATGTAATTTAAAAATAATTGAAAATTTATTATGTGCTGAATATCACATGAGGTTTTTTTACAAAGATATTATTATCCTAATTTATTTGAAGTAAAGCATGATTGCTATAGTAGCATACATCAATTTAACTAGCAATTGGGTAATGGTTATGTTGTATCATTAATAAATTAAGATTTACTTTGCTGCAATTCTGAGTAAAATAGTAAGTAACGGTGAATCAACCACTGGTGGTATAAACTGTATCTAGGCCATATACACCTGAACCTACCTGCTGCTGTCCAGAATAAATGAGCAGGCCAGTGGGTGAGGGAAAGAGTAAGCAGAGCAGACATGCAATTTATTAAAGATACCTTTTTTTTCCAGAGCAAAAGAATCTGCACCTAGGACTCTCCCGGCAGCCACATTAGATAGCTGAATTTCCAGTACTCAACTTGGGTCAGGGAAAAATTAAAATCTTCTTAATATAGCATTTTTTATATAACTTAATTCAATTAACTGATTGATTAAACATTTTCACTTTAATCCAGCATTTTGTTCTTTTATTTTTTTTTAATGCAGGTAGAAACACCATCGGAGAATTTTTACTATTTCAAAGTCAATGGAGATGATTATTATATTGATTCTAATTTTACTCTAGATTATCAAATATGCCCTCATTCATCATATCATATTGTTTGCATTCTACTCCATTATCATTTGTGTGTCTTAGTATAAGTATCAAAATTATTAACCTGTAAATACTAAGATTGGAGAAATGAGTTATCTTTACTACTTAAAAATTCTAGAGGTTTTAATGGTCTCTTTTCAATGCATTGCTGTAGAGAAATTTGATACGTTACTTCTTTATGTAATATACACTATGTTTGCTTAATTTATAGTCATTTCACTTTAAATAAAGACTGCTTAAATTCTGTTTTCAGCCTCAATATTAGGCTATGAATTCCTGAGTGTTAGCTTGGTTGGCTCAGTGTCCATGCAGACAAATCCCAGATTCACAACATAGCAACAGTATTGGTATGGCACTATTCCTACCATGTATCACTTTGGACTTAATCATATTCAGTAACATAATAAAAAGAAAAAAATATAAAGTACCAGACCAGTCAAAATCAATGCTTAAAATAATAGAATTCAATTCATCCTAAAAGTATAACAGTAATTCATTTCTAAATGACATAAAGAAAGCAGCAAGTATCAGAAAAGTTTATAGCTATTTGCTTGGATTGTCAGGAAATAAAAAGAATTATCCAAGTGAGCATACTGAGAGACTTATTATCACATACAAATCATGAAATTCACAAGAGAAATATGTTCAGGATCATATGCCAAAAACACACAAACAAACAAAAAACTTGAAGGAAAATCAAAATATTTGTCTTCCATCCCAATCAGTGGAATTTTGAGGGACTCTTTCTTAATCATTCTTTATTCCTACAGTCATGTGAATACACACACGATCACTCACCAATCATGTGAGATTAATTATGTTAAAGAAAAATTGTCATATTTTAATTCCATTGATCACAATCTTTGGAGGATCTTCTTTGTTTAATAGGTAAAAAAACTTAGTATGTCATTAGAGGCCTTCAAAGTTTAGACTCACTTTTATTTTGTCTTTAAAAATATTTATCAGTTAGTGTGTATGGATCAATCCATTTTTTTTGAAAGTCTATGTAAAGACAAGCCTGGAATTCAAATATAGTTCATATTAATTGTAGAAGCCCTGCGATGGGCTAGGCATTTTAACATATGATAATCTCACAAACTCTTATAACAATCCTACAAAACAAGAATGGCAGTTAAATCATTGTAATCCTAGAAGAAAGGAAAGGAAACTAGTCTCTGAATTTTCTAGATTGAATTTTCTTTTCAATCTTTGTCTTTTTAAGTCCTGTTGTCTTTTGTTTCTACTTCAAATAAATTTTAGGTTATTTATTACTCATAAAGAATTTAACCAAATTTATTCTTAGAAAAATGGCAGAAAATGTAATTTAAATCAAGATAGTGTTCTACTTCTTCAAGGCAGAAATTTTATGTGAGATTTCTATGTGAGATAGTTTCTATTTTGTAGATATTAAGAATATTAATATTTGATATTTTGTGATGGATGAGTCTGTAGGTTGCTCTATATGTTCTATAATCTACTTGACTCCATTTCATCACCTTCTATAATAAGCAGGATAACATGTCATCTACCTCTAAGGCAAAAATTCATATGCTTTCCTTATATTTTCAGGTATAATGAAATTTAGCCTTCATGAGTAACTACCTGAAATATTGCTTTATGGGTAAATATGAACACTAATAATGATCTGAAGTAAATACTTAAGAAGAAATATAAGAAAATATACTGAGGACAAATAAGCCTATGAAATGATGCTCCACATCATATGTCATTAAGGAAATGCAAATTAAAACAACAATAAGATTCCATTACATAAATATTAGAATGGCCGAAATCCAGAAATTCACACACCACCAAGTGCTGACAAGGAGAAGGGGTAAGAGTTGCTCTTATGCATTGCTGGTGAGAATGCAAAAGAGTGCAGCCATTTTGGAAGACAGTTTGGTGATTTCTCACTAAAGTAGACATACTCTTACCATATAATTCAGAAATTATGGTCTTTGGTATTTACTCAAAGTAATTGAAAACATAGGTTCACACAAAGATCTTCACATGGGTGTTTATAGTAGCTTTACTCATAATTACCAAAACTTGGAAGCAAGCAAGATGTCCTTCAGTAATAGATAAATAAATTATAGTGCATCCAGACAACGGAATATTATTCAGCACTCGAAATAAATGAACTATCTAAGCATGAAAATACATGGAGGACACTTAAATACTGATTACTAAGTGAAAGAAGCCAATCTGAGAAAGCTACATACTGTTGTGATTCCAACTATGTGGCATTCTGGAAAAGACAAAACTATAGAGAAAATAGACCAGTGGTTACAGGGACGAGATGGGGCAGGATGAATAGGCAGACAATGAAGGTTCTCGGTGCAGTGAGAATATATTATGTGATATTATAATGATTTGTCCAAACCTATAAAATATGTAACACCAAGAAGGAACCCAAATATAAACTAAGGATTTTAAATGATTATGATGTGTCAATGTAGGTTCGTTCATCCTTGGTTTAAAAAAAAAAAAAAAGTAACAATGTGGTGAGGGATATTAGTAAATAGGGGGTGTGTCGCTATGCATGTATGGGGGCAGTGGGTATATGAGGAATCTCTGTACTTCCTCTTAATTTTACTGCAAACCTAAAACTGCTCTAAAAAAATGAAGTCTTCAATTAAAAAAAAAAAAGGAATATACTTTTTCTCTTTCAATAAAACAAGACGTCTTCCTGACTTTACCAGCTAATTAAATTAACAACTAAAATGCTACCCATCTCTGAAAGATCTAATCGCTATACAGCCTACAAGGCAACATCATTGAGTATGTATTTACCACGCACCTCATTTAGGGTGCATTCTGAAGTGAATCTACTAGAGCTCAAATTATTATTAAAAATTAATAAGATAAAAAGAAAAAAAATAAACGTGGAGACAGCATTGTATATTTTCATGTTTTTCGTCCTCAGATGAATCATACTGAAGTTGTCAGTTACTCATCACTCAGTAGTTAAACCGACATTTATAAAAAAAACAGGGAGCCTGTCGAAAACAGAGGAGCGAGACATTTTATTTTCCAAAGTCAAGAATGAGACACAGTTTGCCTTTATTAAATGTTTGTCACCTTTCCTAGACACATAAATAGAAAGCAGCTTTCACTATTTAGCATACTCAAACACTATCATTTAACATCAGTTTGATAAAAAAAAAAAATGAACGTCCACATTTCCTAAATCATTTATAAACGACCCCTAAGTAAACATGCATATTGTGCTCATTATTATTTTCTGCACTTTCACTGGAATTCACTTCAATACCCCACCACTAACTTAAAATATGTCCCAAACTGACACATTGCATTGTTTGTTTCCAATCCCTTAGACATTACCTGACATTTGGTGTTTGTGGTTTTAGGTACTCTATTGTATAATTTATTGTATAATTTATAACATCCAGATTTTATTTAATAAATATTTTAAATCTAAGCTATTATTAAAATGTGGGTCACTTTGAGTGACATTGCCTATTCATTTAAAATATGATGGCATCTTCTTTTAGGGATTGTATTTCTTTTGGAATCAACACTTTTTATTTTTCTGGTACCCTTTTTTTTGCACATGAGCAATTGTGGGCTTTTTCAGATTATAACATTAATCTAGCAAAATGAATAGTCCAGCTTGATTCCTACTTGCTATCACGGTATTTCTCATATTTTTGCCTCATCTATAAAGTTCTAGTATTGTGTTGAAATGCCATGCCTGTAGACAAAGTTAGCTTAAGGAGCTTTGAAGTCCATTTTCTACAGACTGTTAGCTGAAGTCAATTGACACAGATCTCTCATTTCTTTGTGTTTGAAATGTGTCATTTTGAGTGATTGTTCTATTTGCTGTTATGCACCTGCTTTGTGGAACTCATCACTGCCTATTGACATCCTTTCTTTGGGTAAATTCTAAACTTAAAGCACATCTCTTGTTGCTGACTAGGTTAATGATTTTGTTTCAGTGCTTTTTCTTTTTAAGTATATGAGTCATTTTAAAAGCCTTAATGCTGAAGTTTAATATACATGATATAAACCTGAAAAAGGATGCAAACATAAGCATTGCAAAAAAAAAAAAAAAAGTCTCTGGTATTCAAACTTAATGTAGTATAATATTTCACTGTGAATTGTATCTTATTTTAGCAATGTTGGTACCAAAATAATAAGCAAAGACAAATCTAAGGCTGATTAATTCAATAAATGTAATATTAGACTATATGTAAATATGGATGTATAACCAGTTTTTAAAAGAACATAGAACTAAAGAGCCCACTGTGCACTTGTTATAAACTTCTCTTGTTAATCTGTATATAGCTCCATCCGGAGTGAAACACGGGGCCAGGAGCAGTGACATGCAGCCTTATGATGGTCACATACCTTCGTTAAGGTGGCATCTGAACTTGTGTGTGTGTGTGTGTGTGTGTGTGTAAAGCAATTACAATAAATATAAAAGAAACCTAGACACAAATAGTAAGATCTTGCATAAAATTCTGTACTGAACATTGAAAGGTTTTTATGTTAGTGTTATATCATTTGCATAAATATTATGATGGACAAAAGGAATAAAGTTTAGCACAGTTTCAATAAAGACAGCAGGAGGATGTGTTCCCCTTCACATGCTGGGAGAATGCAAGAAAAGCTGGCAAACTGCACCATCGTGGTCTTCAGGATGCTACGAAACTGGGTTTCGAGACCAACAATAAATAGAACATGGTATCCAGGAGCATAAGATTGGGAATTAGAAAACAGTGAGAAAAAAACAGAATTTAGTGAGAAGAATTGTTCTGTCTTATGAGAAATTGAGAGCTATACATGGTTTTCACTTATTAAAGAAAAGTAATAAAAGTATTGCTTCATCAATTTTACTGAGAAAAACTACACATGTGGATTAGAGTAAATATATGTAGGATCACAAAATAGTGCCTAGAAATTCTAATGATGGTAAAGGGACATTTTTTAAAAATGTTCCTGTAATGTGAATGTTGATCCATGTGTGAAAGAAATCTTGTGCTTAATATACATGTATATCTTTGAGAACAAGGTTTCAGTATTAGTAATATGCCATTCTAGTATTTTTCCCCAAATATTAATAGAAACATTTGAAAGAAGGGTAATACTCTAACTCCAGAATTATTGGTATGAAAAAGAAACATTTGATATTAATTCTTGGGTGTCTAGGCAGTTAGGGGAAAAAAATTTATGTATACATGATTGTACTTTCTATTTTTTAAATTTTTTAAAGATTTTATTGGGGAGCTGGGGAAGGGGAAAGGACAAGTTGCTGTCCTTTTGTTCTTCAGTCTAGTTGCAGAGGACATTGCTTCACTGGCCCATGTTGGTATCGTCATTGCCTTCTTCCCGGATGAGGCAGATCAGTCGCCGGCCTCTGGATGGTCACACAGTGGCTTTTGGCAGCTCACACCAGCTGCCAGCTGCTCACGCTGGCTGCCGGCCACTCACTGTAGCCTATGGCAGCCCACTGCAGCAGGGGCTGCAGCTATGCCGTCCCGGGGACTCACAGCAGCCCAGCTCCAGGTGGAACTTGTTGTTTACCATCTTAGCTGTAGAGGGCAGTGTCACTGACCCTCATATGTGGGATCCAAACCAGGGCTGCTGGCATCCCAAGCCAGCTCTTAACCAACGTGCCACTCGGCAGGCCCTGTACTTTCTATTTTTAATTTATAAATTAGTTTTTGCAGCCTTCAGATTTTAACACTTCATATTTTATAATAAATTTTGAAAATATGTCACTTATACTATTATCAAATATATCATGTGATGATTCTTATTCTTTATTTATTGTAGCACTGATCTATGAGATTGTATATCATATCTAATTGAATTGAGAATGAATGTTTTAAAGTAAAACATAAATCTTCACCTCAGGGATGTGAAGAGGTCATTTTAAGAAAGTCCTGGGGCCGGCCAAGTGGCGCATTGGTTAAAAGCTGGTTTTGGGATGCCAGCGGCCCCGGTTCGGATCCCACATATGAGGGCCAGTGACGCTGCCCTCTACAGCTAACAACAGCTCCACCTGGAGCTTGGCTGTGTGAGCCCCGGTGACGGTGTGGGCTGCAGCCCCTGCTGCAGTGGGCTGCCATAGGCTACAGTGAGTGGCCGGCAGCCAGCGTGAGCTGCCAGTAGCCGTGGTGAGTGACATCCAGAGGCTGGCGACCGATCTGCCTCATCCGGGAAGAGCGCAATGATGATACCAACATGGGCCAGTGAAGCAACATCCTCTGCAACTAGACTGAAGAACAAAAAGACAGCAACTTGTCTGTTCCCCTTCCCCGGTTCCCCAATAAAATCTTTAAAAAAAAAAAGAAAGGAAGGCTTGAGTTTTAGCCATGAACATTTACTAATTATGTGACACAAGATAGTGACTTAATTTTTCTTGCTGTATAATATACATTTACATAATAAATATGTTGATTATTGGAAAAGTGGAAACATTCATTAACTGAAATATATTAATATTAGCTCACTTATAAATGTATTGTCATCAGTATCATAATCATGTTTTCTGACAATTTTTAGATATTTCTTTCTTTTATACGTGTTCATGTGTGTGTGTTGCATGTCTGTGTGTTAAAACAGGAAAATATTATTTACATATATAGCTATATAAATGTGTATATTGTAATATATATATATATATATATATATATATATATATATATATATATATATAGATAGAGAGAGAGAGAGAGAGAGAGAGAGAGAGAGAGAGAGAGAGAGAGAGAGACTTTCCTGACACTGAGAAATTCTAGTAAGAGTTCCAAATGGGTTCACATCTACAAATAATTTTTAACATCATAATAAATACTATTGTCCTGAAAGACTTTAAACATAACAAAAAAAGAAAATCAAGAAAATGAATACCAGGAGTATAGAAACTAAAATGTATATGGTGATATATATATAGTAAATATAGATTTTTTTAGGAGTGGGGTTTTGAGATAGTCATTTTGAAATTCCAGAATTTAAAAAATATATTTAACAATACCCTGCCTTAAAGTCTATAAGAAAAATGGCTAAATGAGTAAATATGCACACATATATACATATACTCATAATCAGGAATTTATTGTATAGATAATTCTTAGACATTTCAATATCTCATGGTGTGGTTTGTAAGTAATTTTTCAAGAGTCTTTGTTAATTATATACATATTTCAAAAATGCAACCAGAGCTAGAGCACTAAGGCCTGGGCAAATAGATTGAAGGGTCTTGGTTAAATGTAATGCACTAGTATTTAGAGAAAAGATGGAAAAGAGGTTGAAAGGATTTTATGAAGGATACTGCAGCCTAGGCAAAGAGGCCTGGACTCTACCAGGAAGCACTAAGAGACTGTCCGTTGGTGGTCCTGGAATACACACACACACACACACACACACACACACACACACACACACACACACACTGGATCAAATCATGTTTTCAAGAAATTCCCTCATACTAATTATTTGTCCCCAATATGTAAGGTAGATGTATGTGTAATTATTATTTTGTCCTGCCAAATGTTTTAAGGCAGTGAAAAAAACTGTCTGGAAAAATATGACAGAAATTTGTTTAAAAACAATAGTCATCACTGGGAAAATTTGTATGACTTCATATCTAATTGGAAGGAGAATCAAGATAGAGAAAACAAGGGCCGGCAGAATGGCGTGATGGTTAAGAGCTAGCTTGAGAAGCCAGCGGCCCCAGTTCGGGTCCCACATATGAGGGCCAGTGACACTGCCCTCTAAAAAGAAAAAAAAAGATAGAGAAAACATCAGAGGAAATAAGGATATCAGGCTAAGTGAATACATGGTAGTTACATGAGTGCTAATATGGGATTCAGGTTAAGGAACAGATTGGAGAGAAAAGGTCAACATGACTCATGGATATATTGACATAAAATATTTGACATGCCTATATTAAGGTAAAGTGACAATTCGATTTAATATGACCTATTGACTGAATGAGATCTGTGTTTGAATTACAATAAGTTTGGGAATATCTCTCACTAGAGCTTTGCTTCACTTGCTTACAAATCATGATTCATGCAAAGCAAAAAACAATCAAACAAAAACAACAAAAGCCATTTAAAATGAGCAAAGGAACAGTAAAGGGCAACAGTAAATGTTCCACACTTAACATATGGGCATGTAGCCAACTCTCAAATTAAAAGTATAGAGAAACTCTCAGAGCAGTATAGGGAATAATAGGTAGCATTTACTACGATTTTAGAGGAAAAAATTTATTCAAGAAAAATATAGATTTCTGTAACAACTTCTATTATATCTCAGTAAGGGAGGACAAAAATAGTACTTGCTATTTCTGGCAGCAAATTAAGTGGATACTTAATTCACTTAATCAAATTTTTCATCCGCAAACATGATTTTATGGTCCGGAATATGGGTTCTTAAAGATCTTGCAATATTTCATTGAACATTCCTATTTATACAACTATCTGCAAAGAAAATGTGTTAATGAGCTTCCTTAAATTGCTATAAATACATGAATCAAAGAGGTTTATTCATCTGTTATAGTTACTTTGTGAAGAAATATTTTAGCACTAAAGCCAATTAAAGTTTCAGTAGTTTATCACAGAAATTATGTGAAGCAGCAGGCCAGTCTGTAATGACTTTGCGAAGGCAGTGCCTAGAATATTTCCAACGGAGTTATATTACCTGGATAACCTATCACTCCGTTAAGCTGGAGACTAGACAACACTTTTTTAAAATTTGGATACTTAATTGTTCATTAACTCCATTATATTAATGCTTCAATGTTCATTTTACTCATTGAAGACATACCAATTCCAAGAATGTGTTTTGTTCAGAAAATGCTGAGTGATAAAATAGGGATATTTAATAATTTCTCCTTAAAAAATACAAACAAGGTGACGGATCAGCCTTTTCTAAACAGAGTTGCTTGCTTCAATGTATTTCTCAGCCGTGATGATGTTTCCTGTTAAAATCAAGTTATGACTTTTATATATTTATAGCTATAGTTAGCACAAGACAAAGTTGATATGCAATTCCTTCATAAATCAAACTGTTGGAAAACAATTGTGTCCCATGTTAGCAGGCCCCAAGCTGATGAAGAGCGCCCCCCGCTGTCCAGCACACTGGGTTGGGGGAGGTAGGGAGAATAGCTAGCTCTTCATTGGTGTTGCCCTGAACGTGGGTGAATAGGAAATAGTGTTGAAGGGGAAAACGGAACCATTCTAGAAAAATGTTACACACCTGCTATTGTTCTTGAAGCAAAGAAATAGAGGATACAGGAAAACCACTGGCTAACATGACATTTTCCAACACAACAGCACGTATGCGTGATCCGGGTTACTTGTATTTTTTTCCAGGCATTGTTATCAAATATCTCATAGTCTTACCATTATGCACACATTACTAGAAAAAAAATCTATGAATTTTCTGCATCGATAAAAAAAAAAAATACTGTCATTTTTCCCTTTTGTAGCATCATATATAAGCCTGTGTAATGGAGTCATGGTTTA
The DNA here is from genome assembly GCA_033961575.1 of Aselliscus stoliczkanus. Taxonomy (NCBI): domain Eukaryota; kingdom Metazoa; phylum Chordata; class Mammalia; order Chiroptera; family Hipposideridae; genus Aselliscus; species Aselliscus stoliczkanus. The sequence goes on from CM066727.1 coordinate 11,302,051, forward strand.
TAGAAAATGTGTTTCAGTAGCACTGCATCTGTGATGCTGTGGACAAATTTACTTATGTAGATCTGTGAAAGCCAAACATATAAATATGTGGTCATATTTTAAATTTCTATAACTTAAGTTTAACTCTGCTACCAAACCCAAATAAACTATTCTCCTTCACCCGTTACTTTTCTCCCTTCCTTCTTCCTTCCTTCCTTCCTTCCTTCCTTCCTTCCTTCCTTCCTTCCTTCCTTCCTTGCTTCCTTCCTTCTTTTTTTTAGTGTGGTAAGAACACAAAACATGAGCACTATGTCTTAAATTTAAGTGCACAATAGAGTATCATCGACTATAAGCACTGTATTGCACAGAAGATCTCTAGAACATACAGGTATTCATCTAAGTAACTAAAACTTTATGCCAGCAGAGTGACTCCCCATTCCGCCCCCCTCAGCCCCTGGAGACCACATTTTAATCTCTGCTTTTGTGAGTTTGACTATTTTAGATACCTGTTATAAGTGAAATCATGCAGTACTTTTCCTCTTTGACTGACTTATTTCACTAAGTGTAATGTCCTCCAGGTTCATCCATGTTGTTGCATTAACAGTATTTCCTTCTTTCTTAAAGGTTGAATAATATTGCATTATATGTATACTGTGGTATATTTCCTTTATCCATTCATCTGTTGTAGGCATTTTGGTTGTTTTCCATATTTGGGCTCTGGCCAACAGGTATGTGAAAAAGTGCACAATATCTGTAATCATCAGAAAAATGCAAATTAAAAGCACAGTGAGAGATCATCTCACACCTGTTAGTATGACTATTATTAAAAAGCATGGGAGAAGTGCAGAGGAAGTGGAGAAATTGGAACCCTCATGCACTGGTGATAGGAATGTAATATGGTGCAGCCACTATGGAAAACAGTATGGAGGCTCCTCAAAATATTAAAAATAGAACCAACACATGATCCTGCAATCCCACTTCTAGGTATATATCCAAAATAATTGAAATCAGGATCTCAAAGAGCTATATACTCCTATTCTCATTGTGAAGTTACACGCTTTTAATGAAGTAAGGGAATAAGATATTTACCATAGTAGTAGTATTCCATGTTGGTGAATATATTGACTGAAAGTACATATTTCTTTGTATATAATTAAATAATGGACTTAAAATGATTGAATCTGGATCTTAATGGGTTACAACTGCCTCAAATGACTTAATTTGTTTCCACAGTTTTAGAGGCGTGTGTGTGTGGGTGGTGGTGAGGGGGAGTTATTAAGTTGGGCTGGTTATGGATGTGCCTTAGGTATTATAGGGTTTATTAGTTATAAAGACATTAGTAAATGTATATTTTCTTATGGAAGAATTTATAATATATGATATATATTTATGAACCTGTGAAATTTTAAGTATACATGTATCATAAAATTTCTACCTAAGAAAAATATAAATTTAATCTCTTAAGTAAATATACTAAAGCAAACAATACATTGATATTTCATTGACTGTAGAATCACTGATTCAAGGCTTACTTTGGGAAATTTAGTGATTTTCCAAATGTTTAGTTATAAAAGATTCTTTGCTATTTTTGAGAGTATAGACTTGGACCAAGAAAAACAAGATTTTAATGTGAAATAGTAAAAATGCACATCATTTCATGCTAAAAATTTTCTTCTTGTAAATGCGATCATTTATATGTTTTCTTTTTGAGTAGGGAAATTAAAGACTGTAAATTAAATATTAAGATTATAGATTTAAATTATAGATTAAATATTTTCAGGTATACTAAGATGGACATATTTCTTACTGGTTTACTTATCAAGAGGATACTTCCCAAACTGATAGATATATTTTAGTTTGTTATATAAATACATAAACCTATATTACTTAGAAAAAATAGACCTAAGCATTCGTGATGCTTGCACCATAACAGAAGGAGGCTCGGGCCCCTGTGTGCTGGTATTTATACTTTTTCAGGGAACAAAGATAAACAATTTTCATAAAGAAATGTCAGTGCAATCCCTTGTCAGTATTGATTTTAAAAGATTGTGACAGTATCAAAATTTTATCTCTCTTAGAAGTATAGGAAAAGCAAAAGGAGACAATGTCATGTTGAAAGAGAGTTGGCATCAGAGATAGGAGACAAAATCAGCTATGAACCATTCCAGTGACCTACTCCAAAAGCTGAAGTGATATTTAATCTCTATGACTGAAAGCAAATGTCCAAAATAAGTGTCAGACACAGATGTTGACCACTCCTGCTCAAGCGTTCAGGCCACATGTCCTCGTTAAGGAAAGGCAGCCCAGGATCTTTGAGTCCCATGCCCAAAATGAGCTGTGTTCACAAAATAGTTAGTTAACTAACACAATAGTTAGTTAAATTCTGCTATAGTCATATAATTTGTCTCATGGTATTATTTATAAATGGGGCTAAGAAGTGATCTTTGTCTGCTTTCTAAGCACTTTTTAGCTCATTGTGATGATACATATGTCATCATCAGTAATATTTATAAAGTGACCTGCATACCAGCATAAAGTTGCTTATATCAAAATATATATCTGAATGTTGAACAAAAAAAGAATAATTTGTGATGATTTCCACCAATGCACATTGATTGTGACAATACTAAGCTACTTGAGGTCTGTTCTCTGGAATAACAGCAAATGTTCAGAAATCCCCACCCTTCTGGGCTCTGACAAAAGACTCACTTGAAAGAACAATCTTTCCATAGGACTTAGATAAACTCATGTTTACTTTTGACAAGGCTGAACACAGACCATCCAGATTTTTTACAAGTTGAGTAGTTATTTGAACTGTTGGTACTCACTGACCAACCCTAACAAAATACTAGCATATTTGACTTGACTAAAGTTTAGTTCAGCGTCTTTCCTTCCCACTAAGGTTCTTGAGCACAGGGCAACCCTCAGACTGGGTTAGCAGTGGACTAGGGAGCTACCTTTCCTTAACAGCCACTCTTGACAATACGCTAACCTCAAGGAAAATAATTTCCTGCTCAACTGTCCGATCCCTCCACTGGCTCTCCCCACGCCCCGCTATGAGATTCCTATGGCCTCATTTATGCCTCCCTTTAAGAGGAAATTCCTTTCTGTCCGACCCTTGAGATTTATAGATCTCCCTATTGCCAGTCCTCCTCCCTCACTTTGATAATTCTTTTGAATAAAGCCTCTCCTTATCTAAGTTCAGATTTGTTGAGTGAGTGTGTGTGTGTGTGTGTGTGTGTGAGAGAGAGAGAGAGAGAGAGAGAGAGAGAGAGAGAGAGAGAGAGAGCATTTCTCTCAGAATATCCTTACTGAAGTTTGAATTGGTAGCTACATATTTTTTCAAATTCTTAAAATCACATTAAATCTGTCTAATCCAATTTCACACCAATATTTGAAAAACTTTTTGGCTATATTTATTTAAAGATACCCAGTTACTTGGATATTGGTAATTATGCAGTAAATTTAACATGTGTGAGACATATAAAAGGAAAAAATGTTATGTGATAAATCGATAAGATCTCTTGGGTTATCTAGTGAGAACAATCACTCAATAATTCTATATGAATGGGAACATTTCTTTAAAGAAAAGCAAAAGTCAAACAATGCAAAGCAAAAATAATAATGTATATGCATTCATAATCTCCCTTCACACACACACACACACGCACACACACACACAACCTATGTGCATGTGCATATATACCATATATGTACATATACCACATATGTAATATATACAAAATATTTTTTTATATATAAATTTAATATTTATATACCAACTGTTTTGGTCTGAATTTATCCCCTCCAAAATCCCCTCAGCGCGACCTTATTTGGAGATAGTAACTTTAAAGAGATAATTAAGGTCATAAGTGTAGGCCCTAACCCAGTATGACTGATGTCCTTATAGGAAGAGGAAAAGACACCTGGAATGTATGCACAGAGAAATGGCTATGTGAGAACAGGGAGAGAAGCCAGCCATATGCAAGCTAAGGAGAGAGGCCTCAAAAAGAAGTCCTTCAACATCTTGATCCTGGACTTCCAGTCTGCAGAACTGTTGAAAATAAATTTCTATTGTTTAAGCCACCCAATTTGTGGTATTTTGTTATGACTGTCCTAACAAATTAATACAAATTCTGTAACCATAATTGCACACAGTTCATAGCCATCATTTCTTATTGGCTATCAAATACATAAAACCTCGCTAGAACAATAAGTTGCTATAAACAGTTAGCCAACATCGTTAGTGAAAGAATTCACTTTTATTTACAGGAAACTCTAGGAGGTTATGTCAGTATCTCTGATAGGATAGGAATCGGAGAAGAATCATGTGATCGTGCTTTGCAGCACACTGCCTACATCCACACACCAGTGGTGTTAGTTGTTAACTGGATCACCTCAATACGTTACTTAATCTTGCTGTGCCTCAGTTTCCACATATGTAAAACGGTGATACTAATAGTGCCTCACTAATAAGGTTATTATAAGCACTTATAAAATGAACCATATAAGGAGCTTAGAACTCAATGTCCCTGGCCCTTAAACATTCCTCTTTTTTTTTTTTTTTTTTTTAGGGCAGTGTTACTGGCGCTCATATGTGGGACCGAACCGGGGCCGCTGGCTTCCTAAGCCAGCGCTTAACCACCGCGCCACTCGCGCCACTCGGCCGGCCCTAAACATTCCTTACTCAATCTGAAGTCTCCTTCTCCCTTCCTCCCTTCTGCCCATGCTTTGTGTTTGCTCCCCAACCACATGCCCCAGCATTTTCCATCAATACATCCTTAGTGTAAGCAGATGGTCATTATTCTTTAAATACAAAGGTAAAATCTCTCCATTTTGCTTTCCCCACAAATTTCCAATAAGTTGCTTCCACAGAAATAAATGCACATGGGAAAAGCATTCATGATGTGCTACCCAATGTACACGTTAAATCTGCCCAATACTAGTACTGATTATATCTAAATAAAGCTGGAAGGAAAAAAAAAATTAAAAATATAGATAGTTCACTCAATGGAATCATTAAAGACAATATTGTTTGGGGGATTATTTAAAATAAATATGATGATGATGATGTTCTCCATTGTCTTGTTGTAGCATAGCCCGAAAGGAATGAATTTCCATGTGTTTTTTTCTATGATATAACATAGAACAAAAATTAGCAAAATTCAATAAATGGCACTTGACATGCTTCTTATCTCCAGGAACTACTTCTGCCTCAACAGCTTCAATGTAAGGCTTGAGCACAGTTTTTATAAACATTGCCACAGGCTACAGTTTTGCTTTCCCAGAATCACACCCCAAATGGTATACCTAATATTATAGGTCAGTTTCTATAGTCGGCACAGTGCTGTGGATTAATAGACAACCTACAGAAGTCAAAGGTTGTGTACTAAATTGCACCAGACGAAAACTACATTCACTAAAAAAAGTCTGTGCTTGCAACACCTATCTAAAAGTTGTCACTGAATTTTGCTACACAGCAGGATGCTGTCAAAGAATTTATTAACAGGCAAGAAGCAGAAAAGTGAATCAAAAATCTCAGCATGTCCTTTGGAAGACCAACAATCTGACACCCAAGTTATATTAAACTCCAGACAAAGTTAAAGTTCTACAGAAGGATGGTGCCATTCACCCCAATATGCGTCAAACTCAGATTTGCCCTAACAACCTTATCCTCTACCAAATTTCTCAGTGTGCTATAGATGATTCTAACCAGGTGTGAAGGCATCAGGAGTTAGAGTTCAGCATTTAGTTTCTAATTTTGCTAGGCTGCAAAAAATAAATAAATAAATAAATAAATAAATAGGTAAGATCTAGAAAGAAAAGAATACATTCTGTAGTGAACTATGAAAAGCAAAAGGGAAAGAGTGTATGTTCAGTATACACTGAAATGTCTTGGGAAGTAACACATCTTTTTTGGAAAACTTGGACAGAAGTTGCTATTGTGGAGCATGTGGAAATGGAATGGTTCCCTTTTAGTGAAGAAACCAAACAAAAAGGTAGATGAGGTACGGCCGAGTGGCTCAGTTGGTTGAGAGCTCCCTCAAGAGTGCGAGCTGAGCTCTGAGCAACAGCAGTTCAATGTCCAGCCCGAGCTGAGCCACTGCTGAACTGCCAACAGGTAGGTGGCAGGATGGCTCAGCTGAAAAAAAAAAAATAAATAAGGTAAATGAAATCAAACCATAACTCAACTCAACCTGGGTAAAAATGTATGTAAAGCACAGGTAGAAGTCAAGATGAAAGAAGTGAGTGATGTCTGTTTTTAAACTAAGTATAGCTTTCAAGCACACATAAAATATAATAGCATCTGTTCAGTTAACTTTAGAGAAGAATTACACTGATAGGAACAGCATGTTTAAATACTGATATAAAACCAGGTAGATATATAGAAAATTGTCATTAAATCATAAAGCTGCTAAAAAGGTCTGTTTTTATACAACTAAAAGAAGTTGTATGATTGTTTTTAGATATACTTTTGCTGTTCACTATTGTTAAGTAGCCAACATTCATCAGTGATTATTTTACCATAAATATGAAAACTAAAACTTTATATTAAATATAAATATATTAAAATATTCTGAAGAAATGTATAGTCTCCATTTTATGCCTTATTTTTCCTTAGCCACTGTTAAAAGTGTTTTCTCTGGGTTTTATTTTATTTATTTATTTATTTATTTATTTATTTATTTATTTATTTATTTATTTTTCAGTGATGTAAAGATCTTGATGGCAGAGAAGCACATGGAATTTGAATAAATCATATAGGAATGCCACCAGTTTGTCAAAACAAAAGATTTAAATAAAACAAAACCTCAGGGATAAAAAATGAAATCCCTACCAATTTATAAATTGATACTAATGAAATAATGTATAAAACTATAACATATTTCAAGGGTCTTTTCACTGTTCTCCATCAGAAATATAAAAGAGGTACTGAGTCCTCATCTATTAATATTATATATACTTTTTAGATGTTTCCATTTCAATTCTGATTTTCTCATAAATGCATATTAAAATGACCAAATTTGGACAAGCACTTTCCAAAGGATCAAGATTTTCAGTTTACATTAGAAATTAGAAAATGTGAGTTGCTACCTGGGTTTTGCTCTTTATTAGCTTGTACTCTAGGGGAAAAAAAAATATGTATATATATATATATATATTTACTTTCTTTTTTCTTTAGCTGAGCCATCCTGCCACCTGTTGGCAGCTTAACGGCAACTCAGCTCAGGCTGGCCTCGAACAGCTGTTGCTCAGAGCTCAGCTCACACTCTTGAGTGAGCTCTTAACCAACTGAGCCATTCGGCTAGCCCTATGTTTACCTTCTCTCACTCTTAGTTTCTGTCTTCTAAGAAAGAATAAAAACTGACAGATTTGTTGTAAAAATGAAAAAAAGGAGGCAACACAAAGCTGGTTTTCAATATATCTAAATTTCCTTCTTCTTGTTCTATTTCTGAGTTTAAAAAAAGTTACTTTATTTAAACAAAATTAAAATAACAACAGAAATGCAAAATCTAAAGACACAAGCTTACAATTCCATTCCATAATTGGATAAATGTTTTAATTTCACTCATATTTAGGGTTGTTTTTTTTTTTTGAGGGCAGTGTCACTGGCCCTCATATGTGGGACCGAACCGGGGCCACTGGCTTTTGAAGCCAGCGCTTAACCACCACGCCACTCGGCCGGCCCATACTTAGTTTTTATATGTTTTCTGTGTGACATAAGTATCATTTTACATTTCATATCTTTACCAAGCATCATGGGATGCATAATTCTTTCCTACATTTTGAGTCATTCCCTTGATGTGTCTAGGTCTTGGTTTCTTTTTATTAATATTACTTTGGTTTACACAGCTTGAAATTTGAACTTTCAAGTAAGTAAAGATAAGGAAATTCAAAGATCAAGTATAATGGGCAGTCATTCACAAAAATTCATGGGCTCCATGAATATATAATTTTGTTTCATAATTTCTGGAAGTCTCTTGGCTTGTATATTTTCCAGTGATTCTGTGACTTAATAACCTTTTTTTTTTCTCCTTCCACAACTCCAGCTTTCTATATTATCCTCCAGGTCTCTTAAGCTTGTTCATATTTTTCATTTTTTTAAAAATCTCTCTGATGCATCCTGTATAATTTCTATAGATTTATCTTTTCTGGTTTACTATTGTCTTCTAAAATGTCAATTTGTGATTAAACGAATACATTGGATTTTACATTTGAATTATTTTATTTTGTTTTATTTTTTAAACTTTGTTTTTAAAAAGTGTTTATTATTTATATATGTTTAAGCTCCTATTATGTTTGAACTATTTTAATTATGTGTCTAACAATTCCTTTATCTAAAGTCTTTTATAGGTCTTATTTTGTAAGTTGTATTTTGTAAGTTGGATTTGTTTGTATGTTGTGTGTATGTGTGTGTGACTGTGTGTGTGTGTGTGTGTGTGTGTGTGTGTGTGTGTGTGTGTGTGTGTGAAAGAGGAGAGAGAGAGTCATTTTCCCTAGAGCTGTATCTGTAGGTACTTTGTGGGGCCTAAAATTCATGAGACTTCAACCTGAGGAAATCTGTACTTGCTTCTGTCAGACTCTTCAAAGTACTAATGGTCTGAGAACATTTTTAACAAAATGATCAGCTCAGTGTTTTCTGGAAAACATAAAGTGTATTTCTAGTTCTCACTTCACTGATGATATAGCCGTCTGGAGAAACCTGCTTAATGTAGTTATTCTCTTATTAAATTAAACTGCTTTGGTAGTCCTTGGGCCCTGTGAGACCATGAATCAGAGGCTACTATACATCTGGCTTGGGAAACACCTCCAAGGAAAAAGCAGACTTTACAGATGAATAAAGAGAGACTCTAGGAGTTGAGAGCACTTAGAGTTCGAGCAAAATAAACCATGTGTTGTTAATGTTGAAAAGCCAACTAGAAAACTATGAGAATTGCTGATGCTAGCTAGCACTTATTTATAAAGTCATTACAACACATATTTATAAAGGGAGTGCTATTGTTTTAATATTTATATTAACAATTATTTTCTCAGTTTATATTAAATGTGCAAATTATGATTTTTTATGGCAAGTGGAGAGTAATAAAGCAGCCCTTCCATAGGCACAACACAAAGACAGTAGGCCCTAGCACAGAATACTTACATTGCTAGGCGTTAGGAAACAGTGGCATATATGGCTATGAAGAAGAACAGAAGTAATTTCCTCAGAGCAATGGATTACTGGAAGCCATTTTTTTTATTACATTAGAGGGAAGAAAAACATAAAACACTTGATAGGGTGTTTTTAGTTGTTGTTGTTAAAATAAATTGTGTACTAGCAATTGAATATTTGTGAAAGGATGTTAATACCTGAAAACAGAAGACACCCCAAATGAGTTATGACTGATAAGAAAAACCTAAAAGAGCATCATTAGAACCTGCGAGCACATGGAAAAGTGCAAGGCTGATGGAATCAGGATAAATATAATTTCTCGCCACATCTAACTCAAGGTTTTTTGTTTTGTTTTGTTTTTAGCTGGGCATCGAACTGCTGTTGCTCGGAGCTCAGCTCGCACCCTTGAGCGAGCTCTTAACCAACTGAGCCACTCGGCCAGCCCTAACTCAAGGTTTATACAAGGTCTTCTGTACAAAAGAATTATAAATTAATAATACTTTTGCATTTTATATTATACATGAACTAACTCTAAAGTATATTTAGATTATTTTCAGTTCTTTTGATTCAATCATTCTTGTGTTTTTGACTTCATAAAATCTTAGATTAAAGATTCTTCTAGTTCAGTGATATCTAAATTTGGGATAGCTATGAACTTATTTGATAATCTGTTAACATGCATATGTTCTTTCTACTAAGTATATGTTTGTTTGCCTGTACATTTTTACATACTAATTTAAGAATCCTCACTCTGTATAACAGGGCAAGATGGCTCTCACGTGACCATTGCGTTCAAGGCAATAATAGAAGTATTTCGTCACTCTCATAGAATGTGGCATCACTGGGGATAATGTCAATCTGGGTGTTATAGCTGTGATGCATCATCTAGCTAATGAGTGGCAGCCTCTATTTTCATTATGCTATTCTGGTCCAGTACTGATTATATTATATTCCACTGTGTTACTATAAGATTTAAAGATTTGTTTGATAGTGGGATATAAACCAATAACATTCAGATATATAAAAGACGTTATTTTTTTGTAATATATAACTCCATAAGGGATAAGATTGCCAGGCAAGATTACGTAGAAAATTGTACCACAAACAGAGTGATGGCAAGCTGGAGCTATAAGGGGTACCTTATATGTCACCATCAGGGTATGGTTCAAATAATTTTCTGAGCTCTGGGATATAAGGACTATCCCTAAGTGTCCAGTGAATGGCCCTAGTTCTGATTCAAGTGCATGTACACTGGCCCTGATGTGGGAACCTGATCAGAGGAGATGTCGGGGTATGGAATTAATTGGCTGTTCAAGAAGGGGAACTGACTGGCCACTAGCCAGACCTCTGAAATTGAATGAAAATGGTATTACACAAAACAAAACAATAACTATATTACTCACAATGTATGTTTTTTGTTTTTTTTTACATTTTACATGTAAGGATTTTTATTGTATTATGTTTCTTTCTGACAAATTTAACATTTTATCTATCTTGCCCTATCAAACTCTAGTATAGATTTAATAACTTATACCATGAACACAGTCTAAGACATCTGTGAAAAAATATTTCAACTTTGATGTAACACCCCAAGCTACCTATATGAATTTGACCGCTTGTTGGGCACTGAGGATCATGAGTGAGATGCCATGTACCTTGCCATTGTTCATTGATATATCAGCTTGTCACCGAGTTTGACTTTGGTGTTTATTTTCTGAAATGTTCCTACTATTGGGTTGTTGGAAAGGTCATGACGCATTTTTGCAATGAAAAACAGAAAAAATATATCATGACTTTTCCGACAACCCAGTATATCTGGTGTTTAAGTAGGGAATAGTGTTGCATATTTTAAAGTTTATGCAAGTTCACAATGATAAAAATTTGTGTCTATTGATGCTTCCATAAGTTGGCTATTGTAAATAACAATGACATTGCAATGAACATAGGGATGCATATATCTTTTCAAATTAGTGGTTTGGATTTCTTTGAATAAATACCCAGAAGTTAAAGAACAAAGTAAACAAGTAAGCAAAACAGAAACTGTCTCATAGATATAGAGAACAAACTGATGGTTGCCAAACTGAGGGGAGGGGCTGGGTGAAAATGGGGACGGGATTAAGAAGCACAAATCAGTAGTTACAAAAAAGTCATGGGAATGTAAAGTATAGCATAGCAAATATAATCAATAATACTGTAATAGCTATGTATGGTGAGTACATAGTGAGTGGGTACTAGACTTATTGGGGGGAATCACTTTGTAAATTACATTAATGTCTAACCATGGTACTCTACACCTAAAACTAATATAAAATAATATTGAATGTCAACTAAAATACAAAAATTTAAAAAAAATAAAAGCAATGAATAAATAAAAAATGCTTCTAAAAACCTGAATCACTCTTACAAGGCTATCTAAGTACTCTTGAAAATATCATTCTGATGCATATTGAGCTTTGTACTATCCAGAAATAGAAGTAACTAGAATGTGCTATTTGCCTCCACCTATAACTCCCTATGTATATAATAAATAGGTCCATCTAGTGAGATAAATTAGATCAAATTGAGAATTATCAGACAGAAATTTCACTTCTTATGGACTTGATATTCCTGCAATTCTAACATAAAATATGAACGTGAGCTATAGTGTTCTAAGCAGAATAAGGCATGACAGAAACAATGGAAGAAAAAAAGACCTCTCCTTTTTCAAAATACCACACTTTCATACTGCCTGTAGATATTACTTGTTTTTGTTTTTTCCTCCTTTTTAGAGCATGTGTGTTCCAGGATGAGATCATTATGACCAAAGGCTGCACAATGTATTTTAGGCCAATTAAAGAGATGCACAACAGGATGTGCCTTCACAAGGGAGCACGGTCATCCCTGGGCATCCTCTGGAGATACTCTATTTTTACACTAGTGAATCCAGTTCAGAGCCTGGGCCTTTTCAGCAAAAGACCTCATAAGTGACCTCTCAAATGCTGAAAAAATGCTTAAGGAAATTGTTCTATCACCTTTACTCCTAACAAATCAGCATAAGGTGAATTTTGATAAAGTTAACAAGAAAGCATAAACGTCTTGATAGACATAAGAAATGGAGCATATACCAGGGGTTCCTCTAAAGCAATGTTAATATGTGAATCTTAAATTGCAGCCCAGGATAGTGAAGGCAGAAGTGAAATTCGGATTCCAGGATCATTTATGGACTTCAACTAGAGTTATTTCAACTTCAGTTTTTGCACCCAGAAATAAACATAATAATTGTTCTTATGACTTTTAAATGAGGTACTGTCACAAATGATTTCCGAATATTAAAATTTTATAAAAGATAATAATGATCCATGTATATTAAGTGACTTTGGATTATTATTTGTACCTGGGTTGGATAATCTAAGATGAAAAAAAATTGAATTTTCTTTTATGCTCAAATCACTTTGAAAATACATATATATAATTGTATCACAAAATTACATACATAATAAGTATTTGAATATATTGTTTGCTGCTATTATTGGAATTTTTACAATTTCTCAAATGTAATTGTAAGCCTGGCACTGTTTTAAATTCTGAATGCATTTTAACTTGCTCAACACTCATCACAACCCAGGGAAGTAGGCACTTTGGAACAAATGTGAGAATAATTATATATTTTAGCATTGTAACTGAGAAGGAATTCCTGATCTCACTTTCTTGAATGTTTCTTCTTATTACGTGCTGCAAATGTACAATATTCTTTAATAGTGGAATATAGATTTTTCATGCTCAATAAATAACAAGACTTTCAGATTATTCAATGGATAAAATTTTAGGTTATTGATATAGGCTCACAGTTATATATTTAGTTACTCATATATTAGGTCTTGTGAATTTTACCCAGGCTGCCAAATAGACCTCTTCCTGTGGTCACACAGCAGCCTAGCCGTCTGCCCCCATGCACCTTCCCATAACATCAGTTCCTCACGGAGACAGTACTTTCACTATGTCTATGGAAAATCCCCATGGGACCCCGAAAAGAAGGCTGATTAGTCAACGATAGGTATGATCCTAGCTGAAGGTAGGGCAACCCAAGCCAGACACCATCCAGGGGGTACCATGGGAGGAATCATGGGGGTGAAGAGCATGGGCCAAAGACCCCTTGTCTGCAGAGCTGACAGCCTGCCTGAGAAGTGAAACCTAACCAGGTGATAACATCTGTCCTCCATGCATTCTGGTCTCCAAACCTCAGCATGAGAAGTTTCTGTCTCCCAGGAGGTGCACATACACAGGTCATGGGACTTTCGGTAAAGGCAGCCTGCAGGCCATACGGTGATTTGACTCTGAGCTAAGTTCTCTAGTATGATGTATGTGACTTTCAGACCGTGGAAAAACAATGCCACTTCCCTGTGTGTTTCCCAATAAAAGCCTTAGTCAAGCTCATTTCGGGGCTCTTTGTCCTAGAGGCACTGTGTCCCCTGGCTAGCACTGCTTTTGAACTATCCTTTGTCTCTTGTCTCTATTTTTCTGTTTCTCAACCACCACTGTCCCTTCTGAGCTCCTATGGCCCTATTGTGCGGGACTTGACATCTTCCCATAAATTTCTTTATAAAATATTATTTTATATTTTATTTGAAAACCCTTTTCTTACATGTATATTTACTGGGAGAAGTGAATGGAAATATTCTCTGCTTTCTTAGATGTTTTGATTCCTACAACAACCAAGCAAAAATTGTGTACTATAGAGAATCCAGAGATATAAATCTTCAGTCTCTTTGCCTGAAAAATAAAGGGTTTAAACTCAATCATCTTAACAGTTCTATCCTGCCATAAAATTCTATGGGGTTGTGTGTATCTGGCTTCTTCACTGGTACCAGATGAGTTTGCAGGAATCAGCATGTATGCTCAGGGTCTGAAACCTTCCATTGCAGAGCTTTCCTGAAGTACTGTGCAGTTTCACTAAAGAAACCAGGGGGAGAAACTTTTCAGTCATCATCCCTTGTGAATCTACTGTTACATACTGAAACCGCACACTACTTTCTTTTCTTTGTCCCTGAGTATGTGTTAAAAATATACTTAGATATTTTTCCATGGTTGTAAATAGGCAATTTGCCCAGTCACTCGCTACTCATTATATTACATTGAACACACTTCACTTTTTGATATAACTTGCTTCATCTGTGTAGCCATCTGGGTTTGAAACCCATATTAACAAGGATGGAAATAAAAAGTGAGAGAAACCTCTCAACTTTCCATAAAAAAAAAAAAAATCAGCAAGTATGATCTGTGGACAAGATTCTAGGAGGGATGGTACTATTCTATGATATGATTAACATACATAATTTCTCTTCTAAATCTTATGTCCCAATCCAATATAACATTGCTGCCAGAAGCGATCCTACAATGAACAGTGTCCCTAGTCATTGGATAACAATGGATTAATTTGAAAACCTACTATTTTAGATGGAAGTGAATAATACAAGTCACCTTAAATAGCTGTAAAGCTTAGATGGGTTAAATGGCAGTCTAGAAAAAAATTTATATGAGAAAATCTGGTCTACTTTTCACAGAGCAGTTTTATAATATTGTTTAAACACTAAATTGATGTTGTTCTTTCCCTTGTTTACACATTCCTATGCCTTTTTATTTAATATACGATAAAATCAAAACACTTTACTATGTCCCAGGAAGTCATAAGTGAACTGTACCAGTCTCCTCATCTGATCCCATTATGCTCCTCTGTGCTTCAGTCACCATGGCCTAGCTCTTCATATATGATACATTTGTGCCCATCTCGGGCCTATTTGCTTGCTATTCATTCACTCTTTCAAAAAATGATTTTTGAAGATATGAGGAAGACGGATATCTGAACAAGAACCCATGTTTTATATCCTTCTGATTAAGATCCTTTTCAGAATGTAGACAGTGATGGAAAAGTAGTGATGGGTCACAAAGGGGATTTAAGGAAGTAGCTGTTTACTAAAACTGCTGTGGAAATGTGTTAATATTTTCTCAATTGGCCATCTTACTGCATATATTGCACAGTCACTTGAATACAAAGGTCTCGATAACTAGAATATAAGATCATTGATAATATGAACTGAATTCTACCAGTTGCTTTTTACTCCATAGCCATATATTTACCATTTATTGAACACAAAATATACATGTATATAATTAAAGTTCCAGATAACTCTTGCTTATTGCCTCTTGAACAATTAAGTGAACTTTTATCAGATATTGTTACCAACTAATGCTCTAGATGACATGTGAAGAAACACAAATGATCATGATTTATTTGACTATTTGATTCCTTGCTCTTATCTACTTCCATTAATTCCAATTGATATAGATCAATATAGTAATATAAACTAAAATAACCAGTAATGCCTTAATTGCATCTAATTTGATTTTTGTTATATAATGGTGTTAGTTTTCTTTAATTTTTAAGTAAAAAGAAAAGGCTTTTGAAATTCTGTACATAATATACATATATAATTGTATTTATTCAGTTATCTCTTTGTTATTTCCCATCATATATCTTTTTGCAAGCATCCCTATTTTAAATATTCATTTTCTTCGTTCTTTCCAGGTCAGCCTGATTACATGTCCCAAAAGAGAAAAATAAAACTGTATAATATATATAACACAAACCCTTTTGTATATGTGTTTGTGTATGCATGTGTAGATGGATGGATAGATAGATAGATAGATAGATAGATAGATAGATAGATAGATAGATAGTCCATAATGGGAAAGTGTTATGTTTTATTTCCTAATTATAATAAGTAAATCAAATCAGTTTAACATAAACATAACTTTTCAAAAATTAGGAGATGGCTCTGTTCTCTTAAATTTCTGCAGCTTTGATACTTTACTCATAGCATTTGTGTGTGGAGTACATATAAATACATACACTATATATACATACACACATATGATGCATGGCTCAGGCCCCCATCGCAGCCCTCCAGATAGCTGGTATTTTCATCTTATCTCTGAACCAGCGAAGGTTCTCCTGACCAACCTCCCTGCCTTCAGCCTCTCTTCCTCCCCATCCACCCTCCTGCCAAAATGTTCTTTTACAGCTCAGACTGGTTCTTTTCATTCATCCCTCTGCTTAAAAACCTCCATTATTTCCTTTTGTATTTCCTACTAAATAAACACCAAACTCCTGAACTTGCCTTTCACAGCCCGGCCCACCACCTCGGCCACACACCGCTAGGTCCGCCTGCTCTAGTCTCACAAGCTGCTCCCTGGTACAAATACCCCCCAGGCGCTTTGCTGGCTCCAGACCTCATTCCTGCTGTGTCACTATCCCATTGCCTCCCTTAAAATTGCTCCCTAAACTTCACGTGAAAGCACCTGAAGAATAGCACTCCCACTTACTACCCAATTTACTTCAGACCGTATTTGTTACAGAAAATATATTGTAGAATATTGAAAAACTAGGCATGCAAAATATGGTGCTCTTTCAAACCAAATTCATATGAACAAATGCTCCAATTCCTACGTTTTGCATGTAGATTTTGTATTTTCGTGTAGTTCTTAACTGGATTGGAAGCTTTATTTTCTTCAAGGTACAACAATTAAAAAGGTGTGGACAGACTGCAGAAGTAGAATAATCATAGTAAGATCTTCCTGGTAGGAAAATCTGTAGCTGTTCTAGATGATAAAATACCATGTTTCGTAGACCTATACATTGTGTAATAATTAATTTGTAAGTGTGTATTAGTGTGATTTACAATTTGAACATGCATATTATTCATTTTGGTAAGTGATCTGTAGACATAGAATCTGTTCAACTTGTCTTCTCTATAGTTAAAAACATTAATTCTTAAAAGTTTTATTTTTCTATCATCTAGGTGTTCTCTTTTCTATTTTAGCAAGTTTGATACTTGTAGATTCAATGATTTTATTTTAAGCACAGGCAGACATATATTTGTAAATGGCTACAAAGTTTACTTTTTTTCTCATACGCTAATATGTAGGGCAAACACATATGTTGGATAAAAGAGAATGTGATGATTTGCGAATGATGTATTGAAGTGATACCTCATTGAAATAAAAATAACATTGCTATTTGGGCACATTTAGAGAGTACAAATTATTTTTACATTGCACCCTTATGCCAAATTAAAAACATATCAAAGTTACTCCCACTAAAGTTTTTATTGTAAGCCTGAATAATTACAATTTTGATTCACAGTCTGAGTTTACAGATAAAACCTTTAAACACTTGAAATGTGCCAGTTTCAAGGGGAAATTGCAAAATATGTTCTGGCAAATTCATGAGGCTTAGCCATCTGAATCACTGAAACTTAAAATAAAAATTTGTATTTTAGAGAAATCCCTTGATTACAGTAATGGTAACATTCCATAGGGAATGGTTTGTTACATCTTACTGAACATTTCACTTTAGTCATAGCTTTTTGTACTTATATTTTCAATACATTTTACTCTAGAGGAAATGAAAAATGAAATTCAAATCTGCTACCTTTTAACTGTATTAATTTGGAAAATTTGATTTGTAATGAAATGATTCATTTTCATCAGAGACACCCATAAAGAAAACCAACATATAAACATTTGAAATTAATTTATTTTAAAATGACTTATTTTACATCTTTATAAAAATTAAATTAAAATAAATGAATTACCTCACTAACTCAAATAAAAACTAATTGACATATTGATTATTGCTTCCTCTTAGAGTCTTATTTAGATTAGACAGACAGTAGGGAGCTACTCAAATTAGATAACATTGTGATAAATTCTGTAATCGATCTACTTCCTACATATCTCTTTCAATAATTCCATCCAACCATCTCTCCAGCCATCATATCTTTAATGCATCTGTCATACTATAGAGAATAAAAGTCCTATTCAGAACATATAAGACTCAAAATTAAACTTTCAAATTGTATCATTAGTGGTTCTATTTCATGAAAAGTGACTTACAATTTCTACCCTGGAAAGAATGCACTTTTTTTATATACTTTGAGTTTTGTTGTACTTAGGGTCTTGTTCTGTAGGTTAAAATTTATGTAAACAGAAATATGACTCTGAATATTCAACAATGTTTCACCATAACACTTTAAAAAGCCAAGTGCTTTTGTATCATATACAGTGAATTTTTTTTCTTTTTCGTAAAGTATAAACAAAAAGAAACAAACAACAGAGGAAAAATCTGTAAATATAAGTGGAGAAATGGCATTAATCACCTATTACAGTACTTCCATCATTTTTTACTAAAAAGTTATTCCAAGGTTAATGATTCATGGGAGATGACAGAGTGTTAGGCCATTTTTTCTCTATAACCATTCAAATGTTTGGCCTGTATTCTCTCAACAAAAGAAAATACCTACTTGCCAGGTCAACATTTCAATATAACAACTATATTTGTTAAATCCCTGATTTGAGATGCTTATTGCCTTTGACAATTTTACTGCCCCAATATTGGTTGATGAAAATAAGGCATAATTTATTCATTGACTAAGCACACACTAATTGATTCTAGAATGGTTGGTTCTAAGGTTCTCATAATTTAAGATGTGGAGTTCAGATAGATCATTATGCCAAAAGATCCATTTATTGGGTGAATTCTGAGATGTATGTTGAACCCATAAATAAGGGTGACTTTTTTCACCCATTTTCAGATCAGTTTACAGTAGTACTAATGGATTTAGTCAAGTATATTTATGCTCACAAATTCATTTGGCAGAATAGACATTATAATGGACTAAATACACAAAAGAACAAAAGGCTTAGTATTAGAAAGAGCTAAACATATAAGTATTTTTGTTTTCACATTGTTTTTCCTACTAGTTCATGCCACTAAACAATACTAATATCTCATGAGATTTATAATTTCCCAAATTTAACTAGGGGTAACCAATCAATTTGAGGTCACCGTTTTTGTTTTTTTTTCCTAATCTGAGAGTGACCTTGAAGTCTTTACCAGATAGGTCCATTTCACCTATGTTGAATCACCAAAGAAAACAAGGTCAAAACACAGTCATTGAAAGTCTCACACCCTAACATGCTACTCTTTGGGATTGATGAATAGCTTCAATTTTCTCAGTTCCATGACAAAGAGAATTGGAACAGTTCTGTGGAGATCCATAAGAAGTTGGCTGTAGATGAAAAATGACATTTTTTGTACTGTTATTGGCAAGGTTAAAGCTTTTTACAAATAAAAAGCTTAAGTTTTTCTCAGAATTCACTTTAGTTTCTGAGGCATATTGTGTAGGTGAATTGGACATTTGGGGAAACTTTATGAAGTGTTAACTACATTTGGAGATGTCCAAAAATAAACCTTAAATATCTTTAGTGTGACAAATATACTGCACTTTTTTGAAACTTACTAGAGGTGCAAAATAATGTTCCTCTCATGGAAAGGGTTGCTGTGAAAATACTATTAGAGGCAATAGTATGTATGTAAATAGTTAGATGTAAATAAATTAATACAAATGTAAAATGATCTTATTAAAAAGAAATAAGAAACATAGGATTTGGAATTTGTCTTGAATTAATGAATAACCATTCCCTTTGCATAAGCAACCCATTTACATAAGCCTAAGGTCCTGCTCAACAAAGTTTCAGACTTTGAATAAATTAATTTCCAGGTTCTTTCCAGAATGTTTCCCTAAATGTGTTCAAATGAAAAAACGGTTTTACTGCGACATTTTTAAAACCTTGCCAAAGGGAGGGTGGTTTTCTTCTGTAGCTTCTGTAGGACACAGTTCATTCAAGTCTGAGTATACCAATCACAGAAGCCAGCAAAGGACTGTCTTGTTCTTCACATTTTTCTCTATTCATGGCATTTTAAATAATATTTAGCTTTTATCCACTCCTCTACTGATAAGGCGAATTTCGTTTCAAGGGAACGAATAGTCTGAATCCTCACTTTCTCAACACTCACCAAGCTCTATTGGGAAAGGAGTAGATGTTTTCCACTTCCATTACTCCCTATTCTGGGACAATTTGGGGCCATGATAACATATCCACTTAACAACTTCTTTAATTCACCAGGTGTTGATACAGAAGCTATTTCACTTTTTAATTAAAAGAATGAAGTACAGCAGACCATTATCTGCGAGGGGATACATTCCAAGACCCCCAGTGGATGCCTGAAACCAGATATTACGGAACCCTATATAGATACTGTGTTTTTTCCTATGCAAACATACATATGATGACATTTAAGTTATAAATTAGGCAGTGTATGAGACTAGCAACAATAACTACTAATAAAATAAAATAATTACATAACAATATGGTGTAAAAAAGTTATGTAATGTGATCTCTCTCTCTTAACATATTATTATTGTACTGTACTTACCTTTTATTTAAAAGAAACATTTTTCTAGTTCTCTTTGGCATTTCACTATGTGAAATTTTTTTGGGTCATTATTAAGTAAAATAAGGGTTACTTGAACACTATTAGTTTATTTTATTCAGAAAAAATAAAGAACACTCAT
Organism: Aselliscus stoliczkanus; assembly: GCA_033961575.1. NCBI lineage: Eukaryota > Metazoa > Chordata > Mammalia > Chiroptera > Hipposideridae > Aselliscus > Aselliscus stoliczkanus. Next base: position 11,322,637 of record CM066727.1, read on the forward strand.
ATTGCTGATGTTAGAAATGGCTTTGTCTAAGGGAAAGGTTCCTAAGAAAGTGGCAGAGTGGGTCAAAAAAACTCATTTCTGTTTAAATGTGTTTTGTACACCAATTGTCAATATTTTTGAGCATAATTTGATTTTGTTTTTGTTTGTTTCTCTTTCTAAAATAGTTGTTACTTGTTCAAGAATAATTTAAACTACTTTTAAAACTTCAAAATAATGTACTGTGCTTTACAGTTATTTGGGATATTTCAAAAGAGACCCCAAAAAATAAAGTTTCAGAAAAAAAAATGTTTTCTATTTGCTATTTAACATTCATAGCAAATCCAGCCTTTTAAATTAATTTACTTCTATTTTAGCACTATTTTTAGTGACTAATTTTAGATTTGTTGATCAGGGTGGCTTCCTAGTATTACTCATATAATAAATACTTGCTATTTTTAGCCATCAATCATAGCTATCATAATTTCTTATTTAATGTTAGAAGGATTTGTAATTAGACTTGAGATATTTAATTAAGTGTATACAGACTGGTATTCAAAATTGTGTGACCTTTGACATCATTTCTTATAAATAAAATTTCAGATCAAACAGACATTCCAATAACACAATGCTAATGAATCATCTACTCTGAATCAGGACTGGTGATTTCACATGCTAATTAGTATTCAGAGAGGCTAACCTGCAGATTGCTAAAGCCATGCCTTTTCCATGCTAACTGTGATTGGATTCACTGTCTATAAGCAGGTATACAGTATCACACCAAGTTTCTCCCTGTCACTGGAACTGCAAGGGAAACCAGGAGATTGGAGTAGGAGATTATTCCTTGATATTAGATATTGAACAATAAATACAGGACCAGATGCAGGAGTTTGGAGTCAGTGACTACTTCTTAATCTTAGGTACTGAACCATTGAAGAGAGGAAGTGACAGAAAAATGGATAATTCCATTAAAATGAAAATTAATTGTATTATATTTTATTATTAATATGATTATAAATGGTAATTATTTAAATCTAGCAGATTTTGAGAACATTTTTAATTTAATCTTATAATGGATGCTTAGATTAAATTACAGACTGCAGCTTTTATACCATTAATTTACCTAACTATTATCTTGTTCTTTACATACAAGCATTTATTATTTTTTATTTTTATTCTTAAAAACCTCTAAACTATATGTTGCAATCATATATGTCCCCTGTAAATTAAAAACTCTAAGGAGCAAATGAGGACTTTGAAGATGATTATTTCTTTCAATATTGTTTTCCTTTAATAATCGCAGGGTACCATATTTTTATACTGGTTGTATTTCAGAGACTACCAAATAATTTGTTTTGCTAAATAGTGAGATTTCTATTTCCTCTTTTAATTAGATTGTTATTATGTCCTTGCCCCAGATCTCTCTCCAGTGACCAGGAAAAATAATGACTATTTACTATTTAACAAGGATACGCACTCAGTGTTTTGTAAAGAAATGGGGCAAGGATCTTTCTTTGTGTGTGTGTGATTTTTAGTTTATTTTTTTATGACTTTCAGGTGTACAAAGCAATGTAATAGTTAGACATTCAAACCCGTCATAAAGTGATAACCTCCCCAAGCTACTACCTCTCTAACATCCTGTATAACTATTAGAATACTATCGACTATCTTCCCTATGTTGCACTCCACATCCTGTGACTATATGTACACCTATATATTTAGTTATAGTTGACATTTAATATTACTCTACTCCAGCTTCAGGTGTACAGTACATTGGTCAGGCATCTACACAGTCTATGAAGTGACGAAGTGACCCCCCCAATAAGTCCAGTGTGTTTGTACATGTTTGTTTGGATTTTCTAGTGGATATTTAGATCTGGTACTGATTGTTTTTTTCACCACTAATATGATCACCCTTTCTTAAATTTCTTCTGCAAAAACATAAATTCACTAAGTTTTATGATATTTTAAAGATGAACGTATTTACCTAGACGACAGAGTTGCATTTTTAAATGCTACATTGAAAGTATTCATTCTTTCTCTGTTGAAGGAAAAACATTTTCTAAAAGTCAGGTTTTGCTTAAGCATAATTTTCCTGTGGAATAACCAGAGTTTTGGTGTTCTAATAATTACATCATGATTTTAAAAATTGAATTAATATCTAATATTTCAAATCTGCATCCATATGAAAACAAAATTGTTATAGTCAGAACGTGAAGCAAAATATGAAATATAAATTAAAACTTTTAGCAAAATATTATTATGATACTCTTGTCATTGATAGCAGACATTATCAAATAGGTTTACTGAAAGGCAATTAACTGGAGAGGGTCAGGGGTTATGGACACAAAAGGAAGTAACCCAGCCCCAGAGACATCTGCCATAGTTAAGCAACTGTACTATTGAATGTTTGTAGTAATTAGTCTATGAGAACTGCTGCTGCCCACGGGCTTCTATATACTGTACTATTGACCTAGTTCACCGAAAGATGACCAAGCTTCGTGTGCAAATCGGTCTTGTCAGCAGATAAACGGAACTATGTGCTTCATTTCAATATTGTTCATCATTTCCACAAACGTCTTGTTATATCTGTTACTGATCTCAGAGACCTCTCTGCTGCTGACACTCCGTGCCTGCCTCGTTTTGTTTCTTGGGTTGGGATGGGAGTGATAGTGTTGAGGGTGGCTTTTTTCCTGGCTTAAAAATAGTATATGATGCGATCATAGTGTGTTTTCATAGGTATATGTGATGAAGAAACCACTTTCTTATATAATCATTTTCTAAACTGTGCCAGGAAACTCACTTCACCCCCTTGCATATACTCCATAATGGTTGAACTCTTCTTCTCTTTTTCCCATATGCTATCTTTTTTGACAATAAGTGTATATGAGGGCATTTGTCATTCTTAGAAAGAGGACCCCTGTGAGTGACAAATACTAATGTGCTTGGGAAAGCAGATCCCATAAAACCACAACTGTCTCTCCATCTGTAGAACACCTGTCTTCTGTGCCAAGAAGGAAAATTACAGAGATGCAATGTAATTTGGTAATGAAAGAAATCCAAAGCTATTAAACCAGAGGTCTGTGTCCAAATCATTTACACAATAAAAACTTCTCTTCTGTTTCTAGAATATCACATTTTAATCATCTTACTACTAGAATTTCTTCGGCTTAATTCCAAGTAAATTGCTTAATAGATGATCAGATTGGTAGCACAACATATTTCAATTATAAAATTTTGTTTTCAGAATGTTTCTGTGCCTATATTTTGATCTTTTAAGACAAATTAGTATTTCACTTCTTGAAGGCTTGGAACTCATGGAATACTGTGAAGTTTTGAAGTAACTTTACAATTATCAAGTCTGACCTTTTCATTTTAGAATTATTGATCCTAGAGTTTGAAAAAAAAAAAGTTCAAGTAACTTGTTTTAAATAGTTGGTTATCTGAACCACCAATACTACAACTAGTATTCTGAAGTATTTCCAATGTAATTTTTAATCAAAAGTATGCTATACACTGATTGTATGAGAGCAGGGGAAATGAAAAATGGAGAATTATATTTAAAAATAACAACAGGTGTGAAGTCAGTATAACTGATGTGTGATCCAATGTATCTTTGCATTTTGTGTTGCTTTAGAATGTCAAGACAGCATTCAGCAACAGGAAGTGACCCAGATGAGAAAAAAGGCTGTTTGGCAGACACTCTATGCTTCACAAACACATCATTACTGGAGCATTTCATTCATAAAATTAAATAGGATCAGCAGTCAGATCACCCCATTTCACTACAATCTTTATTCAAATGAAATCATTTCAGATGCTTTTTAAAATTAAAAAAAAATGGGGGAAATACATCTGTGGAAGATATTTTATAATATATGTTAGTAGAAAAGCAGGACCTCTATCACCAAAAGGTGATTCAGAAAAGATTGATTATAGCAAAAAGTCATCAAAAATTAGCAAGTGATAAGTATAAAAATGATTCTGAAGAGAAACACACACACACACACACACACACACATACACACACACACACTACTGGGATCAGAGCAAAGGCAATTAAAATGTCTATCTTCTACATCTGTAAATTCCCACCTTTCTTCCATCTCATCTTCTGTGTCTATATCAAAATAAGACTGTTTACTGTGAACACTCACTTCCATTTCCCTCCTCATCTCTCTTTCTCTTTTTTTTTCTTTTCCTAATTTTTAATCTTCTGGTATGGTAAGTGTTTCCTTCTGTGTTGTCAAAAGAATGGTTACAAGATAAAAGTGGAGGAAAAGAGTAAGACTTCTGCTGTTATTCCTCATTTTTGATAGCAGATTCAGTTGTCTTCATATACTAGATCCCACAAAATAAACCAAGCTATAGGACAAAGGGAAGAAGAATATAATCACCCAAGAGGATTTACTAGGAAAGGGAGAAGGATATTGAAATGAGAGAGTAAACTCCATCACACTCTGTTTTCTCTAACCCCTCCTACATCCCACAGTCTTAAAATATGACTAATAATTGTCACTGCTGTCAGGCTGCACGATGACTAATATATATATATATGTCAAGGAAAATGTGATATTAAAACATTAAAAGTCCGCCTTACTAAGAGAAACATATAGGGACTGACTGCCCTTAGTGGGTCAGTGGATGTCCAGAGTTGAATGGAAGATAAGCATGTGAATAAAGAACATGGCCTGCAATACTTGTCCTGATTAGAGTGACATGTGGGCACTTGGAAAAGAGGAATACTCACTTCTGATTATCACCTCCTGCTCTGGATTCTCGTCTCCTGCTCCAAAATGTGTGTAAAAGTGTGGCAAAGATTTTTGAAGAAACGGTGGAGTGTTTCAACAGAATTAGATAGATTGTTATTCAGTTCTGTGTGGTTGAAAATCGATATCAGAAGGACTGGTATATTCCAGAATATATGATAAACTTTTTATTCAATTTGATTTTATGGTTATTTACATTATTTCCACTTTAATTTTTTTCTAATGAAGCAATGCTGAAATAAATATATTTTGTACTTTTTAATGAGGACAAATGGTAAAATTTCTCTAGGATACATACTTAAAAAGGAATTTTGGATTTTTGGGGATGAGCATCTATAGGTTTTCTACAAAATAGCAAATTGTTTCTAAAACTATTGTATCAATTTATCCACCCATGACTAATGTAAGATAATTCTTTTTCCAAAATTTGCCAATACACTTATATGTCTATCTTTTGCCACTTGATGGATAGCGAATAGTGTACCTTAGCTTTAATTTAAATTTCTACAAATACTAATATGATTTATCATCTCTTACATGTTTGTTCTACTGTGGCTAACATATCCATTCTCTTTGAACATTTTTCTACAATAACTTTTTTTTATTTTGGATATATGTCTTGGTATTAATTATATTATTAAAGTAATTTTCTTGCTTTTGACTTGCCTTTTTATCTTATAAGTAGCGGCTTTTGACATATGTAATAGATTTTAGTTTAATTTTTGATTTAATGTTATCATCAAGCATATATATATATATATATATATATATATACACACACCCACACACACACACACACACACACACACAGGGGTGCTAAAAAATGTATACACATGACTTGTATCCATCTTTTGTTATTGGTATATATTGAGTACTACAATTTTAATACAGTTTTTTCCTTTCTTAAAATATATATACATTTTTTGGTACCCTCTGTATATATTTAACTACAGAGAATGACCATGAAACTTATAAAATAGTAATTTCTGGTAGAAATTACTCTACACATTCTACATATATATAAATTTACAGTAATATATATAGTAGAATATATATATATATTAGAATTGATTAATGAAATAACTAAAATTTAGAATTTATAAATTGGGTATAGGGGCAAAATGCCTAAGCAGAAATGGATTGAATGTGAATTGGAATATAAGTAAAAACAATGTATTCATTTTAAAGCACAGAGAAAAATAGAGAAAACAAAAAGAAACAATGAGAAAATAACAAAAAAATACATATATTTTTCAGAAAGAAAGAGAAAATGAGGTAGAAGAGAAAGGAAGAAATAATAACTTAAAATTTTCAAGATTTTTGAAAAATATAAACTATATAAATACAAAGAAAACTACTACTAGGCATATCTGGGGAAAGCAAAAAGCCTTCATAACAGCCAAAGAGAAGACATTATCTCCAACTGTCTCACCATAAATAAAGAAAGCCAGAAAATAAAGGAATAATACATTGCAAGTGCTTTCAACAGGCAAACAAAAATCAAAATATATATGTTTTATATATATTAGGTATAGTAATACTAGATAAAGTAAACTTCATTGTATGAGAAATTATTGAAGATGGTGAGGGGAATCTCCTAATGTTAAAAAATCCAACATAAATAATTTTGAATTCTAAAAGTATGTATAACTAATGAAATTGCTTAACAACATATAAAGCAATAGTTGATAGAACTAAGAGAAGAAATAGGCAGTTACCACAAGAGCAGGAGCTATTAGTGCATTTTTTTCTGTAACTGAAATAACAAGCAATGGAAAAAATGAAAGAAATAAAATATGTAATATATATTATGATAAACATATGATATAATCACATGGAGAACATTGCATCCAAAACTAATACATACAAGTTATTTTCAAATTAATACCATATTAAAAGAATATGTTATATCTAATGTTTGCCAAAAATATAATTGAAAATGTAGACGAAATGGACAAAATCTAAGAAAAATACTATTTGTCCATATATAAAATCTGACACGCATATATATTAAAATATTTAATTTATAATTACAAACATTCCCTGAAAAAAAAAATCTTAGCAAAGATAATTTCACTGAGCAATAATTCATTTCTTTCTGGTAAAAGAGATTTTTAACTACGTACAGAAATATAATAATATTCATAGTGTCTTTTCATTGTTCAGGAATATTCACCTCAATGTCTCTTTTGATGTACTTAATTTTTTTATACTTGATCAGCTCATCTAGAGAGTTATATGTTTTGTAAATTTTATCAAAAACAAAAAGAAATTGCATTTCGCAAATTAGACAAATAGCACATCAATTATTAATTACCTTACATTTAACAAATATGTTGATGTATTATTTTTTAAAATGTATTAGTTATTTAATAATTCTAACTGCTTTCTAATAATTAACTACTTTAGCATTGTATATTTTTCTTTCATCTTGATATTGTTTTATATTCCAAAGTAAAAATGTTCACTTTCTACAAATTATAGTTGGGTTTATTGATGTATGTAATATACTGTTTGATTGCCTTTTTTATCTTTACTAATTGATACCATTTTTCTATTCATTTTTTTCCTGAAAATTGTCTGATATTAATTGAGTGATTGTGGACAAAAATTACGTTGTCTCTTTATATTTGAAAATGTCTTCATTTTACCCAGTACTTTAGAAACAATTTGGTTCTATAAAATTCTGGGAAAAATGTTTTTCATCATATTAAAAACAATGTTCAACTTCTACTTTCTATTGTTTCTGTCAAAGGATTGGCTATCAGTCAAATATGGTCCTTGTCTTTCATTTTCATTTGTATGTTTGATGATTTTTTTTCTGTTCAATTTTAATGTCTTATACTTTTATTATTAAAAAATGTCACGAGTTCAGATATTTGAAAGGACTCACAAGAATACATGCAGCATACAAACCTAAGGTTTTGATTTAAAGACAAAGGATAAAGTACAGCAAAAGAAAGAAAGTGTGGCCAGTTATTAAGTGTCTTAGAAATATCCAGACGCAAGCTTACTAGTGCCTTTATTCACACATGGAACACACTTCTTCTCTACTTTGAATTACCAAAATCTGTGCAATGAATCTTGGCTTCAGGGAGTTCAAGGCAGAAGTTCCCAGGGGAGTCTTTTTTGCCTCTCTGGTCAAGCCAGGCTGTCTAACTGATTATTCCGAGTGGAAATCATAGTAAGCAAACTGACCCTAGTGGTTGCCAGGGGAGGTTCAGACTTTAAACAGCATGTCATGAACCCCACTGTCCTTCTCTTGGCTAAGAGTCTAAGTCAGAAAACCTGTGGTCCCAAAGATAAGGCATACCATGCCCAGTCTTGCCGTAAACTAACCACCCCGCACACCTATCATATTCTAAATGCGAATTCATTTTTCTTTATTCAGCTCAGTTCTCAAAATATACTTCCTATCTGAGGACTCATGCCTTTATTCTTCATAAACTTTGGACTTTATAGAGTTAATTTTAATAAGGAATATATAAGCATATGGCAAAAAATATGTGCATATGTGCATAAAAAATATGTGCAGATAAACAAAAGCATGGATGGTTATGTGGGTGGTTATAACAGCCCTTTTGATTGTGTGTCCTGTATATGCTTTATCTCTAAGACTTCAGTTACTTGTTTCTTAGATCTTTTAACTATTTCCCCCAAATCTCTTTTGTTCCACTTTGCACTTTTTATTATTTTAGCTCCCTGTATTTCAACTTGGAAATCAGTTCACTGATGCTGTCTTTCATATGTTTGATATGGGGTAGAATTAATCTATTGAGGTCTTAATTTTAATTTTTGGATTGTAGTTCTGTAAATTCCATTTGAGTTTTATTCCAGCTCTCTGTTTAAATTCTTTACCTTCTCAACTCTTTTCTTGAATATATTAATCATAATTATTTTAGAACCCATGTCTGTAAACACAAATAAAGCCATTATTTTTCTGTGCTTGTCTGTATGTGTCTCTTTTTATAATATTTTCTTGGTCCTTTTTCTAGGTATACTTGGATATATGTTATTGAACTCTGTACCTTAGGCCAGAAAGATTGTAGTCTCTGGATGATGCTATCTGAAAAGTAGATAGACTGGGGTAAATCAAAATAACCTATCAGATGGGCTGACCCACTTGTGGGCTACATTTTTAATAACACCTTTCTGCCTCTGGTTTTCTTCTGCTTCTAGGGTATAGCCCTTTAGAGGTTTCCAACTTGGAATATGAATCATTTACCAAGACACTTTTCATTAGTGAGTATTAAACTATAGTTTTGTTTGCTTGTTTTTCTCTCTCAGACTCATGAGACAGTTGAACATTCTGTTTGGTTTTACAAAAATTGTTCGACTTAACTTCTTAGATTCTGCCCTGGACAGTTTAAGAAATCAGAAAATATTTAAAAAGAACAAATACTGTGTAGACATCTGTTTCCAGGGGTAACTTTTAGTAATAAGGATCAAGTTTCGACTTCCCACCTAAACAAATAACAAATTAGACATATAAATGAGAATAAGATTGTGGTAAGCTCCTTGAATAAAAGATATTTGGCTCCATCATAGCTGAGTAGCATTTCAGGGTAAATACACTATAATGCTGACATGGCAAAACTCTTAGGATAATTTTAAACCTGAGGATGGAGAATTCCAATGCAATGATATTTCTCTCCCTTGGAAACTGATGGCATTAATATACTTTGACCAATATTACTGAGCAACTATTATACTAGCTAATGTTTATTGAGCATTTGCTACTTGGCAGAGACTATCGTTAGTGTTATATATACATTTCATGGATTATTTCTTCTAAACCTGAAACCAGCCCTATGAGGTAGATACTACTCTTAGCCCCATTTTAAGAAGCTGAGAGTGTAGCTACCTGCCCAAAGTTGCAACGCCAGGTTTTCAAAAGTCATTTTGACTCTTAAACACTGAATAGTCACGATACACTCACTCCTCTTTGTGTGCAAGTCTGCACTTCTGCTTTATAGAAGTGTTACCGGCCAACTGAGCAGCACCAACCCCCACCACTGAGAAACTTTAATGTTTTCTTTTCTATAGAAATGTTAAGTATAAAAATGTTAAGTCTCCTCCTTAGTTCTTTAGTTTCTTGGCTCTTGGGCCTTGATTGCTTTTCTGAGGGAAGATCCCCCTTGCTTCTTAATTGCTTTGTAAATTAGTTCCTGAATCTGAAACAATAGAAATCTCCTAGCCCTGCTTCAGATAACTATTTGAAAGCCTGAGACTTCCTAATATCCCCCAGGCAAGGAAGCTAAATGTCAAACCCATTTTGTGTCCAGACAACTGACACCACCTGAGTGATGGACTGAATAGCCACAAGTTTCATAAGAACTAACAGATTTATATTTTTGTCCTCATTCAGGAGCCTTGAGGATACAGGGGATACCCCAACAAGCAAAGAAGCCAACATGGTCTTCCAGGTGGAGCTTGAGACCCCTTCCTCTCATCTGAGACCAGCTAGGGCGAGAGTTCCGTGAACCCCAATAGGCAGGGACAGCTCTACGCCCCTGTCCAGCAAGAAGCAGATACAGAAGAAGGGATCTCCTGTCCCTCAGCTTCCCATAGAGATTTTATGGGGATCACGTCTCTCAAGGAAAACTAGGCAGGCAGTTAGAGGCAGGCATTGGGTCTCTGCATTCCTGCACGTCCCACAGTGTGACCGCCTGGGGGACATCCCCTCTCCACCCAAAACTCCCCTTTGTATTGTAATTACCTACCCCTGAGGGAAGAGCAAATGGGCGCAAAATATTCAACTAATCAGACCAGTCACTCACACCTACACAGTACCTCTTGTTAATCATAGGGGCCAATCAAGTGGTCCTACGCCCAGGAAGAACAGCCCATCCTGGAGAAAAAGGATAAAAACCCCAAGTCCTGGGAGGGAAGCGCGCGGCTGCTACTGCTACTTCTGCTGCTGCTTCTTCCCTTTAGCCTCACCTTTGCATGTGTCCCCTCCACACTCTTTGGTAATGGGCCCTTAGGCCATCCTCTAGTCTGGATGTACTGTCTTTTCTAATAAACTACTTATTTTACTGCTTTACTCTGGTATCTCGTTCAATTCTTTGCTCGAGTTGCCAAGGACCTGGACTCTGCGCCGAGAAACGCCCACTCTCCGACAACAGAAGGACACATTGTAATATCTGCAAAACATCATTTAGAAATTATGATTGTTTGCTCTACTGTTCAATAATTCTCTGCATAAGTTGGGCAGAAATGTGTGTTTGAGATGGAAGCCAGGAGTTTTCAATTAGTGGCCCCAGTCATGGTTTTCTAAGAAAATCTGAGCCAAATTTAATTTCAGGACGCCTCCTGGGACTGACTCCACATAATATGGAAGGTTGCCAGGTAAGCTACAGGACTTCCAGTTAAACTTTAACTCAGATAAACAACAAACATTTTTAGTATCAATATGTAATTCATGGGACATGACATTTTCATGGAGTGTACATATAATATACACATTAATTGGTGCTTATCTGAAACTCCCATCATTGAGCAGGCATCTTGTATTGCTATTCGCTAAATCCTAACTATTGTGATAACAGGACGATGACATTTGGCACACCTTAGCTAACCCATCTCACACCCCACGTCCATTCCGTTCCCTGTACTAAGAGGTTTTACTGAAGTTCTCTCACAAGAAACTACCCTTTGTTCCTTCCTGGCTGGCTGATGCTTTTCAAAGATAGAGACTGTCAAATGGTTTGAACTTTGACATTGGCTTACACACACTTTCCTATAAGAAAAGAATCAGTTTCTGATTTTTGAACATCATTCCTGACTCCAGTATAGGGATAATTCACATTTTGCAAATTACTGGTCATTTCAATGATGGCCTGGTGGTGAATGGAAAAAAAACCAAAATCAGTCTCGGTCCCTTTCAATATCATTTTATAAATATGTCTTTATAGTTCCTCAGATTTCATTACTCATTCCCCCTAACAACTTGCCACCCCCCACCCCTGTCCCACTGCGGTCAGTAAAACAGATTAATGTTGCCAAGTGATTTCAACTGAGATATAATATTTAAACGTGCAGTACAAACAATGCCTTTGAACCATAGTGTATCAATGCATTTCTTTTAAATACATGATATTTGGGTATACTACATATTTTCGCCATCTCTGTGAATTCAGCTAAAAGACACCGAGGACACAGTGAAAACGACATTTCCCCCACATAAGAGAAGGGCTCCGTTACAGATGCACAGCTGAGCCAAGTCTGAAACAGCAGATGCCATCCTGCGTGCGCTGTCCTCCCGTGGCAGCCACCAGGAAAAGGCAGAGAGCAATTTCCAAGCAGCAGCTCGCCGTGGGCCGCCTGACCGTTGCATTACAAGCGAGCTACCAAATGAAATCAGGGAGCTTTCCCCCATGAAATTGGGGGCAAGAGGCTACGCTGTGCTTGGCGTGCCTGTTTCATTTCTGTAGATATTTACTCATTTCCTTTACATTCGTTGTGTGCCTCAGCTAGAAGTTTGCTCCAGTAAATCAGAGCTGGGACCTGATGCTCTCTAAGGTTGCTGGCACTTCTAAACTTCTCCCTTGGGAAGTTCATTATGCTAGCTTGGGTATCTGAACTTAGTTCATAAGGCCCTCCAAATGGAAAAAAAAAGCCACAACCCTAATTAAATCCAGAAAAGGAAAAACAAACAAACAAAACACAACTGTCTTCCCCTGTAAAAATTAGCCATTGGTGATGTATAGGGATAGACGGACCCGAGAAAGTTTGTCATGGTTTCAGGGAACTTAGGTCCCATCACGTCACTGAGTCCGGATGCACGGAAATGGCTCAAATTTCCTCTGAGCTGTCTGTCTTCTGATGGTAGAGTGGACTCCACGCTCAATTTTTAAAATTTTTTTCAGATTATTGGGAAATGAATTTTATATGTTTTCTAATACTAGCTTTTTTTATGGGAACCTAAATTCTTGGTTTTGGAGAACAAACATGTAGTTATCCAATGTTAAAGACAGGATAGTTCAATGTTACCAAATTAGCGAATGTGAAGGAATAAAATGTTAGACAGGGAGCCCTTAGGTAACAAAGACATGTGGTTAAAAACCCACATTTTTAGCCCTCCTAAAAAAGGCTCTGCCATCACACACACACACACACACACACACACACACACACACACACACACACACAAACTCCATGATCCTCTGTTACTTAATTGAAAAGCTAGAATACATAGTATTGTAAGTTCCTCTGTAAATTATAAAAATACATAAACTGGACTATGGCAACTGATCTTTATACTTTCCCGTTTTTTATATTTATTTTCTTATAATCTGTCCCTTACTTTCATCCTGACTTTTCGCACGTGTTAGCATCCAGAGATTTATGAAAAAATATTTCTAATCTAAATTAATGTCCCTATTCCCTAAAAGTAACAATCCCTTACCCCCAAAGAGCATATACTCTGTACCTCTTTCCATTGGCTCCATGAGAGAAGATTTGAAATATATATTTTTAAAGCTGTTTTTAAGTCTATTTACTTAGATTCCATTCAGTAAGGAATGAGTTTTGCACTAGTCACCTACATATGCAATTTCAAAAATCTCTAAATCTATTTTAATTTGGACAAGAAATGAAAGATGAATTTTGAGATACATCATACACTCAGTTGGCTAAAGGTGCAAATGCTTCCCAAGTTAGATGATTCATTTTGTATAAATACAATCAAATTCCTCAACAACTTCATTTGTAAAATATTTGGAAAAATAAGATTTCATTTTAAGTCCTTTTCTGAAAAGGTTGATCAATGCTTACTTATGTAGTACTTTTTTTTTCTGTTTTGAATTAATAATACATTTCATGTGAGCATCTTTTCTGAGCCAGATCATGGGCTCACACATCACACTAGAAAGAACAGAAAAGAAAATTAGAAATTAAAGTAGAAAAAACTAGTGCAATATAAGTGGTATATTATACCACACTGTTTTCTTCTGAATAGGTCAGACAAAAATTCCTGGAGTGGGACATACAGATATGGTGCACAGAGAGTAGGGCGGAAGGGGGAGAATATTACAATTTAGAATTAGAGCAAAGAAAACTATGATCAATATGAAGAATCTAAAATACTCCATAATAGAGGTTGAGTATCCTTTCCCTGTGATATAAAATCAGCAGTACAAAAATGGCAGACAGCAGAAGCAGCTATTCATGTGTACATGGCATCAGGTTATCTTTAAATAAACTGATCATATTAACATATGATACTGAACACTTCATGTTTGACAATCCAAATTACTCCTGCCTCCATAGTTAAAATTATACAAGAAAATAGCCACCAGAAATTTGAGGTTATGCACAAGATTGCTTTCCTGAGATGTTAATATAATTAAAAAGTAAATTGAAGAATCTTAATTTTATAAATCTTGAATAACTTTTAGAAGAAAGCATTACATTCACAGAATTTAAAACAGTCATTTTTAATTAAAAAAAAATTGACTTGACCAGGTTTAGTAAAAATAATTTTGGTATATTCCATTCCTGGCTTATTTTATTTTAATGATTTCATACAAAAAGTAATATTGAGTGAATTTTGAAGTTATACCACTCTTGGATTTCTTGTCTTCATTGAATGGGGACCAGATAAATATGTATAAATATAGAACGATTTTACATGTTTTACAGTAGCTAAAATTCTTACCATTCAGAAACATTAGTATCACTATGCTGAATATTTGCAATAAAAGATTGGTCAACTGTGAAAAGCCTTAACACTGTTTTTGGTTAAGTGTTAGAGGACTTTATATAATATAATGATCATCAAGACTTAGAAATACAGGGAAATTACCACATGTTATTAGTCATTAAAGTTATTCTCAATATTTCAGTTCAACATGCATACAATATATTTAATAACTTATTCATACATTGATAACTTTTTTGAAACTTAAAAGCTTCCAAATTGCATGAATTCTATAGATACTCTACACACTGGATTCTACAAAACATACAGGCATGGATAAAATGGCATGCCACTTAAAATACGTTTATTGATGATTTTAGAGGTTTCTTTGTTTAAGAAAAAAATTGCAGTCTTTCTAATTAGTATTTAAATTTTGTTCATTCAAAAATACTTCGGACCGGCCAAGTGGCACATTGGTTAAGAGCTGGTTAGGGACGCCAGCTCTTATGAGGGCCAGTGACACTGCCCTCCACAGCTAACAACAGCTCCACCTGGAGCTGGGCTGTGGGAGCCCCGGGCGACGGTGTAGGCTGCAGCCCCTGCTGCAGTGGGCTGCCATAGGCTACAGTGAGTGGCCGGCAGCCAGCGTGAGCTGCCAATAGCTGCGGTGAGTGACCATCCAGAGGCCGGCGACCAATCTGCCTCATCCGGGAAGAGAGCAATGACAATACCAACATGGGCCAGTGAAGCAACGTCCTCCACAACTAGACTGAAGAACAAAAGGACAGCAACTTGTCTGTTCCCCTTCCCTGATTCCCCAGTGATGTTCCCCTCCCCCAATTCCCCAATAAAATCTAAAAAAAAAAAAAGAAAAAAACCCAAAACTTGCCAATCCTTTTTGTCCCTGAAAATATTACCTTATTCCCAATGACTATATATATATATATATTCACCTGAATTCAACATCAATGTTGAAACAAATGTAAAATAATTTAAGCCTAGATTTTCTAATTGCAAGATTTTGAATAAGTTTATAACAGAAGAACTTTTTTGTGCCTGTTTGCCCTTAAATGAGTACTGTCTGCCTTTTGTAAAAATCCACATTTTATATAATCACTTCATGAGTTTTTTAGAATTCTTAGGAATATAGAACCAGATATAGCAGTTAAAGATACAGAAAGAAGGAAAAAGGAAAACCATGACAAGTTCTTATTAATAGGACTTTGAAACTTTATAATCCAGGTAAGGACAATTAATTATCAGCAGTATCAACAAAAAGACTCTGAGGTTAAATGATTTGAATTTGACCCCAAATATATTAACTTTGTGACTAAAAGAACTGATATTATGTGACATAAAATCAAGATTAAAATCTAGTTTACTAAATTATTATGAGGATCAATTAAAATTATATACATGAATTTCTCAAATGAGGTAAATTGCACAATTGATCATTGTGTCTCCAAGGGCAGTTAGAAGATACAAGTAACCTCTGCTAACTAGACTTTTTATATAAACTCTTTTCCTTTTTATTACTATAGAGTCCAAATGTCATTTCCATCATAATTTGTTGTATTATGTTATATTCAGTTTTTGAAAACACATATTTGTCTATTTATAATAAGTACAACTTTTTAACAAATATTTTAAAAGATGGCATTTGAGAAAGACCTAAAGAAAATATGGAACTTATGAAAGTCCTGGCAATAGACAACACAAAAACAAATGTAAAATGAATTTTAAAAAGCAATAAAATAGGGCCAGCCGAGTGGCGCGGTGGTTAAGTGCTGGCCTGGGAAGCCAGCGGCCCCGGTTCGGTCCCACATACAAGGGCAGTGACACTGCCCTCAAAAAAAAAAAAAAAAAAGCAATAAAATAGATATATAAAAATAACATTCAAAAATCAAAGCAGGGCCCACCGAGTGGCGTGGTGGGTAAGCGCTGGCTGGTTCGGGTCCCACATATGAGGGCCAATGACACTGCCCTCAAAAAGAAAAAAGAAAAACAAAGCAGATATGCACTGACATTGTTTTTAAAGTATAATTTGTACTATTTATGGTAAATATTTTATATCAGTTTTTTACAGATTTGAATTGTTTTTCATCTTAACATCCTCATTTATTCAATTAAACTTAAAACTGCTAAGCATCACATTATTCTTACTGGAAATAATTTCATTTCTTGTTAGTGTTTGTGAAGAATTTAAATATAATTAGTTGGGCCTGCGAAATGGCTCAGTTGGTTAAGAGCTTGCTCAAGAGTGCGACCTCTGAACAATAGGTTAGCCGGTTCGATTCCCTGCCCCAGTTGTGCTGCTGCTGATCTGCCAATAGGTGGCAGGATGGCTCAGGTAAATAAATAAATAAATAAATAAATAAATAAATAAATAAATAAATAAAATGAGTTGATTTGAAGAAATTCATCCTGTATATTTAACTTTCAGGTGCTTGCCCTAATTTAACAAAGCCCCCAAATTGATGAAGTCAAACTATCTTCCCTTTCTATAAAGCATCGTCACTGGGAACACTGGCTTGTATTATTTCTCAGCATAAAAAATTCCGCTTTTGCAGGTATTGCCCTGTTTCTCTATTCCTCTGTATAGAAAAAAACAAAAAAGCAAAGAAACAAAAAAACACCATTTTGAATTATTTCTCAGTGCTTACTGTCCCCAAATCATTTTCCTCCTGTTTTCTCTTGAATTGAATCTTAACAGGATTTTTAACTCTAACTCTACACTAAAATAACACAGATCAAGGCCTCCTCTTACCATATCCAGTGGTCAATTTTTAATCCCCTTTTTACCTGGCCCATGAATAGTATTTTTCACTCTGTGTTAATTGTGAAATCAGCACCTCAGATAAATCCACACAGGATATAAATGTACAATCATCAACTGTCCAATTAGTGGTTTAAGCCATGACCCTGGATGAAATCACTAAAGGAGTGGCTAGAGATAGAAAAGAGAAAATCTTTTGAAGACTGAGGCTTCGAGGACTCCAAATTTAAGGACACAATGAGATAACAATTGACAAAGGAGAATAAAATGGAGCAGCCTGAAACCTAGTAGGAAAACCAAGATTATGTGCTGTGCTAGAAGCCAAAGTGTGGGAAGCCGACAGCTCCCCAGTGTCTGACAAGGCCACATTGCCCTGCTCAGCACTGGATATTAGGGGTGCTGCCTTATGGTTGGTTGGTCATGTAATATCTCCTGCCTCTATAAACCCATGTGACTTTCCTCCTATAGGAGACAATATACTCACTGCATTTGTGGCAAGTTCTTGTGATACCCCAATGAGCTAACTACGCAGCCAAAGACGGGTAAGATCTCCTAAAAGAGGGGAGACAACCCAAGCCAGGCGGTAGTTCCATGGTGAACCCCTGAACTGAGATATTGGGGACTCAAGCCCCTTGGAAACTGAAGCACAGACCTCTGACAAACTCAGGCCAGAAAACTCAGGCCTGTGAGAAGCTGATGCACTTGCCTAAGGGCCCTGCTGTGAAGTCTCCTTGAAGATTAAAAGTCTTCAGGCCATGAGAGTTCAGGGTAAGAGGCAGCTCAAAGACATCAACTGACCATGGGTTTGTTCATTAGCCTTGTGTGAATTCCTTTGCCCAGTGCCTTGTTGCAGCAACAGATACTGAAGCTTTGACTGAGAAATGGATGCAGCCCTCTGTAGGATAAGAGAGGTGTGAGACCCTTTTGGTTGCTAGGTATTGTATTTACATAGGAATAGATTTTAGATGCTTTTACCCTAAACACAGCCACTCCTAGTCTTTTAGTATAGCTCAAGTATACTGTGAGTTTTATGATTGTGTTTAACTGCTAGGATTTAAGATGATTTCTAGATAGTCAAGATAGCTATAGTAAACATTCTTTAGGCAATATGTAAAAATATGTCAGTCCTTAACATAAGATAGTCATGATAAACATTCTTTAGGTGATATACAGAAGCTAAGTCTGGGTTTCATGGCAATTATCATAATAAAGACAAGGTAATCCTTTAAGGGAAGAGTAAATCACAGTACACCATGCAGAGAGCAATTGCAGAGGAGAAAAGACTGTGAAAATCTTGGGAACTACAAACCACCAAACCCGTGTACGTGAGTCCCTATAAAACGGACAAGTTATTGCATTAAAGGGTGACACTCCTGAGAAACTCTTTCCCGTGTCTCCGCTCTCCTTCTTTCTTTCTCTTTCTTTTCTTTTTTTTCCTCTCAGACTCCGTCCCACCGGAGGGAACCTCTGGACTCCGCAGAGGCTGGACCCCCACACCAAAGACCATTTCTAAGAAAGAATGAACGCTTCTCATAGTTCATTAAGAAGAGTACTGACATCTGGCCACTAGGTTTGGTACTGTGAAGGCCACTGACAAGAGTCAAGAGAGGGTGAGATGAAAAATTGATGAAAGTGAGTAAAAATTAACATTTTTTAGGATTATTGTTGTGCTGGACAATAGGGAATTAGGGCAGAAGTTGAAGAGGGTATGGGTATCAAGGGAAGCTTTTGGTTTGCTGTTGTCTACTGGTTCTTTAAAATCATAGACATAATCATGTGTTTTCATGTGGCTAGATAGAAAGATAGAAAAGGTAAAATTGATGTTGAAAAAGAGATTAAAATATCATTGCTGTCATGTCCTTGAATTGGTGACAGGAAATGGAATTTATACACACATAGAAAAATGGACTTATGAGCACAGGCAGGATTGTGCATGATAATTGAAAGGAAGGCCAGGTACAGAGCAACTGTGATAAGTAATGAGTTGGGTGGGCTGTAATTGGATTCAAGTTTAATAATTTAGAAAATGTAAAAAGTGAAAGCACAAATGACTTCAAATTGATTACAGGTTGGACTACTAGAGTAAAGAGCTACTGGGAAATGGTTCCTGACTTTTAAAGTAATACCGTGTGTGTGGATGTGTTTGTTTACTTTTGTTCCTCTCCTGGCCCCCAAATTCTTCTTAGTATTGTGAGTAGCATGTTTAGATGCATCCCTAAAATAGTATTCTACAACAGGCACATATATTTTTATGGGACTAATTCAGATAAGGCATTCTATGATACAAATCTTCCCTAAGAATTTGGTAAGCACATGGTATTACCAGTAGAGGATTCTATCTATCTATCTATCTATCTATCTATCTATCTATCTATCTATCTATCTATCATCTATCTATCTGGAATTTATAGGATTTAAAGAAAGGAAAGATGAAGACATGACAGGAAAAGCCTAAGTTATTGTAGGGACCAAGATAAGAATATGTAGATGGTATTTATATACCTTAACAACCGCATATTGAGAGGATGATGTGTATGTTAGAGGTATTATTAATATGGTATTAGAAAGTGAATATATAAGAAATATTGTTTTTATTTTGAACTTCGCTGACCTGAAATCTAGCATGTAATTGCTATCAATGAGCTGAGGTATTTGAAATGTGAGGTATTATATTTTTCCAATGATTTGTTTAGTCAGCGTTCTGCCAACTCTGACCGTCACAGGCTTCAAAGAAACGACTGATCTTTCTCATTTCAAAACCACAACCTTCCTTTTCTAAGGTTTGGAAAAAAAGAAAAAAAAAAAAAGTTCTGATGTTTTAAAACTCCCTGAATGTTATCCAAGACTATATTACAAATTTTCATCCTTTCTAAGGATCGTCTCAGAATAACTCACCTTCCCTCCTGCATGATTATTACTAAGATTGCTAAGCATCGCAGTCAGGTTCACCTTGAATGAGAGAATGAGTGGTAATGGTCATCTCAGATAATGGCAAGAACCTATTTTGAATGCGGTTTCTGGCAGATGAAGTGAATAAAGAAAAAGTGACAAGCTGGATTTTAAACAAGAGCTTATTCAGAACAGATTTACAAGGCTGAACCCTCTAAATTCCTAACAGAATAGGAAGCTTAATAATACAAATAGCTAGCCCTTATATTAAATATGTCATTTTTTATATAAAGTAAATTATTTTAGTCACACTGTCGATTAGATTGTCTGTTTTGGAGAATGATAAAAGTGTGGTCTAAAAGAAATTCTAGTTAGGAATTTTGAAAAGCAGACTGTGATTTCATCATTTTTCTTGGTGTTCCCAGGCTTGTCCCGGTTACCAATAATCAGGTACTTCATCCTGTAAGAAGCATTCGTTCTTACATCTTCTCTTTCACATTTTGCAGTATGACCTGTAAGTCTAATGCTGCTTTAGCAGCCCAGTGGATTCAGGGCTAATTTAGCTACCTTGCCTTGTGATTTCCTTCTGGTCACCGTTTCTCTTCCAAACACTTAACAAGTGACCATTTTGCCTTCTTGACTCAATATTTGATCAAAACTCCAGACTCCTTCCTAAAGATTGACAAAGTGGAGAACACTGTCACCCTCTGGAATCCCTTCTTTTTTTTTGTCCCCTTGGCTTAGCTCTGATTTTATTACATATCCAAACGTTTCATATAGTCATTCATGAATAGCTTTTCAAATCTCAACTTGAAGCTCATATTTACAAATTGCTCAGTTCAGCAATGGTGGTGCAGAGCCCTCTACTTCAACAGTATCATTCACTAATCCCTGACTTTAGTAATTCACCTTCCCCCTTCTTCAACTACATTAGAAATCTCTGTCTCTATTTATATGTCTCTGTCTGTCTCAATCTCTCTCTCTCTCTCTCTCTCTCTCTCTCTCTCTCTCTCTCTCTCTCTCTCTCTCTCTCTCTCTCTCCCTATCTGTATGTCAAAACCCACCACACAGAGTGTAAGTTAAGCAAGCTCTGACTTGTCCTGACATTTTAGACCATCTCTTCTCTGTCCCAGCAGTCCTCTTTGAACATGGATGGTTACCTTGCTGCTTGATACTTGCTCTGTTTGCTTCTCTGACTCCCCCACTGCACAGTCGATGTCTGGAGGAAAGAAACATTTGCCTTATTTATCTTTGGATCCCTTGTGCCCTGTGCTTAGCCCATAGGGAAGTGCTCAGTGCTAGAGAATGAATGAATGCATGCATGAATGAATGAATATTCTTATCCACCTTCTCTCTTCTCTTAAGTTCATAGATAAAAAAATGAAAGATTTGGAAAGAAGCAAAAAAGCCGACATTGAGTCCATGTTCTTACTGGGATAAGCCAAGGTTTATAAACCCCTAGTTGAGAGGCCATTCTGTCATACTTTTCTATTGTAAATATCACTGACTTCTCATCAAACAAGTGCTGGATCTATATTTATAGTATTTTACGAAATATTCACACACAATGAACCAGATGTTAATACCCTGCTTATCAGGCTAACACCCTGAGGCTTAGAGAGGTGCAGTCACTTACATTAAATCTCTCCCTAATTAATAGAAGACCCGTGACTTTAAACATAGGCTTTCTGATTCTGCATATGTCTCTTAATCATTCTTTTTTAGTGCCTCTCCAAGAGTGAATGCATCTTTTTTAATGATTTTTTGTGTTAGTTCACATAATAAAGCTTGTCATACTTCCTGGTTTTTTTCTCTATTCACAAATAATACTGTCAGGGTAACAAAAGTGACAAAAACTTATGTATTTATTTATTTATTATTTTTTACAATAGGATTGATTTTACCAACTACATGATAGTCATTGTTTGTGCTTCCTGGGTGTATCATGATTTTCATACGGTACATTTGCTGAAAATGGAAATGTACCTTTCTTTCTTTAAAATAATCTGTCAACTATGAAAATCAGTTTTGTATCAATTTTATGGCAAGCCTGCACAGGGGAGAAAGAACAACGGCTTCGTGCTTAGGCATTTCAGTGCAGAAGTTACTATTTGTGCTGTCATTTTCAATGATATCAATAATTCTTACTGCTAGCAAAGTAGCACATAAGTAACTTTCGGATAATGATAGTATTTTCAGGCAATGTTCCAATATACACCCTTTGAAACTGAGTGCTAGTGCTACTTTGTTACACATCACATCACCTCACTGCTTTGGTTCTATGGACTAGCGTGCCTACTTTTTTCATTTGTTTGCCCTGGCCTTGCTGCCACTGTTGCTCATCAGGAAAAGTTTCCAACTCAGTTGCTTTTCTATTTAAAAGCTTCTTTGTTGTGGATTATAGTAAATGATTTCGCTGGTGGCAGCATGCTTAGTGGAGCACCCTGAGGCTTATTTTCACAGCTAAGCAAGATTTTTCTAGATGGCCTTAGAATTCAAAGGCTGCTTTTGGCAACTCCAAGAAGAATAGTGCTGATTATTTTGAGAACTGTAGCTTTGTAAATGGCCACTCCCCAGTGGCAGGAAATTAATGGCAGATGAGTGGTAAATAGTCCATTTCATTTTATTCACAACCTGCATGTATTCTAAGGAAATGGTTATAGCCTAAAGAAAGGAAACACGGGAAAGTTGTAAGATGATAGAAAGTTTACTGGGGAGACTAAAAAAAAAAAAAAAAAGTATGTAAAACTGGTTAAAATTATTATTAGTAACCTAGCTTTATTGTTTACATAGGGAGGCAAAATGGGGGCAAGGCTTCTAGGCAAGCCTCAGTGGACAGGCAACATATGCAGGAAATATATCTGTGTTGGTTTAAGCCACTGAGGTTTGGAGTTTATTTATTATTTCATCACAATAAGAAGGTTTTTAAAAAGTTATTGACTCTGATGTTAATAATAAAATTGGACTTTCTTTTCCCAGCAACATTTCTGTTGCTGAAAATTGGGACAATTTCAAACATTGGTAGTCTAGTTGCTGTGATTAAACTAGAATGAGGCAACATTCTGGATAAAATTATATTTTGTTGTTGTTTGTGTTTTATTTTGTTTGATTTAAAACAAAATAAATTTCTTCAGATTTGGTTAAGAGTTTTGGATCATTTCTGGACATATATCTGAACATTTCTGGTTGAGGTTGTTTTGTCTAATAAATATATACCTGTTCCAAATAAAAGCTGGCTGAAATCTGTGTTTTGTTGATCTAGAATATACACTGTCAACAGTTACAGTAAATAGCCATTGCTCTCCATAAGTGTGTGATATTGATTTGATACAGAACTTATAGTACAATACGGAGCTCAAAGGGATATGTAGAAACCACATCACTCTCAATCTGTAGCTTTGAATCCTAGTCAGCATAAAAATGATGTCCATTGTATTCTATGAATAAATCTTTCCTGCAAAAGTTGAGTGTGACTTGTAATAAATCAGGACAATACAATTAGTTATAAGGTCTCTGAAAAATTGTTACCTTTGGGTCTGAATCAATAGTCCTTTGCTCAATCATAACTGGAGTCAATGAAATGAATTCCCCAAGAAGCCACATGTGAATTGTAAGATTAGCTTGTCAATTTCTGCAAAAAATCTAACTGGGATATCATGAGGAAATCCACTGAACTTTGTAGATCAGTTTGGATAGCATTGCCATCTTAACAATGTTAAATCTGACCCTTGGCATGGTAGTCTATCCATTCACTTAGGTCCTCTTTAATTTTTTTGAATGATGTTTTAGTTTTCGTTGTACTAATTTCTACTACCATGGTCAAATTTATTCCTAAATATTTTATTCTTTTTGATGCTATTATAAATGGGATGATTTATTTAATTTCATTTTTTATTTGTTTTATTCATTGCCAGTATCTAGAAACACAATTGAATTTTGGATACATATTTATCTTGTATTTTATAACTTTGTTTAACTTGCTTATTGGTTCCAATAATTCTGTGAATTGAGATAGTTTTACTTATTGTTTTCCAAAGTGAATGCCTTTTATTTATCTTTGTGGCTAACTTCCCTTGCAGGAATGTACAGTCCATGTTGAGTAGAAGCGAGGAGAGCACGCATCCTACCTGCATTCAGTGTTTCATTATTAAGTGTGATGTTAGCTGTGGGTTTTCCATTGATGTCCTTTATCAGATTGAGGAAATTTCCTTCTATTCCTAGTTTAGCGTGTGTGTGTGTGTGAGTTTTAATTATGAAAGGCTATTGGCTTTTGCCAATTTTTTACATCAATTGAGATGAGCATATGGTATTTATCATTTATTAATAAGAGCAATATAAAGATTGATATTTGTATTGATATTTGAACTGACCTTTTGCTCCAAGAAAATATCATCTTGTCATGGTATATAATCATTTTTCTGTGTTGCTGGATTTGATTTGCTAATACTATGTTGAGAATTTTTGTATATATGTTCATTAAAAATGGTGGTCTATTTTTATCTCTTGTGATGCCTTTCTCTGCATTTGGTATCAAAGTAATGCTGGCCTCATAAAATAAATTGGAAAGTGTCTTCTCCTCGTTCTTCAATTATATTTATCTATATTTTTTTAATTTGGAAAAGATTGATGTTGATTTCTTTTTTAAAGCATTGGTAGACTTGACAAGTAAAGCCATTTGATTTTGGGATTTTCTTTACGGAAACTTTTAAATTGTTATTTCAGTGTTTTCACTCACTAGACTTCTATTCAGATTTCATTCCTTCTTGAATCAATTCCATTATTTTATATTTTTCTAGGGATTTTTCATCTAGATTTGTTGCTAATTTGTTGGCAAATGCTTGTTCATAACATATTTTGTAATCCCTTTTATTTCTGCAAGATTGGTAATAATGTTTCCTTTTTCATTCTTGATTATAGCAATTAATTTTTTCTCTTTGTTTACCATATAGTTCAAGGATTTCAATTTTGTTGAGCTTTTTTGACAAAACAACATTGATTTTGTTGATTTTATTTATGAGTTTTGGATTCTCTACTCTACTTTTCTCTGCTCTAATCTTTATTATTTCCATCCTTATGCTTGCTTTGGATTAATTTTTTAAGGTGGAATTTAAATTATTGATTTGACATGATTATTCTTGTTTGAATAAAGGAATTTATAGTTATACATTTCCTGCTGAGCACTGCTTTTAAGTCATTGGTATATTGAGCTTTTATTTACATTTATCTCTAATTATTTTGTAATTTTCCTTGTGATTTCTTTTTATTGCATCATTAATTTCAGTGTGTGTTTAATTTTCACATTTTGTGAATATTTTAAATTTTCTTCTGTATTATTTCTAAATATATTCCATTTTGTTGCATTTTCTATGGTTTCAGTTCTTTCAATGACTTTCAGTTCTTTCTATGATTTCAGTTCTCTTAAATGTACTGAGACATGTTTTATAAGCTACTGTATGGGGTAGTCCAGAGATTCTTCTATATATAATTGAGAAGAATGTGTATTTTACTTTTGTCAAATGAAATATTCCATAATTTCTGTTTGGTTTATAATGTTGTTCTACTCTGTTATTTTCTGGTTGATTTTCTCTTTAGTAGTCCTATCCATCCTTAAAAGTGGGGTATTGCTATGCTGCTAGTTTTCAAGATTGCTGGCAGTTAGTTTTTAAGCCTACCAGGACTCTGTAGCCAGGGAACCCCTCTTCTTACTTAGATTCAGCCAATATTCTATACAAATATTTCTCTGTTTGCTACAGGCATCTCTAATTTACATAGTTGTGCAAATGCTAATTCTGTCAGATTTTGCAGGCCTCATTGCTTTTATGTAGGAGATGATTTTCAGAAACCTTTTATTCTGGTTTTTGTTGTGTCACTCTTGTCAATGTCTTTCATTTAAACTCTGTTGTGTGTGTGTTTTTTTTTTTTTTTACACATATATTTGAGTCTTGTCTTTTAATTCAACCAAAAAATCTCTTTCTTTAAATGGTCTTTTTAGACCATTCATACTTAATATTATTACTAATATGGTTATATTAGTCTTACCATTTTACAACCTTTATGCTTTGCTTTATTTGTTCTTTTTTTTCTTTCTGCTTTATCTTGGTTTAACTGAAGATTCTTTATTTTATTTTATCTCTCCTATTGACTAATTTATAATGTTAACCTTATAATATTATAACCTTAAAAACATTAGTGTCTGTTATATTATTTACATATGCACCATTAATTATCAGTCCATCTTCAAATAAAAGTAAATAAAGAAATTCACATGGGTAAGAAACTCATTACAATAAATTTCCAGTCCCTCCCTTCCATATGTTGTGCCATTGTTGTCATACTTTAACTTTAAAAATGCTGTTAACCTATGATTTATTATTTCTATTTTGCTTTAGAAAGACATTTATCTTTGAGAGCCATTACAATTCTTTTAAAAGATGTGTTTCCTTTTATTAGTGCATTCCAACTCTTTATTGCTTTGTGTACATCAAGTATCTGTCTGGTAGCATGCTCCTTAGCCTTTAATATTCCTGAAGTGTAGTCCCGTTGCCAACGAATTCCCCACATTTTTGTTTGCCTGATAAAGTCTTCATTTATCTTCCATTTTGGAAAGATATTTTCACTGGGTATAAAATACTGGTTGTTATATTTTATTTTTTTCTCCACACTTCAAATATATCAATTTATTGTCTTTTAACTTGTATGGTTTCTGAAGAGATAACTGCTATAATTCTTACCTATGTTTCTTTGTGTAAAATGACTCTGTTTTTCTGTGCCAACATTTAATGTTTTCTATTTCTTAGGTTTTCTAGAAATATGAGTGTTCTATGGCTCAACATGTCTTATTGTCAGATAGTTCCAACATCTGGGTCATCTGAATCTAAATCTTATGATCATTTTTGTGTCTTCACAGTATGCACATTTTCTGACTTTTAGTATGCCTCATTTTTTTGTTGTTGAAAAACAGACATATTATATACTTGACAGTAGAGGCTGAAGTGATCAATTTCTGCATTTGCTGATAGCCATGCCTTTGCTTCCACCAGGCCTTTAGTGAGGGCTAAGTGAATACATGGGAGCTGTGAGGTTTCCTGTTTCTATGGTGATGCTCAGGGCCTCTGAATCTTCAAATTTCCTTTACTATGTCTGTGTTGAGGTGGGGCCTGGTTTGTCAGAGGTTTTCTTCTGTGTTTGCATGTTTGTTTTTTAACCTCAATATCTGCTCCTCGCTCAGCTTTATATCTTCCCTTTTGGCCACACCTTCAAAAAAGTCCTACTGTTTTATTTGCTTGTTACTAGGTATTTGTTAGTCTGTTTGTATGGGTAGTGGAAAGTAGAAGATATTTTCTCTTTTTCTGGTTATGTCTTAGTTATAAGCAGGCTCAGTATCTTTGAGTTTCAATGTGCAGCCTTCTCAGAAGTTCCTAGTAACACATGTCTCCTGCTTCCTCAATCCAGGTACCATTTCCTTTTCCTTCTCTAGTTGCGATGGATTTTTATCAGTATCCTGCCTTTGTTGTCCTTGATCCCACAGCTTTTGTTTCATAAGGGAAATATGGGAAAGGAGTCCCATGGAATTCCATGCCCCATCACAGTAGCTTTTCTTCTCCTGCTGTAGTTAGGCACCATGAAGGAGATTACTTCAGGGCTCTCCCAATCTTTCTCTGTGAGTGCCTGGTGGGGTTTGTGGTGAAAGGCTATATAAAGATATGGACTCCCCTGGATGTTCAGAACCCAGGAGTTTCATTGTTGTCAGTAAACAGTCAGTCTCAACTTATTCACCAACACCCTACCTCAACTCCTCTTTCTGGTTTCCAGGTGAATTTTGGCCTAGTAAATGATTGATCTAGTTTGATTTCTCCCAGGGGGCATCAGTCTGTTCTTATTAGATTTTGTGTCATATGTTTGCCCTGTAACCTCAGAAACCTGATATGTTCAAGAAAAGCTGCTGACCTGCAATTTGTCCAGCTTGCTTTGCCATGTGTTTTGGGCTGATTTGTTTTTGTTTCTGTTTTTCCAGATTTCTATATCCTTGTGGGTAAAACAAAAGCTCCATATTATGGTTTCATTATCCTCAATTTTTCTATGAAAAATACTTTGTCAACATTAGTCTAAGAAATATGTTTTAATACAAGCTGCTAAAAACAAAATTGTATGTGATGCATAAATTTCTAAAAATTATATTTGTGTGTATATTAAGTAAACTAGGCACAATAAACCGGCTCTTCAATATGTAATGTCTCAAGCAAAATAGAAGTTTATTTTTTACTCATTTAACAGTATTTAATGGATGCATGTGACAGTGGTTTGCTCTTTTTCACTGTACAGAGTCATAGTGTTGGTTTGCAAGGTTGCCCTGGATACTGATTCCAATACAGGGAGCTAAAGAAGGACAAGAGTGTGGGATTGTATGCATGAAAAACTTTAATTGGTCAACCCCTGAAGTGGCACAAAACCTGTTATTCCACAGATTACAATTTAGACATATTGTTTTACTGAGTTATAATACAAGGGGAGAAATATATGCTAGCAGTCTGCCCAGGAAAAAGAGGAGAGCATGGATTTAGATAAGAAGTTAGTATTTTCTGGCAAAAAGCAGAAAAGATACATATGACAAACTTATTTGAAAGGTAAATTGAAAATCTGACTCATTTCAGAGCAGTTTCAACCCAAGTGCCTAGACACTTCTAAAACAATATCTCTCAGTAAAACAAGCACACATGCACGTGCGCGCGCGCACACACACACACACACACACACACTCATTTGGGAAAAAAAAATTAGTAAGTTATTTCATTACTTACTAATGAAAGCAAATACAATGTATTTTAAGTGAAATTCTTTAATTTTGCGTAACCATTCACTGCATTCTTGGACAAAATGGCTTATGATTTTAGCACCCTGTTAAGTTTTTGCCTTTGATCACCATAAAACAGAATACACATATGTGTTAAAATATACTGATTTCCCTTAATTCTGTTCATTCAAGACAACACAGAGGACTGAATTATCATTTTATGTGTAACTTAATTGTGGTAAATTTATCTTCCCATCTCCTCTTTCCATCTCCTCTCTCCTATCCACTATTGTGTATGTAGCTTTCAGTAATACTCTGACTAAAGCAGTTGTTCTCAAACAATGTTCAAAACAATGCTTATTAATAATCTCTTGGATTAAAACACAGATAACGTCATAGAAATGGCAGCGTGAGGTGAGCCTCTTGAAATCTCCCCTGGAATTTAAAACAAATTGAACAGCTCTAATTCCACAAAGGACTCCCTGTGCAGTCAACAGGCAAGACCAAGAGACATGCAACTGAAAAAATCGAAAGGTGGGCAAATGGGGCAGAGCGGAGACATGGGCCTGACTGGAGCTCGGAGCCCCCTGCATTCCAGAGCTACTGCGGTCCTGGGAGAGGGAAGAATTCAGACTGCTAGTGCTTCCCTTATGGCCCACAGTCCTGCCTGAGGGATCATCATATAACACAGCTGAACGTCCCACGCTAACGGCAGAGACCTCAGAGCAAAGACTGAGGGAAGAAGGGTAAAAACTTCAGTTAAGCCTGACTACCAAGCAGAGAAGGGAAGGAATAGACATGGAGCCTAGCCACCCCCTCCCCACCCTCCCAGAGCTCACCCACCCCCACCTGCTCAATGAGAGAAGTGGAAAGGGAGCAGTGTCACGTCAAAAGCGCAGAAAACTTACAGTTCTGAGAACTGTGGCCCGGCAGCCAGGCACTAGAAGCCCAACTAGTTCCAGCGAAGAGGAGGGAGGCTTGGGTACAGGACTGGCTTACCTGGTGGTCACTGCCATTGCTCAAAGCCACCTCTCATAACCCACCCCGCCTCTGCCCTCGCCTATCTGGGCTGATCCCTGCAGGGGTAAATAGAGCCCCTGAAACACACAGGCCCTAAATCTGGTGCTGCCCTCGCCTATCTGGGCTGATCCCTGCAGGGGTAGAGCCCCTGAAACACACAGGCCCTAAATCTGGTGCAGGAAGAGCTTTGGGTTTAGGCGGTTCCCTGAGACCCAGGCAACCTGCTCACAGAGGAGAAGCCACCTTCCAGGGACTTCCCCTCCACTCCCCTGCCATTGTGTGAGAAGCCAGAACAGTGTAGAGAAAATATAATGCTACAGCATGAGAGAGAATAAAAGGCTGCAGTCAGAGAGAAAATAAAACATTCTACCAACACTTATTGGAAAGCAAAAGAAAGACCCCTATCAACCTGTTGCAGAACCCACTCATGTAGATGCCTAGGAAGAGAAGTAATAATTCACTGCCATGAATAACCAAGATAACAAGGCAGTTCAGAAAGAAAATGAAAAGTCTCCAGAAAATGAACTTAAAGACATGGAAATATATGACTTAAATGACAAAGAATTCAAGATTGCAGTTTTTAAATAACTCAACAAGATGCAAGAAAACACAAAAAGGTGATTTAATAAACTCAGAAACACAATCAAAGAGCAAAAGGAACATTTTACCAAAGAGATGTAATTTGAAAAAGAACCAAATAGAATTTCTGGAGATTGCGAACTGAATAAAATAAATGAAGAATTAAACAGCCAGCTTAGGTAATAGAGCTGACCAGACGGAGGAAAGAATCAATGACATTGAAGACAGAAATCTGGAAATGAGACAGATGGAAGAAGAGAGAAATTTGAGAG
Organism: Aselliscus stoliczkanus; assembly: GCA_033961575.1. NCBI lineage: Eukaryota > Metazoa > Chordata > Mammalia > Chiroptera > Hipposideridae > Aselliscus > Aselliscus stoliczkanus. Next base: position 11,353,352 of record CM066727.1, read on the forward strand.
TAAAGGGAAATGAAAGAACTCTACAAGAACTTTCTGGCTCTATCAGAAAGATCAATATAAGAATAATGGGTATATCAGAGGGAGAAGAAAGGGACAAAGGAACAGAAAGCCTATTCAAACAAATAATTGATGAGAACTCCCAAACTTGTGGAAAACACTGGATCCTCGAATCCAAGAAGCAAATAGAACACCTAATTGCCTCAATCCCAACAGGCCTTATCCAAGGCACATTGTATTGAAGCCATCAAAAATTAACAAAAAAAAAAAAAAAAAAAGGAAGAATCCTCAAGGCAGCCAGGGAAAAGAAGACGTACAAAGGAAAGCCCATTTGACTGCCATCAGATTTTTCAGTAGACACTCTATAAGCCAGAAGAGAGTGGAATCAAATATTCAAACTATTGAAAGAGAGAAATTGTGAGCCAAGTATAATATATCCAGCAAAGATATCCTTTAAAAATAAAGGAGGGAGCTGGCCGAGTGTTGCGGTGGTTAAGAGCTGGCTTGGGATGCCAGCGGCCCTGGTTCGGATCCCACATATGAGGGCCAGTGACACTGCCCTCAAAAAAAAAAAAAAAAAAAAAGAAAAAGTAAAGGAGAAATAAAGACCTTTCCAAATATACAGAAGCTGAGGGAATTTTTTAACACATACCCTGCACTACAGGAAATACTAAAGGAGGCTATTTGACATGGGGGGGGGAGCAAAAGAATGCAAAACAATGAGTAGTATTATGAACAGACAGACTTCACCAAATAGGACACTATACACTTAAACATAACATACAGAGTAAAGATGGGAAAAACAAAACAAAACAAAATAACAAAAACCCCACCAGAGACAGGGTTGGGGAGAGGGAGGGAGAGAGACAGAGGAAAAAGACAACTTGCTACTCAGCACAGAAGTCAACTCACACCATAAATACAGGTAATTTGTGATAACAGAAACGTAAAAGGGAAGAGAGTAAAGGCCTGAACTGGCACAAGGTCATGGAGGAGGTAAGAATACTGAAGAAAATGGAATACTCTAAATATGAAATTTTCTTTTACATAAACTTAATGGTAACAACTCAAAAAAAAAAATCCAGAACTGAAAGATATAACAGAAAAAGAAGAAACAGAGGGAAAAAAATCATAGAATACCATGACACTGAAATGATAGCAACAAAAAGGCAATAAAATAATGGAGACATCATCCTGCCAGAAAACCAAAGAGAGAATGATAGAAAATCCTCATATATCAATAATCACCCTACATGTAAATGGACTGAACTCACCAAGAAAAAGGCACAGAGTAGCAGATTGGATCATAAAACTTAAGCCAACCATACCCTGCCTCCAAGAGACATATCTCAGCTACAAGGACAAATATAGATTCAAAGTGAAAGTGTGGAAATTGACACTCCAAACAAATGGTATTCAGAGAAAAGCAGGTGTAGTCATACTGATACCAGATGAAACAGACTTCAGCATAAAAAAGTTAATGATACAAAGATGGACATTTCATAATGATAAAGGGGACAATACAACAAGAAGACATAACAATCATTAATATTTATGCCTCCAATCAGGGAGCACTGAAATATACAAAGCAATTACTAACAGAACTAAAGAGAGAAATTGATCAAAACACAATTACAATGAAGGACCTAAATACATCCTTGACAGCTATGGATAGATCATCCAAACAGAAAATAAAGAAAAAAATGTCAGCCCTAAATGACACATTAGATGAAATGGACATAATTGACATTTATAGAACACTTCATCTTAGAACATCAGACTATACATTCTTTTTTAAAGTATGTGGAACATTCTCAAGAATAGACCATATATTGGGACATACAACTAGCCTCAGCAAACTTAGAAGATTGAAATCATGCCAAGCATATCCTCTGATCACAAGGCTTTAAAATTGGATATCAACTGCAAAAGGAAAGCAGGAAAAACTACAAATGTGTGGAGATTAAACAACATACTTTTTTTTTTTTTTTTTTTTTAAAGATTTTATTGGGGAATTGGCGGAGGGGAACAGCGTTGGGAAATCGGGGAAGGGGAACAGACAAGTTGCTGTCTTTTTGTTCTTCAGTTTAGTTGCGGAGGATGTTGCTTCACTGTTGGTATCGTCATTGCGCTCTTCCCGGATGAGGCAGATCGGTCACTGGCCTCTGGATGTCGCTCACCGCGGCTATTGGCAGCTCACTCTTGGCTGCCAGCCGCTCACGCTGGCTGCGGGCCACTCACTATAGCCTATGGCAGCCCACACCATCACCGGGGCTCGCACAGCCCAGCTCCAGGTGGAGCTGTTGTTAGCTGTAGAGGGCAGTGTCACTGGCCCTCATGTGGGATCCGAACCGGGGCCGCTGGCATCCCAAAACCAGCGCTTAACCAATGCGCCACTCGGCCAGCCCCTAAACAACATACTTTTAAAGAATGACTAAGTCAAAGAAGAAATAAGAGGAGAGATCAAAAGATACATAGAAACAAATGAAAATGAAAATACATCCTACCAGAATTTTTGGGATACAGCAAAAGCAGTTTTAAGAGGGAAATTTATATCATTACAGGTCTATCTCAAGAAATAAGAAAAAACCCAGATAAATAACTTCATATTACATACAAAGAACTAGAAAAAGAAGAACAACTGAAGCCCAAAGTCAGCAGAAGGAATGAAATAATAAAAGTCAGAGCAGAACTAAGTGAAATAGAAAACAAAGACAATAGAAAAACTAAATGCAACAAAGAGCTGGTTTTTGAAAAGATTAATTGACAAACCCTTGTCTAGACTTACTAAAAAGAGAAAAAATATGAATAAACAAAATCAGAAATGAAAGAGGTAAAATTACCACAGATGCCACAGAAATACAAATGATCATTCAAGAATACTACGAAGGACAATATGCCACCAAATTCAATAACCTAGAAGAAATGGATATGTTCTTAGAAACATATAGCCTTACTAGGCTGAATCATGAAGAATTGGAAAATCTAAATAAGCCGATCAACAGTAAGGAAATCGAATCAGTCATCCAAAACCTTCCCAAAAGCAAAAGTCCAGAACCAGATGGCTTTACTAGTGAATTCTACCAAACATTCAAAGAGGATCTAATACCTGTCCTACTCAAACTCTTCCAAAAAAAAAAGAAGGAGACAATACTCCCTAACTCATTTTATGAGGCCAACATTACCCTGATACCAAAACCTTGTAAGGATAACACAAAAAGAGAAAATTACAGAGCAATATCTTTCATGAATAGAGATGCAAAAATGCTAAAAAAAATTCTAACAAATCGAATGCAACCATGCATTAAAAGTGGGGTTGGGCCGGCCGAGTGGCGCAGTGGTTAAGCGCTGTCTTAGGAAGCCAGCAGCCTGGGTTCGGGTCCCACATGTGAGGGCCAGTGACACTGCCCTCAAAAAAAAAAAAAGTGGGGTTCATCCCATGGCACAAGGATCATTCAACATATACAAATCCATCAATATGATATGCCACATAAACAAAATAAAGGACAAAAATCATATGATTATATCAATAGATGGAGAAAAAGCATTTGACAAGATAAAACACCCATTTATGATTAAAACACTTAATAAAATGGGTTTAGAAGGAAAATACCTTAACATAATAAAGGCCATATATGACAAACCCGCAGCTAATATAATTAACAGTGAAAAGCTGAAGCCCTTTACTCTACATTCAGGAACACGACAGGACTGTCCCCTATCACCTCTGCTTTTCAACATAATGTTGAAAGTCCTAGACAGGGCAATCGGACAAGAGAAAGAAATAAAAGGCATCCAAATTGGGAATGAAGAAGATAAATTGTCACTTTTTGCAGATGACATGATGCATGTATAGAAAACCCTAAAGACGCCACCAAAAGCTATTAGAAACAATAAATGAATCCAATAAAGTTGCAGGATACAAAATCAACATCACTTGCATTCCTATATACTAACAATAAAATCTCAGAAAAAAGGAAAGAAAAAAAAATAAAATATTATACCTAGGACTAAACTTAACTAAGGATGCTAAAGATTCTATATACTGTAAACTATGTGCTATATACTAAAACTATATACTAAAACCTATATATTGAAAATTGTAAGACATTTTTAAAAGAAATTAAAGAAGACACAAAAAAATGGAAAGACATTCTGTGTTCATGGATTGGAAGAATCAACATAGTTAAAATGGTTATATTACCCAAAGCAATACACAGATTTAATGCAATCCTCATCAAAATCCCAATGGCATTATTTTAAAGAAATAGAACAAAAAATCATCAGATTTGTTTGGAACCACAACAGACCCAGAGTAGCCAAAGCAATCCTAAGAAAAAAGAACAATGCTAGTGGTATCACACTCCCTGACTTCAACTTGTATTACAGGGCAACAATAATCAAAACATGGTATTGTCAGACACATAAACCAATGGGATAGAATTGAGACCCAGAAATAAACCCACATAAATATGGAGAGATTATTTTCAACAAAGAAGCCAAAAACATACAATGGAGAAAAGACAACTTCTTCAATAAGTGGTGCTGGAATAATGGAAATTCCACATGCAAAAGAATGAAAGAAGACTGCTGCTATCTGTCATCGTGTACCAAATTAACTCAAAATGGATAAAAAGCCTAGACATACAACCTGAACCAATAAACTGCATAGAAGAAAACATGGATACTAAACTTATAGACTTTGGGTTCAAAGAGGATTGTATGAATTTGACTTCAAAGGCAAGGGTAGTAAAAGCTAAAATAAATGAATGGGACTATATCAAATTAAAAAGCTTCTGCACAGCAAAAGAAACCATCGACAAAATAAAAGAGTATGGGAGAAGATTTTTGCAAATAACGCCTCCGATAAGGGGCATTTCATATATATATATATATATATATATATATATATATATATATATATATATATATATATATATCTCCAAAATATATATGGCACTCACACAACTCAACAACAACAAAAAAAAACATTCCAATTAAAAAATGGAAAGAGAACCGGAATAGACATTTCTTCAAAGAGGACATACAAATGACCAATAGACATATGAAAAAAGAGTTGACATCACTAATCATCAGAAAAATGCAAAAAAAACCCCAAAAAACAAAAAAACACAATGAAATATAACCTCACAACAGTTAGAATGGCTGTCACCAATGAGACAAATAATTAAGTATTGGAGAGGCTGTGGAGAAAAAGGAACCCTCATGCACTGCTGGTGGGAATGCAGATTGGTGCAGCCACTACGGAAGGCAGTGTGGAGATTCCTCAAAAAATTAAGAATAGAATTACCATATGACCCAGCAACCCCTCTCCTGGGTATCTACCCAAAAATCTGACAACATTTATCCATAAAGATATATGTGCTCCAATATTAATTGCAGCTTTATTTACTGTGGCTAAGGCATGGAAACAACCAAAGTGTCTTCTGATAGATGATTGGATAAAGAAGATGTGGTATACATACACAATAGGCTACTATTCTACCATAAGAAAAGATGAAATAGTACTATTTGCGACAATGTCGATGGATCTTAAGATTATCATGCTAAGTGAAATAAGTCAGACAGAAAAAGTCAAGAACCATATGATTTCACGGATATGTGGTATATAAAACTGAAAACAAGAAAAACAAATGAAGAAACAAAAACTCACAGACACAGACAATAATTTAGTGGTTGCCAGAGGGTAAGAGAGAGAGGGGTGGTAGATGAAGGTAAAGGGGATCAAATATATGGTGATGGAAGGGGAACTGACTCTGGGTGGTGAACACACAATGTGATATATAGATGATGTATTACAGAATTGTACACCTGAAATCTATGTAACTTTGCTAACAATTGTCACCCCAATAAACTTTAATTTTAAAAAAATCCATTAAACACAAATCAAAAGAAAAAATTTTCTTGGGGTGCTCATTTCAAATCTCTTAGGGTGCTTGCCTCAGATGTAGATCCCTGGGACTTTTACTCAGAGACAGTGATTACAGAAATAGTGTGAATTGCAGTAATATCTACATTTGCTCACACCCATCAATCAAAGTTATTATAGGTAATGCATGCTATATAACTTGAAAAATATACCCTTAAAAAAAAATAAGGGCCTGTATTCTTTTCACTGTATTCTTTGACAAATGAATAAAAATAATATATTTGAGTTAGAAAGTGTTTTTAATGTGGTTTTGGTTAATGATTTGGTTTTTGTCTCTCTAAAATGTTTATATTTCTGCAGTGATGATTTCAGATGGTTATTTAGACGATTATGACAAACAGTATTTCATATTAATAAAAACTGTCAAAATGAAGGCTAACTTGTTCTTAGTCAGAATTTCTAAATAAAGAATATCAGATAGACAAAAGATCATTAAATTTATAAGTATTGATGGAATTACAACACTTTAATCATGCTTGTCTTTATAATTTTAAAAATGTTTATTATTATTCTATACCAATAGAAAGGGAGAGAATTAAATTTGTAAACTATTTTCTGCAAGATAAGAGGTCTCTTTTTCCAATGGAAAACTCTTCTGCTGAGAAACAGAGTATTCTGATTTCTCAGGGACTTTGACATTTGTATTACAGTGCTTCGCCTTTCCATGTCAGTGAAGATTGATTAATTCCAATACTTGACCTGTTGTTAACAAATTAGGGTATGTTGGTAGTGAACATTTATTTTCATCTCCACTGCTTTTGGTGATGGAAATATGATAAAAGCAATAATAATTACTCTCATTCTATAAGTTGCTTCTTTCTTCTGTTGATTTTTTTCTTTTGCTGAGAAGAAGCTTTTTCGTTTGATGTAGTCCCACTTAATTATTTTTTGTTTTGTGGCTTGTGCTTTTAGTATGGTATCCATATCACATTTGAAGAAGCAGTCACCTTTCCCAGTCTTTACTGATCTGCTTCAGGAAGAAAGGCCTTTCATCCTTGCTCATAGGGATTCTGATACTTTCTCAGACCCTTTCTATGGATTCAGTGCTCCATAGTTTGTGTTAGTTACCTTTTGTGGGGATGTTCTTAAGATCACATGCCGTCTCTGGGTTCCCTTTTGCTTTCTCTAGGGAATGTGCTGGATGTCTAGTTTGTGCGGTTTCTCCTAGTTCATCATGTCGGGCAGGTTTTCTGCATAGGGTCACTGCCTGCCTGCCATGGAAAGTGTGCTCAGGAAACCAGCCATGAAGTCAGGGCAGGCCTTTGGGGGTGAGGGCAGGGCAAGAGGAGCATTGAAAGTGCCTGTTGGCCAATCGATGGGCTCCATTGGGAGCTTGTCCCAGCAGCTCTTGGACAGCCTTACTGATGGAGTCTGCAACACTGTTGGTAGGATCTACATCCTTTTAACACCCTCCAGCCTTCTAACGCCCTCTGAAAGTCCTGTGTGCTGTTCTCCCAGCTCCTTTCCACCCCACAGCTGCTGCATGACATACTTCAGTACCCTGAGGTGGGTGAGAAAGAACTGTGGGTGTATTTGGAGGCATCCGGCACAGCTGAGGAAACCAGGGGCCCCCCTCACTTTTCCCTGCAGGAGGAATCACGGGCCAAGTTCTTTGGGCTGTTTCATGGCAGGGATGACACAGGCAAAGTGAAACTGTTTCTCTCACTCTCTAATGTGTGCTATCTTGGTCTTGGGCTGGAATTCTTCCCTGGACTCCTGGACTTTTGCAAAAATCTTTCATGTGTGGTGATCGTCTAAACCGTTGCTCTTTGGGGTAAATGGTAGAAAACACCTTTTCCACCATGATGATTATGATGATGTCATTCTGTCCCCCCCCCTTTTTTTTTTTTTGAGGGCAGTGTCACTGGCCCTCATGTGGGACCGAACCGGGGCCGCTGGCTTCCCAAGCCAGCGCTTAACCACCGCGCCACTCGGCCGGCCCCATTCTGTGTCAGGGTTTAGAAGTGCTAAAACAATATCTTTAATGTTCCTATTATTTTAGAAAAATACACTTTTGTTTTTATACTTAAATAACATTTAATATATTTAAGTAATAGCTACTGTACATTATTCCACATGTAACATGATTTATTAATTATATAGAAGCATATTTTGTCTTTGAATATAATATACTTTATCACACACACACACACACATACACATACACACACATTTACCGTGAATTTCAAAAGAATAATCTCAGGACTATTATTAACTAGAAATACTAATGCTTGTGAGGCGGCATTACAGAGCCTAATAAGCACTAGGTGAATGTGAGCTATTGTCATTAATAGCAGAAGTGTTTATGCACTTATATTTTAAAATATGATAGTGAATTAATGGCTTATGCCTCAGAAATAATAGCAGTTATCACACCTTTGGGTAAAGAAAGAAGAGAATGAATGGGCAGGAGCAGAATGCAATTGGTGTGCTTTTCCACTTTCCCTACTTTTGGTATTTTATACGATTTTATTCATCTTACAGGCACTGACATCTCTCTTATTTTCTCACTTTATTGGTTATTACCATTCTGATGTGCTATTTATTTATTCCTTGTTATTTATACTTGACGTATTTAAAATACTTTACTATCATATTTAGTGGCAAAATCGTATTCATCTATTTTTATACATGTCAAATTATTTAAATTATAGTTTAGTCCTGAACAATAATGAATTTGTCTATGGATCATTTACAGTAGCATATTAAGCAAAACTTGTCTTCACTTAAAACAATAGCTGATACACACAGGATGTCCTAATTAGCATTTCTCAAATTATGAACTACCTATTTTCCATGTCACAACCTAGGTAGTTTTTGTCATTTGGAACATCTAACATTCTAGTGTTAGACTGTTTCTGACATGATGATGACTTAAAGTGACAAAACCGCCTGATAGTCTGGTGTCAATCAGCATCATTATGGGATCTGTCTAGATCTAAAAGTTATACTGCAATATTTGAAGCTTTTTTTTTTTTTCATGATGTAATGGAAACTGGTCCAGTATGGCTGGAAACTGGTCCAGTATGGCTGGAAATGATCGTTACCCAAGCAAAATGATTGTTACCAAGTTTGCAGGTCCCAGCCGGTTTCCCCATACTATAAATAAAGTAAATATTAATTCCCTTTGTTAAAATGTGGTTGTATCCTGACTAGGAAAAAAACACTAGACTTCTGAGTCCTGTGATTCTTTCATTTACTTTGTACTTATTTACACATTCTAATTTTAAGAAAGTTAAAAATTATGAAAAACTTTTTAAAAAGAAAAGGAGTTCCACAATTTAGAGCCATCATTAACATGTTACACGGTTTGGGTATCCAATTTAACTCCTTATCCATGAGCATTTGCGTAAAAGAACTTGCCCATGTCAGAAACGAGACTCCTTTAGGCTGACTATGGTTACAATGCAGCAGCCTTGCCGATACTTACAGCAGACCAGTTTTCTAACTGTCACCGCACACTTGTCAACATGTTTTAGTGTCACACAGAGTTCTGGGACAGTGAGGCTGCTGGTGGAGCCTAGGAACAGGTTTGGTTTGGGACAGATTTGAGTCCCAGATCTGTCACCAATGAGAACTGTGACCTGAGGCAAGTTATTTAAAATGTCTTCCTTTCTATTTCCTCAGAGGCCGAAAGGGCTTAATAAAGCTTTAACACCTAGATTTGTCATGATTACATTAATATACCAATATAAAGTGGTCTGTAAATATACATTTTTATTTTTATTATTCCATGATTTGCATAGGACATGTGATGCTGCTTGTTGGGAAAAAAATAATGTGCAAAAGCTGCACAAGGTAGCCTTACTCTTGCTCACTGATCCACTGTATTATTTTCTATTTGATAACTTTCTATTGCAATGAAAATTTTCTAATGATGATTCAAAAAATTGATTCCACACATAGTAATGTCCCATAAGTCATGATTTGTACAGTAGTGTTCTAGGAAAAAAAAAAAGTGTTTTGTACTAGGGGCTAAGACACAGGAAACTGTTGTGGAAATGACAGGCTCAGAGAGAGAAAGCAGTTAATGTCAGATATTCAGAAGTGAAGCAAAATGACACGGGCAGTGACCACGGGTCACTGTAATGGACACAGCGATAAAAGGTGCTTGGTGACTGCAAAAGTGACAGCCCATGTGCATCAGGACCAGTGTCAACAGAGAAGGACACTATGAGCCATGAACATGGAAATTCTGCACCACTCTAAAAGCAGATCTCATAATAAGCGAGAATCGGAGAAGCCTGCTGTTTTCCACCTCTCCTACAGAGTGTAACGGGTGAGGAGGCAGCTAGGCCAACTCTAGGCGTTTTGTTATTCGCAGTGATGGAAGCTTGTGCTTTGGAATTTAAACTATAAATTTAAATTCTGTACTACACTAGGAATTTAATATGTTTAACACATTAGTGGAGAAGTTCTGTTGAATACACACACACACACACACACACACACACATCTGCACCTTTTTTCTTTATTTTTCATTTACCAATAAATGTAAACATTGCTCATATAATCACATATTATTCTATATTTTAGTAACATATGTATGTAAATAAATCACATGCATTTACCCAAATACTATTGTTTCTTGTTTTATTTATTCAATCATATAAGAACGCCAGTTTGAGCAAGCACCTATAGTGAATTCCACATACATATTGGGTATTGTATGCATATAAAAGGAAAAATGACAGCAGGCAGGCAGGCAGGGAGGGAGGGAGGGAAGGAGGGAGGGAGAGAGGAAGGAAGGAAGGAAAGAAGGAAGGAAGGAAGGAAGGAAGGAAGGAAGGAAGGAAGGAAGGAAGGAAAGAAGGAAGGAAGGAAGGAAGGGGAGGGCAGGAAGAAAGAAAGGAGGATTTGGCCCATTGATAATTACTAAACAATATATATCTGTTCGCCCCTAATTGCAATCTCAGCAGATATTAATCTTTGAGGATGACAGTGACCTGATTACACTGTCATTATATTCACTGATACTTGAGATACAGCATCATATGACTATTAATTGTAATGAAATGAAGAAACTTAATATAACTTTTAATTAGGACATAATTTTCATCAGTCATTATTGAAATGATTATGAAGATAACTTGATTCTTTATTAACTCTAAAAGAGCAACTCATATTTTTTTCTTAATTGAAAAGTGAAAATTGTTCTAGTGTTTCTTCTGTTGTTTTCTATCATGGCTCAGACTTTTAAAAAAATAATAGGAAAAAAAACAAATTACAGGTTTTGAGTTAAAAGGATAAACAATCTTGGCTTAATGATTTAAAGTGGATATATTACTTTGAATACAGGTATCAGCTTGTAAGAAAGTACAAGATAATTTGCAGTGATCATCTGGAAAAATATTTAAGAAAGCTGCTTACATTTTTAACACTAGAATATTTTATGGAGCAATGAAATAAATTTTTAACACCACGTATTTTACTTTTATTTATAGTTGTTATTTTGCTTCAGGTTGACTTGATGAAAATTGCCACTGTTAGTTCCCAACTTGGTTTTCAGTTATATGAAGCCCAAAATGAAGATGTGTGTTAATTCAGGAGGAGAAATCTGATTATGAGGGGATTCAGAATGAAGAAATAAAACACTTGTTTTCAACTGTTTTGTGTATTGTTATTTATATACAGAATTTAAAAGGTCTGTTTTCTTTCTCATCCCCCCATACCCACCCATAAAAAAAAGCTCTCTATTTAAAAATAAGTTAAGCATCATGAGAAAATTTTTTTTTCACTAAAATTAAATTAATTCTAATATAAATATTATCACAATTAGATATAACTATAGAAAAGGACCCAACCATCAATATATGTATCACATTTCTTCTGTTTAAATGACTACTTTAGTAGCAAGGAAGGAAAATGACTTGTTTTATTTTGATTATATCAAACAATAGGGTCAACATTCTGATAAAAGTTTGTCATGAATCCTATGGCACAAAACTTTGAACATTGATACCTCTTTATAAACCACACACTAGGCAGGCACCTATACCCAGGAAGTTTTAATAAATTATGATTGTTGAAAACCTTTTTTCCACTAGAGAAAATGTCCAAAATAGCTCCCCGCAATATTTCAAAAATGATTATTTTCAAATTGTGATTTTAGTAGATTAATTCCAGGTTTGTTTCAAGTTCAAAATTTGATAGTGCTGTGATATTTCCAATACAATAAATAGTCAGTAACTTCATGGTCCTTTATCAGTTTATTAAGGTACATGTTAGAGTGAAAATCTTCTTTCAATACTATTTTGAACTTCTTGGGGAAGCTGTGGTGAATGCTAACAAACTATGAATATACAATCCAAGACAAGTATAGGGTTGCCAGGAAAGTCGTGACGCATTTTTGCAATGAAAACAGAAAAAAATATGTCATGACTTCTCCAACAACCCAATAGTTTCCACTGGTGAAAAACAAAACTGAGACGCTAGAAAGAAAATGTAAGCTAATAGAAAAACATTACAAATTTGGATAATATGTACAACCATGTCATTGAGAAAATTGTGTGCTCGCCCAGAAAAGAAACTTCCTATCTGTGGTACTGGGAAGTAATTTTTCAGGCCTCAGAATATCTCAGCATCTGGGCAGAAATGTCACTCTCCCCTAAAATCTGTAATTTGAAATGAATTACTCATTTTCTCTCTATGTCTATTTTACGACACTGTGATATTAGCAGGATTGTTTGCTGTGGTAAACAATAAAATGAAAGCCATTAAAAAGAAGCTTCCAATTATGTGTCCAGCAATTGTTTCATTTCAATTGTAGTTTTTCCTCACACTCTATTTTTTAGTTTATAATACGTGATAGGATTCATTAAAAAGTTAAGAAACACATACAGAAGTTGTGAGATATAGTAAAATGAACACTTGTGAACCATCATGACATGTAAAAATTAGATCTTTCTATTACCTTACAGCTACTTGTGTGTTTCTTATCATCCTGCCTCTTTCATAAATGTTGTTTTTAACTTTTTTTATATTTTGAAATTTTCAGTTTGATCTCATTTGTATCTTACAGAAAATTTCACAGGCTTACAACGAATTCTCAGATACTCTTTAACCAGATTCATCTATTGTTTATATTTTTCTCCTCTATGCTTTATTGGCCTATCAGTATATATTTGCATATGTGTGCACATCATTCTAAATAAAGCATTTGAAAGTAAGGTAAAGATTGTAAATTATGTCTGCCCTTTAATCTTAAATATTCAGTACATCTTTAAGATTATGGACATTCTCTTATATACCCACTGAGCATTTATAAAAATCAGAAAACAATATTGAAACTATACTATGATTTAATTCACAGTGTGTATTCAAATGTCATTCAAGTATCCTAATAATGGCCTTTATAGTAAGTTTTTTCTTACCTCCAGTCATGGATTAAATTCAGGATCACTCTTATATTTAGCTATTTGGCTTGCTTTAATCTGGAACAGTTCTTTAGACTTCTGATTTTTTTTTTTTTTACAAAGTCTCTCAATTTAAGTTTCATCTTGATAGATTCAGGTAATGTGCATTTTGTTAGGAATATCACAAAAGTGACGTTTTCTTCTCAGTGCATCAAATCAAGAGTCATGCAATAGTAGTTTATTCCAATAACACATTTCAATACTTTTCTAAAGCTCTGCCTACCAGAGTTTCTGCCTATCTGGTTACTCTTATTTCCTTTTACTTCATAAATATATTGAGGGTCTGGATCTGCGTTCTCGAAGCTGCTTCCTTGATCTTGAGCTCCATCAGGGCATCACAATCTCTTAACCTAGATCCTCAAGCCCACACAAAGGAATGCTGGCTTGCAGATGGTTTTCAAATTTGAGTTTCTATTGGGAAATGAACACTGATGATCTCTATTCTGCCATCTTGTTGATGGCACTCTTTGGAAAAGTCGTTTTTCTTTTCTGGTTTTTACGTTTCGCTTTATGCTTTCTTTGCCTTGAGTTCTTAAAGATATTCCTTTACCTTTTTTTTTTCTTCAGGAAGTATTATAGGTTTTGCTTTTACATTTGCATTTTTGATGCAACTCAAATTATTGTTAATGAACACTGAGTGGTAGGGATTGAGGTTTATATTTTCTACATGAATATTCAATTAATTTTGAAAAGACTTTCTTCTATCCACTGATTTGCTTAAGATCCCTGTCAAAAACCAATTGACTAATATCCCTCAGCCCATCTCAACATGGTGATAGGAAGAGAGGATACCTGGCTTCTAACATCTAACTAGGGGAGACCCCAGCCTCAAAATAGAGGTCCTTTTATTTTTTATACTGATTAGTGATTTTAAACCAATAATGAATAAAAACAAATCCTGATCTAAAAATGTTGACTAAAATAAATGTGGTTGTATTGCTGCATACACATATATAATGCTATCCATAAACTAATAGTGTTTTATATGTATTATTTCATAATAAAATAGTTACTGCTTGTAAACATCATTTTGACATATGTTCAATTATGATCTCTTATTGATTGATAACAGAATTTATATTAGAACAGATCAATTAGATTCTCAAAGGTCACTATTAAGTAGCACAAACACAATTCAAAACATATCTAGCTGACAAAAGCCTTTATTTATGCAAGTATTAATTGAGACTTTTATACTTCATAGATAAGAAAAAATTAAACAATCTCAAATAAACATATAGTTAACAATTAAATATGTTTGCAGATTGTCTTAAAGTTTCTTTAATTATTTTTATGGATCATGTTTTAATAAATATGTTTGAAAAGTATCTATCATAATCTGATAAAAGTTTGTCTATATTCTGATTTTTTTTTAACTAAAAGATCTTTCTTGAAATAAATTTCAGTTGCTTATTTTAAAGAAAAACAAGATTATTATCCATTCTAAAAAGTAAAACTCAGCTCTATAGTGGCTTTAATAATTCAGGGGGATGCTGTCAAAACATACAAGGTATGATCAAACAATACAATGAATGTTTAAATTAAAAGAATATTACAATAAAAGACACATTGCCATTAGTCCCTCTCAAAATACTCTCCTCATTTCAAACACACACTTATCCCATTGTTCTTGCCACTTTCTGAAGCAGTTCTGGAAATCCTCTTTTGTGAGTGTCTTTAGTTACACTGTCATGGCTGCCTCGATGGCCTGAATTACTTTGAGTTTGGGGAAGAGCCAGAAGTTGCAGGGTGCCAGGTCATGAAAAGGTGGATGAAGACACTCCGTAATGGGTTTTTTTTTTTGACAGAAATTGCCGTATACCAGAAACGATGTGTGACATGTAGTGTTGTCGTGATGGAGGATGATTTACAGCACACTTTAAAGCCCACCTTCTGTCAACCATAGCTCACTCCTTACTGACTTTACTAAACAAGTTGAAACTTGTCACACACTGTTACCGAGGTTCGATGTGACTCATCCCATATTGAAGATCCCTGCCTTTCCGTTGGATGGCCCTTGGCAGCAGCATTCACTGTACTTTTAATCACAACAGAAAGGCTCCGTGTCACACATCGCATCTGGTATATGGAAATTGCTGTCCAATAAAAACATTATGGTGTGTCCTCATCCAGCTATTCACCGGATCTGGCACCATGCGACTTCTGGCTCTTCCCCAAACTCAAAATGGCCATGAAAGGTAAACGTTTTGAATTGATTCAGCACATAGAGGCAGCCACAACAGCGAAACTAAAGACACTCATGAAAGAGGACTTCTAGAGCTGCCTCAGATAGTGGCAAGAATGATGGGACAGGGAGTATTCTGAGGGGGATTAATGGCAATTTGTATTTTCCTGTAATAAATTATTTTTTATTTAAACATACACCATATTTTTTTTATCATACCTCCTATCGTATATCATTGTCTTCATTAAATAAATGGCTCACTTTTCTCAGAGGAACTTTGCCAAATGAAATACTTTGAGAATAATTTTCTAAGAGAATTAGAAAATCAAAATCCACACAATACATTTCACATATTAGGGACAGAGCATATGTGTGTCTTGCCTGAGCCCCTAAACCTGCCACATTGCCTAGAATTTGTTAGTAATTGTGTAGCATGGATAAAATTTGTGTTAATAGCGGAAATGGATATTAACCCTCTGTGATAATTTCAGTATACATTGGAGCTTATTTTTCCACGCTGTTTACCACATAGCTCTTAGGAAATTCTGGGCTACTGAAATATGGAATTCAAGGTCAAGAGAACACCTAAAAGCTTACTTTGTTTTAGATAGTTTATCCTTGGAGTTAATACATACTCCAACAACTCCAGTTTAAACCATGTATATTGTTAAGTCATAAATGAGGGGAAATAAGTGCCGAAAGGTAGGGGGAACAAGTCACGAAATGGTGAAAAGAGCCTTCATATATAATGGTCAATTTCTGTTTTTATTTTTTTCTAGAAATCTGTCTTGAGTTTTTACAAAATGCCAATAGCATTTATATCATTGGTTATGGACTAGAGTAATCACATTAGAAAGAAGAGTTATATTGAGCTTTCTGTTCAACTACCATTTGGATATAAGCACACCTTTGCAATGCTGTTACCTTAAATGTCACAAATTTAAATAGAAACTTTTGACTGAAATTAATTATTTATTATTACTCAAGGATTCTCATCTGCAATGAGAACTATTCATTACTTGAAAGCTAAAAAAAAAAAAAGTTGATAGCTAAAAAAAATGAGTACGCTGAATTGCTTCAAACAAACAACTATGGATTCAATAACTACTCCTCTTTTGCACTAACTTTATCTAATCCCAAATTAGTATGGGGATGTCATGAGATATGCAAGGAGATGGACCATCAGTAAATGTTTTCAGCCATATTAAGAGTAAAGTTTAGAATTCTCACATCTGTGAAAAGGGGTGCTCTCTGGAATTTCATAGGCAACTCTGGGCTGCATGGAGATATGAGGCAAACTGCTCCAAAGAATGGAAACTGCAGAACACACACTAAATCACATCTATTTTGTGATGTACTTGGAAACATACACAGATGGGAATGGTTGTGTGTAATACTGCTGTTTACTAATGCTTAATAAACCATGTTCCTTTTGAAAAGTGTTGTAGTTTATTAAGAGGTGCATTTTGCTTTTTGAGACATTGACCTCAGTCTCACCGTTTCTAAGTTGGCGGATAAAAACACTTTTCCTCTAATTCCTACAATAGAAACAACAAAAATGTACATTTTTCACACAAACGCGCCCTGTCTGCTCTTCTTTCTCTTTGAATATATTTTAGGAATGTCACAGTATTTTCAAGGGAATGTTATATTAAATATGTTACATTTTGAATGAGGCTTATAATCATAATGTTGTTAAAATTCAATACCAATTTTAATTGCAAAATATCTACCTGGTAAGACCATACTAATTTATTCTGCCTCTCTTCCACCTGGTATGTTTCTAGGTCCATCTCCTAACATGGCACATATTCTCTCATTGAAATCACCTGTGCATAATATAAACAGAGTCTACATATTTCTCTGGTTGTTTGTAGTTGCTTGAACTAAAGTTCAAGTAACATTTCTGTAGTATAGGAGCCAATGCTATGTTACAACATTGTCATATTTCCTGACAACAAGTAAGACTTCCCTCACATAAGGTCCTATAAATTTCCCACTTACATTATATAAGTAAAAGAGAAAATATGAAATAAAACCTTTAAATAATAATTTAATTCTGAAAGCTTTTTTGATATTTGTTGGTACTTCTTTGTTGCACTAAATAGGTAATGTTATTGTATCATTAACAATTATAGAAAGATAAAGGTGAAATTTAAGAATAAGAATTGTGGGGGCCGGCCGAGTGGCGCGATGGTTAAGCGCTGGCTTGGGAAGCCAGTGGCCCAGGTTCGGGTCCCACATATGAGGGCCAGTGACACTGCCCTCAAAAAAAAAAAAAAGGAGAATAAGAATTGTGCACACAAATTTTTCTATTTCTTCCTGAAAACCCATTTAAATTATAATAAAGCAATTAAAAATTAAAATGTGGCTATAAACCTATAAAAGCAAATATACAGGAGTAGGAAGATAAGCAAATAAGAGAATTCAACAATATCCTAAAAATTAAAAAGACCATGGATATCTATTTAATGGATATTCCTGTGGGAGGAAACCCCAGATTATCTAATTAAAAATCAAAGTGGATCTGACAAGCATAAGCCCAGCCACCTTCAACCTCAGGGCTGAACAGTGCGAGGGAGGACAGCATTCAAACAAAGTCCAAAGGGCTGATGAACTGCCTGATCCATCGGCACAAAGTGAGTGTTTGACTCCTAATCTAAAAGGAAACCAAAAGCATCTAAATAATGAAAAAGTTAGGAAGACAGAGACAGGCAGGAGATAAGCATGATAACTGAGATATGTCTTCCTTCTTTTGAGGAAGGAGTAAGTGGAAATATCTTAGGTTGGTACAGAAGAAGAGCAGAATAAACATACCAACTACAGATAAGAAAGAGAAGAATTCATAACAGAATATATTAAAATAGACTTAAAAATAGCTATTTTTGGGAAATGACATTAGAGGCTTCCTTCTCTTTATGGAAAGTCTTACATATGAATCCTACTTTGTTGTACTTATATATGTATATGTCTTATATATATAATTATATATATATATATATATAACATGGATCATCCATCTTCACTGTAATAAGAAGATAAATATCATCTCTTTGCAAAGTCTGTACAGCAGCACTGACCAAATTTCATAAATAAAATTATCTACAATGAGGCTACATCATAATATTTTGTATTTTGTAAACTATTTTATATGCTAGTAAATGTAAAGATTTAATAATTTAGAAAATCCCAGTGGTTTAACACAACATTGTCCTGAATACAGGGATGCCCCACATTGGGATTAACGTGAACTTTCCCTATAGCTCTTATAGAAAGATACAGTACATAATAATAGTATTAATTGACAACAGTAGATACCATGTATTGAATGCTTATTAATTGCCAAGCACAATTTTAACTGCTTTATGTGAGTTGACTTAATTAGTTCTCACAACGATACTTTCAGATGAGAAAAATGGACACAAGAGACATCAAGTATCTTGACTAAGGTCCCACAGAGCAAGTGGTGAAATTAGACTTGATACCCAGGAAGGTTTACTCCAGAGAACTTGTGCTTAATTAATAGTTTCAAGAGTTAGTGTTCTCCCAGTTATGGGAGCCTTACATAACTATGATCACACTAAAAAAGCAATAATTCCTTTGCTTTTTGTTCAAAGCCTCATATACCTGGATGACGTGTAGCGTATCCATTTCCGTGCAGCACCACTTTTCTGTGTAACAACTCTTGCCTAAATTGCCTCATTTATATAAAATGAAGAAGGAGCTAACTATCTATCTCAAGGTGATTGGAAACTTTGTGGATTAATACATGTACAAGCTTAATACAATCCATGGCACAGAGATATTGGTGGTATTATTTTTATTACTATTAGTATTACCAGGAGCCAGTTCATTCATCTGCTGTAAATCTATTCCAATAGATTTAGAGGAAGCATCAGCTATATTTAACTTATTCAGAAATAATGTGTCTGTCTCCAAATTGACCTCTTTTTAAGCTTAACTCTTGCTTCGCGGGCTGTTCTGAGAACCTGACTCCTATGTAAGACATGAATCAATGGTTCCCTGTAATTTTAGACTTTTATATTTTTGTTGTTTGCTCTCTATTCTCTTTCATACTTGGGATGTACAAGTATGGTATAACATGCTCAAATACTCTGGACTAATATATGGGAAAAGCTACAAAAAGGTGTGCAAAACCAGACCCAGACCTTAGAATCCCAATAAATTCAATAAATCACACTAAACAAAATGAAGGAGTTAAGATGTTAAGCCATGTAAGACGAGTCATAAAGGAATCCACTGAAGAATAGGACAAAACACAGATATGGAAGAATGAACCAGCCTCAGACTAGGCTTGAAATACAGACAGCTGTGTTGGGTGGTTTATCTGGTTCCTTCAATGGATGGTGTGGACACATTAAAGAAGAAATAGATATAGTGGCAGAATGGACACTTTTTAAATAACAATTTCAGTCATATAATCAAAGCAATGTATTGGGTTGATAGAAAAGTCATGACGTATTTTTCTGTTTTTCATTGCAAAAATGCATCATGACTTTTCTGACAACCCAATAAACATATGCACATACCTGCCTCCCCAACAGTATTATTTTTATTTCAAGGACAAAAATTTTTGCATCTGCCTATTAATATAGTATATGACACATAAAAACTAAAATATTGTAAATGAATTAAGCTGGTGGATGCATTTCTATTCTAAAAGTTCACCATTGCTTTTGAAAAAGTCTGTATAGCAGCACTGACCAGTAAGAGGCAGAATATCTCATCAAATTATAGATTAACGTAAAATACTGTGGTCTGAAAAATTCCTGTACACATCATTATCTTCTTAAAAATTTTACTGGTGTTTTCTACCACAGAAGAACCTTAATAAATATATATGAGAGCAGTCCTTAAATTAGTCATCCAGAAAACATGTTTAGAAATGGTTACACATGTGCTATGGTGGAAACATTTAATGATATTTTCCCTTAAGAAACATTTTATAAGACCATATACATCCCTTTCCAAAATTTTGCACAAATGTACTAATTATCATTTGTGCTGTCTATTGTGCTGTCTATAGACACAGATAATTGTATCTGTCTTGGGCTCCTGTGATGATGGTGATGCCAAGGATGACAAAAATAATAGGTAACATGGATTATTGACTAAGGGCAAGGTAATTATTTTATTATCAACTACCAGATGAGGTATTCTTATTACTTTATATACTAGGTGACTAACTTTTGGAGTGTAGGTAACTTACCCAATTCATAGAGAGTAAAAAAGAAATTATTTATTGTTGCATCGTAAGTGCCTAAAATAATATCTGAATATGATAGATTACATAATAAAATGTATTGACTAAATGAACAAAAAACATGGCACCATTACTTCTGAATGATGTTTTGTTTTGTTTTCTTTTACTTTAATTTTGCTCTTAACTGCCATGATATACTATTCTCTCTCATTACCGTAAAACACCAAAAAATCACCACCTTAACCTTAATATAGATTTGTTTATGTTTATTAGAAAGTGTATTTCAGGGATGGATATGGCTTGATAATTTCTCTGTATGTAGAAAATCGTATGTTTCTTTTTATCTATCCTTTAGAATGATTCTGTCTGTCACCCTCTGTCATAGAAAACAATGATGGTGTCTTTTGTCAACATAGTCTAAGTACCTGATTTTAAAAATTCTTCCAATTTCCAAAATTAGTTGTCTGAATCTGCAAAACATAGATGAACTCGTAGATGAGTTCTTTGGTGGTTGACATAACAAATGTACATACCCTTATATAAGAGAGTTAATCCTTTTTGCAGGGGACTTTTGAAAAGTCTTTATGAGAGAGTACATAACTAAAATTCTGATAATGATTTCTATTGGCTAGACCAGGTACAACAGGTCTACCAATGCACTGCGATAAATTCATTGGTTATTAAAATGATGTTACAAAGATTAACCTGAATAATGTAGGTTGAGCTTAAAACATCTAAATGTCTGAGGTTAACCAAATGCAGTACACAAAAGCTTTTACCATATCCTCACACCCAGGGTCAACCCTTAATTCCTGAGTTACGGCATTCTTAATATATACATTTTCCACTCTGTATATTTTTTATTGTTTTTGTATCATCCAACTTTGTAAACTAATAATTCTCCCTAGGTTGTTTCTTTGTTTGTTTTCCTGATGCCAAAAAACCAAAGCTTGCATTTGAAGGGAAACATCAAAACTCCATGGCTTTCTGCACTGGGTCCCAGTTTCACCAGGCAGTGAGCAAAAGCACAAAAGGATAGAGTTTTGCATACACTGTCATTCTCTCAGTTTCAGATGTAGTGGTCAGCAGGGCTAGAACATTAAAAATGCAAGTCTCATTAATGATGGTCCACAAAGAAGAGGGATGAAAGGTTATTTTGAATAGTCTTTGAAGACGATAGATAGTGGAACAGCCTTTGATACTCGAAATCAGCACTAGTCCATCCAAATCAAGGACATCTGTCCTCAATAGCAGGAGACAGCAAATATGGATATTGATGAGGAGCTCAAGCAGGGCAGTGAGAGGAGAAAATAGTCATTGCTCAGGTGTTCAGAGAGCTATGGGAAGAAGTGAATAAAAGTGGACAATCCTTTCTCTGGAAATACAGCAAACAGTGGGTATTCTTTATTTATCGAATGCAACAGGATTGAACAAATTGTGAAATGTTCCTTCTGGCTAGCTAGTTTACTGGCAAAAACAAGCTGTTCTCCCCAGATATCCAGTTATGTGTTCTTTCACTAAACTCACTAAAGTATTTGCCACTTAACAATTTCCTTATTTAAATTGGCTGGAGAGAGATTCATTAAAGTCAGCCGACACAGAACAGAAAAATCAAATCAGGTAACATTCACATGTCCTACCATATATAAGGAAATGAGTTGGGAATGAACAATTTGGTTTCCAAATAGTCTTAGGCATAAACAGAGCTCTCCCATGAAAGGTGAACATTTAATAAAGGACTATATTTTAGATTCCCTGAGAACACAGTATTAATAGCATCTATGAGACAGGAATATTTTTATATTGCAATAATAATAGCTAACACTTGCACAGTGTATGCATATGCCATGTTCTTTTATCCTTAATAAGACATTTAAACTGTATTATAACTCAGTGAAGTAGATATTCTTTAATCATCATTGTAGATGGAGGATTGAAACACAAATTGGTCAAATAATTGTTTGTTTATTTGTTTGTTTTTCCCCAAAATACGTTAATAGTAAGAGGAGACTGGGATTTAAGTCAGAATGCCTTCATCAAAAATGTATGCTTTGTCCAATATGGCATGCTCGTTTCCTGTTAGTGGATTTCTACAAGCAGTTATAGTCTCACAGCACCTGCTCCTTCTAAGAATCAGAATGTTGTTAATTCTTTGAACTGCTCTAATTTAAATTACGCACACACACACACACACACACACACACACAAGCTCCAAACAACTTCATATGTTTGTTCATATATATGAAACAATATAAGAATCTGCTTCATGCCCAAATTAGCCATAATATTAATAACACTAAAGAAATATGAATTCCCTGTTTAAACACTAAGTAATCATACAAATTTTTGAAATATATATATACATATATAAGTACCTTTTAAAGATTACAACACAGCATTTCTGCACTCTCTTCAATGGGAAAAGGCTATCTTAGCATTAAAAAAAAATGTGCCTACTGTGGGGATATAATCACGAAATAGAGTCACTATTCTGTGATACATGGGCAATGATGTCTGTAACATATGATCATGCATGGTATACATTCAGCAAATATTTCTGTGCACACTAGTGTTAACTGAAATAGAAAATCAAATAGCTTTGAAAAAAATGAAGTCTGTGGTAATAGAGATGCACAAAGATGATCTTTATACATGAAAAAAGACTAAAATCTAATGATCCATAATGATAGGGTGAGGAGGGTATCCATGTGGGGTCTGGTGAGTACTGCCCAGAATGGAAGTCAGAGTCAGAGTTCAAGCAAGGAGTTCAGTATCTGCATCGGGGGACTGGTGGCAGCAGGGTTTGACCAAAACAGTCAATATATGAAAGACAATAAAAGCTGGTTTCTTAGAAGTGGAGAAAAAAGTTACAAATACAAAATGGGAGAAAGCCAGAATGGATCCTATGTTGTTAAATTGGATAAATCAGGATGAAGATATGGCTTTTGATATATAGTTGGATTGATAGGTAGGCAGACGGGTAGATAAGCACAGACTTAACTGTGTGAGTATATGTCTGTATGTACATTCCTGTGTATATTTCCTAGATCTGTTCTCTGAGAGGGTCTGTTTAGTGATACCTTGATCACAGTGAGCATGACTAGAAAGCAGTTCTAAATATTATGTTTCTCTAACAAAACATGGCTTCTTGGAGAAAATGGCTGATTCTCATGTCTCATGGAAAATCCAAAACTTAATCTAAAACATCTTCCTGTCTTTCAAACTAAAGTGGTGAAAGAATTATGGGGGTACGTCAGGAGAACACAGGTCTGCCACTGACCAAATCAGGAATAATTTTAACATCAAAATAAATAATGACATTAACAGATTCTAATTCATTGAATAAAATAGAAAACCATGAGTTTCATACAGATATCGACAGATGAATAAATAGAATTTATGATTAGGAATGGAAAATGTATAAGGTGTGAATGCAACCTCCCACTGAATATCTATTAATTTCAATGAGGAAAATATCAACCACATACACCACCTTAATCTAGTGCTTACAGTGACCATCAGTAATTAGATTAAAATCATGTCACCTGATCGCATGCAATCAAAAGAACAGTATCATCCCTGTGATATTCTTGTTAAAGATGCACAGCCTGAATACAATCATGAGAAACCTTTGATGATCCCAAGTGTGGTGCAACCTGTAAAGTAACTGGCCTCTGATCTTCAAGTGTCAAGCTCATTAAGATGTAGAAAGACTGAAGGCTGCTTCAGCGTGAAGGAAATTCTAGAGACAGGAGAAATATTTACTGTGTATCATGCTGAACTAGATCCTTTTACCTTAAAAAAAAATTAGTATAACAATGGCAAACTTTAATACAGTCTGAGGGTTATGTGGTAATAATTTATCAATACTAATTTTCTGATTTTTAAGCTTGTTTTCTGGTAACCTGTAAGAATGTTCTAGTTTATAGTAACTGAGGGGTTGATGTAGTATCAAGCCTACAAATTCCTATCAAATGATTCAAGAAAAAAGGAAAGAACAGGTTTTCTGTACCTTTCCTAACTTCTCTGTAATTTTGTGTTTATAGATTTGCAATCAGTATGAATTTTATGTTTTATTTTCTAGAAATTACCAGCAGGGAGGCCTTTCCTAACCACGATATTATAAATGGTAACATTTAAAGGTCAACGACAAGCAGATAGACTATTTTGTTGCCAAATATCTTTCAAGATGGTTACTGGTGGCTTTATATATAATTCTAGAATCACCCAACACTTTCCAGATATAGTTCCGTCATACTCAGTTATACCTCATTCTGGAATCCTCCGCTAAGACATTTAGTGTAAAATATAGCTTGCTCTAGTGCATAGTGCCTGATCTGGCCTGGGCCAGATGATACACTGTTCCTATTTTGTACTTTCCCTAACATGCTTATCAAACTTTAATGTAATTATTTTTCAATTGTGTCCCCAATGAAAATGCTAGTTTCATGAGATTGTAGTATTCAGTGATCAATGGGAAGCACTTCAGTGTATGTTGTATTGTGTATATCTCAAATATATATATATATATATACACACACACACATGTATATATATACTTATTAAAAGTAAGGCAAGCATTTATACTATAGGGAATAAGAAATCTGCATTCACTTTGTGCTCCCACCTTTTTGATTCTTGTCAGGAAGAAGAGGGACTATCCAATTTATCAGACTACAAGATATGGTTTTTGCTATTTTGGTGTAGTTGGTTACTAAAATTTTTAAATGCATTCTAAGTAGTTTTTTTTGTTTTGTTTTTTTTTGTGTTTTTTTTTTTGAGGGCAGTGTCACTGGCCCTCATATGTGGGACCGAACTGGGGCCGCTGGCTTCCCACGCCAGCGCTTAACCACCGTGCGACTCGGCCGGCCCCATTCTAAGTAGTTTTTATCAAAGCAATGCTATGCTGTGTTAAGGAAACAAATTCTGCTGAAAATGACTATAGTGAACAGCACTAATTCCTGACATGCTCTTTATAAGCCCAAGTCAGCCTCCCATGGGAAACAGACCGAATTTTTTTCAAGGTTTCTATATTACTTTGTTTCCATATTTTTAAATAATATATTTATTCTACGTTTTATTGACCTCTCAATTAATTTCCTACCATAAAGATTTATCACACTTTATGCCCCACAGTTAAACTCACCCCTTCTAATTTAATATTTTCAATTCCTTCATTAATTACTGTTATAAATATAAATAATATCATTGCCTTCTCGTTATTGTTCTAGTAATTCAGATTTTACCTTCTTCCCATTATCTGTTGTAAAATGAAGATATTTGCATTTTTACACTTCTCATTTCTACACTATACTCTGAACCTATGATACAAAATAGGTTTTTATCCTATAATCTCCTAAGTACTATCATTTGTACTTTTATGTATATTCATGTTAAATAATTTACATATTTTCTGTAAACACAATGAAGCCACCTTTGTCTATTGGGAGAACTAGAAACACAAATGCCTACAAAGGCAATGCAGTAAATGTAAATAACTGAACCAGGACAGAAATAAGAAAAATTGACTACCAGAAATAAAATTAAACTTTTTGGTTTGTCATAATTATTTGCTATATGTGCTAATATATACAGAAAATATGTTATTTTGTTTATATAATATAACATTAAAAAATTTTAATATATATGATATTGTGTGTTTTACATTTGATAATGAAAACAGACACATGTAAAGATACCATATACCGTTTTTGAGACCTATTACTCCTTTGATTTGGTTCTAGCTATCTGTCTCCTTTTCTTCTAAAGGGAGAAATATCAGTGTCTTCTTATACTCTGGGTTGTATGCAATAAGAAGCCAGCTTTGCATGTTTTAATGTGGAAAAATAATTATATTCCGTTTTGTAGCAGAATACAGCTGTTCAGCATTGTAAGTGCTTTCAAAGATGAATATAATCTTTTCACAATGGTTTTTATATTTATGGTAGCACGCCCCAAAGTATTTATTGAGTTTGAATACCCTAGCATTATCATATTTAATCTTCAGTATCACGTTTTATTGTAGTTCAATACTTCCTCTTGAAGCTCTTCATTCACATTACCAATATGCATTGAGGAAGGTGAATTGAATACTGTTGGTTCATTTTCATAAAGTTGCAAATCAGAGGACATTTTCTAAAATTCAATCTTTAATTCCACAATTTATAAGAATGTGGTTCAATCTATTACTTTCATTTCTGTGCTCTTACATCTGCATATGAAATTGGGTCAGATTATTCCTCACTTAATGAGTTTCTCAAAGACATCATTTCACTAAGAAAGAACAAATTGAATTATATACTTTTGTATCTATGCTTGGAGGTGATTACTGAGAAACATTCAAACTATTTAGATAGGTTTAGTCAAAAAAAAAAATCCAAAAAACAAAAAAAAAACAACGTAATTTTGACCCCGTCCTTTCTGTAAATTAAAGCATTTATTTTTACT
Organism: Aselliscus stoliczkanus; assembly: GCA_033961575.1. Classification (NCBI taxonomy): domain Eukaryota; kingdom Metazoa; phylum Chordata; class Mammalia; order Chiroptera; family Hipposideridae; genus Aselliscus; species Aselliscus stoliczkanus. The sequence continues at coordinate 11,380,570 of CM066727.1, forward strand.
AGATGAAAAAGACAACTTGATTTATTTCAGTAGTCAAAAACTATTTCAACATTGTTTTAAACCACCATCGTCTTTGTAGTAATCAGCCATGGTGTACATAAAACATGCCCAGAAAAGCGTTAATAGTTCTGTGACACTTTAAAGGTTTGTAACACTGTGTTCGTTAATACATTCAAGGAATTTTCATTCAATTTTTAACTTTCCAGCATGAAATAATTACTAGTGAATGGTGCCACAAATATATTTATAACCCAAATCCTTGAAAAACAATACTGTCATGCTGTATTTAAGTTTCTTAACTAACAATCACATTGCATTCAGCAGCTGGAATACGATCTATAGCTACATGTCTGGCATCATAGCCACTAGCCACATGTGGCTATTTAAATTTAATTTAAAGTGGATTAAACTGACAGTTCAGTTTCTCAGTCACGTTAGCCACGCTTCCCATGCTCAAGAGCCACATGCGGTTAGTAGCAACCTTATCGGAGAGCACAGATATAGAATCTTTCCATTATCTCAGAGCGTTGGACTGCAACAGCGGTGATCAACAGCAGGGGCGGCAGACATGTTCCGTGTTAGGCCGGGTACTAAGTATGTTAGGTTTCGTGGGCTGTGTCTTCTTCATTACAATTACCCAGTTATGCTGTGCTGGGAAAACAGCCATAGGCAGTCGACAAACACAGGAGTGCAGCTGTGTTCCAATAAAATGTCCTTTACAAAAGCAGGTGTAAAACCAAAAAAAACTTAACTTCTACAGCTGAAAGCCTTGCACACAAAAAGCTGTACTGGGCCATAAAGGACCAGTCCTGGAGTGAGATCTAAACCACCAGCAGCAGGGCAGGTCGAGAAGGCAACATGTCTGCTGTCCGGGAGCTGACGGCTGTTTTGTACATCAAGTAAAGGGAAGGAAGGCCCAAGTTGTCTTGAAAGAAATTACATTGGTTACAGAACAGGGGGGTCTGATAAGGTGCAGGGAGTTCCGGTTCTGGGATAGCTGCAGAGTCCTGAGGACGAAGTGTTTGCTCCTTTGCATTGGTTGTGGATTTCCCAACAGCCTGGAAAGTTCACACCTAAGCCAGCAGCAGAGGCTCCTGGGGGCAGTGCCACACCTGCCTATTCTTTTACAGAATTGTGGAAACAGCCTCTGGGAAGTAAATGCAAACTTTGAATATATGCTCAGGAATATAAGCAGGAGTCTGGTTTTGCCCTGGAGTTGTTAATTGATTAACCCCTTGTCATCTCTTCCTTCCATCTTCTGGCCTACTGTAATTTAATTTAGGATGGCTCAGAATTCTCTCCTTGTTGCTAGTTTGGCAAGATTTGGCATGTGTTTTTTTGTTTTTTTTCTTTATCTGTGATCTATATTAACATTCATTTTGATCCGTCTACATGAAGATTTAAGTGCTTTTTCAAATATATACCCGAGTGCCAAAAAATATATACACTTGAGACTTGTATTTATCTTTTGCTATCAGTATATATTATTACAATTTTAATACAGTTTTTTCCTTTCTTAAAATGCATGTACAGTTTTTTGGCACCCTCTGTGTGTAAGTAATATCAGAATATTGAGTATTTTGGGCATCATGTCCAATAGGTTTTTAACCACATAAAAATTGTTACTAGTTAAATATGGTAGTCATGCAGTATTTTTTTTTATGTTTGTGTAGCTATCAGCTGCAACAGAAAATGCCTCGATTTCTTTTTATGTTTTCACAGAATTTCTGGAGGAAGTTTTTATCCATATTTTTCAAAGACAAAGTTTAGCGAATTTGTAGTTGAATTTACATTAACACATGTGTCATTGTAGTTAAGACAACTGGTTTTTGCTATACTCATTAGACTCTCTTTAAATGTTTTCACTTGATATACAATGGAAATTTTTTGCAGTAGTTCATATGTTATTTTTATAATCGTAATCGCAGCTCTCTATCAGGGTATTAAATTTTGTATCATGTTTCTATTTCGGTACATGAGTTATATTTCTCCCCATGTGACTCAATCTGTAGTCATTTAATGCATATATGCTTTTAAAAATTAAACATGTAAAAATTATCTTTTCCTCCAAGTAATATGATGTCTTTCATTTTTCAAGAATCATATTACTCTAACCATAGTTTTCTTTAATATTAGCATGATATAATGGGTTCAATGGTCATCTCCTCCCACCCCCAAATATAGACCTATGTTCTCACCCTGGAACCTGTGAATGTGATTTCAATTGGAAAAATGTTGTTATGTAGACATCCTAGATTTAGTGTGGCACCTAAATCCAGTGGCAGGTGTGCTTATGAGAAAAGCAAAGGGAGATTTGGGACTCAGATGGACAGGAGGAAAGGCCATGTGAAGACAGAGTCAAAGAACAGAGTGATGCTACCCTAAGGTGGGAATTCTAGACCCACTGAAGCTGGAACGTATAAGGAAGCAGCATTCTCCCCTAGAGTTGTGGGAGGGAGTTGGGCCTTGCCAAAACCTTGATTTTGAACCTCAGGTCTCTGTAACTGTGAGATAAAAAAAATCTTGTTGTTTTAAGACACCGAGTTTGTAATAATTTTACAGCAGCCCTGTGAAACTAATAATACTGTGTATGAAACAAATTCATGTTTAACTGTTTTATTGAAGTAGAAAACTAAGCATACTACTAATTTAAAAAATCAGTTTACTTTTGTTGCAGGGGGCTAATCGTGTGAGGACGATGGAAGATTGGGAAAGGGGAATTTCATCTAAAAAGAACACAATTATTTTAATGCATCTAGTTTTGATATAGAAACTGGTTTTTTTTGAGTTTGTAAACAATATATTTTATGTGAAATATCCCACTAATTAAAGTTTTAAATGTACTAATGAGTGAAATGCCTAATTTCAACTGAATTGCTTACTTATCCACTAGTTTACTGTACTGTAGGGAAGGAAGCATTTTACCTCTACCCTTTAAGGGGCTTTGGCTGAACCTGACAATTAAATTAACAGAAGAGATCAAGAGGAGAAAACAGGCAAATTTACTTTTATAAATCTTACATGACACAGGAGGTCTGCTAAGGAAATGAAAGCTGAATAAGAGGCACCACTGAAAGCCTTTACCCCTGATTGAACAAAGACAGGCGACTGTGGAAAAGTTACTAAACTATGAGAGGGAGGCCAAAGGAAGATGAGAATTATTTTTAAAAGGCCTGTTCATAAAGATCTCTCTGTTTCAACTTCCAGTCTTTGATAATAAGAACATTCTTTTCCTTCTGGCATAAGGAGGACATCCTACTTTAGGGGGGTTTTATCTCCCGCTTTCAAGGAAAAAAGGGAAGTCAGAGCGTCTTTCTTGTACCTGCTGTTTTTCAAGTGCTTTTGACTCAAAATAATTTCTATGCCAAGTGGCATTGTTTTGGTGACATAGTGTAGTGTGCTACAATATTGCTATAAGGTACATACATTCACTAAAAAGCCAATTAATTCATGATGATTCACTCATTTCTTATAGCATTTGGGGGGGGCAGGTTTCTTGTTTTTTATTTTTTATTTTTGGTTAGTCCCAGAGTTTACTGAAAGACTTATCCAGACCTCTGGAATCACTCTTAGTGCCTTCACAGTCTTCCTTCAGTCAGCTTTACCTCATCACTCCCATCTTCATTGATTGTTTTTAGGCTTCTTACATTGCTCTGTGCTTTGAGGTTTTCTAGTTTCCTTTATCTTCCCTCTTTCAGGTTGATGTCCTTATTTTATTGGAATTTGTCCAAAGGAACTTGTTAAGAACAACATTACTCTCTAGCTCACAGCAAAGCTCATTGAAAAAATGTCAGCCTGATTTTAATTCCTTTATAAGAAAATTGTTAAAGCTGTTGTTATTATTTATTATTGTTATTATTGTCATTAAAGGTGATCAATTCTTTCTGGATTTGAGAGAACAGTTCTTTAGCATTGCTTTATTTTAATTTCAAAATGATATATCTCGATGTAGATATTTTTTTCCTAATATACAGGCTGAGTAAATCTTTCAATCCAGTTTTGAATTTTTTGATGCTTATTTTGTAAATCATCTTCTAATTTCTTATCAGACATGGTCTCTGTTATTATGAATTAGTCCTTTAGGTTTCTGATTTTTCTTACATTGTGTCCTCTTCATATTGTTTCTTCATTTTGAGATACTTCCCTTTATTTTTCTTTTAAATATTCTACTAATTATTTCTAAAAGCTTGTTGCTAGAAATATTCATTGACTATTTCTCTCATGTAGCTTTCTATTCTTATATCATTGATGCAGTATTCTGTTAGTGTTTTCCTTGCTTATTATAAGTTGGTTCTGCTCCTTAAATTATTTGTTTTATGGAGGGTCACATTTTATATTTTTATTTTTTTCTTTAATTGTTTACCTGCGTTATCATGTTCTTATTGCTAGATTTATTCAAACATGTGGTGAGCATAGCTTACTCATTTGTATTTAGCAAGGAGGTACTTAGAAAGCTGATTAAGAGTCTAAGTCTTGTGATTGGGATTTTTAACTGTGAGGCTTTGCCCATTAACATGAAAAAGCAGCAGGTAAACAGTAGAATGCCTAAAAACAAAGGTCTTTGTTCTGGAACATTAGCTGCTCAAGTTTTTCTAGCCAATTTTTTTAATTTTTAATTTTTAAAATCTAACTCTCTCTTATGAACCCACCCCTCTAGGAATGAATGGAGGATGTATTTTACGTGTGGAAATATGTGTGCAGTGTGTGTGGAGGGGTGTCAGGGAACCTTCTTTTATTCTTCCTCCAGTTCACATACCTGCTTCTATACACCTACGATGTCTGGGTCTGAGGGAATAGGGCGTTCTACCAGAATATACTCTGTGTTTGCCCTAGTCCCTTTAACCTGTGTTTAGGCTGCTTGTTTCTTGTCCTGCTTCATTAGTCACTAATTCTCAACAGTTATTGAAATCTATTTGTCGATGCCAATACCTCCCAATTCCTTCAGTCTTTTTACTCGGTTTCTATCATCTGTTATGACAGTGAGAAAAAATTTAAATGTTCAGTCGTTCAGGCTTATAGCAGACAACACCAGTATTTTCTAATTTCTTCTCTAGATGTGTATTTGTAAAATCAGCAAACACATCAATAATATCCATCTGTATTCATAATAACATAATTGACCACAATTCCTTTATTTTGTACCTAAATGCACTTTACTGGAGTATTTTGATATATTTCACCATATTTTTTAAAAACCAGTACACAGAGAATGAATGCTAAGCTGCAGCCAAAAACACAAAGGAAGGCATTGGAAAATCACCTTCTTAACATGCAAAAATAGTTGATCACATGTATGTTGGAATGTTACAAAAATTAATTGATACAATGTATATGAGAAATTGATCTCTAGCAAAGTTAGTGCTAAATTAAAGCTACCACTTTAAAATTCTTTTAATTGTAAAATATCAACTCACTGAAAAATTGCAAGTAGAAATTAAATAGTTGCTTGTAAGATTTATTTCAGGGCCGGCCAAGTGGCGCGGTGGTTAAGCGCTGGCTTGGGAAGCCAGCTGCCCCGGTTCGGGCCCCATATATGAGGGCCAGTAACACTGTCCTCAAAAAAAAAAAAAAAAAAAAAAAAAAAAAAGATTTATTTCAGAGGTAGGCTCTTCATTGGGTGTCGGATGAATTAAAAAACCCTGGGATGCCTCCCATCTCATGATATGTCTAATTTTATAGCAACGTTTCTGTAATATACCACAACACAGATCTTCATTGTAAAATGTAGCACTGATAGTGAACCTTATCAAAAAAGAAAAAAACAAATGATTTTTAGAGAGCTGTAGATATCAAGACTCTAACCCTTTTCTGTGCATTCATATATGTCAAAGAGTAAGAGAAATGTATGTTACAAAACCTTAGTAATGTACAAACTATTTGGTCTGCGTTTTCCCAAGTGGCATCCCTTATATTAAAAGGCGTTAGAACAGTAAGCAGCAGACAGGGATAAACTTGAATTTATCCAGAACATTTGATTAACTGCCATTTTGGTTTCACCTAACGTGATGGGAAATCAGGTTACAGATGCACTTTGACAGAAGCAGTGTGTGAGTTTATGTACATTTTTGCCATGGAATGCATTTCAAAGTCCTAATTTAGCATTTTTAAATATTTATAACAATCCTCATATATCAATGAATATCAAGACATAAAAGTACTTGCCTTCACTGTGAATATATATATATATATATATATATATATATATATATATATAGAGAGAGAGAGAGAGAGAGAGAGAGAGAGAGAGAGAGAGAATAAAGGTGTGAGGTGAAATGAAGGGCAGAAGTTCTTTCAATAATATCGACTGTAGAAGAAGTGAAGGCTTGAAATGTAAGCTTCTAATCACTCAGCACACTGAAAGCCTTTGAATTCATACCAGGCCTGGCCTCCATTCTCCCTGATGCCATAACTGGCTCTCTCTGAGCCTTAGTTCTAGTATGTAAAAATATGGCTAAACAGGTCTCCTCTCTAGGACTATTAAATATTTCATGAATATATTTTTCCTTGGCAGAAGCTATGATATGTATGTTTCTAAGTTATTATTATAAAAATATTTTTATTATTTTATTTACCGACTAGTTAGTAACCTCTGACTTAAGACAAGTATAAGGTTATGGGAAAGGCATGGTCTGGCTAAAATAGAGTGAACATTATATTTAGCTGCAGACAATAATGAAAGTCAATTAAAATTTTACAGTTGTTTTTTGTTTGTTTGTTTTTTTGATGTGCTAAGAAGTAAGCAAGTCATTTCCTAGAAAGCGTAATGAGAAGCCTATTTTTGAACTGGTTTGTCAGAAGGATTCCCAGGGAGGATATGTTTAATCGGTATTTGTAGAATGAAGAATCAGCCATGTAAAGAGTGGAGGGCAGAAGATTACAGGCATATGAGACAACAAGTTCCAGTTTACTGAAAGCCACTACCCCGCCCCCCACCACACACATACCCCAAAAAGGATTCTCTCTTCTAGGAACTGCTGGAAGAACAGTATCTCTGAAGCAAGCACAGTAAGGGGGGCAAAGGATGAAGTTGAATAAGAAAACACAGACCATATCAAGGAAGATCTTGCAGACTTTCATGAAGTATTTTGATTGTTTTCCAGATTGGTCACAAGCTATTAAAACTTGATTGGTTTTATGTTATAAAGTATCCTTTAGCTGCTGACTAAGGAAATGAAAAAATAGGAAAAAGGAGCAGTGATAAAGTGATATAGTGGTTTAGCATTACAGGCAATATAGTTTGGGTTACTGAAATGACAGTGAAAATGGAGAGGAGTAAACACATTTGAAGTACTTGGGGTGTAGAAGAAGTGGGGGCTTAACACTGCAGCTTTTAACCACATATCACAGTCTGTAACTCTGGTGATGGGTCAGGTAGATCTGAGCATATATGAGCTATCACAGAGGATTCCGAGTATTCTGGTTTGCCACGAGGGGAATGGTGACATCAGTGACTCTAGTAGGGAATGCTAGAAGAGTAACAGATTAGAAAGATTAAATTTTCTAACACGACCTTGATAAATTTGAAATGCTTAGAGTGCATTCAAGTAGAATTGTCAAGTAGGCAGATAGATACATCAACTTGGAAAACCCAGCATGAGAATATGGGATGAGAATATATTAATTTAAAAGCATCAGTATTTAACTAAATTTTATCATGGATACATATAAAGTTACTAGGGGAATAATATAGAAAAAAATAATAATACCCAGAATATAGCCTTAAACCTTGAAATACAATAGAAAGGCAAGCACTCAAGAAGGATACTGAAAAGTTAAAGTTTGTGAGTTAGGGAATAAGATGGTGTATTACCTTAGAAGTCAAGAGGGAGAGAATATTTCAATAGTGGACGTAAAAACTAGTTATTTGAAGACTGAATAGAATAGTGCAGTGTGACTTTATTCAGTCATTTCATAAAGAAAATGAGCTTCACATCTATTCAATGCTAGAGATGCTTCAGGCATCTGAGAAACATCAGTGGAGAAAGTGGGCAAACATTTTTGCAATTATGGAGATGCTATTCTGGAGAAGGGAGACAGACAAGACATAAGAAAAATAAGAAATGTATAAGACATATGGTGTGATAGACTGTTAAGTTTCAAGAAGGAAATAAAGAAGGGACGGGGTTAGAAGTCTTGGGAGAAATTTATAAAATGTGGAGAATTTTAACCATTACATTTTGATGTGTGAGAACTATTTGTGACTTGAAGGATTGAAGCTTTGGAGGAATCTCATGATGAAAATCTGACTGCAAAAGATTGAAGGATGACCGAAAGCTAAGGCAGTAGAGAAATGAGGGTGGAGGATTCTTCCAGGAACTCTTATCGTGAATACAAAATGATATGGGGCTGTAGGTGTAACGAAATGTGGGGTCCACAGAGGGATAATGGATTTATGCATATATTCACTTATTTACTTAAAAGTGGGGAGACCGAGTTTGCATGCTGAGATGTATGCCGCAGAAATTGACAATTTAGGAAATGATACAAAGAAACAACAAAATATATAAAGAATAGAGGAACTCTTTCTCAAGAGGAAAGATACTTGATCCATTTTAACAAAAGAGAATAGGAACAAATAAGTGAGATGATATTAGCTTATAATATGATGGTACAAAGGTGAGGCAATAGAATTATCTGATAATAAAAGAGGATTTAAGTGGCTGCTGAGGGTTAGTTTGGTTCAATAAAGACAGGGATTGCCAGTTAAATCCAATGAAAGAAGAGTCAACAGTATTGAAAATATTTTCAAATGAATGATTACAAAAAAATATGTATGAGAGAGCCAGTGAATGAAATATCTTAATGAAGTAAAATACCTAAGGCAGGGGTAGTCCGGGACACTGAGATAGATTAGGAGGTGTACATTAGAGGATGAGATGTTTAAAAGTAAGTTTCAATAAAGAACTCAAAAGAAAAGAATGTTAGATTCTTTTGAAAGCAAGAGTGTTGGATATTAATTTGAAATATATATTTGAGTCAATTTTGTAGTGAACTTCCCATTTTTCATAACCAGCTATCTTTTTTTTCTTTTTCTTTTTTTTAAGAAGTGGAGCAAAGATTTTTTTTTTTCTTTTTCTTTTTAGAGGGCAGTGTCACTGGACCTCATATGTGGGATCCGAACTGGGGCTGCTGGTGTCCCAAGCCAGCTCTTAACCAGTGCACCACTCAGCCGGCCCTAGAGCAAAGATTTTTATTGAAGTGAAAGTATAGCTCTCTTATGAGAGGGGGTACCCAAAACTGGGATGCTCCTTAACAAGCTACCTTTCACTCCCACAATTTAAGCAAGGAACCACCATACAACTGGCTGAGAGGAAAGTGTCACAGGGGAAAATAAAATTAGTCTTTAAGGCTTTCTGACTTCCATTATCAAAAGTTGAAGATCTAAAATAGAATTTTTGATGGGGGGGCGGGAGGAATGGGGCAGTGAGAAAGAGAAAGTGTGAGGATGGCAGCCGATATTCTGGATGAAGGACTGAAGTACAAGGCTTTCTTCAATTGTAAGCAGAGATCCCCTCAGGCTGAGTGTGAAGAAAATAGTGAAAGGTGAAGTTCCAGACTCGGAGCAGACCTTTGTGCTGCCGGCCTCCCCCAGTAAAGTAGAAAGATGCTAAGTGATGGGTCCAGGTGCATGAGGATACAAGCAAGCTCATGAGTGTTCCCATGGCTTAGGGTGCATGGGAGAAGCGTCTTCTAAAGAGCAACAGATAAAACCCCATTCTCATGCATGGACAGATGTGCATCCCCTTTTCCTTATTCTTGACATGAAAGAATTTGGCTGGAGCATGATATAGCACTGATAGAGGAATTGGGACTGAAAAATAGAAAGTAGCAGAAGAAACTAATATCCCATTTCTTATCAGTCCCATAGAATGAGGACTCACTCAGATATCAAATTAGGTTGACTCAAAAAATATCCAAAAGTTTTGTCTTCCTTAGTTTGTGGATTAATGTTCAAAACTGCTTCATGAGTATAGCTTCCCTTCTCCTCTCTACCCCTTCTAGTGGAAGCTGGTAACCTGGACTAAGGCTGTTCCTCCTCTCTGGGTCATTTTTACAAATCCAGCAAGGTGTCCAAATGACGCAGAATGTGTGGAGGAGGTCATGGGAATCTGAGGGGAGTTCTACACTTCCCCTCTTCAGAGGGGCACTTAGAATTATTTCTCTCTTCATGGGAACAAATGCAAACAGAGGATTCAACTGGAACAGAGAGTTTTAAGGAAGTAGTTTTCTAGGGAAAATGAAACTATAAGAGATGCTATTTTTGTTCTTTCAAAACTTTGGTGAAGGATGCAAAAACAAAATGTCCTCAGAAATCAAAAGCAAGAATTATGCAAAAGACAGTTTACTTATCAGAACACAGGATTATTAGGCGCTATTATTGCAGGAAAGAGTCTGTTCCAGAGACAGAAGGAGAAACTTAGAAACATCCCCAAAGTGGCAGACAAGAGTGTGAGGAAAGCTTTACTTTTGAAACGAACTGTGATGTTCAGTTTAGATAATCATAATGGGGACCCACTACAGGAACCAGTTGTTCCTCAGTGTGCTGAATTCTGGATGTTTTGGTATTCAAGGAGAAGTTAGACTGTCATCCATCTGTGAGTTTGGACACATGAAATCTCAGGTCCTGTTAATCACTGAAAATCTGTAAATCGTAGAACATGCTTGAACAATGTACTTGTGGAATGGAGAGCAATTTGCTTGGTGTAGATGGAAAGAAACATTGATGTCTACATTCTATTCTTATTTTTTCCTTTTATTGACACCTCTTGTAATTTAGAATGTGGGGCATTCCAAACTATACAAAATAGAAGTGGTTATAGAATACAGTATATTAAATACTATTTAATACAACATGTTCCTGTGAAACATATTATATTAAATTGTATTTCCTCATGACAGAATTTATGTGAAAAATAGTATAAATGGAGCTGGTAAAGATTAAGTGAAGGCATATTTTGTTTTGTTACATTACCAGAAAATTAGATATTACCTCCTTTTATCTGGTAGGCAAAAAGCTGCCCATATACCCAGACCATAACTCCTCTCAACACGTGTACTGCACATCCATCATTGAATGGGGGTTATCACATGAGAGCATGGCTCTCAGAAGGCAGAAATCACATGGGCTGTCTTAGACACTAAAACCCCACATGCCCCAACATTTACAAACTGTTCAGGAATTACATGAGCCAAAGGGAAAAAAAAACTCACAAAACATGATATCATTGAGGCCATGGAATACCAAGGCATGGGATCAGTAGAAATTATTAATATTTATTTGATTAATGCCAGTCACTGTGTTATATGCTTTAACTATATTATCTGAGTTCTCACAATAATCCTATTAAGTTGGTAACTTTATTCACACAACTCAGGGGAAAAATACACCAAAGCAGTGTTGATAATTGGACCATTGTGCCCCTTTCTTATAATACAAACATTTATCCCTTCTCTTTGTCTTGGGGCTTTTCAGTGTCTCTCAAGAGAGAGGTAAAGTATATTTCTGTACCCATGGACTTGGGTTGGGTTATATGATTTCTTTTAGCCAGCAGTATATGGCACGGCGTGACCGTGTGCTGGTTCTGAGCAGACGCTTTAAGCAGCATTCCATATTTTTCCTGGATCCTCTGGAACCCCTGCCCTCAGTACGAGTTCCAGAAAGGAATGCTCATCAATGCATAAAACCCAGAACTGCACACAATTAGATGTTGGAGCCAAGCACAGCTGGCCCCTGTGAGCAGAGCAGAGTCAGAGCCCTCACCAGCCTGTAGAACCATGATTTGTGTCTGTGAGCCGTTGAGATTTGGGGATCATTTACTGCAGAGGAAAAGGTTGAATACAGCTGTGGGCAACTCAGCCAGTTATGGAACTGGTAAGTAAAAAGGTGATGCCTGCAGTCTGACCCCAAGGCCACTGCTTAAAAATGCAGGGTTCTTTTGTCTCTAGTTTCAGTAAAAGTGAAATTTGTTAGGTCATTTAATTAAATATTTTTCCATTTATTTGTTCAGCACTCAAAATGTATGTCCCTAGCTCCATGCAATTCTAAAAACAAAACAAAAACAAAACAAATAGTGAATACATTATTACTCCTGCTCTCAAAAAGTCAACTTAAACACAGTGCTGAACCATCCCTTTTGATTGCATTAACTCATTGATTCAGAGCTATATTAGTAATCTGAAAGTACTACTCAACTTCCTCAGAGTTAACTCCACAGACAAAGGTGAAGCCTAATTAGAAATTGGCTTATTGTTTAATTTAAAAAATAAATAAAACAGGTGTAAGTGGACTTGAGGGTTAACCTGATAGCAGACCAATTGTTCTAAATAAGAATACCTAATGTTTTATTAATTGCTTAATGGTATTATGAATATATTGGGTTTTATCATTTTATTTCATCTAATACACACATTTCATTTAAAAGAGGAGAAATGTGAGGTCTGAGTAATGTTAACTCAGATTAATCAGTGGCATAGCCTAGAATCTGACTTCAGTGGGTCTAACCCCAACGACGGTGTATGCTCACTCCTCTACAATGCCTCCTTCTTCATAAAAAAGGCTTATGGAGCAGCAACTAACTCCTTCTTAGCCACATAGAAATATCCCCCAAAGCCCCAAGAAAATTTAGCGTAATGGGAAAGCCAGGTATTATATTTTTGTATGACTCATCAGAACCTAGAATATCTTCCATTTTCCATTATCTGAGATAATCATTGTAACTTCAACAGGATCACATCATGGTAATATCTAGTAATGTAGCCAGACCTTAATAGTTGACTGAACCTAGGTCAGTAAAACCCTTAGGATATTGTCTAGGATTTGTGTATTGCTTGATAAGTATTAAACAATTATTAATAGCACATTTTGAAATATATTGTATGAGAGCCTTCCTTATAAAAATATGAACCTATAGGATAGACTAAATATTCCAAGCCAAACCAATATAATATATACATATACATGGAACTACATGTAGACCCATCTTAGTGAAAGTAATGTCAAGGATTACAAAAATGAGCTTTTCCAAAATTCAAATACCAATGCTTGTTATTGTCATGAGTTATTTAAGAGGGCTAAGAAATTGGGGTAAACTTTGCCTAAATCAGAATGGCATGTCTTCAAAATAAATGCTAACTATATAATGATTTGCCTCCTAGTTGATTTTATCCCATAATTGTCAGGCTTTCATGAACAACTATAAAAGGCATCAAGATATGTGGGAAGCTGATAGCAACCCAGTGTCTGACAAGGCCACATTGCCCTGCTCAGCACTGGATATTAGGGGTGCTGCCTTATGGCTGGTCATGTAATATCTCCTGCCTCTGTGAACCCATGTGCCTTTTCTTCTATAGGAGACAATATATTCACTACACTTGTGACATGTTCCTGTGGTACCCCAATGAGCTAACTATGCAGCCAATGACGGGTAAGATCTCCTAAAAGAGGGGAGGCAACCCAAGCCAGGCGGTAGTTCCGTGGGGAACCCCTGAACTGAGATATTGAGGACTCAAGCCCCTTGGAAACTGAGGCACAGACCTCTGACAAACTCAGGCCAGAAAACTCAGGCCTGTGAGAAGCTGATGCATTTGCCTAAGGGCCCTACTGTGAATAGTCTCCTGGAAGATTAAAAGTCTTCAGGCCATGAGAGTTCTGGGTAAGAGACAGCTCTAAGACATCTGCTGACCATGGATTTGTTAATCAGCCTTGTGTGAATTCCTTTGCCCAGTGCCTTGTTGCAGTAACAGATACTGAAGCTTTGACTGAGAAACGGATGCAGCCCTCTGTAGGATAAGAGAGGTGTGAAACCCTTTTGATTGCTAGGTATTGTTATTTACGAACGAATAGATTTTAGATGCTTTTACCTTAAACACAGCCACTCCTAGTCTTTTGGTATAGCTCAAGTATACTGTGAGTTTTATGATTGTGTTTAACTGCTAGAATTTAGGATGACTTCTAGATAGTCAAGATAGCTTTAGTAAACATTCTTTAGGTGACTTACAGAAACCGAGTCTGGGTTTCATAGCAATTATCATAATAAAGACAGGGTAATCCTTTAACGGAAGAGTAAGTCACAGTACACCCTGGAAAGAGCACTTTCAGGGGAGTAGAGGACTGTGTAAATCCTGAGAACTACAAACCACCATTAATGATTTGTTACAGTTTGCTTCCTTGAAAATTCTCAATAAAAGCTATGCGCTGAACCGATTCGGGGCTCAGTCGTCCTTGGCTGAGTCCCTTGGGCTCAGTCGTCCTTGGCTGAGTCCATTGGTCTCGCTCTTATCTTTCTTCTGTCTCTTGTTTTTCCTTAATCTGCGTCGCCCCTCTCGTGTCCCACTTGCCCTTGCCATGCAGGATGTGACAAAGATATCTTACAAAATTACAAATTCTTAACAATGATAAAAAGCTCAAATACACTATATATTTGCTTGATGCAAAATCAGTAAAACTTTTTATATGTTGTTTATCATAGCTTTAAAATGCAATGAGAATTATTCATTTTTGTCTAATACTTACAAATAATTCCTTATAACTTCCATAAACAGCCTAGGTCTATGTTTTTTTTTTTTTTTTTTTTTTTTTTTTAGTATCTTAACTTGAGATGAGGGACTTTGCTTTGTTTCTGGGAAAATAAATATAACTTAAAATTTCATACAAAAATTCAAAATTTAAAATTGCAGGCAATGTATACATAATACTTTCATAAAATGTGTTTTAAACTTTTTGTACTGAATTAATTTTCATGTAGTTTACATGGTTTTGAATTTGCAACTGAAATTATTGAAATTATATTAGAAGAACAAAACTTGCTTCTCAAGTCTAGGTAAAGTTTACACATAAAACAAGGTCTATATTCTTCTGAATATTTTACCTTAATGTTGTTGTTTTTTTCTGGTATAAAAGCTATGTCTGCTATAATATTTCTTGCAACTCTTCAGAAAAAAAATGCAAGTATTACAGTTAGAACCAAGCTTTAAAATTGTAGAGGGTCCTATCGCTTATAAAGAAGATTAATCCACATTATTTGTGGTGGAAATACATCCATGGAATGAAGAATGTTGATACCTTTATGAGATGAAATTTAGGAATTCAATAGGAAATGTTTCAGAACCAGCAAATGCAGTATCAAATACATGTAGAGAACAAACAATTTATAACAAACTGTAATTACTCTGGGATTGTTACTAGCTCCTCAAACAAATGGTTGCATTTTCTGTGAAGCTTGGGATGTTATTATTCAGTGCAGTGGAGGAGTTTGTCTCTTGGTGATGTGGTTTTAAAACAAAGCAATAAAATATGTGTTTTTAAAAAATGATGTCTCTTCCTTTTTTTTTTTCTTCCTTAAGGAAAAAGTTACCCTTTAAAATGTTCCCTTAGATTTTCTCACCTGCCCATAATTGGCTAGGATCTGATTATATTTCATAAGCATTTCAGTTAAAATTTCACCCATTTTTTCCCCCAATCTTTTCTAAATCAATTACTTAAAAATAGTCTGGACTATCACAGAAATTCTCTCAGTCAAGGCAAAGTAGAAAATTGAGGCAGTTAGATGCACATATCCCTAATCTTTCTCTAAAATCAAGTTCATATATACTTTTAATCTGAATCTAGGATCTTGTAAAACAACTAATTCCTAAATTAATTCACCTCTCTATGCAAGTGTGCATATACATGTTTATATTCTTGATTTAATTCTAATCAGATAAGGACTTTTACCATTGTTCTGTGAGATTCCTTACGATTTGTGACTTAGAAAAAACATTTTTTTTTTCAAAGATATTATAGCTTCACTGTCTGAGATAACTCTGTGAACTCCTTGGGTAACTGTTCAGTCTTTAATTTTATATGGAAAATAAAGATATGACATTGTCCTTGACTTTCAAATAAAATTTTGTATCCTTCAGTGTCTTTCTTCATGTTGTTCTTATGTCTTTCTTCTGTTGTTCTTATGTCTTTTATGCTTTGCCCTTCTACTTATCTTTGTTTAAGCTGTTCCCAAAACAAGCCCTCTTCACAGGGATTCATTTTTATTTTCTCTTCTTTCTAACTTTATGTAGCTTCATTAGTATATAATACTAGAAATTCATTTTCTTAATTCCTTCACTAATGTAGAATGCTCTGTTTTTTAGTAAGTTGGTAGTGTATAGTCCTTTCTGAAAAATTCATTGTTTTGTTTATCCTATCTATAAAAATAGTGGAAAAGGATGCATGCACTACTTTTATTTTTTTATGTTCAATTACAGTTGATATTCAATATGATTTTATATCAGTTTCAGGCGTACAGCATGGTGGTTAGACATTTATATAATTTATGAAGTGCTCCCCCCAATTAGTCTAGTACCCACCTGGCCTTATACATAGTGATTACCATATTATTGACTATATTGCCTATGCTGAACTTTACATCCCTGTGACTATTTGTAACTACCTATTTGTACTTATTAATCTCTTCACCCTTTAAATTCATGCATTTTTTCATCAAACATTTTAATTAGCATTTATTATGTGCCAAGTGCTCATCTGAAAAGTGGGAGATGTAAGTAATGTGGTAAATAAGAACAACAAAGCCTGCTCTCAGGGAGTTTACCTTTCAACCTGGGTGAGCAAACATACTATCAAAGAATACACAAATTCTGATAAATGACATAATATTGTAAAAGCCCTACCTGTATAATATATTGCTTACATTCTGACTACATCTTCTTTCATTTCTTTATAAAACAAATATTTATAATGCCGTTTTCTACAGGAAGATAAGACAATTCACTCCTTTAAAATGATGGTTCAATATTTTTAAGTTATTGATAGTTTAGATAGGTGTCTTCACTTTTACAACGTATTATAAAAGCTAAATAGCTTCTGGAAAGGCTTACGTGATATGAAAAAACAATCTACATCAGATGTTTGTGAACATGTTCTGTACAGGGCCAGATAGCAAATAGTTTAGGCTTTGTGGTCCGTACGGCCTCTGCTACAACTACTAAATTCTACCCTGGCGGTGCAAACATGGCAATAGACAGTGCTTAAATTAATGAACATGGCTGTATTCCACTAAAATTTTGTTTATAAAAACAGGCAAGAGGCCAGGTTTTTCCCAGGGGCCATATTTTGCTAACCGCTGATATATATTAATTAGTTCTCTATGGTAATCTCTTTTATAAAACATATACATTAGCTGCACAGTCAACAAAACCACTAAGCTATTTAACTGAATTAAAAAATAATATATATTTTTTACAAACCGTTTTTGCTGACTTCCCAAGCTGCTTTTGATTTTTGGTGCAGTGGCTTATAAAAAGGACCTGGAGTTCAACAGTCTGGATTCAAATTCCAGCACTATATAATTTAATCAAAAATATGACCTCAGGTTTTTATTTCTTTACTTTTAACTGTGATCCTCTTGTATATCCAATGATGATAATAAAAATGTGTGCCACATAGTGTATTTTAAGAGATAATTCACAGAAGTAGTACAAACTAATAAATTCAGAGCTTGGGAAATAATAGACACTTTATTATCATCAAGCATTGTTTTCGTAGAGTTATTAGCTTCTCTAGCATTCTTAGGGAATAATGACCATAATGTGTTAAATGTCACAAGAGTTGCAAGATATTGTAAGGTGTGAGAAAAATCTTTCTGAGAGTGCAGTAGTCAATTGATGTCAGCAGTTTTTTTTTTTTCCTGATACCAGTGATTTGAAAACTGAGAAAAGTTTTGGGGAAAAAAAAGCTTCTAAGTTATCAAGTTCCAAACAATTACTTTATTTTCTAAAAGAGCATTATTTCTGTATTTTTTTCTCATAAATTCTGATTACTGTGGTTTCTTTTCTATCTCTTCTTTGTTAAAAACATGCTTGCATAGAAAGAAAATGGCAAAGGTCACATTGTTGAAATATAATTTTACAATAACCACTGATTGCATGGAATTAAAATCACTAGTGATCAGAAATTACAAATAAGAACTAGCGAATAAATGTGCATTTGAATAATCTCTAAATTGTCATTGAATATGTTGGTTGATTTTATATGCCTGGGGTAGTAGGAAGTTTCAGGTTATCTTTATCTTTTTAAAATCATTTTACTTCAGTAATACTCATACCAGTGGAGTAGAAAAAACAGTTATCAAACTATGATTGACACTGATTCCATTCAATATATTAGAAAAGAGTTTCTGTCAAAGCAATATGTGTGCAAAGTGTGAGTGCTTTTCCTTCTGATGAACATAACACAAAACCCTGATGATGTGTTCTGTTAATAAAGGGAACCTGCCAACACTGGATCAATACTGCAGATGGATATCAGTGCTGAAGTTTTCACTAATGGCTATTCCAGGTCCCATGGTAGTTGAAGAAGAGCAAATTGTATCTTAATAAGAATTTCAGGTCAGTAATGACAGTGAAATACAGAGCATAACACAGAGAGTTTCAAAGTCATTTTTATCATGGAATTCAATCACTAAAATTTTATAGGATTGATGGGTTCTTAACTCTCTTCTTTAATGTCCAATATGTCAGTATACAACAAGGTAAAATCTGATTATAATAATTCAATTGTTTTAAAATTTGATTTGTCAATAGGACTTGCAACGTACAACTCCCGGAAACATCTTTACACCAGAATCTATATAAAGGTACCTACTATAAAAAGAGATGAAATTTCTACAGACCTCAATATATGCTCTCCATCTACCTAATGGTGTCCCTTAGATGTGTACAACACAGAAGCCCTGTTTGGCCTCAAGATTAAGGAAACCTCAATTAAATGTTGCTCATGCATGATATGAATACAATTTTATAAAAACCATGTGCAGAGCTGGTAGGGCACATTTACAGTCACTGGGGAGAAAGGCTCCTTTGGTCTGGTTATTGTTTGCCCTCCCTAACACATGGCATTGAACTTATGGTCTAAGATGGCTGCATAAGCTTCAGACATGTTGGCCACATTCTAGCAGGAGGGAGGGAAAAATAGAAAGGCAGCTTGTTTTCTTAACACCGATTTCTAAATATTGCATATAGCCCTTCTGTTTACATTCCATTGGCAAACACTTAATCACAAGGCCACATTAGGATGCAAGAGAAAGTGAGAGATGTTATTAGTCTGAGTGACCATCCAGGATGTGCCCATGTAAGCATCAAGGATAGCAGCACTGAGGAAGGAAGAGAAAACCAACATGGGGAGCAAGTAACACTTGGTACTGCAGTTATATAACTCATGACTTCATATTCAATGAAAGATAATCAACTAAAGTATTATGTAAAAATATATATTACCAGATATTGGGGATGGGGACACTCCCAGGATGTCTTACTTAATTTAGAACATATTTCAATACAAAAATTTAAAAACATAAAAAGTTTAGAAAATCAGTAGCCAAAACATATACTTCTTTTACGAATGTTCTCTATAAGTTTTTAAGAATTCCGATGAATTAATATTATTGGGTAAGTTAAAACCTAGCAGATATTAGATTATTGCAAGGAATAGAGGAAATAGGGAATAGCTAGTACAAGGGTAAAAACTTTCAGTTATAAGATGGGTATGGTCTGAGGATCTAATATCGCCATTTAGTATGGTGACTACAGTTGATGACACTGTGCTGCACAATTACAATTTGTTAAGAGAATAGAAATTAAATATTCTTACCAAAAAAAAAAAAAAAGGAAAAAAATGGTAAATGTGTAAGGTGAGGAATGTATTAATTAACTCAGTGGGAGAAATCCTTTCACTGTATATACATATGTCGAATCCTCATGTTGTACACTCGAAATATGAATTTCAACTTTGTCGATTATCCCTTAATAAATTTGAGAAAAAGTGATTAGATGATTGAAAATATAATGTGAGAAATGGAAGAAATAAAATCTAGCTAAAGAAATTATATCATTTAAGCTACATTCGCCCTCAAGACATAATTCCTAAACTTAGTTTCTTATTGGGATCATCTGATACTTACTGAGAAACACTGATACTGGCTCCCATCCCTGATGTCATGACTTAATTGGTAGAGAATTTGACCTGGGTATAATTTCTTTTAAAGATCCTCGTTGATTCTGTTATTCCTAAAAGTTTGGAAAGAACTACTTTAAGTAAAAGAAAACATACTCAAACAGACTTAACAAAAATGAGGGGATTTATTAATTAATAGAACAGAAAATTATTTAGATAGAAATATGATCAGTTGTAATGTAGTTAAGTCTCTCCATTTGTTTCCCTGTATTATCTTTGTGTGCACTCTTGTTGTTATGGGCTGAGTTGTACCTACCCCATAGTTCTATGTTCAAGTTCTAATTCCCAGTACCTCAGAATGTGATTGTATTTGGAGACAGGGTCTTTAAAGGAGTAATTAAGTTAAAATGAGGTCATTAGGGTGGGCCCTAGCCCAATATGAATGGCAACCTTATAAGAGGAGGAAATTTAGAAACAGGTATGTGAAGAAGGAAGACTGTGTGAAGAAATAGGGAAAAGAAAGCTATCTGCAAGGCAAGGAGAGAGACCTCAGAAGAAACCAGCTCTGCCAAAACCTTGATCTTAGATTTCTTGCCTCCAGAACTGTGAGAAAGTATGTTTCTGTTGTATAAGCCATCTAGACAGTTAGCAAACTAATAGAGTTATTGCATTGTTCTAATTTTTAGTCAGTACTTTTAGGCCTATATCCAAATATAACAATATCCCTTAAAAAAGTGATTGTCTTTTTGGTGACTTTTTCTTAAAAATGGAGAAAAAAATTATTTTTTCCCTAGGGGCTTCTAGAGAACTTCCTTTCAGATCTTACTAACTGCATCAGTGCCACATACTATAATATATTTATTGGGATGACAAAATATCACAAGCAGTCCACTGGTTTAAAGAAGATTTAAACTGTGGAGATTATTTTACTCTTATTTAACAAGTCCAAAGTGAACATATCAAGCTGGCAATTCTCTCTTCTCCATGAGGTATATTCAGAGGCCAAGGATGAAAGCACCTTTGCTGCCTTTAACACATGACTTCAGGATTCCTCTCACTAGAACCAATTACCCACACAACAACATGAAGAATGGAAGGAAAAAGCAAACATTCAAGGCCAGGCAAATCCTTTGAATATGAGAGGTAGAATTGTACCTATTCCTTTTGCTCAGGTAACAGTGGCAAAAGTTTAATCACATGGACACAACTATAAGAGAAGCTTGGAAATATTGTCCAGCCATGTGCCCAAGAAGAAAGGAACTGATGGATTTTGTTTGACAGCCAGCTGTCTCTACAGTCTGATTCCTTCAAGAGCTAGAGCAAGTATGCCTGTAGCCTGTATGCCTTGGGTCTACATTCTAGAATAAGTCACGTGTAATGGAGATGAAATTACTCTGAGACAAATGAAGACAACATTTGAGGCCATAAGAGGTCATTTCATACTGAAGCTTACAGGCTGTTTAAGGGGAGGCTGGACCTCAAAGAAAAGTGGGGATACATTAGGAAGAATGAAAGTGGTGGGTAGAGCAAATAAGAGTGCCCAGTACAGAATGCTTTAAAAATAGGAATGAAACTAATTATGTTGACTATCCACATATGCTTAATATCTAAGGATGAATAGGTTCAAATACTATAAAAAATAATTGGCAAGTCCCAGTATAATGGTCTTGTCATTTCTTTGTAACAGATAGGGGCCAGGTAGCTCTGGAGTCTCTCTGTGATAATAAAAAAGAACAATCCTTTAACTCTCTCTGAACCAAACTATGTGTTGAGAACAATTAGATCCAAAACCTTAAAGAAAACAAACTATATTTTACTTAGTAAGGTCATCCTTTTTAAAATGGTTTATCGTTATCTCCTTAAGTACACCCACCAAAGTTTACTCATCATGCATTTTTATGTTCTTCATAGTAATAATTGCTTGAATCTGAAGTAAACTCAGTTCTTCATATACTTGCTTTGCCTTTTCTTTTACTAGAATATTATTCTCATGGATGTAAAGACATTGCTTGTTTTGTACACCACTCTGTCTTTAACAGTTGGAATACAAAAGATTTGACAATTAAGTTCATGAACTGTCCACCATGCCCTTATACAGTAGAAAGTTCGAGAATTTAATTGCCTATCCTTCATATGCCAGTACCATAATGAATTTTCAATAAATAACTGTTGAATGAATAAATGAATGAATGGATTGATAAATGAAATAATGGTAAAATACATATAAAGTTGACAAAACAACAGATGGTTGAAATGATGAATTAATGGATAGACGGAAGGAGGGCAGGGAGATGCAAAGACACATTAAATTTTTCTTGCATCATATTGCAATACTTTCACTTCCACTTCTGCCCTCGTCTTACACTTTTAAGTATCCTTGTGATTGCATTCAACCCACATGGAAAACTCAGAATAATCACCTCTCTTACGATCTGGACCATATCATGTAAGCAACCTTAATTTCATCTGCAAACTTAATTTCACTTTCCATGTAAGGTGGTCCAGCTGATACATAATATTAACCATCGCAGAAAGGGATATTTGGGTCAACAGGTTGAGTACGCTCGTCGTAGTACAGAATGGTAGACATCAGAAGTAGTTGCAGCATGTCATTTAGAGAATAAAGACTATTTAAAGTATACATTCAATATCCTTGAAGACATTAAGCTCCTAGCTCCTAAGGAATCACTTAAGCAAACAAGTATCATTTTGAGGTAGTTTACCCTTAATAAATACTTATTCAAATTAACTCCCTCACGTTAATTCTAAAATCTAGCTACCACCCTACACACACACACACACACACACACACACACACACACACACACACCTCTGTGAACAAGAACTTTTAATTTCATAAATGGATAACAACCAGAAGATAAATAGTTCTTACCCAAAATCCATCCACTCATTCAGTCATCTAACAGATGAGTGTCTTCCATAAACTAGATATGTTCCCTAGATTGTGCATATAAATCAATGAGACAACATGTCTGCTTGCCTGGAGTTTACCTTATTGTTGTGAGGTGAGACATTCTCTTCTGGATTATCCATTGGAGAGCAAACCTCCAGGATCTAAATTTACTCAGATTTGCCACAACCTTCCTCTCAGCCATACTCCAGGTTCTTACTTTAACAGAATCTCAATCTCCACACTTTAATGACAACTCAAGCAATTAACATCTCCTAAAGGGAATCTAAATGCAAACAGTTTATGCAAGGCAATATCCTTGAAGACATTAAGCACCTATGCCCTAAGGAATTACTTAGGCAAACAAGTTTCATTCAGAGGTAGTTTACCCTTAATAAATACTTATTCAAATAATGCCCTCATGTTAATTCTAAAATCTAGCTACCACCCTACACACACACACACACACACACACACACACACACACACACACACGTATATCTTAAATTATCTTCAAATAGAATGGAGAGAACAAGGAACAGCATGAAAAATAACTGGAAGCTTAGCTATGTCTTGAACTACTGGCTTATTAAAAACATGCAGAACAAGGTGTTTCAAAAAACTGAACTTCATATAGTTAAATGCAGATTTTTAAGCCAAAACACACATGTGCATT
Organism: Aselliscus stoliczkanus; assembly: GCA_033961575.1. Lineage (NCBI taxonomy): Eukaryota > Metazoa > Chordata > Mammalia > Chiroptera > Hipposideridae > Aselliscus > Aselliscus stoliczkanus. The sequence continues at coordinate 11,404,099 of CM066727.1, forward strand.
ATCCTTCCCCACATAGGCACATGGCAACATGCACCATCCAGGGCTTTCTTATTACCTCTTTCTGAGTATATATTTTTCTTCATCAGTGAGTGCTCTAGGCTTGCTTTAATTTAAAGGAAGTGTGGATAGAAACTACGTAAAAGCATTAACTCACCAAAATTGTTTTATGATATTTAACATCCAAATATGACTTTGCAAATGTGATGTGGTTATGTAGATTTAGAAATTGACATCAGTCATTGCTACTTATTTTTCTGTTATCTTTCTTCTCCGTAATAGAAATATAAGAGCATCGAAGATACATAGAAATTGAAAAGTAGGAATTAAGAAGAGCTATAACTTAAAATTACAAAGGACATATTTCCAAATTGATACACGAGTATAGAATTGGCATAAATCCTGAGAGTTCCAACACTTGATGTACATGAAATAATGTCACGGTAAACAAAAATTGAACACTAGGAAAAGTATTAACTTTAACTTGGTAGTAAACACATGAAGTCTAAACAACTGTCATAACTGTATTATAATTGAGTGTTACATTTTTTTAAAAAGCTAATATAAATTATTTTTTAAGACAATCCATAAATTTGAAGGGTAATAGTTCTAGATTATCTGTTGAATGCTTAGCCAGAAAACCCAGGTATTTCCAATTTTTATAATTTAAACTTTGAAAGTTAGTAATTATTGTCCTTGTTTTAGAAGAAACCATGCTGAAATTCAAAGATGCGAGGTCACATAATTTAGTTCTGGCAGAAATCAAGATTATTCTCTAAAGTTTGCACTTCATACAGTATCACATCTTGCGGGCATGTTGTTATACATTCTTTTAACTATAGAAAATAGGACTTGACTAAATAATGAATATGAGAATCCTTTCATATATAGGGTCCTTGAACAGATATACTGAGAACCAAATTGCTGTGAATTGGCCATTATTTTAATTTGGGAGGTTCTCAGTAGAATTTTAATATTATTCTCACCTTGTCTAGAATCTCCTTACTACCTGGGTTCTAATTTTGGGCCTGCCATTGTCACAGCAATTTTTACATCATTTTAGTAACCTTTGGGACCAAACTTTTTATAAACCTGAAATAATTCATGCTGTTGAGAAATGACTAGTTGAAGATATTACTCTAACTAAATACCTATTTTCTGTTTTGGAATACACATTTTTAAGGAGAGATTTGGAAGGTAATACTCCTTTTGAGGATTAAACTAGGAGAATATACCTAAACCACAGAAATGGAAGCACTTGCTTCACCTGTACACTGAACATGTTTGCAGTTATCACATTAGGAATCAATTTTGCTTGTTGAGTATGGCCTGCTGAGGGAGAGGACTTAATAATAGTAAATTTTAAAAGTGTTTAAAAAGTTGTGCTTTCCTATAAAGACAGCAAATCCTTGGGTTATATTTAATGTAATTTATTAGGTTTAATATATAATTCAATGTTCCCTACATCTTGTCCCTTGCAATTTCAATATGTATGCAATTCTCTGCACCTTAAGTATAAGTATGTATTTGTATGCATATATGTATGTATGTGCCTATATATGTATATGCATACTTATGTATTTATATGCATAGACTTATATACACACCCATACATATATGCTTATGTGATATATTATACACATATGTATATATATATACATGTGTATATATATATATATACATACATATTCTTAATTATTAAGAATTTCTCAGATGCTTGTAATAATGAAAGTGTAGCACATTTGAATTTTGAAATGATTGCACAATTCTCTAGGCTTCCTATGTTGTTTTATATTTTTAGTCTTTTTAAGAATATTCTTTCCTTAGTTCATATTATCAATTCTATTTTAACTTACTGGAAGCTATCATGTCTTATGGAAAAGATGTTAGGATAAGGACTTCTGTCTATCTATCACATCTTAGCCTAATTTGGCGATATGATTTAGGTGACCTGGTCAGTAACTTAGATAATAATTTGTTATCAGACTTGTATTGATATGTATTTCAAAATTTTCAGTAACATCATTCTGTACTGGACAATTCACAATTTTATCTAGTATGTGCTTCAATTCATTTATTTTCTTTGTAGATTTCTACCATTCATTCTAGCCTTTCTCAATCAGTTTATAATAATGCCTACTACTAAAGTCAGTTTTTATTAAGTAAAGAAAATTGTTTGATATCCTTAATTATTAAATAAAATTTTATGGTCTCCTTTCTTGCTCCTCCCTCCCTAAAATGTGTGGGCTCTTCATCAATCAGATGAATGCATCAACCCTCTACTTGGCTTTGAATCATAGATAAGATTTTCAAGTGTGTTTCAGATGATCCTCTCAAGAAGTTTCCTTATGCTTTCAAGAAGTTCCATTAAACACCTAGAAACACATGCATTCCACCTCTGTTTCGTAAACTGCAATCTTGATTACTGATCTATCATCTATCTTTCGTCTATGTATCTATCTACCTATCTCTCATTTATCTATATACAGAAAATCCAGCCACTTCCAATTTATTTTTAAAAGAATTCTTAAAAGGAGAATGAAATAAAGTATTTGCATTTTTGCCAGTATTTTACATGTGTGAAGGATCTATAACTCACAAATGCCACAATTTTAAGTGAGTTATCTGCAGGTACATTCCATGATTGAAATAACCCAGAAATCTCTCAGTATTGTCAAAGGATTTATTTTTGTCCTCTACACTTTTACTCTGTTTCAATTCATTTCCAACTATATTTTCTTACAGTTATTTACTTATTGATTTGGACTGAGTGTTTTGTTGGCAGGATGGGCTGTATGAGGAAAGAGACTTTATATATTGTACCAGAACTTGGCACAATATTTTTCTTTTTTGTATTACTAATAGAATATAACATTGGACTCCATGTAGAATTAAAATAGTAAGACTAGAGCTCTAGTCATCAAACCCAGTGACATGTAAACCATCCCATTGAATTAATTTGTAGTTTCTAAAAACATAAAACATGATAACGCAGCCACTCTTTCTGCCCCCTGGTGCTTTGTGGAGCTTCTTTCTTGAACATATTATGTTTTTTTGTAACTTTCTGAAGGGAATCAATTCTACACTTCTGACAGTTAACTCATACTCTGTTTAATACCTCATTGATTAGAGCTCTTCCTCATTATTTCTTCCTGTTTTATTCAGTTCTCTGAATTTTCTATTTAAGACTCAAGCTTTTAATTTGCTGATTTCAATATTTTTTATTGTGTCCTACAGAATATAGCTGACAAAGCAGATGGAAGGATATTGGACATTTAGGAGGACAGATGTATTCAGTAGAATGCTTAGGATGACCACATGCAACTAATTAGATCTCCTGAGGGGAATGTTATGCCCTTGAAATACTTTGTATCCTTGTTATTTTAAAATCTTTAGAGCATAACTCTAACCTGTACTGTTATAGGTACTTTTGAATATGTGTCCTCCATTTTTGAGAGTGTAGGTTGCAGAAATGGGAGATGAATGGGTCAGATTGAGAAGAATTAATATCATGGCTAAGGGTGAAAAGTTAATTTATTGTGCTTATTTAATCAATTCAGGTCTATTTGACAACCTAAAGTGTTAACATTTTGAAGGCCAAATGTGTCATTTTGTAATGTCTGTTAAATTATGTTGATTGATGAGGTTTGCAGGATTTAAAAATGTGTTTACTCTTTATGTAAGATCTGTTTTGCTCTCTATGATTGCTCAGATCTTAAAGGAAATTATAGTCAAAAAACCTCTCCTATTCTATCACTATATATCATTGTGTGACAATGAAAAGACAACACAGCGAAGGCCTAGGTTTGGGGCAGAGTGTAAATATGCACCCTAATGATTCCTTGGTTCCACATCATATCAATACAAATTATACATGTATTTATTCTATAGGTTAAATAGGTAAATGTAGCTTAGCTGGTTTTTGTTACAAAAGGGAAAAATTCTTATCACTTAGTATAATGAAATTACTGACAGGAACAGTGTGTGATGACAAGGATAATTTGTAGTGTCACGAACCAGGTATCAATGTCTTTATTTAGTGCACTCTGAAATATATCACAGCAAGCTGAAAATGAAATGATTTGACCTGCTGTGTTGATCAAAAAATTCATTTAACAAAAATAACATAAAAATAATTGGACTTTAGAGCTTTCTTTCTCTTCCTCTCTTGTATTGAATTTATTTATTTTTATTTTTATTTTTTCTCTTTCACTCAAGAACACTTCACAATGAGTTAGCACTGTCAGGACCCGAGGTGCCTTTAAGTATACAGATACATGTTGCCTAAAAATGGAATAATTGCTTCCAGTTAAGACTTTGAAAATCAAAATACTTCCTTAACTACAGTGTTAATGTAGACCAAAAAGTGACATCTCTGAATCCTTGGAGAATAACAAATAGTTTTGGTAGGCAGTATGATGTTATGAAAAAATGAAGTAAAAGAAATGAGAGGTGCTAGTTTAAGTCAATAAATACTTCTGTGACATTGGCCAGATTATTCCACTTTTCTAGAATAGCATTACGTTCATTATAAAAGATGATATCATGTTATTCTCAGGGTTGTTCCAACTTTAAATTGTTGTCATTTACTATATATCCCTGTGTTCTACAGTAGCTTGGACTTTCCCAACTGAATGTGATATGAGTACAAAAGGTTAAAATTAATTAAATTGGCACACTGAGTAAGCCAGTGAAGCTTAAATAGTTGTAAGAAAAATTTAGAAACTAACCATGTTTTGTTTTTGTTCCTAACATTTAACATTTTTATAAATATATCAAAACTAAATCGAGAGTGGTAAATATCATCAACATGAATTATTTGTACATTTTTTTTGTTAATCCTTTTCCTACTGTGCTTACTTTTGAATCTTGAATTGTATTTAACTCATTGAAGCAAATTGACATCTATTTTAAAACATATACAATATCTTTCTTCAGGAGGGAATTAACAACAATACTGACTACTTATGACTGGCCAGATATAACCTTTAAATTTAAGCTCTCTTGGTGCTTTTATGTGTTCATTATTTTTTCCTAGAGGCTGGCAATTAGGTAAGAAGGTGAGATTGTAAAGGAGTAATTTAAGTAGAGCAACTTAAGTTTCTCTTTGACTCTACTTATGTGAAGTAAAATACATATATGAAAAAAAGGAAAATAAAAAAGTGTATAAGCGGGTATTTCTACAAATTAACTACATTTTTCCATATCTCAACATGTGGATATCTATCTGATAGTTGTCACCTGATTTTGGCCACACAGACAAATGACTCATAGTGCGCTCAAGCACAGCTGAGACATATATCACAATCCCAATAATTTATTACATGAAATTCCATTAATACTTTGGTAAGGACCCAAACTTCCCAGCAGAGTACCAACAGTAGGCATAATAAATTCTAAAATATTTATATTTATACTGTCTAATATATGTCATTTTAAAATGACTTAGAAAAGCAGTAAAGTTAACACCTTTCTCTTCATGTTTCCTTTTGTTGTTGTTTGGATTTAGATATAAGGGATGCTTTTTTGTTTGTTTTTTTTCAAACATGGCTGTCATGTTTGTATTTTACCGGGCTAGTTACATGAGTAATCTTGTTTATTTGTGATTGCCTTTGTAAGTGCAATCAACCAGTGTCTGTTAGCCACAAAACAATTATTTATGCAGTGATCCTATTTTCATGATATTGCTAGATTGTCCATCAAGAATTAAAGGACTTTTTAAGTTATGACTTTTGAAACAAGTTAGAAATTTCTAGTCTTCAAATAAGCTGCTGCAAATCCACACGACTACTTATTTTGCTCTGCTGTCGCTTCCAAAAGTGAAAGGAGGGATTGACAAAATTTGAGCTCCTTTAAAATCCAGTGCAAAGGAGACTGATACTTCCTTTTGACCCATTTGTTATATTAAATATAGAGTATCTCATGTTCCTCTTTTCTAGGATTCAAGTTACTGTGCTACCATAGTGATCGAGTAAAAAACATCTTCTACAACATGACTTTCAAATGATTTTTCTTATTTCAAACCCAAATCTTTCCTCACTGCTGGTAAGGTGTTTTAAGTCTTTGTATTAGAATAAAATAGACTTTCAGGTCTGATAGATTCAAGGACATATCTGCACTGCCATTTACAGAGTAGGTGACCTATGGCAAATACTAATCTCTCAATTTCAATTTTTTCTTTATTAAACATAAAGTTATGATACCTATTTTTAGACAATGCTGTGAAGATGCCATTAGATAATATTAAGGGCCCTTGGGAATATTGAGACTATTACCAATGATAAATATATGTCCATTAATTCAATATCTCTTATTCCCATTGTTAAGTAACATAATTTTTCATCTTGAATTGATGTGGCCCTTCTCTTCTGAACTAAGGTTCAGACATCACACAGTTTCCAAACCAAACAGCACAGCACAATGACTACACATGCATTGAGAGACAAAAGCTCTAAATGAGAGGCCCACAAAGTCCACAGATCACATTTCATTAAAGAGGCATAAAACCACTCACATGCTGGTATCTGCACAATGGGGTAGCTGATTACAAGCAGTGAGGAAGTGCTGATAATGAAGGATGACTCCTAACGTAGGAAAAAAAAATAAATTGACTGGAAATAAGAAGAGCCTGCAAAGCACAAGATCTAAGATTCTCAGTGGAAAGACAAACAGACCTAAGACAAGGTATATGAGGTTATGATCTACTACAATAGGCAGCAACGCACACCGTTTTGGATAAAAACTAGTAACTGAAAATTTCTGAGACTTTACTTTCTGATTGCAACAGAGGGTATAAATGAACAGGGTGTGACAAATTGCAATGAAGAAATATGATGGCTTTTTAAATCAAAGGAATTTTATCTTTATGCGATAGAGAGACGTTATAAATTCCAGGTTAGGTAATATAGTAAAACCAGTAATATTAAATTCTTATAGTGCAATGATTGAGGCCATGGACCATGGTAACACTGGAAATAGACACTGTAGGATAGGTATGGAAGATAGTTAGACAGACATGATGGACAAAGTTGATTTAGGTAACAAAGAAATGTGAGAGCTTGAACAGTAATATACAAAATGAAGAAAATGGAATATGAACTAGTTTGGGGAATAAAATGTTAACTTCAGTTTGGACTGGTAGGATCCTTCTATGAGTTTCAAGTGGAAATGTTTATTAACTAGATCTTGGGAAATCATTGGTGAATTAATTCATGTATGAAGTTTCTTAAGTACTTTATTATGCAAGATTAAAAACAAATAAAACACTGGATAGGGAGATATTCAAATGCTATTTTTTTTCACATTTTCCCTTGATTAAATGTCACTTTTAAATTGAGATGGTTAACCAGATGAACTGTCTAGATAGCTAATTAGCATTTTAAATATGTTTGGTTTAAATTTAGGAATGATTGGAAGTGAATAAGCTATGATTAGGTATTATTATTTCAAGATTCTCACCAAAATCTTGGTTCCTTTCAGGGGCAATAATAATGTCATATATATATATATATATATATATACACACACACATATATATATACACATATATACACACACACACATATATATATATGTAATATATTTTAAATATTGGTGACACTCTAAGAGTCCTTCTCTAGATGAATTTTGGATGTTAAATAATCAAAATTTAATATTTAATCTGAATATATGTTAAGTGTTTACATATATAAAATAAATATCATGATTTATATCTTCAAATTCCCCACATAAATCTCACATGCAAAAGCTAATCCATTCAGATTTTAGCTACTAAGTTATTTTAAATAAGACTCCCATGGAAACATTCAAGATAAATCCACGATGGTAGAGTAGATAAACACTGTGCTTGCTTCCTTCCATGGACACATTAAAATTACAACCAAATCGTAGAACAATCACCTTGGAGAACCATCTAAAGTCCGACTGAACAGAAGTTTTATAACTAAGAATATAAAGAAGAAGTCACATCGAAACTGGTAGGAAGGGATGGAGACACGAAAACAGGCTGTCCCCACACCTGCGTGTGGTAGTTGAGAACCGGAAGTGATATCTAGGCTACAGAAGTTCCCTCCAGAAGAGCAAGATACCCCAGGCCCACAGTAGGCTCCCTAGCCTAGAGTACTGTTTCCGGAAGAGAAGCCTCCCATTACATCTGGCTGTGAAAACCAGTGGGAATTCCAACCATCCAGGTGGGAGGAAGGCTGCGGGAAACCCAAACGTCCTTTTAAATGGCCCACACACAGACTCTCTCACTCACAGACACTCACCTTAAGGTCCAGCGACGGGGGACATTGGGCAGACTGAGGTGTGTGGTCTTGGAGAGAGAGTGGGAGGATAGTTGCCATTTTCCCTGTGAAGGGGCCTTCTCCCTTGCAGCCTGCACACAGGTGCCATTTTTCCTGTGTTGAGCCCTCCTACTCTGGCTAAATCTGAATCTGATTGGCCTCATGAACTCTGCTGTTTCACCCAACACCAGAGGCCCTTTCTCTAAGAGCAGCCAGCCCCACCTGCATTGCATTCTTTCCTGAAAACCTATTGAAATCTGCAGACCCAGACGGGCAATGACTCGCCTTGGTGTGCTCTGAGACTTTTGCTAGAGTAGCTACAGGCTCAGCACGGGCACCAATCCAGAGTTTATATTAACCTGTTGACCACAATTATTCCCACTCTAGTGATTCCCTGTGATCCTGTCTCAACCAAGTAATGTACCACATTAGGTTTATCAGGGGCTGAACCTTAAGGGAGCCGGCAGGTGGCAGCATGCCTCAGGGCATTCTAGCTTTCTACAGAGCTATCCAGGCCCAGTACTGGTAGCACTGGTGGCAACCATCCTTAGTTGGCAGTGTGGCTTCTCCCATACGCCCCCAGGGTGAGCACAGGCAGCGAACAACCACAGATCACTTTGTAGTTCCTACCAGGTAGACCTTGACCAGCCACAGGCAGTGGGTGACCTGAGCCTGCCCTGGAGCTCCTCACAGAAGGCCCCAGAAGAAATATACTGGGAGGTTAACTTTAGACTGCAACAGAGAACCACCCAATTAGCCCCACAAGTAGCACATCCAAAGGGTGGTTTCAACAGGCACCACAGCCCACGAAGGTGAATCCCACTCAGTGGAGTTAGCTATCCCACCCCCACAGCAGTGAGTAGGCTATGGATATGGTCAAACTCCACAGCCAATCAGCCTGAAGGTCAATGCCACATACTGATGTGCAAATAGCAATCAAGGTTCAACTATAACAGGAGGGTACACACAACCCACACAAGGGACACTTCTGGAGCACCAAAAGAGGTGACCAGGGAGACTGTCAGGGCCCCATACGGTACCTACTACATAAGGCCACCCAGTAAAGACTTGGAGACATAGCAGATCTACTTAATAAATAGAAACAGAGAGTCAACCAAAATGAGGAAACAAAGATATACATTCCAAATGAAAGAACAAGAGGAAACTCAAGAAACAGAACTAAACAAAATGGAGGAAAGCAACTTACCAGATATGGAGTTCAAAACAATGGTTATAAGGATACTTAAGGAAGTTGGTGAGAGCTTCAACAGAGAGATTGTAAGCATAAAAAGGGACATAGGAACCATAAGAAAGAACCAGTTAGAAGTGAAGACTACAGTAAGTGAAATGAAGAATCACTAGAAGACATCACTAACAGACTAGATGAAGCAGAGGATCCAATCAGCAATTTGGAAGAAAAGGTAAAAGAAAACATCCAATCAGAATAGCAAAGAGAAAAAGAATCCCCCCAAAATACGGAGAGTTTAAGACACCTCTGGGAGAACATCATGCATAACAACAATCTCATCATAGTGATGCCAGAAGGAGAATCGAGAAAGCTAGAGATTGAAAGCCTATTTGAAGAAATAATTACTGAAATCTTTCCTAAGCTGCTGAATGAAATAGACATACAAGCCTAGGAAGCACAGAGAGTCCCAAACAAGCTGAACCCAAACAGGCCCACACCAAGACATATTACAATTAGAATGGCAAAGGTTAAACACAAAGAGAATCCTAAAAGGAGCAAGAGAAAGCAGTTAGTTACCTACAAGGGAGCTACCAAAAGACCATCAGCTGATTTCTCAACAGAAACTTTGCAGGCCAGAAGGGAGTGGCACAAAATATTTAATGTGATGAAAAACAAGGACCTGTCCCCAAATTTACTCAACCCAGCAAAGCTTTTAGAATTGAAGGACAGATACCGAGCTCCCCAGACAAGAAAAAGCTAAAGGAGTTCATCACCATCAATCCAGCATTACAAGGAATATTAGAGAGATTTCTTTAAAATGGAAAAAAAAAAGAAAAAAATTATGAATAATAAAGTGGCAATAGTTACATGTTTACCAACAATTACTTTCAATGTAAATGGATTAAATGCTCCACTCAAAAGACATAGGAGGGCTGAATGGATAAGAAAACAAGACCCTTCCATATGCTGCCTACAAGAGAATCACTTCAGATTGAAAGACACACACAGAAATAAAGTAAAAGGATGGAAAAAGATATTTCATCAAAATGGAAACAAACACAGCAAAAAAGCTAAGGTAGCAATAGTTACACCAGACAAAATAGAATTTAAAACAAAGGCTATAGCTGGAATGACCCAGTAATCCCACTCAGGCTGTTTATCTGAAGAACCCCAAGTGCTACTTTGAGGGGGAATGTGCATCCATATATTCATTGCAGCATTGTTTACAATGCCCAAGATGTGGAGGCAGCCTGGATGTCTGTGGATGGAAGAATGGATAAAGAGGAGGTATTGCATATATGAAATATTGCTCAGCCCTGGAAGGTTCTTGCCATGTGCAGCATCGTGGTTGGATCTGGAGGGTATTGTGCTGAGTGGAGCACAGGACACTGAGAGACAGGTGAAATGTGATTTCACTTACATATGGAATTTAAGAACATAATAAACACACAAAATAGAAACTAACTCATGGATGCAGAGAACATATTGATGGTTGCCAGGTGGGAGGGTGCTTGGGGATGACTGTAAAAGAGGAAGGGATTAAGAAGTACAAATTCGTTGTCACACAGTAATCATGGGGATGTTGGGTATAGCATAAGGAATGTAAATCAATAATATTGTAATAACTATGTATGGTATCAGATGGGTACTAGATTTGTTGGGGTGATAGATGGGAGGGTGTTGGGAGGAGGGTGTAAAAGGTGGAGGGATTAAGAAATACAAACTAGTAGTTACAAAATAGTCATGGGATGTAAAGCACAGGTGTACAGTCAATGATATGGCAATCACTATGTACAGTGTCAGGTGGGTACTAGACTAGTCAGGGGGATTCTTTTTTAAATTATATTAATGTCTAACCACTATGCTGTACACCTGAAATTAACATAAAATAATATTAAATGTCAACTGTAATTGAAAAAATTTTAAAGGGGGGAAAGTTGAAGGGGGATAAGAGGTCCAAATTTCCAGGTACAAAACAAATAAATCACAAGGATGTAATGTACAGCATGGAGAATGTAGTCAATGATATTGTGATAGAATAATATGGTGTCAAATGGTTGCTGAACTTATCATGGTGATCACTTCTTTTGGTATATCAAGGCTGAATAACTATTGTGCACACCTGAAACTAATATAATACTGTATGTTAGCTATATTTTTATAAAAAATATTAAAATAAAAATTTTAAAAATAGAAAAATAGCTCATCCATTCATAGCATCAAGTGGTGAAATTATGAGAGCAAAGCAGAGGAGGTAGTTATAATGTGGCACTGAGTGGATAAGAGATATTGAGAAGGCTTTATATTTTACATGATATTTTAGCAGAGCCAACATGATCTGAAAAATGTTCATCCAGCTGAACAATACGGGCAATTTCATTCTGGTGAAGGATAAAGTCCTTTGAATTATTTGATAGAGGGATAAAATAGTTTCTAAAATGGAAACAAAAGAATATTCTCAAATTGAAGTAGCTTGTCTAATAAAAACCAGTCTGACAAGAATTACACATGCCTTTTAGTAACAACAATTAGGAAAAATAAGAATTTAAAATATATTAGTTGATTCCTGTCATATGTAAAAGGAATCTAGAAATATGCATTCAAGTACTGGAATAATATCCTTGGTTACCAGGAACAAATTTTCTGTTCTCTTTCACCTCCACTGTCCTTAGCCCAGTCTTCCATTTTCAAATTTGCCTCATGGTCCTTCTAGATTCTAAGCAGGAAATTACGAAGTGGAGCTAGCTAAAAGGTATACCCATGAGCTCTCTTTCACCTTTCTAAGGATCCGTATTCAGGACTCCCACAAAATACATGCTGTTTTCTAAAATATTGTCAAGACATTTTTTACATGGCCATTTCAATCTGCAAGGTAGACTGGGAAAGAATTTTTACAAAGCTGCTTGTTTACATTGCTACCTGAATAACAGGAGAGTTCTGTTACTAAGGAAAAAAGGAACAACATATTTGGGGAAGGTAACTAGCAGTTTTCAACATGCAGTTATAGGAAATTATGATGAATTCCACTGACAAATGAAAAATACATGGGGATGTATGCAAGTGTCATTAAATGTGATGGAAGGCAATAGGAAAGGATCATAAAGGGACATTTATCACAGGCTGTCAGGATGGTAATCTGAACACTCTCCTTTACAGATATAACAGGTAGTGTAGTATCTGCAATCATTAACCAAGTGGTTCCTTTGGATAACTATTGGAGAACCAGAACTTAAGAACCATAATCTGTGCTAAGAGGTTTAGCCAAGGAGGAGGATGAGAGTTGCAATGTAACTTTTATTTTTATTTTTTTAATGGATTAATACAATTGTTATATGTTCTTTTTCTGATTCACTACATTGCCCTGCTGGTGCATTCCTCCACCATGTTAGGTTTTCTGGACCAGGCATTTTTCAACGTGTCACTGGGGCCCTCGTTCCTCTTGCTAATTTATTTTCCAAGCCTTATGTTTCTTTCCATTCAGCTAAGTGGATCTAATAGCTAAGTCTTGAGCAAAGCCCATCATTATTCTTCATCCATGCCTTTGCTTGTGGCTTCCCATCAGCCAGGATTATTTTTGTCCTCTGAAAACACAAACTTGAAGACTCATTTTTTATATTTGTTGAAAGCCATAGAAACTATTTTTTGCTACGGAGATATATGAGGGTTCTGTTTCAAGTTACAAGTCTATTGAATACATAGCTGAAAAGTTTGAAGAAAAGGGTGTTAAGTGTATAGAAGTCACATGATAGGACCTGTTTTTTATGAATTTTTCTGTTAAATTCTATAGATAATAAAGAGTGGAGTTACAAACCAAAATTACAATAAAATTGGGTTTTTAATTTTCTCATGTATTTACCTTTCGTGGAGATCTTTATATCATCATGTGCTTTGAATAATGTCTGCTGTCCTTTCATTTGTACCTGAAGGACTTCCTTTAGCATTTCTTGTAGGGTAGATGTAGTAGTATTGGATTTCCTTTGCTTTTGTTTACCTGGGAATGTCTTAATTTCTCCCCCATTTTAAAAAGACAGTTTTGCTGAATATAGAATTCTAGATTGATGTTTTTGTTTTGTTTTGTTTTTTAGCTTCTAGCTATTTACCATGGACATATATCACCCACTGCCTTCTGGCCTCTGGATTTCTGATGAAACATTCGCTGATAATTTTATTCAGCATGGCTTTTATGGGGTGAGTCACTTCTTTCTTGATGTTTTCAAGATTCTCTGTCTTTGGGTTTCAACAGTTTGCTTATAATGTGTCTCAATGTGGGCCTCTGGGTTTATCCTACATGGACTTCATTGGCTTTCTTGGATTTGTAGATTAATGTTTTTCATCAGTTCTGGGAATTTTTAAGTCATTATTACTTCCAATAATCTTTCTATCTTCTCCTTCTGGGACTTGCATGATGCGTATCTTTTTTTTTTTTTTTTAAGTAGGGAACTAACTATTCTGAGTTCTAGAAACTCAGGGAAACCAAGTTTTAGATAAAAAGCTAGATGAGTTGAAGAGTTGAAGAGTTAGATGAAAAGAAAACAAAAAAACAAAAAACTTGTACATTATTTGAAATACTGTTGCAGGAACAGTTCCCCATTCCTCCTCACTTCTCCACTATCTCTATACAAAGAACTCTGTGAAATCCACAGTTGAACAAACCTCATCACTCATTTTTCACACCTACTACCACCTCTGCAGGTAGATATATAAATCAAATGAATAAAGGAGATTCCACACTAAATAAATTACATGAACTGGGGTGATTTGTGCAGGCGCTGAGGGATTTTGTACCCTAGTTTATGTGGTCTCCAAACATGATATCTAATCCATGTAAAGGAAAATCTGTTGAACAACTGTTCCCCAAGACAACAATCCTCCAAAACTGAAACAGACTTCTAGACATCAACCAGGATCATCAGACAATTGAAAAATATTTATTTAGCTTACTCAGAGACTATTGTGATGGCTTTATATGGGAAAAATGTCTTTGAAAATCTATATCACATAGGTAATAAACAAAGCTTTTCAGATTTGCCATAATCAAAGGATGCTTTGAATTTTTGAGGGCATGATCAAGAAATATAATTAAATTAGATAAGATCTAATTAGAAGCTCAAGGAAGAAAATAACACTGTGTAGTAACAAACTACGATGACATGTCTTTCCTTATATGACCTTTTTTTCACTTGAATATTCTAATTGCAATTCTTTCTATTACACTATTTTTTAATGCATTCTATTTTTTAACTTGTTTGTATAATTTTGCAATCAGTTCCTTTCTTTGGTGATGACTTCGCTTCTGAAGTTCTAGGCATCTATGTCCAATCTAAATGGTTACCTACTAACACAGCTACTCCAGGAATTTCTTTTTATTTGTCTTTCAAATTGTTCCCTTAATTCACAGTTTACTTGTCTTCCATTTACTTCTTTTAACAATTGGAATAAAATAATTTTACACAATTAGATTCACAAGAAGGTGTGTGTCAGAGGTATATTTTCTTAAGTTACATATGTCTTGAAATGCCTTAATTTTTTTCTGTCTTACACTTTAATGATATTTTGATTGAGTATTGAAATTCTACTAAAATTGGTCTTTCTTCCATTGTCTTCTCAGATCCTCACATGGTATATTTTTAAATTACTTTTCTAGTACCTTGAATAACATAGAAAAGAAATTGAATTATTCACTCTGTATGTCTCCACAGAATGAACCAATCTTTGTGAGCTTCAATGTTTTGAAGCAGTGGTAAAAATAAAATGATGACAGAGAAGACATCCAAAGAACTTATTATCCAGTGCCTCTCCATCACTTTAACTGGCCATTCTAAGACTTTGAAAATAGGCAATTCTGCTTATAGACGTGTGTTAAAAAAATTATGTCTCTGGTTTGTTTACATTTTGTCATAGCAAATATGCAATTCCTTAATAATTCACCAGAATTTTATCGAACACTTACCTTACACATTGAACCTAAATAAACGCTGTCTCCAGGGGCAAGAGGGGATTATGCCCATCAATATGAGCAGTAGCACCGCAATTTAACAAAATCACTGGTTTAATTAATCTTCAGTGTTAACTATTTATCTTCATTCGTTTTTATAGTACCTACTGATGGATGCACCTGACACATTGAAAAGTAATAATGAATTCCTCTTCTCATGACCCCATGTGCACCTGTAATCTACCACTAAACTATTGACCTATGTGCTCTTACAAGTGAACTGTGTTTCTTTCCAAAGCACTGTGAGCCACTTATAATTGTTTCCATAATTCTCTTTTTAACTAAATTTTTTTTTTTTTTTGAGGGCAATGTCACTGGCCCTCATATGTGGGACCCGAACCGGGGCCGCTGGCTTTCCAAGCCAGCGCTCAACCACCGCGCCACTCGGCTGGCCCTAAATATTTTTAACAAGGTGAAAATTTTAGCTGCAAATAGAATTATTGTTTTCATGGAAAACTAAGTTAAACACTTTGTAAAACTTTATAACTTTGAAAAGCTAAAATGTCTTATCGAACATTTTAGATAAAAAATAAAATTATACATGACCCTTTATGGATGTAGTTTATGCAACAAACAAAGAAAAACACAAAACTTTCCAAAGAACATACTCTTTGCAATGCAAGGTCACAGAGTGAATGTACATTTAAATGTTTTGACATAAAATTTGTGAGTTGTATATGTGTCATTGTTTATAATCTCATGCTTTAACTGACTACTTAGATTAATTGACCAAGTACTGCTTCAGACATTGATGATTTTTTTGTGATTTTGTAAAGATAGATTTTATTGTAATTTACCAAATTAAGTTAGAATGCTTCCTTTCTGTACATTGATATTGCCCCACAAACTCTAAATATTTGAATACCTACTAATTCAACATGCTGTATTAGGTGCAAGTGGAAAGATGAATCAAGAACTTTAACAATATAGGATAATATGACACTACTCTTGTGATAAGTTTAATCTTCATGTATGTAAATCAATCAACTTTACTCTTTCATTAATGGAGGTCTTTTTTTTCTTTATAGAGCTTTAAAAGAGAAGGGATTTTCAATGTAGTTTACATTTGAAACATCACATAAATGATACACAAGACTTCCTACTTGTGTATACACTTAGTTAACACTAAGACACTTCATACTATGTTCACTTAAAAGTATTCCACACATGTGTGATAGAATTACTGATTCATTAAAATAACATCTTTGTAGTCATCAGCAAGTATCAATATCTCTTACTGCTATATAGATAACATAGCAACATTGATTAATGGTGCTTTCCACATACTTTAAACTACAAATGATCTTCCTGAAATAGTAAGATATGGAATTTATTTATTTTGTAAAAATATTTTAAAAATATATAGAAGGTTATTTACCATCCATTGATTTCCAGTTGGCTTCATAATCTCCTGAACAAGACCCCTAATTTGTCTCCCTTTTCCGCTCATGATGACTCAGTAAGGATGATGGACTGTCCAGGGCTGTGGCTTCTTACTGATGTTACTCTTTAATGGCCCACCTGTACATTTATATTGTACTTCAGTATGCAGAAAAACACTGGGGAGAAAATAATCAGCAAATGAAGAAAAATAGCAGCAGGGAAGTCTTTCTGAATGTGCCATTTTACTGCCACTTGAATATAAATTTGCCCACACAGAGTATAGCTTCAGATTTTAATGTCCTCTATTCCAATTCAAAGTCAGCAGCAGTGAATTTTTCTTTCACTGTCCTGAGGCTTGTCATGAATGTGAAAGAACTAGCATTCATAGGAAATTGAGCAGAATGTTTATTAATGTTGGACTTTGAAATAACCACTGATAACCTAGTACGCAGCAGGTCTCAAGCAAACTCCACTACGTTGCTAACTCACAGCTCCAATTTACATTTCTCCATGGATATTGAGAAAATCAGGGGAAAAAAGGGGGTATTTGGAGCCTCTTGGCAAGTCAGCAGGTAGAAAACAAATATTTAAAAACTGTTAGCATTACCTATGCTTGTTTAGGGATGCATTGTAAAAACAATTCTACCCCACAGCACTTGTAGAAAAATTTCATTTTTTTTTTTCAGGAAAAAGAAAACCAGCTAATTCCTGTGGAGTTCTGCTAGCTCCCCTAGGACACAGAATACTATATAGACCAAACCAGGCATGATCGGCTGATCCCCATGTCTCTGTCATTCACGATGTGACAATGGTTCCTGGCTTATTGTGCACCTGTGGGAGACAAAGCAGATGAGCCTTTCTTTTTTTCAGGTTTCAATTGGAACATATTTGATAAATAAGCAGCAAGTGTAATGGAATTCTACTGATTACACTAATGACAGAGCTTATGATGAGTTCTAATCTCTTCTAAGAGGTCATTCACTAGGGAAGCTGTGAAGTAGTTAAAATTATCCATCAATCCACACTTAATAGTGGATTCTTTTGTTACTTATCATATGCAGAAAGCACTGATATGCTGTTGATGAATGAGAATGATGGTAATGATAATGATTACTTGATTTTTGTTCTGCCTGCCATTCAACTAACTTAAGTGGCAAGTATGCAATAAATGATAGGCATTGTTAAAGCTTCTTGTGAGAAAAATGAGGCCTTCTTACTCAGAAAATACTTTTTATCTGCAACTTATCTGAGTGTAAATCCATTGCTTTTATGCCTTCATGCTTTACTGGTTTATTTGTTGGTTTGTTTGTTTTGTTTCACCTTTAGGTATGCATGCGTACAAGTATACAAACTTCCTGGGAAACCATAGTGCAGCCTACATTTTTTTAAACAGAGCATAGAATTTTGGACCCTAGATCATCCAAATTTTCTAGGCTTTTAAACAGATAGCTTTTGGGCATGTGGCTCATATTTGTGTTGTTTGGAACTTTCTTCTGGCCGTAATTTCAGTATATTCTCACTAAACAACAGGAAATTATGGAAAGAAATGAATAAAGAATGAAGTTCCTGTACGTCTTTAAACCTTGGGCATGCATTATTTCTATTCATGCTTTACACATTACTGTCACAAAACTTTAGCTACAGATTGTGACCTAGTTATACAGAATGGAGACTTTTGCTTTCAGGAAACCAAGTACACTGTGATAATTTATATTATAAAAATATTTCAATAAAACCATTTCACACAGAATTTAATTTTATCAGTTTTATTCTTGATCTCTGCCCAGACCAGTTAGTAATCACTTACTATTAAAAATGCACATAGCATACACACCTGTGAAACTTCACCTGCATTAAAATATAAAAATATTTGATTTTTCTCTATTTATAAAGTATCCAGGGATCACTTGGTAAAGTATAACTTTTATGAGTCATTTGAAAACATACACATTCTCCTTTATCCTTAATATTAAAAATGTATCATTTATATATGTTGACAGAAAATTAACTTGTACTGTAATGTATTCTGAAATATTGGTGCTGTGATTAAAGCTACTTTATTTTATTGAACAACTTGTCATTCCTATAACAAGTTTCTGTTCATTCTGGAGTTCTGAAATTCCTCAGTTTCTTGGTATTAGGAAACAGCAACATGAGTCAACTCATGTTGGCAGATGCTGAAGGTAGTATTTTCCAACTATGACCATGCCAATCTGTATCCAATCTCACATGCTTTTCTTATAATATAATGTTGACACACCTCTACCAAAAGGATTGCTCATCTTACTCAAAACTGGACAGAGCACAATACCTGCCTCATGCAATAGAATGTGACAGAAGTGATTCTGTGTCTCTATCTGTCTCTCTTTTCCTCCCTCCCTCTCTCACTCTTTCTGCACTTGTTGTGGACCCAGCCATCATGGCTTAGCTACCAAACATCTAAACAATAAGCCTTCAGATAGTTCCAGTATCCAGTCTTCAAGTCTCCCCAATGAGACATTAGGGAATGGAGTGGAAAGAGCCCAATGTTCACTGTGTTGTGTCTGAAATCCTGATTCATAGACACTGTTAGATTATTGTAAATTTAGGTTCAATGTGTTAATAATAGTAATAATAATAAAAGTAACACAGATTGATTAGTTGACTTATTGCCACACAACTAAGAGTGTAGTCCTTACACACACACACACACACACACACACACACACACATGCATGCACAATAAAAATAAACAAACTAACTAAAATTTGAGTCAGTGAATTTGAAAGCAAGTGATAGTTGGAATTTAAAATGACCTTGAAGAGAAAGTTAGCAGAGGTATGGTGACCCTTGGAGGATAAACGTTATTATGTAGTTGAAGAAAATCTAAAAAGAAGAAAAACAACAAAATGAACGAACAAACAACAACTACAAAACAATCATCTTCACACACATAAAAAGAAAGAAAATCAAATAAAAAAACAAAGAAAAAATGTACATAATAAAGATAGATAATGAAGTCAGGATTTCTGTTGAAGGTATTGGCTTGCTTCTTTGACATAAATTAAGTCAAATGTGAAGGTAGAGAGATAAGCTAAAGCATGAGTTAATAAACATAAAGAAGCCATGGCTTTCTGTCTCTGAAAATGAAGTTTCTCATTCTTAGCCTTGTGGATGATAAATAATGCTAAAATTATCAAATGGTTTCTGAGCTCATCTTATAGCAAGGGCATTACTGACAAATATAACCTAGAGATGAAGCTGACATTGAGATCACAAAAGTCTTGTTTTGATCTCTGAAAGCTTTAAGTTGGTGTGTCAAACTGAAAATAAGTGTTCCTAAGAATCTTAATGGTAGTACTGAACACCAGCTTATTAGGAAATCCAAAGTAGAGAAGCATATATTCCATCCATTTTTTTTTTTTGAGGGCGGTGTCACTGGCCCTCATATATGAGATCCGAACCAGGGCCACTGGCGTCCCAAGCCAGCGCTTATCCACCGTGCCACTTGGCCAGCCTTCAATCCAAATTTTTATATGGGCTTTTCCAATGGGGAAAAAAAAATCCTGGTAAGTCCCATAGAAAACTCACAAAGTTTGTAAGAAATTATAGTGACAGATATACAACTAGGTCAGAATCAAAGATAGAGATAGTACGAAATATCAATATGCCTTTGGAGTCCATATTACAAATAGAAGCAAGCTGAGAAAATCACATAGCAGCAAACATTGGATGTATGTTAGGGATATGAAATAATGACTCATAAGGTAGCCAAGAAACTAGAGTGTATCAGGCAGCTGTGGAAAATGATTCCCAGGTATTAAGACCCAATAAGTAATCAGCAAGCATCATGTGCTCAGCTGGATTTCATCATATCTGTGGATCAGTGACATCTGTGTGACTTCACTTTTCTCCCTCATTGAACAGGGGTATCTGTGGCAATTATGCTATGTGTGCAAAACCATCGTATATTAGGTGTGGGGAGCATATTTACTTTTCTCTTCATTTCATGGATCTTCATATTGCTGGAACTGAATCTGAAGAGCTATATTCCAGGAACTACAAGAAAGGAAATTTGCTAACAGCTGAATCCTATTTATATAATAAGATCATAGGCTATGAGCTGCTATCACCATGAGATTAAACATTGGGGTTTTTGGCAGGAATGAGTTAGAATTATTTATATATGTATGGCCCCAAAAGCAAACTATGATAAAATGATATACGCCATCCTACCTAAACTTCTTGTAGTGTGGTGTTGACAGGCCTCTGTGAAAAACTGAGGGGGTCTTTGTTCCTTCTGGTTAATTCTGGATAGAGCTGTGCAACTGCCTAAAGACTCAAATGTGGAATAAGTGATGCTTCTCAACTGCCAAAACTTGAACAGAAAAGAAAATATCACTTCTACCCTGCTCTCTCCCTCACCTGAAACACTTATCCTTGGGACCTAGCCAACGTGTCAGAAGAGAGCCCAGGCTACAAACAGTACAGTGGCCAATGGGACAATATAAAAAAACTACACTAAAAGTTTGTGTGTGTATGCAAAAGTATATATATATATATATATATATATATATATATATGCATGTGTATATGTGGATGTGTATAAATTTACACATATATGTAATGCATACATGCAAATATGTATATATTAGGAGATACATACATATATATGAGTTAATATCTATCTATCTAATATATATTTGGAAATTGGGAATTTCACATCCCTCCTTAGTTTATTTTCCTTCACAAATTCCATTAAACAGTATATATTCTCATGAATCTCTAATATTTTATCAACTTAGTGGGTACTTTTTAAATCATGACTGCAATGTTGAAGATGATTTAGAAAGTCAGCATTTCTCCTAGTAAAGGTCAATCAATTTCTATCCTGGCAACCCCACACCTTAATATCTTAGTCTCAATTATTATAATGAATACTTTACCCACAGGTTTGATTATAACACAATAGAAATTATGATTTTAGACTGGAGAGACAATGGACTTTCAAGCATATAAACCCTAGGTTTCAAATATCTGACTTCTTTTTATTATCAATGAGACTTTAGAATAATTATGTAATATTTTTAAGCCTCAGTTTCTTATCTGCATAAGAAAATAACAACAAAACAATACCATGTTTCTAACTTTTTGAGAATAAAATGAATGTGTGTAAAATGCATGTCTCAAATCACACATGCAATCATTTATGGCTATTACTGACTGATATTAGCCTATCGGCTACTCAAGAAGAGTGATGCTGAGGGGTGGAGAAGCCTGACATTCTATATTTGCTGACTGGTCAATATCAAGTCTAAGATTTTTAAGCTTCCAAGACCTAAGAAAGAGAAATTATGTCATACATCATTAATTAAGCACCTAAGCAGTAGAGCCACTTACTAGTTGGATAATCACTAACTTTTATTAGCTGAGGATGAAATTCCTAATGACTAAGAGTTTTCTAAGAAAGAGGCTGCCATCTTCCAGAAATAAGAGAAGTGCCATCCATTTCTTTGATCTCTGTCATTGGGCTACTTTTTAGGCTTTTCTTTATTTATCCACCTCTCCCCTCCCTGCAACTTCCGCTGCTAGGTTTATTTATGATGAACTGTCAGCAAACCCCCAGAGGGCCTATAATGCATGCTCTTTTTAGCTACTTTTACTTGAGCAAATCATTGTTTACGTTACAGTCCAAAGAAGGCTCAGTTTAGTACTTAAGATTAACGACAATGCTGTCATAAAGATGATTTGTATTTTCAAATTCACATTTCTGTTTTTACAAGGCATTTTGGAGTTTCAGAGTCATTCAGAAAAAAGGTAACATCGTACAATTCCTCAGCAGGGATTGCTAAACAGATAACGGGGCTGTTCTGACCTTGGGCGAGTAAACTTACCATAAGCAACTGGGACATTTTGCTTCTACTTATCATTTCGGGGTCACCAGCTGCTACTGTAAGGCTGATGTGCTCTGGGAATTCAAGCCACAAAATTGAGAGGGACTATCGGGCAATCCAGGGATGAGCATCAGCTTTGGCCTCAGAGGAATCGTTCCTGTGTGCAACTTTTGCCAGCGGCTAAGATCTGTAATAGGAGTTGAATAAGAGAGATAATTGGAATGGGAAAAAGGGAAGGAGAAATCGGGTAAAATAAATTACACAAAGTGTTTGATTCTGAAAGTCAAAGATATACCCTGTCTTTAGTCGGTCCCTTTCCTCCCACCTTGCCATGCTCACTTTTCCTTATCACAAATGATATCACATATTCTGGATCGTGTGCCCTGGCCTCAGGGACACCCCAGATTCCATTGTGAATAAACACAAAACCAGAGAAAAATCTGTAAAAGAAAAACATTGTCATTTCACCACAGTCAGAACTCATGGAACATGAACATTTGTGAAAGACATTTGAGATACTTCCCTGTAATCAGGGCATGGTTCTTGTGATTTGAATATAGTTTACATTTTTTTAAAAATATAGTTTTTTAAACCATGGAAGCATGCAAGTTTAGTTATTGAATTATAAATTTTTAGTAAAGGTATTATGTATATGCCCATATATGGTATGTGACAATAAGTTATTAGAAATAGCCTCAAGGTATTCAAACTTAGAACAGTGCAGTATTTATTTATTTTATTTTAATTATGGATTCACATGTGTGTTTTCCACAAAGTGTTATCATTTTAATTTTAAAAGGTGTAAGCTTAATATTTGCAGAAACATAATAGTAACTAAAAAAAAATGGTTGAATGAAAAATATAAACTAGCAGTGATTGTACCCACTCATGAAAAGAAATTTATATTTAAAAGTGTTGTAGAATGTAACAGAAGGATAATCTGTTAATATATTGAAATTTCCTAAAAATCTCTGTCTCTGTCTTTCTGTCTCTCTGTCACACACACACACACACACACACACACACACACACACACACACACACACGATGCCGTCTCTTGGGCCACTATGGGTATTTATCATTGCAACCACAATCTATTTTACATATACATTTGAGGAAATTTTCATAAAATCTGACATCCAAATTAAAGAAATGACCTGAACTGTATACCAATGGGTGGGATAACTAATAGAAAAATTATTTCATATGCCTTCAAACACTTTCAGCCACTCAAAAGACAACACAAACAAACATATAAAAACAAAAGGAAAATCTTTATCTGCTTATAGTCATGAAGTTGGAAGTAGTGTTGGTATTATTATTTTAAGACTGTTGTAAGTTTGGAGGTGTTATTGACATTATAACTGTGGTAAGTTGTATTTGTATTGTATGATAAGCAAATAAATAATTATGTCAGTGGTGTTGGTGACCACATTGTCAGAATAGCAAAAATGAAAGATAGCTATAAACAGTTAAGTAAAATCTTTGTTTGCTTTGAATTTGAATTTGAAGTATGGTATACATTCATGATGACTTTACCTTATATGAAATGTTAATTTATTAATGTTCCCTTCTTATGAAAAGGACTAGACACTGGGATCAATCTAGTAAGTACGAGTATCGCTGGTACATGGATCGTGATCTCTCAGAAGCATTTCCCAAAGAAGGGATCCAGAGATCCTTCAATAAAGTGCAGATCTAGGGAGAACATATGCAAGACCTGTCATGGAAGGAACGAAGGGGGCTTCAAAAAACAACAAAGCATCTCATATCCCTGTGACAATATGAGAAAGTTTGGGGAATATAATAATGTTGTAAATATTTTGTAGGTTTTCTGATGGGCCCATGTCTTGTTATGGAGACCACTTCATGGATGGTGTAGATGCTCGACCACTGCACTGTACACCTGAAGCTGATGTTGAATAATATTGTATGTCAACTATAATTTTATATATATACAGTCACAGGATTAGGAGTATAGTATAGGGAATAGATTCAATGGAGTTTTAATAGATATATATATAATGTCAGAGGGGCAATAGATTGGGGTTTATAACTTTGTGAAGGGTAAAATGTAACTATTACATTGTTTTGTACACCTGAAACTAATAATAAAAAAAAGAAAAAAGAATAACAAAGTGTATCCCCAAAAGATTCAGGAACTAACTTGAAGAGGCTGCCACTGGCCAGAGGAAAAATGAAAAAAAAACACACATAAAACACACAAAAACACAATCTGAGCCTCATAAGAATAAAAATTGTAAAGTACTAAAACATTTCAAATATATTTAACACCATAAGTTTATAATGATAATAAAACATTAATGACAACAATTCATTGGACAAAGATGCAGAACATTAGGTAAATAACTTAGTAATTTGAAAGCTGGTAAATAAAGGGGCAACAGAAGCCATTGATCATGTCTTTCCAAATGAATTCCTATTTAATGAGGAAAAAATATTCTAAAAGGGTGGCAGAATATGCCACTTTAGCATAAAGATGGTTTTGAACTAAAGGCACTTGAAAAATAACACATGCAAGAAGGGTCATTTATTAACTCTTTGTATGTATCTATCTAAAAACCTCCTGAGAGCTTTATGTCAGTATCCTCATCTCCATTCTAAGAGAACTTTGAGACAATGAGCTCTCTTGAAGTGGAAAGCAGGCTGGCTTCAAGTTAATAAAACTGAGTCTAAGTTCAAATTTACCACTTAATAACAGTGAGGTTTATTTCAATTGATCTCTTTGAAGTTTGTTTTTTATCTTTACATCGTTAGTGAGAATTAAACATAATAAATATCTTTTTACCGAACGTAAGTGACCTGCTGAAATCATGTCTTACCTAAAGTGAAGACATGCCATAACACCAAGATCATGACCAAATTCAAATGCAAATTTGAGACCAAGTCTATTTAGGTTTTCAAATTCCCTATGTAAATACCAGGGTGTTTGCAATAAATCATTGGAATAAAGGCACAGGATAAGAAAAAAAAGAAACAAATTGTAGTGATTTGAAATTGGAAAAACAGAAGTGTTTTTGTGCTTTCACCTTTATTGTCTCCTTGCTCTAAGAATACAGGAATCAGAAATTAAATCACAGTAACTCCCTGTGTTAAAACTAACCATCCATTCTATGCTCTATACCCATGCTCTTTTTTGAATTTCTTGTTGACAGCTGCCTTGCGTTTTCATGTAATATGACTTGGTACTTCAGAGAGTGAATAAAAGAGTTGTATAACCATTAGAGACCTATTTGCTTCCATGGTCCACCATGGACTAGTTATGGGACCTGAAACATAACTTTAAACATACTGAGCCTATTTTCATATCTGTAAAATAGGGATAATAATCCCTAACCAGAGGCACTATTAAGAAAATAACATGCTAGTAGTTGTCAACTTAAACATTAAAGTGTTTACTTGTATTATAAATCCATCTTGACTTTATCTCTTTCTCAGGATGACTCTGAAGTGGAGAGTGGAATTTAGGACTATGTGACCTGGTAAATTTGAACTTATACTGTTTTATTAACTTGAAACCAACCTGCTTAGAAGGCCACTTGAAGTAACTACCCATGTGCTTCATAAACTGCAGTGCAGTCAGAGTTAACGAGGCATCAGAGACTAACCATTGAGCCTCAAAATACCCTTTGATGCCTGATTGTGGAGGTACCTGGTACAGCAATAAAATGCCTAAGATTCAGGTTCACCCTTTTCTTCACTTGGGGAGAAGGGGATAATATTTGATATGGTTGATTTTGTATGGGTAAATAATGGACAGAGGTGACCTCAAACTTAAGCTCTTCCAAGTAATGCCTTCTGGAAACTATTGCATGCCTTGGATATAAGTCAATATGACAGCTGCTGCTTTCTTTCCCTTAGGAGTTCCTTACTAATTCTTCATGTTTGCACTATTTAGGCTCCAAATTGTGGAGTGGGGGTGTGTGCTAAACTCTACGTTCACTAAGTTGAGCATTCTTACATTCCTGTTGGCTACTGTTTCCTAATAAGAAATAAGAAAATGTGTGTGTTGCCTTTTGTCTGGCCAGGAGACCATCGTATTTAGATGTGTCAGCAAGGACTAACCTGATTGGTCCCATTGCCTGGATATGGTTGTTGGATACACACATTTCCACTCAGGACTCAATATCATACAGCAGGGCACTCCAGGACTCTGGGATGTTGGACAAGCCTGGATGACCCTAAATCTTTAAAGCATATAAGTTCTATCACCTGTCCCATTGAGTTTGTCTCTTTTTTTTTTTTTTTTTTTTTTTTTTTTTGTGGGCAGTGTCACTGGCCCTCATATGTGGGACCGAACCGGGGCCACTGGCTTCCAAGGCCAGCGCTTAACCACCGCGCCACTCTGCCGGCCCTTGAGTTTGTCTCTTAATGGCTATTTATGGTTTAAATAACAGCTGACAAACATGCTTGAGGCTTTCTTAAAACCTGATTCTCTGGCTTTTGGGTAGGATATTCAGGGGTGAGACTGGTCGTGGAGTGCATTGTAGAAATTAACTCCCTTGAGAAAGAAACTCATCTCAACTGATATGGGTGGTTTCCATGTTTGCCTTACTTGTCTTGAGTTTCAATGTTGTGTCCATCCTATAAATGAGAAGGTATAAGGGATAATTGACCTAGATTCAGGATTAAAGATGAAAAGAGCACCTGAACAGAGCTGGTGTCCTGTGATTGAACGTTTCCTTCTTCATTTAAGCTATTTTTTATGTAATATTAAATATCATTTTTATGTAATCTGTTTCATTGCTCACCATGATGCATACCAAATGCAAAGAAAAATTTGCCTTTTTGAAAATATTAGTTCATGTTAAACAATATTTTATGAAAATATTGAGTTGTTGGAAAAGTCATGACACATTTTTGCAACGAAAAACATAGAAAAACTCACCATGACTTTTCCGACAACCCAATATATGATTCAAAGAGGCAATTTAGAAAAACAATTTAAACCAAGGAGGTAATTTATAAATGAATATAATATTGGAGTCTTCAAAATGTTCATTAAATAATGTGTTATAAATAAATTTCATCACTTCAAAATAATTTATTAAATTTGTATGTGGTTATGTAAATATCAATTTGAGAGCATGCAGATAAAGTTGACCTCTTATAATGGGTACACAGTGACTATAATCTTAAGAATGGAAATAATTTATTCTGTTTTTCCTGTGTTACAATTCTGAGTAATACAGAAAATGTTTATTATCTTACCAAACTAAACTTTGTCTTTGGACAACACATCAAATTTTTAACATGTTAGGATGCCATGTAACAAGACACTGATCCAGAGCACTGAATTAGATGAAAGGTATTTTGAGCAAATTATTTTCTTCTTTTTCAGTTTTCAAGAATCCCAATATAAGTCCTTAAAAACTGTTCTAATTGGAAACACCACACATATTTTGTGTTAAAAATATGGTATATGCATATGAAATTCTTGGAAGTACAATATCTGTAAATAAAATCCCTGTAAGTCACACACCTAAGTGTATATACGGGGTATACTTTATCTTTGTTCACTTTAATTCTGGATTGCCAATGACCATGAACCTTACACCCATTGGACAAGTAATGACTCATTAAACAATTAAATGCAACAGTGTATGCCTCTATTTAGATGTCCTCAGTGGTAAATCATTTTGTAATGTGTGAAGATAAGACTATCTTTTAACTGCTGTAGAAGTAATCACTTAAAACTACTTTGCAATTTCAAATTTTTATGTATATTGAGCTATATTTACATAGCTAAAAGTAGGAACACGTATCTTTTAGAAGGACACATCAGTATGTTATGCAAGGCATCATGATCACAGGGATATCTCTGTGTGTGTGTGTGTGTGTGTGTGTGTGTGTGTGTGTGTTGTGTGTGTGTTCTTTTCAAAGCCAGTAAGTCAAATTCTACCATATGGTGATCAATTCCATTTACTGAAATTATATGGATATAACTACACATTAGTCATCATGATTATAATCAGATGAAAAAATCTCCATAATTGTATTTAGTGTGGTCCTGCACCTGTTTTCCATTTCAATGATTTTTCTCTCCGTAAGTCAACTGTTAACAGAATTTCCCTACCATGCAAAAACATTTATTAAATGTCTGCTTGTTTCAACATTCTTTTTAAGGTGTGATGGTGGATAGAAAGAAATTTAAGTCATGCTCTCTGCTATCAAGGAACTTTGTGTATAATAGGCAATGCTTACGTATAATAAATATAATTTGCAGAGTACTCTTGAGGCAGCCACTGCAATTTAACCCATAAAATTGATAGGGAAACATAAAAATCATGAAAAATTATACCATGATCAGTTATTAAGAATCAGGAAAACAAAACACCAACAAAAAAGTGTGTTCCGTTCTCAGCAATCTGTAGTCACTGTATATTAAAGGAATTTCAGCTGAATTGAATGAAATCTATCTAGGGTTTGAATTCATGGCCTCTTAGGCTTAGCTTCATGGTATGAAAAATAAAAAACAAAACAAAAAAAATTACATTGGTTAGAGTTAAATGGACAAGGAAAACTTTATTCAAGATAATTGCAATAGGGAAAAGATACTGAACACAGCTTCCCTGAAAGGCAGGGGAGTTTATACACTGGGGTAGGCTAATAAGAGAGTATGTGGGAATTAGTGGTAAGGTTGAATCATGTGATAAGGCAATCTGTGTTTGCTAATCAGCGTTTATTGAAATAAGGCTCTTGTCCTCCCATGGAGAAAGGAAAACAGGAGCTCTAAATTCCTTGGTCATTACATTTCAAAGGAATAGCTGTGGCTCCCTGACTGTCTAGTGGTTAGGATTCCAAGCTCTCAAAGGAATAGCTCCCAGGTCCTTGAAAATGACTCTCTGGGTTATAGACAATATATGTTATCAAAGGAGCCGAGAAAGAATTTGCAATTGCAAAATTTCTAATGTTCATGTTCTAAGAAAAAAGTGGTGAGGAGCCTATGTTGGGAAGAAGCCCGTTTAAAGTTTAATAAATCTGATGGAATCATTAAGGCTTTCTTAGTTAATGGCATACAGAGTGCTCTCTCTGTCATATATAATATTAATGTTGGATTGTTGGTATTAATTTTATCTGTATATTTATGTATTATGCATCTGTCTATGAATCTATCAATGTGCCTTCCAACCTATAGGAATCAAAGGATACAACTTGAAAAAAAAAATCAATCCAAGAATTTATGAACAGCACAGAGACTATAATGTATGTTTGAATCAATTATTCCCTGGTAGCATCCTTTTCATTCATTTGGAAAACCAATCTTGGGCCGGCCGAGTGGCTCAGTTGGTTAAGAGCTCGCTCAAGAGTGCGAGCTGAGCTCTGAGCAACATCTGTTCGAGGCCAGCCCGAGCTGAGTTGCCGTTGAGCTGCCAACAGGTGGCAGGATGGCTCATCTAAAAAAAAAAAAAAAATGGAAAACCAATCTTTCCTCCAAAGATTATAGAAAGAAGGTCAGCAAAGTACAAGTATTCATTAATCTGACTCTTTTCCCACCATTATAACTCCACACTTTGGAACTGATTTAAGAAACCCCCAAACTTCAGCTTGTTAGCACAGTGTATACAATCAGCTTTTGAACAATGCAGAGGTTAAGGGCTCTGACACCCCACATAATTGAAAACCCACATATAATTTTTGACTGTGCCAAAAATGTAACTACTAATGGCCTACTGTTGACCTTATGGATCTCATAAATAGTTGATTGACACATATTTTGTATATGTAGTATGTTCTCTATTCTTTCAATAATGTAAGCTTGAGAAGAGAAAATGTTATTAAGAAAATCATAAGGAAAATATGTTTACAGTCCTTATTGAAAAAAAAAACCCACGTACAAGTAATTTTTCCTTCCAGTGCAGTTCCTTCTCGCTCATGAAACAACTACATACTCTTGGGAAATAACAAGACCAGCCCCCAGCAGGCCAGAGATGACTGTGATTCCTTTCAACTTTGTGGATCTGTGCCTTAGCAAGTGTTGGTCCATTGACTATGTCCTCTTTGGCATATATGGTAAAGCTTATCTGTATTTCATTAACTCACTAAACTTCAATTCTTTACCAAAAAAACTGCAGAGATGCACAACTATGCATACAGTTTATCATTCTTCTGTGTTACTATCGTGTCCTTTGTACATAATCTTATTGTACTGACTATATTGTGCATTTATAGTGCTGCCTCCTTCTGGGTACTGATCGTCTATTATTTATCTTTCAATCCACAGCAACCAGTTGAGCTCCAAACATATAACATTTAATAAATATCTGTGGAATGGATGAATAAATCATTAAAGTTAATATGAAGATCAAATGGAATAAATATTTGAAAATTAAATGTAATTTATATCTTTATCTGGTAATCCATTTATAAAGACATAGTGGTGCAATTTCAGCCACTATGATGATTTATCTGTATATATTTCCTTATAAACTGGATCTGGAAACATAATTATAGGGAAATTGAATTGTCTAGGGTGCTTTGTGATGAATGAGGAAATGAAAATCAAAATGGGAATCTCTCTAGAGAAACATTTCTTTGAATAAAGTCCCAGGAATGAAAATCCTGGGAGATTTCTACTTGGGAAGGAAGATAACTGTTGGAATATTATTCAGTGTAGCACTGAATAAATAAATCTGGCCAATTCCTTGGTATGTATTATATACATACCAAGGCAGTACCATTGCAATGCAGAAAAGAAAGGAATCCAGACCTGAGACTGTCCTGTAGTGACTGTGAAATTAAGTGTACTTCCTACAACCAAAAAGGACATTGAGAGAAAAATTCTTGTCATTTCTTAAAGACTGAACCAGATATGTGTCTTTTGGGCCTCTGCCAACACCAGCCTCAGCCCCCAAACTCTGAATGAGGGGTGATACAATTCATGCTTGTTTGCTTACTTCTTTCTGACAATGCTATTCTTAGTACATACACCAACCCTAATGGACCATGGAGAAAACCAATGCCAACCCCAAAGCCTATACCATATCTATTAGATTTTTCAAAGTCACAGCTACAGCCTGTGAAGTGCCCAGATAGCAACTTCATGACTATTAAGTCTAATGTCATCATGTCTAACATCACTATTTGTGGCTCTTTGTTTTCCAGGTAACATGCAAGTTGCTTCTTTCGTCTATAATGTACTAAATTGTCCCACCCTTGCTCATTTCAACTGCTCTCCTTTTCTTCTGCATTTCATGACTCCTATTCTTCTCCAACTTTCAACTAATCTTTTGAAAGCCTGTTCTATCATCAGTTAATACTGTATACCTAACCCATTCTCTGAACCCTTCCTTCACCTTATTTCTTTGAAGGAAATCTGACCATTCCCAGAGGACACTGATTCTTCTGTAATCACTAAGTAAAAGCATTCATTTATTCAAATCCTTTATATTTCAGAGCGAGAGTGAAAATATTGTCTTTGGCACTCACTAATGTTGTCATATCATTTCTCCTCCACCCACAATATAAAGAAAAACAAAAGGATTCTTTTAGTACCTTATCATCAATCAATGTTGGATTAGTCAACTTCTCATCCTTTAATTCATTGATGACTTGGGGATGGATGACACACCAGATCCTGACCACAGAGCCATTTCATTTACTTTCCATTGATAATCCTTAAATACCCTGGCCTCTGGGTCTTTGGCACCTTGGATTTTTGACATCATATTTTCCAATGAGTTTAACTTCACTTGTCCTCACTAACCGATTTCAGCAGTCATAATTTATATTTTCTTCAGAAAAACTGTCATTAAACATAATCAACAATTTAAACATTGTACTATGCAGCCACACATTTTTTTTCCTCCTTTGGGTTACTCAAATACTTCAAAAGCAGTTTTTCTCCGCCCTTATTACACTTAAAACCATTAACCTACACCCATCTAAATCTTTTTTTAGTGTTCACTCCCAACCCCTTTTTGTTGCAGACATTACATGCTTTACCTTTTCAATTACTCCTGTAAATGATTTTATTTCATTGTATCTCTGATGTCATATCACACGCTCTTGCCAGGATTCTGCCATGGCAAGAGAGGGTGAAAGGTCCAGAGCCTTGTTTATGGCAGCCTCAGACTGCCTGCATTCCTATCTTGGATTAATCATTATTTGGAGATTTATTCAAATATTTGTAAGCCTCAGTTTGCTCAGCCATCAAATGAGAATAATGATAGTAGATATTTCATAGAAGTACTGTAAAAATAATGAAATAACACAATCTAGGAAAGCAATTCTCCTTTTCTTGACATTGCATCAGAAAGTCTAAGTGACTATTAACTTTAGGAAATGATACTTGCTTTCTAATGAATTATTCTAGTATTTATGTGATTAAGTAAATGCTGATAACTTAAAAAATAAAAAATAACAACAAAATCCAACTGGCATTATTGATACACTATTACAAATAATGGAAGAAGAGGATGGTAATCAGGGGACTCGTAGTCTAATGCTCATTAACAACTTTCTAACCTATTTATATTTGTGGAACCTCATGCTTTCCAAAATACATTACATTTTGCCATCCTCTCCTCTCTGTGCAACTTTACCCTCTATGTTATCTATTCTTGTATATTATAAAATCAGTGCTCTCAAAATTTTAAAATTATCTGTACTTAAGCTGTGTTCAGTTCCTGTGTTCAATATATTGGGTTGGCAGAAAAGTCATGATGCATTTTTGCAACGAAAACCAGAAAAAATATGTCATGACTTTTCCGACAACCCAATACTTAAGCTGTGTTCCACGCTTACTGTTCATTACCTAAATATTAACTGAAAGGTTTTTTTTTTTAAAGTAATACACAAAGTATGCTAGCAAATAGTACAAAAGTATTTTTCATGTGTTTATTCAGGAATCCCCAACCTCAGAATCCAGCCATTAGGGGCAGGAGTATTCCTTATTGTGTGAGATGATCCTGTGCATGGTTGCTTGCTCAGCAGCATCCCCAGCCTCTGCCCACCAGTTTCCAGTCGAGCCTCTCCCCACATTTGTGCAAAACCAAAGCTGTCTCCAGATTTACCATTATCTGCTGGAGGACGAACTCATTCTTGGGAGAACACAACTGTGTCCATTCTTTATTTGCTTTTAATATAAATTAATAATTATTTAAATTTCATACCCACAAAAGTATTCTAATTCAGGTACTCTTCATTTTATTAGTAGATCAATAGCTAAAATAGTGACTTTGTTTCTTCATTGGGCACATAATAAAATAATACATCTTCATGATAGACCAGTAAGATCTAAGCCAATTTTCATTTTCTTCAAAGGTCAGCTATTTTTAACACGTTAGTTGTAATTTGAAACATTGTATTTTATGATGCTTGATCATATCATTTGAAGTCACAGCCTATCTCTAGTAGGCTATATTCAAATGTCAGTATAAAATTTTCCAAATTATTGGATATGTAAATATTTCTGACCATAGTAATGCCCAATGGACATGAGAACAAACTGCCAAGCCTATCTGACCATTTGGGCAGCAGAATTCACTGGGCCAGGACATGATTGATATATTATTTTTCCGTCGCATCAGCTCAACCTTTCAGGGATCCAGTTGATTGAGTGGGAGTCATCACTACTGTAAAGATAGAGAGAGGAATCACAGAGCAGTTCATTCAGTTTCAGGAAAAGGACAATTCTGGGTGAAAATAACTGAGTATCT
This sequence comes from Aselliscus stoliczkanus, assembly GCA_033961575.1. Taxonomy (NCBI): domain Eukaryota; kingdom Metazoa; phylum Chordata; class Mammalia; order Chiroptera; family Hipposideridae; genus Aselliscus; species Aselliscus stoliczkanus. Next base: position 11,438,502 of record CM066727.1, read on the forward strand.
TTAAATAGAAAGAAATCACCATGAAAGTAGAAACTTCCTTTGCATTGAATTTTAAACATTTTTTCCTATTTGAAGAAAAAATAGTGGAAGAAAGAGATTTTGAACAATGCAGCCCTCTTAAAGAAGCAAAGTGCATCTCTTAATTCTTACCTTTAGCTCTTTGTAAAAGATAAACATACATCTTTAAATACATACCACAAGTGTCAAAAATATATACATATGACTTGTATTCATCTTTTGTTATTGGACTATATTGAGTATTATAATTTTAATATTGTTTTTTCCTTTCTTAAAATGTATAAACATTTTTTTGGCACTGTGAGTGTGTGTGTGTGTGTGTGTGTGTGTGTGTGTGTGTGTGTGTGTGTGTGCTTTTTAAATGTTACTTACACACATAACACTGTTAACAGGATATAAATTGGGAGTAAATTCTATGAATATTATTTTAGGAAGAGTTATCATTCTTCTCATATGATGATAGTTAATGACTGTATATTTTGACCTACAAAAATGATTAATATGACATGAGAAATTTACATAGGTAAAACTAGTATAAATTACTTGTGATCTATTTTGAAAATATATTTTATGTAATACTTCATGAGATGTAGTGAGAGATTCACATTTATTTAGGGTAAAACATGTCATCAGAGAGATATTTGAGGAAGAGATTAGGAGCAATATGATGCCTTTGAAACAAACTTGAAGATCTTTTAAAGGAAGGCAAAGCAACCAGCTGCTAGTCCTCTATTATTCAGTAATATTTTCTTCATTTCTTCTCTGGTTCTGATGAAATATACAGTTCCCTCTTACCTAAGCACTTTGCCTTCCATCAATGAATAGAACCATTAAAATACACATAATAATCTGCATTGCCTATCACTTCATAATGTTAGCTTGAAACAGTATATTTGTTGCTTATCCCACATATGGTCTTTGTCTTATATTTCTTTACAAGAATATCCATACTGTTGCCTTATAATGTTATTAACTTGAAGGTATCACAGTACCATGATAACTCTCTCAGTTGTATATCATACTAATAATGCATAAGAATATATACATTTTCAAACTTCCAGTTATAAAATTAATAATGGGGATATAATATACAGTGTGATGACTATATTTAATAATATTGTATCGCATATTTGAAAGTGGCTAAGAGAGTAGATACTAAAATTTTTCAGCACAAGAAAAACAATGTCCAACTATGTATGGTGATGGATGTTAACTACTATTATTATGGTGATCATTCTGCAGTAAATACAAATAGTGAATCATTATGCTGTATACCTGAAGAAAAGAAAAAAACAATGCTCGACCCAGATAGCAGTGTCAGAAACAATAAAATTAATGTTAGAAGTGGATAGGCACGAGAGATCATCTATCAAACTCTTTATTTGCTATAGTAATGTTTTGTGCAATAATTAAAAAGATAAAGATCTAAAGATTATATTAAACCTTAAGGTTTATAGTAGTGATGAAAACACAGGTACCGCCATGAGACCTCCTCCCACCCCTTCATGGTAATAAAACTGATTCCTAAACTTAAAACATAAGAAGGAGGAGGAGGAGGAGGAAAAAAACAAAACATGTGTTTTACAGTTCAAGCAAAGTTTCAACGCCAAATTGACATTTTATTAGCTTTTTTATCTTGGACAAGTTTCTACCATTCTGGGAAAGTAAGTTATTTACCATCTCTGTCTTTTGGTTTCCTTATCTATAAAGATGAGACTAATCATTGAATCTGTTTGACAGTACTTCTGTAAGGATCAAATAACACAGTGATTGACAATTATTGTAGTAGCTTCACAATTGTTAAGTTTTCTTCATGGTCTGCCCTCCCAATTGTAAGTCTCTCTGCCAGGGTTGGGTTTTAAAGCAAAAATGTGTTTCAGCCTTTCATGCCCATTTAGATGTTGGTATTTTCTCAGTTGCCAAATGGAAAAGGGTCATTCAACTAGTTTCTGGATTTTTCTCAGAGGGAATTGGTCCATGTATAGCTGGCATATTTGGCCCATGCAGGGGGGTGAGGAAAATGCAGGAATCTTTTTGTGGCCATCTTGGTGATATCGATGCTAACTCTTGTAAGATTGTTCAAGAGTTTGGTTAGATTTGTTTTTGCTAGTAGAAATAAAAATGAGAAAATCATTCATGCATAAATGTGTACTTTACCATTCTTCTAAAAATTATTTGAGATCAGTATGAAAATAATAACTTTTATAAGGCATTAAATACAACATATGTATCTAAACAGACATAGCTTCTTTCTCGACTGTCATTTCAAAATACAATTTAGATGAAAAAAAAATGTATTTCCAAAAGCACAATTTAAATTATTGTGAATAGGGATGTAATGTACATTTAAATTGGGCAAGAGAAAATTGAAAACCTAAACATCAAAAGACAATTATAAACCTTTATTGGAGTTTAATTATACAAGAGATCCATGTTGAATGTGTTTATCAACTCATTAAATATATTTTAATTCTGCACTTATAAATTTGAGGAATAGATTTCTGTTCTCATGTTTGGTGCCTGGGGAAATAACAAAGTAATAAGATAGTGTTTGAAGCAAAGTTAATTTAAGGGATGAAATTATCCAATACAATAAAGTTCACACTAAGTGACATTTAAGCAATGCAACATAGTACTTAAGGTGGAATGTAGTAACTGAATTAATTTCCACTCAGGTTATTTTGCTAATTTGTCTTCTCTAGTAATAATAGCACCATACCGGAAAACTGCTAAAATCTTTGTCATTGATTGATTGATTTGTTGATATTTTAGTTAAGTTGCAGTTTTTATATCAATATACAACTGTCATCAGTACTGCTATTAAACTCTGTAAGCACACGGCTGTAAGTAAACAGTGAATTGTAATCTAAAAAGCGACTTAACATTTTGCTCAGGATATATTCATTTCCATTTCTATCTGTTCTATTTATCTCAGGCAAGTTATTGCACTAAAAACTCATCATTTAAGAAATTTCTCATTCCATAAGTATGACTTTATGTATCAGCATTCAATAGCATCTTAAATCTGTACACTTTCTGAAACAATGTAAAGCTGGTATACTAAATAAAGCACTATTAAATTTTAAAGATTCCAATAAGTCAATGGTTGTTTTCAAGAAAAGATGAGCACCCTTCCTTCCTTCCTTCCTTCCTTCCTTCCTTCCTTCCTTCCTTCCTTCCTTCCTCCCTCTCTCCCTCTCTCCCTGCCTTTTTTCCTTCCCATTTTCATTCTTTTGTTCTTTTTTTTATTTTATTTTAATTTCTAATAGCTCCTCAAAGTTAATTCTTATCAGCGACTCCTGCTTACTTAGTATATCCTGCAAAGTATATTGTTTCTAGACAGGCTACTTTTTTTTGGTCTGAGTATACCTTCTACGTATAATTTGTCTTAATATGCTCTCTGTTCTATAATTAAATTTAATATGTCCTCTGTCCTATAATTAAATTTCTCTTTAATCTGTTTAAGATAGTCATACACCATTAGTATATGAACAGAAAGATGGTATACCCATGTAAGGCACTATGAAACATGACAGAGTGCTGATATTTTCTTGAAACTCGGGAGGGAACCATCGCTGAGTAGTTTGACTTTATTACTAACATCTGAGAAAGAGTAGGGACTTGCAAAGACCAGATTACAACAGTGAAATATTTCTACTTAATTCTCAAGGACTAATATCTTTGGCCAAACAGTCTAGAAGTAAAAAGTCAAACAAATTTTACAATGACAATTTAGCTTGGAAACTAAAGAGTAAAACAGACTTGACATTGCTAATGACCTATATTGTCTTTAAACTTCTTCACTTCCTAGCACAGTGAACCCTGTGACAAACACAAAGACCTTAAGCACAGAATGATCTTATCTTTCAAATTATAATTTTTTTAACTAATATTATCATTGATTTGACATGCTCTTGGTGACAATACCTAATTTACTTTGAAACTCAAATGGCATTAATGGAGAACATAAGAATTTGATGTTTACCACAATGGGTCATAGGTTAAAATAAAATTGAGACACGCTTATTTGAACATACATTGGAAATTTAATTATAGAATGATTGTCAAAACTTGAATGAAGTAACATTTTTCTCAGTTAACTGCCTTACAGAGAAAGATACGTATTTGCTGTGCAATTGACTAGTTTATGATGTTAAATGTATATAGATGCAAAGAAGGGAAGGAGGGAGTGCTGGTGCGGTTTTAAAAATTCTCAAGATACCATTGTGTTCTCTCTCATACTCATCTTTTCCAAAAGCAAAAGGTTGATGTTTTTTTCTCATTTTTTCCCTCATTTACCAATAACAGTATATATACTTCTGTAATTTGTCTTTCACAATTCCAGAATGTTGTCTGATTTCCAGAATGGTGCTCGATTGATTTGGTATGGATTTAATCACATATGAAATGTTAAATTATAAACTAAAGTAGACACATGTCCTTATATTTTCAAATGCAGGATATTTTACTTGAATAAGTGTTTTATTCTGAGACATTATTCCTCAAGGTTAAAAACAAGCACCTGGCTTCCTTGTTGAAGAACAGGCAATAGCGAGGTACAACAGAGCTCGGTGTTAAAAGCTATCAATATTTATTCCTCTCAGGAAGCTAAGTGGAGGTTGAGCAATCAAGGGAGGACAGAGGGGAGCAGTTTCCTCTTCCCAGCCCAGGCCGCCATCCGCCAGCTGGTGAATCTAGCGGTGATGTGTTTCTCCAGCTTGACAGTTTCCCATCTGCACAAAGGGTTGGATCCGCCTTATGGTGAGCAGGGGACAGTTCTCAGATGAGGACAGAGCACTGGGAAGGATTCAGAATTATCTCTTTTATACTGTTAGGAAGCCTGGGTGTTTTTTTTTTTTTGTTTTGTTTTTTAAGATTTTATTGGGCAGTTGGTGGAGGGGAACAGCGTTGGGGAATCGGGGAAGGGGAACGGACAAGTTGCCGTCTTCTTGTTCTTCAGTTTAGTTGCGGAGGATGTTGCTTCACTGTTGGTATCGTCATTGCGCTCTTCCCGGAGGAGGCAGATCGGTCGCTGGCCTCTGGATGTCGCTCATCGCGGCGATTGGCAGCTCATGCTTGGCTGCCAGCCGCTCACGCTGGCTGCGGGCCACTCACTGCAGCCTATGGCAGCCCACTGCAGCCCACACCATCACCGGGACTCGCACAGCCCAGCTCCAGGTGGAGCTGTTGTTAGCTGTAGAGGGCAGTGTCACTGGCCCTCATGTGGGATCCGAACCGGGGCCGCTGGCATCCCAAAACCAGCGCTTAACCAATGCGCCACTCGGCCGGCCCAAGCCTGGGTGTTTTGAGTGAACTTTAGGTGTTCTGATTCCCAGTTGCGTCAACCCTATTCTAACTGGTAAGACCCAAAATTATACACACACAAAAAAAAAATCATTAGTTTTATGAGTTGGCCACTTTTAATATTTTTTTAAGTCAATATATTTCTGGCCTTTTCAGTGCTTGCTGAAATATTTATAATTTTAGAGTAGAGAAGGTGGTTATCAGGTCACTTGCTTATAGTTGCACCAAAGGTTCTCACGAGTGGGTCTTTTCATCTATCTAGGTAGTAATCACTATTTTGGGAAGTACCATCTTCACACCGAGAACTTTTCCAGTTTTACTGTGACAGAAAGACAGAGGCAACTGGAAGGTCCTGTGCACAAAGCTAATTGATGGGGCCTTGAAATCACACACATCACTTGTACCAATGCCTTTGGGACAAATTAGGTGTAACACTGGAAGAGGAGCAAAAGTAGATATTGGTGAACACTATTAATACCTATCACATCAAAATTATATTTGCATTCATGTCTTCCTGATACAACTTTCAAGATTTTACAACACAAGGATTAAAAATTATATGATTAGAAGGGAAAGCCTTTTAAAATTATATTTGGTCATGGTAGCCCAAACAAAAAATGCAATGCTATTATTTTTACCCTGAACTTATCTAAGTTGAAGATTCTTAAGCACACATATCTGAGGATTGTGAGGATTACATCACACATATCTAACAATACAGATGAACATAAAAATAATTTAAGCATATATTAAATGGATTTAGCTTAGTATATTTAATTATTCTTTAAAATGTCTGATTATTTGAGTCACTGTTTAAAAACTCACAATACTCTAGGTCCCTTAGTTATAGTCTGAAGCCATGTAATACGTATATCTATGATTAGCAGACTATTGAATTGATATTTTTTGTAGGTTTTCATGAACATTGAGAAATAGCACCAATAGATAAAAAGCATTATAGTATACATTGAAATAATGCTTTCAATGTGTTCATGTTAAGTCTATTTCTAAAAAGTCTTTAATATCTGGTTTACTTATTTCAAATGATTTCAGTTGTGCTGACATTTCCCTGTACAACTGCAGACTTTAAATTCCCCTTTCTCACTTGATTGGTTATATTGATGGAATTGAAACTCTCATAAAATTAATAAATCAGTTCTTTCATATCTTTTTTAATTTTGTGATGTGTGTATATCAGTAAAATAAATGTATTCGTTAAGTGTTTAAATAACTACTGAAATTAATTTCAGCCTGAACTTCACAAAGTTTACACTGAGGATTGACATACCAGAGCTTAAAAATAATTTCTATTACAGTTTTGAACATTCTGAAATACCCATAACCAAAATGGCTTTATTTGTTCTGCTTCAACCATTGTTCATTTCTCAGAAGACCTTTCTAAAAGGTTAAAATTTTACTGTTAGGATTTTCTTTTCTATAAACAACTAATTGTGTGACTTTAGGCATAGGAAGTATATGTTAGATACAACAAAGTGGATATTTGTTTCTATTTTAATCCTGCCATTTTTATTCATTCTTATGTGATACTAAAGTCTAATTATATAACTTTAACATGAACTAAAAATCAACAGTAGAGGTTATAAGATATGAATAAATGAGTTTGAGTATTGATATTAGCCTTATTTACAAAAATATTCTGCATAAAGTATGGTGAGTAAAAGGAATAATGATTTCTGGTATTCATTATCAGTGAAATTAATGTTTACTTCTTTCATTCACCAAGATAGCTATGTATAACAAATCTCTGAATAATCAAATATTTCATAGAAAATTAAGGAGGAATAAATCATTTGGCAGAATTCCTTTTTTTCTGATATGTTTAATTGAGGATACAAAATTAAGCTATGTATTTAATATATAGGTGATGTAATTATCACCAGTATGTCAAAAGATGCTTTAAACTATTGTTTAGTTTAGAATGTACTCCATATATTTTGCACTCTCTGGAGAAGAAATTTCTGGATGATAAACAGAAATAAAACCCAACACATAAGGAAATATGATAGCAAAAAATGACACCCAATTCTGTGAATTTTGAATTAACTAAGATTATTTGTTTTTAGAAGTTCTAGAGGAAAATGAAACACCATTTTTGCATCTATTTGAAAACTTGGATGATTTTTTTTTTCCACACATAAACCACAGCAAATATAATTCACTTCATAAAACACGAAATGATATGTCTTTGACACCAGGTTCTAGGCAAGGATATCAAAGATTATTACTTCTTTTCAATTTTATTTAGTTTAATGATCATCCCCGCCATTGAGGACAGGCATTATAAAATATATGAATTATAATGATTTAGACAATTGTATTCAAAATTGATATCGTTTTATACTTAACAAAAATTCCAAAATTTAGCCAGAAAAGTTTACCAGAATTATAAAGAGAATTTGGCAAGTTGCTGTAGGGTACAAAGACATTGGAAAATAAATTGTCATATTTTGATCTATAAGCAACAAAATTTAGTAAGTGTAATTTTAAAAAATGTTATTGATGAAAAAAACCCAAAAATATGAAGTATCAAAATGAGAGATATATTATTTTTACAGATTAAAGTAATCAATATTATAAAGATGCCCTTTCTTCCCCAAATGATTTCATAAATTCAAATAAATTCTAAAATACAGTAGGCACCGAAACAATTATAAACATTTTGAGAAAGGAAAAAAAAAACTGTATTAAAATTGTAATAAAATGAATGATGCTAGGCATACATTTGATTACCATCTTTTGAGCAAACGTCACACTACACATTGCTACCATAATTCAATTCATCTTTGAAAGTAATACATAGATAACATCTCTTAATACGTGTATATATTTTTGGCACCCTCGGTATTATAAAATATTCAACTCTTTAAAAGCCATTTAAATCTATATGCACTTACTTGAAAAGTGATATATGGTATACTGTTGAGAAAAATAAAATTATGTAGAAGTATATTTCATACAAATACATTTCTGAAAATCAAGGTTTTCTTCCTCGTTATCTCTTAGTAGTCATACATTAACAGACATGGAAATATCTGAAAATATACACAAAATTCTTTATAATGATTACCATGATTGTCACCATAGATGAGGTTTTGAAATGCTTAAATGTTGTACTTGGTCAAATTATTGAATAGAATTAGAATATTTCTAAAACTAAGGATCACTTTTATATTTAGGGTACGAAAGACATTTTGAAGGTAGGTTAGTTAATGGATATACTTTTTTAGAAAAAAATAAGTAATAGAATTGAATTTCTTACATGGGATTCAATGTTCTTAAAGGAATTCAGAAAGAAATATGAAATTCTCATTGGAATATATACATTTTCTTACTTTGCTTTAACACCTTTTTCTCTTTGGTCATATTAAACATGATCTTTCAAATTAAATAATAAAGGGATTTGAAATGCATATTTATTCATGGAAATATTTTTCACATAACTTACAATTAGTTCTTTTATAAAGTTACTTTAGCATCAAAGTGCATTTGACTGTAGTACTTATTATAAGACAAAATTGGTCATAGGAAAAAGTATAATTATGGGTTCTTAGTATAGCTTTGGAGCTAAAGATATCTAATAGTCGTTTTCCTTTTCAACAGCAGATTATTTGTCATGGTAGTGAAGATTGTTGCATTTCCATCGGGTTTGGTGTAGCAGCATTCATTCTGAACGGCCTCTCCTTTCTTTTTCTCTGTTCTGTTAGCTCCAGCTGCCGTGGTCTCCCCTGAATAACAGCTGTACCCCTCACCTCAGGGTCCTGGCTGCCTGCATTGCCCCCCAACAATTCAAAACAGTAAGCAAAGATCCCAGGAGTGTTCATCTCATCTGTTTCCCCTGTTTCAGGGCTCACTCTCTTTCATTCCCTTGTGCCCAGTGATTAGCAAAATGTTGTTTCATATATTTTCTGTTTGGTGATTGCTTCAGGTGGGAAAGTAAATCTATTTCCCATTACTTCATCTCATCCAGAAGTGAAAGTGAACAAAATGGGGGTTTCTTGTATAAACAATGTATAAACAATATACATTGTTTAGAAGTAGAGGATAACCTACAGTATTATACCATATACTCTTTAATGAGGTACAAACCAAACAAAATACTGATGTCCCGGCCTTTCCTTCCTAAAGCTCTGGGATTCCTGGAAGCTACAGCTAATTGAGCAGCATCAGTGGACGGAGCATCCCCAGTGCCCTCAAGCAACATGAAACTGGTGTTATGGTGTACAGTGTGCTCTAGCTTTTGAAAAAAGTTCCCCAAATCATGAAGATTATAACTCTTCCTTCTTGTATGCCCATGATGTTATGTCACACTTTACTGTATTTCATCATTTTGCTATAGTTCGTATTTTTATTTACTATAATGGATTGTGAGATTGCTCATGGCTAGGCTTCTTATGTATCTTTCCATGTTTAAAGGTTTGGAAAATATTCAACATGTTATTTTTCCTGAAGTATATATGATTTGTAATTAAACTGCAGCCTAGAGGGATATTTTTTTGAGGACTAAAAGACAATACAACAGGGCCGACCAAGTGGCACGGTGGTTAAGAGCTGGCTTGGGAAGCCAGCGGCTCTGGTTCGAGTCCCACATATGAGGGCCAGTAACACTACCCTCAAAAAAAAAAAAAAAAAGACAATGCAACATACTTGTATGTGGATACCGCTGACATTTTAAAATTTTGGACCCAATCTCTTTGAACAATTCTGAAAATATCCAATTATTAGTGTTTTTCTGTTGATAGTTCAGAAATATTGTGTTTTGCTAATATAATAGACTATATTAATATAGCATAAATACCATACATTAAATGGTAAGAAAAAAAGGCCAAATATCTAGAATCCTTAAATAACCACAGGAAATATTTATTTAAGTAGCTGTGTATGTGTCTGTGTGTGAATGCATATATATGAATATACAAAATAAACCCTAAGAAAATCAGCTGTAGATGAACTGTAAGCTAAATCCAGATTCTTGACCTGCTATAAATATGTCAATGCCATACATATTTTACATAAAATGTACTTTACAAAAAAGATTCTTTTTTAATTGTGTAGAATGATGCTTTGACATTTTACAATATTCAGAACACTTACAAATGTTGAAATGATCTTCATTGCATATTAATAAATTCCAACAAATTGAAATTTTTAAAAAAATTGTTAATACATAAAAGTGTATTTTGAATAGCTTTATTTTTTTTCATATTAAAAAGTGATTCAAGGGCCGGCCGAGTGGCGTGGTGGTTAAGCGCTGGCTTGGGAAGCCAGCAGCGCCGGTTCGGGTCCCATATGTGAGGGCCAGTGACACTGCCCTCAAAAAAAAAAAAAAAAAAAAGTGGTTCAAATACATTGACCCAACATGTATTGAAATATGGATATACAATAGGATTCAGAAGCTGATTCTACCTGAAATGATAACTATTAGAAAGCTATTCAGAATGAAAAGACTACATAAAATTTAATTCATGAACATTAGGCAGACAGGTTAGTATTTTTCTTTCCTTTCTTTTCCTTTCCCTTCCTTCCTTCCTTCCTTCCTCCCTCCCTTCCTCCTTTCCTTCCAACTGTTGAAATATTCATTTAACTTGGTGAAATTGTATTTAACATAGCTAGCTCATCTTTGGTAGATGTTTTTAAAAACTTAATTTTCTTTTGCAATCTATTTTTTCTGTACCATTATTAGTTTATCATCAAAATTTATACTATTTCTTTTGAAGTAAGGACAGAACTGATTTCCATACTGGGGAAAAAAAAAAGAAATATGAAGGTTTTAGGATTTTTCTTTAATAATATTTTACTTGTAATTTAGTGTTTTTTTTTCTTTCTGATCAGCAGTTTTTCATGTGTGAACGATTCTATATTCACACATCATAATTTCCAGCTATTTTCAGTACTGAATTCATTTTTTAATGATATTTAACTTTGCTCAGTGTGTTGCAATGATTACCATACCTTGAATGAGTTTCAGCACTTCTAGGTGCATTTTTTTTTAAAGCTTCTTGTGAGTATTTTTTTTTAATGTTCTGGTAAGGTAAATAATACTGTGCAATCAGCTTAGTATAAAATGCATTTTCTGCTAAAAATAATTGATGTATATCAACATTATACATAAAACATTATGGATTCCCAGAAGCAATAGTCTGCATTTTAGAGATTAAAACACAAAACAATACATTCTTCTTTTAAAGCAATATTTCTAATTTACACAAATTTTTTCCTTCCATAATATGTAAATAAAATATATCAATATATGTTGTAATGACTTATCACAGTTTAACATGTGGAAAGCGTTTTTACTAAGTAAAAGTGAAGATATTTTATTATTACTAGTGGTAACAGTATCATTATTTATTTCTTAATCATCTTCATGTGTGGTAAATATTTTTAAAGATATTGCATTTAGCTATTATTTCCAAAAATAATTTATATCAATAAAGAAGATATAATTTATATAAAACCTACAATCCTACAATGCCATTAACCAGAACACAATATTGCTACCTCTTAAAATTCTCTTTGATATTGTAGGTGGTAGAATAAGACTATGTGTTTTATTCCTACTGAATAATATTATTAAAGTATTTTAACATATTATTTTTCAAAAACATGTATTCATCAATATACCCAGTGATATACTTAATCTAGATGCACTTTATTATAGTCAGTGTCTTTCAAAATATCATTACGCTTATCTAAGTCCTTCTTGAAAATGAGATTAAAATCCATGTTAATTTAGATAAAAGTTTTGTAGTTGATTAATATTTTTAATGAAGAATTGCATAGTTTTAAAGATTTCAAATGTTTATGAGAGTGTATGTATAATAGTGTATGAGCTAAAATGTTTGAATCAAATTAGATGATAGATCCTGGAAAATGAGTAAACTTGAGCAGTCTTCAATTATTGCATATCATATTACTGAGAGCTTATTATGTACCAGGAAATGTTCGAAGAAATATGCATGCAATGAATTCCTACAGTAACCTAATGAGTTAGCACTGTTTTTTTATTTCTTCTTAACCCTCTATCAGGCAAAACTGTTCTCACAGATTCATTGCACAAATTTTCAAATATCTAAAAATTAAATATCATGACTCATCGCTTCTGTATCTTCGCCCTCTACCGTAACCTATATCACCAGTCATGTTTGTAACTTAGTAAAGACGTATTTCATAGCAGCATCTTTGTGTGCAATGAATTTGTGAGATCAGTTGCACTTGACAGAAGGTTAAAATAAAATAATTAAGGTGTGGAGATTTTGCCCAAGAACATTGAGTTTTCAAATGTTGGACTATTATAAAGAGTACTGTAAACTACAAGGCTAGGCTGAATCACGTTTTAGAAAGAGGGAAAAACAAAACAAAACTAAGTTTGAAGTAACATTCTTAGGCCATCAGCATTTTAAAATATACGGTACTTATTTAGAGGGTAGACTGAGTAAGAATTGTTCATTTTGTTTCAAACTTCAGTATATATATGTAATTTGGTCATTTGGTTGGTTGGCTTTAAATACTCTGAAACAAGTTATCCAGATTCTTTTATCTCTATTAACTCATTTTATTTTTAAGGGTATAACAATACATATGATTTTAAAAATGTTTTGACAATAAATTATTTTTTTTAAATCTTTGTTCCCCAGCTTTAGATAAAATTGACATATACGTGTGTAAGCCTAAGGCATAAAATGAAATAATGTTTTATATATATATATATATATATATAAATATATGATTACCACAATCAGGTTAGTAAATACATCCATTACTTCTCAAAATTACAATTGTGTGTGTGTGTGTTTGTGTGTGTGTGTGCTGAGAACACTTAAAACCTACTCTTTTAGCTCTTTCAAGTATATAATACATTCCTGTCAACTAGTTGCCATGCTGTACATTAGATACTCAGAATGTATTCACATTAGAAACAGAAGTTTATACCCTTTGACCAACATCTCCCCTGTGCCCCAGTCACTTTCAACCACAATTGTACTTATTCTATGAGTTTGACTATTTTTAGATTTCACATGTAAGTGAGATCATACAGCATTTGTCTTCCTCTGTCTAACTTGTTTCACTTAGCAGAATACTATCAAGATTCATACATGTTTCGCAAATCGCAGGAATTCTTTCTTACGGCTGAGTAACAGTCCATATCTATCTATCTCTACATCACATTTTCTTTATCTATTCATCTTTCACTTGACTCTAACTATTTCCATGTCTTGGCCATTGAGAGTTACATTGCAATGAACATGTGGGTACACATACCTCTTTGAGATAGTGATTTCTTTTCCTTTGGATAGACACCCAGAAGTAGAAATGCTGGTTGATATGGTTGTTTTATTTTTATTTTTTTGTGGCCCCTCTATCATGTTATCTATAGTGATTGTACCAATTTACATTCCCACTAATAGTACACAAAGTTTCCTTTTTTTCCACATGCTTTCCAAGACTTACCTCTTGTCTTTTGGATAACAGCTATCCTACAGGTATGAGGTGATACCTCTTGTGCTTTTACTTTGCATTTCCCTGGTGGGTAGTGATGTTGAGCATCGTTTCTTGTACCTGAGGGCTATTTGCATGTCTTCTTTGGAATAAAGTCTATTCAGGTCTTCTTCCCAATTTGTAATTGGATTCTTTGTTTTTCTGCTGTTGAGGTTTATGAGTTCCTTATAGATTTTTAATATTTACCCCTTATCAGATATATAGTTTGCAAATATTTGCTCCCATTCTATAGAGTGCTTTTTCATTTTGTTGATAGCTTCCTTTGCTAGGCAGAAGCTTTTCAGTTTGATGTAGTCCCACTTTTTTATTTTTGCCCATGCTTTTAGTGTCACAGCCAAAAAACTCATTGCCAGGACCCATGTCAAGGAGCTTTTCACCTATGTTTTCTTCTAGGAGGTTTTTTTGGTTTCAGATCTTATACTTATGTCTTAAGATAAATGAATTCTTAAAATATTTGACAGAGTAAATGCCTAAGAAATGTGAGATATCATCATGATCATCATCATTATGTCATTTTTATTCACATTCCTTAATTTTTTAATCATAGTCAGGATTAATAGGAAGGAAGAGAAACCTGCCTTTTCTATGTAGAATGCCCATCTAGTCTTTTACAGGACAGAGGCTTTTGTCAAATCTTTGTCTATTTTTTGTTTCTAAATTTTTTTTTTTGAGGGCAGTGTTACCGGCCCTCATATGTGGGACCCGAACCAGGGCCACTGGCTTCCCAAGCCGTGCCACTCGGCCAGTCTTCTCTAAATTTATATGTAATGGATATAAACTATGACTAAGAATTTTACTGAATATGATTTCTTCCCAATTCTTAAAAAATATCACAGTTATTAATCATGTTATTAAATTTAACTCTAATCAGAAATCAAGGATACCATTAAATTCATGGAGGCTATTATCTTTATAATTTTTCTTACATTTAAGTTTCATTTTGCTTATGTATTTTGCATATACTTGCTTCAATAATATTGTGTACTTCGTATCACTAAATTTGATTAGTTATTAGGAATCTTAAATAAAGTGTTCATTACAGTATCAGCATGAAAATGTTGCCTAGTCTTCACTGTGTCCTGAGATGAGGAAACCTGGCTGCAATAGATTGAAAAGGCTGAGATTTCTTTTTCAATGCATACATTCTTGAACATATGAACTAAAACAGTTTCTAAAAGTCTGTTTCAGAAAGTACCTTGGTGGGCTCAGCAAAATGTTACTGAAGGCAAATCAATTATTGTATGCTAAGAGTTGAAAATGAGAGTGTTTTTTTTGTTTTTGTTTTTGTTCTTTCCTACCTGGTATTGCTTTAACCATTGCTGGAAGGGTATAGTTATATTTTCACTAGCATGCTAAAACATATGAAAATCATTTATGCCATAAAGAGAAAAACTTACAAAGAAACCCGACGAAAGAATAGAGCATCAACCCAGAAAAAAATTAAACTAAGGGAGTAGAGAGGGTGACTATTTGTACCAGGGTGCTTTCAGCATAGAAGCAAGCCGTTTAGCTTTGGAAAAGCGGTCACAGACACAACTCTCTCTTTTGCAGCAGGCGTTTCTAGTTTCCTTGTTAGCAGCCCTTCTCACTTGATCCTTGTCATAAAACCTCAGTTTAGTTCACTGAATATTCTTCAGACACCCATGAGATGAACCCTGATTTATATCACTAATTGTGGTAATGCCATTTCCCTTTGCACAATTTCTCACCTCAGTGTGAACATGACCCTCCATCCCATTCTCTGAGAAGTCAGCAGTAGGAGGGGGGCTGGGAAAGTTTCTTCTTTCCTGAAGGGAGGGAGACAGACAATGAGTATTTACTCTTTTTTTTTTAGGACGAACCAACTTCTGCCTCATGTGACTTCCTGTTGTAAGGATGCCACATGTAAAAACCATCTGTGTCCCTGAGCATAGAAGCTGTTAACCCAGGGCAAATGTCAGAGTGCAACAGTTGTTGAAATGTGGGTCTTTAGAAAATATTACAATTTTGATAAACAAACATAGGGAGGTGACTGCCTTTGGGTTAATCATTACATAACTAGATTTTCTTCTCATTACACTGGCATCCTCAAGCTGGGGTGTAGAGGGGGTGCTATTGGAAGGCAATCCAAACACTACTCTGGCATAAATATTCTCAGGGAAACCAATTTCCAAATATACTCTTAAAAACAAAACAAAAACAAAAACTGAGAAGTCTAAATATCCACTTCAATTGACATGATTCTAGATCCATATCTCATTTTACAACTGTCCTCCCATTCTCAAATAGAACCACAACATCCAAGAAGCATATACATCCCTTTAGTGAAGAATATCATGACATTTCAGCTTTTGGCAATGGCTGACTGAATTATTTCATACCAACTGAATAATCTGGGGAGAGAGAGAGAAAGCTGTCAGGACTTTAGACACAGTCACAGGACAATAATACTTACAAACTAACCTACAACAAAACTATAGTTTTTAAATCCAATTATAGAATTGAAGTCTCAAAGAAACACATGTACTGAAATCAAGAGAAGTAGCACACACACTCTTCACACAGAAGGGACCCATGCCAGCTTTGCTTCTTGCTGGAGCAGCAGAAAGGGAAGCTATAATAATCATACAGTAAGAAGAGAGCAGATGAACTAATGAATTTTTAAAGTTGGGCCCCACATGCTGGTGTGATGACTTAGAATCACTAGAAGCCCCAGATATGAGGAGAGCCTGTAACTTCTCGCCAACTTTTGTATGCAGGCATGTCCCAAGCACTTGTGAACATGAGGAGGTGCCGTGTAAGAGGAAAGGAACGCCTGTCGTTTGGGGCCTGCATTGTCTGAGGATGGCTCATGAGGGCCTCCAGGCCTTTCGTTGTCTACGCCAGAGGGAGGCAGAGGGAGAGAAAGCAGCCCCAAAGCACAGGCACATGCATGGAGGCCTGGAGGCCAAGTACACATCCCAGCACTGGGGGACTTAACGCTGAGTGTGAGGCAGCAGCTGTCTGCAGAGGAGTGAGGCGGGACATGCTGGGGAAGACCCACCTCCCGAGGTGTAGGTTCCAGGCTGCTAATGCTGAGGACGGGCAGGGAAACTGAGGCCAGCCTCCTGGTTTCTCAGACCAACTATCACTCGTTAACCTCATAGCTATATCTAGCAAATCATCATCTCAAAACCAACGTGATGTAAAGACATTTTCAGACAGATTAAATGCTGAAAGATGTATTGCCAGATAACTGGCATGTACCCAACAGAGTTTCAAAGATGATGTTGGACCAAATGATAATAGAAAGAAAACTGTAAGGATAAAAGACACCCAACAGTGTAATATGTGAGTAAATATTAAAGGCATTTTAATGTTGAGATGCTAAATTTCTGTAAAAGATGACCAATATTTTTGTGGAATAAATATGAATATCAATGCAGTCTGATTTTATAGCATATGTGAAAGTAAAATTGTCAACAAGAGTGTGACACATGCCAGACAAAACTGCAAACATACTTTTGTAAAAGTCTTATATGTGAAGTGCTAATATATTTTTGAAGATAGCTATTAAGTTTAAGACGTATCACTGTAATACTGAGAAAGCACTAAAAGTCAGGAATAATTAAATCAAAAGAGGAAAAAGTAAAAATAAAATAAATGTTTGACTCGTAAATAAAACAGGAGGAATGGAGGGGAAAAAAAAGCAAATGGGAAAAATATAAAACCAACACTAGGAAGATAGACTTAAATGTTTCCACAGATATATTAAATGGAACTGTATTAAACACCCTGATCAAAAGGCAGAGATTGTTAAAACTATAGTATTCAAAAGAATCATTCTTTAAACCTCAGGGCATAAACATGTTGAAAGTAAAAAGATGACAAAATATATATCATGACAATGTGAGTAATTTGAAAGCTGGTATGACTATATTAAAATTACACACACACTACTTCAAGACAAATAGTGTTAAGGAAAAGATAAAGAACACATCATGATATTAAAATCATAAATTCCATTGGAGCATACACACCGTCTTCACCTTAGGTAATGTTGACATCAAAATTTTGCCAAACTTCGAGTTATATTTTGCTATGTGTTAAGTTCATTTGGATATTTTCCTAACACAAAAAAACAACAACATAAAAATGGTGTTTGTTCTCAAAGGTTAATAAAACCTGTTTTTAAGACTCAGAACCTGCAAGTAATTTATACAAAAAAGA
The DNA here is from genome assembly GCA_033961575.1 of Aselliscus stoliczkanus. Classification (NCBI taxonomy): domain Eukaryota; kingdom Metazoa; phylum Chordata; class Mammalia; order Chiroptera; family Hipposideridae; genus Aselliscus; species Aselliscus stoliczkanus. The sequence goes on from CM066727.1 coordinate 11,456,529, forward strand.
AAAATCAACCTCCCTTCTTGCTCTGTTTTTCATGTAGTTTTGTAAATTTTAGGTCCTAACCACAAGAAAGGCACAGTTATAGTATATTCTATTTATTTACCTATCTTTACCTTAATTTGTAATGATACCTTAATGCTTCTCACACTTTATGTGTATTATAATCTGAGAATATTGTCAATAAACTGTCTAAAGTCCCACCCCGTAAAATTCAGATTAATCTGAATGTGAAGATGTTTTATAAAATGATATATTTTTTTTAAGTTGTCCATTGTGATTTTGATACAAGTGAGCCAAGGGCTATATTTTGAGAAGCACTATTTTAGTCCTTTACCTGATACTGTCTGCCAGGCTGAGTTTCCTCCAGAATTTGGGCTCTTCATCTTCCATTTTCCTTCCACTAGAGAGTAGCTTTGGGTGTCTACATAAAATTGTCATTCCTCTACACGGGTGGATAGAGTCACTCTATACCCCACAGGGGAACCACTTGGAAGGAAAGATGTATGTGGTGATCATATAAATATATATTAATACAGGTCATATGAAGGTTGAATTGTTGTTACAGCTGGGCGTGCCTGAGGCTATTTAAGTCTTATGTTTATAAAAGGGTGATGTGTCAAATTATATATAAGAAGCATATGAGAGACATCTACAGGGAGGATGAAGAGTAGGCGCCATATATCGGATGTTTACAGAAGAGTCTTTCTTCTAAAGAAACACTGGGCTGAGAGAAGCAAAGTTTTGTTCTTAGGTAATTTTGTGATTGCTGTCGTCTGCTCAATGAGGTGGCTTGCTGTGCTGACTGATCACCTGATTCACGCAGACATGGGGTCTAACCTGTCTAAATGAGCAAAACAGCTGCAACAGAGTCCAGGGGACTCACACAACAGTTTTTCAATCATGAGGCAAAGTGTCTTCAGCACCTTCCTTAGGGCTGATATCAAGAGCAGAAATCTGTGTGCCTTCCCTGAAACAAACTACTAAATGTTCATTTTATCTAGATATTGTTGAACAAAATAAGTGGATTTTAATCCCCTTTTAGTGTATTATTTCCTTAAATATATAGCAGTAGTTTCAATAGTTATTCTTTTATCTCCATGATTATAGGAAAGGGAGATACGTGGGGACCAGGAAAGCAGGGGATATTGTTTACAATTCAACCAGCTCCTGACTTGGTGTCACATTCCTGCCTAGCTCTGAAGTGTTTAGAAGTGGTTTTACTAAAGGTGGAGACATAAACTGCACTCCAGGTAATCATTCGGTCTTGAGGCAGATGAAGTCTTTCTAGCCCAAGGAGGACCCACTCTATATCTCACCTACTGTCTAAGGAAACTGCATTTCTTTTGATTAGCTAATCTAATTCCACTGTACTTCACAGTTGTTCATCATTATGGCAATGTGAGTCTTTTACTGTTCACATTTCTACAATCCTACTGGAAGATATCCTAACATTTACCTTATGTTTATATCCCTCGTGAGTTTTGAAGTAATTCCTTGAAGTCGTATTAAGGCATAGATGTAGACAAAAAGGGAAATGCTTTTTTTTTTCCCCCAATTACAGTAGCCATGCAATGTTATTTTATATTAGCTTCAGGTGTATGTACAATGGTTATACATTTACATAATTTATGAAATAATCTCCCTAATAAACCTAGTACCCACTTGGCACCATGCATAATTATTATAATATTATTGACTATATTTCCTATGCTGTAATCACATCCCTGTGACTATTTTGTTACTACAAATTTATGCCTCTTAATCCCTTTCCCTTTTTCACCCGTCTCCCCAAGCCCCCTCTCTCTGACAACCATCAGTCTGTTCTTTGTATCTGAGTCTGTTTCTATTTTGTTTGTTCATTTATTTTGTTCTTTATATTCCACATATAAGTGAAATCATATGGTATTTGTCTTTTTCTGCCTGACTTGTTTTAACTTAACATAATATCCTTTAGATCTATCCATGTTGTCACAAATAGCAAGATTTCATTCTTTTAATGGCTGAGTAATATTCCATTGTATATATATATGCCACCTCTTCTTTATCCCAACGTCTGTTGATGGGCACTTAGGCTGCTTCCATATCTTGGCTATTGTAAATAATGCATCAATGAATATAGGGGTACACATATATATTTTTTTCAAATTAGTGTCTTAGATTTCTTCAGATAAATACCCAGAAGTGGAATTGCTGGGTCATAATGTATTGATATCAAACTATAAAAAAAGGCTATAGTAATCAAAACTGCATGGTACTAGCATAAAAACAGACACATAAATCAATAGAACAAAATAGAGTTAAGAAATATAATTGTTCCCCACAGTTATATGGTTTAATTTATCTATAACAAAGGAGGCAAAAGTATACTGTGGGGCATAGTCTATTCTTTAAGTGGTATTGGAAAAACTGGGCAGATACATGCAAAATAAGTGAAACAGAACTACCTTCCTACACCATATCTGTGAATAATAAAAGGGATTAAAGACTTAAATGTAAGACCTGAAACCACAGAACTTCAAGAAAAAAACATAGGCAGTAAATATTCTGGCATTGCTGATATATATATATATATATATATATATATATATATATATATTTTTTTTTTTTTTTTTTTCTTTTTTCCCTGATATATATCCTTGGGCAATGGAAATAAAAGAAGAAAAAAATAAACAAATGGGACTACATCTAACTAAAAAGATTTTGCACAGAGAAGGAAACCATCAACAAAATGAAAATACATTTTTCCAATCGGGAGAAAATATTCACCAGTGATAAATCTACAAGAAGTTACTATCCAAAATTTATAAAGAAGTCCTAACACCAAGAAAAAAAAAATTATCCAACTAAAAAATGGGAGAGGACCTCAACAGACATTTCTCCAAAGAGGACATACAGGTGGCCAATAGACATATGAAAAGATGCTCAATGTCACTAAGCATCAGAGACATGCACATTAAAACCACAATGAGATATCGCCTCACACCGCTCAGAATGGCTATCATTAATAAATTAACAAACATCAAGTGTTGGAGAGGCTGTGGGGAAAAGGAACCCTCATGCACTGTTTGTTGGTGGGAATGCAAATTGGTGTGGCCACTATGGAAAACAGTATGGAGGCTCCTCAAAAAATTAAAAATAGGGAAATGTTCTTTGCATTTGACAAAATAATTATGCTAATATACTCCCCTAAAAATGGAACTTTAAAGGACCTCTTTGGGGCCAGCCGAGTGGCGTGGTGATTGAGCACTGGCTTGGGAAGCCGGCGGCCCCGGTTCGGGTCCCACATGTGAGGGCCAGTGACACTGCCCTCAAAAAAAAAACAAAAAAAAACCAAAAAAAAAAACCATAAAGGACCTCTTTGGGTGTGTCAAGAAACAAATGAGCAGTTATTGGGGAGAAAATAAATGTTCTTATGAAGTATTAACAAAGTCTGTCACTGAGCAAGTGCATTTTATTTTTTCTAAATGCACCATTAATAGCTAGCATAAAAATATTGATATTTTTCCAAATTTTTCTCTAGGCTATTTTTGCCTATTCTAAGACTTACAATTATTTGATGGGACTTTCAAAATTACTTATTAAACATCATTTTAGTACTTAGTAATTTTCTAAGCAAAATAAATATTTAAAGATAAAATACAGTGATTTTTCCAGTTTAATGTTTTGTTATTTGAGAAGTAAGACTATGTTCACCTATGATATGCTATTTTCAAAGAAATGCTAAAAAATGCTGTTACTTACTGTATTACTGTTACTTACTTCAACTTGGAAATATAAAACATAGAAATTATAAAATTATGCACTGGACTTGTTAAAAATATAGTGTTCAGGTATTATAAATAGTACATACTGAAAGCTGTTAATTTTTATATTTCTGATGCTGCAATTTTCATATTAATTGTAGCTCCCAAATGGAATATATGATACAAAGTCTACAAATAATATACAGTCTCTTGTAAGTCAGTCAGTGTACATCACTTGTTAAATGAGTTAAAAACAGGACTTCTTGTGTGGCGAAAATAGCTAAGTATAATGTTTAAATAAGTTGTATAATGACAATTAATAATATGCTGCTAAACTCATTTTTATATTTACAATGGCTTTTTTGTAATATCATATACAAAAATGATTACATATTCAGAAGTGGTTCATGAAATTATACATTTCTCTGAAAAGTGTTCATAGGTCAAAAATGGCTGAGAAAACTTGACCAAGATATAACAATTATATCACAGTAACAAAATAATGCCTGGGGATTATCAATGTAATGTATTATGCTTTCATTTACATTGTTGAGGATTACTATTAACTCACAGGATATGTTTCCTGCTATTGGGAAGGCAGAAATTGATACAAATGAAACAATTGCAACTTGTTTAGAGTGTTCACTGGTGAGATGTAAATAGGCTCTTTCTTGGCAGTACAGATTCTGAAGTGAAGGAGGAAATTATATAGATGCTGTAACAAAAAATGATTAATGCATTCTTATTTTTCTATCCAATACTAAAAACATACTATATTTCAGTATTCTGACTTGCTAACATTCTCACTTTACAAAATTACTACTTTAAACAATATTCTTGCTTTCCAAATTTTTTATATTAAAAGAGAGTAGCAGTGCTTTGCTGTTTTGACCCTTCTAAGATTTCTCAAAGATAACTGAGAGGATTGAAAGCCAGTTAGATTCTCAGTAAAAAGGGTTTAATGAATGTTGAAAGTGGGTAATTTGCATGGAAATGACATCTTTTAGAAGCCTGAGAAATGCAACAAAAAGAGAAAAGGAAACAACCTATCTAAATCTTGATGACAATGTTTATAATGAGTCTGAAAAATAGTAAAAATTCAACCAAGTTCTGCAATATTATAATCAGCTTTTGATTGTTTTTTTTTTAATACTTTTGATTTCTGTGGGAACTTTTCAAGTAGATATGGGTGTGACAAACGAAATTCTATCTGAAAATCTTCAGTTAAATTAAGGATTGTTTAAAAAGTAGTTAATTCATGTTGCGTTAACTGTATGTATGACTATTATTAATGATGCAAATCTATTGATACATTCATATTTTATTCTTAAAGTGAGACCAATTAATTTAATATTAGTTCAGATGATTTTCTCACATATCCTCACTCCGTGTGTGTGTGTATCAAAAAATCAACACACACACACACACACACACACACACACACACACACATACCAGGGGTGCCAAAAGTGTATACACATGACTTGTATTCATTTTTTTGTTATAAGTATATACTGAGTATTACAATTATGCATTTTTGGCTATATATAGATATGCAGATAGATAGATATAATGTATCACTTTAAAAGAGAGTGGCGTTGAAAGACTGGAGAAGCTAATTCATAAAAACTGTCTATAAGAAACATATGGAATATTTCAAGCATTTCCAAAAATTTAAATCTTCCATTGGCACACATTCTAGAATATTATTATAATAATATTCTGGGACTTCAGAAACCTATGATGGGCTGAATTTTTAAATAAGTCTTTTTGCTCAAGAAGAAATGTTCCTCAGTTTCCTAAATTTCAAACCTATGTTTTTGTCTCATGGTTAATTTATTTTTCATCCATTACATAATATAATATGATAAACTGAAGATATTAATTTGTGTAACAATTAAAAGGTTTTTGTTGACATAACAGGATTTTTGAGTCATCTTTAGCTACTACTTTATATACCTGTCATTCATCTATCTATCTACAGATAGAGAGATACATATTATATAATATATATATGGTTTTATAGTTATTCAGAGAAGAAAACAATCCTTTATTTTAAACAAAAAAAATCCACATAAAAAGCAGAAAGGAATTTTTGTTATAAAAATCCATATTTCAGTATTTAAGGCATTCATTGTTATGTTAAACGTCTGTTTTGAACTCTTTAACTTATGGAGAAGCTTCATAAGGTTTGAAAGGCTAAAGAATAAAGATCAGTCCACGGGTATTTCGTCCTGCAATAAGCAGAAAAGCTTGACAGCCTTAGTCCATCAGGATGCCGATGACCCTCAGCCCCTCATTCCTTTTTATCGGACCCCCATGGTATCCTACTAGCTTTTTGTTGTGTCTTGCTGTTAGGGACATGGAGTAAAACTAACTGACCACGTTGCAGTCCAAATAAGAAAGAACTCTGACAGGAAGAGGAGTCATCTGGATCATGTATGAAGAGCAGTCTTTTCGGCTTGTTTTTGTCTCATTGCGACAGAAGCCTGTAGCCTAAGACTTCTGTGATCCACAGTATATATCAGTTAACACCAATGGTTAAAATACATTCACATATGATTTATAAATTTCATGTAGATTTGAAAACAAAACAAAACAAAACAGGAGAATCTCTATGGATGCTGTGCTCTTTTGATAGAAAAACATAAGTCATAAGAAAACTAACAGCCTAAACGTTGGATGTGTAGGGGAACCATGGGGATATCCTGCTATTTCACTATGAAAGCAAATTAAAAACAATAAAATCATGAGCCTTTGGACTCAGCATCCCATTGAGTGACAAAGAGTAGACTGTGTTAATAAGCTTGTACTGGAATGTTCTTAAATATCATCTGTTCTAGAATGCGATTCTCTCTCTCTGCACCCACGATGTAAATCATGTGTGTAGCACGTTCCTTATTTTCTCCATTTCCTCTCTCATTCCTAAAATATAAACATGATGACAGTAACTGCAAATGCAAACTAATCTTTTTGGTTCCTGTGTCCCTGCTATTTAACTACAGGGGATTTATGTTCTAATTCTAACTCAGTTATTACTCCTATTGTGACTTCAAGTAAACTAAGCTTAAAAATGCAGATTACCCAGGTAAAGAAATGATAAATTAGATAAAAACATGCTCAAGAATTTTTCACCTAATCCTGTAGGACATTTTATTCCTGTCTGTTTGATTTCCTACAATGTTCCTTTGGGTGAATTTATTACAAGGAAACTTCTAAGACTTTAAAATTGGAAATAAGCTGTGGGTAACAACAGTCCAATCTTCTACATCTCATGCTGTCAAGAAGATTCAGATTATTCCAAATTATTTCCCACTTATCAAGGTGGCCTTAGCATCCCATTCATCTTGATTAGACTTTAGACAGGTTTCCTTCTGACTGTCGACACCTGATCTCATTTTTCTTAGAACATTTACTTTAGAAAACTTGCAATTATAAATTCTTTATCTGACCCTTTGAAATGTATGTGACTCTTTTTGTAGTCTCTTGTCAATTTTACAACCCAGGAAATACCTTTCTCAGGGACCTGGAAACCATCTCTGAAATACAGACTTCTAAGGAGATGGCACCACAATCTCCTGTCCCCATGTGAGAGTAGAAGTCTAACTTTGATGGGCACCAATTAAGCAGACACAGATGAAGAAATCACAGAGGAACATTTGCAAACTCAGGAACAACTCAATGTTCTTTACATATCCCACTGACTAACCTTCCACATTCTCCACTATGTCTCCCTTCATTCATCCTAATGCTTAACCATCACCCTTTGCTTTTGTTTCAATTGACTTGACTTCAATCTCTCTCCCTTATTACAACATGAATAAAGTCTTCTTGTCTGTTTAAGTTTTTCTGTTACAATATTTGCTTTTATACACCTCATCTCTATGTGATTATTTTGGATCATCTCAGGGGTAAAAGTCCGTTCTCATTTTCTCAATCGTTGCATTAAGTTTCTGTACTCAAGCTTTTAGCTAATTCTTTGTTAAACACAGCCTTTATTCATATTCCCCAATTTCGCTCACATTTTCCCCAATGCTAAGTTTATTGATTAGGTGAAATTCTGTGACTTTAAGACTTTCAAAGTCTTGTTGAAATGATGTCTACCCCATGAAATATTATCACACTTATTTCTTTATTTGAAAGTTATCTTTCGTTTTCTGAATTTCTATTCCACATTTTATACTTTTCTTACAACTTAGCATTATATATATATATATTATATAATTATGCATATATAATTATGTATAGTGCATAATACTTGATAATGATAATAAGTGATTATGTTACTCATTTATATATTTGCTATACTATATTTTTTACTGCTATTTTAGTCTGTAGCCTATGGAAACAAAAGTTGGCTGCACAACATTATGTCATGTTACACCAGCAGCAGTCTCATAAAAGTTGTGTTTGCATCTCTTGATTGTATCATTTTCTCTTGTGCCTCATTTAACCTCATGCTGTTTTGTACAATAACAAGCTCCTCAGGCTTGACGCCGAGGATCAACAGGTTATAGCATCTAGGTTTGTGTAAGTACACTCTACAATGTTCACATGACAATTTAATCATCTAATGAAGCATTTCTCAGAACAGACACATTTCTGCACTGCACATGACTGTATTATTTTAAAATGGAAGCTATAAAATCTTTACTACTGCAAATATAAATTCTTTTATTGGAATATATATATCATACATATTTATAAAGTACACAAGGAAATTTAACATTATGTAGAACATTGATTTCATAAGGCTCATTGACGCAATGCACCATCTAATAATACCATTTTAGTGTAATATGGGATAGAGGAATGGTTTAAACACTCCTAATTTCATAGACAAGCTTGCGTTTTTCCAAATAAATTGTTAGCTAAAGTAAACATATTTTGAAGATGCAAAATCAGAGCTGTTCCAGTGGAAGAAGTTAAAGATATTCACCTGCTGTTGCTTAGTCTCACCCATCAACTCCCAGGAGGCTCTAAAATCTCAGGTATGATACAATAGAAATTCCCCCAAGGGAGAGATCAAATCACCAAGGAAAATCCCATGGCAATTGTTTTTTTTTAATTTTTCCTTCTCTATATCTATTTAAATTCTGGTTTAATAGAGCGAGTTTTTTAAATTGTCGTTAAAGGGGGACCTTCTGTTTCTCCTACTTGCCATATTGTTTTTACCTTGACAAAAAAAAAAAAAAAAGAAAAGAAAAAATTGTATGTTTTCATGATACTTGGGTCTGGTAAAACAAAACAAAACAAAATAAGAAACAAAACAAAACAAACAAAAAACTAAAAGAGAAACTTAAGCCATTAGTGACAAAATCACTACATAAAATTCTCTTTTCAGCCTGTAGGAACAGTTGGAAACCAGGGTTTTTTATATATAAAGTTTTATTGCAACACAGTCACGTTCATTTATGTACAGACTATGCCTGCCTTCCTACTACAACTATAAAGCAGAATGGAGTGTCTGCAACATAAACCCACAAAGCATAAAATATTCATCATCTGGCTCTCTCTCTCTATATATAAAAAGTTTGCCAACACATGTTATTAACTTAAAGAGACAAAGTATAAAGCAAATACAGAATCTTAGCTTTCCCCATTTTAACAGGTATGTAGGTTTAGGATGAGTCAGATATACAATAGTTTATGTGAAAAGATGCTGAGATTTTAATTGTCAATAAACTCAATATGATTCAAGGTTTATGGTGTCCTCACTCAACATGTAAACATTATTTTCAGATTACATTACTTTGATGAACTTTGTTAATCAGGAAAGCCTCCTCTGGTGGATTACACCAGTAATGGCAAACTATTACCTGAGGGGTGAAGCCCAGCTTGCAGCTTGATTTATATAGATTTTGAGCCATATGAATGTTCTTAATTGGTTATTTCAAAATATAAAAAAATAAAGAGGGCCGGCCGAGTGGCGCATTGGTTAAGCGCTGGTTTTGGGATGCCAGCGGCCCCGGTTCGGATCCCACATGAGGGCCAGTGACACTGCCCTCTACAGCTAACAACAGCTCCACCTGGAGCTGGGCTGTGCGAGCCCCGGTGATGGTGTGGGCTGCAGCCCCTGCTGCAGTGGGCTGCCATAGGCTACAGTAAGTGGCCCGCAGCCAGCGTGAGCGGCTGGCAGCCAAGCGTGAGCTGCCAATAGCCACGGTGAGCGACATCCAGAGGCCAGCGACCCATCTGCCTCATCCGGGAAGAGCGCAATGACGATACCAACAGTGAAGCAACATCTTCCACAACTAAACTGAAGAACAAAAAGACAGCAACTTGTCTGTTCCCCTTCCCCGATTCCCCAACGCTTTTCCCCTCCGCCAATTCCCCAATAAAATCTTTTTTAAAAAAAATTTAAAAAAAATTAAAAAAAATAAAGAAACAAAGATTATATTACAGAGGCCATAGGGGCCCAGCAAAACCTAAAATATTTACACTATAACTCTTTACAGAAAAAGTTTGCTCACCTCAGCTTGTGAAAACAAAAAGTATAAACGATAAGTAAAAAGTTCTCTTAAAAATTAAAATCTTTAATGGGATGAAAGTTGCTTATTTTGAAGAGACCATTCAGATAATGTAGTTAAAGTCTTCTTGGGCTGGCCGAGTGGCACGTTGGTTGGGAGCTGTCTTGGGACGGCGGCAGCCCCGGTTCGGATCCCACATGAGGGCTAGTGACACTGCCCTCTACAGTTAAGATGGTGAACAACAGCTCCACCTGGAGCTGGGCTGCTGTGAGTCCCTGGGACGACATATGCTGCAGCCCCTGCTGCAGTGGGCTGCCATAGGCTACAGTGAGTGGCCGACAGCCAGCGTGAGTGACTGGCAGCCAGTGTGAGCTGCCAAGAGCTGCTGTGAGTGACCATCCAGAGGCTGGCGACCGATCTGCCTCACCCGGGAAGAGCGCAATGATGATACCAACATGGGCCAGTGAAGCAACGTCCTCCGCAACTAGACAGAAGGACAAAAAGACAGCAACTTGTCTGTTCCTCTTCCCCGATTCCCCAACGCTGTTCCCCTCCCCCAATGCCCCAATAAAATCTTTAAAAAAAAAAAAAGACTTCTTGCATTTGAAGATCTTTCTTGTAGATAAGAGTACCTATTATTTTGTTGTTCTACAGATTGGAATTACAGGCAGAGGCAAATGTGTGGAAGCCACAAGTTGCCAGACTTCACTACAATATAAGAGATAATTATTTAAATGTATTGGGTTTCACTTATAACTCATAGAGATTTTTCTACTCACAAGATGGCTAAATAGAGTAAAGTAGTAGAAGGGTGTAAAATAATCTATTAAAAGTGAAATGGGATTAAAGACCCTAATGAACTTCTATTATATATTTAATTTTCAAGAAGACTTTACATTTTCTGAGTATTATTGTATCATTACCTACTATCATTATTTTATAAACACATTATCTTCATTAACAGTGCAAACGTTAACATATTTTAATACATTTTCAAAATTTTTATACCTTTTTGCATTTGTGTGATTTGAAGATTTTTCTGAAATTCCTAGTAATGCTTGGCTTGTTCTACCTGATCACTGAAGAGCTTACCTATGTGTAAAGTAAAGATGGAGCATGTCTTTTCTGGAGGTTGATCTCATCATGACACTTTCTGTGAAATCAAGAACGTTGGTATTTTTTCCTCTTGCCCCTGGTGTTCCTCTGATATCTCGAGCAGACTCTTGCAGTACATAGCATGGAAGGTGTAAATCTGTCTTCTGGAAATCCCTTCGATGAGTGTTAGTTAAAGGCCAGAGGTTTCAAAATTTCATCTTAAATGAAAGGTTTCATAGCTAGCTTAGCTTTCCTGTAGCCTCAGGGAAACTTGAGGGTTTGGCTTCTAATTGAACTCTCCTGCAACATCAACTCAAGGATGGTTTAAGTACACTGAATATGAAGTAAAGGAGGTTATATACCAATCCTAGCACTTGTGTCTGGTTACAGATGGTTCTTTTGAAGACCACGTAATTGATAAACCATCTATAATTAATGAGTAATATATAATTGGAAAGTGTAGCTCCACCTGGGAATGGGACCATGTCATGTGCTTCTGAGAGAGCCCATGATCATCTGGGTAAAGAACCCAAGGAACTATAATGCTGATGACTCCACTCAAGCAGCCTGCACCCTGCCTTGTCTCTCCTGTGGGGCCCAGTACAAGGTTATTGAGACTTTTGGAAAACAAGCCTGGGAAGACCAGGAATTCTACGTGCTGCTGCAGTATGTGTGTGCTTCTGTGTATCTTGTATCCTCTCTCATCACTGAGTATTTTGGCGGTGACTTTGTAGTCTTAGGAGTTTGATTGTTATTTCAAATCCAGGAACCCTGCTGTTGGAGCAGCATGAACACTGCTGAATGTCAACTTTCATCTGTTCTTCTCAATTACAGTAGGGTAATGCCTCCCTCCTGCCTAAAGTTTGGCCCTTCAATACACCATTCCAGTGTCCCTCTTCTGCCTTTTTCAGAGAATACATCACCAGGCCAGGTTTGCTATGAAGAGTTGCCAGTTCCACAGGGTGGCAGACAAGACATGAAGGCCCAACCTCTGTTTAAACAGATTGTTTAACCAATATATTTTAGCCCCACCTTCACTTCACTTCCAGGGGCAGCCAACATTGCCAATTCCTGAATCTCTGGGGCAATTCACTACATCAATTGGGTTCTCCCTTGGTTTTCCATTTTGTTGGTTCAATGTGCAACTTGATTGCCTCTTCTAAGCTACCACTTGTCCATCAGCTATCTAGCTCCCGGGATTGTGTTTTTCATCTTTCTGTTCTCCTATTTATGTTGATTTTGAATTTATGTTTAAAACAAATTTTCATTATCCTTTTGGAATAGATTATTCCCACATGTTTGCTCCACAAATGTCTTTGTCAGGCTAGTAAGACCCATGGACTTCTCAAAATAATGATTTAACTTGATGAAATAAAATATACAGAACAGAAAGCTATTGCATTGAAAAGCAGTTATGAAACCATTTAAACAGAATTTTTGATATAAGAATAAATATGTGCCTCCACTCATGCATTAAATAAAAATATTGAGTTGCAGGTATAATATCTATAATAATTTGGTAGTGATCAGTGTAATCTAAGTTTCTAGATCTGCAATACCAAAAATGTGATATGAAACTACCTATGATTTTGAAGGATAATAAAGCCATAAACATTTTGCTAAAACTACTGGAGTTTGTTGCCTGCACATATAATTGATGGAAAGATCACTTACAGTCACAGGCTACTTGAAAATAAATATATACACCCAAGTTCAAATTCATTGAAGTTCAGGTACTCTGGTTATGAATTCCTGATTTAAAGTGTCTTAAGGATATAGAAACTAAATCATGTGTTTTGATGTTTCACCTTAAACTTTCAGTTTCATAACTTAAATCCATGTACAAAATACAATTTTCCATAATCATGTTTATTGAAAACATACCTAAAATGCTGGAGATAATTCAGTCACTGTATGTGATTTTTCAGCATTCTTATAAAGAAAAAGAAATGCATATATCAATATATTTAATGGGTACAACGTATTACTTTGAATGTGTTCATGCAGGCAGAAGGCTACCTGAATAAAGATGCAGTGCTGATACTTAAACTGAATTGAAATATATTATTCTTGTTATTAAAAAAGGCCATGCTCCAGTTGTTGAGGTAAGTGGGATGAGAAAAGAAAACATGTTTTGAGCTTGTCATTATTCACATTGTGGGACTTATAAAGTAATGCATCGAAAGGCATGGAGTGAGATTTACTGGTACATGGGCATTTCCAAATATGTGTGAGAACAGAGCTTCTCTGAACATTTGCCAATATCTTTGTGGTTTGGGGAACAGAATCTTTCTGAGCTGACATATTAGAGTACTGTATATTTTCTTTGATTACTCCACTATTTGTATGGTCAAATATATACACATGTAATTTTTATAAATAAATTTTATATAGGAATATAAATTTTATACAGAAATATATACATAAATTTTAGCATATATATTCAATATATATGTGTGTGAAATGCTTTATTAAAATATACTATTTTAGGAAACATAGATTGTAATATTTTATTTTTATTTTTTATTTTTATTTATTTATTTTTTTTTGAGGGCAGTGTCACTGGCCCTCATAAGTGGGACCCGAACCAGGGCCGCTGGCGTTCTAAGCCAGCGCTTAACCGCGGCGCCACTCGGCCAAATTTAGGCTTCTTGGCATTTTTTTAGCTGAGCCATCCTGCCACCTGTTGGCAGCTCAGTGGCAGCTCAGCTCAGACTGGGCATGGAACTGCTATTGCTCAGAGCTCAGCTCATACTCTTGAGTGAGCTCTTAACCAACTGAGCCACTCTGCTGGCCCAGAATGTAATATTTTAGAAAGCATAAAATGTATAGGAACTTCTAGTTTAGACAGAAGCTTAAAGACATGTTAAATGAAGACTAAAACAATATGATCAGTAGTAACCTGGTTATTCCTTCACAAATACCAATATCTAAAATACATCATGAATGAAAACAACCTCAAAATCTTGAACAGATTAATTCTTTTTCTTTTTGTTTTGTTTTTTGAGGGCAGTGTCACTGGCCCTAATATGTGGGACCCGAACCGGCGCTGCTGGCTTCCCAAGCCAGCGCTTAACCACCGCGCCACTCGGCCGACCCCAGATTAATTCTTTTTTTAAGTGAAAAGGGATTATTAAAGTATTAAGGAACTCGTGGAATCCTGGGACAGCCAGAAAGACCTGGAGGAGGGGCATCAGATACAATGCACAAATCACACTGAGAAACAACTTAGTGATGCCACCACTTGTCACTCAAGCCAGTCTGTGTTGAATCCCATGAAACACCTGCCTCTTCACCTTACTCACTAGGACATTCAAGCCATCCAAGTGTGTTCGATGGGCTGAGCCCACTCTGCTAACAAGGTAAGATGGGAGAGAGTTCTTGAGCTGATTAATTCTTAAAAGCATTATAAAGACTGCCCAGAATACTGTTCCCTTATCCTTGGTTTTAAGGAAGTTTTGTGGTAAATTAAATAAATATTAGCTTATATTGACTGGAATAGTTACAGCAAAACTACAGCATGTCTTGACTAATTAGTCTATTTATTATTTTAACCTGTTTAGGCTTGTCCTTCAGCATGACAATATGAAAGTAACATTCAACTCAACCAAGTCTCCTTTGTTGAGGTAAATATTACACAGATGGACGATAGATCATCTGACATGTAGGCTGTGGGAGGGGGACACAGAACTAACGAATCTAAAGAGAAAAACAGGAGGGGACTAGAGAGTCTTATCCCAGGTCAAAGCTGAAGATGTGTGAAAGTGATTCCTTTTTAAATTCTTTTTTTCAATTATAGTTGACATTCAGTATTATTTTATATTAGTTTCAGGTGTAGAGCATAGTGGCTAGACATTTATATAATTATTTTTAATGAGTTGTCTTTTTTTATTATTAGTTTCAGGTGTACAAAACAATGTACTAGTTAGACATTTACACTCCTCCCAAAGTGACAATCCCCCTCCCCCAGGCTACTACCCCCAACATTGTATCTAGCTGTTACAATTCCATTGACTGTATTCCCTATGCTGTACTCCACATCCTGTGACTATATATAAAATTATAGTTGACATTCAATATAGGGAATATAGTGAATAATACTGTAATAACTATGTATAGTGTCAGATGGGTACTAGACTTAAAGGAGGAATCACTTCAAAAATGTCTGTAGACATTTATATAATTTTTGAAGTGATTCCTCCAATAAGTCCAGTACCCATGTGACACCATACATAGTTATTACAATATTATTCACTATATTCCCTATGCTGTACTTTACATCCCTATGGCTATTTTGTAATTACCTATTTCTACTTAATCCCTTCCTCTTTTTTACCCAGACCTCAACCTCCTCCCATCTGACAACCATCAGTTTGTTCTCTGTATGTATGCATGGGTCTGTTTCTGTTTTGTTTGTTCATTTATTCTGTTCTTTAGATTCCACATATAAGTGAGATTATATGGTATTTGTCTTTCTCAGTCTGACTTATTTCACTTAGCACAACACCTTGTTACTATTTGTGACAACATGGCTGGGCCGGAGGGTGATGGTGATTCTTATACCCAAGGCTTTGAGTTAATCTTTAGGAAGAGATCTAGTGTATCGTAGACACATTTTGAAAGTTTACCTTCACCTAACAATGCCTTTATTTCACTGTCATTCCTGAAGGATACTTCCACAAAACACAGAATTCATTGATGCAGCATTTAAAAGAGGTTGTGCTATTACACTTTCTTCTGCCTCTATAGTTTCAAATAGGAAATCTACAGATATTAAATAGATGTTCTCCTACAGGTAAAGTGCCATATCTTATTTTCTGCTTTGCAGGTTTTTTCTTTGTCTTTAGCTTTCAAAATTTAATTATGATATGCCTGAGCAGGAATTTTTTTAGCTTTATCCTTTTGGGGTTTGCTGAGATTTTTGAATCTGTGGTTTATTTATTTCTTCAAATGTGGATGTCTTCAGCATTTTTTTCCCAAATAGTCTTTCACGTCCATTTATATTGTTTTAACTTCTTATTAACATGTTTTACAATGATTTACAAGCTGAACAGAATCAAAAGAAGTTGCTAGTTTATTGACCATCAAATAATAGTTCAGTTTCCCTGTGTGCATAATTGATACTAGAATACTACATGCCACATAAATTTTACCTAATGATAATTATTAGTATAACAACAAGTAATTATGTAGTGTTTACTGTGCACCGCAATCTATTCTATATGTTCTACATATATGAATACATTTAATTATACACATAACTATTTAATAAATAATGAGTCTCTGTCATCATAAGGTTAAATAATTTGTAAAATTCATTCTTTATTCAGTATTGGTTAACTTCTGTAATAATCAAGTTCAAGTGAAATAATAAAATAAAAGTTGGGTTTCATTTAGATTAAATCTGGTGGAAAGGTTTATGGTCAGATAGCTCCCCTAGGAAGGCCTCCTTGAAAGGGGAGGGAGCTAGCTGATGGCATGTTATAACTCTGCCATCTTGTGGCTTCAGGTTGACCCTGACACCATTGAGTCTGTAGTCAGGGTGAAGAAAGCATGGGGAAGCATACATACAATACACTTAAAAATGGGACCTGGATATCACACAGGTTACATTAGATAGACCTATGTCCATGGTCCCATCTATGAGATATGAGACAATATGATAAAATATATTCCTTAGTATAACATCCAGTTTCCAGCAAAAGTTTCTTAGTATAGAAGGGAAATGAATTTTTAATCGTCAACTAGTCATCAATGACACAATGGGTGAACCAAAATATAAATTACAGATTTTGGCTGTAAAGATCACGTTATTATTTTATTATACACAAAAATACATATTTCATATTTTAAAGTGATATATAATACAGTTTGGTATCTATTAGGCATTCCATAAATATAATCCATTACTGTAGTATTTAATAAAGAATTAATAGCAGAAACCATCTCAACAATGTTAAGAATAAAATTCAGAGGGCCAGCCTAGTGGTGTGGTGGTTAAGCGCTCAGTTTGGGTCCCACATATGAGGGCCAGTGACACTGCCCTCACACACACACAAAAAGAATAAAATGCATTACATTACAAGGGTATGAGGTTCACTTACAGAATACAAATGCAGGGATGAAATACGCGTAAGGTGAATGAATGAAAAGAGAGAAAAATCTCAGCAGAGAAGTAGAAACTATAATAAAGAAACAAGTAGAAAAATCTAAGATTTAAGAAAGTATACTCGAATTTTTAAAAAAACATTCACTAGATATGTTCAACAGCATAATGTATATGAATGACAGAGAACAAAAATTGAATTTTAAAATAGATCTATAGAATGTTAGATTTCACAAATGTTATTTTAGTTTAAGAGTATAAGGGATTAGTTAAAGAAAGACATAATCATGAGGCAACCAGTAGCTAATATTTAGTCGGAAAAAATGTCTAACAAAATCAGTTTATAACCAAATATTTTAAATAATATCTGTAAATATGTGCATATGTATATATGTCTCCTTTACTTTGTCCTTGTAAAGTCATATGACAATCTTCGTGCCATACACTTGGAAGATGTCTCTCTTTCTCTTATTTTTTTTTGATATATTTTAATAAAAATGTAGAAAATTAAATTTTCTATTTCATCCAAAATTTAAATTGGTTAAAATATAAAAACAACAAGATCAATTTTTATGATGGAAAACCCAAAAGAATTTAGTAAGAAAGAAACACTTGGATATAATACATAAAATGCTCTGAGACATACCCAGGGAACTTTTTCAGCTGGATTTTCCATTGCAATATATTTTACAAATACAATATTATGCTGAAGGCTATAGCAAGCAAGAAAAGCAACATGACCTGAAAATGGTTTGCCCTTTACAGAAATCTGGTGATATGTATATGCAATTACGTATTGAGTTTGTGGCAGGAATCAAGAAGGAAATGCACACACATTCATAAACACACACACACACACACACAGATTAAGAGCAACAAAGTGACACAGATATTTGATTTTTTAATGTAAAACCAACCACATAATTATTGAAAAATTCAATGAAAAATTTGATATTTATATTAAGCATGCCAAATCAGGATTTTGAATTAAATTGTCTATCTTCGTCTAGTTACTTGGGATGACTTTGATATAGCTGAATTCTGGATGAAAACTTAATAAATTACAAATATATACACACCTCAAAGTTTGGATTTAATGAAGTGGAAGAAAACTGAACATGGTACTGATGTAATGAGAAAATTCAGAACTGTGTAGTTCTCAACAATTTACAATTAAAATATTTACATGTCATTCTTATAAGATATTATATAATTAGAGGAAATCATAGGGAATGTAAATAGAATTTTCTGTTTATTGTTTCTCTAATCAAAAGCAAGATAATAATCTAAATGTTTGAGATTGATGGTAAACAACTCTTCTTAGTAAACAATAGAAAAAATTTATATTTCTAAAATCAAGTTTATATTTGAGATTCAATTGGAAGATGAATGTCAAAATTCTAAAACCACTTCATTGAGGTGTGATTGATAGAAAGCTGTACATATTTAACATATACAATATGATAAGTTTGCAGGTAACTATACACACATGAAACTATAACCACACTCTACTCGGATGCCAGAAACATATCCATCAACTCCGAATGTTTACTCCCACTATTATTTTCTGTGTGATAAAAACATTTAACATACAACATACCCTCTTAGCAAATTTCTAACTATGCATTATAGTATTGTTAACTCTAGGCACTCTGCTGTACACTAGGGATCTAGGCCATCCTTCTTGAACAACAGAAAATTTGTATCATTTGACTACTAACACTTTCCTGTTTCCCCTCGCCCCCCACCCCCGGGGGCCTAGCAACCACAGTTCTACTCTTTGCTTCTATGAGTTTGACAATTTTAGATTCCTCATATAAGTGGTATCACATATTTGTCCTTCTGTGTCTGGCTTATTTCATCTAGCACAATGTTCTGCTGGTTCATCTGTGTGGTCACAAATGGCAGAATTTACTTATTCTCTTAATGCTGAGTAATTTTCTAATTTATGTGTATACTTCATTTCTCTCTCTCTCTCTCTCTCTCTCTCTCTCTCTCTCTCTCTCTCTCTCTCTCTCTCTCTTTTATCATATGTCAACCAGTGAACATTTAGGTTGCTCCACATCTTGGCTATTGTGAATGATGCTGCAATGAAAACCAGCTCATGATTTCCATTCTTGTGAATACATACCCAGAAATGAGGTTGCTGGGTTATGAGGTAGTTCTATTTTGAATTTTTTGAGGAAACACCATACTGTTTTCTACACTGGCTTCACCAATTTACATTCCACAGTGTACAATGTTTTCCTTTTCTCTACATCCTGGCCAAAGCTTATCTCATTTTTTAAAATTTATTTATGTATGTATTTATTTAATTTATATGATGGCTATCATAAGATGTATGGGGTGATATCTCATTGTAGTTTTGATTGGCATGTACCTGATGGTTAGTGATGCTGAGAACTTTTTATATATCTGTGATTATTTGTATGTATTTTCTGGAGAAATAATAATTCAGGTCCTATGCGCATTTATTAACAGAATTACTTTTTTTTTCTGTGAATTCCTCTTATATTTTGGATATTAACCTTTATCAATTATAAGTTTTGCAATTGTTTTCTCCCACTTCACAGTGCTGACAGATTTCATTTGCTGTTCAGAAGCTTTTTACTTTGATGTTATATCCCAGTTGTCCATTTTTGCTTTTGTTCCCTATGTTTTTGGTGTTGAATTTTCAATCACTTTAATGAGACATACCAAACAAATAGATGCCAGCATTAAAGGGAAGGAGAAAAGAAAGAAACGGAGATTTTTATGTAAAAGGGAAACATAGAAATAAGGAAAAGAAACAGAAAAATGGCAGCTGCAAGATAGAGGTGATATAACAGCAATAAACATCCTTGTTTCCAAAGGAGTGGCAGGGGGATGCTTTGGAATGTGCTGCGGACACTGAAGATTCTGTGGCCATTTGGTGGTAGGTAGGAGAGAGTGGGCGGCTCCCCAGGCCTCTCTGCTGTAGAGTGGTAAAGATGGGATATTTTTGAAAGCTGTGAGAAAATGCCCTTCTAACTGTACCGTTCATACTTTTAATCTTCTAAAGAAATCCAACTGTCATTTCTTTTCCTGCCAACATACTTAATTATTGTTGTACAGTGCAAAACAACCATAGGATCTGAACAAAACAGATGGCTCAGCATTGCCAGAAAACTTATGTTTTTACCGTAGATTTTTGTAAGATACAGAAGAAAGTACAATTTTGTTGAAAATATCCAAGACCAATCAGTATATTTCCACAATACTTATTATATGTATTGCAGTGATTAAAGTACTCTAACATCTTTTCATATTTCTTCAATGATACAATAAGTACTTTGTAAAAGTCTAAAGGATGTATGAATCATTAAAAAAAAAAACAAAAACAAAAATTGGGTGTCAGCCTAGTGGCTCATTGGTTAGGAGCTGGCTTGGAATGCCAGCTCTGAGCAGCAGGACCCTGGTTCAGATCCCACATATGAGGGCCAGTGACACTGCCATCTACAGCTAAGGTGGTGAACAACAGCTCCATTTGATTGCCTCTGTAGCTAAGATGGTGCACAACAGCTCGACCTGGAGCTGGGCTGCTGTGAGTCCTCGGAGACAGTGTGGGCTGCAGCCCCTGCTACACTGGGCTGCCATAGGCTACAGTGAGTGGCTGGTAGCCAGCATGAGTGGCTGGCTGCCAGTGTGAGATGCCAGGAGCCGCTGTGAGGGGCCCTCCAGAAGCCAGCGATCAATCTGCCTCACCCAGGAAGAGCGCAATGATGATACCAATATGGGCCAGTGAAGCAACGTCTTCCACAACTAGACTGAAGAACAAAAGGACAGCAACTTGTCTGTTCCCCTTCCCTGGTTCCCCAATGCTGTTCCACTCCCCAATTCCCCAATAAACTCTTCAAAAAAAAAAAAATAGCTTGTTCTCAGGTATAGCCAACTTGACTAGATAATGCTCATTTGTATAGTTGCATATCATGTTTGAAAATCAACCTATTAGTTGGAGCTTAAATTAATTTAGGCTTTAAAATTCAGGACTCTGTATTTATTGAATGTACTGGCCATGTTAATTTATAATATATGAATTGAGATGTTAAATGAAAATAATTATTGGGTTCATGCTCATCTCTAGGCAATATGTTCTAACTAGTAATATATACATTGATGAAAGAAAATCTCGTTAATTGCAGAATTTGCATTCAGTGGGGGAGTTTGACATATATTGACAATGTATTTTTTTTTAATTATTAGGTAAGTGTGAAGTTAATGGTAAGACTCTGGGATCACAAAGGTTGAAACATTAAAGTTGAATGGGGCCAGGAAAGACTTTCATGTATGTAGGATGACATTTGTGATTTACAGAGAAATAGACTTTTTATCAAGGCATATATAGATGGAAAATGAATCCATGACTGTGAGAAGAGCATAAGAAAAAGCACTAATACATTGTAATGTGCAGTGTAGACATTCAGGAATATCGTATAATATCAAGTCACAAGAAGTTGAGAGATAATGCTGAAGAACTAAATGGCATTGAGTCCTGTTAGAGCCTTGTTTGACATATAAAATATTAAATTTTATTCTGCTAAAATAGCAGTAAACACATGTAGAGGAGTAAAAGGAACCATTTGGCTATATTGTTAAAGAAGAGTTTAAGGGAGATAACATTGAAATCAGAATAGATCAAATTCTGTTATATGTTAGTAATGATATTTATATGCTTGGATGTTCAATAAGCAAATTAATGAAAGCATATTATAGATATGTATATATATATTTATACACACACATATACATACATACATACATACACACATATATGTATACAGAGTGTGCCAAAAAAATGTATACACATTTTAAGAAAGGAAAAAACTGTATTAAAATTGTAATACAATGAATGACACTAGCATTCATTATATTAACACAATCCGTTGAGCGAATATCATACTACACATTGCTACTGTAATTCAATTCAGCTTTGAAAAGTAATACATAAATAACATCTCTTAAAATGTGTACATTTTTTGGCACCCCTGGGTATAACGCTAAAACATTGTTAACTGAACTGAATCACACATCTTATATTTTTTTTAACTTTTTAATCTTAGAATTACTATTTTTTAAAGGGATGAAAAAACAAACACACATGCTCAGTTTCCAGATGAGGAATCTGAAATTCAGAAAAATGTGGTGACTTTTCTGAGGACACAAGAAGTAAAGTCAGATTCTCCACTTCCAAAACAATTTGTTTTCCAATGTGCCATTTTCTCCATAAAACTATAAAAAATAATAATTTAAAAATTATCTTTACAGGAAACAACTTTTTTGTACATTTGCAGTAGTTATTTTAGGTCTTTTTTATGTATGTAAAGTGGTGTTTTAAACCATTTCATCTTTTCAAACAGATCATTAGATTGATAGACAGGTGTTTCACATTTAATAAAATAAGCCATCTATATAATATCTTTTAATTTCTTTAAAAGCATATGATATAGCCTTTATTCTAAAATTAGCTTTAATAGTTTAACAATTGAATCAGTTCTTAGGTGCACGCTATTATCAGAATTTTTCTATATTTATCTGAAAATCTTATAATCAAAGTACTATACATATTACTAGAAATGTGTGGGGGAATCTGCTCCTAAAAAAAAAAAAAAAAATACAAGACTGCTAAATGCATTTTAATTTACTTTCAGAAATGTTTATGATTTTATTTGGCTCTGTTTATGTTCACACAATAAGGATTATCGAGAATGGAATACATTAATTATTTTAGATATTACTATAAAGCTTTCACATACTACTATGTGCTAATATTATTAAATACAGTATCGAATTCATCATATACCTCATTTCAAGATACTTTTTTTCATCTGTGAAAGGCACCACACTTAGTTTTATTTTATTCTTTATGTTTGCTTCCTCCTGTCCTATCTCCCATTGGAGAAGTTTCCCACTCTAACATGTTTACTGATATTACTCATTATCCTTGAAAATATAAGCAGTATGCTTTATTTATTTTTATTTATTTTTTTTGTTTTTTGTTTTTTGAGGGCAGTGTCACTGGTCCTCATATGTGGGATCTGAACCGGGGCCGCTGGCTTCCCATGCCAGCACTTAACCACCACGCCACTCAGCAGGCCCAACAGTGTGCTTTATCTATATCCGTATTTTAATTTATATTAATGCTATTGTGAGAGTAATCACATTTAACTTGATAATTATTTTATCATACACAGTTTTCAAGATCAATCTATATTTCCAGTAATCTACTCTAATTCAAGACTTGTGTCTATTTCATACTCTGCTGTCATAGGCACTCAACGTATTGCTCTCATCTGTTTCCTTGATGATGGATATCTGAGTTGCTACCATCTTACTCTACCTTAAATGAGGTTTACCAAAGACCCACATATACATCTATTTGGGGAGCTATGTGAGAGATTTGCTGGAGTACCTACTGAGTAGACAAATTAATGTCTCCTTGGGAATGAGCATTTTTAAATTTACTAAGCACTGTAGGATTGGTCTCCATGCTGCTGTATGAGTTCAATAAGGCATGCAGTTCTCCTTATCCCTACAGACAATGATATAAACTTCATTTTACATTTAGATAATCAGATGTATATTAACTGAGATTCATGTTTATTTAATATTACATTTTCCTAAATGCTACTGATGTTGAACAGCTAAATTAATATCTGTGTGTATGTATATGTGTGTTATTTGTGTGTGTATAGACTTAAGTAGATAAATACATTGATGAAAAGTATATTTAAAAAATAAAGCCAAAGATCATTTTTTTTTGATATTGAATTTGGATACTTCTCTTGTTCACATATAGAAGTACTTACGGTGTCTTGTTGGTTTAAGGTTTTATATATATATATATATATATGGTTGTCGGAAAAGTCATGACGTATTTTTTTCTATATTTTTCGTTGCAAAAATGAGTCATGACTTTCCCAACAACCCTGCCTAGAAAGTGACCTGCCTGTAACTCTATCTATAATATTCCACATTAAGTAGATATGATTACTTTTAATCAATTCAAATCTATAGAATATTATCTTATGACTTTTTTTTTATATAGAACTTCTCCCCGTAAAAAAAGACAAAGATATTTTCTCACATTTTCTTCTATTACATTTTAAAATTGTCTTTCCCATTTAGCTCTTTTACCCAGAGGATATGTTTGTATATGGTATAAAAATTCTCTTATTTTAATTCATGCAGCAGGCCAGTTTTAAAAGAATAATACACATATTACTGATTTGTAATGCTTCTTTTATCACAAGGTATGTCTCTTGCTGGATACTCCATTGTGCTCTAATGTCTTTTTTCTGTTTTTACATTTTTACACAATATTACATGTCTGCCTGTATTTATTGTTCATTCATTCATTCATTCATTTATTCACTTGTTTTTTTGTTTACTTACATTGCTATAAGTTGTTTACATAAATTTTAACATCTGTAGAACAAATTTTCTTACTTAACATTTTTAAACTTCAACATTTCCATAAATATTTGTGAACTTTCTTAAGAATTGTAAAATTTCTTTAATTAAAAAAAACATTAGATACTTAATTAAAGTGGAATTGAATTTCTAGATTGTTCTGAGAAGACTTGGCATTTTACCATGTTAATTCATATCACAAAATGAAGACTGGGTATGTAGTTATTTATATTGTCTTTTTAAAATTTTAACCCCATTTAAATTTATTTCATATATATACTCTTCATCTTTAAATAATTACATATCTAGGAGCATTGCATTTATAAACGCAAAGAATAATGCAATTAAGTTTTTCTCTACATAGCAATCATAAATAATTTTGCTTTTTATTATGTTATTCAAATGTTCTATATCATGGCATATTTTGTGTATTTTATCTATAACATTTCTTTTTATTAGTTCATATATGTTTGAAATATATTTTTCCAGCCTATTATTTTAAACTTTTAGTGAAATCCTTATATGTAAGCTTATTTCTTTGGGGTTACTGACTTTGTTGTTGTTGTGGGTGAACTGCCTTTTTGTTTGTTTGTTTGTTTGTTTGTTTGTTTTTTCACATTTGTTTATTTCCCTATATCTTTTTTTTTTTTTTTGCCAGATCTGGATTTATTTTAAATATTTAACAAGGTTTTAAATAATTTATTTCAAAGCTTTTCTTTTTGATCTATAGTTTATTCAGTTATATTTCTGAAAATAATTGTATCAGGACTCATTTATGCATCTATTTTTTTTTTTTTTTTTTTTTTTAGCTGAGCCATCCTGCCACCTGTTGGCAGCTTAGCAGCAGCTCAGCTCGGGCTGGGCATCAAACTGCTGTTGCTCAAAGCTCAGTTCGCACTCTTGAGCAAGCTCTTTACCAACTGAGCCACTGGGTCGGCCCACATTTATGCATCTTATATCATATTTTCTGTTGATTAACTTTTGTATATCATTTTACTCTTCTAATTATCCATTTTTTAGATTTAAATTTATGGTGATTTACATGATGTATATTTTTTTTCTTTGGATGGCTATTCCTATCATATTAATAACTATACTTATGTTTGCCCCTCCTATTTCTTAAATATCTCTATGTCACTTTTATATACCTCCAAAAAAATAAATTAAAATGTTTTTTTGCCCTCTCTCTTTCCCTCTCCCTTCTGTTTCATGTTAGTAAAATATTAATTCTTAGGATATAAAGATGTAGATGATTTTGTTATTGAGTCTTTAGACAAGTAGTTATTCCTCTTTGCTTCCCATACATCTGCTAAAGCATTGTTTCAGTCAGTGTTTAATCAGAGAAGCAGAAACCTATTATCATGCTTGAAACAGATGAATCTGAGAGTAGAAATTAGGTACAAAAGTGATGAAAGTGCAGGCGGGCAATAATCAAACAAGCATCTGAAGTAATTGCAGCAAGCAGTGACTACTTGAGGAAAATTGTATTACTGCATTCCCTAGATGTCTGTGCCCCAGAAGCAGTGGAAGCATTCAAGATTGTTGCGTACTTGCAACTGAGCCACACACGTGACCTACAAATCAGGAGCCTGACAAGGGAGTCTGGAAAATGTAGTTGATAACTTCTAATCCCAGCATTTTAGAGCAGACTGTAAAAGTGCAAGTTGAGGCAAGAATCACTATTTGGCGGAGGTAGATTTTTTCAAAATGATCTTTGTGTTGCAACGATTCTGAAGACTTGAATTTGAAAATTATGTTTATTTTTCCAGTACATATTCATAGCATTTTGCTAGATTTACAATCTTGTACTGAATAGCTTTTCCTTCAGTATTCTGGAAATATTAACCCAATTCAGGACCAGTATACTTCAGTCGTTCTGTGGGAACTATAAAGCAATCTGATGCAATGTAATTTCTCTGCAATATACTTAGATTTATTTTTTCTTTTCTCTTGTATTGTTTTGGTTACCTTTTGTTTTCTTTTAATCTGATAAATCACATTTTTACTCACTTTTAGGCAATCCTAAGGCATTACTTTCCAATTATCCTGCAATCGTTTTTTGTTTTTTTAATGTGAACACTTAACATGAGAGCTACTCTAAACAAATTCTTAAGTGTACAATATAGTATTGATTACAGGTACAAAGTGGTCCACTGGATCTCTAGAGTTAATTCATCTTGCGTAGCTGAAACTTCATACCCCTTGAACGTCAACTCTCCGTTTCCCTCTCCTCTTAGTCCATGCAAAAACAATTCTACTCTCTCTTTCTGTGACTATTTAGGTACCTCACACAAGTGGAATTATGCAATATCTGTCCCGCAGTTTTTCTGTATTCACTCCTCTGACTCTGGTGTTATATTCGTCTGTGGCACTTTTGTATCTACATTCCAAATCTGCTAATTTTTTCTGATTTCCCATCTTTCTTTACCTTTCTGAAAGTATCTGGTTGAATGTCTTCCAGGTCAGTGATTTATTCTTTAATAGAATCCATTGTCCTACTGAACACATATTGGTGATATTTGTCATTGTGGTGTAGCTGTTTTTTATCTACGGTAAATATTATGCCCTATACTTTCAGCTGTTCGTTTCTTCTTCACTACTGCTCATTCCAGCCTATATTCCCAGTGTGTGCTGTCTTTTCCCCATAATGGTTTTTATTATGCTCATCGAAATTATTTTTCTGTCTAGGCCACTTAATTGTTTTCCTCCCTGTGTTTTTATCATGTTTTTTTTTTAATCTGTTTTATTACAGTTGTGCTCTTCACATATTTTATTTTTTGTTATCATTTTTTTTTTAATATGGAGAGAATACGTTTCTTTGACTCAGTGTTATTTGGCTAAGATATGACACCCCAGCCCCTAGTCCATACATCCTCTGCTGAGTGTAAGGAGAGGAGAGGAACTAGGATACAGCCATTGGGTCAACAGCCATTGACTTTAAAATCAGGACTCACCTGGACCCTGCTTTCACAGACTCAAATCCATCAACCAAGCCTTTTGGGAATTATCACTCTACCACTAATTTCATGATGTTCTTTCTTGGAAAGGTTGGAGGGGGGCTTTAAACATGACACCATGACTCCGACAGTTATCACATGCTGCCACACTCACCATGCAGGATACTGTAGTTTCACTCTCACGTGAATACCTGTGTGTGTAAGTGCATATTTCACATTAACTGCCCAAAGCGGACCCAGAGTATACAACACTATTCTTTCTTTTTCTATATTGGATCACCCTCATTACTATGAGATTATACATTTGCTACTGGAATTACCTTTGTTACATTTCTTTGACTTGTATATTGAAGTTTAAGAGACTAAAGCTTAAAAAACAGGAAGGAAGCAAACAAGCCAAAACTAAAACTAAAAAGACCAAACCAACACTTTAATAAAAGCCTCGTTAATTGCCAGTGTTGTGAATGGATGGTTGACCCTTTTAATATTTATTTTTTATTGCCCTAAGCCCCCAAGATTTCTAAATATTGGCTTCATTCACATTATTTTTTCCTTTACAATCAGACTGGATGAGCTACTACTGTTCTGCCATAGAAGTCTGTTTCAAAAATCAAAAGTAAAATAAGATCAAGCTGCCTTTAGCTTGCTAGATGTTGTATTATTACCTATGTTAAATTGTTAAAGATGATTTTCATCTTGTTTTTCTTTACTTCCTTCCCTCCCAAGGACTTTTTTTTTTTATTGAACACAAATGAACTGGCGTTGCATTTAAAAACATATGCCAACACTTCAGCTTGTTAATAGTACATGTAAATAGATAAGAGAATAATAGCTGTGATACATATCCTTGAACCAAAATGAAAGGCAAAAGAGAGGGTGGAGAACAACTGTGTCTTTTTTCCCATTCCTAGAGGAAGATCACACATAAGGAAAGTTCCCTCTCCTTCCAGGTGGGGCTCCTTGGTGTGATGAACGACTCCAATTGCAAGCGCTATTAGAGCCAGTAACTCAGCCTGCTCTGCCCGGCAATGAAGGAAATGCAGTGTGTTTTCAACTGCACTGCAGGGAGGTTGACATTTTTCTTTTTATATATCATTTATAAATTGACACTGTAATTCCACCAAGCAGTAGCTTTTAAGACTTAACGAGAATGAAAAGTTCTCATATGTTCCCGTATATACCTACCTACCTGTGTGTGTAGGGGGATGCTTAACATTTGAAGTTTCTTAGAAAATGACAAAAGCAGCAATTCAAGCATGTATATATGTTATATATTATATGGTTTCCCTACTCCTTTGCAAAAACAACTTTATTTTTAATTTGCATATTGATAATAAAATATGCAGGACAAATATTTTTTAAAAAATTTGCATTTTGAAATTGTAAGACACCACTGCATGAAAAATATATGATGTTTAAAATACTCTGGGTACTCTCTAGGGTTACCAGTTTAGCAGATAAAAATACAGGTTCACAACTAAATTTGATTTTAGATGAATAATGAATACACATTAGTATAAGAATGTCCAAAATATTGCATGGGGATATTTATGCTATGAAAATATTTCTTTTTTAATTGGAATTCAAATTTGAGAAACATATTTTGCAACCTTAATATAATCTATATTTCATTCTCATAAAAGATAATACTGAGGAAAATATGAACTTCAATGTTTGTGTATGATTGTACTACAAATAGTTAGGCGGATTAAATAAATCCTTGAAAATGGGAAAGCTGATATTTTTTCCCCCTGCTTTTTTATTTCAGTAAAGTCAAGCAGTGAACAATGTTCCATAAAGGTCAATTGGCAACTGTACCATCTGCTCTGGGTCCCTAGAATAAACCTCCTGCTGGGGTCCTGATACACATGAGCACATGTTGTTTTCACAAGACCCAAATTTTCTATCGGATTCTTGCTTGATCCCTGCCGTGGATGCTGACTTAACAGCATCCGTAATGGTGTATGGTGGCTGGAGGCTGGACTCTCATTATGCTGATTGCTGCCAATCTCAGGAACAGAGATAGGTATGAGTAGGTTAAAAGAACATGAAGTGAAATGCTTGAATCCATGTGGTAAGCACTAAAGGTAATACTTCCATGGTACTTCTACCAGACCTGCTTACCCAGGCCCACGTTCTGTGCTTGTCAGTGAGTGGTCTACCAGCTGCACCCTTCCCTAAATAATTGCCCCAGGAAGATAAAAATGCCTAGAAGTTTGTGGGTCCCGTGTAGTCCCCAGTTATCCACAATTAATGCTTAATTGATAATAGGTTGGTTGTAAAATATCTCAAGGTGGGACAATCTTGAGATGCAATTAATATCCCTGTGAAATGGTCTGAGTCTGAATTTTAGGTAAAACCATAAATTTTCTTGACTTTTTCTCCTTCTGTGTTCTCACAGATTTTGCTAGAGCACTAAATGAATAACTTACAGATAAATCTCCATCTCAAATGCTGTGTCTGAGATTCTCCAACCAAGACACTATTCTATTGTCATAGAGAGAAGTGATTATTTAGAAAAAATCAAATGGGAGGGTCAAAGGACTATCTGTTTAATACAAAATCCTATGAGAAAAATTATAAATATCAATACTAATTACACATCTTTGCTCCTCATGGTTCAGCAAAGCAGGTTTTCTGCCCAGAATAATAATCCCAGAAACACTACCACTGTGACTGATCTGGTAGCCTGAGAGTGGCTGAGGTAAGAAGTGGTGGTTATAACGAGGCTCCAAGACAAATGGAGACTTCTTTATCACCTTAAGCCATTTCCTCCTTTGTAGTGTTTTACTGAAAGGAACAGCTCTAAACTTTCAACTCCGGTTGGCCTGTGTAGGTTTCTATGTTGACAGAACCCTTTAAAGTGAGATCCCATAGTGATAGCATATTATTGTTCTCAATCCAAGGATAGGGTACACCACGATCAGAGTTACATGTTACATGTGAGTATAGTTTACTGGAAAAACATGTAGATTATATATAAGTACTGATTTCCCAAAAAGTAGAATAATGTTAATGTATAGCAATTGCCAGGTCATAGACATGAAGGTCCCTACTCTGATGTACATGACAAACAAGAGCTCAAAATAAAAGAAGGTAGTGAGGGAAATCCCTGCTATAATTCCAATGAATTTATAGAAATGACATTGGGAGAATAGAACGATGTCCTTATATGGAGGCAAAGGGAAGAAATGCTGGGGGCCTTCACATTAGAATTTAGAAAAATGAGGGTCACAATTATCAGATAAGTTTAAATACTCTTTTATATATAAGATGCTGTTAAGTATGTTTGTGTAAGAGATTTGATAAGGGCTCAAATATGAAATTGCTTTCATTTGATAAAAATGAGTTGTCTCATTATAATCCTTTTATGAAAATTTATGGGTGAAAGTCTATTGTACTGGCATTTCATATTAAGTTATGTGTTTATTTGTTCTCAAAACTTATCTGCATACACATAAATAGTGTATTTTAGTGCTCACTCAGTAATTTAACCTTGCACCTTCTGACAAAAAGATTGAAACTACTGCAAGCCACTTGAACACATTTGAAGTATCTTCTACTTTGCTGAAAAAAATATTTACTCTTTAAAATATGCAAGATACTGATATAACTTAAAGTTTATTTTGAGGATCTCTTTTTACCTATAATTACAAAACCCTATGGTGAATTAACGTGTTAAAAAGGGAGTTTTGATTTTTTTGTTTTTGTTTTGTTTTGTTTTGTTTTTACAATCAGCTAAATTCAAAGCATTCAGAATACAATCTTTTTTCTAGATTTTTGTTGTTTCTACAGAGATATACAAGTTGTAAAACGTACAAGTTTTCAAAAGTTACTGACTTCTTAATTAGGTAAATATGGCATATGAATGGAACCATAACTTCTACCAACTTTTATAGTCAATATTTTCTAGTTTGGTACTAACTTAAATCATAAAAATAAAATGACATTTTTTCCCATTCATTTTTGTTCAAGGCACCAAATCTACCTAAGAGAATACTGGAATATACCTGTATAAAGAAAATAAAAGCTAGACAAAATTCATAGAACCTTGAAGGAAACATCAATAAAATATAAAAATCACAGCGGTGTGAAGAGAACACATGCGTCCTCAGTTATAGATAATTGCATTCTGAACTGTGTCTCTAAGCTCATTGGGATAGGCTGCAGAGGTATATCTTTAGCTGCTGTCTCTTAGATTTTATTCTTAGGAAGAAATCTATGAACCTCTGGAAACTGGCTACTCAGCAGAGCAATTAACGTGTGCCAATATAGCAGAACACAACAGAGTGCCAATATCCACGTCAACCAATTCCTGCCGGTGACCCACGTTGGCTAGACCATCACAAGCTTGGACTAGGGAGACATACAGAGCCTCCGCCGGACCAAACAATCAGTCTTTGCAGACTCACAACAGACCCACAACAGAGGTTGGAATACCATACGCAACTGATTCATTCTGCACCAAAAATGGTTAAAAATCGATATCGCTCTCCCATGCCAATCACAGTTCTGGCCTCATCCAGTGAGCAGAAAATTGGCAGATATGTTTAGGGTTGGGCTTCTGTCTGACTGTTGTGTGTGTACATCCTATATGTCACGTGAGACATAATAACTAAGGGACCACCGAGCCGACGATATCGAAGAGATTCTTCAGTCCAAGAAAAGTCTGTGGTCATTTAACAACAGCTAAAATCATCTGAAACTTAGCCGGGCAGCCCTTGGTCAACATCTAGTGACCTTCAGATGAGCCCCAAGTGTCTGGCCTCACTCTCCAGAACCGCTTTCCCTTCTCTGTCTCTTGGAACAACATTTGCTTTGAGCCTTCAATTGTGTTAGGTAACTAAAATATTTCATAATAATTTTCAATCACTTCAAAAATATAGTAAGTCTTAATTTGTTTTTGAAGCTGCTCTTTGGGGAAATAATTGCACATATATAATCACATTGTGTGTGAACAATTGCCATAATATAAAAATAAACTGCGTAACTAACTCAACAATGCTCTCTAGCCCCAAGGAGCATTAATTCCCCATCTCTGACTTGGTTCAGGCTACAGCTCCACTCTCCAAACAAGATTTATGACTCCACCTGTGAGTTGCATTACTGGGCAGTGAAGAAGCTTTCCTCAGGAAGGAGAACATGTATCTAAGTCACAACAGAGTTCTGACCGAAGTTCTGCTACAAAAGATGGGAAGATTGAGGGGTCCCTTAAATCCCCTTAAGACTCTTTGGATGCGAACCAGCCAAACAAGTTTCAGGTAATGTCACTTTTTGCTGCCTTATCAGTACTATCTAAGATCAATTTCACCTTCTGAGCTGCAATATATCAGCATTTTTATTGACAGGGCAACAAATCATACCACATAGAAAGTTGTTCATGTTGCTTTGCCAAAACTAATTGTTTTTCTGATATGATGAGATCTAGGTAAGCTGTAGTACCCTCAGTATGATTTAAATAATTTTATTAGAAGAAACAGCTAAAGGGACCCAGGTCACCTGATTTTTAATACATCCTGTAGCTGAAAGGCTAAGCTTAAATAAACATTTAAATATGAATTGTGCACCATCCTTCATACTCCGGATTCAGAAAATTACACTTCGTGTGACACTACGGCACAGGCTCATGTTAATTATTTGCTTTAAATAAAAGTTAGGAGTCGATGTCTTAGAAATAAAACCCAACAGAAGAAACAATCCTTTTATCTATTTCTGCACTGATTTTCTTGTGTCATGCATCCTTATAAGTCTATTCTCTTATGGGGTTTAACTGGCTATGACAATGGTGCAGAATGTTAAAACAGTGTATTTTGGTTCAATATCAGGTAATAATAACCTTCTCTGGTAATGATCAACATAGAAGCTAAATATTAATCATTTTCAAATTTTCCTTTCTGAGTTTGCTGGCAATAATCTAATAAGATGTCAGTGTAAACGCCTCTTTTAATATTCATGGGACACAATTATATGAATATGCAAAACTCCTCGTGCTCCTAATACAGAACAACAAATAACATAGGAAGTGTCTTACCTTGGATTTCACCCTTATCTATTCTGAAGTGTGTGGATATTTCAAAGTAATGTATTTTCTTGCCTATGAAACATCTAGCTCAATTTCACAATCTTTGACAATGGCTGAATGTTGTTGAATGAGTTAGTGCATTAACCTTCACCAGTAAATGCTCTTGTTGTATGAGTTTAGTCATAATGGGCTTTTTCAAACACTGAATATTTCTGCCTTAGACAGATTTTATTTCAAAGTCATTTAAATATATGCTTCCGGTTCATCTGTTAAAATGGAATACTTTCATGCCTCCCTTCACTCTAGTTGTGTGCAGTCCTTTTTTTTTTTTTTAAAGCATTAATGTAACCAGTCTTAAAGTGCATTTCAAAATGGATCAAGTATTTGGATCACAATTTATAGTAACAATTATTTTTTTCAAATAAAAGATTTTCTCTGCACACCCTGCTTGCAAACCGAATCTTATCACTTTGTGGGATGATTTTACTAAAACTTCAGTGGCAGATACAGAGGATAGTGTTATAACCCACTTAATAATGCAAAATTTAATTTAAAATGTACATTAAATCATTCTTTTCTTCTCCACACATACCCTAAAATAATCTTGGTAACCAGCTGCTCTGTCTCCCTCTTATATCTTTTTTTTCATTAGTCTCCTCAGACTAATTAATATTAGACTTTCTTGTCTTTGGAACTCCCTCTCCAACAAATTCTCAGTAAAATCTTCACGGCTTGCTTTATAGGTTGGGACTCTGCTGGAACCAGTGACCAAAATTCAACTCCATATAGGTAAAACAAAAGGGAACTTAATTGGCTCAGATAACTTGGAAATCCAGGAAACAGACCTGTGTTCAGGGACAGATAGATGGTTCTGTTTGAAGAATGTCGTGACTTCTCACCTCAGGTTCTGTTTTTTGACCTCACCGGTCTGGTTGTTTCTTATAATGAAGAGGATTACCTGTTGTGTCAGGGAATGTGATCTCGGGCAAGATCGAAAAGAGGCCAGAGCAGACTCAATCTCTAAACTTTAATGTTTAGCACTATAATAATACATTAGTTACAATATGGACAGCAGTTTCATATTAAATAATGAATGGATTTTACTAAAAACAAACACTACATTTTGGTTTGTTTTGAAGAAAAACCAGCTTAAAGATTTTGAAAGCTTTCCTTGGTTATTAGGAAATTCTCCTCTTATTCCCTTCTTTTTCTCAGTATTTTTAATAGGCAGTAATTTGAAAAAATGAGCACGTAACAATTTTATGACTCTATATAATGATTACGGTCATTAAAATATCCCCTCACATGCATGTGAGTGTGCTTTGGAGTAGCAGAAAACAGAGAGGTGCATCACATGACCATTATTTCCCTAAACCTTTATTGATGTTGTGTAGAGCTAGTAAAGTCCCTTTATTTCTTGCACACAATTGTATGCATTACATGAATTTTAATTTGTATGCATTATAAGAATTTTATTCATTTTGTCTTCCTTTTTTCTTTCCTTTATTTATTTATTTATTTATTTATTTATTTATTTATTTATTTATTTTTGAGGGAAAGCAGAATATGGCCTACCATTTCTAAACCTATATAACCTTGAATAATTCCAACCTAAGATGTTAGTAATGACAATAATATTATAAACAGGTTAAAGAAAGTCATCAATAGATGGATAGATTTTCCAGCATCAAATATGATTCTCCTAAAAAAGCAGGGTAAATACTGACTTTTTTCCTTCAATTACCAATTTTCTCAAAAAGCATGTGGTGTCACAAGCACTTTAAATGGTATAAAGTGAGGGTTTTTTTTTTATCCATCTTTGGGTATTGGTATGGATTCATTGGCTTATATTTGTTTAATATTTTTAATAATTAGACTCATTTAATGCTCTAATGTGGCCATTGTGAATACCATGAAACTTGCACCTGAGTCCTCTGAAAATTCCTTTAGTCTCTGAGCACTCATGTCTGGCACAGAAAGGTAATAATAGCTTACCTAGAACTTACATGATCCAGAACTTGTCTAAACCATTTGTCCTTGTAACTTTGGATCTTTTAAGTATGGAATTATATTATGAACCAACATCTTGGAGCTACATGTATTTATTCCTACTGGAATATTTTTACTTCCAACCTTATAAATATAGAAAAAAAGTTTAGACAAAATATATACACATTTATAAATTCATAGATATGATAGATACATAGATTGATTGATACACAAAATATTTTAAAATTAAATGGGGTATGATTAAATGATTTGATTTGTTATTTGCAATCTTTTCATGGTTTGGTATCAGGGAAATACTGCACTCAAAAACTTCAGCAAGGAAAATAGATTTCATTGAGTCTATTAAAGTCATTAAACAAACAAGCAAATATTAACAAGACAGTTTTCAACAACAAAAGAATCACCAGACACATATACATAAAGCAGGAAAAATGTGCCTATATAGAAAAATACTAGTAAAGCTGGCAACAGACTCTGCCTTCAAAGTGGCCTAAATGTCATACTTGGAAAAACAAAAACCAAACAAACAAACAAAAAAACAAAAAAAACTTCAAAGTGCTATTATCAACAGATTCAAAGATTGAAAAGTTGGAAACTTCAAAATTTGATGAAAAAAATAATTATTTATTTTTAAATTAAAAAATTTGGGGTGAAAATAGTAAAATTGTACAGGTTTCAAGTGTACATTTCTATTATGCATTATATATTACATTGTGTGTTCACCACGTGAACCATTGTCACCCCAATAAAGTTAATAAAAGCAGAAAATATTTTTATGCTTTTCTG
Source organism: Aselliscus stoliczkanus (assembly GCA_033961575.1). NCBI lineage: Eukaryota > Metazoa > Chordata > Mammalia > Chiroptera > Hipposideridae > Aselliscus > Aselliscus stoliczkanus. The sequence goes on from CM066727.1 coordinate 11,493,142, forward strand.
TGTGGTTAGGTTACCGATTTGAATACATAAAACAGATGTCAGCTTTTATTTTCAGTCACTAAACAGATTCACTTTTTATGTCACTCTGTAGATTGTTTAACCTAGAAAAAAATTCTAATTGTTTTAAATATCTTTTCTTAGTGACTGCTAGTCTAAATAATTAAAGATAATCAAGGAAACTGTCATACTCATGTATTGGGTAAAGTTCTATTATGCTTATTAAATAATTTCTGAAGTAATGGAAAAATAAATTTGGACCTAGGCAGTTTAATGCTACTGTTACATTTGTAAGAGAGCATGTCAGTCAGGACAGAACAGGTTCAGCCATTTTTTATCCTGGCCAATAAATCATATAAACTGTGCACTTTCCCCAGTATGGGTGGTTTGTGCCAATCTGTTTTCTTTCTTTATTTTGCTTTCACTGCCATTAACATCATTTTTTGCCCATAATAATAGCTTTTAGCTCACACATATTTTTAAAACATTATTTTTAAATGTTGAAGTACACGTTTGTACAAATCGTTGCACCTTTTTTTTCTGTTCATAAAATAGTTATTTTTTGAACTAATAGTAAGATAGTTTTCCCTCCAGTATATTGATAGCATATAGCTTGGTAAGTTCTTAACAGATTAAATCACACATTTTAAGCAATAAATTAGAATAACAGTTTCCTTGGAATAAATCCACTTTTAACAGCATGCCATGTATGGATTTTTTTTGCATGTATTTAATAAGTCTCATGACTTTATGAAAATTATGTTTCAGACAGTGCCTGAAGAAGGTATTCTTTTATTGCAGGTAGCATTAAAAACTGATATCTGATTAATGAAGACTGTTCTTCATTATCAAACTTCATGTTCAAACCCTTGTATTCCTCTCTATAAGAAAATTTACATTTTGCATTGTCTCATAAAATGTTTGCAGATTTTAAAAGACTCTACTAAAATTACTGGTATTTTGTTTTTAATGTTTATGGAAGTGAGAACTATTATATTTGTATTTACATCATAACAATAACATTAAAAATAGTTAACACATAGGTAGGACATATTCTGCATCAGGTATTGCTGTAAGCTCTCCAGATATATTTACCTGTTTTTCCTCTGAATCCTTCAAATAGCAAACAACAACAAATGGCAAAGCTACCAATAAATGGTTAATGGCAAGTCTGAAATCTTTCATTTTATGATTGTGGTAGAAGAAGGAGAATGTCCCTTGGAAATAATTTAAAAATGATAATCCAGTCAAACCTTCACATATATGCACCAATGATAGAATTCCTTGAAATCACATAAATGTGTTTTTGCTAGCTGGACAGTGCTTGTGTATGGAAAGAACTCACCAGAATATTCTAGGCTTCCTCTCAGTAGAATACTTTGTAAGCAAACCTGGAGTCACGTAATGTTGAGGCATGCTTCACAGGAAATAGCACATAGGCTGTGAAACTGCCTGAGTATAAAGGGAGGGTGTTTCAGGGTTAAACACCTCTATTTTAAGTCATAGTGATGCATATAGAACTTCAATTTTGTATGTATTAGTCTTGTCCTGAGTGTATCCCAAAAAGGCAGGATAGGGCCTGATGAGGTTTATATAAAAATGCAGCTATATGTAAAAAGAATGAAAGATGGTTTATAATCACTTGGTTGTTTTCTAGAGAGATAAGCAGATTGTCATTAACTTAATTTATATAATTAATCCATAAAATTCTAAATAAAATCTTAACTAGAAACTATCTTGAGTTTACATTTTAATTACTTCAATAGTGATTTTCATACTTCATTCATTACCCAACAGAAATTGTGAAACTTCTTCCTGATTATCCCACTATTCTACAGACCATGGGGTGCTATGGCAATCTCACCCTACCACGGTTAAGTATATACAAAATGAATACTTAAAATTAAACTGTAGCTTGTCACGTGGAATGAGTACTGATGCTATTTATGAGGAACAGGTGGATATTTATTTAAACATGTTTGATGTACCAGCAGGAATAATCATCAATGACAATAAATATCAATGTCATTGCCATTGGAGAAGACTGACACAAGAGCAAAAGACACACGTACACACACACACACACACACACAAAACACACACACACACTCAAATGCACACATGATATAGGAATTTAAGGCCTTGAAACTGAACCTGATTTGTACGAGGATGGGTTCAAATTGCCTGGATTACCTAAAATAAGAGGAAGTAGCCTCAGAAATCCATCAAGATAGTCTGACCTTTGTTGTTACAGGGAAATGTGCAGTTCTGCAGATGCCATGATTCTTTGGCATTTTCTCTGGCTGAATGGAACATAACATCTATTGAGAGGGTTAGAGGATAAAGTTGACTAGAAAAAATATATGTCTTTACATTTAGTATACAGTATCTTGAACTAATAAATTAGAGCAATGATGGAGGAAATTATAAAAGATAAATATTTGGATTCATCACAAATGTAAATATTCCTAGTGAGAGAGGGAGAGGGAATATGAATGACCTAGTTAAATACATTTAATTTAAAAATTACTCCAGGATACAATGATCTGTAAATATGTATATGTGTTTGCACAACTATAACAACTTAATGTAGGCAAAAGTAAGGCATGTTTTAGTTCTAAAATACCACTCAACAACACAGTACATCAGCAATCGTTCACACTGAATGATGTAGATAATTAATCTAATTTTCCCTCTGCTTCATTTTGTGTTCTATTGGTTTTCTTATTCAAACTTTCAAGTCAGAAATCTAATTTAAAACCTCTTAACTAGTCGAACGCATAATGTGTTCTATCTGCGTTCAGTGTCTAGCAGTGAGCAGCAAAGATGGAATACTAATTTGCTTCAGAGTGTGCAAAACATTCAATAATCACATAATAAAACCCTGCATCCAGCACTTATCAATGATGTGACCAAATGAGTCCAATGCCTTGAAATGTGAGTATAAGTTAAAAACACAGAACAAAGAAGAATAAAATTATGTAAATAATGGAGGAAAAATCATGCTAACCAGAACAATATATTCAATGTCCGGGATCTCTATTCAAAATGGCCCCTATTCAGGATACCAATACTTTAAAATTAGCAAGACAAGTTTTGATTAACAACTTTACTTATTAGTGTTGCCATTTTAGTATTGCCTACTTTCTATGTTCTCTCCCTGTCTCTCTCTTTTCCTTCCATCCTGTCTCTCTATCAACACACACACACACACACACACACACACACACACACACACACACACCATTATTTAGATATAATATCTGAAATTATTTTTCATGGACTCATTGTAAAAGACTGTATTATTTTTTTAATGGGAGAGGGGCTTTCTTTTTCTTTTCCCTTACTATTACCTTCACATCCCCTTTGGTAAAATAAAGTTTATTTTGATATACTCTCTTGAATTCAAAGTAAACAAAAAAACACACATTTCATAAAGTGAAGAAATAGGATATGTCAGAAAAATTAACCATGTACTGAGTGATTAAACTATTTTGTGTAAGAATGCCATTTCTATTTTGTTTAAATGTAATGCAATTTACCAGACCATAAAGAACTCCTTAAATGAAATGGCTGTTTTCCAGGCAATGCTACTCTGCTGCTGATTACAATATATTCTGACATTCATGACAGGTTTATAATTCTTCTGTTCTGTGCTCTGAAGTGTCCTCACTTTGCCAAAGGCTTTCTTCTGGGAAAAGACACTAAAGTTTTGTGGACTGAAAGGATGAGAAAACAGTTTTATGGAAAAACAATATCACTACGTGATGTAATCTTGTGGCTGATTTGTTTTATGTTAATATAGGGAAATATTTCAAAAGACCTTTACATTAGGGTTTAGAGGAGATTTTGTTACACATGTAAATATATTAGGTGAAACGTAGGGAAGAAAATTATGAAAAAAGACATAAGGATTCACCATAACTTTGATAACCTCTTCTGTCTAATGCAACACATATTAGAATGGTATTTATTATGCAAACTGTTCAGAATATCATATGTCAGACATTACAAGGGATTGGAGTGCAAAAATTTTAATAAAGTTCAACTTAAGCTAAACAACATAAATGTATGCATTGGGTAGTAGTTTATCATAAATAATGACCGAGGATGTTCACTGCTGATAAAATTATCTGAGTATGTTTAGTAAAAAATACCTGAATAAAATTTTTAGAAATCCTTAAATGCCCTGTGATAAATATTATATTTCCATTTTATTTTATTTTATTTTATTTATTTTTTTTTTTTTTGAGGGCAGTATCACTGGCCCTCATATGTGGGACCGAACCCGGGCCGCTGGCTTCCCAGGCCAGCGCTTAACCACCGCGCCACTTGGCCGGCCCTTATATTTCCATTTTAATAGAAACAGAAATGTAGAAAAGAAGATCCAATTAGAATGTGTTATATTACATAACTACAGAAAAAATACACAGAAGAATAAAATGCCCAAAGGATAGACCCAGAGGAGGAGAGTTTGCAGTGCTGTCAGTCAGAAAAGCAACAACAAATGAGTGGGCATGTGCATACTGCTAGTGAAATAAGTTCTGAGACATATTGGCATATGCAAATACACAAATGTTCTTGTGACTTTCATGTATAGGCCAATGGAAGAAATTTCAGTTGGTTTAGAGTTCAATTTGAAGAGAGCCACCTTAAATAATTATTTCAATTTACAGTTATGTAATAAATGTTACACTGAAATAATAATACAGCAACTTTTAAGAATATGGAATAGTAGGCTGTCAACTTTTTCATTGCAGAAGTATAATTTAATACTAGAAACAATGTTTGGAAATGAAGAGAAACCCTAATCAATTTTTTGAATCAGGAATTATAATGATTTTGTATGAAGATGACATAGACTGCGTGGAACTCAGAATAAAGAGAAATATTAATATAATTGTTAACGTGTTTTATGACCTATAACTTTCAGATTTTATGTATACTATTATACCTCGATTGATGGAATATTTATATATATTACTATGTTTGTAGATTAGTAATAAACTTTTTTTCTCATGAGTGGCACATGCAAATTGGAAAAGAGAAAAAAAATCCATTTTACAGTAAATTCAGAAATATTGTAACTGTTTAGATCTTCCTCTTTCTTTGCACCTTTTTCAAATTAAAGCTTTTTATTTTTTTTAGAAGGCTGGAAAATTGTCTAACACCTACAGTTTTTGCAGGTCTGTCTAGTTTCAAGATCTATGGTTGGGAAATAGTAGCAAAGCTATAAGCTATGAGTTGAAGCAAAAATCCTTGAAGAGTTAAAAAGTTCTTATTTGCTAAATCCATAATTTTATTATCTATGTTATCTCTGGGTCTGCTTGAATTTCTTCTTTGTTTATTTGTTTTACTTGGTTACATGTTATATTTTCCTGCTTATTTGTACACACAGTAAGTTTGATGGGATGCTTGGTGTTGTGAATGTTATGGTTTCAAGTGTTTCTATTTTCTATTAACGAGTGTGGAGTTTTATTTCTGCAGTGAGTTACTTGTAAGAGAGCTTTATCTTTTTTTAAAAAATATATTTTTGTTATGTCAGAGAGTGTCTAGAGTAGCCTTTACTCTAAGGCATGTACCCTTTGGGGTCTCTGCTGAACGTTCCAAGTATTCAAACAACGATTCTCCACTTCTAAACACTTAACATTTGACTCATCGACTCCACTTTTAGGAAACACCCCCCCAAGAAAAATAAAAATACAGGTCCACAAACAACTTGTACGTGGATACTCATAACGGCTTTGGTCACCTTAGTCAAAATCTGGAAACAAAACAAATATCCATGAATTGATGAATGGTAAACAAAACATTGTGTATGCATACACTTGAATGCTAAGCAATAATGTGTAACTCAGTTGTGATAAACACAAGGACATAAATTCACTTAAAAAACATGTTATGCTGAATGAAAGAAGGTAGTCACAAATTATACATGCTGTATGATCTCTTTACATGCAATTCTAGAAGACGTAAAACTTATCAAACATGACAGAAAACAGACTAGTGGCTAGGACTGAGTTTTGAGGAAACAAACTGAGAAGAGACAGAAAGGAATATTTCAGAGCATGGAAGTATTCTACATCTTGATTATGGCGGTGTTTATATGTGTGGATACATCTGTCTAAATTTTAAAAAATGGACATTTAAGACAGGCACATCTTATTATATGAGGACTGCCTCTCAATAAAATGAATTTAGAAAGAAAAATGAACATATGTGCACACTTTTTAACTTGAGCTAACTCACTTGGGAAGGGAAGATAGCATGATAGAAGAGCCCAGGATTTGAAATCATCCATAACAGGGCCAAATCAATCTTTGTATAGTAACAGCGTGCAAGTTAATCTCTCTCCCTGAGTCTATAAAATGGGGAACATGGCATACCTCTCAGATTGACTGTGAATAAGAATTCATGTAGAATAACTCTCACAGTACATATACTAAAAACATCATCCCCCTCCCTACCTGTATGATATACATTCAGATTCTAGGGTATGATTTAAGTGATACTTATTTTCTAAGGATGACATTGTGAATCACTCAATCAAAATGGTGTCTTTCCATAAGTGTAGAGCTACTTTTAAAGTGTTTTTTACTTAGCATACTTCATATTTACATAATCAGATCTAAGGTACAAAGACCATCTAACCTTAGTATGGTCTAATTGATGTTGACCCCTCCACTGAAATTTCTGATTTCAGGTCTTTGGTAGGTTAGCTAGTGAATGACACTTTATTGGGCAGAGCTAATCCAGCTTCTGGTAATTCATTCATGATTATAAACATTATAATGTAGTTTATACATTAAAAATTATATATTAGAGTAATTCCTAAATAATTTTATCTTCAAAACATAAAAAATAGGTAGGAATGGAAATATAGGCAAACATTGGGGCAAACATATACACATGTGAGAGTACATGATGGAAGCTCACATGAAGTATTCATTAAAATGTGCAGCTGCTACAGTCTTTTAACATTTAAACAAAGTTAAGAAGTCATTTAAATATTCTATATAAATTGCCCAGATTTAGATTTTCATTTTCTTAGGCTATCCCATTTTCCAATAAAAATCATCACTGTGACCCATCTTGCATTAACTGACATCTAAAATTCATCTGCTGGTGCTATAACAAATAGCCTAGGGAAAGGCTATATGGGAGTGCAGAGCACATTAAGTAAGCTTCTGAACACAGAGAACTAATCATTTTATACTTTCCTAGAGAACAAATTGTTTAAAAGAAATAAACAAGTTTAAAGGGAGGTAATGAAAGCTATATCTGGAAAAGAAATATACTACTGAATACATTTCAACAACTTTATTATGCAATGTTCCTTCTCCCTACCTATGATTCACTAAATTATTTCCCAGCATACTCTCCGAAGACACAAAATAAAGAAACCAGAAATGCTAAATAAAATAAACACACTTATTTGCTTATTAGTCTCTCACAAATGTGCAAAAGTATATTGCAAGTAAACATAAGGTTTTCATTATATATACATATATATAATTTTTTTTTCCAAGGAGCCTTGCAAATAGCCACTGGGCTAGTTGCAGAATGAGTAGAAATTATCTATGAATGAGTACATGTGTATCAATCAATGAGGGAAAACATTTTGGAAACATGGAAGGTGTTATTACTACTGAAGATAAAAATAAAATATTTCTATCACTAAACTACTAAAACTATATAATATATATAAGGGCATTCTGTGAATTGGTCAATATACTAAGCACTTTGCCCCTATCAAACTATTTTATGTTCACAGCCTCATGAAACTGGCAATGCTTCATTTTACAGGTAACTTGCACGAGGTCATCATAGAGAAAGTGGAGGAGTTATAAATGAAGTCCAGGCAGCATACAAGCAGAGTTTGTGCTCTTCAGCCTGGAAATTATCAATTAATTTTAATATCTAAAAAGAATAAGAGCCAAATGAAATGTACTATTTTAGTTGAATAATCAAACCTGTTATTACTTTATAAGGATTTATGAAAACATACATCTGAGTTTATTTATATAAAATGTTTATGGTGCATTATGTATCATATATAGAATATACAAATATAGAGTATGAGCAAGAGACAGCAATTTAATCAATTTTTATAATACATTTTCATTTAAATATAAAAATCTAGAAATGGTAGCCACTATCACCGTTCTCATGTTTCCTTATGTGTGTTCCTTGTTTGAAACCTTATAATTAATTGGAGTGTAATGTTGATTACAGAATAGGAACAAATGATACAGAATATTGATTGAAAAAGCTTGATAACAATGTTGAGGACAACACTTCAAACCAGTGTCATTTGACAATCTCCATTGTCCTCTGAATATACCCCCATGCGATTTCACTGATGACTAACATATTAGTTTGCAAGTATTGAAATCAATTACATGGTTCAGGTGCTTGTCATATTCCATGTCAATCTGTCTAACATGCGGTAAAAATATTTTAGGAAAACACTGCAAGAAGTTTGTTGAAACTTTGAAAGAAGTTTCAGATGGATTGTTTATTTTAAGTATAAAACAATAAAATCGGTTAATAGATTTAATTGTGAATGGATTTAATAATCAGTATTTTGAGGTTATGAATAAAACTACACTTATAAATGAGGAACTGTTTGCTTAAGGTGTGCATTGATTCATGTAGTAGAAGCTTTGAAGGCAAAATTTTAAACAGGAAGCAAAGTACCCATTTCAGAAAATGCTGCATTAGTGGATTGCTAATATTAAGATCCTCTAAAACAAATATATATTTAATAATTTACTCTGTTTCCTGTTAATTTTGAGACTATTTGAATAATTATACACACACAAAACCAGCTAATATTTGCTTCCTTATTTAATATTTATTTGTATATTATTTATTACAAGAACTTGGCTTACACCACTTAGTTGGAGGTGGCTAAGCAAGTTCCAAGTGCAGAGTTCAGGCCATCAGGAAGGAAAGATAACAATAATGAGCAGACTGGAACACAGCCACAGGAGGAGGCTGCTGCCTACAGTGGAAATTAACTCCAGGGAGGGCCAAAGTCCTCTTATAAAGACTTCCAAATGAGTTAGTCAGGTCTGTCAAAGATAATCTTCTCTCCTTCTGATTAAATTAAACAATCCCAGGATAATCCCCTAATGAAAGTGAACTGATTAGGGAATTTAATTACAGGGAAATCCCTTCCCTTTTCCCTTTTGGCATATACTATAACCTAGTCACAGATGTCATATCCTGCCCACATTGGAGTTGAGGGAATTATAATGAGCATGTAAAGGGGAAGGATCTAGAGTCACTACAGGATTCTGTCCACTAGAAAATGCAAAGATGGGTCAATGTTCGAAAACGCATCTATGTCATTATATTAAACGCCAAAAAGAGAAAAAAAAGTCATAAAATTCGTTCCATAATTTTTTTTACACATTTTGATCATTGTTTTAGTAAAAGGAACCTTTCCTAACTTGACAAATCAATAAAACCAATTTTTCCTAAATATCAATATAAGTAAAGAAAAAGTTAAAAATCTGAAATCTCAATTCTGTATATATATCAGTTAAATTCTCACAAAAATCCATAATGGGATATGAATAATGATATTCATGGCAAAAAAAAATGCTGTTAGTGGGGAATTGAAAGATGTATTTATCCATGGTAAGTAAAACTGTTTGTGTGTGTGTGTGTGTGTGTGTGTACATATATTTTTTTTTTTTTTTTTTTTTGAGGGCAGTGTCACTGGCCGTTATATGTGGAATCCGAACCAGGGACGCTGGTGTCCCAAGCCAGCTCTTAACCACCGCGCCACTCAGTCGGCCCAATAAAACTGTATATAAACATAATATTTAGCAGTAATAACACAAAACAAGATATTATGTTAAAAGAATGATAAAGGTAAATAAAAGAATAATATCTGTAGCAGAATATCATTTTTATCATTTAAAACTTCACCTAAACCAATCAGCAGTACATATCCTACAAGGAAGGATTCATACAGGTAAGAATAAATAATACATTCAAAATGTCATAATGAGAAACAAAGCAGAAATAATGACTAAATGTGATATGTTATCCTGGATAAGATTCTGGGACAACAGAAGGATATTAGGTAAAAACTAAGGAAACATAAAGTACGGGCATTAGTTAAAAACAATGTCTCAATATTGTTTCATTAACTGTGATAAATGTACCATGCTATTGAAACCTGGTAATACTAGGAAATACTGAATATGATATGGTCTATATTGGAATTCTGTAGTATCTTTCCAAAAATCTATTTGAAATAAAAAGTTATTTAAAGTAAAACAAAAATACCCCCTTATTATATCTGTTTTTAAAATGTATCCAGGCAATTTTAATAGAAATTTTATTTCATAATACTAACACAACAGTAACATTAATATCTGGCTATTTTGTTTAGTTCTATAATGGTCTTAATTGTTTTGAATCAATATTTACTTATTTGATATTTACATATTTATATTGCTAAAATGTAGATATGCTTATATATTTTTCATTCCATTTTATCAACAGGAGACCTTGGAGATTGAGTGATTCACATAAGGTATATAAAATTTCCTAAGTGAAGTGCTGTGAATAGGTGACAGGTGAGTCAAGGTGTTGATTACCTTTGGGCATTGGGGCATCTGGGCTAAATCTGGAGCAGCAATGGCAGGCTAACCATCTGTAATACCATTATTTATATTTACATGTTTTTCACAATATGAAAAAGGTTGAGAAGAGTTACACTATATCATTCTGCCTCCATGTTCATATATAACATTAAAAACATACAAAAAACAAGCATAACTGCTCTTTGAGTCAAATGTTTGAAAAACACATCTATAATGTGATTGATGTATAACTGCTTGCAAACATGTCTACTGACTTAAAACAAAATCACTTTTAAAATGATTTATGATTGATATCCTTGGTGGCTGTGTGGTATCTGAATTGTCTGTCTATACTTCAGCAATCCCCTGCATTTGAAGCAAATATGGAATTCCACTCTACAAAGCTGAATACAGATTATGGAGTGTTTCTTGTAGCTATCTATGGCTTGGGTATGAATTAAGGCTTGGGTAATTAGATGCACCTGTGAGAGAATCAGAAGCCAGTACAGTGATGTAACATTTTCCTGAATCAAGATCTCTATTTATACTGTCTGGGGTTCAAGTTAGGGATGACTATGGGACAAGATATAGTATTTGTCACCAGAGAAGGCAGTCTTGTTTTAATGAATAACAATCTACAGAAGAGCTTTCATCAATAGTCTCCCTTTTTATTGGGTCAAGAGAAGAGAGGAAATGAACATGATTGGAAATTGGAGAAGATACTACAGAATGAAAGTCTCCCTCTGAGTATGGCGGAAGTTACATAATCAGGACCATCAGTTTCTTTTTGACTGCCTGACTAATAGTTTCTACCTCTCCTATGCTGCCTTTGAAGCCTAAAAGGCCACAACAATTAGAAGTATTACGCCCAATCTTTACCACATAGTTTTTATTCTTCCATTACGAAAAATGTTGTTTTTTCTTTTATATATATCTGAATGAAATTTATAATGATGAAGACATGTTTTAATAATCGAATCTCTCAAGCGAGTAATGATTCAAATGCTGACTGATCTTGTCAGCTTTCCAAAATGTCCTAAAAATGAACAGCACATTTCAGATCATTATAGAAGAGATTTTAGGTTGATGGCATATTTTATCTTCAAATGGAAAAAATGCCCAAGAGTAAGCAATTTCCAAAATGTATAGCCCAACAAAGATAGGAACATAGGAAAGAATTGTTAAATGGAACTATGATGAATAGTTTCTAGCTCTTCTGATTAATGGACTGTTCAGTAGATGTGCATCTGAGAGCATTGAGTTTAAAATTAAATGTGAGAAATTCCTGAGTTTTAATTTCATATCTTCAAACTGTATGACTGTAATTTATGCAAGCTGTGATAGATTTTTTTAAGCAGCATTTAAGATGAGCGGTGTCAATTTCACAGGAGAATAATAGTGGATGTACTGTGTATTCATTCCTTCATAGAGGCAACTGAAAAGGGAAAATGAAGTCAACTACTCGTCTACCATCCCATCAATACAGCATTTTTAAAATGTGCAAGTTTTGAGTCCACTATAAGTGTTCCTCATATATGAGCAATATTTCAGCATAGTATCACATTGTAAAATTCTTGCCAAAAGATGTCAGAAATGTGCTTAATTAATTACTCCATAAAGCTTACTGACTGAATTTGACATTATTTGAGTTGAACATTACAAAATAAAGCTTATGTGTCATAAAGCGATGTTTCGGTAAACAGTGGACCAAATACGTAAGGTGCTCCCATAGATAATAATGGAACTGAAAAATTCCTATCACCTAGTGACTTCATAAACACTTTAATGTCCTAGCTCAAAACATTACTCACATATGGTGATGCTGGTGTAAACAAACCTACTGTGCTGTAGTCATATAACAGTATAGCTCATTCAATTATGTGCATTACACAATAATTAATACTGATAATAAACAACTATGTTATTGGTGTATATATTTACTGTCATATACTTCCATTGTTCTTTTACAATGTGCCCTTTCTACTTATAAAAATGAAAGTTTGCTGTAGGACAATATGCCATCTTGCTGGCAGCAGCCTCATATCTCCTTTTTTTCACCTTCTCTTGAATGCATCACTTTCTTTTCTGTTGATTTAATCTCATGTTTTGTTCATTATGAAGCTAAGTGTAAAAAATCCACTGCTAGTGTTGCCTAATATAAAGAGGCCACATGAAGTGGGTGACATGGAAACAGAACTAAACATGATTAGAGACCCCAGAGATGGAAAATCAGTGATGGTTATTGCTTGTAAGTCAGGCATGTCCCACTCCACCACTGCCATGAACAGGAACAAAGTGATGGAACTGCTAAAGGATCTGCTATGCTGCAGACAATGAGACTAATGAAAATTCAAGAAAGGCATATATCAGACACTGGAAAACTTTTAATGACCTGAATTGAAGACAAGACACTGAAGGTATTCCTCTCAACACCAAGACAGTCACGGCCAAAGCCAGAAGTTTGTTTGGGATGTTGAAAGAAAAGGCTGGACCAGACTATGATATTGAATTTACTGCCAGCTCTTAGTGGTTTAAATGATTCAAGAACCATTATTAATTACATAATGTGAAAGTGGGTGGTGAATCTGTGAGTGCCGATGTGAAGGCAGCTGAGCGATATTGGAAACTCTAGATAAGCTAATTGTGGAGGAAAATTATTTGCCAGAGCAAATATTCAATATGGATCAATTCTAGAAATGGATGACTGAAAGGACTTTAATCCATAAGGAGGCCAAGTCAATACCAAGTTTCAAGGCTTTTAAGGACAGGATAGCAGTCTTTCTTGGGAGCAATGTTGCAAGCTACAAATTGAAACCCTTTGTGTTCTGGCACAGTGAGAACCCAGGGCCTTGAAGCATATCAATAAGCCCACACAGGAACCATGAGAACTCATGGATGACCCAGCTCATCTTCCAAGATATTCTCCTGAATTGCTGTGCCAGTTATTTTGAGAATCACATAACTTTCTAGATTTTGCTTATAGTTCTTCAAAATATTTTTTCAATTACAATTGACATGCACCATTATGTTAGTTTCAAGTGTATAACATAGATATTTATATGACTTATGGGATGATCACCCCAATTAGTCTAGTACCCATCTGACACCATAGTTATTACAATATTATCAACTATATTCCCTATGCTGTACTTTACATCCCTCTGACTGTTTTTATAATTGGCAATTTGTACATCTTAATCCCTTCCTCTTTTTCATCCATCCCTCACAACTCCCCTCACAACTGTCAACCATCAAAATTTTCTCTACTTTTATGAGTCTGTTTCTGTTCTGCTTTTTCATTTATTTTGTTTTTCAGATTCCACATATAACTGAAATCATATAGTATTTGTCTTTCTCTGTCTAACTTACTTCGCTTAGCATAATACCCTCTAGGTTCATCCCTGTTGTCGCAAATGATAAGGTTTCATTCTTTGTTATGGCTAACTAACATCGTATTTTTGTACATGTATACCACCTCTCCTTTATCCATTTATTTATTGATGGATAATTAGGTAGCTTCCATACCTTAGCTATTGTAAACAACGCTGCAATGAACATAGAGGTGCATGTCTTTTTGAATTAGTGATTTGGCTTTCTTCGGATAAATACCCAGAAGTGGAATTGTTAGGTGATATGATAGTTCTATTTTTACTTATCTGTGGAAACTACATACTACCTTCCGTAGTGACTTCACCAATTTGCAGTCCCACCAGCAGTGTACAAGGGTTCCCTTTTCTCCACATCCTTGCAAACACTTGTTGTTTGTAGATTTATTGATGAGGCCATTCTGACTATAGTGAGGTGATATCTTGTTGTGCTTTTAATTTGCATTTCTCTGATGATAAGTGATGCATCTTTTCCTGTATCTATTGGGCATCTGTATGTCCTATTTGGAAAAATGTCTTTTTGTGTCCTCTGTCCATTTCTATTCAGATTGTTTGCTTTTTTTGGTCCAATGTCTTCTCTCATTCGGTAGGCTGTCTTTTCATACTGTTAATGGCTTCCTTCACCGCACAAAACCATTTTACTTTGATGTAGTCTCATTTGATTATTTTTTTTCTTTTGTTTTCCTTGCCTGGAGACATAGCCACAAAAATATTACTAAGAGCGATGTCAAAGAGTTTACTGTCCTCTGCTAGGAGTTTTATGGTTCTGTGTCTACATTTAGCTTTTCATCACTGAGTATGATGATAGCTCTGGATTTGTCATACATGACATTTATTATGTTGAGGTATGTTCCCTCTATTCCCACTTTGCTGAGAGTTTTTATCATAAATGGATGCCAGTTTTGTCAAATGCTTTTCTGCAATTATTGATATGATCATATGATTTTTATTCTTTATTTTGTTTATGTGGTGTATCACCATAATTGATTTGGTGTTATTGAACCAATCTTGCATCTCAGGAATAAATCTCACTTGATGATAATGTATGATCTTTTTAACATATTGCTGAATTCAGTGTGCTAGAATTTTGTTGAGGATTTTTGAAGCTATGCTCATCAGAGTATAGGCCTATCATTTTCTTTTTGTTTTTGTAATTTATTTGTCTGATTTTAGAATCAGAGCAATGCTGGCCTTGTTAAATGAGACTGTGAGCCATTACTCCTCTTCAATTTTTTTTTTTGAATACTTTGAGAAGGATTCTTTTTTGAATGGTTAGTGAATTTCACTTGTGAAGCCTTCTGTTCCAGGACTTTTCATTGCTCAGAGTGTTTTGTTACTGATTTGATTTTGTTAGTAGTTATTGATCTGTTCAAATTTTCTGTTTCTTTTTGATTCAGTCTTGGAAGATTGCATGTCTCTAGGAATTTATTCATTTCTTGCAGATTGTCCAATCTGTTGGAAACTATTTGCTTACAGAATTTTCTTATAATACTTCATGTTTCTGTGGTGTCAGTTGTCACTTCTCCTCTTTTATTTCTGATTTTATTTATTTGGGTACTCTATATTTTCCTTGATGAGTTTGGTTAAAATTTATCAATTTCATTTATCATCTCAAAGAACCAACTCTTGGTTTCACTGATCTTTTGTATGGTTTTCTTAGACTCCATTGTGTTCACTTCCATTCTGATCTTTATTGTTTCCTTCCTTCTACTCACTTTGGGCTTCGTCATGTTCTTTTTCTTCTTCTTTTAAGTGTAAGGATAAATTGTTTGTTTGAGATTTTTATTGTTTCTTGAGGTATGCATAAATTTAACTTCTTAGAACTGCTTTGGCTATGTCACATAAATCTTGGGTCATTCTGTTTACATTATCATTTGTCTCCAGGTATCTTTGATTTCTTTCTTGATCTTGTAAACCTATTCATTGTTTGGAAAAATGCTATTTAGCTTCAATGTGTATGGTTGGATATGATTCAATCTTTTTAAATTTATAGAGATTTGTTTTGTAGCCTAACACATTGTCTATACTGGAAAATGTTCCGTGGACACTTACGAAGACTGTATATTCTGCTGACATGTGGTGAAATGTTCTATAATATCAATTACATTCATCTGATCTAAGGTATCATTTAATACCAGTTTCTTGGTTGATTTTCTGTTGGGATAATCTATACTTTCACATCAATGGGGGTATTAAAGTCCCCTACTATCACTGCATTACTGTCAATCTCTTTTGTTATGTCCATCAACATTTGCTTTATAAATTTAGGTGTTCCTAAATTGGTTATATAAATGTTTACAAGGGTTATATCCTCTTATTGGATTGATCTCTTTTTCATTATGCATGTTTTTCTTTGTCTCTTGTTATAGCTTTTGTTTTAAAATCTACTTTTTCTGAAATAAATATTGCTACCATAGCTTTGTATTCTTTCATTCCCATATGCATGAAATATCTTTTTCCATTCCTTTACTTTCAGTCTGTGTGTGTCTTCTGATCTAGAAGTGGGTCTCCGGTAGGCACCATATGTATGGGTCTTATTAGCCACCCTATGTTTTTTGATTGGAGCGTTTAATCCATTTACATTTAAAGTGATTGTTGATATGTATGTAGCTACTCCTATTTTATTATATATTTTTCTTCTTTTAGAATTTCTTGTAATACTGGTTTGGTGGTAATGAACTTGTTCAGCTTTTTCTTGTCTGGGAAACTCTTTTTCTGTCCTTCGATTCTAATTGATAGTCTTTCTGCATAGAGTAATCTAAGTTCTAGGCCCTTGTTTTTCATTACTTAGAATGTTTTGCACAGATCCCATCTGGCCTGCAAAGTTTCTGATAAAAAACGAGCTGACAGTACAATGGGAGCAGATAACTAACTGCTTCTCTCTTGCTGCTTTTATGATTCTTTCCTTGTCTTTAACTTTTGGCACTTTAATTATGATATATCTTAGTGTGGCCTGTTTGGGTTCATACTGTTTGGGACTCTCTGCACTTCCTGGGCTCGTATGTCTATACCAGGTTAAGGAGATTTTTCATCATTATTTCTTTAAATAGTTTTCAATTCTTTGCTCTCTCTTTTCTTCTGGTACCCTATGATGCAGATGTTGGCATGCTTGATGTTGTCCCAGAGGTCCCTTAAGCTCTCCTCATTTTTTTTTATTCTTTAATTTCTTTCCCCTGTTCTGACTGAGTGTTTTCTACTACTTTGTCTTCCAAACCACTGATTCCATACTCTGCTTCTCCTAATCTACTAATGATTCATTCTATAGTATTCTTCATATATGACTGGCTCTTTTTTTTGTTTTCTGTCTCTATTTTTATCATTTCTATCTCTTTGTTAAAATTCTCATTGAGTTTGTCTACTATCCCTCTAAGTTCATTAAGCATCCTTATAACCAGTGTTTTGAACTCTGCCTCTGGTACACTGCTTGTCATCTTTTTGTTTGTTCTTTTCTGGTGTTTTGTCCTATTCTTTCACGTGGGATGTGTTTTTTGCTTCCATATTTTGGCTGACTCTATGTTTACTTCCCCATATGAAGTAGATCTGCTATGTCTTCCAGTATTGGCAGAGTGTCATTATGTAATAAGTGTCCTGTGGGACCCAGTGGTACAGACTCCCTGGTCACCAGAGCCAGAGGCTCCAGACCTGTCCCTTCTGTGTGTTGTATGTTCCCACCTGTTGTAGTTGAGCCTTGGCATGTCAGTTGCAGGGACTGACCTGCAGGCTTATTGGCTCTAAGGAATGGCTGTGACTACAGTGGATGAGCTGTTGTGCATGACAAAGTGTTGTGTATATAAAGCTTTAGTGGGACTCTGGTGCCTGCTGAGTCTGCTCTTTGGATGTGTCACTTGTGGAAGTGATTGGGTGGTACTGTGGTGTGGTGTGAAGCCAACCACCAGGTCTGTTGGTTTGGGGGCCTTTGGGATGGTCCCTGGTTCATGCCAAGGTCACCTGCTGCCTGTGCCTGGTCCAGGGCCACTTGATAGGAGCTACAAAAGGATCTGAAGCACTTTTTAGGAGCTACAAAATGAACTGGAGATGTTTGCCCAACTGGTATTGGGCTTGGAGACACCTTAGAGAGACTCAGCTGCAAATTGTGATCAGCTTTCACCCGGGCTTGGTTTGGGGCCACTTAGCAAAAGGTACAGGGCACACTGAGGCAAGAAACAGCTTGTTTGGGGTTTGTGACACTTTGAAATATTTTAGGAAATTCTGCAGCATGAGATGAAGCAGGAATTTTGTGTGGGAAAGCCACTGGAAGATGCTTGGTCCAGGCACTCGGGTTGGATAAGGCAAAGCCTAATGGAATCACCATAGGACCAGTGCACATGTTATCAAGGTTAATGGAGACTAACATTTAGTGCTATTCTGTACCTATAGGCTTGCCGGGGAAGGGCTCAATAAAGAAACAATGGTGCCTGCCAGCACATGAGAGCTGTCCAACTATCCCTTGCTCTGAAGCCAGATAATTCAGTTCCTTCTAGTACATACCTGGTGCCTTTTGATCTCCTGCCCCAGGGCTGGAGCTCAGAGAAAGTGAGTCTCTCAACAAGCATGTGTGGGCCCTTTATGAGGATGCCTAGGACACAGCAGCCCTCCCTCTCACCTCGATAGAATCTTGACTGGTTTTCACAGTCAGAGGTTATGTGGACTTCTCTTCCTGGCACTGGAACCCTGGGGGGGGAGTCTAGTGTGGGATTAGGACCCCTCAACTCTTCATCACAGAACTCCTTAACCAAGATATCAATCCTGTTTCTGAGCCACCATATATGGGTGTGAGACCAGCCCATTTTGAGTCTCCAAAACTCCTACCAGATTCGTTTTGGCTTCTTTTTAATAGCCTTAATTACAGAAGTTCTGTTAACCTAGTCTTCAGTGGTTATCGAGAGTAGTTGTACTGTAATTTAGTTATAATTTTGATGTGATCATGGTAGGAGAGAAGAATAAAAGAATAAAAACCCATAAAAGTCACATGAAGGAGTTAGCAGGAGCTTTTGCCAACCACAAGAAGTTCCTTAAAGTTTTTGAAACCTTTAACCCCAACTCTGAAAGGTTTTCAATAATAGAGAGGAATGTTCCTGGTGCATTATCTTCTTACAAGCAAATAATGCTTGTAATAATCTATGATGAGAAAAAGGAACAAACCAAGGAAACCATCACGGACATATTTCTGAAAATTGTGACCCCTCTTCAAGCAGGGCCTCAGGCAGGTCCTTCAGGAGGATTCCAGAAGAAGGCATTGTCATCGTGGAGGTGACAGCTCCATGTGTGTTACTGTCCCTGCAGCCCTTCCAGTGGGACAATATGTGGCAGCGAGGGACGGTGATATGAGGATCCTGACCCTGTAAAGACCTAGGCTAAATATATAGGTTTGTGTCTTAGGTTTTAACAAAAATGTTTTAGAAGTAAAATAAATAAATAAATAAATAAATAAATAAATAAATAAATAAAGTAAAGCTTATAGAATAAGGATATAAAGAGAAAGTATTTATTTATAGCCACACAATGTGTTTGTGTTTTAAGCTGTGTTATTATGAAAGAGTCAAAATGTTTTTTAAAAAATAAAAAGTTTATAAAGTTAAAAAGTTACAGTAAGCTAAGGTTAATTTAATATTAAATAAATAAAATATTTCAGTGTACTTTTAGTGTAGCCAAAGCATACAGTGTTTATAAAGTCTACAGTAGGGGACAGTCATGTCCTAGGCCTTCACAGTCACTCACTGACTCACCCAGAGCCTCTGACAGTCCTGCAAGCTCTACTCATGGTAAGAACCCTGTGTGCATGGACTATGTTTACCCTTTACACTGCATTTTTACTGTACCTTGTCTATGTTTAGATATATAGACAGCACTGTGTTACAATCGCCTACGGCATTCAGTACAGTGACATGCTGTTCAGGTGTATAGCCTAGGAACAATAGACTATGCAAAGTAATTCCTGGGAAGGTGGAGACAACAGATTCAAATAAAGACCTAAACTCAGACAGAACAATTAGGCAGCCATAACTGAATTCATCAACAGTGTTTTTACACTAAATTAGGTGAGAAATCATCCAAAGTAACAACTGAAAAGAGCATGTTGGTAGTGAATCAAGAGTTGTAAGAAATGTGTGTTATCCATGTCTAAACAAAGGGGAAATAGAAGGAGGTAAGAGAGGGACTGACAGACCAGAGAACTGGGGGCCCCATGCTACTTTGTAGGGGGCAGTTTTGTCCTTGTCACTAGCATCTGAGAGCCAAATTTGCAACAGGGGCTACCCAAGTTGAAGCACTTTAACTGTCAGGATCTTGTGAAACTGAGTTGCCAAACCTGTTTCAGCCCAGGAATCTTAAGTAAAGAGAAAGTGTTGGGCAGCAAACAAAACTGAGGATTATAGGAAAGGCAGAAACAAAAAAAAACAGAAACATCAGAAAGAATGGTGGAGGAGGATAATGGCACCAGGAAATCTGAGAAGCCAAGCCACTATTTTCTGGAATATTACAGTTAAAAATGACAGAAGAGGGTACACTGCGAAATCAGCATAGCTATCCTAAAAATGTTTCATTCTAAACAACCAAGAAAACTAATTTCACCAAAAATGAACATGAAAGTACCGAAGTCAAATCCCATTAAATGTTTTCATAAAAAAATATAGAACAGAATTACTTCACTACAGGATATGAAGATATGCTAGAAAAATACCTGCTCATAGAACAGATTTAAAACTACTAGCTTCTATTGGAAAGTGTGGAGATGTTAAGAAAATGATGGAAAGCATGAACTAATATAAGAAATAACATTAGAAAAAATTTGAGGAATGATAATAACTCAGGAAAGAATTAAATCAAACATCCATATTTAGAAAAAATCATGATCAAAGTTTAACTATTATTAATATACAAAATCAAATTAATAATTACATTTGCTTCATACATGGTCTATTTTCGGGCTAATTGATTATTAGAGTAAATAATGAAGCAAAGGACCATGAGATTTTTTTGGACTAGTTTGATATTTATTTTGTTGTTGTTTCGAGCACTTCTGATATTGAATAATTTCTTTTAATTGCTTCACAGTGTTCTTAAGTAGAAATCAAGAATAGAGTGTGGGGAATGTAATTTTTTTTGCCATCTAAGTAATAAATCCTCAGCATATCAATTTTTTTGCCAGAGAGTTCTTACTACTCCTTTTCATCCTCTGTATTGAGCTAGTTGGTGAGTTGCAAAAAAACAAAGGCATCTATCTTCAGAGGCCAAATATAAGTGATATTTTAATTCAAATTTATGTTTATAACTTAATAATTAAATCTCAAATTTTGTGTCTTATTTGGATATATAACAATGGTTTTTATAGCTATAAAGCTAAAAATACATGAAGAATAGATTTTTATTGGTCTTTGTAGAAATTTCGGAGTCATGGTATGATATAAATAGGGAAGAAAAATGATTTATTAACAAAGCAGCCACTTGAACTGACAGAAGAACATGCATGGCTTTGAACTTGTTACTGATTATTGTCTAAAAGGTCATCTTAAAAAATCAACATTGATATTAAAATATCAATAGGCTCAAGCATTGCATTTAATTTCTAATTTGAACTATTGATTAGGTATGAGTCCAAGTAAAATCTGAACAGAAATTATATTAGTTCCCATGAGTAGAATCCAGTTACTTCATCTGGGTATTAGAGGAATTCCTCACTTATAATATTTGCGGTGGAAAGTCATTAGTTCAGACCTTGTGCTAAGCTTTTCTGTACAATTTAGGGAATTGTGACCTGCTTGAGTTTGTTTCTTTTGGCCCACCTACATTTTTCTTTTTCTAATTCTTTGTGGTATATTTGTACTGAAAAAAAGGAAAAGAGCATTGCATGGGATATATGGTTAGTTTTAATGTTTTGAATGTGTGATGGTTGAATACATTTTGATTTTTCCTTGTCATGAGGGAAAAAATAGTGCACATATTCAATACCTATATTTTGTTTTAAATCTATTGCTCATGTGTAAGTTTTTGGAGGAAAGTGACATTTATTATAGAACAGTAAAGTTACTCTTTTCATACTATACAAATTATGTGTGCTTCTGATAACAGTACTATAAATTCATTTCACTCAAGTGAAGTAGGCATACATTACAAAGTAAAACCATTTATTTATATTATTAACTCTGCCTTATAATGTTCAAAATGCAATGAGGTTAAAGTGAAAAACATTTTAGTCGTTAATCACAGGGAGCTTTCTGTTATATTCAGACGAAAAAGCCTTGGAAGATGAAGTATGTTTTAAAAAAATAAAAATTTAGAAAATAAAACATTATACATCATTCAACCACAGTTCTGATAAAAGCTGAATGAAACTAAATATACATCATCTCGGGCCAATCACAAAGCATGAATTAATGTTTACACTCTTGTAAAGAGAAACGGCTATGTAACTTGTATTCTGATTTTTTTTTTTTTAACCACAGGCCCATGAGAACACTTGAAAAGAGGACAAAGTCAGAAATCTTTCTGATAATATATGATTTTATATATATATATATATATATACACATATATATGTATATATATATAATTGAGTTATTATATATTATATATATAATTGAGTTATTATATATTATATATATAATTGAGTTATTATATATTATATATATAATTGAGTTATTATATATTATATATAATTGAGTTATATATTATATATATAAATCATATTATATATATAAATCAATTATATATATATATATATACATAATTTTAAGTCTCTTTATCAAATACCTCTCAGAAAATCTCTAAAAAGTAAAGATTTAGGACATCTTGGATGATTCAATTACTGAAGCTTTTGCAAATGAAGATTTATAAAAAATTGGGCAGGACTGCCTTTCAGTCTGAGACTATTATAATAAAAGATAAAATATTGGGGAAAATTCCATTAACTACCGAGGTAGATGCTTTCATTAGCTCTCTCAAAATATTTCATGGGGTTTGGGGTGGTGGTGGTGGTGGTGGGGGGGGTGATTTGCTTCTGTTTTATTTAAAAAAAAAAAATGAAATAAAGATTAACCTAAAAGGAAATTGGTGATTTTTGACAGAGCTTCAATTAGTTCTTGCCTGAAGCATTTAAGATCAATTTCACACTAACCTGGCTCAGGAAAAGGTAAATGTAACAATAGATGACCATCTACGAACCAAGGAGCCCACCCTCACCAGATGTCAAAATTGCCAAAGCCTTGATTTTGGTCTGCCCACCATAAACAACAAAAGAAATAAATGTTTGTTGTTTAAGCCATTCAGTCTACGATATTTTTACTATAATAGTCCAAATATATTGAGATATGTAGATATTATAGTCAAGACTGATATAAAGAAATACCTAATTATACATAACGGGATTAAAAAATTTTAAACTAATTTATAATTTTGGAAATGGTTATAACAATCAAAATAGAATGTAAAGATATAAAGTAATAATGTAAAATATGAAGATCACTGATCACCAATATATTTTCCGGTAGACTGGATTTAAAGGCTCTTTCTGGGTGTGGTATGAATGAAATACAATAAGCTCTATATTATATTATTCTTTAATGTTATTAAAAATGTACTCAATTATATAATTTAATTCATTATAAATCTATTTTCTAAGGTTATAATGAATTCTTAAAATGAACTTATATATAGTCACATATCACACACACACAGATATATTTGTTACTTTCTTTCTATATGTGAAAATGATCTCAGAAAAAGAATGAGATAGGGACAATTGCAGAGAAGGGATGAAAAGTTAGATGGGTGAGAAGAGGAAAGGGAGAAAAAAATAATGCTTTACTTTTAAGTAGCAGTTGTCGCATACACAAATAAGAAAGATATTCTTCTCTTCGGTAAAATGTCGATTCTTTAAAAGCAATTTTAAACTCAAAATTAAATAATATATCCTTACATATGTTTATGTAGCCTACTTTTGTGATGAATAAACTATCACATTGTACACAGAAAAGTTACTTTTTACTCTAGAAGGAGAAATGTATTTATGACAATATTACAAAAAACTGACAATCATATTTCTCAAAAGTTCTACTGAAACAATAGCAAGCAGTATGATGTGTGAAAATCCCTTGTAACTATAGGCTATGGGGATCTTACTGATCACACAACAGATGAATAGACTGCGTTCAGGATTTAGATTTAATGGAATTAGATAAAATAGAAAAATAAGCCAATAATACAGAAAATGACACTCCTAATATATATATATGTATATATATATATATATATAACATACATATGATATATATGTATATATATATCATATATATTTAATTATTCTCCATTTTGTTTTTAACAATAAAGGATCTTTAGTTGTTTATAGATTTTATATTGCTTTTTTTGTTTTTGTTTTTTTTGAGGGCAGTGTCACTGACCCTCATATGTGGGACCGAACCGGGGCCGCTGGCTTCCCAAGCCAGCGCTTAACCACCGTGCCACTTGGGCCGGCCCTTATATTGCTTTTTAAAATACATATTAGAGGTGCATTTGTATAAAATTTCAAGTTAACCAATGTATACATTTATATGTATTATATATACAAATATATAATATATATGTACATATATATCATGCTATGTGCATTTTTCTTCACTTTTTTCCTTTTCTCAATATATCATGGAAATGGATCCATTTCAGGGTGTTATTCCCTTTAAGTGCTGCATAACCTATTATATGACCCTGGATCAGAGGTCACAAGCCTTTATGTGAAGGATCAGCTAGTAAATATTTTAGACTTTGTGGATTAAATGGTCTTTTTCACAAGTTCTCAACGTCGTTGTCGCACAAACACAGTCATATACAATATGTAAATAATTAGATGTTGTCATGTAGTAATAAAATGTGATATACATAAACAGGCATACCCTCATTGACCAACTCTGATCTCTCTCTCTCTCTCTCTCTCTCTCTCTCTCTCTCTCTATATATATATATATATATATATATATATATATATATATATAAATGGTCTCTACTTGATAGTCAGTTTGGTTGTTTCTAAACAATTTCATATTATAAACAAACCTGCAATAAATATGTTATGTACACATGTTCACATGTACTTATATTCATGCATATATTAAGTAATTTCATGGAAATTTCATTTTCCCTTTTATGCCAGATCATCAATTTACACTCCAAGAAACAATATATGAGGGCATTTCTTTTTTCTGGCCCATGCAGAATTGCATCTAATTGTATTTTAAATATATATTTCTCATTTGATCAATGGAATTGAGCATAATTTCATTGATTGGTATAATTATCATTTGTTTTACCTGAGACTATATATGTGTATCATTTGTTTACTGTTCTAATCATAATTCATCATTATCTTCTCTAGTTACAAAAATATCTTGTTTGAAGTTTTATCAAAAATGAGTTCAACCTAGATTAGCTTATGGAAAATATATCTTAAAAATCATTTTTAATGGGTTGTCCTAAGGAGTCAGTAAATTCTCACAGTAGGTAGAGGCCAAGCAGTTTCTCTTTGTTTGAAAGACAGTGTGACCAGACAGATATATTTACACTGTTGCTAATGATTTTTCTGGCTTCTAAGGGAATTAGAAATTTCTGATTTGTTGACTAGAAGCAGCTGGCCTTATTAAAAAAGTAGATTCAATATTGCATCATTTCAGTCCCACCCAGGAGAGCAGAGAGATATGGTAGGACCAAAAGAATATCAGAAGTAATAATAGCTGATAAATTCTCAAAATTGAAAAAAAAAATCTTACATATGTTTAGAGTGAACCCCAAACAGGATCAATACAAAGAAATCCACACCAAGACACACCATAATTAAAGCTTTGAAAATGAAAAGAAAGGAAACTGTCTTGAAAGCAGCCAGAGAGGTACATCACCAATAAGGTCAACACCAATTCAAATCACAGCAGATTTTCATCTGAAACCATGCTGGCAAAGAGGAAGTGGCACAACATTTTTCCCAGGCTGAAAGGAGTTTCCTGTTGGTGGTGAATGCTGTATTTTGGAAGAACTATCCTTCAGGAATGAAACAAAAAAATAAAGGTATTTTCAGACAAATGAAAAATAAAAACATTTGTCACTAGTTGATATACCTTTAAAGACTGAAAGGTAATTCCATTACAGAAGGAATTT
Organism: Aselliscus stoliczkanus; assembly: GCA_033961575.1. Classification (NCBI taxonomy): domain Eukaryota; kingdom Metazoa; phylum Chordata; class Mammalia; order Chiroptera; family Hipposideridae; genus Aselliscus; species Aselliscus stoliczkanus. The sequence continues at coordinate 11,519,264 of CM066727.1, forward strand.
TTAAAGCAGAATTGATATGATAAAAAATAAACAACTGTGGAGTGTTAGGATGGAAAGAAAAAGACCACAGTAGACAGTGCTACAGTTTTTGCTTAACCATTAAACATAATTTAGAAAACACAATAGGAGGATGAATGACAATTTTATTTACCCACATTTTGTTTATTGTGGTCTTTTTTCATTCCTCATGTTCCAAGGTTCCTATTTTTAGCATTTCCTTTCCGTTTAGAGAAATTTCTTTAGCCTTTCTTTGGTGGTAGGCATGCTAGCAACACATTCTTTCCTTCATGTGATAATGTCTTCATTTCCTCTTCATTCCTGAAGGGAGTTTTCAGGGCATCATCTGGGTAGACCTTGCTTTTCTAGTGACACGTGAAAAATATTATTCATCTACCATTATTGACATCCATGGTTTCTGATGCAGAATATGCTGTTTTCCAAATAGTTTTCCCTCAACAGGTAAACTGTCATTTTTTTCTCTGGCTGATTTTGAGACATTTTTTGCCTTTAGCTTTCAGAAAGTAATTAAGATAGACCTTTGTGTGGGTTTGTCTTTATACTCTTTGGAGGTAACTCAGCTTGTTAAATCTGTAGGTTTATTTCTCTTGCAAAAATTGGAGTTTTCATTCACTATTTCTTCAAGTACTTATACAGCTCCCTTTTTTTTTTTTTTTATTTATTTATTCATTTATTTTTTGCCTAACAGCTCCTTCCAGGAAAATTGCAATTACATATATATTACATCTTTTGTTATTATCCCAAAGGCCCCAGAAACTTTGTCACTTTCTTTTTTGGCCCATTTTCTCTATGTTGTTTAAACTGCATAATTTCCATTTTTCTCTCTTCAAGTTCACTGGTTTTGTCATTGTTCTCGCCCTTTCTACATTACCTCCATCCTGCTATTAAGCTCATCCTTGAGCTTTTTATTTCCATTATTGCACTTTTCCATTGGAACATTTCTATTTAATTCTTTATATGTATATATTCAATTTCTTTGAAGAGGCTTTCTGCATTTTCATTTCTTTTCATTGTGTTCATAATTGCCATTGATGAGTTTTGAAAATGATTGTTTTAAATCTTTGTCAGAAATTTCTAACATCTCTGCCATCTTAGTGTTGTCATCAATCACTTTTCTATCTTTAAATTCAACTTGAGATATACCTGATTCTTGGTATAATGACTGATTTTCAACTGAAGCCTGGGTGTTTTGCATTATGTTATTAACCTTTGGATTTATTTACACATTCTGTTTTAACTGGTCTTTTCTGACACTGTTCTTGCAAGTCAGTATATTGCCTGTTACCCCCAAATGGTGACAGAAGCCCAGGTTATCCACTAAATCTCTGTTGACACTGCTGGTGGGAGGGGTGGCTCCTGTCACAGCTGGGCAGAGGAGAGGTGACTCAGGACCCCCAGGCCTCAGAACATGGTGCACCTTTCCAGTGATCGTTCAGGTATTTCATTTCTCAAATTTTCTAATTCTTTTTTAGCAAATCTCTTGTTTGTCCCAACTCTCATTTCCACCTCAAGCAGCTGTGATGTTAAAAAATCGCTACCGAAAGTTTTCTATGGATGCCCTGGAAATGGTGAGAGAGCGGTGACGTCAATATAGACAAACTCTGTGAGTGCGACTTTCTTTTGACATTTTCAGGAAACTACCAGCCAAGGTCTAATCGTGAAGATCTCCGAAGATGGGGCAGTTTGAGAAGCTCCCAAGTCCAAAGCCATTCTGCCATCCTTCTTTCCCTAATGGCAGTTAGACCGCTGTATTTTATTTGTTTGTTTGTTTTCACTTCAATTGTATTTGTTTTCTGTGATTATAAACAATAAGGCAATAAAAATCCTCATACACATATCTTTACACACTGGCACAAGTATTTCTTAAGGCTCAATTTCTAAAAGTACAATTTCTAAAAGCACAAATTATACTTTCAATTTCTAAAAGTACAGTTTCTTAAATGCATATTTATTTTTAATATTGCTAAATAATGCTGCCCCCCACCCCCAAGCTTTATAAGTTTATTCTGCTGGTTTTGATGGTTATCACTGAAGGCTGCTGAATTTAAGGCTATAATGGAGCAGTGTTAGGGAGATGGGATGAAGCAACTCAAAATAGCATGAGGCTTGTTTTTATTGTGATTTAGGTATCTTTGTTGTCTAACCACTCTTTCAATTAACCTTTGATTCATTTCTAGGGTGCTGAAAAAGTTCATTTTAACAATTTTTGCTATCACTCTCATTGTTTTTTTTAGGAGTAGTCTATTTTCTTAGGCCCTTAGTTTCCAACGTGTTTTTTAAATTACTGTGTAAAACCACTAAGTTTTGGGGACATTTGTTTTGCAGTAATAGAAAAACAGAAAACCTCTAAATGGTGGGAGAGCAATGGAGAAAAATGAAGAACTGCATTTTAAACCCTACATATATTAGCAAGGTTTAGAAGAAAAGTATATCTGGTGCAATCTACCATCTTTTTCTGGATTCTGATCACTGAGAATTAATTGGTTTAGTATTTTGCTGACTCTGCAGCCTTTTTTTGTTTTTGTTTTTGTTTTTGGTCAGTAGACTTTATCAGTCAAGATCCTCCACCATAAAATTAACAAGCCATTTATATATAAAAACAAGTTTCTTTGATTAGTATGATATGAAAAGATGTTCCACGGTTAATTAAATTTGTTTTGGGTTTTATTCTGCTTTTTCCCTTAAACCATTATCAATGTGAAATTTGTTTTAGCCAAGAGGCATGAGCATTGTGCTTCATCATAAAATATACAAGGGTATAAATTATATAAAAAAGTGTTATCAAAAGCTCATGAAAAATATAGATATTTATATTTAAGACATAACTCTATAACATGTAGGATTATCTTCACTAATTTATTAAATTTTCTTGTTTGATATAAAACTAAAAATGACTGACAAAAAAACAATTACTTAACAATTGCACAAATCTATAAAATAGACTAGCTTTAGAAACATATATCATTATAGATTGTAATACATTTGTTGTTATGTTCCTTTGTTTCCATATAGTAATTAATTGGTTTACTTTTTTGGGGGCTCATTATTATATGTCTTTGATATGGAGGGATACAAATGTTAGGATATAAATTATCTGATATTAAGGTTTTCAGCTTATCACAGCTTCTATTTTAAAAGGAAGGTTTGCATATATTTTTGCTAACTAAGTCATATTCTGCTAATGAGTGAAACTCAAAATCATATTTCCACTGCTAGTTTGGAGATCTCAATCATTTTTAGCCATAGTCTATGTCTATCATTGCAAGATACAATAAAGATAAGGACCAATTGAATTTTCACAATTTTTTTTCAGATGAAAAGTTATCTGATATTACAAATTATCAAATTTCCATCATACAAACATTGTAGCTTCTATAGGTGAGCTACTAAAACAGAGAATGTTATATACATACATTCATATTAGATGGAGTGAGTAATTTATAGACAACTCTGGGAAAACACATTTAATGGTCCTTGTCCATTTGACTATATGACCAAAGCAATTAGTACTTGCTTTGACGTACCAAATTCAAAAAATGATTAAGTCAGATATGTGGAAAGTAAAAAAGATTTTCTACATGAAGTTTATATATACTTGAACTCAATAATTTATGATAATTTTACTATTCTTAAAAAATTTAGCCACTGTTTTATAATTTTAACATGCTAAATGTTAGTGTTCCATGTATTTCTGTCATTTGTTATTTCCTTGGCGGGGGTGGGGGGTGGGGGGACACATTCTAAAAGACAAGCATTCCCAAATGTTTTATCATAATTGAGTTTTGCAAATCCTAAAGAATAAAATTGTACCACATTTGATTTTACAGTATCTTAAGGATAAAATCATGAAAATTAAAGTATTTATTACCATATTTCAAACTTCAATAGGCTCCAAAATATTACTTTCTTAAAGACTTCATGTGCTCTCTGCAGTTTTGCTCTGCAGAAATGTAAATATGTTCTCTGTGTACTTTATTAATTCTACGTGGAGTTTCTTTTCTCAATAAATTGTTAAACTACTGCCTGGATGATGACAGTGACAGTGACAGAGGCCATGTCGGGATAACATCAAAATAGAGACATTGTCCAAGGACATATCTAAATGTTATACATCTGATTGTTCCTAAATTTTATGAAGAAAAATATATTTAATTAAAAGTTTAATTCGCGGTGCTACATTCTTTCCCATTTTAAGCATTTACCTTAGAGTCCACTAATTATTTTTCACCAAAATAAAAATAAAGCACAATCTTGCAATTTTTATAACTTTTTCTATGTTTTAGATACTTCAAGTTATCTAGTTTTTAATGCTTATCTGAAGTATTTAACATACAAATACTATACTGGTGATGATAAACCTAAATTTTTCAAATCTCCCTAGCTATCCTTGATATATCTTATAGTTTGGTTCTAAAGGAAGCCGTTTTTGTTTTTTTTCTTTGTCTTTTTTTTTTTAGCAAAACAAAGTGGGTGGAAAATTCACCATTTTATACCACACTTTATAATACAGCACAATGCAGGTCTCTAGACTGGTATTAGGAAGTATGGGTTACAGTTTAAATATATCCACAAGCCTCTGTTACAAAGAATTGTGGCCAAATCATAGTGTCTGAAACATGTTCCTTTACTTGACAAATGATTAGATATATCCCTTTATTTTAACATGTGTTTAATTGTAATCATTAAAAAAATGTACAAATACAGAAGGATTGATTGAAGACTTTCAGTTTTCAGAGGATAGGGTTTGCTACTCTTCCCACAAAACAACTGTTTTTAAGGAATTAGAATTTCAGTTTGCTGAGAATGCCATTGAAGTATTTTGAATGTCCTGATCAGAGTTTTAAAAACTTCTTTCAGATATCTTAATATACAAGGAAAAATCAATTTTCCTACTTAAATGGATAACTTACTCCCCATCTCACTTGTGAGACCAGAAAGATAATATTGATACCAATGGTGTCTACATTTGAAAAGGAGAAAGTGTAGAAATTTAGTTAATGAGTCAGACAGTGTTAGGATTTTCACACATTGGGTCAGAAGCAAATTACATGAGAAATGGCAAAATATATGAATACGGTTAATATAAATGTCAGTATAAAATAATTAAATGTATATAGTACATATAACTATATCAGATTTATGGAAGTAGATTTCATTATCAACTATTTAAAATATAAATTTATGGGAGTCTATGATAACAATGGTTATAGGAATGCTAATTTGGTTTGAAAGTTTGATGTAAATATTTTATTGAATAAAATCATACATTACACATTTTTTAAAAAGTATTCATAGTGTGAAAAATACACCTATACCAATTAACACTGGTGAATAAGACATTTTAAAAATATAAAATAGAACATATTTTAAAAATAAAATATGAACTAATATACTATTATGTGTCTAGAATCATTTTGAAAACTATTATTAAGCCTCCATCCTGAGAAATAGGCATATGCCTTTCAGGTAATCAATATCCAATCCTCAGAATGAATCTTGGGCTGTATAAGAGATTACAAGATTCTGAGTTAATTTCCTGGGTATCATGCTTTGCCCTAGTTAACTTTAACTTTTTCTTGTGTTTACCCATGAACATGGACTACTGGGCTTCCCTTTCTCAGTGATATTGGTGATAGCATTGATTCTAAACTTAGTTTAAGCCTAGCTAATTCTAAAATGTCTTTTTCCAGCATGGGCTTTGTAAATCTATTATTTCATGGATTAAAATGTATACATAAATACAAGATTTTTCTGCCTGTTTTGTCAATACTTGAACATATTTCAATGAATGTTCAGAGCATATGAAGGCTATATTAGGAGATTAGAATTTTAAAATATAAATTATCCATTATAGGATGATTCGAGTGTTCTTTCAATTGTATCTTCAATTGCATATTTTAAGAACTGCAGCTAAATATAAACAAAGAGTAACTACCAGTTATGAATGATATGCCATATGTCTCATGGTACCTTTGTAGAAAATAAACATGAATTAAATATGGACTCCAAATTGAATATCACAAAAATAAGTGATGTGGATTACAAGCAGCTTCTCTTTACAGTAGTAGTTGCATACATTGCCCTTTTGTGTAAGTCGTTATGGGAATTTTATAAATGTATTGAGAGCTACTGATTCCCTTAAGTAAGGTTAGAAAAGCATTTAATACTTATTATACCATATCATCTATTCATCACTTCTTTCAAGAAATATTTATTAGGCTCTTTTTTGTTCCATGTATCTTTGAAAGGTATGGGGTACAAAAGAGGCCAACAGAAAAAAGACTCTGTCTCATGGAACTTACATTTCATTGAGTATAATTTGTGTATATCTGATTTTAATATCCAAAATTTATTCTAATACTTTCAGAGAGCATAGGACAGTGCAGTGTTATTTTTAATAATACAAGTTTAAATGTAACTATATCTCTATTTTATCTACCTGGCCAAATTCTATCTTCTTAATTTCTTCTCTCATCTCACTTAGAAAGTGTTATGCCAGTTTCACCCATTCATGCTCTCATTAACTGACTTTTTCAACAAACATTCATTATATTTAGGGTATTCCATACTTGACACTAGAATAATAAGGAATGGCCTTGTCGTCAAAAGATTTACAGTCTAGTAGAGCAAGTCCAAAATGTTAAATAAATATATGTAGCATTTGGATGTCTTTTAAGGCAGTTCTTTCTCCTAATTTGATCTCAGGTTCCAATATCTACACCCTTTAAGAAATATGAAGCGGGAAGAGGTGGGATTGGAAATGAGGCTTCAATTCAAAGTTAACAAAGAGATAAGAGTTTCTCTCCTATATCCCCGATGCCTGAAACAGTGCCTAGAACCCAGTCATTGCTCAGGAAATAATGCTTAATGGATTAAAACAAATGATTAAGTAACTTTTTTTTTATTTTTCAGTAAATTGGATAACAAGAACTTGTTTGAGGGCACTGTTTAGTCAAGAGGACAGCATGTGAGCCAACTGAATTGAGATGAAAAAGTAGATAGAAGCACAGACCACTGCTACCATGATGGAAGAATCATATTACCTGGAACAATTCTAGAGACATAGAGGTTTACATAAATATGATTTGAATGATGTGTAACGTATGTTTACAGCATATGTTAGGAGACTGAAAGATCAACAACATTTATGTTTATGAAGGAAGTAATATGTTAATTTAAAAATTGGTCAAATGGCAGGCTTCATTTAAAAACACTGTCATTTTTAATCTATAGAATCAAATAACTCTTATATTTGTATCTGTCAGAGATAGCCATTGATTCCCAATTCTGTGACTCTTCTTTATACAGCACTGTCCAGTAAAACAGAGAATGATAACTTAAAATAATTATTTAAAGCAGAAATTATCTACAATGACACACACTCAACCTCAGATTTGTGTTTTGGAATTCATCAACAACATTCTGTTTTAAATACAATTTAAACCCTTCAAATATGAAAATATAAAACTAAAAACACCTAAGTTTCTCTAGCCTGAAATAGTCCTCATAATTTATCTATTTTCTACTAATTTCTCCTTTACCCTATAGTTTTTCTGTATCTAATATATTCTTTTAAAAAGGTCAATGTTAAGAAGAACATATTAAATACGTTGCATAGATTAGAGGCTGAAGAAGGTGGCTCTCAGAAATCTAAGTATAACAGGATGTCGCTGAAAGTTTCACTCTTTTAAAAATGGTAATAATTGGCAAGTTTCCTCATCTCACAACATGACAGTGAAAATATCCACTGGGGTTTTTCAGGCTTTTTTTTTTTTTTTTTTTTTTTTTTTAAGTAGGAAATCCTCTCCCAGGATTTTTATCTCAATTTCTCTTCTTACAATCTGACAAGGCTGAATTGATGGCTGAATAACTCAATTAAAACTTTTTTTTCTTGCAGTTTCTCTCCTATTGCCTGAATATTATATAAATGACTCCTATTAAATGTATGAGCAAAGTGAAATGACTTTGCAGGAGATGAACCTTTGATAGCTAGGGATTAACTTTTCTGTGTTTGCACATGGAAGTTCTTTTTCATTCTTTATAAGTGAGTTCTAATGATACAGAAACTCCATTTGTCTTGGTACATTAATTAGATGTGCTATACTCCCTAAGATAAAATGCATAATAAAAATGTAAAGCCAGATGAAACAACCTTTCCTCTTAAGAATGTCAGGAACCAGGTTATTCAAACACAGATTGCACATTTTCTATCTCTTCTTAATATTAATAAGTTATTGTTACCTTTTAGCCAGAGAAATACTTCTTTTTTATTAATAAGGTTTGTCCTACACTCTTACTTTTTCAGATTATTTAAATACCAGCCAGTTTATCAAATGTCATATAAGTATGCTGAGTTCTTGAGATTTGTCATATTTTTTCTCCTTCTGTCCATCCTGTATAAAGACAATGAGAGTAAGCTGACCCCATTTGAAATCCCTGCACACAGACATTTTATGGTTTCACTGATTGTAATAAATTCGTTCTACCTTCTCCTTGATAATTTCTCTAGATTCAGAGTCACTATTTTTCCTCTAACCTGTTCTCATTCAGAGAGCACAATTAACAGGTACAAGGGTTTCAGGCATTCCTCATGCTTTCACCTGTCTCCTTCAATTTAGTAATATGTTTGGAGAAGAGTCCTGAGTTAGGACTCAGGATAACTACATTTTCAGTGTAGTTTTCCCACAAACATAGTGTTGGAACTATGCTTATTTACTGGTTTATATGATGAGTGTGTTAGAGAATCTCTAAATTTCTAATAAGCTTTGACATATCTTATGTTGCTATATATAAATGAAATAATTTCGTTTTTATTTTATTTTATTTTATTTTATTTTTAATTAGTTTCAGGTGTACAACACAGTGCAATAGTTATACATTTTACCCCTCAAAGTGACAACCCCCCACCCCCAATTCGCCACCCCACTCCCCCCCCATATCATATATAGCTATTACTCTTCCTCTGACTCTCTTCCACAGTATAATCCACATCCCGTGACTATCTATATATACTCAATTACAGTAGGTATACCACCTACGCTTTAGTAATACAGTGCAGTGATCAAACCTCTACTCCATCCATGAAATGGTCTCCCTAACAAGACCTATGATCATCTGACATTCCACAGAATATTTACAACATTATTAATTATATTCCCCAAACTGTTTTACCTATCCCAGTAGCAATATTGTAGTTGCCTATTTTTGCTGTCTAATCCCTTCCCCTTCTCCCTCATCCCCATTCCTCTCCAAATTAGCAACCCTGATTTTTCCTCTATATCTATGAGACAGTTTCTGTTTACTTTGCTCATTCATACAGTTTTTCATATTCCACATATAAGTGAGATCATATGGTATAATGAAATTATTTCTTATAAAAATATTATTTATTCATACTTAATAATCGGGGAGATTTCCAGAAACTCATATTAGAAGAATGTAGGAAAGCAAATAAACGAAAGTATAATAAAAAACCTTGTATCATTTTGTTTTGTAATATACTTAACAGATAACAGAATGTTCAAAATTATAAAAGGAACACTGTATTTGTTGATTATAACATATAGACAAGTGACATGAATAACAGCAATGTCATAAGTGAATGGGAGAAAATAATTGAAAATGCTATAAGTTACACTACCCATGAAGTGATGGTATACAGTTGACCCTTGAACAATGCAGGGATTAAGGGAGTAATCACTTGAGTAGTTGAAAATCTGCATATAACTTTTCACTCTCCGAAACTTCAGTTGTCCCTTGGTATCTATTGGAAATTGATTCCAGGACACCCTGTAGATACCAAAATCTGCATATGCTCAAGTCCCTTATGTAAAATGGTGTAGAACAATACATAGGCCCTCAGCATTCATAGATTCTCAACCATGGATGAACACTATTGTTTTCTATGCACAGTTGGTTGAATTCATGGATGTGAAACCTAGGGATATGGAGGGTTCACTGTATATTTACTGAAAAAATCAGCCTGTAAGTAAATCTATAAAATCAGAACAGGTGCTGTTCAGGGGTCAACTGTGGTGTTACTTGAAGTGGACTTGAATTGATTATAAATGTATACTGCAAACTCTAGGATAACCGCTAGTAAAAAGCAGAATAGTAAATATAACTTATATGCTAAGAGAGAAGAGCAAATAGGATCATATAAATGTTGATTAAAAACAGAGAACACAGAAAAAGTGGAAGACACAACAAAAGCTAATGGATAGAAAACAGTTACAAATATATTAGACAGTGAGCTAACTATACAAATAACCACTGTAAAGTTCATTGGTTTAAACAGATCAATTACAAGACAGAAACTGTCTGAATGGATCAAAAAATAATACACAACAATGTATTGTCTAGAAGAAACACACTTTAAATATTACGCACAGATAGATTAAAGTGAGAAAGATGTACTGTGCTAAAACTAATCAAAGAAAAGTTGGAGTAGTTATATTAATTTCAGATAAAGCAAACTTTAAAACAGAAAATTATCTTTTTTTCTCTTCTCTTCCAACTTCTCCTCCTCCTCCTCCTCCTCCTCCTCCTACTCCCTTCTCCCTCCTCCTTCTTCCGGTTCTACGTAACCTATATTAATTAACTGATAGCAGAAGAGTAGTTTTATATTCACACCCCACTTTGAAATGTGGAACTGTGCAATCCTTCCTTACTAAATTTATTATTCCATGAATTAATTTTTACAAATAAATAAAATATTCTATGAGTCTGTGTTCTAAACACTTGACATATTTCAATGACTGTTTAACACATATAGAGATCTTATTAGGGGACAATTTATCCAACAAGAGCAGAGCACACATTCTTCTCAAGCTCACATTTACCAAGATGGGGCTACTTTCTGGGTCAGAAAATACATCTTACCACACTTAATATAATGGATACAATACAATATATGATCACAGACTACATGGATTTAAGATAGAAATATATAATAGAAAGATAGCTGGAAAATCCCAAAGTATTCTGATGTTAACATCATGCTGATACATAATCCATGGATCATAACGAAGTTCTTAAGAGGAATTTTTAACAAGATTAAATATGAAAATACAAGCTATTGATATTTGTGTGCTGCAGCAACAGCAGTGCTTAGAGAAAAACTTACAGCATTGCATGCATATACTAGAAAGAAGGAAGATTTAAAACTAATCATCTAAGCTTTATATTACGAAGTAAGGGGGGAAAAAAGAGCCAATTAAAACTGAAGTAAGCAGAAGAAAATAAATAATAAAAATCAAAGCAGAAATCCACAAAATTAAAAACAGGAAAACAAGAGAAAAAATTGACAAAACCCAAAGCTAATCTGTCATGAATTTGTCAAATTAATACTTGTTAGGTGGAACACAGGGTGCCAAATAGTGTGTGCAGTTCAACAACAGACCACAGAGAAACAGAAATACAGGAGTTGATTATTATTCACAGGTCTGGAAGAAGTACCAGGTATGCCTGAGGGTCTACACAGGGCGGTCAGGGCAGAGGGCAGACAGAGAGAGACAACTGCGCAAACATGGCTTTATTAGGGTATGTGGGTGGACTGTTTTGAGGTCCAGGGTAGGGCTAGATTGGTCAATTCAAACCAATAGTGGGGTTCATAAACCCCACAGGATTTTATATGAGGAAGGCATAGAGGAAGGTGCTGGCCAGCAAGGGAGACTTGATTGCAAGGGCCTTTGGAGAAGCCATATTGGAAACACGTTTACTCCCAAATCTGCAGGCTGTTTTCTAGGGCATGAGTTTTCATTAGGAGATAGTGTCAGTTTGAAATCAATGCAGGTAACCTGTCAAAACGAAATGCATGCCAAGGCAGGAATACCATGGGTAGGTTAGCTAACCACTGCTGTTGTTCTTTGAAAATATTAATAAATTTGATAACCCCCTGACCAATTAAATTAAGCAAAACAGAGAGAACACATGTTTTTTTTTTTAATATCAGAAATTAAAGAGGGGTCATCCCTATTGATCCCATGGGCATTAAATGGGGAATAAGGGTAGTAATATTATGGCCAAAAATTTAATAACTTACATGAAACATATCCATTCATTGAAACACACAATTTACTCACACAAGACAAATAGATAATCTGAATAAGTCTGTGTCTATTGAAGACATTGAATCAATAAATGAAAAGTTTATAAATCAGAAAGCATCAGGCCAAATGGTTTCACTGGTGGATTGTGCCTAACATTAAAAGAATAAATGATACTAATTTTCTACAATCTGTTTCAGAAAATGGAAGCAGAGAGAGCACTTTATAACTTATTGTATGAAGTCAGCACTAGTTTAATATCAAAACTAGATAGTATGAGAAAGGAAAACTATGTAACAATATCTCATGGATGTAAATGCAAAAAATCCTCAATAAAATATTAGTAAATAAAATTCAATATTTTGTGAAATTATTTTTCTGTGTCTATTGATGTGCTTATATGTTTTTTCTTCTTTAGCTTTGTTGATATGATGGGTTACATTAATCAGTGTTTCAATGTGGAACTAGCCTTGCATATTGGGAAGAAATCCCAACCTGGTGGTGGTGCATAATTTATTTTTTTAATATTATTTGGTGAAAGAAACCAAACTGAAAAGATTATATGTGTGTTATTAGAACTATATAATATTTACAAAAAGGCAAAACTATAGAAACAGTAAAAACATATGTGTTTGCCAGGAGTTACTTGTGGGTGGTGATGGTGGAAGGGTGGAGAATGGGATTTTTCAGCAGTGAATCTAATCCACATAATGCTGCAATGGTAGCTGCATGACATTATGCTTTTGGTAAAACCCATAAAACTGTACAACGTACAGACTAAACCCTAATGTAAACTGTGGGATCTAGTTAATAATAAAACATCACTATTGTTGCATCTGTTGTAACAAGTACATCACAGTGATACAGGATGTTAAGAATCAAGGAAACAAAGAATGGAGGGACAGGATGTGTGTGAGAGCTTTATTTAGGTTTTAATACAAACCTAAAGATGCTACTGAAATATAGTCCATTAATTAAAAAGTGGTAAAATATCAACTTAAAGATTATTGAATGTCTATCATAATCATAAATTTGATTGGTCATTACAATTCATAAATAGTACTATAATAAAGAATTGCGCAGTGCTTTGAATTGAATCAATGGTTTTATTCATTACACGTCATTCTTCTGAACAGACATCTAAAAAGGCAAGGGGCATGTCCAGAGTGGTTCTCAACAGAGAAAAAGTCCTAAGCTAACTCTTAGATTCTGGTCCAGAACTGGGCATTACAGCGGGATCTGCCAGCTTGAATGTAGCAATAGATTCGTATCCTTGCTAGGAAAATGTCAGGCACTAAAAGCCTAAGACACCAGGCAAGTGTCAGACAATCTTATCTACAAGGCATTTAAAATTAGATTTCAAAAAAAGGAATGGTTAATTAAAGTACAATTTGAAGTTTTATTTTTCATATCCAGTTTCAATATATATCTTAGTCATGACAATTTGAGGAAAATGACTTGAAGTAATTTTAACTGGGTCAATCTCTTTCACATTCAATGATTTTTTAAAACAATTTTCTGTTACTTATTCCATATACAGTAATACCTTGGTTTGCAAGCATAACTCATTCCAGAAACAAACTACTCGTATCGCAAGACACTGCTCATTTAACAAGTTAAAATATATTAGAAATGTTTGCCTCATCTTGCAGAACACTCGCAAACCAAGTTACTCACAATCCAAGGTTTTACTGTATTTAGTTTATGAATATATTTGAATTTCAGAGTTTTGAAGAACTCTAAATCACCAAGATCAGAATACCCAAGATCAAGAATATACAAATGGCCAAAAATATTTATTGTGTTACTCTTATTGATAACACAGTAGTTCCTTGTAAAATAGGTAGGTTTATGAGAATTTATATACTTTAATGAACACTGAGCAAATTATAATTTATTTTATTTGTTTTGGCTTCATATGTGTATATCCTTTAAACCACTTCTTCCACATCTTTCCCTCTCCTCCCTCCCTCCTTCTCTCTCTCTCTCTCATCTTCTTTCCTCCCTTCTTTCCTTCCTTCCTTCCTTCCTTCCTTCCTTCCTTCCTTCCTTCCTTCCTTCCTTCCCTCTGTTTTTCACTATTTCTTTTTTTACGCTTTTCTTTTTACAATGTGAAGAAGGAAACCACTGTCATAATAGCAATATCTAACAAAGTCAACTGAACAAAACTATGTCAAACCAAAATGAGATAATAGTAATAAGGTCATATTAACACAGTGTTTTATATATGCTAGGAACTATTCTAAGTATGTTTACATAAATTAATTTACTTACTCTTTATCTTATATCAACCCTATAAAATAGGTTTTGTTATTGATTTTGTAACCTGTCAAAAATCACAGAGTGAATGCTGAGATCCAAAATCACATGGTTTGTTTCTGGATTCTCTACTCCTTCCTACTCACTATAATATATATACTATTAAATGAAAAACTTTTTCAACAACAGAAACAAATAGCTCAGATTTCCTACAGGAGAAAATATAGCCTATATTTTAGATAATGAACATACTTTTAGATATAGCTGCCTTCTATCTATTTTCTTAATAATGAAAATAAGAATACTTATAGTGAAACCTTAAGCAGTTAAAATACAAAATAATATCCAAAAGTCTTTTCTTGGTAACCAAAGTTTATGTCGCTGTTGTTTATTTGCTTGGAGTGTGTGTGTGTGTGTCTGTGGTGATGGTGGGGAGTGAGTTAGAATTATAAAATAAATCAAACACTATTGTCCCTACATGTCAAGGAAAAATTAATACATAATGAATGTGATAAATTAGAGACATTGAAAAACTCATAACTGTTAAATATTAAAATGTCTAAGTACCAATTTAGCAATTGTGAAATGAAATAATAAAGTAGAAATTGTTTTCACTTATATTTTTTCACCATATATTTTTCAGAGTAAAGTTGTAAATGTAAATGTAACTATTGTGCTAATAGTTTTAAATAAAGGCAAAAATCAAAGAAGAAATACCTGGAGTAGCTTACAGTAACCAAATGAGAAATTATAATAAATAACTTCATGTCAAGGATCCAGTGCTGTAATGATTTTAAATTAGAACACAACATTTCTAGGATAGGTTGCTCATTTAACATTTTTAGGATCTGTCAATAAGATCACTTTTGGTATGAAACAGCCTATTTATTTTGATTAGAATGAAAATCCCCCAATGAAACCCTGAAACAGAGGCCAGCAATAACACTTGACTAACCAAATGCCCACCAAGCTATTGTAAATCCTTGAGGATTTGAATTGGAAAATGAACAAAGTCCTGAAAATGTCAATGGCACTTGCTTGATTTCATATGCACCCGTTAAAAAAAAAACTGTTGTGCAAAGGTTAGGAAGGTTTAGGTATGATCAACTGATTAGGGACTCTCTTTGTAGCTTTTATACTGTATATACATGACAGAAATTGCAAGTTTTTTATTCCCATCATGAAATCAACTTTCTACATCAACCCTCTGTGTTTGTCGAATATTTGATGAAGTTGGAAGGAAATATATCTTACTGCTTGTCACTAGAGAGAAAAGATGGATACTTACAAAATTGTTTTACTTTCATAAATGATTAATGTTCTTTGGTAGGATATGTACATAGTCAATTCAAGGCCAAAGCTTTTAATATACTTGTTTTTTCTTTCCTGAAATGCCACATATTGTGTGAATACCTACCTAAGCAAGAATCATTCTGAAATAAAGTTGAACTTCCTGAAAAAAAGATTTTGGACACTTGGACACTGCATAATTTGAATTAACCATTTAATTCAACAGAGAAATGTTGAGAATGGATGACAGATTTGCTACAGAATGAGGAAGTAATCACATATCCTGGTGAATGTGCCAAAATGCGTAAGCAAAAATAAATAAACAAACCATAAATAAATCTAGACTTTCAAGCAAATCCCATCCTTTTTATTAAGAAGGAAAACAGTCACAAAAAGTCCTGTCTCTCTATCATCATAAGCATCGTGGTCCTGGAATGTAAGAGAAGTCTAATTCTGCAGGTATTATAAACAGGAAAGAAACACTGCTGCTAGGGACTGCATTTTTAGAAATTATATGATAACTTGATTTCAGAAACAAGCCCTGTTTTGATCTCCTTGTGGCACGTTGATCCAGAAGCTGTTTCCCAGCAAGTTACAGGGATTCTCTGCTTCTTAACTATCTTTTATCATGTCCTTTGAGTATTTGTCTACATACCCTGATTTTGAGAAAGTCCTATGCTTAGGTTTAAAAATAATACAGAGGGCCAAGTGGCGCATTGGTTAAGAGCTGGCTTGGGAAGCCAGTTCTGAGCAGCAGGGCCCTGGTACGGATCCCACTTGAGGGCCAGTGACACTGTCCTCTACAGATAAGATGGTGAATAACTGCTCTACCTGGAGCTGGCCTGCCATAAATCACCAGCGACAGCATAGCTGCAGCCCCTGCTACAGGGCTGCCACAGGCTACAGTGAGTGGCCGGCATCCAGCGTGAGTGGCTGGCAGCTGGAATGAGATGCCAAGAGCCGCAGTGAGCGGTGGTCGAGTGGCCGGCAACCGATCTGCGTCATTCAGGAAGAGCACAATGATAATACCAACATGGGCCAGTGAAGCGACGTCCTCCACAACTAGACTGAAGAACAAAAGGACAGCAACTTGTCTGTTCCCCTTCCTCAATTCCCCAATTAAAGAATATAAATAATAATAATTAATAATAATAATACAGAATCCCTAACTTCAGTCCTGCTTTTATTGTAGACACAAAGAAAAAGAAAGAAGTCTAGATATGGTTAAAATTATATTTTCTCTTAACTAGATATATCCGCACTGAATTAGGCCCTAATATTTCTAAAATCTTGCTCTCTGGGGACCCTAAATACATGTAATGAAGGTGAAAATAGTTGGGATTGCTTGAGCCTTTTCTCTGAGTCTCTGCAATTATGACAACGTGACTATTCTGTTGGGGAATGAGGATAATGCAGACTTAGGAAGTCATCATACTTTTTCCATTTTGAAGTTGGGAAAAAAGAAGGTCCATGGTAACATCTAAACAAAACTTTACTTTATTTGAGGTTTGGTTGGAAAATTTTATATGTGCCTTTTGGAGCAAAAATTAAGATAAGACCTGGTCTTATTTTCAGGGAAACACGGTAGAGACTGCAACCATGAAGAACACTTACGTCAGGGTACGACTACAAGAATATGGAGAGTAGAAGTACTTTATTTTTTCTTTTTAAAATTTAATTTAATCTTGGAACATAGTTTGGATAAATATCTCAGAAAAAAGGGACTCAGAGCATGGGTGAATGAGAGTTCCAGGAAGAAGCAGAAAATACTACAGCTGCCTTGCAGCATGGTTGAAGAGTAAGTGGAAAAACATACCTCAATCAGAGTGGAAAAGTCATGGATGAGTGAAAAAGAAATGAAGGACCAGACTACAAGGACTTCGTTGACCATGTTTTATGTAGTGTGGAGATTGTCCTAATTTGAGAGCATATCTGTGGTGGGTTTTGAGTAGGGACGTGCACCAGTTTATTAGGTTGTTTAAAAGCAAATCTGTGATTCTCTACTCTGTCAGCTTCCGAATATTTTCATATGCACTTGGCTATGCCTTATAAATAGAGGCTCTGCTACAATTCTTGAAGTACATTTTAAGTTTGGAGAAATTCCAAAGCTATATTTCTTCTTGTTAGAAGCAGTGGTTCTCAACTTTAATCTGCTGAAGGATCACCATATTCCACTTTTGCAAAATATGTGGAAAATTGGAAAAAGCATCCCTCCTGTCTAACAAGAAAAAGTCAGAAGACAACTACAAAATCATACTTTCTCTTGAATCCATAAGCAAGGTGAAGTTTTAGAGAAACCAAATAGCCTAAATTCCTAGAAAGGAGAGGTCAAGCATCTTTGAGATCTGCAGCAAATGAGTTATTTCACATGTGGCAGAGTGCAAGAGACAGGAGATACTGCCTTACAAATGTGTAAAATGTCTGCTGAAATTGAATGAATACTAAATGCCATGTATTACCTAGTGTAAGATCATAAAGCCACTGGGAACCCCAAGTAAAAGGGATTTCACAAGCACTTCCGGATTCTATTCAACTGGCTTCCACTGGTATCTCATGGGAAATATGAAAGACCTGTATTTACAGGAAAATTACACATTATTACTTATTAATGCCTATATTTGCTAAGTAAACATTAGAAGGTCTGCAGGAACTAGAATAACAAACAAGCTTTAAAAAGAACAAAGTTGGATGATTCTAACTTCCCAATTTCAAAACTTACTACAAAGCTACAGTAATAAAGACAGTGTGCTGATTGGCTAAAACTAGACATATAGCTCACTGTAACAGAACTGAGATGGTAAGTGATCGTTGACAAGGGTTCTAAAATAATTTAATGGAGAAAAAATAGCCTTTTCAACAAATAATGAAGGGACAATGGGATATATGTCTACAAATGAATGAAGCTGAAGCCCTCCTTATTCCATACACAAAAATTAACTCAACGGCCAGCCAAGTGGCATGGTGGTTAAGAGCTGGCTTGGGATGCCAGCGTCCCCGGTTCGGATCCCACATATGAAGGCCAGTGACACTGCCCTCAAAAAAAAAAAAATATTATGACAGTTGTTGAGGAAGTAGATAAATTGGAACAGGTAAACTATAAACATACAGTCACATCGGCAAAAGCAGTTTGGCAGTTTATCAAATTGTTGAACATAGAGTTACCTTTTGACCCAGTGACTTAACACGTTGAGGACTGGTGACACAGATTTGCATCTATACATTACAGCTGTGCACGATGGATGACTCAGATCTGCATTTTTAACATGTGCTTGGTTTCCATGCACTATACACTTAACTACACAACACATGGAGCCTTTCTCTGAAAGGTCCTGCTGACAAATGTTTATAGAAATAAGACCTCACTCCGAGTTAATGATCTGTGACAAATATAGAGAGCAGACAGCTCTGTATTTTCCTCTGTTGCTCTGCTCTGCATTTTGTCAGCATTCAGATTTCAATCACTTTACACCCATGGTGGAAAGACAGTTCTTATGGGAAAAAATATCTTACAGTAGATGAAATTTCAGCGGAATTGTTGGTGGACACATTATCTGATGTTCCTGACAACATTGATAGTGACAGTGAAAATGACAGTGACTCTTCTATTATTGGAAATAGGCAAAACAAAGTTGTGGGTCCTTTACTGAGTTACATTGACAGTGAACAAAGCCCAAATGAAAGTGAGAACAATGACACAACCCACTAGATTCGGTGGTTTCCACATGGGTAAAAACAGATAAAACACCAAATTTAGGGCTATTTACCAGAAACCCAGGGACGAAACAAATTCCCTCTGACCTGATGAAAGTATCACAACTAACAGGACTCTTTTTTGAAGACAGATTCTTTGATATGTTTTGTGAGAAAAAGAATCTATATTACTTACAAAATCAGGAAAAGTATGTTGCTGGTCCTATGGGGTTGAAATGGTCAGATGTCATTGTAGCAAAACTGAAAAAATTTTCAATAATTATTCTAATGGGGCAAGTCAGGAAACATAAACCAAAGGATTATTGGTCTACAGATCCAATTTTAGATACTCCTATTTTCTGGAAATTTACGAGCCGTAATAGATTTGAACAAATTCGCTGGTGTTTACATTTCAAGAACAATGAACGTCTGCAACAATCAACTAACAGGCTTTTCAAATTTCAATCCTTATTGGATTTTTCCCTTGAAAGATTTCAGACCATTTATAAGGCAAATCAACAACTTTCCTTAGGTGAAGAATGATTCCTGGGAGGGGTAGGCTTAACCCAGGGTAACTTATAAAGTATGGCTTACTTGTAGGTATGGCCACTGAAAGCTCCTCAGGCTATATCTTGAATTTAGAAATTTATCTGGTGAAGGAAAACAATTGCAGGAAACTATTTTCACACTTTTGGAACCTTATCTTGATCAAAATTTCGATGTCTACCAAGACAACTATTACAGTCATGTGACAATTGCTGAAACTCTCAAGACAAGTTAGAGTATGTGGCACAATCAGAGTGAACAGGGGTCTTCCTCCAGAAATGAAAAACGAATCGCAGTCTCTGAAATGTGGTGAAACCACATTCAGGAGAAACGGTGCCATTTTTCTTCAATCCTGGAGGGATACTCGTGTTGTCAACATGATTTCCACAATTCACGATTCAACAATGGTTGATGTTCCACGGAGAAATGAAGAAGTAAAGAAAAAAACCTACCTGTATTTTTCAGTATAATATGTTCATGAAGGGTGTTGCTAGGCCAGATCAGTACTTGTCTTATTCTCTCTGGAGAAAAACAGTGAAGTGGCCAAAGAAAGTTGCATTTTGGCTTATAAATTGTGCACTTTTCAATTCTTTCGAATCTATCAAAAACTAAACCCTACATCAACAATGAGATACGAAGAATTTGTGCTACAAGCGGCAACAGACTAGGCCACAGATAAGGAGGAGAGCCTCAGACACAGGCTCAGCACGCCCAGGAACATCAACCAAACCCCTCGTGGGCCTCATGAGGAACCCGCCCCCCACCCGGGAGGCTCTCGGATGATATGCGCAAACATGTGCCAGAGAAAACTGTTGGAAGCGAACGAGGTCAAAGAAAACATCCTGCTAGGAGGTGCCATGTGTGTGCTGCCTACAAAACAAGAAGTGAAACTCGGTACATCTGCGAGTTCTGCTTCGTGCGGCTCCACAAGGGGAAATGTTTCCAGAGGGGTCACACCTCAAGCACCACCAGGGGCTTTGGTGAGCATTGCCTGAATTTCAGTTCACAGCAATAGTTAGCAAATCTGTTGTAAATTTTTAAAGAAACACAGTATAAAAATGATTTCAATTTTAAACCCCTGGAACATGCATTTAAACAATTTGAATGACCCTTCCTCAATGTGTTCGTTCCTAGTTAAGTATTAAGTGAAACGAAAACATACATACACAATTTGTACATAAATATTCATTGCAGCGTTTTTCAGAAAAGCCAAAATGTGGGAGCAATTCAAATGCCCATCAACTGATGAATGAGCAAACAACATTGTCTATTCATTCAATGAAATATTATTTGGCAATAAAAACTGAATGAAATAGTCATACTACAACATGAATGAATCTCGAAAACATTATGATCAGTGAAAAAAGCCAGTCACAAAACACCACATATTGTGTGATTATATTTATATAAAATGGGCAGTATGGGAGAATCCACAGGGGCTCAAGTAGACTGGCAGTTGCTGGGGGCTGAGGAGAAAGACAGGGTGAGGGACAGTGAGGGCAGGGTCTTCACGGGGTAAGTGTTTTCAGACTGCAGACTCATGATGTTTGTACACCTCTGTTAATATCCTAAAAAGCACTGGATTGTATACATTTAAACTGGAGAAGGTTATGGTGTATGAGTTCTGTTTTAAAAAGCTTGTAAAAAAATAATCATGACAACTGGAGGCTGTGGCTGGAAATGTGTTTACCAGAAAACAGGAAAGAGGGCTGCACGGGGAGCGAGTTCAGTTCCAAAGCAGCTGACCGAGGCCCCTTCATCTATGAGTGAGACGGTGAAGCCAAATGATAAAGAGCGCCGACTCTCAAATCTAACAGCGCTGGCTCCAACCGCGACCCTGATATTGATAAGTATCATGATCATAATTAACTTGATCGAGTTTCCCCACTTTTAATATGGGGATCTACTGAATTATATGAACTAGAACATGTGAAGTGCTTCAGCAATGTCTGACGCATGATTAATGTCAGCTATTATTATTGCAGCAGACAGGTTGTGAATCAATAGAAACCACGAACCGTTCAAGGATACCAGTTTTCATTTAGTTATCATGTGTCCCTTGTCTCCTCTAGTCTCAGACAATTTCTCAGTCTTTCCTTATTTTTCATGAACATGAATGCTTTGACGAGTATGGGTGAGATATTCTGCAAAATTCCTTCAATCTGGGTTTGTCCCATTTTTCTGTCCCTATTAGACTAGAGTTACGAATATTGGTGAAAAATACCACAGAGATGAAATGTCTTTGCAACATATCAGGGCACATGATATGACCTATAGCCGGTGATGCTATCTTTGATCACTGAGTTAAGATAGTGTTTGGCAGGCTTCTCTCTACAACTATTATATCCCCCTATGCATACTTTATTCTTTAAAAATGAGTCATTAAGTCCAGCTCAACAAAAGGTGAAAAGTATCTACAGATATTATTTGAAATTCTTCTGTAAGAAAGATTTGTCCCATCTCCCCTATTTGTTTATATATTCAAACATGTATTCATGTCACTATGGAATCGTGGATACACAGTTTATATTTCATGTTTATGGTAGGCAGCATAATGACTCCCCAAGTGTGTCCTGTCCTATTTCGTAGAAAATGTGAGTTACTTTACATGGCAAAAGGGACTTTGCAGATATGGTTAAGGTTAAGGACCTTGAATTGAAGTGATTATCTTGGTGAGTTCATTCTTCTCATACAAGTTCTCAGAAGTAGAGTTCCTTTTCCTTACTGTAGTCACAGGAAGGGAAGACTTAGGGTGAATAGTCAGAGGAATACAATATTGCTGGCTTTTCAAAACGGAGCAAAAGGGCAAATAGTTGAGGTAAGGGAACAGCCTTTAGGAGTTGGTGAAAGTAAGAGAACAGATATTCGTCTATAGTCTCTACAAATAATGGAACTGTTCCAGCACCTCAATTTTTAGCCAGTGGGCTCCTTGTTGGACTTCTGACCTACAGGACTATAAGATATTTGTGTTGTTTTAAGCCTCTAACTTCGTGTTAGTTTTTTACAGCAGTAATAGAAAACTAATGGTGTGTTTAAATCCAATACTGGATAATTGATTTCATTGCACCAATGTGAGCTCTAGCAGGTTGTATTCTCTTGATCTACCATCTTTTTGCTTATTGAGCAATTGCTTACTTTCTGGCACTACAAGATACTTTAGGTTCATCTTACATTTTCTTTGCACCAGACCCAGACCCAGCCATTTTTCCAAGTTCTGTTTATTGTAGAATGGACAGTAGAAAGCAGATCTGAGTGCTGGGTGTTTCCGTTGCTGCTGTTGTGTCACTGCTTCTAGGCCCTCTTAACAGACAGAAGGAGGCATATATTGAAATGTAGAAACCAATATAAACACACATAGTTTTCATTATTACTGTCTCTATATACCTGGGTGTATATTACTTAACAAGGATCTATAATGATGTCCCAGACTTTAATTCATTATGACAGCTTGTTATAATCTTCCTCTCTTGCTTATTTCTAGTGTCTTTTTTCTGACAGTGAGAAACTTGACTCCCATTGTGTTCCATTTATTTCCTTTATTCAGCACTAATATTCACATGTAGCATTTTCAGAATTACTAAACTCTACTCATGTGAAAAAAACCAAAACCAAAAACAAAATCAAATAGAGTACAGTTCTGTTTGCCTTTAGCCTTAGAATTTCCAGTAAATTCAACCTCGTCACAAAATTAAATAGGTCAGCTTGTTTTCCCCTAATGCCTATCAGTGTGTAAGAGAGATTAATCTTTCAGTACCTATAGCATCACATGATAGACATTTTCCAGTGTGTGTTTATTTTCATACTGTAAACTACTCTGGAGACAGACAGCTGTATGGGTTTTTAGAATGCATATAATCATGTTTTCATCACCCGAAACATTCCCCAGTGCATCTCCTTTATAGAAAACCAACCCTTCTCTCAATACCTGGATATTTCTATTTTTGAAATCCCTTTCCATAGGTTAGCTTTATCTAGAATATCATGGGAATGAAAGAAAACATACAATATGTCTCCTTTTGATTCTTACTTCTGTCCCTCAGCAAATTGCATTTAAATTCATCCCTATGGCACGGTAAACTAATAGCTCAGTCCTTTAATTTCTCTGAGAAATATTCTATTGTAATAATGTATTGTTTCTACATTTATCTGTTGAAGAAGATCTCGGTTGCATTCAGCTTATGATGATCATGAGTAAAGCCTCTCTAAACAGTAATGTACAGAATTTTCTCTGACCATAATTTCCAACTCACTTCTGTTACATAAGAGTATAATTGCTGGGTCATCTGATGTTTATGTTTAAACTTATAAGGTATTGCCAACCTGTCTTCCAAAGAGGATATAATTTTGCATTCCTACAGCCATTGAAGACAGTTCCTGTTTCTCTGTGTTTTCATTAGCATTTGTTATTGTCAGCATTTTGGACTGTAGTCATTCAAATAGGCCAGTAGTGGTGTCAAGCTGTGGTTTTAATTTGCATTTCCATAATGATAAATTATGAGGAGTGTCTGTTTTTTGTTCTTTGGTAAACTGTCTGTTCATATATTGTGCCCACATTTAATTGTTTCCTTATTGATTATTTTAAAGGGATCTTTATATATTGTAGATGAGTTCTTTACCAGATATGTTATTATATTTTCTTGTGGTTTGTGGCTTGGTTTTATCTTCTTTTAATACTGTCTTTCACTAGACAAGGTTTTATTTTAATTTTGAGAAAGTCCATATTTTATGGATTTTTGATAACATTCAACTAATTAAAACTGGATCGGGATTTTAGTATTATGTCTAAAAATGTATCACCAAAGCCATGGTCACATATTTTTCCTTTGTTTTCTTCTAGATGTTACATAGTGTTAAATTTTACAGTTTGGTCTATGGTCATATCAAATGGTAGGAGGTTTGTACTGAGATTTATTATTTTGTAAATGTTCCAGGATCTTTTCTTGAAAAGAGTATCCTTATTCCATTGAATTGCCTTTGCATATTTGTCTAACTCAGTTGATCAGGGTGCTTTTTAATAATTAACTAGAAATACCATGGGTGCTGCAAAGCTGTTATCTTGGGCTTGAAGAAATTTAGTGTTCTCAGAGAAAGCATAATGATGTTTGTGATATTTAGTGACTTTCTGCTTACATATTCAATAATCAAATTAATTAACCTAGTTTCATGGGTATATCATTTTATTTTCACAACTCTAAAGAAAATATTAGCTTTAGTTTCTATGTACTTCTCCTGAAGAGCTTTTATACCATGCTTTCTTGTATCGTATGACTACATACATTTATGAGTATAAGTGTCTGTCAAACCTTCTTTTAAACTAATATCAACAATATTATACCAATACTGATTAATGAATAATTAATTAATATTATATCAACACATTATATTCAAGGGTACTGTGCATTAGACTCTCAATATTAATAATATATATATGCATTTTCTTTCATTCTATGTTTTTCCTTTTAGGATTGTGTGATGGGCACACTTCGAGCTCAACAATGTCCCCCAGTAATTCCTGCTTTCCGTGACTTGTGTGTATATCCCATTGATTATGGGTGGGGCCTGTGATTTCCAACTAACCAACATGATATAGCAAAGGTAACGAGAAGTCACCTATTGATTAGGGCACATTATATGTCTATAAGTAGACAGCTTATCCTTGCTGGCTTCAAGAAATAAATTGCCTATCGTGAGATGGCTTATAGAGAGATCTAATGGCAAGAAACTGTGGTGGGCTGGCTCTAGGAGCTGGTGTGAACCCTGTCAACAGCCAACAAAATAATGAATAGCTCAGTCCTGCTACCATCAGGAAATGATTTCTACCAACAAACTGATAAGAGCTTGAAAACAGATCTTTTCCCTATTGAGCTTTGATGGCAACATATTCCAGCTAGCATCTTGATTAAACTCTTGTGTTTGACCCTGAAGGATGGGGATCATCTAAGCTAGACCTGGGCTCCTGAACCAGGAAGTGTGAGGCAACACATGTGTTGCTGTAAGTAACTAAGTGCATGGTAATCTGTTACACAGCAACAGAAAACGGATATAGGCTGGTTTACAAAATTGTTCAGTTTGTTCAGTTTGAGTATCTTTAGTTGCACTGTCATGGCTGCCTTGATGTCCTGGATCATTTTGACTTTGGGCAACAGTCAGAAGTCACAGAGTGCCAGGTCCAGTGAATAAGGTGAATGAGGATCACTGTAATGTTGTTATTTGACAGAAATCACTATATACCAGAAGTGACGTGTGACACAGAACGTTGTTATGATGGAAGATGAAGTAAAGACACCCACGAAAGAGGACTTCCAGAACTTCTTCACAAAGTGGCAAGAATGATAGGATAAATGTCTTAGACGCGAGGGGGAGTTTTTTGACGGGATTGATGACAATGTGTCTTTTACTGTAATATTTTTTTCTATTTAAACATTCTCCATATCTTTTGATTGCACCTCATATATACAATACATTTTGACTGAGCTGTAAACAAATGACATTGGAAAGAGCAAAAAAGAAAAGAGCAAACCCTTGTAAACTTCTAGCACTCTTCATAGTTTTTATTAACTCCTTAATGTTAAAAGCTACTTAGAGAAAATCTAGCCATTTTTTTTCATGTTTTATAGGTAAATGAAACAAAACAAAGCTTTATTCTGTGATCTGTCAAAGGATACATCCTTAGTTAATGTTGGAGCTCGTTAGTATTTAATGTATTGTGACACCCAGTCTTATATACTACCCAGTACATTAACTTGCTTATTTTCCATCACCAATGTGTATTTTAAAATGATTGTTAAATTATTTCTGTATAAATATATGTGAAATATAAAATGCAATTACTTATTTAATCTAAAAATGTAATATTTTTTGAATAACATGAACTCAGCACAAATGTACAGTGTGTGTGTGTGTGTGTGTGTGTGTGTGTGTGTGTGTATAATCAAATTGTAATGATTTTACCCAAAATTTTATACTCATACTTAATGGATTTTAGTATAATACACAATCTTACTGAGATTCTTTTTCAACTTGTAGGGGATAGGAGATAATTTTTCATGAGTCCATGTGTTTCAGAATTTTTTTTGTGATCAGAAAAATTGATTATCTTTACTGTGGATTATCTTTATGAAGATGTTTTTACAACAGAGAGTGTCTTCACCCAGAAGAAAAGGTGGGCAGGCTTTCTGTCTAGTTTAAAAAGTTTGGATTCCCAAAGTCATGGTTACTCCCATGCAATGCCTCCTACTGTGTCTGCGGGGATTACCTGATCCTCTACCTGTCACTTCATGGGCATGGAGACTCCAGAAACTGACACCAAAAATTCTAGTGCTGCACCTACTGTTATTTCTGAGAGTAACACTGTCCCTTTTCTCTGATTCAGGATTTACCTATCTCCTGTCAGTATCAATGAAATGGTATGGTAATTTGTTAGATTGCTAGTAGAGAAAAATTACAGATCTAATGTGGTTATAGATGGTAAAATACTCTATTTTTTTCCCAAATGGCACACTTTTTTATTTTTTTCAAGGAAATAAGCAGAGTAATTAAAACAAAAGAAAATTGAATAAACTTTATTATACAACCAAGATGAAATATCATGAATTCTACCATTAGCTGGACTATCCTTCATCACTTATCTGCCTATCTATCTACCTATCTATCTATCATCATGCAGCTGTCATCTATTATTTTATCTTCTAATTCAAAGTTATTTTTCACTCTACATTTATAAACCTTTAATAAAAATTTATATTTTTACATGTTTTAAATTTGTTTTCTCCAAGAGTGACCTCTCTTTAACATCATGTGAATTAGAGGAGAGAAAGGAAGGACAACAAATTGTTCTTTAAATTACTTTCTTGTTTACTTTTCAAAATTCTGGCCACTCCAGTGTATGTTTACCTCTTAAATATTTTACACAAAGTGAAGTTTCCATGAGCAATCCATGTGCTAACCTTATTTTAGTAAGATCAATAAGAATATATAGTTTTGTTCTTCAATAATTTTTTCATGTTAACATATAAAGTTTTAGAAAATATGCTTAAGTTAAGAAATTGGCAATTGATACATTCTTCATCTAATACTAAAATATTTATTTTGCTTTTTGTACTGTGCAATCCCTTCCAGGCAAATGCTGTTTGTTTTTTCTCTCAGAAATTTCCTCAAGAGATATGATTTTAAACTATACTAAATTAACATTACTGCTATTTTATGGAAGCTGTGATTATTCATAGTATCCTCCTTTGTCTACTTATGGTTCTTTTGGGAAAAAAAATACTGTTCATTTTCGGGGGACCTTCTGCTATGATTACAGAACCGTGCTGTGAGGTTTAAAATTTATGTGATTCCACAATATTTGTAAAAATAATCACATTGTTTACATGCAGTGATGATGTTAATGAAACTAGGTCATCATCTTAAACAAATGTTTCATTCACCCTTTTAGTGGAACATGTATTCACTGTTGTAATAGTTTGCTAATCATTTTCCCTGATTCAAATACCACTTGGCACCATTTGATTTTTTATTCTTTGTATGCATTGTTTTATTCAAATTCAATAATATTTTAAGATTTATACAATATCTGATTTTATAATGAGTTTTATGATAATAATAACATTTAAGGCCACATATTCTGAACATCCAGGGTTAAATAACAAAAATGATTTTGATCTATTTCTTCATAAAACACATAAACAGAATTATATTTATATGTTACCTTTAAATTGTCTTATTGAATATGCTGTAAGCATTTTTCTGAATACTTTCATAAAATAACTTTTAGAATCATATTGTGTTTTATCTTATGTAAGAATGGAAGTATTTGTGATACCCAAAAGAACAAATTTTAGAGTCTTACAAATTTTGAATTACCTTTTAACCATATTTTGGAGGAGGGTAGTTTAACTTCTTTAAACATGTTTTCTTTTCTGTAATATACAAAATAATTATAACTACCCATATATATTATTATGCTAATTAATAAAAAATATATAAAGTACATGGGGCAATGCCTATAAAATAAAAAGTATTCAATACATTGTAGTTCTAATAATAAAAATAGTTATTTTAACCAATTCCTATCACTGTACATAATACTGCTTAAATTTCTCACAACTTTAGATAATTATTTGCCATATATCATATTGTACATTTCTAAATAGGGAATAAATGAAATCATAGAAATAAAAATACTAGTTCAAAGCATAGTACTAAAGATTCTTAATTAACTGTGGAAGTTTACCATCATTGCCTATAATGTTCTACAGTTGTATTGATTATGTGAGAGATTCCCCCATCTGCTACAATGTAGAGTATTAACATTTTAAATAAAATCTTTGGAAATTTGAGCAACATAATCAATATTTTATCATTCTAATGTATATTTCTTTAATTTCTAATAATCCTGATTTTTTGTGTAACTATTTTCCATGTGGAACTCAGTGTTCATTTAAGAGTTCTCTAGCTTTTATGCATTGCTTCTATTGATATCATAATAAAAATCTTACTTTTTGTTGTGTATGTTCAGGTAGTTTTCTCATATCATTACTTCTCATATGCTAGGTTTATTTTTCTGGTAGTTTAAAATGTATGTTATTAAGGGCCACCCGAGTGGCTCACTGGGTTAAGAGCTCACTCAAGAGTGTGAGCTCTGAGCAACCCCAACTGAGCTGCTGCTGAGATGCCAACAGGTGTCAGGATGGCTCAGCTAAAAAAAAAAAAAAAAAAAAAAAAGTGTCATTATTTTAAGCCATTTATTATTTTATAAAAATAGTATACATATACCATGCATAATTGCCAAAAATACACATTTTAAAAACTGACAGAAATGCCTTCTTTATGATAATTGTCAAAATGTACATAATTATATCAGACATCCTCAGATATCTAACGGATATTCTGATATGCCCAAAGTAATCTGAGTGGAAGATATAGTCTTCAACATGGTTTATATAAACCAAAAAAATAATATGAAGAATTAAAATATACTGAGGACTATATTTGGTCATTAAATAAACAAAAAACTCAATGGCAGTACTTGCTCATTATTCTATATTTAAAGCCATGGAGTAATGGTCACAGAGCAGCCTAGCCGCCTTCTGAGAATATGTGGAATGAATGTGTATGGGCTGAGATGAAGATATTGACTCCATATGTATCGTAATGGTACTACTTTTGAGCTACCTTGGCCTGTAGCTAACTCCTTTGGGAGAAGAGGGAAGGAATCAAGTTTATCTGAAATAGCAAAATGTGTGCTTTTAAGGCTACTACCCTGATTATGGATTGGTCTTTTAGTCTACTCCCACTTCAGTCATTAGGCATAGGCAGTTCTCTTCCAAGATATTGGAGATAAAGTATTTAATATCTCTCTCACACACACATGCAGTGTTTTGTTTGTTTGTTTGTTTGTTTTGTGTGTGTGTAATATTGTAACCTTAACAACAATCACATATTGTGGCACTGACATATTAAAATATGTGCACAAAGTTTAATGTCATAAAATTCCATTCTGTGAATATACCGTGTTTTGCCTAATTGATGATTTAATGATGGATTTTGTTCCTAAACCATGTCTTGTATGTTAGGCAATGTTACAAAATGTATGCATTATTTTAAAATATCTGTGTGTATACCTTCTTGGGTTATTTCCTAAATATTTTGAATCATTTGAAAGGAATGTTAAAAATTTAATAGATCATAATAAAGCCACTAGTACTTCTAATAACAAACACTAAACACCATCACTCTGTTAATCTTACGACACTACTGTAACCAAAACCATTCCCTTCTTATACTCCATAAAATAAACTAAAGGTAAAGAAAGAGAAAAAGAAACAAAATCCTGTGATAGATTCATTCATTTTATAAAAATGACTTCTATGGCATTTGGGGAAAATAACTGAAATAGTTTTCATGTAAACTTGATAAACAATGCAAAAAGTTACTAAGAACCTGACCTTAAGGAAGTGAATGGGAACGTTGGATTTGAGGTGTTTTGGAGAATTGAGAGAGTGCTTTTTGGTTGATGGTTGGTCAATATGTTTGTAGTTGAGTTAATATGCTCAGAGGTATAGAGCAAGTTTAAAGTTGAATAAATCAGGAGGCAAGCACGTATCAGAGTACGATAAGAAATATAAAGTAGATTTAAGCTTATATATCAATGATAAAATAAGAATATTGGAGCATGATAAAACTATAGATGAAATGAAGTGAGTGAAAGCATGCCAATAAGGTTCCTGGGAACAAAATATATGGGAAAAATATGTCATGCATGTACAAATTATGAATGGTATTATATTTTATTAAGAAAGCATCTTTATAAACTGTTGTAAATGGAGATTATTTCATAAATTTCAATATAAAACCTCATGTGTAAAAAGGATGGGGGCCACAAAAGCCTGACAAAATGATATCTATTCTATACAAGATAGACCTATGTAAAAAAAGATTTCTTGCAATTACATGGTTTAAAAAAAAAAAAAGATTCTTCAAAACTTCTGAAGGAAACCAAATGAAAGAGCCTCTATGACAAAATATAAAAAGTCCACAGTATGACACCACATATATTTTTTTAAATATTTTTCTGTCAATATTGATCAGACAAGTGTTTTACATGACAGCCAGGACAGCAGGCTTATATGAAGAAAACTTTTGAGCAACATTGAATTCTTTAGCTCTTGATATAAAAAGCTGTTTTGAAATATAAGTATACTATTCTTGCAGTAGTACCTCATCTATTGCCAAGATTCAATTTTTTTGTTTCTCTGTTATATGGAACTTACAGATGTGTGTGGTTTCTATATATTATTTATTGACTAATGAGCCTTATATTCACTTATGAAAATGGAAAGTTGAAAAGAGAAATTCAAAAGTAAGTACAAGGGTGTTATTTATATGGTAAAATATATTCAAGCTTTATTAGTTGTCATTCATTTGTTTAAAAATAAAGAATACGTCCTTAAATCTTTGAATAACTTAATTTTAAATAAAATACTAGAGAATGAGATGCATTGCATAGTTACAGTCATCTGAGAAGTTTAACATCGAAAAATTTGTCTATTTGCAACTATATGAGGAAAAATGAATTAGTGCTAAAGGCAGTGCAAAAAAAAATAACATTCCAGAGACATTCTACAAGTAACATGGAATCAAGAGTTGAAACTGAGACTGATAATGTAATTATTATTTTTTTAATTAAATATACATGCTTCTGCT
The DNA here is from genome assembly GCA_033961575.1 of Aselliscus stoliczkanus. Lineage (NCBI taxonomy): Eukaryota > Metazoa > Chordata > Mammalia > Chiroptera > Hipposideridae > Aselliscus > Aselliscus stoliczkanus. The sequence goes on from CM066727.1 coordinate 11,551,321, forward strand.
TTCGATATTCTGATACTTTTAGGCACTTTTCATTATTTCTTATAAGACAATAAGGAATAGTAGCCAATCATGTTATAAGTGCCAAATGCTAAAGTTTAGGTATGTGGAAGTGACATAAGAGCAGAGAACAGATTACAGACAAATAGCTGAGAACATGTTGCACTGAATTTGTACCATTAAGCTTGGACTTCAAGGATTAAAGAACCTAACCAAGAGCAGTGAAAAAACTCCAAGAAGACATGGACTATGTTAGTCATAATTTTGGGCAAACTAATTTAATTTTTTTATATGTTTATGTCTATAAAATGGATATAAAACATGTGCCCTATGCATCAATTACATAACAAGTCTGGATCTCAATTTTTGTGATATTTGATTGTAAACTTGTTTCACAGCATCCATTCCCCTTTCTCCAAGTGCAGGACTTTATCCCATTTGGTCACCCTAGAAGTACAGGGGTCTGTGGTAGATGTTACTGGTGCTCAGGAAGATTTCCTATATTACGAAAATGTTCTCCTTGATGTTAAGCAAGGCCATGTGACAACTGGCTAATAAACTATAAGTAGATGGAACATGTAGCATTTCTTTGTAAATAAAATTAAATGCAGGTACAAAATTCTCTTCACCTGCTAAGACAAATCCAGAAGTCATATATTGTAATTGCAGTGTTAGGACATGGTGAAGTTACTGTGAGCACGGCTCCTGAGTGAATAGAATGAGCAGAACCCCATGGCCAACACTCTTTGGACATATCATCTAAGTGAGACACACACTACTGTTGTATCAGCCATTGAGATTTTAAAGTTGTTTACTACTACAGAGCTCTATAGCTATTTCTGACTCTCCAGTGTCCTGGTGGCTCCTTTCATCAGATCCTTTCCCTCACGTGACATGATGCCTTAGGCAGTTACAGACCAGCAAAATTGAAAACATTTAATTTTTAGAGAAGTGACAAGAAAATAAAACTGAAGTTCAAATGTCTTCAGTTCAGTTGATACATGTAGACAAAACTGATAAATTACTTCCAAGATCATGTGGAACTGCCTGGGTTCTATCTTTCCAACAAAGAACTTTGAATCATCGCTTTGATTTAAGAAATGTTCACATAAATTGTCAATACATTATATCTTCTTTTATGCTACCCTGAACCAGAGAATCATGTCTTACAGAATATTATATTTGCTGATAAACTATACACGTACACCTTCATTCAAATATATTATTATGATCAACATGTCTTGTGGTATTCACATATAATACTACCACATTTAATTAACTTAGCCAATTGTGAAGGAATCTCCAAAACTACTGAGAAGTTTTAAATTATTTTATTTTAAATATAGCTTATCTGATTAAAAATTTCATTAAATTAGAAACCTTATTTGCAACAATCAGTGATGATTTCTCAATTATTCCTCTACATTAATTGAAGATCACCGATCTTTTCCCACAATTTTCTTTCTTTGTCTAATATGGAATGAAGACTATAGCCTCTTTCCCACTATTTTCCTTTCTTTTACTGTTATTCTTAGTTTCACTGCTCCATGACTGGCTCACCTTCAAATATCTTTACAGTATTTCACTTATTTGAAGGGAAAACAAACAAAAAAAACGTTTGTAATAATTGTGCTACATTTGTTATCTAAATATGAAGTATCCCACTTTTTTCTTACCATGCTCTATCATGCACTTGTTCTGGGGATCACTTCATCTGCTATGCTTTTAATACCTTGTCCCTCCCTTCCCCTAACTCTCAGACTGCATAAACCCAAATATTTTCACAAGTTCAATCTCTGTATCTCATAGGTAATATTGAATTGACCATCACACCTACCAAAACAGGGTGTCGTATATGAGCTTATATATTAAAGTATTTTGTATAACACTTGATACAGTAGTCATTACTGATTATTAATATTAGCCTAGTCTGCGCCAGCACTAGCACAATTGATAGTACCTAAGGAAAATACACCTTCATGTCATGTGATCTCCATTAATTCATCACCAATAATCTCAGACAGTAACCCAACACTGCCCAGCAACCCTATTGACCCTCACCCCAGTGTGTGCTCTCCCACAATCTACAACAACTATCCCCTTTCCCCTCAAATTTTCAGTACTTTCATTTCTCACTCTAAGTGGAGGATTTGCCTTATGTTTCTCTAAAATGCAGGTATCACAATAGGTACATACATAAATACCGGTAATAGATATAAACTTAATTGCACAGTAATTACCTCATCTTCCCTGCACCAAATGTACCAAAAATGTATCATTTTTCCTGTACCTGCCTCTCATCCACACCCTTGGCCTTCCTTAGTTGAGTCCTTTAATTCATATCAGGGACTGTCCTCAGTCACAGCTTTATGATCATCTACTTTTAACTTCTTAAGGGCACTTGATTCTATAAATATAGTCCCCTCTTTTATTCTCTCTATTAGACCTATATCATCATCAGATTTCTAACATTGTACATAGTTCCAAACATGCAGGTGTACAGCACATTTGAAATCACTCCTTTGAATTTTTCCAATTCTTTGGATCTATAGTCAAACTCTTCGAAAGTTTCTAATACACAGACACTGAATCAAAGACACTCAATCTGGGTTGGAGCCAGGAAAATGGCTGGCCTGCCTTCATGTTTGCTGGATGAAAATCTTTTCACTGTAGTACAAAGTCATACTTTCAACCTCCTTCTAATGTATTTTCAGTTTACTCTGAAAAACTGTCAGAGCATTATATTCCCTTTAAAAAGTGTTGAAAAAAATACAAATACTAAAGAGCATTTCAAGTTGATCAACCTCTGTGTTTTCCAGCCTCCTGATCCTGTCTCTATGCTTGTGTTCCCTGTCCAGGTTTTCTTCAAGCTGTTCACTAATTAAGGGCAATAGGACTCTTTTTGATGCTTTAGAGTTAATTAATTTAGAGAGCTGAAGTTAATTAATGTATTGAATTGGCTAATGTATTGAATTGGAAAAAAAGAAAATAATTATAAATATTATCAAAATATGCACATTAATACAGTAAGAGTAAAGTTCTATCAACAAACAGTAATATTTCATTTTAAATAGAAGTAATTAAAACCAATTACTCTGAAGAGACACTAATAATTGATGAAAAGAATATTTTTGCATTCTTCTCAAATTTTGCATTAATTACACCAGAGGCTAAAAACTAAAATAAAAACAAAGCAAGTAAAAGAACATAAATAAATAGAGTTGGGGAAGGGAGCTATTTTTATCTATTGAGCATATGCTGTCTCTAGATTAGGCAACTATAGTTAAGATTATCTGGTTATTACCATAAAGCAAAGCAGGGTATTTTACTACTTAATTATGGAGTTTAAGTTCAAATTTACTTATTTTTAAATATTGGGATATATATATATATATATATATATATATATATATATATATATATATTTATTTTTTTTTTTTTTAAGATTTCATTGGGGAATTGGGGGCGGAGAACAGGCAAGTTGCTGTCCTTTTGTTCTTCAGTCTAGTTGTGGAGGGCATTACTTCATTGGCCTATGTTGGTATCGTCATTGCGCTCTTCTCGGGTGAGACAGATCGGTCGCCGACCTCTGGACGGCTCCTCACTGTGGCTCTTGGCAGCTCACACTGGCTGCCAGCCTCTCACTATAGCCTATGGCAGCCCACTGCAGCAGGGGCTACAGCTACACCATTGCCAGGCGACTCACAGCAGCCCAGCTCCAAGTGGAGCTGTTGTTCACCATCTTAGCTGTAGAGGGCAGTGTCACTGGCTCTCATATGTGGGATCTGAACCGGGGCCCTGCTGCTCAGAGCCGGCATCCCAAGCCAGTTCTTAACCAGTGCACACTCAGCTGTCCCAATAATTTAATTTTAAGTCAATATTATCATAGTTAAATGAATCTCATAGAAGAACCATGTACGATCTCATATATTACTAATTTGTAGTCTGCCAATACAACTCGTATATTAAACTGTTATTTGCATGGGTCTTATATAACAGAAAATACTAAGTCCAAAATAAACAAATAACACAACATCCCTATCTTAAGGACATTATTGGTAAAAGAAAGATAGTTACAGGAATACAATAGGTACGGAATGTGAATATATATTCTTTCAAGTAATATTCATAGGGAACCTGCTATGTGCTTAAAATGGGTAGCCAATAGTGAGCAAAAGAGACAAAATTGTTCTCTAGTACAATACCTAGAATATTAACCAACATATATATGATCAATGAGAAAAATGACTGTTAAAATACCTAGAACTATATAGAGAATTTTCTGGGTTAGGGACGGTGATAACTGTCACATTCCAATGTTGTTTAGAGATGCCTGCTCTGAGGCTGCACTACACATGCAAAGGATTCAGTCATGTAATATCTAGGGACAGAGTATTTCCAGTAGAATGGACAATGATTACAGGTGCTGCAAGGAGGGAGACGGCTGCTACATGCATCCACCAGAATGGAGAGCAGTGCAGCTTGAGTAAGCTGTGGGAGAGAATAGGGCAATGACAGCCAGGAAGGTTTTGGCAGGAGGGACCTTAGCATGTTGCATAGGGCTCAATATACATTATGAGTTGATAATTACAATGGAGTAAAATAAAGTTGAGTAGGGGGAGAAGGTATAGTTTGGGTTTAGTGGTATTTGTGAATGTGAGAAGTTCCTGCCACACTCTACCCTTTGGCATGCATTTATAGTGTGACCATCAATAAGTAATCTAATAATATTACCCTCCACATGAAAACCGCTCAGCACATCACAACCATTTCTAATTAAAATTTTTATCTTCATATACATAGTTCTGGTGATCAAATTCTTAGCAGTCCCTCCAAGTATGTATCTTTTTACTGCTCACCACCATGAGACATAGTCTGTGCCTTTTAAATCTTTTCTCAAGTGCTGAAATGCTATTTTTTACCACTGCCTCCCTCTAGGAGCCCTTCGTACGTTTTTATATTTCTATTGAAGCAGGTGTATATTACATGTGTATATTATATTGCTTTCATTCTTTTTTGACTCCCCTAACCTAGCTGAGATTTTCTTAGGGGCTAATAGTAAGACACTGCTGATGCCCTAGTTGACAGTGCTGCTTCTTTTCCTTTGTTGCATGATTCAGTCTGAAAGTGTCAACACAATCATATTCCCTCTAACCTGCAGGTAGTTCTGCCCAAGTGTGCTGACAAAACAAATAAAATGTAGATGAAGTCTGTGGCGTATTCTCTAAGGAAGGGTTTCTTTTCTAACACAGAGGCTGAGATATGGGGGAACGCCTCTGTTTCCTTTCTGCCTTTAGGGGTTTTGGATGAGGATCTGAACCTTGGAGTTTTTGAAAATACCATGTGTTCACAAAGGGCCACACTTGGATAGCCCAAGGAGGGTAGAGCCAAAAGATGAGAGTGTAGGCTTCCGATTAACTTTATGGACTCTGGAAATAATACCTGAATACCTAACTTTGAACTTACAGTCAAAAATTGTATATGCATCCCTGCTAAACTGTTGCTTTTTAACTCCATTATCTAATAATTGGTTCATTTCTAGTTGTTTTAACATATGATCTAGAAAGCTTTTCTGTACAAAGAGGTAGCCACTAGCCATATATGGCTATTTCAAATTAAAACTAACTTAAATTCCACCAAAAAATTCAATCCTTTCAAACTAACTACATTTCAAGTTCTCAATAGCAATATGTGGTTAGTAGCTATGATAATATGTGGCACAGATACAGAACATTTCTACCTATTCACATATTTGGATCACACAATGCTGGGCCTGAGATTTCTATTTCTTGAACTATCCATACAACTTTACTTCATCTCTATAGTTAAACAGTTATAATAGGTTTCCATGCATATGTACTGTATCATACTATCCAGTTCATCCACAGTCTTCTCAGAACATACATCCTTCATCCTCAGAAACACACGTCCAGAAACAATTTTTCTGAAATACATGTATAACCAAGCATCCAGGTTACATCCATTAACCAGTGAGGGACAGTGTGCTACATTTAAATATCATAATTTTTATGTGTTTGGCATGGGCGCTCTGCAATGGATCGCTTTCTTTTAATGTTCGCGTATTGCCTGCATTTTACCAAGGCTGAAGTACTGAGGTGCTTCCCTGTCACTGCCAGGTTGCTGTAACTCCTGGGACCTTGAACCCCTGAGCAGATAGTCAGTTTACCTGTAATCCTATAATCTGTCTTCTCCCTTGTCACCGGCCTTCCTCCAAAGCAGGATTTGATACTTGCCTTTCCAAATAACTGGGTCCATTTATGAGTTAACTGATTGTGTAGTGCCACAGGAGGTCTGTTGCTTATCAAACTCAATCCATTCTATTCCCCGTGTCACATTATGCACCAACCCCCTGTGGCACTATAAATAAGGCTACTCAGCTCATTTTGCAGCACTAGCCTGCATTATTATTAATTTCTCAATCACATCCTGTTCCATTCAACTGTACATTTACCTACTTTGCTATGGCACTGTGTTGCTATGACTCCAGTAAATTTTTTACCTGAGAATATGCTAGTTTTCTAAACAGGTATTCAACATGGCCACTGCGAACACTTGAGTGGCCTTGTTCATCATTCTTCTCATTTCATCACAGACCAATGCACAGTATTTACTGAAGTTACTATGATCAGAAGAACATACACAATTGTAAAAAAAAAGTGACTATGGTAAGAAAGCAGTCACTAGGGAAATAAATGTGTCTATAGAACCAGAGATAATTTTGACATATGGACAATACTACTAAAATGATAATGTAATTTACTATATTAAAAATATGAAACCTTAAAAAAACAAAAAACACTGCACATTCTTGTGAAGTAAAAGACAGTGTTCCCTCTTGCTGGTTCATGTCATATGTAGATTTTTTTATATACCCACATAAAAACATTACGGTGATCATTAGGATGTTCCTATTTTTAATTTACATAGTTTCTATTTAAGTTTCTATTTACTACCTGTCACAAAGGAATTTCATGATATGATTTGGCATCCTTTGATCTTTGTTTCACAAAGCATTTCTGCCCAGTGAACTAGATCATGATGTGTATGATTTGGTTGCATTTGCCATCGAATGCATATTTGTAGTCCTTTCTTCCACTCTAAGCACCATCGAAGTTTCATGTCAGTGAGCTCTTGCATATGATTTCCATCCTGCTGGAGCTCTGTCAGTGGGCTCTGAGGCAGGAGAGTCTGCCTGTCATCTCGCCTCTTAATGCCCAACAAAACCCTGTTTCAGAATTAAGCTGGAGAGACATTCGCCTCTGATTTGTTCATTATTCAAGCAATACATGAACTAGGCTACACTGTTTCCTTTTCTTATGCACTGTTCTTTCAAATGACACAGATATAGATGACCTGTGTTTATCAGAGGAAAACACAAATAAGTTGCCATTTTAAATTATTTGCTTAGTAGTACGAAAACATATTTCTTCATAAATAAACATTGCTACATAATATCACTCATAATATGATCTAAGTTCTAAGGCTGGAGCAGAGTTTTATCTCTCTGTGAATTTAATTACGTAAATATCATTTCTCTTAAATGAAAATACATCTCCTAAATATGCATCATATGGATTGGGAAATGAGGTGCCATTAAAAACATATGAATAAAATAGGCTGGACACCATTCTCATTTATTTTTAATATTATTGGAATAACACTCCTCAGTGTGAAAATGAAAATGACAATTTACATGTTATTCTCTCTAATACAGGTTATTTTATGATGCTAGGGCTTCATATTGAAAAGTTATACAAGAATAAGTCTAAGAAGGAAGTTCTAATATGGATTTAATTTTACATAGGGATTTTTTTTCCCCTATACATTTTTATCCTTACATTCTGGCAGAGTTAAAGAAATTCCATTCTCAAAAGAATGGAAAAACTCATACTTCCACTTAGTGATGGTTGCTTTGGAAATTCAGCTTTCATTGATGGCAGTCAGTCGTCCTTCCTATTTGGTCATGATTAGTAATTAGCTATGATATTTTGTGTCTTTTTATAACTTTTTATGCACCTTTTCATCCTTGTTTTATGCTCAGAGGCAGAGGAAATAAGACCAGCAATCTAAAAAACCATGATGCAAGAGAACTGAAACAGAATATATGTTAGTTGCATTTACTGACATACAAAATAGAAAGTTGTTTTTAAAACATGGTTTTCCCCATACTCACTAATAATTCCTTAGAAACTATAAATTTTGTACACATAAAGTGAAAAATCTTATCAATGATTAATCAGGTATTACCTGTGGTTCACAATTCCAGTAATCTAAAGAGTTCTTTAGAAATAGTATTATCATAAGGAAATCATATAATTAAACAATGAATGATTCAATTAATAAGCCTGATGTTTATGCCAGTAGTATAATTAGTTAATATTTACTAAATGGGAACTAGATCCTTTGTAAGACGTAGAGAATCGGTAAATTGTAATAATTTTACCTGTCTTTTCATAACATTGGGAATGATCCTATGGAGAAACACACAGAATGTATCCTCAAATTTTAAAAAATCTTGGAAGGTATAGAACTTCCCTATATGACTTCGGCTGCCACATATGCACAGCCTCCCCCATTATCGGCATTGCCCACTGGAGGCCTGACACATCAGCATCACACAGAGTGCATAGTTCACATCTGGGTTCACTCTTGATGCTTTACTTTCTATAGGTTTGGACAACTGTAAGATGACATGAGTTCATCATAATAGTAACACAGACTATTTTCCCTGCCCTAAAAATTCACTGTGCTCCACCTGTTTATCCCTCCCTCCCACCAGAGGACTTTTCATTCATTGTTCCCATAGTCTTTGCTTCATATGTATGCTCAGCTAGATTATTTTCTTCAAAAAGTCATCAAGAAATATATTGTTATGGATTTTGAATATCAAGAAATAATTGTCTATAAATAACATTAAAAAAATTCACGTTTATTAGTAAAGCTTAGGCAAATAAATGTGTGTGTTATTTGCATATATATATAAATATATATGCATAGATTTATGTTATATAAATATGTAAGTATGCCATATTTATATATAATATAAATATTATGTTTTTATATATAATGTATGTTTAAAGTATAAATATTATATACAATATATTATATATAATACAAATTTAATTACTAAAAATAAACATTTGAGACTTTAAAATAAAAATTCCTCTTTTAATTTTCATATAAGCTTTCCATATTAGGAAAAAAATACCTAAGTTTTCTCAAAGACATTATTTACTAAACAATCATAGTTTTTATCTTTCAATTTTGTTTTATACAACATGGAATTACAAATATTTATTTTTCATTATTTGCAGAGAATTGATTCCATTTGCTCCTTCTATCTCTAAGTGATATTTCGATCCAGAGGCTGGTTACGTGTTTTCTAGAGTAAGTCTTAAGGCAAGATATCATTGTTCTTTGTACTTATATAATTTTCTCTTTCCACATTAAAAATAAGGGTAAAATATTTAGTTGTCCTTAGTTTATTTAGATTAAATGAAAACTTCTTTCTTATTTTCAAATTTATCTTCCCATTACTACCACTTCTGCATAAAAAAACAAAAAAACAAATAAAACCTGATCTGTGAGAAAGTTGACACTAAAACTGTCATCACCATTTTTACATTGATATGTCTCAAGCTAAAGACACTACAATATCTAAAAATAGATATATCTGTTGACCCTATTTCTGTTGAATATAACTAAAATAATCTTATCCAATAATCTCAGTGGGAAAATTTAATTAGCAATGTTGGCTATTCACATTGGAAATACTGCATGCGATTATATAAAAAGTTCTAAACTTATTAAAGGCCTAATGACAATTTTTTATATTTGCATTTTATATAGGCTTGTTGCTCTGAGTCATTAGTTCTAATAGGGTTTGGGAGGCACACTTAATTTTAGTAAATGAAGGTTTATTCTTTCATGTGTGATGACTAGTTCCTTAACCCAAGTAAGAAGCAGCCGCTTTATTACATCTGGATGGACACCAATGTTTCCGTACCATTAGGTTTAGGCCTCTAAAGGTCTTGCTCTTGTTTCTGCTTTAATAAAGCAGTAGTAGAACATTTTTTCTCAGAGTTATGAATAAGAATTGGAAAACATTGCCAAATAAGTAATAATATGTCTTACTATAGAAAAATTGAGCCATTGTGTCATCCCCTATAAAGGGAAATGGATGGGATAATCAGTCATAATGAGAGGAAATGAGGCTTCACTGAATAAAACAGCTAGAGATGGAGGAAATCTGATAATTTTTCTAACATAAAGTTCTGAAAAGGAATAGTAAACCATAGAGATGCTTTATAGATATAACGTGTTTATAGATAAAGTTAAAAAGCTGTCATTTAATGGACATTAATTTAATCATTTTAAATAGTTCTATGATCTGTATGAAGTACCAGATGAACAGTAAGTTAATAAAGAAAGAGATGATTATCTCTCTGGGTTAGCTTGTTTACCCCTTTCTTTTGTTTAAAAAAGCCCTTTTAACATTTCTTGCAATGCTGGCTTGGTGGTAATGAATTCCTTAAGCTTATTCTTTTCTGAGAAGCTCTTTATTTCTCCTTCAATTTTAAGTGATAGCCGTGCTGGGTAGAGCAATCTTGGTTGAAGTCATATCAGGCAGATATAAAGGAAAAACTGATGGTTGCTGGCTGGGAGGGAGTGGGGAAGAGGGAGAGGGGGAAGGTTTTGGACAGTGTATGTGGGACTACAATGTTGCCGCAAGGATATGGGGCAGTTCTGGGAATGTAATTGATAATGTTGTGAAGAGACTATTATGTTGCGAGAAATAAGTCAGTCGGAGAAGGACAGGTACCATGTGATCTCACTTGTGTGTGGAGTCTGAAGAGCTGAGTGAACAATCAAAGTAAACAGACTCATAGATGTAGAGGAAAAACTGAGGATTGCTAGTTGGGAGGGGGGGTGGGGATGGGGGTGAAGGGGAAAGGATTAGACAGCATAAATAGACAACTACAATATTGCCACAGGGATATGAAACACAGTTCGGGGAATATGATAATGTAAAAATTTTGTGGCGTGTCAGATAGACACATGTCTTGTTAGGGAGACCACTTCATGGATGGAGTAGAGGCTTGATCACTGCACTGTACACCTGAAGCTGATGTTGTATAGTATTGTATGCCAACTGCAACTGAATATGTGGATGGTCACGGGATGTGGAGTATACTGTGGAGGGGAGTCAGGGGAGTTGTGATAGATATGTATGACATGGGGGGGTGGGGAGGCAAACTGGGGGGGGTTTCACTTTGGGGGTAAAGAGTATAACTATTGCATTGTGTTGTACACCTGAAACTAATAATAATAATAAAAAAAGAGATGATTAAATTAGAAGAAAAAGATGCAAGAGCATAAATGATGGAGCCAAACAAGAAATTAACATTAGGCTATGGGAAGTGCAAATATGGCATTGTAGAAATGCGTTTTGAGAAAATCAACCAAATTCCAACCTGTAAACAAATAAAAATAAATTTAATGTATCTTTCATATGAATGATATACAAGGTAGTATAAAAGTAAAGAGCTAACATAAAATTTTCTGAAAATGTTCGGGAATAAGCCACAGGACTTCTGTGAATTAAGCAAATTCTTAACATGCAAAAAGTGTTCAGTATTTACCAACCAAAACTTATAAAAAATAACTAAAAAGATCTATCCTCATGAATTTAGAGAATTTCTGAGATGAAAATAAAGCTAATACAAAAAGGAGAAATAGGACAATAACACAAAAGAGAGCCTGACCTCAAAATGCAACTTATCAGAAAAATATGGAAGATTTTATTCAGAGAAAAATGTATAAATAAGAATTCTATACCACCAATGATGATATTATCACATAATTCAAAAATAAATATCTTTTGAAATGTCAAAAGGCTTCATGTATACTTCTTTAAAATGTGTCAAGGTGAAAAATCTCAGCACAACAAAATAATATACGAAACAGAGAACACATAATAAATGTATTGAAATAAGATCTAATGACCTTGGAATTTATGATAGCAAAAGAATAATGGATAAGCATCAACTTAGTTTCTTCAAGAATGATTCAAATAATTGGATTAAAAAGCAAAATAAAACTTACAAAAAAAGATTTTAAATGTAATATAAATTTTGTAGGCATGTGACCATAACAGGCTGGGACAAAAATTTGTAACTTTGGGAAAAATAAAAGTGTTAGAAAGTGATAGATTTATTTGTGTGTGTATTATTATTTCCCATTTCATTACAGAAATCAATAAATTTTCATTTTTGAATTAGATTTGTTAAGAAATGTGAGAAAAGAGAAAGTTATTTGGAATTTATAATATGATGAATAAAAATGAAACAATGTATGTTAAATACAATTTGACTAAGAAAATGTAACTTTCTATAATGTAATAAGAAAAAGGAAATTAAATGCAAGGAACCATAAAACAACACTACAAACAGAACTAATGCTGACAAATAAAAAGCACTGTGGCAGAATTAATATCAATTGAAATATTTACATAATATATGAAGAGTCTTCTCATAGTGGTTTATAGAAGACAAGAGTCAAATCTATTTGATGTCCACAAGAGCAAAATAAAAATTGATTATTAATAATTGACAAATGTATTACAAGACAACTAAAAAATTGGCTTAGGCATTATAGCTGAGATATTTTAATTAAAACACATTTGACATGTTTTCATAGAAAAAAATGAGTCACTTAAAATGTTTAATCACAAAAACTTTTGTTTTCCTTAAAATTTGTATCAGAAAAAATGAACATGCACACACATACATACCACATCCACACACATAGCAAAAAATTGAAAGGAGTATAATGATAACAGAAGAAACATTTTACTATTAAAGTAGTTTCATAAATTATTTTTTAGTCCTTGACATATGAAAGGACTACATTTACATAATATTTCATAAAATCTCAATATTCATTTTAGCATTATTATGTACTGAAATCTACCACTTGCACACTTGCAGAGAATAAATCATGGACTTAAGCTTCTCTAAAACATTTTACAAAATCAATTTTTTTATGTCCAAAAATAACACTATGAAATTCTAAGCCATGTGATCATAATGAAATTAATTTAGAAATTAAAGTAAAATCATAAAAAGCAATTAACAATCAATATTCATCTAAATCATCTGGATATCACAATAAAACATACCTAAATAAATGATGATTTAAAGATTAAATAAAAATTATAGTCTATATAATTGAAAAGTAAAAATAATAAAAAACAAACATGAAAATATATGATGTGCTGTCAGGTTTGAAATACAATCATTTTCAAAATTTTCTTACTACAAAGAATTTTTTTATGAATACAAACAAAATGATAGAAAATAAGCTTACTGAAATGTTAAAATCATTATAATAATTACATATAAATTACTATAACATGTTATAATATTTTCCTATCTCTTTCAATTATTAAAATGTATGGTGAGGGCCAGCTGAGTGGTGCAGTGGTTAAGAGCTGGACTGGGATGCCAGCAACCCTGGTTCAGGTACCACATGTGAGAGCCCGTGACACTGCCCTCAAAAAAAATAAATAAAAATAAAATGTATGGTGATATCAGCTGCAATTTTTTTTTTTTTTTAGTTGAGCCATCCTGCCACTTGTTGGCAGCTCAGTGGCAGCTCAGCTCGGGCTGGGCATCGAACTGCAGTTGCTCAGAGCTCAGCTCGCACTCTTGAGCGAGATCTTAACCAACTGAGCCACTCGGCCGGCCCAAGAATTTTTAAAGATAGAAACTTTTATATAACTTAAATATACAAAAAATTTTTAAATGTGAAAGTAATTGCAATAAAGTTTATTTCTAGGAAATGTAATTATAGTTCTTCTAGGTACTAAGTTGCAGTATTAGAAAGAAGACTCTCGAGCATAAAGTAACTTTATAAACACAGCCCTTTTCCTTAGTTCATACTATGATTTATTTTATGAAGCTCTCTGGTATGATTCATGATAAAATAACACATATTAAAATTAAATAACAGACTTATTTCTGATATATATATATATATATATATATATATATATATATATATATCCCCGTTCCCCCCCGGGGGATCTTACTTTGGTATACTATATAATCATTATATACTAGGTCTGACAATTAAGTTCATGAACTTGTTGCAAAGATGTTGCTAACCCTTTTTTGCTACCAGAGGGATTATTATTATGAATTTGTACCAACTGGAAGTGCTGAAAAGGCTGTGTGAAAAAGTTAGATGACCTGAACTTTTCTCCAACAACTTATGGCTCTTGCATCATGACAATGCACCAGCTCACATGGTACTGTCTGTGAGGGAGTTTTTAACCAGTAAACAATTAACAGTATTGGAACACCCTCCCTGCTCACCTGATCTGGCCCCCAATGGCTTCTTTCTTTACTCAAAGATAAAGAAAATATTGAAAGGAAGACATTTTGATGACATTCAGGACATCAAAGATAATAAGATGACAGCTCTGATGGCCATTCCAGAAAAAGTTCCAAGACTGCTTTGAAGGGTGGACTAGGTGTTGGTGTCGGTGCATAGCTTCCCAAGGGGAGTACTTCAAAGGTGACCATAGTGACATTCAGTAATGAGGTATGTAGCACTTTTTCTAGGATGAGTTTGTGATCTTAATTGCCTGACCTTGTATAATGACTGTACAGTGTTAAATATAATAAAACCCTAGTGAAAAAGAAAGGGTACAAAATAATATGTTATAGTTATCCAATTTGTGTAGAGATGAACATATCAGCTTATATACTTATATAACTGATACTATTAATTAGTGTGACTTTTTTTTAAGATTTTTTTATTTGGGAATTGGGGGAGGGGCAGCATTGGATAATCGGGGAAGGGGAACAGACCAATTGCTGTCTTTTTGTATTTCAGTCTAGTTGTGGAGGATGTTGCTTTACTGGCCCATGTTAGTATCATGATTGCGCTTTTCCCAGCTGAGGCAGTCACTCGCCGGCCATTGGACAGCCATTCAGGTAGCTCATGGCAGCTCAGGAAAGCTCACACCAGCCGCTGGCCAGCCCCACAGCAGCCTCACTATAACTGGTGACTCACGGCAACCCAGCTCCAGGTTGAGCTGTTGTTCACCATCTTAGCTGTAGAGGACACAGAATCACTGGCCCTCATGTGGGATCTGAACCAAGGCCCTGCTGCTCAGACCTGGCATCCCAAACCAACTCTTAACCAATGCGCCATTAGGCCAGCCAGTGACTTTCTTTTTTGAACAGATATCCTAGACTCAAATGTTTTGAGGAATTTTGCTGTAATCTTCTTTTAATCATGCAATTGTATGCCACTATCATGGGATAGAAGATGAGAAAAATGCTCAGCTATTTTACACCTTATTGCTGATTTTCAGTGTTTCCTTTATTGGTGCTTTAATTTTCCCAAATAAAATGATTAACATTATTTGTTATAAAAATAAAATGGGGAGTGTTAGTAAAACACTAACAAAATAACCAACTAGCATTCTACCATATTCCAGAATGTCCTTCATTAGAGACATATCTACAATAATTATTGATTTTCAAATTAAAATAAGTTTAGGAGTTGTCAGATGTATATTAAATATAGGAATTCAGAAACATAAAGAAGGTGAAAGGTAGTCTAAAGGGTAAAAAGTCAGTGGACATATGATTTGTTTTATGAAGGAGAGATTGCCATCTGGATACAAAAATCATCAATTTGAATGTTCCCTTCTCTAATAGCACAGAGCAAAGCATAAAGACCATAACATCTGATGGGATAAATCAAGTAGGTAAGACCAGAAGAATAAAGAACTTTTATTATGTAAGAATTGCAGTTTAGATGTGATTCTGATCTATTTTTTCATCTTCCTAAAATTAATTACAGAAACCCTATGACAAGCTAAATATAAAAGATTGCTACAAGAAATGCTGACTTATATGACTCTCGCTTTTGCTCCACAGAGAAACTTAGAAATTGGAATTCAAGTTATAAAAAGTCCCCTTTCCCATAACAAGAACTGGGGAAGGACATGCAAAGAACTAAGACCCAATTCCCATTCTTGTACCTGCACTCTTATAAGCTTGGAAATATCTTTTTTTTTTTAAACCCTGGTTTTCATGTATATTTATTTTGCATGATTACAAAAGTTAACCAGAACTCCTAGCATAGGCTGAGGGCCCTGCGTTTCCATGAGTGACATGGAACTACCTAGGGAATTTCTGAAAAAATTGTTTATGTCATTCTAAAAGAGAGTTTTTAATAACCTGCCCCGTAACATAAATATCTCCTCTATTCCAGGCCCGTCATGTTTTATCACCATACCCCAAAATTTTAAGGATATGTTTTCCTTCTTAGTCACTGTTAGCAATCTCTCAGAATCCCTAAGTACAATTGTGAGGAGAATCGGGAATTTTCCTCAAAACATATTACATGGATTTTTTTCATAAATCACTTCAACATCCAGATAAAACTGTGTATTCAGTTATCTAGTAGCTGCTGATAGCAAATTTTAAATAATTTCATCAAAAATATTTTACATTAATTAATAAATGTATTGTATATTAAATTAAATACATCAAAAATATCAAAAAGCCTAACATCTTATAAATAAATACAAAGTAGTGTCTCTGCTTCATAATTGCATGCTTTAAAATTATACAAAGTGTAAATTGTGTGAATTGTTTCATGGTAGCTGATAAACCATAAATTAAGCAAAGATGAAATAGATGTTGATTGCTATCATGTAAAATCAACCTAATCATTATTTTGAAAAATGGCAATATTCAGATAAAATAAACTAATTCTCTAATACAAAAGAACTCCGAGTTCTGATTTTTTAAATATAATATGACCTAATACTCTTCAAATTTGAATCATATAAAAGCGACTACAGTTTTAGCAGGCAGTGTCTACCTGATCACTAATTGATACAGTAATCGATCCCAATTTCTGGGAATGTACTTATCTCTGCCCATTTTCTATTTTTAGGCAAGCTCACCTATTCCTGTGATTTTTTTAGTGCCACTTCTATACCAACATTTAACAAAGATATGTTTCTCTTAAAACTTTTCTAGGCTTTAAATGTGTATATACCATTTGCCTATTTAACCCTTGCACTTGAGTAATTACCTCAGTCCTAGTACACACAATATCTCCACCCTTCAAATCAATTTTTTAAGCCAGAACTAGATTTCCATTTCTGTTTAGAGCCCATACTTAATCTATTACCAATAGTATTCATTCTACTAATAACATAGAACCATTTTCTTTCTTCAAACTTTAATGCCATTACCTTAAGCCAAGACGCCACCAAAATTTTTTCTTCAATAACCTATCATTTTATTATTATACACTAATACCAATACATAATAATTCTAAGGTATCACATTTCAGTGAAGTATTTTGCCAATTATACTCGTATGATGATTTAGGGCAGATACCTTACTTATTTACAGCAAATCCATTAGATACTACTAAAGTATAAAAATTATCATGGAAACGAGATAAGAGAGAAAGCAAAAAACAACTTGGTCCTAAATTCACCTAAAGCATCTCTACCTTTTTAGTGGGGACCAATTAGTATGATGGATATACAAAGAAAGGTACTGAGAAGACCGCAACATAGTGTTAACAGAAGTTTATTGATGAAATAGACCAGGATCATTGGAAGAATGTTGAATAATACCTAACCTACAGTAGAAAGAAGACTATACTGTTTGTTTGTTTTCCTTGCTTGCTTGTTTGTTTGTTTTCCTCCGGTCATGTTTATTTGACTTTAAATAGTGAGTATGTGGACTTGAGTGAATGAAGTAAAAGAATCACATGAGAAAAAGATGGGCCTTTTTCTTTTTCCTCTGGGCATGGATAGTTGTGCATAAATGAATGTTCTGAAGAACTTATTTTATCATCAAGAACCACAGTATTTATATGTTAAATATCTACCCGCACTGACAACCCCGAAAAGAGTTCAAATAGGTCCTCAGCACTTGTCAGAGTGGCCGTTGGTTATTTCTGAGGTTCCTCCCCTAGTATGTTTGTTGCATAAAGAAGTCTGCGATCATCTTTTGGCATTTCCATCTTTCTCTGTCCCTCATGTTAGCGACCTTCTTAGAGAAGCATCAGTATTTCTGCTTTCCCACAAAATCTTGCTTTTCCCACAAAATTGTAATGAGTGTTGTATCCTGATATTCCCAGGGCATCCAAACTTAGGCTGTCTGAAGTGTGCCAAATGGCCTCTGCCCTTTGGGTCTGAAGCAGGTCTGCCTCTATTCAGGGTATCAGAATATACCCTCTTAGCTTCCCTTTGGTTCTATCATAAGAGCAGTGGTGATATCCAATAGAAATGAGAGATTTTTTTCACAATGACATACTTCTGTTCTTTTTCTAGAACTTTTTTGATAGAATTGATCTTCTTTAATGGACAAACGTGGAAGGAGTTCAGATGCATATAGGTGGCAGCAATTAGGTTGTTAGGCTGTTACATGAGCTTGTTCTTGTAAGGTGACAGAGAAGTAGAAAATTACTTCATTTAAATTAATGAGACCAGCATAAAAATAACCAAAGTGAAATTTCCATTAAGATTTCATTGAACTGTTTTGTTTAATTTATGTTGCTTTTGCTTATTCTATAAACTTATATATTAATATCACCTGTATTTACACTTTGGGATATCTTATGGTGCCACTGTCAAGTCTTTCATAATTAAGAAAAACATACTTATTTTGCCTGTGTTTATCAGCCTTCCCGCTTGTGAATTACAGCCTTTAACTTTTTTAAATACTGGAAGCCAGCTAACCAAACAAATAAAAATCATGTGAAAATTAACTATGAGTAAAGAGCCTATGAAGCTTTATTTATGAACTGCTAAGATTACTTTGTAGTCATTGACAATTCTCTTGATAGCTGAAATGACCAAATAGGGAATACTGTGTCAAGTGAGGTGCTTGGATATATTTTAAAATATTGGTTAGGAGGTATACTTTTTCAATACTGAGACACAGGTATAGACTGCAATAATTAAATGCTACTTGTCAAAATACATTAATAATGCGTGTTGAACTATGCAAGTACTACTCATTGTCAATTAAAATTTATACTTAACATTTATGTATTAATTGGATTGTTTACCTCCCTAGAATTAAACAATTTAGTTAATCCTGCATTTATTAGGATTAATAAACTTGGCATGCATATTTTGTATGAAAGAGCCCAGTGAATATCCTGCTGATCTGAATAAGACCCACGTGCATTACTACCTAGATACACATTGTACCATCATCTCCACAAAATACTTGAAGCTTTGCAATCACCTTAGGCTCTTCCACAGAAACAGGTATCAAGTATTTTCTTTCTGTCTAGGATTTTTCCTTTATCTCCCCTCACCCACATTTCTCTTGACTCTTTCTACTATTTTAGAAGCACACTGTTGTAGTCTATTCAAAGTGAATAGTCTTTTATAAACAAAAGCTGGCCCCCTGCTGTATACCTTTCCTCAGGAAATTTGCTTGAATTGATGCCATGAAATAAAGCATTAATATATTTTAAAAAAAAAATAGATTTCTAAATATTATTTTCTCCCATTCAGAATTTGAACAATATTTTTATTGCCCTGCTTTTATAACTTCTCAAACAGTATTTCTGATAAAGAGTTTTTAAAACATCATTGTGCAAAATTAGACATTATACATGAAGCACTACATTAAAATAAAATTTATTTTAGGACAGGTATTCGGAAACTCTGATGCTGAAAATTTAAACAAATTATTCTTGATTTCTAATGCAATTTCTAATGTCACTAAAAACTATTTGTCTATTTACCTGCCTACCTACTATCCACCTATCTAAAGTATTAACCATACCTTTTGCTAAATAATACACTTCACATAAATCAGAAGACAGAATCTTACCTTGAGCAATTAGCTTGAATTCAATGGATTTTCTGAGAAAGAATTAACTTATCAAAGAAAATAATATTTCCTATCACAGTGTTATTATTTATGTTCTAGGTGACTCACTTAAGGAAGCAAGTTTATGAGTTAAAGATATACATTTTTATATTGAAATTAAGATTGCCTGTTTGAAGAGAAAAAAGTGTAACTTTTTAAAAAAATTGTGAACCTTATTTTCCTTTGCCAATAAATGTTTTGTGAATAGGTAAGGAGGAAGGGATATTTCTGGAGATTTTTTGGTGCTTCTCTGCCACCCCCCCTCCCCATCTTTTCAGTTCAACACAAAGACAGAATTAAATTTTATTTACTGTTTCCTCCTATTCATTTCTAAAATAATGTAGACAAATGATATTAGATGTGACTTGTCACTTCTGAAATATCTATGGCCACAGGAAGGATACCATTGAGTCTCATTCCATATGTGTGTCTATTATACTATTTCCTTTAAAAGTACAGAGGCTTTCTTTTAGTATATATATATATATATATATATATATAATTTATTAAATATACATTATACATAAAATTTATATTAAATATATATAAATATATAAGGTAGATAATTAAAGGGTCTGCAATATATTGGAAGTAATACAGCTCTAGTAAAAGAAACACAGCTATTCATGAATGTTCTAGATATGCTAGTACTGAGGGGGTCTCAAATCAGAGTGTATGAATGAATTTTTTTTTTTTTTCACTGAACTTAATCAGCTCTGTCAAATCTCCATGTTTATTTCTTAACTGTATCTTGAGCTGATTCCAAAACTCACTGGTGACTACAAGGTTTTAAAGATCAATCTAGTTCAGGATGAATTGATTTAATCTTTTCCCTTCTACAAGTCCAGACCGTAGCTCATGTTTTATCTGGATCTCTAAATGATAGAAATGAAAAAGAAAGTTTATGGTTAGATTTGAGTTACTGCTTCTACTTTCCTTCTTTGAAGCTAGGTTCTTTCAAACTATTGATGAAAAAGGAGAAAGGTGGAAAGGAAGTATCTCTTTACCCAACTGACACTTGCTGTATTTTACTTCACTCTTTTTGACTCTCTCTAGCTGACACTGATTGGCCATTAATGCCCTCTGTCCTTGCAGGGCCCTCGGATTCACCACAATGGAGACCCATTCCTACTCTGTTCTCCGCTATGAGTCCCTTACCTCCTGCTGCCTCGTGCACCCACGAGCTCATGCTTTCGGTGTCCTGGCTATCATCTGGCAGGCAAACCTCTTGGGAGAAATAAAAGCAGCTCAAACTCTATAATTTCTGGGGTGTCCACTTGCCCTATGAAAAGCTCCCTGCTTCTGCCCTATAAATATAGTGCGGAATGCTGGCCACTTCCTTGCTGTTTTCTCCCTGCTCTGTGATGTCTCTCCAGTACGCTTCTCCATTACGCAGAGATGCAGAAAAGAAGGGCATTGCTTAAGCAGAATTCCGCCTGGAACTTTCTCCGTCTTTTAGAGAGCACACAACATGCACATGGCAAGTGGGAAAGAAAACCACACACTTTTCTGAAGCATGGACTTTGCACCCCTCACACTTTGACTTCACAGATGGTACATTCGTGTCTTCCTTTTCTTCCAGGCTCCCTTTTCTCCTTTTCTCCTGTGTGGCAGTCTTACAAAGCCTGGGAATTTAGGGAGTGTATCATGATCACCTCCTAGTCCTAATGGAATCTCCTGGCTCCCAGGTTCTCTCTTTATACATGTGGGCTACTTATGACATTTCTTTGGCCCCAATTCTGTTTCAATGGAAAAAGCACTACTCAACACTTTCCTTATAGAGATCAATATATTGTCTGGCTTTTGTTTTGTACTATTCTAATAGGAATTTATATTCTAACTTTCTGACATCCCAATTAAATATATTATTTTTTTTTTAGAAAGGTTGTTTCAGGTAACCATGGATAAATAATGTATAACCTATGAGTGTATTATTGCCATACCCCTGAATTCTGGATTATCAGGTTGAATTTATAATGCATACCTGATGTGCTGGTACTTTTTCTTCCTGCCTGTTATGAGAATTGTTAGAGGAGGTAAACTGTTTAGTCTTCCCTTCTCTTAAACTATATTTGACATCAATATAGATTTTTTTAGAAACTTTGATATAACTGCTCTCTGTTATGTGAGTTATATGGTATTTGGATAAGTAAAAACTATATGATATTCAGTTTCCAGAAATAATATATAACTGCTTTCTGTGTAGATACCATTTTCTCTTATCATAACTGATTTTAACATTGTTTATTTTTCATGTAACAATGTTGAGAATCATATTTTCAGTTTGTTGTTATTGACCCACAGGTATATTTTAATTTTAATAAATTAATTTATTTCTGATAAATAATTTTAATGTCTTAATGTTTATATGAAAATGGACAGAGTTGATTGGCTATCAAAATACCCTAGGTAGGCCTATTTTTTATTACTTGATATTTTAGAATTACATATTATCTCATCACTTCAAATTAATAACACCTACATCAAATTTTATTTGAAGCTCCTTACGTTGAGATATGAATTCAAGTCATCATTCAATGATACTGGAGCAAAAATCCTGTTAATCTTGTGAATTTAGCAATTTAACTTGATGTTCTGTATTTCTTCAGTAAACTAGTAACCTTACTGAAATGAAATTATAATGACCTCTTTGAGTGAAGATGCTAACATTGAAACATTTAAAATCTCTTCTGATCCTTGTTTTTCAAAAATTGAATTTTTACCATACGATAAAACGTTTCAATGAGATTAGATTAATGAGTGATTTTTGTGTTTCTCATGGCAGAGTGTTATATGTCCCTAGTGTAATAGCCTGATGCAGGCTGCCCATGAATTTTAGTGGACCATTTCATATGCAGTTGTAGACATGTCCACCTACAGTGACTTGGCCTGTTCTTATATTCATATGTTGTTTCCTCTTTTTAGTATGTAGCTCCTAAATTTCATTGTTTATTGTTTGATATTTGAAAGTTCTTCAAAATGAATCACTACTTATTTATCTGTCTACAAGTTGAATTTCTTTGCAATCAGAAGTATTGGTTTTGTATTGTACAATAATTCTCAGTAACATTTTTAGTATTGCTACTTTTTAAATCTTATAACTATAGCTATATCAATTTTATCATTACATTATAAAGTCCACAGAAGCAGCGTAGATATATAAGACCATATTTTTTCCCATTTTTGTCATCTTTTGGACTAATAATTTTTAACACACTTTACCCACTCAGCTATTTTGCTTTGTAAATCAGTCACATTTTCTTAAGGAAACACTTTACATTCATTTGAAAGATCTTTGTAAAGAATACCTTACTCATTACAGTGCATTGTAGAATTTTCAAAATATGATAGACTCAAATAATACTGTTTACAATCAATTTTTTTCTCACTACAGAAAGGGAAATGAACTAAAATTATAGGTAAATAAGATATAAACTAACACCAGAACTAAGAAACAGAGAATATAATCCAACCATTCAGTGATTAAACATATTTCCATTTGCTGCAATAAGGGAAACATGTCATATCTTAATACCAAACATTTATAATAAACTGAGCTTTGTGCTCAGCTTTTCACATGCATTAATTCATTTAATCTTCACAGTAATCCAGCGAAGTAGACATTGATATCTTCATTTCACAAATGAGGAAACAGAAACAAAGGGATATCCTATAACTTGTCCAAATTCACGTTGAAGGAAAAAAAGAGCCGAGATTCACACTAGGTTGTTTGCACCCTCACTGATCGCTCTGCACATCCCTTCACAAGGTGCAAGCACACTTTATCCTTTTGTGTTTCTACTCACTTTTTAATGGTTTCTTCGTAAGTGAAAAATGTACTCTCAAGCTTGAAGTTATATAATTAGTTTAGCCACAATTCAACAAGTAAATTTTATTGATCTTTCAGACTCACAGAAACAGCTTATTATTTTGGCAGAATATATATTACAATAAATATGTGAGATTGGGAAGAACTGCTTTCATGTCTATTGTGACTTTTTGGGTTTACTTAATATTTCAGTATCATTATTCCAGAAACGGCTATATCTAATGTAATGTAACAAAGTTTACCCAATTGATGCTAAATACCAATGATTCAATTTTTTTGCTTGTAATTCAATTTTTGTAGATTCTTTGGGACCTCATTGCAATCTTGTATCTTTTATTTTTGTCATATTTTTTTTTAATTTAAAAATTGTACTTCCTATAGTGAGAATGGAGGATCAAATGACATTGACAACTGTGTCACAAGTAGAATATAATATAATCTTTATTTATTTACTTATTTGTTTATTTACCATCTTGGGAAAACAATACCATTCTTACTAAAGTGTTTGTAGCTTGTTATGCACTGGGTCACTTTAGCTTAAATCTATATGAAATCTCAGTGCTGGATGGCTCTGTGCATTCAACAGGCAGGAAAATTAATTACCTGGTAAATTTCTCCTAGGCCTTTCAGCAAATACCTCTACCCTTTTCTTCCAGTAATCAAAGTTCTTTAGGCACATTTTCCATTCTAACAAAAATGGAAATAAGTATAAAAAGGGGTTTCCATTACAAGTTTTTCATTTACCAGTTTTTAAAATAGAAATTATGGTTCTGTTTTCTAATAGGAAAAAGGACACATCTGAGCAGAAGAATGATTTGGTGTATATCACAGACATGCTTGACCAATAAAAAATAAAATCTGAGTGAGAAATTACATTTCCAATCTTATTTATGATATATCTCGTCTTTGGAAAAGTCATGATGTATTTTGAATATGTTTTTCAAAGGTCATTTATTTATATAAAGAACAAAGATCAATCAATGATATATTGCCCATTTTGTTTGATAACCTTTTGCCATCTTTCAGTAAGCTTCATAATTCCTTGTTCATAGAAGGACCTGTCTTTATTTGTGAAAAATTGAACAAAGTACTGATTTACAGCCTCATCTGAATTGAACCTTATACCATGCAAGCAGTTTTGAAGAGAGTGAGGCAAATGGAAGTTTGACAGCACAGGTCAGGCGAATATGGTGGCAACACATCCCATCCCGGCTCCAATAATTTTTAATGGGTGATCTAACTTGTGTGTGGCCTCTTGTTGTTGTGATAAAACACAACTCCTTTACAATTAACAAGCTTTGGATGTTTCTGGATGATGGATTCATTCAAATTCTCCAATTGCCACCAGTACACATTCGAATGGATTGTTTGGTTCCTTGGTAGGAGCTTAAAAAACAAGACACCTTTAAAATCCCACCACACTGAGAGCATAACCTTCCTCTGATGAATGTCTGCTTTCGATGTCATTTGAGGTGAATCAGCACATCGGGACCAAGACTGTTTGCACACCCCATTGTAAATAATCCACTTCTCATCACCAGTTATCAGTCACTTCTTTAGGTGGTCGTGAATACTTGAATGATGGATGTTCAATATTTCTGCAATCTCTTGAGTCATATAACATGGGTTTGACTTGAACAATGCCTTTATTTTGTTGTCATCAACCTCGGTGGGCCTCGCTGACCGAGGAGCATTGTTGAGACCAAAATCACCAGCACGAAATTTCGTGAACCATCATTGGCACTGATGTTCTTGTAGAGCACCGTAAACTTTATGCAGCTTTTCACAAGCTTGACGCGCCTTCCTCCCTTTATGGAAATAAAACGGTAAAATATGGCAAAAATGCATAGTTTGGTCCTCCATCTTCAAGTTGTTGTAAAATCTCCAAAACTCAATCAAATGTCTCATTTTTTTTAGAGTGAAGCTAGAACTGTCAGCTATCAAATGACGTAGCAATAACCTAGATGCAAATGACTCTAGTATTTCCAAAAATGAACTAGTGTCATCTGTTGCAAACATGCGTCATGACTTTTCCGAAGACCCAATGGAAGCAAGATAAGTCAGTAAGCATATTGGTCTCTTTGAATAAGGCTTTCTTTTTTGTCTCTCTCTCTTTTTTATTTTAATCTGAGTTTTGTGGCATATTTTCTTAAATACATAAAATGGAAACTTATGCTAAAATATTTTGAAGTGTCATTTAAGAAAAGATTTTGGAAAATCATTAGTAGCTCTAAATGTGGTTCGCAGGGTGTATATGATCAGAATTAGCAGGCATCAGTGAACTTTCAGCTCATGATTGAGAGTTTCAAATTTCTGTCCTTGAGTCTGACAATAACATCTCATTTCTTTTCATCTCCTAGATTTTGCTCCTTGAGCTCTTTTCTGTAAACAACAATCACTTGAAATTGAATATCCAGAAGATTAGCCATTTCAGAAGTCATATGTTCTGCTTTACTAAAATATGCTATTACAGAAAATTCTAAGAAATGTAAGGCTTGTTTTTTTAATCTTTTGCTCCTTCCCATTCAAGGCAAATGTCACCACTAAATACTGAAGTATTATTGCAGGCATATTTTATACATAGAACAAACATAAAAAAAATTGATTTAGTTACATTTTTCTTAGACTCCAAGATTGCTTCTAAAAATCATATAAGACTAACTCACACTGATGACAGATTTATTAGGGACAAGTGAAATATTAAATCCTTGGAAGTTATATTTTACATTAAAGGTAAATTAAAACCATAAATTAAATGTGCGCACAGATGAGCCTAGCCTTAGCAAACAGTAATCAGGTACTGTTTAATTTTCCTGCACTGGATACATTCATCAGGGCCCATGGATTCTCTCTAGCAATTTCCTATATCTGCTGTATGTCTGGCATTTACTCCATGAGAATCAGGTCTCCTTATAAACATAAGGCAAAGCACTTTCTTACAATAAGCAGAAAGGATGACATTGCCAGCCTTTATTTTAATCTGAAACACATATATCTGCTATTTTCTATAATTACATACTTGGGAAGAAAAATATCCTTAAGATAGAGGTTTACTATAATATAGTGGGTCTCCTCCTAAAATACTTGAAAAATTTATAGACTTTTGTGTGTAAATGTGTGCTTAATTTTAAAATATACAGAATTAAAAAAAGAAATAGCCCAAGTGAAGTAAATTGATTTTGTCAAAACAATTGATATCTTGAGCATTACTGAGGGAACAGGACATCAAAATAAAAGGTTGCAGAAAGTTAAAGGCACAGAACTTTAACAAACAAATGATCCTCAGTCACAAAATGATAAATGCAGTTTAGAACGGGGCTAGTTGGAAAGAGTGTTAATCTAAACTACAGCAGTGGAAGTCTTCAAAGTGCCCTCCAGACAGGGCTGCTGATAGTTCCTTTCATCTCTGTTTGTGACCTTGAGGTCCTTAAAAAAGAAGTAAGTATGAGTGGAGTAGCACAGTTGGTGATTTGCTGCGAGGTCTTCAGTCTGCACAAGGTGTTTGCTGGCTAAGTTGCGCGTTGTTTCCGTTTGAGTTCATTTGGCAGGATGATCAACTGTAAAGCATGTTCCCGTTGCCCCACTACTCGACCCTCAGAGAGTTATAAGTTCCTCCATATCCATCACTGTCGTAAAAGCCTCCACAGCAACCTCCACCAAACCCCGCTGACCAGGTGAATAGATGGGCAAGAAAAATGCTGCAGTTTTTCCAGAGGCTGTTTGAGTGCTACCTATCAAGCATCTTTTTTACCTTGGTAATAGGAGTAGCATCCATTTGCATTGGAATTGGGCGAGAATAATGAATAAACTCAATGTTTCCCATAGCTCTCCCATCCCAATACCACTGCAACTTTCAATATGTGGGTGACAATTGTTGCCTGTTGCTTTTATTGGAAAGTCATATTTTTCTATATTATTCCCAATGTTATCTCCAGAAAAAGAGTTCCTGTTCCACGCGTTCACTTTGTCGAGGGTGGTTTGGAGCAATCATCTTCCCCTGATCTGTCACACCAGTGACTGTTTCCACCATGCTCATATTTGACAGAGCCACTTCTGTCACCATCGTTGCCAAGGCTGCCATAGTCACTCCATCTGTGATTATTAAACATTTCCCTTGATCCACTTCCACAATTGCTGAAGGAACTAAACTTTCCTACTTGAATCACTGTGAAACTGTATACGTCCTTGTCTTTAATAGAACTCCACTCTGAACTGTCTTTATCCTGGGCTCCTTCTGTAACTTTTTCCTTTCCTGGCTGTACTTACTCCACTCTGTTCAGATCAAAAGTTCAGGTGTGAGCCCACAAAACGCAGATCCAGCCCAAGTGCATTTCCGACTGCCACAGAATCCACCCCTGAAGAGCACAGAAGTCTAAGAGTCTTCCACTGCTGAGCTAACATGTTTAGTTCATAGAGAATGCTTTCTCAACAGAGCACCCCCGCTCTCCAAATATATGGAATTGGGTAAAACAAATGAGGTCTCCAGATATATATTCAGCTTCAAAAGAAATACTTTTGAACAGTTTATGATCAAGAAAAGTTTTAAGTCTTTAGCACCTGAAGATTATGAAGCACATCTAAGCAAATTATTTGATATGGGTATGTTTTTACTGTTTCAGATATTTTTAAATGGATTCTGAATTATTTAATCTAAAAATAGTCTCTTTAGATTTTTTTAGTGGATAATCTCTAATCATTTTATCATTTCAGATAAAACATTATTGTATATATTTCAGTCAGAAAGGATAATTGAGATTTTACAATTTTGTTTTTTGTTTATTCTTCTCAGAGTTACAATGTGACTTAATGGTCTATACTTTTTCTCTGTGATAATGAATTAATGTAATTAAGTTTTGGGCTACTAAGCAAAGAACTGTAAATTTACTTAATGGTTATAAGTAGCAAAATGCCACAATGTGATAGTGAAAAGTCAAAACTATAATTTTAGAGACTGCTCTGAGTTCCAATTTTGACCATAAGTGGGTTTGTATCAAACATTATGTGCAGTTAGAATCACTGTAACTAAAAGGATTTGGGGTACATACACAAACAAACAAAGATAATGGCTAATACTTCTGGACACATTCAAAATTAAATTTTGATAAGTTTATTGCAAATTCTTCATCCTTGGATATAAAATACAACATGTGTAAATGCTATAGGTTAATAATATATTTCCATAATCCTGATTCTATAAATAGAATTTTTCAGATCGCAGTATACAGTGCAAAATAACCCAATGCCCAATGCAAAATAAATTATTTTATGAGTGATCTTTTCTGGATTATGCGCAATTGAAGTATAATCAATACTATTTTTGTACTTTTTGTTTCTTTGAAATTGATAAGGGATAATATAGTTTACGTGTACAGAGTGATACGATTTCAAAACTATAAAAGACCTATGAATATACATATGCATCCTATCACTTTACAGATGAAGAGAAGGGGATGAAGAAGTTAACTTGACTATGTCAAGCTTGCTATCTAATGACAGGTTTGAGAGAATAAGTCACAATACCTGATTCCTATGGCAATGCATTTTTCTGTGCAAAATACAACCTTTCCTTTTTAACTAAAACTAATACAAAATAAAAGGGTGTTTCATATAGATATTGTTATTCCTTTAAAGAAGACTTTTTTGCTTTACTACAATCATGCCTTCTGAATTAACTGGGGAAATAACTATCAGATTGCTTCTTTTTTTTAAGAGTACACAATTATCCTGGACTCTACCTAATATGATTTCTTTTTTTTGTCTTTAATAAAAACCCATAAAATATCAGAAAATGAATTTCTTATCTTTCCCAGATATTCTGAAATTTCCAATAAATAATCACAGGAAAAAGACCTAAGAAGAAGACAAACCATATGCTTAGAAGTTTCATGTTTGGTGGGAATTTAAGCATTATTGGTAAAGGATATTTAAATATGGGAGTGACACACATTATTTTAGCTTATAGATTACATCTGAAGGAGAACAGAGAGGGAGAGAAAGATCAAGTTTTAGTTCTATACATAAAGCTTTCTTCATTTTTTCATTCTTTCCCTCCCTTTCCTCTTACTACTGCTTTCTCTCTCTTCTTTTTTCCTTGCTTTAAAATAATAATCGAAAGTAAATATGCTGGTACATAGTACAGGGTTTATTTATTTTTGTCTAATGTTATATATGCTATAATATAGCATGATTAAAAATAATCAAAATATTTAAATAAGAACAATGCACCCTACTTCGTAACTAATGAAACTGGTAAAATAAAATAAATATTTATATAATTTTAGGAGAGAAACTCAAATGAGATCATCTTCAGCATGCACTTTAGCTTAAGTTTACATTCTGAACTCTAAACCCTGCCAGTGAAATATCAAAACATTCCTCCTTATGGTATTTAAATGGATAGCATACATTCCCAAAACTCTATAGTGTGGGATTTAATTGGGTGGCATTAGTAATCCAGTGATCCCCTGATTGGCTAGTTTGTTCTCCTAAATTTAGAAAGATGAAAAAGTAGGTCCTCAGGCTTATATTCTTCATATTATAAATACTCCCAAAACAAGCATACTATGGGGTTATCAGAAAAGTCATGATGCATTTTTTGCAATGAAAAACATAGAAAAACTATGTCATGACTTTTCCAACAACCCAATAGCTCTCATACAATTACTGAGGGAGAGGTGGAGCAGTGAGGAAGTCTTCCTGAGATCTACATATTGCCAAACTATTAAAACTCTTTTCTTCCCAGCCCCAGGATTGAAAGCTATATCACTAGGTGTATATATTTTAAAATTCTGCTTTCTTAATCATTTTAATCATTTCTCTCCCTCTCAAAAATAAAAGTAAGATAACTATCTGATTTCCTAGATAATGGCTATGCAGAGTTATTTAGATTATTATTATATTAATGTTATTGTCATAGAACAGATTAATTAGCCTATGCTGATGAAAAACTCCACAGCATAAGTAACTCCAGGGCATTTCTTACCCAGGGCAGTCATATCCATCAATCAACTCCTGCTCTAAACTATTGTATTCAGTTAGTTCCCTAAATTTAGTTGTCAAAAACAATAAAGCAGTGAAGTGTTTTATCTTTTTCTTCATTTTTATTTCTCCTTGGTCTTGTCTCCCTTTTTAGTTTTTCAAGTTCAAATTCCTTTGATTGTCACTAAGTGTTTAATTAAGAAAGAAATGATTAAGCATTTACAGAGCCTCTACTGTATAGTGGGGACCTTTACAGCAGTTTCATGCTCTGCATAATCATCTCACATTTTGAAAGAGGAGTTTGAAGTTTAGAAAAACAAAGAGTGTTAAAGTCAAATATAGTAAATACTAGATAAGTGTTTGGATCCAGACTTTCTGACTATAAATCTATTACACCAAAGTTACCTCTCTTAACTTGAGTGCCTTCATTAATATTTCCATCCATTTCTATATATTTCTATATATTTCTATATAGTAATATAATCTGATATTACAGTATTTGGTCTTCTAGTTTTTTCCTTCCTTCCTTCCTTGTTCCCTCCCTCTTTCCCTCCTTTCTTTGCTTCCTTCTTTCCTTCCTTCCTTCCTTTCTTCCTTCCTCCCTCCCTTCCTTCCTCCCTTTCTCTTTCTCTCTTCTTCTCACCAGTCCTGATGTGATAATAAATTTGTCCTCATAACAAAAATCTTTGGCATGTGAGCTCTGGTGAGTATTAGTGTTTTTATAATGAATTCTTATAGGATAGACACCACAAAAATCTCCATTCTTGGTGGGAAAATAATTCAGGGGTTATTTTTACTACCTTTATGTGCTTTTTTCTGTCTTCTGAGCATTTAACAGAAATTAATTAGCTGAATCCTATAAACTGCATGGTTGGTGAGTATTAATGTCCAGTTTAAAACACAGTAAGTGGGTCCATAATTACAACATTGATGGGCGTATCTGTAGACAGGACACAGCTGAGGAAACATTTCTAAGCTTAAGGGTATCCCGATAGAAACCACCCAAACTGGTGAGCAAAGAGAAGAAAGTTTGCACAAAATACAACAGAATATCCAAGTCCTGTGGGACAACAATAAAAGACATAACATATGCCCAATGGCATCACCAGAAGGACAAGAAAGAGAGAAAGGAACAGAAGAAATATTTAAAACAAAAATGACTGTGAATATCCCCAAATTAATGTCAGACACCAAGCCACAGATTAGGAAGCTCAGAGAACATCGATCAGGATAAAGACCCCCACCCCTGAAACAAACAAACAAACAAACAAACAAACAAAAACTACACACAGGCATGTAATTCTCAAATTACAGAAAGTCAGAGATAATGGTCCAAACACCTTTGGCACCTCCAGCAGAAGAATGTCAGTGAGACGTCAAATAAGCATATGAAAAGGTGCTCCACATCATATGTCATCAGAGAAATTTAAACAGAACCTATTAAAATAGCCAAAATCTGAAACACTAACAACACCGAATGCTGACAAGGATATTGAGCAAAAAGAAATTTCATTCATTGCTGATGGTAATGCAAAATGACAGAGCCACTTTGGAAGAGATTTGGGCAGTTTCTTATAAAAGTAAACATGCTGATACCATATGATTCAGTGATCATGCTCCTTGGCACTGGCAGGTTGTTTCCTATATATCTGTAGTGTAAACACTATAATCTTTAAGTAAATACAGCATAGATCACCATAGAACAGAATTTAATCAAGAACAAGTGTTTCTGGTTTCTGATACAGGTATCAAAAATAATTATAATGAGGTACATGTACACAATGGAATATTACAAAAAAACACAATGGAATATTACTCAGCCATAAAACGAATTAAATCTTGCCATTTGAGAAAACATGGACGTACATAGAGGTAGCATGGTAAGTGAAGTAAATCAGTCAAGGAAAAACAAATATCATATAGTTTCACTTATATGTGGAATCTGAAAAACAAAATAAATGAACAAAAAAGAAACAAACTCATAGATACAGAGAATATTTTACATGGTTGCAAGATGTGAGGGGTTTGAAGGATGGGTGAAAATGTGAAAGGGGTTAGGAGGTACAAATTGCCAGTTATAAAAACAGTCATGATGATATAAAGTACAGCATAGGGAATACAGTCAATAATATTGCAATAACTTTATATGGTGTCAGATGGGTACTAGATTTATTGAGGTGATCACTTCATAAGGTATACAAATGTCTGATCACTATGTTGTATACCTGACACTAACATAATATTATATGTCAACTATAATTGAAAAAAAAACATTGAATAATAATTATGATTTGATCTTGCCCACATGAACTTAAGAATGGAGATTCTGAGAATTTATTATTTTTATAGTGGTAATATTATAGTATAACTAATAAAATATTAAATTATAGGAGAAACAATAAAAAGCCTGATTCAAATTACAATGTTTTTGTGAGATTCTAGATTAATATACTCTGATTACATCTGGGATTTAATTAATTTATTTAATTCCAATCCCTGCATTACAAAAATGTCATTAATATAGCACTTAGATTCAGTTCACCAAATATTTACTGAGTGACACTTGAGACTGGAGATCATATGCTAAGCACCAGAGTTTCTGAAATAAATGCCACATTATCTGTGTCTCTCCTTTTTTTTCTTTCATAATGATTCAACCTATTGGAGACTTTATATAATAAAATTATCATTTAAATGCAGTATATAAAATACTATGCAATAATATTTTACTACACTATAAATTATCCATGGCACATAAATACAAATAAAGTGATCAAAGTAGCATGTATGGGAAAAGAGACATGGCTAGTGCATATCGGTAGAAGTAGGATCTAGTCTGTCTTTTCCATATCCTAATGTGAAAACTTGAGCAAATAATTAACAACTGGTAAAGCTCCTGTAATCATTAAATAATTGGCCAATAGTTCAATCAGCTAATAATTCTTGGGAAGCTTCATTTTCTATGAAAATCTACTCTGGCTGTTTCGATGAATATGAAGATCTTGTGAGTGATGAGAAAGCCTTAGATGTAGAACATAAGCAGAGCCCAGCATCAAGAAATCATACCATTGTGTTCTACCCCCTGCTAGTTAATGCATTTGGCTCTCAAATTACAATACAATTTTCTAAGATTCCAGACGAAAAAAAAAGTGTAATTGTCTGAAATGTGATTAAAAAATGGAAAAGGCAGCATGTGAATTCTTCTATTTACATGAGCAAAGTTACATTTTCTATTTTTTTTTCATTACATTTATATTAAGTTTGAGTAAGGTAGTAATGATCAATAAAAATAAAAACGTGAAAGACATTTTAAAGTGTGAGTTTGCAATACAAAATCAGACTGCTCTGGATCATGTTGACACTTCTGTTTCTGCCTTTGATTGAGGTGGGGAGGTTAGAACATGGAGCAAGGGTTGAAAGGAGAGACTGAGGCACTTCCATGGAAGCAGGTGAGGTTGCAGAGTGCAATTGTAAAGCTTTCTCTGTCATAAATTAATTCTCTTTCATTGAAATGTATAGACTCACCTTTATGAACAACATTATTTAGTTTATTCACTGTAAAATAAGCCTCCGATTATAAATTAAAACATATTTTCCCTAAATGAATATCCCTTCTTTCTAAGTTAAGATTGAAGTCACTGGCAAATGGATTTTTGTCTTACATTTACTTGGAATTATGGGGGTGAAGGAACAGATAGGGTGTGAAATATGCTCATAAACACATTCAGTTCATATGAAAAGGGGACTTTCATCTTTCTTGAAAGTATTAAAAATCCAGTACCCTGGGTAGCTAACCTGACAAGATACATGAACTATATTGAGTTGTCAGAAAAGTCATGACACATTTTTGTGACAAAAAACAGAAAAATATGTCATGACTTTTCCGACAACCCAATAGAATACACACCGAATTAAGAAGTGCCTAATACATAAATGCCATACATTCTACAAACTTCTTCACAAGTATCTTTTCCTCCCAACAGTGATTTTTTTGAGTTTTTGTTCACTACTGATACTATTAGAATTATTAGGACATATAGCTAGTAAATAGGATTCACATGTTGTTAAGATGCAGAGTTCAGGCTATATCTTTATAACCTAACAATCAGGAAAGATACTTGCTGCCTGCTGTTTAAGAAAGTTGGTCCTGAGGATATGTAAACCATTACACCTTGAAAAAAAGGAATGCCTAAAGAAATGTGTTTTTACTCCCATAGGAAGGTGTATTTTCCATCTGGGTGACTTGAGCTGTGAAAATTAGCATGCAATCACCAGCCAAGACTAAATAAATCCAAGCCATGTGGGAAAGATATCAAACAGGGAGGGTGAGAGAAAAACAAGGAAGAACCCCTGTCTCTTTTTCTAATTGCTTTCCTATTAGGTTTTCAAAGAAATCTGTATTGGGTGAGAAAGGTTGTTTTTTATGTTGTTTTTTTTAAATTCATATTTACAGAGACATTTCCTTATGTATATATATGAAACAATGCAGCAGGGGGGTGGGTGGGAAAAAACGTGGCCTCGAGATGGGATGAGCAAGTCAATGGTATCTGAAAAGTTTCAATGAATTCACCAAAGACGGTCAATTCTTAAACCATCTATAACCTTGGCTAAATTAAATATATCTAAAGCTAAGTCATAATGCTTTCTAATTAAGGGTGGTTTAATAACATTAAAAATATTTAATTGTATTTTATTTCAAACCAAACTAAACATTAAAGCCTTTATGATAATCTTTTTGATGACGTACTATCGGTCGTTGTGCTATAGTTAACACTTACCCTAATGTGTATGAATCACACACATATACATACTAATGGTTTGAATGTAGAGATTGGTGACAACACCAAGAGATTGGTGACAACATGCACAAAGAATGTATAAAAAGGGTTATTACTCACATGAGATTTTTCTAGGGAAACAAAGGCTGG
The DNA here is from genome assembly GCA_033961575.1 of Aselliscus stoliczkanus. NCBI lineage: Eukaryota > Metazoa > Chordata > Mammalia > Chiroptera > Hipposideridae > Aselliscus > Aselliscus stoliczkanus. The sequence continues at coordinate 11,587,014 of CM066727.1, forward strand.
TCCAAACAGGTCAAAACATGGTTTAAAACGGCAGGAAAGAGAGACTGGCTGGTATCTGAAGTGGTTCAGGGATGGGATTATGGTGAAGGTTCCCCATGCGAGGGCTCGGCTTGTGTGAGCCCTCCTTTGAGCGCCAAAGGAGGGGGCACTCAGAGCTCTTATCACCTTGCCCAGGTCCATTCTGCTTAAGGGCCTGAATGCGATCTAACTGCAAATCTTTCATGGGTGCTTCAGAAGAACAAGCTTTCTGTTGTTGGAGACAGTGTCCTGTACATGTTAATTTAATGAAGTTAATTTATTATCCTGTTCAGGTCAACTCCATCCTTACGGATTTCTGACCTGGTGATCAAGTTATAAGGGAGGTTTCAAATTCTCTTTGTTCATTTTATTTTATTAGCTCTCTTTGTATATTATCTATCCTTCCATGTTTAAAAAAAAAAAAAGATTTTCATGACCGTCCTAGAATTTACAATATGTGTGTTTAAATGATGTATGTATACCATCAAATTTCACTGTAACACTTCATGTGTAGTGCAGTTACTGTGAGGAGCTCAACTGAGCTGAGCAAGCAAAAGCTGAGCTGTTGGGTATCAGAGTAACCAATTAAAGTAATCAGCTTAATCCCTCCACCACCAACCACCCCGCCAAAAAGAAACAAACAAAAAAAACCCAGCAAAGTATTTAATCATTTACCACAATGGGAAATAAGCCAGAGGCTAAAACCAAGGAAGCCCAACTCCCCCATTGTTTTCTGCCCCATGGAACAGCACACCAGGTAAAGGCCAGGTGGGGCAGTGCAGGGGCAGATGTCGGGGTGGCCTCACTGTTGAGAGGGAGACCAAACAAAAAGACCAGCACATTTATGCACCCTCAGCGTGGGCAGGGCTCAAGGGAAGGGACAGGAGTGGAAAGCCCTGGGGACTGAGTCAGAATGGAGCAAAGTATCCTTATGGCTTCCTACTCCCTTGGCTCCCCATGAGGAGACCTCAGCAGAGGGGCCTAAAGAAGAAGACCTCTGCTCAAGGCCTCAGCTAAAGTGACCTAGGAATGAAGGTGCCTAGCTAGGAATATAGATATGTGAACAGCATGGCTGTCCACGTGGCCTCCGTCCTTGACTGCCACTGCCTGCAGAGGCTGGAAAGCGTGGGCTAGGCACCCAGCCTGGTGTGGGGAGGGGGCGGCTTTCCCCTGTGACACAAGACAGGTAAGGCCTTGTGAGGGATTGCCTGCAGTGGAGCCTGAAAAGTCACACAGGTTTTCACCGGGAGCCGAACTCCTCAGGTAGGAGTAAGAATGCATCCTCATTTCCTCCCTCCTGCCCCTTGTGACATTGCTGTCATTTACACCAATTATCCATAGGCTATACATGTCTGGTCTATAACAATATTGCTTGATTTCTTTAAACAAGCAATTATGTTTTATATCAGCAAAGAATAAGAAACATAAAAGATTTTATTTTGTTTCCATTTATATCTTTTTCAACCCTCTATTTTATGTAGTTCCAAGTTTCTACCCTGTATCTTTTTCTTTTCCTGACTGAAAAAATGTTTAACATTTCTTGTAGAGCAAGTTTGCTAGCAATGACTTCTCTCATTTTTTTTTTTTTTTCCCTGAGACTTTATTCCTCCTTCGTGTTTGAAAGATGATTTCACTGGATATAAATTGGATATAGATTTGTAGGTTTTCTTGTTTTGTTCTGTTTTGTTTTGTTTTTTCCTTTTAACACTTGTAGTATTTCAACACACTTGTTTTTTGCATGGTTTTTGATGAGAAGTCTACTGAAGTTTTTTGTGGTTTTTTTTTCACTTTAAACAGCATTTATTATCTCTTGTTTTTTGTGGCTGAGGCATAGCTTAGCTGGCTCCTGTAGCTCAGGGCCCCTCTCAAAGCTTCAATCAGGGTATCTAGGCTCAACCTGGGTGCTTGGCGAGGTATTGGGGGATATCACATGGTCAGAGTCCACTTATAAACTCACTTAAATGGCCATTGGCAGTTCCTCACACAGGTGACCAGAGATATCAGTTTCTGGTCAGTCTCTCTAGGGCTATACACAACATGTCAGGTTGTTTCAGACAGACCCAGGTAGAGGTAGAGGTAGAGGTAGATACAGAGACAGATATATATATGTGCGTATATATATATATATATATATATATATATATATATATATAGAGAGAGAGAGAGAGAGAGAGAGAGAGAGAGGAAGAGAGATGGATAGAATTAGATAGAGATAATTGAGATCAAATGTGTAGCTAACAGACCTTATGCAACCTAAGAAATTCTTATCTCCTTATTTTTTATTATTATATATTATAAGAGTTTCATTTTTTTCCCTTTTCCTTCAATATTTTCTTTTTTTTTCCCTGCAGTTTGAATACAAGCCTAGTTTGTTGTTACTGTTGTTAATCTTCCTTGAGATTCTTGAATTAATGGTTTTTATTGCCTGTCATTACTTTAGTAATGTTCTTGGCCATACTACTTCAAATATTTCTTCTGCCTTTTCCCTCCTTCTTCTATTTCTTGTATACCAATTATATGTTCTTGAATGCTCTTGTTTTCTGTTTTTTGGGTTTCTTAATTATTTTTTTATTCATATTTCTCTTTGGGGAAGTTTATATTGACCTATCTTCAAATTCATTGAATCTTTCCTCAGCTGTGTAAAGTCTATGAATTATCCAGTCCAAAGCATTGTTTAGTCTTGTTACTGTATTTTTAACTACTAGAGCTTTAATTTTTATTGTTTCTTAGATTTTCATCTCTCTCTCTTACATTCTCTACATTTTCAGGTCTATTGTTTACTTTTTCCTTTCAGGCCCTTACCACAGTAATTTTAAATCTCCTGCCTGATCATTCCCATATGTACCATATCTGAGTCCTGATTCAGTAGTGTCTTTACTTCTTCAGAATGTTTCTCTTGTCTTTTAGCATGCATTGTAATTTTTGTTCTTGAAGCTGGCATTTTATGTAGAGTAATAGGTACTGAAACCAACAGGTCTTCAGTGTGAGAATTTATGTTATTCTGACCTGGAGCTGGTCTCTGTTAGTGTATGTTGCAAGTGTAGGTATGCTAGACACCAAATTTCTTCAGTGTCCTGATTCTTGTCACCTTATGTTTTAAGGTTTCCCTTTGTCAAGATCTTCAGAAAGAGTCTGTCTCGCATTTCTTTCAGCTGAATTTATAGTTATAACCCTGGAAGATCAAGGTAGGTGGTAGGAGGTAGGGAAGGCATATAATTCCATGATATTGTCTCAGTCTTTTCATGGACTATTCTTAGAGTTTGTCTTTCACACGTGTTTCTGTCCCTCCTCCTAGGGTATGAATTTGTGTCCCCCAGACCTCTATTAACTTTCCTAAGAGCTGCATTCACATCCATCTTCTGAAACCCTGTCTCCTGTTGAATTATTCCCCCTTTCCCCACTCCCCGAGATTAGAAGTGTTATAGGTAGAAGAGTTTGGGTTGTTTTTCAGATCACTTCTGTCCTCTTCACCCTGACAGGGATCATGAAGGAATCTTTCTCAGATCCTCACCATGAGAAATTACCGAGAATCCTTATATAAAATGCTGCATACCTTTGGGATCCCTTATGACAGTGGACCTCAGGAGTGTCTCACCCTCACACACCTAAATTCAGCCTCCAGCAATAATGTAAAATAACCATTTTAGTTTTTCTGTTATCCTATTGATTCTAGCAACTTCTGCTGCAGGTAATAACATCTCAAAATCTATATATCTCTGGATGTGCCTACCTTTCAAGATTTCAGTATAGAGTTTTGTCTAATGACATCAGTTATCTGCTGGGTCTTAGCAAAGCCACAGGGTTTCAGTTTCAGCTTTTCCTTGTGGTAAGGACAGGGACGAGCTCCAAGCTTTTTACATGTCAGATCTGATACTGGGAGGCAGTTCCAAAGAGAAGCATTTATGCAGATCTGCAGGCAGTTCCAACCAATGGGGACCCACGAAGGACTGCACATCACACCACACACATGTCACTCCATACATAGGAAAGTGTACCTTTAGTCAATGCAATCAGAAGCCTTTGAGAATGGTTGCTATTCAAAACCATTTTGCCCAGGAAAATGCTACTTTAATTATAGTTTTTGCATCCTTTCTAATTTAACATTACCTACATTATGGTAATAGCATGTGGAAGGTTGACTTAGGACATTAACCATTGTTCATATAGGAAAAATATTGTTTCATGGTTTTTTTTTTAGTAAGTAATAATAAACAACCTTTGGAATATAAATCTGCTATGAATTATAGCCTGCCTTTAGAGGACAGAGATATCTGAAATCTAAAGAACTTGTGAGTGTTTAATCCTAGCATTAAATCTTCTAAGAAAAAAGCACTTATTTTAAATGTGCATTTATTACTTTGATACATTGTGATAAGTATCCATTTTGCCTCTTAATGTCATTTATTCATGATATAATCTTTTCATTTTTGTAGAGATAGAACATGGAGTAACATTGTTTTATAATAGTGTTGTATTTGTCTGAGGCCTCAGTTATTTCAAAGGAATCAATAAAATTTATGGTGGGAAAGGGAGAAAAGAGAAAAGAAAACACCGATCAATTTAACTATACTGATATGAATATCGAAACCTAAGGGGAAAAATAAGGACGTATTCATAGTGAGAAAAATGAAAATATATTAGCCGTAGAGACTCCCTGTACTCATAGGTAAAATACGATTCCCACACATATTTCATAATAGAGCAAATCACTCTTCATTCAAAATAAATTTTGGAGTTTTACAATCTGCCTTTGCTGAAGAGTAAACAGAAGCTAATCCTTAAAGTAGAATGAAAAGCTTTCACCAAAATAGATTTGGGGAGTTATACACATAATAGACCAGGGCGAATTTACTATTTGATTCACATAATCATCACTGTCAAATTCCATAGACTAGCACACATGAAAAATTGCAAACATAAACTGCCTGATATTTTTTCCTTGCTATGTTCTGAAAGGAGCTGTTGTTTTAGTAACGTGTTGCCTATAAAACCTTTTGATTCCCTCTGTCTTCTCACCAACTTAAATGGCATCTAAGTAAACTAGCTTGCTAAGTTGCAGCAGCCTCTGATTTTGTGGGAATTCTAGCTAACATAAGAGATTATCATATGAATCGTTTATTTCTTCCCCAATGACCAAAGTTCTGGGTGTGCACCCCAAATGTGTCTGAGCCATGTCTCCCAGAAAAGGTTGAGCTCTTGAATATAGGCAGAGAAATGACATTAACAGAGCTACCTCTCAAAACGGGAAAGAGCTTATACGTCCCTGCAATATTCACAACTGGTTTTTTATCTGTTTTCTGTAACTTGTAATTTTGTTTTTTAAGTTCACTGATATATGATTTGCATACAGAAGTAATTATACTTTTTAGATATACCATTTGGTGAGTTTGGGCAAATATATACAGGACGGTAACCAATACCAACATCAGTATATAGAATGATACCACCAATTCAAAAAAAAAAATATCTGGTGTCTTTTGCAGTCAATACCTTTCCCCCTTCCTCAGACTCTGGTCTCCACTAACTAGATTTTAATCCTTATCCTTTTGCCTTTCCAAGACTTTCATATAAACACATTTAGACAGCATGCCTTTCTCATTCAGCTTTCTTCAATCTCATGAAACTATTGAGGTCCAGTCACTTTTTGGGAGGGTGGAGGGCTGGATCACAGTTCCTGCTAAATGGTATTTTTTTTTTCATGGGTGTATCACAACATATTCCTCAATATGCCAGCTGAAGGGCATTAGTGGTATTTCCAGAATTTGGTAATCATGGAGAAAGGTGTTATACATATTCATGTACAGACACCTGTGGGGATATATATTTTTATCTCTGTTGTGTAAATATTGAGGAATAAGATTACAGGGTCACGTCGAAACTGTATTCCTAATTTTATAGGAAACTGTCAAACCATTTGGCAAAGTGTTTGTGCCAAATTGAGTTCCCACTGGCAATATAAGAGGCATCCAAAGTGCTTTGCATCCTGACGATCCATGCAATTATCTATCTATCTATCTATCTATCTATCTATCTATCTATCTATTTTTTTTTTTTTTTTTTGGCTGAGACATCCTGCCACCTGATGGAAAGCTCAGCAGCAGCTCAGCTTGGGCTGGACATCAAACTGCTGTTGTTCAGAGCTCAGCTCACACTCTTGAGCAAGCTCTTAACCCAACTGAGCCACTCAGCCGGTCCTATTTTTTACCTATCTATTTATCTATCGTCTATCTATCTCTCTATCATCTTCATTTTATCTCTACTAGAATGTTTGTAGTGCTATCTCATTATGGTTTCAATTTGCCTTTCTCCAAAAATTGAGGACACATATCTTCATGTGTTTCTTTATAATCTTTGTCTTTTCTTTAGTCACCTGCCTGCTTAAATCTTTCGCCAAGTTTTTTTTTTAATTGAGTTGTTTGTCTTCTTGTTATTGAGTTGTATAAATTCTTTACAAGATATGTGCTTTCCAATTGCTTCAATCCTGTCTGTAGTGTGTCTTTACATTTTTTAGAGTTTTTCAATAAGCAGGAGTTTTTTAACTATGAATCCAATATACCATTTTTTAAAAAAATTTATGATATTTGGACCAAATAAATATTGTGTAACCCAGGATGACAAAAATATTCTCCTGTTTTTGATAGAAATTTATGGTTTTTGCCCTTAGTTTTGGACCATCATCCACTTTGAGTTTATTATTATTATTATTATTATTTAATGGTATGAAATAAGGTTTAGGGATGTCCAATTTTTATAGCACTATTTACTTAAAAAAACTTCCTCTCTCTATTTTATTACCTTGAAGAATCTGTCCAAAATCAACTGCTCATATATGTTTGCTTTTGAGCGTTTTTTTTTCCTTTCTTTATGCTATCACATTGATCTGTATATACCTATCTATAATCCATTGCTATGTTTGCTTGAGTTACAGTAGCTTTATAGCATGTCTTAAATGCTGATGAGGTCTCCAACTTGTCTTTTGTTCTTTTTAATACTATTATAGGCCTTTGGTTTTTTTCATATATAGTTTTAGTATCAGCATGCCAATTCTAAGAAACAAACAAAGAAACAAAACAAACAAACAAATAAACAATGCAGGGATATTAATCAATACTACAATGAATCTTTAAACCAGTTTGAGGAGAATCATCACTTTCTACCATCAGCTTTTCTAATTCATGTAGTTATCATAACTCTTCATTGGTTTAATTTGCTTTAATTCATCTTACAAATGTTTTGTAGCTTTTAACAAATTTCTCATTTTTATATTAAATTTATTAATTTGCTATACTAAAATGATTCCTAAAACTAAATTTTATTTGGGGTTACTATAAAGGTATTTATACAAATAAAATCTATGCTTATTGTATGTCTGATTTTGTATATTGCAGTCTTACTAAATTCACTTAGTTACGTAGAATCTTTGGTATTTTCTATACAGATAATCAGATTATTATGCTGTCTGAAAATAGAGAGCTGTACTTCTTCCCTTTCAATCTGTATGACTTTTATTATATTTTCTGACTGTTTTATATTACCTATGACTGCCAGGATAATGCTGAATAGAAGTGGTAAGAGCTGCTTGGTTCCTGATCTTAGGTGAAAAGTTGTTTTTTTTTCTTTCTTTAAGTATAATGTTAGCCATAGGGCTTCATTACATGTTCTTTATTGAGTTGAAGAAGGTTCCTACTCTTTGTTGAGAGTTTTTCCATGAATACATGCAATATTTTATCAAATTATTTTTCTGTACCTATTAAGATTGGACAAACTCTCATTTTTTTAGACTATTGATGTGATTAATTATATTGTTTAGTGTTCAAATGTTTTACTAACCTTACATTATTGGAAAAAAACAGAATTGGTCATGGTGAGTTACCTTTTGTTAATTATTGAATTTTAATTTTTAATATTTTAAGAATTTTTGAATCTATGTTCGTGAATAATATAATTCTGTACTTTTCTTTTCTTGTTATATCTTTGCCTATGTTTGGTGCAAAGTAATTCTCATCTCAAAAACTAAGTTGAAAAGTGATTTTGCAGGGTGTCAGAAGGGCACTTGTCTTATTAGGGAGACCACTTCATGGACGTTGTAGATGCCTGACCACTGTGCTGTACACCTGAAGCTGAATAATAGCAAATATATATATATATATATATATATATATATATATATATATATATATATCATGGGATTTGGATCACAGCATAGGGAATAGAGCCAATGGAATTGTAACAGCTGTATACTATGTCAGATGTGTAGCAGATTGGGGGAGAGGGCTTGTGACTTTTGATGGGTATAAATGACTAACTTACATTGTTTTGTACACCTGAAACTAACAAAAAAAAGTGATACGTTTCAAAATGGATAATATTTTTACAAATAAAATTTTATTATTACCAGAGGGCTTAGGAAAAAAAATGAGTTGGTAGCGTTCTCTACCTTTCAATTTTTGGAGAGATTGCATAGAATAGATGTTTTCTTTTTCTTTTGATTTTGGTGCATTCTACAATATATAATCTGGGGCTAGAGATTTCTTTGTGGAAATGTTTTATATGAATTCAATATTTGAATAGATATATCATTATGGATAATATATATTTATTTTTGAGTGAGAATTTTAATTTGAGTCTCTTAAGAAATTAATCCATCTCATTTATTTGATCAAAATAGTTGGCATAAAGTTTTTCTTACTATTCCCCTATTATTCCATAATGCACCATTAAACTACTTTAATGTGTTTAATATCTATACACATGTCACGTTTCATCTTTAATGTTAGTAATTTCTGGCTTCTCTCATGTTTTATTAAGAGTCTGGCTACAGTATTATCAATTTTACTAATCTCAAGGAAAATGTTTTTTGGTGTTATGGCTTTATCTGGTATTTTTATAATTTCAATTTTATTGATTTCTGAATTTGTATTTACTAGTTCTTTCCATCTTCTTACAGTCCTTTCTTCCTATTATCCTATTTGCTAATGTTTAAGCTTAGATAATTACCTTAAGAACTTTCCTTCTTGTGTCATACAAGCTTTAATACTATGAATGTCCAACTAAGAATGATTATAAGTGCAAGTCACAGATAGTTATGTTTTGTTTTCATTTTTCTTCATTTCAACTATGTTCTATTGTGCTTATTACTTATTGCTTTCTTGATTCATGGGGAATTTAGAAATTTATTGGCAATTTCAAGATAACTTTTGATTACTTATTTCTAGTTTAATTATTTTATGGTCAAGTATATTTTTATATGATTATAATCATTTTACATGTGGTGAAGCTTTCTGATGGTCTATCTTTGTGAAGGTCATACACGTCCATGAGAAGAATTCATATTCTGCTGATACTACTACTGGATGGGGTGCTCAGGTAAGTTCATAGAGATATTCAGACCATCTGTATCATTTTTATTTTCTCTCTACTTGTTCTATTGCACATTAGATAAGATTTGGAAATATCCAATTATAAGTATGAATTTGTTCTCTCAGTTCTATTCATTCTATTTGTTTTATGTATCTTGAAGCTTTCGTTAGATGCATGCACCTTTTAGACTATTATTTCTTCCTCATGTATGAACCAATTTTTCATGATATAGTGTTCCTTGGTATCCCTTTTACAAAAACATACCCAGCTGATATTAATATAGACCCTGGATCAATATGGGTTAGGATTTTTGTTTTGTCTACATGAAAACCACCTTAAATGTAAGAACAATAAAGAAAAAAGTGAACAGTAAAATGCACAAAACAAAAATTCAATACCACAATTTTTAACAGTGGTAATTAGACAAATTGTATTAATGTAATTAGTGATTTATTAATATTGAAGTCTTATAGTTGTCTTATTCGCTCTACCTCTTCTTTCTTGGTTTTTTCTTTTTGTTTTCTTTTTAATGTGGTCTTTTGGATTATTCAAGGATTGGTTTATATAATAGGTTCTCTCTCTCTCTCTCTCTCTCTCTCTCTCTCTCTCTCCCTCCCTCTCTCTCTCTCATCTTTGGTTTCTCCATTATTTATACTGTACATCCTTAACTTCTCCTAGCTTATCTTTAAATAATATTTTACCATTTCTTATATAAGATTTCCACAACAATATAATTTTCTTTCTTCTTATGCTTAGTGCTAATGTTGTCATGCATTTTTTTACAGAGATAAATATATTATTTATGTTTTACATTCTACAATTCATATTTTAAATTGATTTTTTAGAAAGTCTTTTACATTTACTTAAATTTTTATTATTTCAATGTTCTTTTTATTCCTGCAACATCCAGCTTTCCATCTGTTATCATATTCTATCAACGGGAAGAATTTTTCTTGAAAATTTTTTGTAACAAATCTGTTGATCATAAATTATCACAGCTTCTGTTTGTTTTAAACAACTTCTTTATTTTTCTGTGCCAATGGAAAGTATCTTAACAGAGAATTCAATTTTGGTTTGGATGTTTTTATTTTCTTTCTTTCATTACTTTCAAATTACTAGTCCACTCTCTGTGGGTTTACATGTTTTTTGAAACGAAGATTACTGTAACTCTGTTTTTGCTTTTGTCTATTTTATGGTTCTTATTTTTATGGCTCCGTTCCGGATTTTCTCTTCACCTGTAGTTGTCTATAATTTGACTATATTATCTAGGTGCATTTTTTTAAATTTCTGTGTTTGATCTTCTATAAGCATTCGAATCTAGGTTTTTAGTTTTCTTTCTCTGTCTTGCTCTCTTTATCTCCCTTATTTTCTTTTCATCTTTAATTTTAGAACATCCCTAGCCATTCTCTTCAATATTTTCTTTTCTCTAATTCTCCTGTGATAGTCTACTGATGCTTCGTACTCAGTGTTTGACTTGTATTGGAGAAAAGTATTTCTGTTTTCCCTGTCAGACTGCAAACTCCATCTGGCCTATGTGCTCAGAAGGATGAGGCCTTCTCTGGATTCTTACTTCTCCTGTGGGAAGCTGTACTCCATACAATCTCATTTCTCTCCCAGCAGTAGCAGGTATCTGTTTTGTGTCATAGGATCCGTACCTGAAGAGGGATTCATCCCCCCCACCCATGTCATATTTGTTGTTGTTACTTGTTTGCTTGTTTGTTTCATTCAACCCATTCCCCAAAAGAAATAGATCTTCTTATGACATTGGAGGTTGAAGGGCTTGTTATCCCTATTCCAGCAAAGTAAATAATTTTGCTTCATATGATGAAAGAATCACACAAGAAGTGATATTTTGCTCATTCATATCCCTACAGGTAGCTCATCATTTGCCTTCTGGACCACTTATGATCAAAGCTCCAAGTAAAGGCCCACAGAAGAGAGCTATGAAGACCTGCCATCTTCCCTTCTCTCTGGAGTGAGAGGGTCCCAGTAATTTCAAAATGACACAAAACCTACATTTGACCATTAAGAATGTATTAATACATTAACTGATATCTATCATCTTTCTTTCTTTCTTTCTTTCTTTCTTTCTTTCTTTCTTTCTTCCACTTGGATGATTCCAACTTTTCTCTTTCTCATGTATTTATCCAATTGTGAAATTGTTTACGTGTCATCACTATCACTTATTATTGGGATTCAGTTTAACTGTATGCCTGGGCCTCAGCTCTCTGATGAGTTCAAACAATATTTCTTTGTGATCATCTGACTTTTTCTCTTAGTTAATATGAAAGCAACATTGTCTTATGGAGACTATTCTATGTGGAAGTACATCTCCTCATGTCAGGTTTTATGCTTTAAGCATCTGGCATGTAACAAATAGTCATGTTTCAAAACTATAAAATTGAATGTGTGTGATAAGAAAATGCACACATACACACATATATGTAGCATAGGCACAGAATACACCATTGCTTATACACACATACATTAGAATTGACCTTAAAAGTAGACCAACAAGTTACAGAGGAAAACTTATAAAAATTTTATGGAATATCAATTTTATATAAGCAGACTTATAGATAGTAATAGCAGGATATTACTACCCTGGTATATTGTCAAAATCCATGAAATTGAGTATTGAAAAACACAGCAATTTCAACTTACTAGAAATATTCCTTAGTATTTTTGTTTTTAAAGAACCTTATACTATAGGTGAAAGGATATAAACTCACATAATTTACTCTCCTCTTTGTGCATTTTCTTTAGATCTGGAATTGTTTTAGATAATGACAGAGAAAACACTTAGATGTCACAGGTCCCCCATACATAATAATAGAAATACTAGATACAAAATATATTTTTTAAAGTCTCTATTCCTTCTCCTATTTTATTCTCTCACAGTAAAATACCATTTTCAGAGTATATACTTTATTATGTACTCATAAAGATCAATTTAATGTTCTAAATTCTAGAAGGAAATGAAACTTAGATATCTAGTAAGTCAATTGCTGTTATTTCAAGTTCATGCAGATGAAATAAGAAATTGGAAAATTAAATATGATTTGTTAATATACAGGATAAGTTATATACCAACTAAGACAATTTAAACTTAAAAACCAGTTTAACTCTCTGTGAAAGTATATTCAAGACCTCTGACTAGCAGAAACTCTGCACTAATTCATGTTGAGCAGTAGTTTTTCTGCTAAATATATATCAATTCTTAAAAAGATGGTAGAAGTTAAGTATACAGATGATATGGTTAATGGTGGGAAAATTCAACATTGGTAATAAGATTCAGGTCTACATATTCATAGTAAATCATTTCAGTGAAAGAATGTATTTACAATCATAGGGTACCAGGATTTCAGTGTTTCATGTTTAAAGACAAACCTAGTTAGAGAATAAGGCAACTAATAGTCACCGTCACTAATGTATAATTTTCAAACCATGCATGTGGGGAAATAAAGAGGTAAACTAGATGATATGTGGATGAATAGATAGATGCATAATAGATAGATTTGTAGATAGATAGATAGATAGATACATATATACATACATAGAAATGTATCCTTAATTGACTTTCATATTTTATTCAGTTTTGCATAAATAGATCAATTTCAACTACATTACATTGTTTCATTGTTTTCATATAATATTAAGACCATTCCTGAAAAATACTGTGTATCACAATTTATTTCAAGTTGATAAGAAACAGCATTTAGATAAGTTTTTATGTCATCAAATTTTTAATACAAGGGGCTCACTTGGATATTCAGCAGAATAGGAGCAATTTAGTCATGATGTTCTAAAATTAAAATAAAAAGAATCTCAGAAGAAAATGGTGCTAACAGTGTTCAAAGTTGCATCTTTTTAAAATTAAATACCCCATATTTTTAGTGCAATGTTTCCTGCCTAAACTGCATAAGTCAAATGCTTTTGAAATACTACCATAAAGTCACAGTATGAAGCTCGTGATTCTGGCCACACCTTTGAATATTAAAAGAGAAAGTAAAATAAAATAAATAAAGTAAAATAACCAACTTCTCCACAAATATTTTTCCTATCTTCCTATAGTGTCTTGAAATACCTCTCATTACAGGCATTATTTGCATTGTCTGAATAGCAAAGGGGATGTTATTTCCATTTCTGTATTTACTTTTGCTGTAATAACCTGGAGGTTAACTTATTCTGGGCTAACCTTATATGTTATCATGCTCATTCAACTGGGAGTTGAATACTAACCATATATATTACTCTATTTAAAACAAGTTGATGCACCTATTTAAATGATCCATAGATAGGGATTTTAACAATGAGGCCCTAAACATGGGAAGTCTAAGTGTTTTGGAGGAGGGATTAAGTGGCCCATGTTTGGTTAAAAAACAGTGACTATCAGCACAGACACATCAGATTAATGGGAACAGGAAAGGGAATTGTGGAATGGATCCCAGGAAAACTGGTCAAAGACAGAGGATTAACTAAGCATGAAAATAAAAATAAAAATAGAAAGGAAGGAAGGAAGGAAGGAAGGAAGGAAGGAAGGAAGGAAGGAAGGAAGGAAGGGGAGAGAGAGAGAGAGAAAGAAAGAAAGAAAGAAAGAAAGAAAGAAAGAAAGAAAGAAAGAAAGAAAGAGAAAGAAAGAGAAAGAAAGAAAGAAAGAAAGAAAGAAAGAAAGAAAGAAAGAAAGAAAGAAAGAAAGGTTACAGAGTGAAAGAGGTTAGTTAAAAAAAGAAAAGTGATAAGAAGATAAAGGATGTTTCCTGGGCAAAAAGTACATATTGATCTGAACTCAAGCTAGGCTGTTACACATATATTTTGAAATCCTAATTATTTAGTTTGAAAGTGAATAAGCTATAAACCACACCTTACTCTTGTTTGGAAAATTATGACACAATAAGGCAGAGATGGTAAAATTCCCAAGCTAGTTTTTTTAGTGGGTTTAATTTAAACATTTCAAACATACGTTAATGTAATTATGGGTTCTATAACATGGTAGCACAGATTTTATGTCCGGAGTGACCTTTCATTTCAGAGAGTGTGGATAAATAGGGATTTACAATTGTTGTTGATATCAGTTTCAGCTAATATATGAAATGAAAGTTTGGATTACATGCTGTTATTATCTCAAAATTCATTTATTTGACTCCATTCAATAAATTATTTTATCTCTTCCTTGAAAGCGAAGAAGTCTCTGTTTCTATCTCCGTAACAGCATAAGAATAAGCCTCTTTCACAGTCTACTATATTCTTAGAGTCTACATATAATTTAATTTAAGAGGATGGAAACCCACAGATGGCAAAATAAAATTGTCATAAACTAAATAATTGCATCCTTGTGCCACAACAGAGACTACTGATGCCAGTTAACTTATAGAAACATTTCTTTAATGTTTTTTTTTTAATCAAGAGTGATCTTGATCTCCATCCATTTCATAAAAGTAAACACTAATACTGACTTTCTCAGCAATTCAATTGAAATTGTCCCTTTGTGACTTTACCCAAAAGAAAAACAATGGTGATGATTTTTGTAAAAGCTTTAAAGTATAAAGTAAGTTGAAGAATCAAAGAAATTGGGATATAAAAGGACTAAAATAAGACACATGATAAAAAGAACACTGATTCTTGCTTTTCTACTCTGTGGCCATAACAGTTATTTTTTTTAAAAGATAAGATAGTTTTAAACATACCAAGATTGAGATAACAGAGCTAATTTAAGTAAGAGCTATGTAGGCAAAAAATAAATATTTGGAAACCATCAGTGCAGAGCAGGCGGCTGAAGATATCATAGGAAGTTAAGTACCTATTTCTTAGTCACACCTCTCCATCTATACAGGAACCCTTCTCTTCTGTGAATACATCAGAAATGGTACTAATTCAGGGACTCTGTGCCTGCTATTCCCTCAAAGTAGATGGTTACTCCTTAAGATATATGTTGAGCCAATTCCCTCAAGTTCTCCACATTTTTGTTCTTATGTCACCTATAAAGGAAGCACTCAGTGACCACCTTCATACAATTGTGTGTGACATTTCCAGATTGGCAGTATGAGCAGCTCCATAAAACTTGTCCCCAATAAAACAAACCATAATTTATAAAAAGATTATTTTAAAAGACATCATTTAGGGTTGTCCTAGATGTTATATGCCTACATGAGTACAGTAAATGAAGAAATTTTTATTCCTGAAATTCTACTAAATCTTGGAACAGACAGTGAAAGTATATACAATATGAGGCGAGACCCACTTCCTGCCCAGCCTGCCAAATTTCCATGATAGAAACTCACGGAACACTAGAATACTGGGCTCCCTACCCATCTGGCACCCAGCTCTATTCCAGGAAAGAGATAAAAGATGTAGGGTTCCCTTAACCAACCAGCCTACATATGTAGACAAGAAGCTTTTCCTCACAGATGGCAGGCTGAGAATACTGGGCTCTGATGACCTTTAGTTCAACTCGCTGGTAGCATAGAGGTTCCATGCTGCGTGGAGAAGGCAAGTAACCCAGATACTATCACCCTAGCCCAGATCTCATTGCAAAGTAAAAGTGTCACTCCAAGACAAGCAGCTAATTTTCCTGTCCCTAGATCTGAAGACTATTCAACAGGTTTGCAGGGGGAAAGACAGATCCTAAGAACAGAGACTTCCATAATTCTTGCCTTAGGATAAACTTCTTAAGAATAGAATGTGGAGAAGTTCAAGTCTCAGTTAAGAGTATCTTTGAAAACAATGGCTATATTGGTGATAAGCAACTAAGAGGAGGCTGGTAGCTCCATGAGAATAACAATGTAGGCCATAAAACATTTAGAGATTTAACACAAAGAACAAACAAAAGAACTTACTATAAGAGCCCTTCAGAGCTTGAAGCAAACCTCAAAGATCAGCCTCAAAAACTACTCCTGGGGAGAAGCCCGCATTTAATTGTATCAATCAACATACAATCAATATACAATAATATATATTATGATGTATAATATAAATTACATACAATATTATACTATAAAATACACAGTATGGTATAATATTAATGATATATTCTATTAAATAGAATATATAATAAATTGCAAAGCAATTTATTACTCAGGGCATTGTCAAAAATTTTTTGAAAAACAAAAACTAGAACAAACATCCAGTATTTAGAGGAGTACAGCTGGATACGACAGCGACGGAAGCAGGTAGCTTAACAGGAACATTAAGGAAAACACAAGGAGAACCCTGAAGAAACCACTGTTGGCCTAGAGCAGCTATGCACATATCTGTGGCTATGCCATTTGAGAGGCAACATTGGAGACTGCACACAATTGATGTAATATACATCATTAAAATAATCCAGTCACGTCACTCAACAAGTAAGCAAACAGATGAGAACAAGAGATGGTGGGTCAGTATACAAAGTTACTACTATATATTATTTAAGATGTCCATTTTCAGCAAAAGAAATAAAAAAGATTTATGAGAAATTCAAATAAACAGGAAACCCTGATGCATAAACAAGGATAAAGCATGCAATAGCAACTGCCTTTGAGAAAGTTCAAAGCAGACAAGGTATCAAAGCCACTATTTTAAATACATTCAAAGAACTAAAAGAAATCAACTTATAAAAGTACAGAAAGGTATGATAACAATTTTCTCCACAATAGTATCAATAAAGAGGAAACATTCAGAAAGAATCAAATGGAAATTCTAGAATCGAGAAATACAATACAGTATTCCCCCTTTACGTTGGCTTCACTTTATGTTTTTAGTTACTGCAGTCAACCACAGTCTGAAAATATGGAAAACTCCAGGAATAAACAAAGCATAAGTTTTAAATTGCATGCCTTCTGAGTGGCGTGGTAAAAATCTCCTGTTGCCCGTTGTGTCAGGCCAGGATGTGAATCACTCCTTTGCCCAGCGTCTCTAACTGTATCTGCTACTAGCCTGTTAGTCACTGAGCAGCCATCTTAGTTATTAGAGAGAATGTCCTGGCATCACAGTGCTTGTGTTCAAGTCACCTTTATTTTACTTACAAATGGTCCCAACGTGCAATAGTAGTGATACTGGCAATATGGATATGCCAAAAAGAAGTTGTAAAGTGCTTCCTTTAAGAGAAAAGGTGAGCATAGGATAATAAGATATGTTGAGAGAGAGAGAGAGATCACATTCACATAACTTATTTTGTTATGTGTTCGGTTTTATTATTAGTTATTGTTAATATTTTATTGTGCCTAATTTATAAAGTAAGCTTGATCATAGGTCTGTATGTATAGGAAAAAAATCCTAATATATATATACAGAGGGTCTGGTACTATCCATGGTTTCAGGTATCCATGAAGGGCCTTGGAACATTTCTTCCACAGATAAGGAGAGACTACTATAATTAAAATGAAAAGATGCACTAGAGGCACTCAAGAGTTGACTAGAGCTGGCTGAAGAAAAAATTTAGGAAACCTGAGAATAGATCAAAACAGATTTTGCAATCTGACAAAAAGACTAGAAAAGAATAAACATGAATGAAGAAAGCCTTAGAGAAATGTGAAACACCAAATGGCACATAGACATACCCAAAGTGGAGGGGAGAGAGAGAACAACAAAAAATGTCAGAAGAAATAATAACAGTCTTCCAAAATTATATGAAAAATATTAATTCACAAGTCCAAGATCTCAATCAACTCCAAGTAGGATAAATCAGAGATTCATAGAATAATCATAGTAAAAATGCTGAAAGATAGAAAGGAAATCTTGAGAGACTATTTATAACTTATTTAAGTCAAATAACTCAATAACTCAATTACTTATTTAAGAAAATAGCTCATTACAGCAAACATCAATTAATAGCTTACTTCTCATCAGAAAAAAATGAAGGCTGGAAGATATATTCAAAACACTGAATGAAAAAAAAGGAGAGCTGTCAACAAAGAATCTCATATACAGTAATTCTATATTTCAATAATGAAGGCAACAAAAAGACCTTCACAAGTAAACAAAACTTGAGAAAATTTATTGCCAGCAAACTTTTATTACAATAAATAATAACAGAAGTTTTTCAGGCTGCAGCAAAGTGACAACAGACAGCACTTCAAATCCACATTAAAAAAAATGAGTATCGGTAATCATGGAGGTAAGTATAAAACAGTATGAGTACATATTTCTATTATTTTGAATCTCAAATAAAACAATTGCATAAAACAACATGCATTATCAGGTATGTTATATACCAGAGGTGCCACAAAATGTATAAAAGTGTATACTTTAGTCAATGTTGCTCAGTTTTCCTTTCTTAAAATGTGTATACAAATTTTTGGCTCTATCTATCTATCTATCTATCTATCTATCTATCTATCTATCTATCTATCTATACGCACAAGCACATATGGTACATTTTGACAGCAACAACACAAAGAAGGCTAGTTGATGAGGGTACTGTCATATTGGAATAAAAGCAATGATACCAGATTACCACTGAACAAATAAAAGAGAACCAGAAATAGTAAATAAAATACTATATACAAAAAAAAAAGGAAAACAAAAAAATTTGCTCTCCTTTCTTGTCTCACCTGCTTTAAAAATAAAAATAATAAAATTATGTAAAGTAATCAGTAATATTATTGTTTTTGACACATGTAGATGCAATTTGTATAAAAATAATAGCACAATCAAGGAGATGAGAAAACAGAAGTATATAAGAATAATATTTCTATGTTTCACTGAAATTAGTTAGAATAGGTCCAAAATCCATTCTGATTAAATTGGATGTAAATAGTAAGCCCTAGATCATTACCACTGAAAATGTAATGCAAAAGTATAGTGAAAACTAATTAAAGGATGTAAAATGTTACATTAGAAAATATTTACTTAATGCAAGAGAAAAAGAGATATAAAAGATATACAGAGGAACAAAATCATGACACATTTATAAGAAAGAGCAAAATGGCAGATACAAATAAAATATATCAGTAATTACATTAATTATAAATGGATTAAATAATCCAGTAAAAGGGCAGTGCTGTCAGAGTGGATAAAAATATAAAATGGACGATATGGTACATACGCAAGACACACTTAGATTTAAAGATACAAATAGGTTGAAAACAAATGGATAGAACAAAACAGTCATTGAGACTGCAACCATAAGGAAGAAAGCAAAAATAAAAATAAAATATGTTGCTTGAGAAAAAAGGAAAATTGTAAAAAAATGAAAATGCCAATTAATTAGGCAGATGTAGGGTCAAAAGCATATACTTGTATATTCCTAAAAACAGAGTCCCAAAATAGATGAAGCAAAAACTGAAACCATAAAAGGGAGAAAAAGACAAAGCAAAATAATAGTTGGAAGCTTTAATACCTCAGCCAATTTATACTATAGATGCCAATTTTTTTAAAAAATATGATATCAAATTAATATCCAAAACTGCTTCCATAAACACTGGCAGATAACAGCTAATACAAAGAGAAAGAAGGAAATACTATAAATTAGAATGTAAATTAATAAAATAGAGAATATAGAAACAGAGAAAATCAATAAAATCAAAGTCCATTCCTTTCCAAGAGAAAAATGACAAATCTTTAGTTAGGCTGATCAAGACAAAAATAAACAAATAAATAAAAATAAAAAGACATTGAATTAATATTATATCACAAAGAAAAACTCAGATCTGGATGGCTCCCCTGGTCATTGCTACCAAATATTTATTGAAAATCTTAGTAGAATTAGTTCCAATACTTCCCAAATTCTTTAAAATACAGGAGTTAAAAAAAAAATGCCATGTATTCTATAATTTCAGTATTATGATGATGTTACAACCAAAGTTATCATAAGGGAAGAAAAGTTACAAATTATAGACTAAAAATTCCTCACAAAATATAAATTTATACTAAATTTAGCAATGCATAAAAATGGAGTATACACCATAATTAACTTGAATTTATTTCTGAAATTCTATTTTGGTTTAATATCGAGAAATAAGTTAATGCAATAAATTAGTGTAATGAATATATATATTTAACAAAGACAAAGACCACCTGATCATTGCAATAATAGAGAGAGCATTTAAACAAAATGCAGAGACCTTTTAAGATAAAAATTGTAATACTCAATATAGTTAAGAAGCTGGTAATCCCTTAATTGACCTACAGATTGATAGAATCCCAGTTGGATTTTACAGCAGTGTTTTTGCAAATTCAGAAATAAACCCTCACATTTATTATGTTCAATTGATTTTTTTTACAAAAGCCAAGATGATTTAATCCTTAATGAATAGTCTTTTCAACAAATGATTCTGAGTACTACTGATATCCATATACAAAGAATAGGGTTGGACTCCTTCCACACTGTACACAAAATATAACTTCAAATAAATCATGAACTTACAGTTAAATGTATGAAACTCTTAGATTAAAAATATAGTGACAACTCTAGTGATTTGGATTTAGGCAAAGCTTTCTTAGATATGACAGCAAAAGTAAAAGTAGCAAAAGAGAAAATATAAATTGGATTTTGCCAGAATTCAACAGTTTTGCTTCAAAGAATAAAATCAAGGAAGTCAAAAAATGGGAGAAAATATTTACAAGTAATATTTATGACAACAGGCTTATATCCAGAACATGAAAAGATAACTTATAACTCTATGATAAAAAGTCTTCTCACTTTAACAAAAATATACAAAATATCTGAATAGACATCCCCCATAGCAAATATGCAGCTTGACAATAAACACCTAAAATAATGCTCAATATCATTAGCCATTATGAAAGTATACCTCAAAATAACAGTGAGATAGCACTTCACACACATTAGTTTGTATATAATAAAAAAAGACATGGTAATAAGGATTGATGAGGATGTAGATAAACTGACAGCATTATAGATTGTACGTGGGAATGTATATATGGTGCAGTATTTTTGAAAAATATTTGATAATCTCTCAAACATTTAAACATAGAGTTAACATGTGATTCAGCAATTTCACAAAATATTCCCCTCTCTTCGAACACACTTATCATTCTTGCCACTTTCTGAAGCAGTCTGGAAGTCGTCTTTCATGAGTGTCTTTAGTTGCACTGTCGTGGCTATTTGAAAAAATAATGACTGAAAACTTCCCTAACTTGGCAAAGGAAATAGACATACAAGTCCAGGAAGTACAGAGAGTCCCAAAAATGATGAACCCAATATGCCCACACCAAGACACATTATAATTAAAAAGGCAAAGGTTACAGACAAAGAGAATCCTAAAAGCAGCAAGAGAAGGTCAACTAGTAACTTATAACGAAGTTCCCATCAGACTGTCAGCTGATTTTTCAACAGAAACTTTGCAGTCCAGAGGGGTTTGGTAGGAAATACTCAAAATGATAAAAAACAAGGATCTACAAACAAGACCACTTTGCTCATCAAAGCTATCAGTTAGAAACAAAAGACAGAAAAGGAGCTTCTAAGACAAGAAAAAAGCTAAAGGAATTCATCATCACCAAACCAGCACTACAAGAAATGTTAGAGGGACCTTTTTTTTAATACGGAAAAAATACATAAATAATAAAATGTCAAAAAAATTGTATCAATACAACTGTATGTTTTGCGCACTAAAATGCACACACCTTAAGTGTGATATATTAGAAAATGGATTTAATTAGGTTTTGAATGCATACGCGTTAAACACTTAAAATCATGAGATTGGTATACTAATAAAAGATAAGCCAATTTTTAAATGTTTTCATTTTCAACTCTGGTATATTGAAAGTCACTAGTGAAAACTGCTACATGGAAGATGAAATAAGACAACATTAGATTAAACTAGAATATGAGATACTTATTTAAAAATGTTTGTAATGTTCTTGCCATAGGTGTTCAAACAATACCAGCAAAAATCTTAAATAATGAAGAATGTGTATCGAACATAATAAATTGCATTCCAAAAGAGAATGTAAAAGAAGTAAAAGTAAGTTCCTTCTGAAAATAAAGTGCTGCACATTTAAACAGAAAAAAAAAAAAACTGTCAACACAGAACAAGTTTAATGTCATCGCTGTAATTTCATACATTGTGTTGATAGATGGCATATGATATTTGATGTGGCAAGAATTTCAAAGATTCCAATCTAGAAAATAACATTGTAATGAAAATTAAAGCAACTGCTTTGTTAAGCCTAAGTATTATAATTCTAAGGATTTAAATATAAAAAAGAAAACTATTCTAGAATACTATTTATTATAAGGAAATACAAAGAAATTACAGTGAAATAAAATTTTGCTATTTGGTCATTTTTGAAATTGAGTGATTTGTCATAAAATTTGACATTTCTATCAAATAAAAATCATTATTTTCAAATATATCTTTTTAATCAACAAATGGTTAATTGCATAATATAACAGAGAGCCTAAATAAGTAGTGTTTTAAATATATGTAAAGGCTTGTATTTTATTTGGTAATTGGTAAGGAACAAAAGATGAAATTAGTCAGACATTTGTTTTTTTTTGTTTTTTTTTATTGGGGAATTGGCGGAGGGGAACAGCGTTGGGGAATCGGGGAAGAGGAACAGACAAGTTGCTGTCTTTTTGTTCTTCAGTTTAGTTGCGGAGGATGTTGCTTCACTGTTGGTATCATCATTGCGCTCTTCCCAGATGAGGCAGATCGGTCGCTGGCCTCTGGATGTCGCTCACCGCGGCTATTGGCAGCTCACGCTGGCTGCGGGCCACTCACTGTAGCCTATGGCAGCCCACTGCAGCAGGGGCTGCAGCCCACACCATCACCGGGGCTTGCACAGCCCAGCTCCAGGTGGAGCTGTTGTTAGCTGTAGAGGGCGTGTCACTGGCCCTCATGTGGGATCCGAACCGGGGCCGCTGGCATCCCAAAACCAGCGCTTAACCAATGCGCCACTCGGCCGGCCCTAGTCAGACATTTGTATTTTTACTTCTCTACCTTCTTTTATCTTTGGGCAAGTTGTTTCTCATCTCAGAGACTGTGCTTTTGATTACACAAAGTGTAAATAGCAGTTTTTATTTCATGTGATTGATCAAAAAATCAAATAAAAAATATACAAAGTTTTAGGAAAATGCCTGGCAAATAGTAGTTAATGAACACTACTTTTCTTTACCCTTACTAATTTTTTGAAAATGTGTAATGATCTTTGAAAGTAATTATCATACAAGTATTGAATATTGAGAATGTGCTTAAAGTAATTTTTCTTCAATATTATACAAATAGGGTTTAGCTAAACAAATTAAATTAAAACAAAAATATATTATAGATAATGTATGTCATAGGCATAGAAAAAGCCAGTCAACCTACAACATCTATGCAGCATTTGCATATTGGAAATCTATTGTTTCATCATACATTTGCAACTCAGTTCTACCATCAGAAAATGGGATTACAAAGTCATAAACTCATGACATTTAATACCAATATTTACACTTAAAAAGTGGCAGAGTAAAGCTAAAATGGTTTAATTTGTGGACAATAACAGAATACCTGATAATAAGCATTACCAAGTCATCTCAGGGTATTGCATTATTACAGTTTTCAAGACCTCTGTAATTTATTTCATAAGTTTTTATGTTTTCTTGAGATTCACCTCTGATTAATGGTTACAGTAAACTAACTTATCAACCTACTTTTGATATTATAGTACATAATGACTTGAAACTAACATTTCCCACAGAGTCACTTGCTTATATCGAGAACTGGCTCAATAAGGTGCATTTATATAAAATGTGCATTTGCTTTAGTTGCTTAAAGAGCTGAATATAGATTATGTCCTATTCTACCACTTTTATTTTCATTTGCAACAGATTTCCTGAGTTAGCCAAGGAATACAGTTTAAGTAGAGGGAAAAATAATTCAATTGCAAATTCTCATATGTAAAAGTGAATTTATATAGCCACTGATAATTCTTTTGTCGAAATAATTAGTCTCAACTAATTCCTTTGTCCTTTTAAAAGATCTTAAAGAAAGGATTTTGAGATACACAGAGATGTTATTCTACATAGAGTCATCATCTCAAACCTCTACAATGTAATTGTACATTGCTTTTGAAAATCATAGAGGTTTTCCTATTCAATTTGTCATTTTCCTTTAGCTTTTTGAAATATGCAGACTACGATAGTTTTCTTAAAATGCACTGATGTTTGACTAATATCAAGAAATTCACATTCTTATGTTCTTTGAGAAAAATGAATAAAGATAATTTTTGTTAAAATAACTTCTTTAAAATGGCTTTCTGCAGGAAAGAAAGAGTTCCAGAAATATTATATAAAATGTCTGACTTTCTTTTTAATGCAGATATACAGATGATTTCAAATAGCATCATATATTAAAGTGCTTTTTTAAAAAAAAAATATTTTCAAGCCTGAAAGGATTTGTCCCAATGAAAATAGAATCAATGTGACAAAACATATAATACACTTAACCTGCTTTGCCTCACATTACATAATGAAAACGTTTGGCTATAAGCTTTCTTTAATAGAAAGACATATCCTGCCAGAGTAGTTATGTAAATAGAAAAGAAGCAGGAGTTGTAATAGCAAGTTTAGCTTTTACTTCCCATGTAATGTGAGTGCATTTGTGCACATCACATTTACTACCTCCAAGGATTCATCTCCTACTCCATAAAATGAGGATTGTTCTATCTGTCTCTACTGGTTCATAGGGATACCAAAAAGATAAAATACTTACTATGTGTCAAAGTGCTTTTCAAGTTGAGAATTAATGTAAAGAAACAGTGGTGTCATGTCAATGTACTGTTCAAACACACAAAAACCAAAAAGTGTACACACATGGATTCCAGTTGAGATCTAAATACATAGCTGATTTAGAATGCTTTCATATGGTGAAGTTTCAAAGTGTATTCTCTCATTGATGTTGGCATGTACTAGCACTAGGAACCCGCTGACTAAGAATGGAGAGGTACAGTAATCCAAACCTATTGATCATTCTCGCTTTTCTCTGATCTATGAATAAGCAGAATTTCATCTTAATTCCCATATGTTAAGACCCTTTGGTCTTAATGTGATCTTCAGCCTCTCCCGCTTTTGCAATCCAGCTGGCCACAATGATTAGAATGATTCTGAAACCAACTCTTGCCTTAGGGACATTTCAAATTAAATTCCTGCCCTTGTAGAACACAACACTTGGCACCAATCAGGACACAACTCTATTCCCATGGTGAAGGATTATGAAGCCTATCAAAATACCCATAGAAACATTGTAATTTAAAAATGTAAATGTGGAAAGTTAGGACTCTTGAATAGTATAGTAAATAGACTACTTAATAGAAAAGTGGACATTTAAACTAGGTGTAAAGTAAATGCTAAGATATATTTCATTACTTGAATCCATTCATTCAAACAAATGTATTGATCATCTACATTAGCTTTATGGACTACTAAGTCAAGTTATCATATGGACCTTTACCACTAGTTCAATGAAGAAGGCAAGCAAAAATCATACTAACAGTAAGGCAAGGATTGATCTGATGAAAGTATGTTCAAGATAAATAGAAGCAATGAGGAGAAACTTCTACATAAGGATATAAAGACTGAAAAAGGCTTCTCAAAGAGCAAAAAAAAAAAAAAAAGGAAAAAAAACCAATATGTTTTTTTGTTTCATTTGAGTTTAAATATGAGAGGCATTAAGAAATCAAAGGCTTAAATTTACTAAAGGAAACCAAGATCTGACATAGAATCGCATGTTAAAAAAAAAACATATTTTGGGCCGACTGAATGGCGTGTTGGTAAGAGCTGGCTTGGGAGGCCAGTGGCCCCGGTTCGGATCCCACAGGTGAGGGCCAGTGACACTGCTCCCTACAGCTAAGATGGTGAACAATAGCTCCACCTGGAGCTGGGCTGCTGTGAGTCCCTGGGGACAGACGGCATAGCTGCAGCCCCTGCTGCAGGGGGCTGCCATAGGCTACAGTGAGTGGCCGGCAGCCAGCGTGAGGGGCTGGCAGCTGCTGTGAGCTGCCAAGAGCTGCTGTGAGCAGCTGTCCAGAGGCTGGCGACCGATCTGCCTCATCCAAGAAGAGCACAATGACGATACCAACATGGGCCAGTGAAGCAATGTCTTCCACAACTAGACTGAAGAACAAAAGGACAGCAACTTGTCTCTTCCCCTTCCCCGATTCCCTGATGCTGTTCCCCTCCCCCAGTTGCTCAAAGCTATCCCCTCCCCCAATTCCCCAATAAAATTGTAAAAATAAATAAATAAATAAAAATGTCTTTTTATGTCGTTAATATTCATGGATATTTCATTCTTTTCTGTTAAATTTAAGTACATTAGGTTTAATACTTCTAGCTTATTGTACAGAATGTGGTCTAAACATATATGTGTTTGTTTTTATTTTTGTTTTCTATAGTTGATCGGAGCTGACAGGAAATGTATTTCAGTGTTCTACATTCTAAAAACAAAACAAAAGTAAAATCCACAAACAATTCCAAAAAGCATGTAATTTAAAAAAAAATACACTGGTTCAGTGGATATCATGATGGGAAAGTAAGCTCCAAAGCTTGTTTTCTTCACTGAAGAAAATGTTGGGTTAAAAACTGATCAAATCAATGTTTGGAATGCAAAATCTAATTTAAAAATTTACAACCACAAAAGAGTGCTTAATACACAATGAGGTTAAGTTTCAGTAAGAAAGTATTGTGACATATATGCACAAAACAACAGAACCCTAAAATATATGAAGCACACATTGAAAGAATTGAAGGGAGAAACAGATAGCTCTACAATAATAGTTGGAAACTTCAATACATCACTTTCAGCAATGGATAGAACATCTAGACAGAAGATCAATAAGGAAATTAAGGGCTTGAAAAATATGAAAAATGAACCAGACCTAACAAACATATATAAAATCCTCCAGCCAACAACAGCTGAATACACATTGTTTTTAAACTGCCATGGAATGTTCTCCAGTATAGACCATATGTTGAATCACAATAAAAGTCTTAATAAATTAAAAAAGAAAAAAATTAAGTCATATAAAGTGTTTTCTAAGACCACAGTAGAAGGGATCTATTGTAGAAATCAAATACAGAAGGAGAGCTAGGAAATAAACAAATACAGGGAAATTAAATAACACATTATTAAACAATGAATAGGCCACAGAAAAAAAAGACACGAGCATTAGAAAATGCACACAGACAAATGAAAATGAAAACACAGCATACCAAAACTTAAGGGATGCAGTGAGGGCAATACTCAGTGGGATATTTAAAGCTGTCAATGCCTACATTTTAAAATCAAATTAATAACCCACTTTTATACTTTGAGGAATTAGAAAAAGAAGAACCAACTAAATCCAAAGCTGGGAGATAGGATAAAATAACAAAGATTGTAGAGAATTGAGACAGATAATAGAAAAAGAAACAGAGAACAAATAAAAACAAAAGTTTGCTCTTTAAAAACATCAAGAGAAATAACAAATATTTATCTAGTATGACACAGAAAAAGGAAATAAGATAAAAACAACTAAAATCAGAAATGAGAGTGGGGATACTATTACTAAATTTACAGAAATAAAGATGAATATAAAAGTTCTATAGACAGTTACATATTGACAAATTAAATAGCCCGAATGAACTGGATAAATACGTAGAAACATAAACTCAAGGACAAATAGAAATTTCAGCACCCTGTAACAAGTGAATGCATTGAATAGGTAACCAAATACACCAAAACAAAGAAAAGTCCAGGAATAGATTGCTTCACTGGCAAATGCTACAAAAAAGTTTAAAGATGAATTAACAACAATCCTTCTCAAACTCCTCAAAAAATAGAAAAAGAAGGGACACATTCTAACTCATCATTTGAGATCCACATTCCCTTTACCAAGATGGGTAAAGAAATCACAAGAAAATTGCAGACTAATATTCTCCATGAATAGATGCAAGAATTCTCAACAAAATATGGCAAAATAAATTCAACAGCATATTAAAAGGATTATACACTATGACCAAGTGCAATTTATTCCAGGAATGCACAAATAGTTCTAACATAAGAATATAATCAATATATAATAATACACCACATACATAGAATGGAGGAAAAATATACATGGTCATCTAAATTTAGGCAAAAAAGGCATTTGAGAAAATTCAACATCATTTCATGATGAAAGTTCAGAAGACTAGGAATAAAAGAGGACCTCCATGACATGATAAAGGGCATTTATAAAAAACATATAACTAACATCATACTTAATCATAAAAGATTAAAGGGGTTTCCCTAAAATCAGGAACAAGATTTGCTATGCTATTACACCTTGTAATGCAAGTTCTAATGAGAATAATTCAGAAAGGATATGTAATAAATTCATCTAAACAGAAATGAATAATTAAAATTATCTCAATTTACAACTGATATGATTCTATACATAGATTATCCTGAAGAACCCACAAGAAAAGATATTAGAGCTAATAGAAATTAATTAATCAAAGTTGCAAAGAACAAGATCAACATGAAAATGTATTGTGTTTGAATGCACCCACAATAATGAAATTGAAAAGGATATTAAGTAAATAATTCTATTTACAATAGTATCCAGAAGGATAAAATATCTAGGATTAAATTTAACAGAGGTGGTGTAAAACTTGTAGAAAAAAAATTAATTAATGCAGTTTAATAAAATGTAGTGACACGAGCAAGATGGCGAAATAGGCAATTATAACCCTCAAACCCCCAACATACACCAATTTTATCAACTACCCATAGATGAAAACACTTTTAGGGCAGTCTAGGAGTCCATCTGAGAGGTTCTAGTACCCCAGTGGAGTAAAACTAATATAACACATGCATTGAAGAGGATAAGAAAATTTTCGTTTACATGGGTCACCCTTCTCCTACAGTGGCACACCTTATTGGCAAGAGAGACTTCATAGCCTGCAATTTCTCCCACAGTATATAGTGAAATCAAAGTGAGGTCCTAGCTTTCCCAGTCTTGTGGGACACAGTCTAAGAGGCCTCCTTCTGTGTCACCCCATGCAGAAAACTAAGTGTATCAGCAGCATAGCTGAATAACCTGGGGACAGATAAAAGCAGGGAAAAAAGTTCAGGGTGGGATCACAGCAAGTGGTGCATGGAACTCAGCAACAGGCTATGGGTTGTACTAACTGGCTCCACCCAGAGCACTGTCCCAAACCCTGACAGATGCCTTAACTGCAGAATCACCCAGTTAGTTAATGAGCTCCCTCAACACTCAGGAATAAGGAAATTGAAGGCTGGAACAATCCTACTTTTGTGTGAGTTAAATTGTGTCCCCTCTGAAATGCATATGTTGAAGTCCAAAATTCCGGTACCTCAGAAAATGATCTTATTTGGAAATAGAGTCTTTGCAGATGTAATTAGTTAAGCTAAAATAAGATTATACTAATGTATAGTCTTTCAATATGACTGGCACCTTAATAAAAAGGAATTTGGACATCAACATGCATACAGAGAGAACACCAAGCCAACATGAAGATAAAGATTGGAGCGATGTTTCTCCAACGCAAGAAACACCAAAGATGTCAACAAAAAATCAGCAGAAGCTAAGGGAGAGACATTAAACAGATTCTTGGAACTCTAACCTCCAAAATTATGACACAATAAATATGAATTGGTTAAGCCACCCAGTGTGTGGTACCTTGTTATGGAAACATTAGCAAACTAATACAAGTTAAGTCTACTGTAACATGTAGTAGACAACTTAGCAGACATATACAGCACATTCCACCCAATTATAGGAGAGTACACAAAGACACAATCACCTCTGTTAATGCAGAAAAACATCTGACACAGCCTAACATGCTTCCGTGACTAAAGGGGAAAAAATTCAGAAAAGTGGCAGTGAGCAGCAAATGCCTCCACATGATTAAATGCATTTCTGGAAAATCCAGCTCAACATTGTGAATTGCACAACATAGTAAATGTGTAAAATGACATTACATGTTCACTTAGAAAGGGTTGTATTTATATTATATAACTTTCACTGCAATAAAAAAATAAAAACAAGATGAGATGAAATTTACATTCTTTCATTTATCTCTATTCTGAAATGTGTGAGGTTTGTGTTGTAAAACTACAATATTCACCAAAACATTCAAATATTGTATTAATGACTAGGCATGAAATGTGAGCCACTTGTAAAAAGGCACCTCTTCACTTGTACCATTATCAGGAGTGCACATCTGCACATGTTGTCTGACAGACTTTATTTTCTCTTCATTTTCATAAATGTACTTTCTGAGTAAGAGCTCTTTAGAGCACTCATTTCCATGTATTATAGATTTATTCTTCTCTATTCTACTTAGCATCAATCATTTTTGTTGATCTTTTGATGAAAAGACCACATTTTCTCTTATTTGATATATATGAATTGCATGATTTTATGTCTTTGATAACCAGATGCCAAACATATTGGGCAGACAAATCTTCGGTCTTAATACATCATATTGATGAAACAGATTTAGGGATTTACTACAGGAAACAATATTTATGTCCAAATTAGTAATTAATCATGCGATGCTATGAGCTTCTGGGGAAAAAAAAAATCTATTCAAATGGCTATTCTACAAGGAGAGTGTGAAAATAAAGGGCACCTCATTTACTACAAAGTCCTAAAGCAGGAGCTCTCATGCACATACCATTCATTGAAGCCTCCATAACCAGCATGGGAAAGGGAAGAATTATTTTGACAGGAGGGGGCATTTTTCACATAAGAATTTAGTCTGCTTTTTTTTAAAAAGAAGGAAGGAAGATCCCTTTCTGCCCCAGATACAACACATGAACCACCGCTTGCAGCCAATCAGAAACCACCACAACTTCAAACTTCTGTTTTCCTCCAATAAACTTTTGTTCAAAACAACCCTCCCCAGTTTCCTCCTGAAAAACTAATGAACGCTGACCATCCCTTTATTTTTTTGGACTTGCTCATAGCTTGCAACAGTTTGCTGGTTTCGAATTACAATTCTCTGCTATTCCTGAATAATATCATTGTGCTGGTAAAATCACAATGACAAGAGCCGCTACAGGTGAGCATCCCCCCTAGCTTTCTTGTTTGTTTTATTTATTATTCTGTTTTTCTTAATAACTTTGTTTCTGTGTTGTAAGATGTTATATTGTTATCTTGATGGATGATAACAAATTGTGAAGATACATTTGAATGATACCAAAGATTGTAAAAGTTTTCTCTCCCTACTTAAGTTTTACAGGAGCTATAAATCGCTTCCACAATAGTGGTGGTAAGAACAATTTGTCAGAAAAATATTCCAAGATCTATGATTCAAATCAGTCATTGCCTTCTCTATGCTATCTGGGATGCCAAATTTGAGATTACCATCTCAGTTAATATATACATTTATTTATTTATTTATTTATTTATTTATTTATTTATTTATTCACACACATGCGAAAAACATAAGCGCATGGTGGAAAGTTCGCAAACTTAATTGTCTAGTCGGGGTGTGTGTGTATATATACATATTCATAAATAATAATGTAGATGTTGCACAAAATAAAATTCAGGGGATATTTTATATTTTATATAAATCTCTTCATGATGTACATTATGACAAAATGTAAGAAAATATGTTTTTACTTATAGCAGAATTTGGCAAATTATATATAATGAGCTCATTAAATATTTGTGAGAAGTACTTTCATAACATTTTTTATTAATAAATTACTTAGGGAATGATAATAAGCATTGAAATGCAGATTACAACTTATCCAAAAAAAGAGAAAACATAAAAAATATGAAGCATATCTACACTTCATACATTTAAGAAAAAATGGAAATTGAGTTGCATTTTTCTCTGTATATGTGAGAGTCTTTAAAGTTTCAGATAATTTAGGAATAAATATTATGACACAGTAAGCAATTATTGAATTAAAATGTTTATTCCTACATACTAACAAATCATTTCAGTAAACAAATTTATGTAAATAAAGTACAAATGTTCTAACACAATTGATTGGTTTCATATGAATAAACACTTTACCCATCTAGTAAGTGGATTTTTGTTTGTTTGTTTTTAAATTAAAGCTTATTGGGGTGACAATTATTAGTAAAGTTGCATAGATTTCAAGTGTACAATCCTGTATTACATCATCTATATATCACATTGTGTGTTCACCACCCAGAGTCAGGTCTCCTTTCATCACCATATATTTGACCCCTTTTACCCTCATCTACCATCCTCCTTCCCCTTTCCCTCTGGTAACGATTAAACTATTGTCTGTGTCTATGAGTTTTTGTTTCTGCATTTTTTTGTATATAAAACTGAAAACAAAGGAAAACAAAGAAACAAGGCAAACAAAAGTAAGTAGTTTTTTATGCTACCTGAATTTTGCTTAGGAGGGTTAAAGATGTCATTGAACAAACTGCATCCCTCCAATTTCAACATCATTATTTAGAATAATGCATTCAAGAATTTATCTCATATTATACGAGAATGAACAACATGAGGAAGCACACATCCATCACATACAAACACATACACCTGTTTATACCTAGCACCATCACAATATTCACAGTGGATATGTTTCCTTCCTGATGCTCAAAATTGGCCCATTTATCTCACTGCTAGCTTCCACCATCCCCAGTTCTGTAGTTATTTTCTGCTCTCAATATGTATTTGCTTCATCTTCACTGATGAAGCTCCCTTAAGGTCTATAACATGATCAAAAACTTTATCTAGCTAATGAAAGATATATAGACACAAAACAAGCAACTTTTGATACTTCTCTCTCTAAGGGCCATATGCATTACGTCTGTTTCTTCACCTTTCATTTAATTCTTGGCCCATCAGAATATAGGAACCCATTATCATTTCTTATGAAGGTTAGAACCAATATGTGGGATAGAACACACAAGCAAAATTGAAGAATTCTGAGCCAAATCAATCTATCCTATGATCCATCTGTCTATCTATATATGTACTAATAGGGACAGAGAGATCTTAGCTATTTCCTGGTAGAAAGAGAAAGGTTTCTTTTCTAAAAAATAAATTTCTGAAGAGATACTACTGTTGGTGAAAATGCTAATGTTCAATCCTTTTAATATTGTCTATATATAAAAAAAAATATTTATTCAATCTATCACAAACCATTATATTTGTACAACACAATAAAAGGCAATAACAGAGAAATGACAAAATGAAAAACAGAATAAGAACTCTTTCTGTATTATTGTCAACAGTCACAAAATTATCCTGTTAAATTGTTCTCAAAGCTTATAAATTCTTGCTCTCAATTTTAGTTATCGTATCTTAAACAATGACTGAACAGTTCTCACAACAGCATGAGTTCAAGAAACACTGCTTGACATATAATAGCACAATTCAGACATATTTTTGTTTGCTCTCACATGCAGCTGTACATTGTAATACATGGAGATTAAAAAGAAGTATTGATGTCTCAGTTCCATGAGTTGTATACATCAATATCCCACTTTCAATAATGTATATAACAACTAGATAGAAGACTAAAAAGAAATAGAGGACCTGAACAAAAGTACAAGCCAATTGAAACTGACATCTACACAACTCTTTACCCCAAAGCACAAGGATACATGTTCTTCTCAAATGCACATGAAATATTCTCCAGGGGATATTATGCCATATATTAGGTTATAAAATAAATCTCAATAAATTTAAAAGAATTGAAAACATACAAAGTATGTTTTCTGATCACAACTGAATAAGATGAAAATCAATAATTGAAGGATATTTGTGAAATTCCCAAATATGTAAAAATTAAACATATTTATAAATTATGAGTTAAGGAAGGAATTTTAAAAAGACTTTGATATGGATAAAATGAAAGAAAAACATACCAAAACGTTAGGATTCACCAAAAGCATTACTTGGTGGAAAGAGGTATACAATTTTGGAAAAGAACAAGGCTGGAAAAGCTGGGATCTCACCTTGCTTTCACTTTATCCTGTGATGTAAAATCTAGATGATGTATGTATGATGGTTCATTTTACCATTTTTTTCTACTTTTATCTTTGAAGATATTCATAATAAAATGTTTTTAAATTTGACAAACCCTATAGAATTTCAGTGAAAAGGTGTCAAAGAATTGAATTTGTACATTTTCTCATAATTGACACTGTATTTGCTGTTTTAAGGATGTACTATATCTGTTCCTATCAAATATATGAAGAAGCATTATTACCAAAGAAAATAGTGAAGAAAAGTGCCATAAATAACCCTGAGTTTGACCTTGCTCATTCAGAAAACACATATAAACTGTGTTCCTTGGAAAGACACAACTTCTAAAAATGGAGATCCAGTCTTAGAACACTAACTTTAATAGCTCATTCCCCATTCCCGGCAGCTTTGTTTTATAATAGTGTATATATACATCTTAGTATTTTAATACTGTTTGATTAACATTTACTTTCAAATGCATGGTGGTCTTTGATTTAACACTTCAATTCTATGCCTACTTATTACATCTGCACATTCATTCCTTACAAGAATATTCTGAAGATACAAATGCAATTTAAGGATTAATGATAGTTATCACTGCCTCATCAGTATTATTTACCCATATTTTTCTAGGTCTCAAAATATGCCTAAATTTCTGGAACTAACTCAAAAACAAATACATAAAAAAGTTAAACTTTCCTTTCATCTTGGGAAATGGCTTTTATTAAAATACAATATATTGTTTTCCTTTTTTTTAAGGATTGAAGTTCTGATTGCTTGAAAAATGTCTTTATCATTAAAATAGATGCTCAGATTCTAGCATAAAATTGTATGAATGATGTTCTCTTCGGGAATGTCAAGCAATCAAAAGAAGTGATTAGTTTTCTCAAGTGTGTGTGTGGCAAAAAGCCTGTAACCCCTTTCTTTTCACACCTTTCTCTTGAACTGGTTTATTCTTCTATCTGTTATTAGTTTCTCTTCAAATGACATCAAATACACCTTTTTCACATTATAACAATACTTCAATTCTTCATGATTGCAATAAAATAGAAAATCTAAACTTTGCCCTTTCCCATCTCTAGCTTTTCTGTCAAAGTAAAACATTTGCTCTCTGCCATGTTAACAATACTCCCATAAGTCTTAACAGTTTATGTGCAAATAATTTTGCAAGAATCTAACAGAGTGTGAAAAAGATGTGAGGCATTTAACCTGGGCAGAAATGAGAAGAAAAATACCAGTAAGTGACACTCTTGGGAAGTTTGTTTAAAACTCAGTATGATGAAATATCTAGGCATTGACATATGTATTAAATTTTTATCAAGTTATTTGGTACTTGATTTCAATATATTATTAATAACCCTAAAACCATTAACAATAGTGAGATGATGTTTTATCATTATTATTAGAAGGATACCTAGGCTATAAAATCTTCTATCCCTGTTACATTCAGAGAATAATGCTCTCTCTCTCTCTCTCTCTCTCTCTCTATATATATATATATATATATATATATATATATATATATATATACACACACACACACACACACATACACATGTACTGACAATTAAATTTGCAGATGGCACAGTGTGTTTACATTGACAGCACTGTACAAATAACTCGGTAAGGTATCATAACCTGGGTATATCAGTGTCTCGCAGCTGTGTTCATGTCAACCTGTGGTAGTATCTTGCTGAGTGATGCTCATTATTGTTGTATGTTTTTGTTTGCTGTTGCGAGAAGGTGCGAACTTGAATTAGAACAACGAACAAACATTACATTTCTTTTTAAAGTTGGAAAAAGTGGAAGGGAAATCGGGGATGTTAGTCCAAGTTTATGGGATAATGCCATGAAGAAAAGGGCAGTGTTCAAATGGATTAAACGGTTTTCTGAGGGAAGACAGTGAGTCACTGTTGAAGACAGGTCAAGGCGGTCAGTAACGAGCAGAACTGATGAAAACACTGCAAAAATTCATGGAATTGTGCGTCAAAATCATCAGCTGACTGTGAGAAGCATAGGAAACCAAGTAAAACATCAATAGAGAAACAGGAAAATCTTAACTGAAAATCTTGGCATGAGAAAGGTGTGCACAAAAATGGTCCCTATGGAGTTCACTGATGAACAAAAGCAAAGGAGTGTCAAAGTTCACCAAGACTTTTTGGAGAGGCAAGACAATGTTTGGGCCATGTTGTAACTGGTGATGAAATATGGGTGTACCAATGTGACCCTGAAATAAAGTGTCAAAGTGCACGATGGAAGTCAGCCAGTTCTCCATGACCAAAAAGTTCTGTCAGTCCAAATAGTCAAAACAATGTTGCTCACCATTTTTGATATCCGAAGGATTATTTATTATGAATTTGTACCAACTGCACAAACAGTTAACCAAGTTTACTATTTGGAAGTTCTAAAAAGGCTGCGTGAAAAAGTTAGACAACCTGAACTTTTTGCCAACAATTCATGGCTCTTGCATAACAATGCACCAGCTCACACGGCACTCTCTGTGAGGGAGCTTTTAGCCAGTAAACAAATAACTGTATTGAAACACCCTCCCTACTCACCTGATCTGGCCCCCAATGACTTCTTTCTTTACCCAAAGATAAAATAAATATTGAAAGGAAGAAATTTTGATGACATTCAGGATATCTAGGGTAGTATGATGGCAGCTCTAATGACTATTCCAGAAATAGAGTTCCAAAATTGTTTTGAAGGTGGATTAGGCGCTGGCATTGGTGCGTAGCTTCCCAAGGGGAGTACTTTCAAGGTGACTATAGTGATATTCAGCAATGAGGTATGTTGTACTTTTTCTAGGATGAGTTCGTGAACTTAATTGTCAGACTACACACACACACACACACACACACACACACACACACACACACGCTATATATATGTGAATTTAAAACAAAAATAAAGATTATTTTTGAAGAAAAATGATGCACCAAATGACAGCAAAGTGGTCTAAGTCAGAGATAAGAAAGTAAATATAAAACATTCAATTAAGATAGCTCTGAATTTGATATCTAGTTAGGCAATATTAAGAGCAATACATCAAAGTGATATCGTATATTATTATTTTTTTATATAATATAAAAGTCATGTTCATGCAGTAAGTATGGAGGTGTGTTGGTGACACAGACTGTAGTAGATGAAAGGATTAACATTCTCTGATACCTCTCCTATGAAGTGATGTGTTTACTCTCTCCTCCCCTTTATTCTGAGTGCTTTGACCAATGGAATATCGCAGAATGGACATTGTATTAGCTTTCTTTGCCTGGCTTTGACTATCTGACAGGTTCCACTTTCTAGGTCTTGAAAGACTTGCTCCTGGAACTTACTGTTCTTGTGTGAGAGCTTCAGTTACTGCTACGAAGAACATGTGGAGAGATGCTGAAACTACATGGAAAGACAGCCAAGTCTAAGTTTGCCAAGATGGCAGTATTATAAGTTAAGGTATTTTGGATAATTTCTACAAGTTGAGCCACCTGCAGAATATCACACACCAAACCCAGTCAAAATGATGTAGACCAGAAGGGTTAGCCAGCAGAGCTGTTCATGTCACTGAACCACAAAATTAGATGTAATGAAATAGTTGCTGGTTTCACCTTTTAAGTTTTGGGATGATTTATTATGTAGAAAATCAGAACAGTGACCAGACTCATTTAAACTTGTGGTACAGCCATCTTCATCATGAAACTTCCATACTATTGTCCACATGGCTGTCACTCTGCCAGCCACTACATCCAGATCTTGGTAACTACAAAGAGCAAAGGCAGAGAGTGTAGGACATGCCTCTTTCATAATGTCATAACACAAAATTTGAAAACATGAATTAGCTCCCACATTTGGAATTATATGAAAATATTTTTGTATTTCTGTATTTAGAGCTCTCTAACCAAATCCTGTTGAAACTTGGAATCTGAATCAAAAGAGCAAGACTTCGATGTTGGTTTACAACTATCTAGATCAGGGGTCGGCAAACTTTTGAGACAGGAGAGCCACCAGGGGTTGGCAAACTGCAGCTCATTAGGCACATGCGGCTCTTTGGATACGTACATGTGGCTCTGAAGTAAAATTGACAATGAAAATAAAGCTATCATAGTTTCATTTATAAAAATTTTAAGGGATATTATGCTCATAATGGTGATTATGTAAAAATATATTTATGGCTCTCGAATAATTTTTAAATTGTTGCGAGGGACAGGATTGGCTCTTCCAGGGGTCTGCAAACTTTTGAGACGGAACATATCCAAAAGGCCTCATGTGGCTCGCGAGCCGCAGTTTGCCGACCCAGATCTAGAAAGTAGGGACCTCAGGGTGATTTATTTAATTCAATATATCATATAAGATAGATAGATAGATAGATAGATAGATAGATAGATAGATAGATAGATAGATACCAGATATATTCAATATATACTGATTTGTATGATGTTTTGTCTAGTAATATAAGTTAAATGGTTGATTTGCAAATGCAACAACTACCTCGTATTCATGAAATAAACCTCACTTAGTCAAATGTCAACATGCATTTTCTTTTTTTTTTTTGTGCTGAACACAACTTACTAAGGTTTTGTTAAGAATTTTGGCATGTATATTTATAAATAATATTTATTTTTAGTTTTTATTTTCTTATAATATCTTTACTTGGTTTTGGTATCAGGGTAATATTGAACACATTGAATGGTCAAATATCCCTGTGGTGGTTAATTTTATGTGTAAACTTGTTTGGCCTAAGGGGTTCTCAGGTAGCTGATGAAACATTATTTCTGGATACATCTGCGAGAGTTTTTCTGAAAAGGATTAGCATTTGATGCAGCAAGATAAGTAAAGAAATTCACCTTCACCGATGTGGACAGCCATCATCCAATCTCTTGGGAGCCTGAATGGAATAAAAAAGTGAAAAGGGGGCAAATTCTTTCTCTCTTTTTGAGCTGGGATGTCCATCTTCTCTTGCCTTTGGACATCGGAGCTCAAGGATATCAGGCTTTTTGTTCAGGGATTTAACCAATGACACCCGGGGTTCTTTGGCCTTTGGCCTCAGACTGAATTACACCACTGGCTTTCCTACTGTTGCATCCTGCAGATGGCAGATCAGATGGTGGGATTTCTTTGCCTCCATAACCATATGAGCCAATTCCTCTCTAAACTCTCTTTCTTTCATGATGTTCTCCTCTATTTTACATAATTCCCATATCAGCCAATATCTTGAACAACATACAAATACCTGCAGGGGACATAACTATACCATGTTTCAATAAAGGTTAATTTAGACTGAATAATGTACCAGGAAAAAAAAAGTTTTCCATGAAAAATATTCATCAGCAAAATACATTTTATATCTAATACTTTATTACCATCATAACATTTATTTATATATTTTTATCATTATTTTTCCTATATTCAGTGAATAGTTCCTATAAAAATTAATCTTACAGTAGATATCTTGAATCTTTTTGTTGTCACAATCACATTTATCATGTTGGCAAATTTGTACGTGTTTACTTTGTGCACAATTTATCTCAAATGTAATTTTTACTTCAATAAAATTTCTTTTCATTCATTTGATGTCCAAAGAAAATAATGTGATATTCTGCCACAGTTTCACCAAAGCAAATTAATCTATATTTCTAGGTCATATCTTGCTAACCTAGAAAATTTAGCCAGCAATATTAAATTATAATGAAAGTGAAAATTGCAATACTTTCATCCTTAAAGTCAATTATCTCATTTCAGAAGTTTATCCTCATCTAACAAAGCTAAAGTATTTTTAACAGCAAAGAGGCTTTATGTTTAAAAAATAATGTCACATTTGATCAAATATGAGTATATACTCATAACTTTCAGAGTTTAAGTGAGCCTAGACACTAATTTGGAAAAATAAATAAGCTGCGTTATTTAACCTCGAAAATAGCGACATTTAAATAGTGACACTTTAATAATTGTTGTGCAAAGAAAAGGAGCACACAAATAAGTTGATGAGAGATATAACATGCTTCCTGTTAATCATTTCAGTTCCTCTCCTATGCCATTAGACAAATATTTACAGGAAAAAAAGAAAAAAAGAAAGTAATTCTTTCACCATTTCCTATGTGTTTTAATTGTAAGTTAAATTGGCTTTAATTGATTAGACTATTTGTCTAATCAATGTATGCACATGGAATAAAGAAAATTGGTTACTATGAAGTAAAAAGGGGGACTTGAGATTTTATCATTTAGGTTGTTTTCAGTTGCATGAATCAAAAAGCAAACAGAATCTACATCACGTGAATGAAAAACCTAGTATCATGTCATAGTTTTCAGGTATGAGTTAATGTATTATCTCACAATGTCATCAAAAACCAAGTTTCTCTCTGCCTGTTTTATTTGTTCTCAGAAGGTTGGCATAATCCTAACATGCCTTCTGTGACTACATATTTTGAGGTCCATATGGGAGAGAAAGATTATCTTATTCTTTCATCTAACATATGTCTGGGCTTAATGCAGTTTGAATAAATTGTCACCTACCCATTGCTGAAAAAATTACTCTAAAATATGTAAGGCAGAAGAGAGATGTGAAAACTCACATTAATCTGCCTGACTTAGGCCAACCATAGCCTGGCTTGGAAAAGCGAACAGAGTCAATCTTCCCTAAACTGCTTGAGTACCTCCAATGATATAAGGATGGAATTAATTCTGGGTACAGAGCCATAATGACTGAGCACAAATGTATTCAGATGATCAGTCCCCAAATATGTTTACAAAAAAAAAGAAAAAAGCAGAAACCGACTGGATGAAACAATATTTACAAAGCCAAATGATATTAGACCTACAGGTTTTTTTCAAAAATGGTGTTTGAACAACTGGATATTTACTTGGATGGAGGTAATGAACACTGACCTTTACTTCACGCCATGTAAAAAAACAAATTAAGTTGATATGAGTAGACTTAAACTCAAAATGTAAAATTATAAGTCATTTAGTAAAGACCGTACACACATATTTTCACTCCCAGAGAGTAGACAAAAAAATCTACATAGAACACAGTAGGCAATGATCACAAAGGAAAAGCTGAATAAATTAGACTTCTTTGGAATTAACTTCTCCTCCGTAGGCACCAACAAGGAAATGGACAGCCGATTCACAAACTGGGAGAACATATTCTTAAAGTGTAAGTTAGACAAAAGATTTATATCCAGGTTCTATAAGAAACATTTGCAACCCAACAAGAAAACAAACAAAAATAATTGAAATACATTTTACATAGAATTTTACATAAAAAAGGTACTCAGCGTCATTAACCATAAGGAAAATTACAATAACATTTCTAGTGGGTTACCGCTATAAACTTCAATAGACAAACTTAAAATGATACCGTATGGCAGCAAGGCTATAGAGTGATTGGAATTCTTATATAGAGAGGGTGAGCATGTTAAACAGGGCAACTTTGGAAAAGATTTCTTGGTTTCTTACAAAGTAAAATATATACCTACCTTCTGGATGTAGCAATTATATCTGGGGATTTACTAGAGAGAAATGAAAAAACAAAAAAGTCCACAAAAAAATTGTAGATAAATGTTTATAGAGGCCATGTTCATACTGGCAAAAGCTGGAAACAAACCAAATGCCCTCAAGAAAATTAATAAACAAATGGTGGTAAAAAATGGAATAGCACTTAGACAATAAAAATAACTAATGCTACACCCAGTCACAAGAATGAATTTCATAGATACTATACTTGAGGGAAAGAAGCTAAGCACAAAAAATTACCTATCAAATTATTATTATGTAAATATACAGAACAGGCAAAGCTAATTTATGTTGAAAATAAATCAGAATAGTAGTTACCCCACTAAAGCAGATATCATGGAAATTTAGGGGCTGATAAAATCATCTATATGTGTATAGGTCTTCAAAATTTTTAATAACGATTAAACTATGAGACTTGTCCATTTACTAAATAAAATTTTACTTAAAACAAAGAATTGTAAAGAAATACTGAGCTCTAAATTATTACTAGTTCTTAAACTACTTTCTGTGTAGTATAAACTTGAGCTAATAAATAAATATATTATGACTAGTGGGAGCTAGATTCCTCTCTATTGGAGAATGGAGTTAAAAATATGAAACTGGAGAGAACTAAGCTAAACACCGTAGTATTGAACTGGAATTAGAGATATATTTAAATACAATCATATTGTATATAATACACTGTAATATATTCTTTTCACTCTGGAGTGACATAACAGAGATCACTGAATGAAGCTGATTCAAGGACTCAGGAAGATAAAAATAAGACAGAAATCTGGAACATTTTGTTACACTATGAAGAACACAAAGTCTTAGAGGCTAATGGAAATATCACAAATACTAGACACAACTTGAGGAAGCCCTCATTGGCCATATCAAGAAAAAATTAAGTACTAAAATGAATAATGGATTATAATCCCTGGATAAAAATTAAAGTGAATAAATCTGTAAAGTTATAAATAAATAAATAAATGGCAAAGGTTTTCTGAGTAGACCTATAAACATTAAATAAAAACTACAGAATTAGAAAATTATCAATGAACTTTAAAACTACTGCATGCAAGTATAATAGAAAAAAAGAAAATAAAAAAATTTTAGACTTAAGCATACCTCAGAGGTGATCAGTCATAAAGGGACAAGTATAATTTTACAGTGTAGATAGCTAGCAGGTACCATTTTAATCATGTGATCATTAATATGGGGACAAACTTTATCATGTGGTTCCTGATGATACATTGAGAAGAATACACCATTACATTTATTTCTTCCTGACAAAAAATATGTACTATGAATACAATCATGAGGAAATATCAAACAAAC
Organism: Aselliscus stoliczkanus; assembly: GCA_033961575.1. Classification (NCBI taxonomy): domain Eukaryota; kingdom Metazoa; phylum Chordata; class Mammalia; order Chiroptera; family Hipposideridae; genus Aselliscus; species Aselliscus stoliczkanus. The sequence goes on from CM066727.1 coordinate 11,630,095, forward strand.
CCAAGTTGGTGGACATTTTACAAAATAATGGTTCGTACTCTTAAACTATTAGACTCAAATAATTCAGAGGAAGCTTGAGAATTATTACAGATTTTGGGAGAATAACGAGTTACTAATGCAATGTTTATTCCTGGGTTAAATGCTGGAATAGAAAAAAATAGCTAATAAGGACATTATTGAGACAACTGATTCTATTTCAGTACAAACTAATGGGTTAGATAATATTATTATGTCAATGTTAGGATTGCTCTTTGCAAACTTACAAGAAAGTATTTAGGAATTAATGGGCAAAATGTATCCAAATAACTTTCAAATAGTTTACAAAATTTATATCTACATCTATGTCCATATCTATATCTAAATTAACTATATCTATAGTTACAATATATCTATTTCTATAATTCTACATATCTCTAAATTTATCTATCAATCTATCATTTATCTATCTATCAATTATCTATGTATCACATAAACAAATAGGGAAAAATGTAAAAAAAAATAAATCTGTATAAGGTATATATACAAAACACATGAAATATTCTTGAACATTTCTGTATTTAAAATTACAGTAAAACCTTGGATTGCAAGTAACTTGGTTTACGAGTGCTCCACAGGATGAGCAAACATTTCTAATACATTTTAACGTGGTAAATGAGTGACATCTTACAATATGAGTAGTTTGTTTCCAGAACGAATTATGCTTGCAAACCAAGGTATTACTGTATATCAAATAAAAAGCTACCAAAATAAATATAATTGAAAGTGTCCTTAAAATACTAGTAGCCTTGCCCTATACTATTATTATATTATGATTATTTTAAAAGTTATTTAAGAAAAAGATACTGAGGAACAAATATGAAAACTTGTGGCATTGAGTGAAAATGGTGCCAGGAGAGGAACTGGTACCACATTTGCCCCTGTGATGTGGTGAACCATTATTAGCTCATCACAATTCTATACAGTATTTCTATCATAGTTGTTTTATAAGATTATTATGCAGTATATTTAGAGATAAGATAGAGAGTGAGTTGAGCAGAGAAATGGAGTGGGTCAGAATGAGATGGGTAAAATATTTGCATCCAGGAGGAGTAAAAACTCTAACGTTAACTCAAAATTGGGAATTGTTAAATATTGTGTAATGTTATCAACAATATACAAATTACCAAAACAATAATTAAATTATAAATAAACTACTTTCATGTGTTCTCATGAATAAAGATGTTATTTAGTGATAGATATGGGCAAGCACTAGAAGTAAAAAATAGTGATATAATAAAAGCCATATTTCAATTTGTTTTTCAATATTTGAATTTGGAATTCATTAGACTTTCCGTGAGTGGGTATACATGTGTAAAGTGTGTGTGTGTGTGTGTGTGTGTGTGTGTGTGTGTGTGTGGTATGAATTTGAACAGTCACTCTTTTCTAAATATATGTAAATCTTTTATTGCTTTTACTTACATGTAACAAAAAAAAATACTTAAAGTAAAATAATAGTGGGTTGAAGAAAATAGAAAATTTTTCTCTCTATTATAAGAAAATCCTGAGGTTGTCAGGCCAGGATAATAGTTACATGGTGCCTTCTGTCACTCAGGGTTCAATAATTTGTACCAGCAGTTTTGTGCAACTACTGAAACCTAAGCTGTCTAGCAGAGTTTTAGGAGAGAATGGGGAAACTATGAAAGTTTTGAACTGTTCTAAATGAGAAAATACTATTTGTTATTAAATATCGATGTTATTATTATTATCCATATTTGAGATATCGTAAAGCACTTAAATAGTGCTGGGTAAATAGTAGGCACTATGTTAAATAAATAAAATAAGTTAGAGATTTATTCAAGAAACTGTTTCTTCAGTTGCTGAAAATTGACATGAGTACTGGGACGATCTTTCGTTTAGGCTTTCTAAGTCATTTTGATACCCTTAGTTAAATGGATGATAAAGATCAAACAGACATACCGTCTTGGTAGACATATTAGGCAATGGAATTGCAATCCAAACTGTACAAGGATAAGAAAACAATCTCAAGAAAGGACAACTGATAGATTTCAACAGCCTGTTTTTTAAAAGATGCTGACATGTTGACTCACACCAGAAACATCTTTTAAGGTAAATGTCTTTTAAACCATAAATACCACAAACCTAAGTGTTTTGGGCATCTTCATAGCTTTAGGAATTTTCTGGACAAAAAAAAAAAAATCCTTGTGTAGGATCTTTCATTAGCTTCTATTGGCTTGTTGGAAAAGTCATGATGTATTTTTCTACATTTTTCATTGCAAAAATGTGTCATGACAACCCAATTTCAAGAGTTCAAGCACAAAAACATGCAGTAAATAGGCAGTAAAAACAATGTAAAAACGCTTTGAGTTAATTTACTTGCATTTATAATTTCTTTGGAAAACATATTTTAATTCACATCGATAAAAATAACATTTAATTTTTGTGGTGCTCATAACGATGCCAATTTTTCAAAACTGAAAATACTCTCTTCCTGCTTTCCGTACACTCATTGCCATTTATCATCAGTTTTTGTTTATGGTCTTTTAGTCAGTTTCAGTCCATGTGACAGTGCTCATACTCCAAGCAAATTTCTATTAATTTCATGTAAGATTTTTGAGACATGGTGTCAACTGATTTATTAAAACCAAGTTATATAGCATCAAATTAATTAATGCTTGTTGCTAATTATATCAAAATAAGTAATTTATTTATTCTGACATTACTTATTCTCCATCCATTTTCCTACAATGAATTTTATTACCTAGTAGGGCATTTCTGGTTTTCCCTTTTCCAAGTCTTTCAGCTTCCTAAATATGCAGTGGTTGAAAATAATTTTGGTTGACCATTTAAAATTTTTGCCCCTCTTTCTTATTAACAAAATCTAAAATTTTTTTTCAGGTATCCTGACTTCACTGGGTTCAGAATACGTGTTACTCGGGTGCCAATTCAAAAAAGGAATTACAATTGTTCTATTGTAATCATGAAGTCTAATTAAGCTTGGCAGTGAAAAAAATATGCAAAATATATGTAACCATTTGGGCAACATAATTAAGGGGAAGTATATTGACATTGTTCTCTGGTTTGATTTTATTTGTTCATCATAGGCTACACAAGTCTTCCGGATAGATGTATTCAGATTTCCATGATTCCTGGTATTGCAGTTCTCTTGAGACCATGAGGAAAATGATCTATACAAAATATACTGAGAAGGACAATTTGAAAAAAGCAGAAAAAACTTGAAACTTTAAAAACAGTATTGAGCTCTGTATTAATCACAATTGAGCTTTCTGGCTTCTAGAATTTTTATATTGCTTACACTAATTTCATTTGGCATTTTGAAAACATTTTTAAAATACCACAATAAAATGTAGAATTTTTATAATCATCCTTTGTCCACAAGAACATTATTCTACAGTATAAAAATCTCTGCTTTCCATGGCAGGCTGAGTTGGTTAAGAACGTAAGCCACAGGGTTGCTGGTTTGATTCCCACATAGGCCTGTGAGCTGTGCCTGAGCCCAGCTGACACTGAGCTACCAACAGATGGCAGGATGGCTCAGCTGGTGAAAGCATGTGCTCCTTACAACAAGGTTGCCAGTTCAACTCCTACATGGGATGGTGGTCCATAGACACCTGCAACTAAGATTGCATAGGGCACTTTAAGCTGAGCAGCCGGATAGTGATTAGACTTGGAGCTGAGCTAGCTGGGCCCTCCACAATTAAGACTGAAGGACAACAACTTGACTGTTTCCACTCCCCAAATAAATTTTATAAAAATGGAAAAATAATCTCTGGTTTCCAGAAAAAAAGCAAAACCCCCAAATTTAGTGATCTACAGTTAAGAGACACCATTTATAAAGTGCTAATGGAATTCAAAGGTCTTTAAGAAAAAAAAAGATTGTAATATCTTTGCAATATAGATCTAATAAAACATTATAAATTTTATGTAAATAAGGATACAAATAATTTCAATAAAGAAAAATGTGCTTTTCATTAATATTTAATAAGCATGTTTAAACTTGTGCTGTCCAATAGAGTGGTGATTAGCTATATGTGATTATTTGCATATATATTTAAGGTAATTGCTTTAAATAAAATTTAAATTTTAGTTTCTTAGTAACATTACACACAATTCAAGTGCTCAATAGTCAAACATGCCTAGTGACTTCCATATTGCTCAGCACGTGTATAGACATTTCCATAATTACAGGAAGTTTACTGGACAGCATGGTCTAAATCAAGAGTTAGCAAACTATGATTCACAAATCACCTATTATTGTAAATACAGTGTTACTTAATAGAGCTATGCCCATTCATATGTGTTTTTGTCTCTGGAAGCTTTTACACTACATTGGCAGTATCAAGTAGTTGTAACAGTTACTGTATGGACTTGCAAAGCCTAAAATATTGATAACTGGAATCTTTAAAAAACTGAACCATGGTTTGACTAATAGTATAAATAAAAATAAAACAGATTAAATATATAACTACTTGTGAACATTTCATGGAAGCAAGAGTGATGCAAAATGTTTCTTATTGGTGTAAAAAGATTAAAGAATATGTTAATTTGAATCACAACATGCATTTTTAAGTCATCAATTTTCACTATAATCTGCATGAAAATACAACTTATTCAGAAGCATATAAAATTAAAAAGGTAAACTTAAAAGTATAAAATATAACATTGGGTTTCTGTTTGACTTTGGCATATTTCATGGACTCACTTGTTATGTATTTTGATAATTTTCACATTTTCCAAAGGGAATGCTTTTATATGTTCAAAAAATCATTTTTTCATGTTGTCAATCTTTAGCAATAGGGCCAATTTAAGGAGAACCATTTCTTGCACCTGCTAAGTTTCCATATTTGTAGGATGTAATTTCATTTGGATGTATAGTTTTGTCATTGTGAGAAAATCACAAATCTCTCCTCTTCCTGGAAAATCAAAAAATGTTGTGTAATCAGAAAAGATGATTAAAGTGAAATGTACTTATACCCACCAATGAAGTATTTTAGGAATTTCTAAAATTACAAGAAATGTGTTTTTCCCCCAACTCCTTTGATTTTGACATCAAGTTTTGCTTAGAAGCTAAGATCTGTTTTAAGATCTGTTTAGAAGCCAGTATATGCATGCAAAGTGGAGTAGGAAAGAACAAGGATATGATAGAAGTATATGAAGTATTATCTTGTTTATCACCCTTTTCAAAAATATAGTGCACTGATTAGGAACTGATTAAGAACTCCAGTTTTTCAATCAGACTTCATGCTCTGATTTTTCATTCCTATTTATCTCACTTACTAACTGAGTAAACTAGAGCAAAATATTAGCATATAGGATAAGACATTGTAACAACATACAAAATATTGCACTGACTCAACTAAGAATAATGTTTGTTTCTCAATTACGTACAATTCAAGAATTGAGCAATATTGAGAAGTCTATATATAGTGCATATGTTCAATAAGGTCTTTCAGTGTACCGAGATATATATTTTTCTTTTATCCACTTTGATATTGCCCTGTTCTTCATGGTCAAAACTGGGCTTGATAAAGTCTGCTTTAAACTTGTAGACAGCATTAGAAATAACAACAAAATGGTAAATTATTTCCTTTTAAGCAGGTTTAGCACATCACTAAGAAGTACATTCCATTGTTTTGAACATAGTTTAATGGACATAACTATCCTCAAAGAAAGATGAGTTTTAGTACCTAGTGTAGTTTAGGGAAATAATTTTGGGAAACCATTTCTACATTTTACAATTTTCTCATCTTTAAATTGTGTATTCATGGATTTGTTATGGCAAGTAACCATACAAATATATGCGTGATCATTACACTTGTACCTGATACACACTGAGTAGCCATCAAATTTGCCCCACCATGGTGATTCCTTGAGAACCATCACTACCCATCCTGAGCACCAGCCCAAACCTCTTTCAGTGACTGTTCCTCACAAGCTACCAGTTTGGGCCCATGCTTTGGACTTGCTTAAAATCTCCTAAAGTTCTACAAACTCCAATCAAACAGTGGCTGGCCTTAGCATGGCCTATATCTCTTGCTAAGTTGCCCCTGGCACTAGTGGCAGTAGGACTTGCTTCAGAGCATAGCCTTTCCAGGTGCCTCCCACTCTAGCACTTTGTGGCTCTTTCCAGGTAGCTCCTGGCCAGGTACTGGCAGCAGATGACCTGTGTCTGCACCAGAGCCCCTCCCAATAGGTCACAGAACCAATATACCTAGGGGCCAGCGTCTGACCACACAAGAGCACCACCCAATTAGCTCCACAAACCACACATTCAAAAGGTGGACATGGCAGATACTGGAGCCTCACTGTAGCAAATCCTGCTCTTTGGGTTCAATCACCAAACTTCAGATCATCAGCTATAGTCATGGCCAGTACTTATAGCCAGTCAGCTCAGGGTCAGTCCCACCTACTGATATGCCAATAGCATCAAGTTACAACTACAACAGGAGGGCGCACAAAACCCACCCAAGGGACACACTTGGAGAACCTAGCTCAGGTGACCATGGAGGTTGTGCCACTGGAACTTAGAGGTCAGTTATTACATAAAACTACCCTATCAAGACTGGGAGACATGGCAGGTCTACATAATACATAGAAACACACACAGCGAGGCAGCCAAATTTAGGACACAAGGAAACATTTCTCAAATGAAAGACCAGGATAAAACTTTAGAAGAAGAACTAAAGTAAATGGAGGCAAGCAATCCAACAGATGCAGAGTTCAAAATACTGGTTACATGGATGTTCAATGAAGTTAGAGGAAGTATCAAAAAAGTCAGTGAGAACTTACACAAAGAGATTGAAACTTCAAGAAGTAATCAATCAGGAATGAAGAATACAATACTCAAAATGATGGAATGACTCATTTGATGGAATCAACAGCATATTAAATGAAGCAGAGAATAAAATCAGCAATTTGGAAGACAAGGTAGTAGAAAATACCCAATTGGAACATCAGAAAGAAAAAAATAATCGTAATTAAAAAAAATAAGTAGTTGAAGAGACCTCTGGGACATCAAGCACAACGCCCATATCATAGAGGTACCATAAGGGGAGAGAGAGCAAGGGATTAAAAACCTATTTGAAGAAATGTAATGGAAAACTTCTTTAACCTGGTAAGGAAATAGTCATACAAATCTGGGAAGCATAGTAAGTTCCAAAGAAAATGAACCTGCACCAAGACACATCATAATGAAAACAACAAATGTTAAAAACAAAGAGAGAATCTAAAAAGCAGAAAGAGAAAATCAATAAGTTACATATACGAGAGCTCCCAATAAGATTGTCAGTTGATTTCTCAATAGGAACTTTGCTTGTCAGACAGGACTGGAACAAAATATTTTGTTATGCAAAGCAAGGAACTACAAACAAGTAGTTCCTTGATGACACCCATCAAGGCTATCATTTAGAATTGAAGGAGAAATAGAGAGTTTCCAAGACAAGAAAAAGCTAAAGGAGTTCATCACCACGAAACCAGTATTACAAGAAATGTTAAAGGGACTTAAGAAGAAGAAAAAAAGATAAAAGATATGAATAAATGGCAATAACTGCATACCAATCTATAATTACTTTAAATGTAAGTGCATTAAATCTCCCAATCAAAAAACATAGGGTAGATGATTGGAGAAGAAAGCAAAACCCTTACATATGCTGTCTACAAGAGACTCACTTCAGAACCAAAGACACACATAGACTGAAAGTAAAGGGATAAAAAAGATATATCATGAAAATCTAAATGGGGTAGTAATTTTCATATAAGACAAAATGTACTATAAAACAAAGGCTATAGAAAGAGACAAAAAGAGGAACTTTTTTTTAAATCTTATGATTTTGAGATGCAACCTATTTTTCTTTTTTTAAATTTTTATTGAATTTATTCAATAAATGTGACAATGGTTAGTTTAATTATATAGGTTTCAATGTACATTTCTATAATACATCATCTATATTTTGCATTTACTGAATAGCCAAGATATGAAAGCAACTTAAGTGTTCATTGATCAACAATTGCATAAAATAGATGTGGCACACATATACAGTGGAATATTACTCGGTCATAAAAAAGAATGAAGTCTTACCATCTGCAACAATATGGATGGACCTATTATGCCAAGTGAGATAAGTCAGAGAAAGATATGCACCATGTGGAAGCTCAAAAACGATATACATAAAGAAGACAAACAAATGCATAGCTACAGATAACAAACTCATGTTTGGAAGGGGGATAAGAGGGCTGGGTGTAAAAGGTGATGGGATTAAAAGGTACAGATTAAGCAGTTACAAAACAGTCACAGGGACGTACACTACAAAATAGGGAATATAGTTAATTATATTGCAATAAATACACATGGTGACACCTGGATACTAGACTTAATCAGGGGATCACTTCGTAAGTTACATAAATGTCTACCCATTATATTGTACACCTGGAACTAATACAATACAGAATGGCAACAGTAATTGAACCATAAAAATAACACCACACACACACACACACACACACACACTCACTCACTCACTCACTCACATACGCAAATCGAACTCTTTGCCAGATTAAAATAAAACCTCATGCTAAGGCAATCTCAGTCAAAATCACAGCAGTTTTTGTTTGTTTGTTTTTATATAGACAAACTGAGTCTGAAGTTTATATGGAAGGACAAATGATCCCCAATATCCAACACAACATGGAGGAAGAGAAGCAAACTTGAGGTAGTGACACTACTCGACTTGAGGATTGCTATAATAGAAAGCTACCATAGTCAAGACACCTAGTATTGGCAACATGATAGACAGTCAATGGCACAGAATAGAGAGTACAGTGATAGACTAACATTAACTGATGTTTGAAAAAAGCAGAAAGGTAACTCAATGAAATATGGATATTCTTTTCAACAATATTGTTAATACTTAAAAAAAAATTTGCTTGGAAGTCTATATGCAAGAAATCAATCAATCAATAAATGAAAGTCCTTATAGCTTTCACAAAAAAAATTAAGTCAAAGTGGATCAATTAATTATATACCTAACTTTCAATTAATTATATACCTAACTTTAAAATTTAGCATTATAATAATTTACAGAACAATATGGAATATATTTAGTTACCATGAGATCAACAGTCAGGTTTTAGATATATAACCAAAATCTTAATCCATGATATATACAATGATAAATTAGTCTTTATTAAATTAAAAATATTCTGCTCTGTGAAAGACACTGTTAAGGAAAAGACAAGACAACAAGAGACTGAAAGAAATATTTGTATGTGCATGTTTGAAAATTACTCATATAGAAAATAGATAAAGATCTCTTAAATCTCAAAATAAGAAAACAGGAAAACATTTCAGAATTAGGCAAAAGATCAACTAACAAAGAAGATATACTAAGTTTTTAATAAGACTAGAAAAAAGTGGTCAAATTATTTATTATCTGGCGATGATATATGTTTCTAATTAAAACAAGAATTTGATACCACTTTATATTATTAGAATGGCTGAAAAATAAACTGGTAATATCAAATTACGATGAGGATGTGAAATAGTGAAACTCATTCATTGCTAGTTGGAAGACAAAACATTACACTAGAGCCCCTTTTGAAGATATTTTGGCAATTTCTTAGAAAGTTAAACAGTCTTATGAAATCCAGCAAAGATGCCACTGGGTATTTATTCAATGATTTGAAACAAGCTCACACAAAACCTAGCTGCAAGTATCAATTTTGATATTTCTATACATGAATGCTGTAATCGAACAGTTATTTGAAAGGATGATGGGTGGTGAAAGTTAAATTTCTCACTGTTAAAGTGGGGATTTGCAGATAAGCAAGAGGAGGAGGCGAGTAAAGGTCCATGTGGTTAACAGATTAGAGTTTGAGACATCAGGAAGAAATCATGTTTCACTTAATCTAGATACACTTACATGAAAAACACGTCCAGATATATGTCTATACACAGCTTAGTTCACATACATATATTTCTGTGTCCTCTCAGCTAACAGAGCTACAAGAAATGATATTCCAGCAGCAGCAAACACTGCTCATATCTATAGCTTGGTCTCAAATGCCTTTCTACAATAAAAGAAATCAGCGTTCCTTACTGAAACAGTTATTCTACAACTGAGATAGGAAATGCATATGATGTGCGTGGATCATCTTGTAGTGTTAGAAAAACACCAAGTGCTCAAACACACACACACACAAACACACACACACACACACACACACACACATTCATTAAGGCATGTCAAAGGAACACATGAGCCTGTGGAAACACCTAAATGCAAAAGCTAAAAAAATTTGATCAAATATACAAAGAAGTAATGGACTGTTATGCAAAGTATAAAATAACTATTTATGTGTTCATCCTCATCATATATATATATTGTATACAACTATATATAGTTATATATATTATATATATATAGCTTTTAAATTATATGTGAATTATATAACATTTAAAATTTTACAAAAATAAAATAAAATTAAATGATATTTAAAAGGATAACACATCATGAATAAATGGGGTTTATCCCACAAATGCAAGGTTGATCTAATATTTTAAAATCAATCAAAATAATATTAATATCAGACAAAATATTAAACCATACATTCATTGAAATATTAAATATCCTACTTGGGTATCTGTTCCAGGATATTTTATTGTGCACTGTTTTGTAATAAAACACTTTACATATCCTTTGCATCTCTAAACAACAGATACATTTTGCAAACCTGGAAATTCTCTAGAGATTGCTTACAAAAGTCAAATAACGTAAGTCCCCAAATTTTGTTCTTTTTCTCAGTACTGTTTTATCTATTCTAGGTCTTTTGCTTTTCAATATAAACTTTAGAGTCAATTTCTCAATACCTACAAGATGATTTTCCTGAATGTTAATTAGAATTATGTGAAATCAATTGATCAGGTTGGAAATTACTGGCATCTTAATAAATCAAGTCTTCCCATTAATGCCTAATACATTTCTCTCCATTTATTTACATCTTTTTTTAATTCTTCAGAGTTTTATGATATTCAAAAATAGTTCCTGAACATATTTTGTTAGATTTATTCTTCAGTATTTCTTTTTTCTTGCTTTTCTTTTTTTGGTGTTAAAGTAAATGATATTATGTTTTTAATTTCAAATTATAATTGCTCATTGCTACTATATAGGAAAGAAAATGACTTTTCTACTTTAATTATGTATTCTAACCTTACTATATATAATCAGTTGTTAATTACAGGATTTTTATGATTTTGGATTTTGTACATAGATAATCATATTGTCTGCAAATAATGTCAGTTTATTTTCTCCCTTTCCAAAATGTATACTTCTTGTTCCCATATCTTGTGTTAGCTTGCAGTAGCTAGCATTTCCAACACTGTGTTAAATGGGAGTGGTGAGAGAAGCCATCCTTTTTCCCCTTGCTCCTGATCTTAGGAGAAAAACATTTCATTTCTCATCATGAGTATGCTAGCTGTAGTGCTTTGTAGATGTTCTTAAGCAAGTTGAGGGAATTCACCTCTATTCCTGGTTTTCTGAGAATATTTATCATAAATGGTGCTAGATTTTGTTAAATGTTTTTTCCTGCATCGATTGTTACAATCATTTGATTTTCTTCTTTAGCCAGTTAATGTAACAAAATACACTAATTGATTTTTAAATGTTGACCAACCTTGCATACTTGAATAAATCCTAAGTGGCTGGGATGTATAATGCCTTTTATGAATTATTGGATTCTATTTGCTAAAATTTTCTTGATTAATTTTGCATCTGAATTCATTAGAGATTTCAGTGCATAGTTTTTCTTTCTATAATGGCTTTGTCTAGCTATGGTAGGGTTTGCTATCCACATAAATGTGCTAAGAAGAGTTTCCTCTGCTTCATGTTTCTGGAAAAATATGTAAAGAATTATTGTTATTTTTCTCTCTAAAGGTTTGGTAGAATTTGTCAGTGAAACCCTCTGGGATTGGTGTTTTATTTTTTGAAAAGTTATTAATTATTGATTCAATTTCTTAATGGAAAACAGCATATTCAGAATATTGTGTGAGTTTGGGAATTTGGGTCTTTTCAGAATTGGTTCATTTCATCTAAGTTATTAAAAATGTGGGCATATTTGTAGTTGTAAATAGCATCCCTTTATTACCCTTTCAATGATTATAGAGTCAACAGTGATAACCCCACTTTCATTTTTGGTTTACTAATATGTCAATTTTTATTTTTTATTTTTGGTTAGCTTCTCTAGATATTTATCCATGTAATTGATTTTTAGAAAAATGCTTTTTGTATGACCTATTTATCTCTATTGACTTCCTATATTTTTTCTTTTTTTAATTTCATTTTATTGGGGAACTGTATTTTTCCAGGAACCATCAGCTCCAAGTCAAGTAGTTATTTCAATCTAGTTGTGGAGGGTTGTAGGCACCTCAGTGGCCCATGGGGGGATTGAACTGGCGACCTGGTGTTATGAGCACTGTGCCCTTCGCTCTAACCACCTGAGCCAACCAGCCAGCCCTTGACTTCCTATTTTCGATTTCAACCTTTTATTATCTCATTTCTTATGCTTGCTTTATGCATATATTGTTGTTTGTTTTGCAGTCTCCAAATGCAAAATCTTAGTATGTTGATATTACATCTTTCTGACTTCTAATATATGGATTCAATATTATAAATTTCCTACTAAGCATGCTTTCACTATATCTCAAAAATTCTGATATCTTTTATTTTCATTTTCATTGAGTTTAAAATAATTTTAATCTCCCTTGAGATTTCCACTTTGACTCGTGTATTTAGATGTGTACTGTTTAACCTCAAAGTGTTTACAGAAATTTCCAGAACATTCTGTTATTGATATTTACTTAATACCATCGTGTCTTTGTATGTGGATGTTCCACGGGAACTTGAGAAGAATTTGTGTTCTGCTATTGATGGATGAAATATTCCAGATATGGTAATTAGACGTAGTTCATTGGTGGTTCTGTTCAGTTTCATTGTACTTACATTTTTTAAAATTTCAGTTGGATCTGCCAATTATTGAAATAGGCTGTTGAAATATTCAAATAATTGTGGACTTGCAGATTCCAATCTTTGTGTCTCTATCAGTTTCAACCTCTCATAGTTGGATGTTCTATTGTTTAGGTGCACACTTGTTAAGAGTTGTTACAGTTTTTTGGAGAACATACTCCTTTATATTTATGTAATCTTCTTCTTTTTCATAACAATATTACTGTAGTTTCAAAGTCTGCTCTCTCAGAAATAAACATAGCTCCTCCAGCTTTCTTTGATTTGTGTCATCATGACATATATCTTTCTATATCCATTTAATTTTAAACTGTGTCTTTATACTTAAAGTGGGTTTTTTATGGGCAATACAGTTGTCTTTTGTTTTCTTGTTTAAAAATTCATGCTGGCAAACTATGTTTTAATTGGTATATTTAGACCTTTCAGATATATAGTAACTATTGATATAGTTGGATTAATATGTGCTATGCTCATAACCATTTATCTTCTTTGTACTTGTTCCTTGTTTCATTGTTATCTTCCCTCCTTTTCTCCCTTCCCTGATTTAAGTTAATAAACAGCTTTATAAGATTTTATCTTTTCTTATACCTTAGTATGTCAGTTATATTTATTAGTTTTCACCTTTAACCTAGAATTTTCAATTTACATTTACAAATAGTATAACTCCACTTTCAAATAACTCCCCACAGTTTGTTCCGATTCCTTATAATGGATTATCCCCAATTCCTTTCTCCATCACTTATTATATAATAATTCTGTCACTTATTACACTTATCTATATGCTATTATCACCCTATATACTGTTGCTCTTATTACTCTAAAAAGTTATCTATTTGATTAATTAGGAACCAGAAAAATAAAGATCTGATTTTACCCTAAATTATTCCTTCTCTATTAATCTTACTTTCCTTATATAATCCAGGCTTCTGATATACCTCATTTACCTTTTCTCTGAATAACTTCGTGTTTCTTGCAAGACAATATCCTGGTGATAGAGCTTCATTGTTTGTTTGTCTAAGGATGTCTTTATTTGCATTCACTTTTGAAGGGTAACTGCTGGATACAGAGTTGTTTTTTTTCTTTCTCAGTATCTTATATTTTTCATTCCACTCTGTTTTTGTTTGTGCTGCTTCTGATGAGAGTCTGATGTAATTTTTATCCTTCTTCCTCAAGAACTAAGATGATTTCCCTTTTCTGATTGTTTTCAAGATAATCCCTTTGTCTTCTTATTTTCTGCAATTTAATATGATGTACTTAGGTATAGGGTTATAGTATTTATCCTGCTCTGCATTCTCTGAATTTCCTAAATTGTGGTTTGATGTGTCACTATTTTTGAAAAATTCTAATCCTTATTATTTAAATATTTCTTCTCCTCCTTTCATAATTCTCCTGGGCTTTCTAGTAATGCATATTATACCCTTTATAATTATCACACAGTACTTGATGTTCTGTTAACTTTTTCATTTTTTAAAACTGCATTTCAATTTGAGAAATTTTTATTGATATTTGTTTCTATTGATATTCTGAATCCCGTTGATTTGTTCCTTGGCCTTCTTCTGTATGGAGGGCCCATCAAAACCTTCTTTCAGTTGCAATTTTTTTTTTTTTTTTTTTTGCTGTTGTTTCCAATAGTCCCTTTTATTTCTTTCTGTCGATGTGGTGGTAAGGGCTTGAGAGTAGAAATATTCTTTAACCTTATGATTAAATGTAGGTTTTTGGTGGATCTGACTTCCTAAGCTGTGACCTTTGAGTTTTTCCCCTCTCTTTACTTGAGATAGGCAGGTTAAAGGGGCTGGAATTGGTTAACTGCCAAAACATCTTCATAATCACATGTATCCTGAAATTCAATTTGTGTATATGTGGAATATATATATATATATATATATATATATATATATATATATATATCCTAAATAGGTAAATAATTATCAGGAGAAATGAGGTTGGTTATGGGTGTCAGTGTTTTTACTTGTACTTTCATGCTGCTTCACACTTTCAGTAAGCTTTTATTACCGAATAAAATATATTAACATAGATTAAATTACATTAATATAAGCAATAGCAACATTGTCTTCATATAGACATACTTGCACATATGTTTTGGAATAGTGAAACCTAAACAAGTTTTATGGGAAGAAATTTTGTAGTTTGCATCAGAAATCTTAATCGTGTTCATGTATTGATGACCAACATTTCTATATGTATTCATCACTTGTTAATTTAACAAGAAAATTTATGAGCAATTTATAGGTAACAGAATATTGAACTGAGTTAAATATAAACATATTATTGCATATGCACAGAATGCAATTATTTATTTATTTATTTATTCATTTATTTATTTATTTATTTTTGAGGGCAGTGTCACTGGCCCTCAGATGTGGGACCCAAACAGGGTCTGCTGGCTTCCAAAGCCAATACTTAACCACTGCACCACTCAGCCAGCCCAGAATACAATTATTTTTGAAGTGCATTCAATGGTACGTCATGCGATCAGTATTGAATATTAAAATTTAAAAAGAAACATACAAAAATAATAAGACATGTCTATTTTTAATACCCTGCTTAGAACTGTAAATGAGAAAAGATAGAAAACTTGGAAATACATATCAAAATATTTTTTTTCCAGATTTTAGCTCTTGCAAATAATACTCTTAGGAATGTACTTATGTATGCCTCCTGATTCACATATGTGTAAATTTCTTTGGGGATCTTTAGTAGTGTAGTACCGGTGTCATAGGGCATGCCTCTGTTCCACTTTAGTACATACTGTCAAACAGTGTCCCAACCTGGCTGCACCAACGATTCTTAAACGCGGAGCCTGGATGTTCCTAGTGCTCTGCATCCTTCCCAACACTTGATGATGTCAACAAGACTAGTCTCAGTTATAAGTTTACTGGTGATTTTTTTTTTTTTTTTTTTAGCTGAGCCATCCTGCCACCTGTTGGCAGCTCAGTGGCAGCTCAGCTTGGGCTGGGCATCGAACTGCTGTTGCTCAGAGCTCAGCTGTCACTCTTGAGTGAGCTCTGAACCAATACTGGTGATCTTTTCCTTTTCTATTCATCATTTATGTTCTCACATTTTAAAAGAGAATCAAAATAAACATTATAAAAATAAGATACTTATATAATACCGATTATATTTCCTTAGACCTTTTACTGGACTTAATATCTTAGGTTACATATGTAGAATTCTTCTCATCAACCAGTTAAGTAAAAAGATGAAGATTAATTTACAATATGTTGTGAAGATAAATTGTGCCCCAGATTTAAAATGACATGGGATAAACCACCTTATTTTGTAAAAGAGGCTTCCAGATGTGGCAGTGGCATCGACTGGCTGACTTAGGAGGTCTTTTGTATACCCAATAGGCCTGCATCTGTGATTATAACAGCCATTTATTAATAAGAGGGTTCTTTCCTTAATTGGAAATTTCTCGGCTTGCTGTTCAGCATTTGTTTAGAAAGTTGGCAAAAAAATGTAATGTCACTTCTGTTTATTTCATAAGTACTCTTGTAAATAATTATATAAAATCCTGTTATTCATATTCCATAAATAACAAAGAGAGAGTATCAGTCCTTGTGAACAGAGCTCATTATCTTTAATCTCTAGTAGAAAATCCCATAGAGGATTTTGTTTTATTTACTGTTCTCAAAAAGATAAGAATCATGAGATATATATCGATATATCTATATATTTATATCTATCTATCTATCTATCTATCTATCTATCTATCTATCTATCTATCTATCATCTATCTATGTATCTATCTTTCTGTCTGTCCATCTATCTATCTCCATTATTTCCTCTTCTGGTTTGCCCCCATAAGAATTGTCTGAACAAACAGCATGTATAGTAACATACCATGTATGGGATACATCTTTCCATTATTCCATTTGTTCCCTGGGATTTACATGTCCTTACATAACATATTCCTTGTTTCTGTTATTATGTAAGAAATCTTGCATGATTAAGTTCAGGAGTTTGCGAGCTGGGGGGAAGTAGGGGGGGATGGTTGTAATTACTATCATGCTCTGCAGTTTTTACTTAATTGTCATCTGTCTTGAAATTAGGTTAAGGGATTTTTTTTTTTAAGAGTGTGCTGTTCACCTATTCATTCATTATGTTAATTGAGGTGATCTCCCCTGCTATTTGTGAAAAACCTGCCACAAGAGATTTTCGTTGAGGTCATTTTTTCCCTATCGTATCTGCCTGAAGGCATTATATCACGTGGTTAGAGGGTATCATGTATCAGGTAAACTCTCCGACTTTCCTTAGATATCAAGGATGATAAAAGTGCCATAATAAGTCTATTTATCCCTTGGAGTAACTATGTATGTACTTCTAATACACAAGGATGGACTTTAAAGCATTTAGAGCATTAATATCTATGAAAGATATTCTCAGTATGAAATAGTGCATTCCTCTTGATTCACAGTGCTGCAAATCCAAATGAAATCAGTTAAGTCACTTTTTTTCTATATCAGGCAATAATAAGGAATTCATTTTCTGACTCAGGGTCTAATTTTCCACTTTCTGTAGACATGGCAATTGATACCATATTTATTTACCAGTATTATCAAATTAACCTTTATACTTGGAACTTTGGTACTTAGAATTTTGAGATTAAATATGTGGCAAGGTAGCTGAGCATAAAATATGACTGAATATGATTAATTCCAGTATTGTATTGTATAATTTTATTATTTTAATGAGTTTCTATATTTTCATAGTAAGCACCATTTAGAAACTTAAAGAACAATTCTTTAAATTCTTTAACCTACCTATCATTTATGAATTGCTACATATGACTACATGAAGCTTTTTGTGTTAAACCATATAAGTATTTTAACACATATATTTGCAATTATCCTCAACTCTTTTTAATACCCTGTTAGAGTCACTTCTAATGAAGCCCTTTGAACATAGTGTATCAAGACAATTCATTTTGCAAAACTTCTCTGCACAATACATCTAAAAAGTTATTCCAAAACTAATTTAAGTGACCGATATTATTGTGAGAAGGACGTTTATTTGTGAACTATATAAATGAGTGAAAAAAAACATAATGGCTTCAAATGAGATTGATTATAACCTATTCTTACACACTAGAATACTATAATGAAATTTAAAATGTGTCATATAGTTTTGTTGTTGCTGTTTTTAAAACATTTTAATTGTGAATTAGAACACGTGTAAGAATCCACACCATGTCTGAGCTCAGAGACTGTTCACAAACAGAATGCCAGTGTAACTGCCACCACGTTAAGAACTTTTGGAAAACCTCAGGGCCCCTCACGTGTCCCCAACAGAACCAGGGCCCTGGCCTGTGGCACCAGCCTGGTCCTGCATGTCCGTGAGGACGTAGGTGATGGGTGACGTCACCAGCACGCACTGGTGTGTGTCTCCTCTATTGCTCAGCTGCACATCTGGGACATTTGCCCATCTTCCACGTGGTTGTAGATCTGGTATTCTTGGCTGTACAGCGTCCCATCAAGTGAGCTCACAGACATCATCCGTCCAACCTACTACTGATAAACTTTGACCTGTTTGGTGTTTCTGTCTCTTAGGAACAGGCTACTCTGACCTTTTAGCTCATGCTTCCTGGGACATCTGTCCATGCTTGTGTTGTGCACACACCCCGGGATGGGCTGTTGGGTCCTGGGTGTTTAGAGCTTCAGTAGATGCCAATTTAGACTTTAGTCAAAATTTCCACTGCCCTCAGCATCAACACCAGCATTGCCGGTCTTATTTGCTTTAGCCTGGTCATTTTTATTAGTTTTAGGCGTACAAAACATTGTACTAGTTAGACATTCGCAACCTTCACAAAGTGATAACCCCCCCAATCTATTATACTACCCCTCTGACTTCGTATATAGCTGTTATAGCTCCATTGAGTCTACTACCTATGCTGTACTCCACATTTTAACCTGACCGAAAATGCTCAGGTATTGTGTTTGCTTAAAAGCAAGGGACATGGGCCGGCCGAGTGGCGCATTGGTTAAGAGCTGGTTCTGGGATGCCAGTGGCCCAGGTTCAGATCCCACGTATGAGGGCCAGTGATACTGCCCTCTACAGCTAACAACAGCTCCACCTGGAGCTGGGCTGTGCGAGCCCCGGTGACAGTGTAGGCTGCAGCCCCTGCTGCAGTGGGCTGCCATAGGTTACAGTGAGTGGCCGGCAGCCAGCGTGAGCTGCCAATAGCCGCGGTGAGCGACCATCCAGAGGCCAGCAACCGATCTGCCTCATCCAGGAAGAGCGCAATGACGATACCAACATGGGCCAGTGAAGCAACGTCCTCCGCAACTAGACTGAAGAACAAAAAGACAGCAACTTGTCTGTTCCCTTTCCCCGATTCCCCAGCGCTGTTCCTCTCCCCCAATTCCCCAATAAAATCTTAAAAAAAAAAAAAAAAAGCAAGGGGCATGCCATTCCCATTCTATTTTTATCCCTTTTTTAACACATGAACACACACACACACACACACACACACACGCTGGTTATTTTTTTTAATACATATTGATAGTCGACTATTTAGTTTTAACATGAGACACTTTACTCTTCCTGAAAGTAAAAACAAACAACAAAAAAGCATAAACACTCTTGTACTTAAAATCCTCATAAGAGTCACATAGTGAAATAAAACTTTTAATTCAAAATCAGTTTTAAGGATGTCATTATCCAAATATTGAATTTTAAAGAACCCTAGAGATAACAAGGGCTAAAAGGTACTGTGCACCCTTAAGAGGGGCTTGTGGATGGGACCCCAGGAACTGGGGCTGCTTAGTAGGAGCTGAGTCATTGCAGAGAGGCAGCAGTGGTTAGAGAGGCTACCAGCAGCAGAAACAGGGAGAGGTATGCCCCAGGTCTCTCCATTCTTCTGTACTCTCATCCCCTGCCAATACTTCCCATCATCCAAATGTAGAGGAAAGCAATGAGCAAGGGATTTGACTCAAAATGTGGTTGACACATGTGTGGGGTGGGGAAGCCATTTAAGAACAGAAAGGCAAATAACGTGACTGTCAAGCTCTGCCACTATGTTAGTCAGCATATATTCCAACCTTTGTAGCCATGTTTCACAAAGCCAAAGTTTGTGCTTTCACCTAACATTAGGTACTTATGTTTTGTACAAAAGAATATTATCTCACCTTATCCCCTGTTGCAGAAATATAATTAAAAACAACATATCCTCCCAACCAAGAAAATCTCCCTCTAAAGAGGGAAGAGAAAGAAAACTTTATTATTTAATATGCATTGAATCACAATGTGATACACATCAGGCAATCTGCTAAGAGGTTGTACAGACGGAGTAAATCGCCCCATTTCATATACACACCCAAGCAGATACAACCTGTCACCTGTTCTCAAGCTAACACAGAAAGCTAGTCTTCAAGTAAGAGGACTTTACAACAGTATCTGTCACATGTAATCCATCCTAAAATCACTGGAAAATTGTGGTGGTCATCTCTGTTAGCTAATTGACTTTATCCAAAGCAAAAAGGACTTCTTACAGCTATATGACAGAAGGTAGTTTTGCCCTTTTGAAAAAGGCAACCACCTAACTTAGGCTCCTACACACCCACTGAAATTGGGAATCAGGAACACATCTCCTCTCCTGGTATTTATATTTCAAGGAGATAATTCCTGGGTCCTTCAAAGGATGTCCTTGGGTCTTAAAGCTGGGAAGAGGCTTACTAAGATTTTAAAACATTTTGCATTCATTTAAAAGAAACAGAGAATGGATTTAAATATACAAATTATCTGAATGAAATGTTCCTTTTAAAAAAGGAAGGAGAGAAGCCACTTTCAACAATGAGAATTCAGCATTTTATGCTTAATTCATATTTGCCCTTATTTCCACAGATAAAGGGAGACACACCACCCCATCAGCACTATTGCCTTCTCCAAGTCCAGTATCTTCATCCCTCCTTCCAGGTCTAAAAGTAGATGCCCAACGTCTGATTATCCATGAAGTAAAAGTTACAAAATTAAGTGTAAGAAACACTCAGTGCCCGAAATACTGGAGAAAGGATAATAAGGAAAAGAATTGTGCAGTACGTGTAGACATATGCACACACACTTTGTCACTGCCACTGTCCTCCTGTAAGCAGATGTTCAAGAACCTGTAGGTTTTATTTACCCAAATAAATATACCCAAAACAACTCAGTTTTGTTTTGTTGTTTTTGTGTTTTTCTTTTTTGTATGTAACCCTAGTGCTGTGTGAGTCTTATTTAAAATAGTTTCTTCCTAGATAACTGTGTTCTCCAGAAATTTCATTTTGAATTCACAACTTTTGTTTAACAAAACAAGGCAGGGGCCATTCAAGCCTCCAGTCCCAGTTGAATCACTCCGATAAAGAACTTTATTCGAAATAACCACACTATTTACGTACATTTAGGTAGTATGGTGCAGTGAACTATTTTTTTCTATACAGTGAGCTATTTTAATAGTAAGACAATGATAACAACAACAATAATAATAGTATTGTTTGATCTTTGCAAAACTGAATGCATTTGAGAATGGTAACAATATGTAAAGGGTCTGTGATGATTCTACCTGAGTAAGCTCTCAAAATGATAGATGATTTGAGTAGGCATTACGTTAGAATAGGAACATATTTATTTATATTAGGATTATAGTTTTCCAACCCATACTTAAAATCTATAAACACCACTCAGGATCCTTACTTCATTCTGAGATCATCGAGTTACCCGAGGCTTCATTATGAAACTTTCTGTGTCTTTGTCCAACTTAAACAGCAAGTCTAACATCTCACTGTCATGACTCATGTTCCGAACCAGCTGCTATTCAGATTGCTTCCAAATCTCCCTAAATAGTCTGCGTTTCATATTTTCTCTTTCTCGCACCCGCCTTTATCAATCACTGACAGAGATCTGATTTCCTCCCCTTAGGCTGAGATTTTTGAAACCTTAATTTTTGCTACATTGCCATTATCTGGGGGGAGCTGCTACTTTTGAAAACATCGATCACTTTGGTTCTCTGGCATTTTTCACCCCCTTGAAGGCTTTCACAACACTATGCTCTGTTTACCTATCAAGACCTATGAGGTAAGTCCACCAACATGTTCTCTACTGGGGAGGAAGCAAAAAGCTTTAACTGGGCTCCCCATTCACCCCTCTCTGCCTTGGTGGTTAACTGTGCTTAATAGATGCTGGGATGATGATGCACACCGATGGGCCTGTGCATCCTGGAGTCAAGCAGCCTGGCCTTTAATTCTGGCTCTGCCACTTGCTAGTGTGTGTTTAAGAAAACACCTGTGTTTCCTCCTCTTATTTGTAATATGAGTGGAGAACAGGGATACCATAAAGGCAATTTACTTAATTGTAGCACATTTTCCATTACAAAGTTGCCTCTAATTCACCAAGTTATTGGAGATTCAATGATACAGTAAATCAAAGAAAGTAAAACAATGCCTAGCATACAGTAAGCATGGCTGGTTAACCTCATGTGAACCTGGCTTTAAAGAACGGACTCTTTTGGAAAGGATACGTGTTTCCCATGGTAAATGGCTTTCATGCATGAGATTTCTGCCTTCCATTTTAAACAGAAGCCTGTTGTGTAAATTACAACTGTTACAGCTACAATGTTCATTGTAAAAAAAAAAGTTTGCTATTTGGAAACTGAGTAGCAAAATGGAAAGCAAACTTAGTACCTGAATAAGCTGATTCCCCAAGAGGCTAATCTAAAATTAAGTGACATATATGCTACTTTGCTTTTATTCTTCTTTTCCTTAAGTTAAGAAGTTCATCTTCAAGTCCTTCTCCTACATCAGCAGTCCCCAGGGTTCCGTGATTCTCCCCAGATCACTACTGACTGCATTTCACAGTTTAATATGCAGTGGACACTGCCACCTCTCCAACTGCAACTGCAGTGAAGATGTTAAAATAATAACAATGTAACACCACACAATCCAAACAAAGTGAAACATGACAAAATAAAACTCATATAAGATGGGGATTCCCAGGAAATAGGGGAAAGCGACATTCTATTATAATAAGATCACACACACGCACCAGTCACTGGGGTTCTAAGGGCTTGATCTGGGATCCCTCATCTCTGAAGGACAGACAGGATCAGGCTAAGCTCCCCTGCATCTACCTATGGGACTTCTTTTCACAGACTGTGATAAACCACCAGGCCTTCATTTGGAGAAATACTACTCCAGGGCATGTGGATGACAGTGTAGCTAGTAGCCCTTGATTATGGGTGTTAGGACTGGTATTTGGAGGTTTCAATCCAATATTGATCACCCTACTTTATTTGTTCGTGTTTTGAAATATGAAATTGCCTGGGATTCTAGACAGGCCTTTTAAAGGCTTCCATCCTTGGCACTCCACTGCCATTTTCATATAGATTTCCTGTTTGGCAATTGTATGAGAGCTGACTTACTACACAATTCGCGTAGCCAGTCCCTTTCTCAAAGGGAACATGGGTTTATAGGACTCTTTTATTGTGTAAATCAAATACCCAACTGCTTATGTACTTACCATTTGTTTAGTTTTAGTTCTAAGAGTTATGTTCATGTAGATAATTCTTGATTTCTATCAATTCGTAGAAAATATCTAGTTAACTGGTAATAAAAGTAAATGCCTTTAAAACATTCACAACACTAGGTCCAACTTCTCTCATTTTTAGCCTTTCTTAATTGTACTAACAATGGTGTGATGGAGAAGATTTGAGATCACATTCTTTGATGGCATCAATATAATCGGGACCAGGTAAAATTTTTAAACTAGTGAACAGGTTTATAAACTTTATTATTTTCACAAGACATTTTGTAAACATCCATTTTTTTCATATATTAGTTTGTTTAATACTCAAATTGTTTCTATATATCTATTCACAGACCTATCCTTAATTATAATTGTGTATTTCTTGCTGGTTGCTGAGAGTATATCTGCTGAAAATGAAATTACATCGGAGTGATTTTCTTTACATTGGTTTAGAGATGCAATTCTTCTATCAATTTCCACAGAACACTAGAGGAGCGTACTAAATAACATCTTTATTTATTTTAGGATTGAATATGTGTTTTTACTATAATCTAGGCTAGTGACTGGAATACAATTCACTTTTGCAGGATGTTTAGTGTCATCCAAACAATACCATTTTTTTTGCAAAAATAATTTAGGGATGGTAAATTGCATTGCAGGGATATCCTGGAAATATAGTTCAATATTCAGTTATTAAATAGAATATTGTTGTTTTCATTTTTTTACCTTATGCTCTTTTTGGAAAACAATTTTATAATTAAAGAAGTAAAAATCTTTTATTTGTCCTCATTTGCCACATTTTCCCTTTTCTGGATTATTTGGGCATTTTCTATCCAGGTCAAAAATATTTTATAACGTGTTTTTTATAAGAGGAATATATTTTTACCATAGACAAGTAGTGCCTTTCCCAAGCCAATAATAATTGAAAAATGATGCTTAATCATATACCTGCTTTCCTACTTATTCCATGCTCCATTTTTGTTTACTTGTGTGCTTTCCCATTTCTTCAATGTCATGAAAACTAAAACTGAAAAGAAGCAAATTTAAAGTATATTTTTGAAATGAACTATGAAAAAAACAGATAATTTCATCCTTTTATCATTTATTGCATTACTTGTTTTATATTAAAAAGCTACTTAGTGTAGGGTACTGGGTTCATATGTATAAAAATGCAAAATCAAATATGACATTACCATTGTTTCTAAAGAGGTACAACTTTTTTAAAAATCTAAAAAATATAATGCCCACTACAGTTTTTTTTTTTATAGTGAACATTAAAATGGAAAGGAGAAAGGAAATCAATTTGACCTTTCTACATAATAAACTACACGAATGCTCTTAGTATCCATTGGTGTCCTCAAACCATCCACCTTACCCTAAAAAAACCAGCCACCACCAAGACCTTACCATAGTATTATTCAAGCAATGTTATTTGACAGCCAATTTCTGAACGTCAATATTATTTGGGGGGCCTTTTAACTGACTTTCTGTTTCTTCTCTTCGTATAAAGGATGCTTAGTAACACGTCTCATATGTGAATGATGTCTGGTAAAATCAAATTTAAAGGTAAACTTAACTAGATCCACAGATGGTGAAACATAATTGATGGTGATATGTCAATATCAACAGGAAATAAGTGTTTCTAAAACTGTGTCAATGCTATGAAGAAAATAACAGCATTATTAAGCACTGTACTTAAGTGTTTTGAAGAGGGATTTGCAATTAATTTTTAAGTTCAGTTCAGATGTCTTAGACATGAGAAACTCCAGTATATGTGAGCAGTTTTTCTTCAGCAGGATAGATATTTTGTTTAATGTCTGCTACAAGTGTAAAAGTAGATAATTTTTCACATTGATAATATATAAGCTATCCTTCTTAAAAATTGTATGGGACACTACAACCTAAGCAAGGGGAAGGAAAAGTATATAACCCTTTCTTTAAATGATTTAGTGTCTGCTATAATGAAATAGCTTTGATTTTGTGATTCTGAGTGCCAGTGGTCACCCCTCATTTGTATATGACAAGATATGTGTAACTATGGAAAAAGGTACTATCGGCTGAAAAATAACCACACAGAATCTTTAAAGAAAGACATATCAAAACAATTTTTAAAGTTTTATGTGCAGTAGACTTTGACATTTACTAGGAATGAAGACCTGGAATTTTGCACTTGGAAATGGAATTAATCAGATTAGGAAAACTATATAGCAAGCCACAAATTACAAAATAACTAGAGCACAAATCCTTCCAAGAAAAAGAGATTCAATTTTGTAGTAGAATAAATTACTCATTATTGTCACATTTAATTTTAAGCACATTAAACTCTGTCTTAATTAACTACTAAGAAAAATCCTAAGTAATCTCTCTAGTACAATATAATTTATAATTTACTTCTCAAGATTTATGACTCCTATATCAATTTTAATTAATAACAATAAGGATAATAACAATAACAACAATAAAAATAATAGACATACTTTTGGGTTGTCTATTATACACAAGCACTATTTATAACTTTATATATGTTATCTGATTAATTAATATCTAGATTGTAAGTAAGAAAATAGAAACCCAGGACTATGTGAGTGACATTTGCAAGGAAATACAGAGGAAGAAGAAACAATAATTCAAAATCAAATCTGTCTGATTAAAGCCAGTAATTTTAAGAGCATCATGTTCCCAGTAATTTAGAGGAAATTCATGTGTTCCTTGTGTTTGGCTACTAAATACAGTTGTCTAAAAGCTGTGGCCATGCCTTTCACTATTTTTTTTTTTATCGTACTCTTTCCTCTCTGTGTATCATAATGTACATTACATATAGTTGTATCCCTTCATGTCAATGAGAGAGAAATAAAAATCTTATTTTTATCTAGTTTAGACACTAACACACATGCATGCACAACAGCACACATGTGTGCACACACACACACACACACACACACACACACACACACACATACCAGGCACAAAAATAGTAATAAATAGTAATAAATAAACTCTCAAATTTAATAGCAATTTCCTCATATACTCTTTTAATCACCATGGAAGACTGAAATTAAGGTGGCTGCTGAACTACTTAGAAGGAAAAATTTGGTTTCATATATAATTATCACCTTGCCTTTCTGGAAATTATATTACACAAGTTACTAGTACTCTATGAGAGACTTTTCTTTAATAAAATATTATTTTTAGCTCTTTCAAGGTAGATTGCATCAAAATTTGAGGGATAAAGACATTTAGGATCTATTCCCATCGCACCTAAGAGAATTAGGAAAAGAAGAACATATTAAGCCCACAGTTAGCAAAAGGAAGGATTAATGAAGATTAGAGCAGAAATAAATAGACTAGAAAGACAATACAAAAAAAATCAATAAAACTAAGAGTGGGTTTTTTGAAAAGATTAACAAAATTGACAAACCTTTAGCTGGACTAACCAACAAAAAAATAGAGAGAGAACACAAATGAAATGATAAATGAAAGAGGAGAACCACCATTGACACCACTGAAATACCAATTAATTTAAGAGGTTACTAGAAACAATTATATGCAAACAAATGGGATAACCTAGAAGAAATGGATAAATTTCCAGAAACAGGCAGGTTAAATTCCTGGCTGTCAAGACTGATTCAGGTAGATACAGGAAATCTGAACAGAGCAATAAGTATTAAGTACATTTAAGCAGTAATAAAATTCCTCCACCACAGGAAAGCCTATGACCAGTGGTTTTACTGGTGAGTTCTGTCAAATATTTAAAGAAAAATTAATTCCAGTCTCAATACATTGAAAAAAACAACTGATGTAGAGGAAACACTTCAAAATTCATCTTATAAAGCCAGCATTACCCAGATATCAAAGCCAGATAAAGGCCCTACAAGAAACGGAAAACGAGGGTCAATATCCCTGATAAATATAGATGCAGAAACTTCTAGGAGACCAAGTGCAACATTACATTAAAAAGATAATACACCATGGTCAACTGTGATTTATCCCTTGAATTCAAAGATGACTCAACTTATGTAAATCAATAAATGTGATACACCATATTAAATGAATGAAGGATAAAAACCAATTGATCATCTTAATGCAGAAAACATTTGATACGATTCAATATCTTATTATGATAAAAGCTTTCAGCAAATTTGGTATTAAAAAATATATCTCAACATAATAAAGACCATATACGACAAAACCATTGCTAAAATAGACTCAAGGGTGAAAAGCTGAATGCTTTCACTCTAAATTCAGGAACAAGGCAGAGCGATGACACTCTTGCCACTCTGTTCAATGTATCACCAGAAATCCTAGCCAGAAAAAATTAACCAAGAAAAAAAAAAACAAAGACAGAATTTAGAGAAGTAAATTTTTCTGTTTACAGATGGCGTGCTCTTATATGTAGAAAATTCTAAAGATTCCACCAAAAAACTGTTAAAGCTACTCAACCAATTTAGTAAAACTGCAGGATAAAACTTCATATACAAAAATCAGTTGCATTTTTATGCATTAACCATGAAAAATTTAAAAGAAAAATAAAGAATGTTTGCCCATTTACAATAACATCAAAAACTATAAAATATTTAGGAATACATTTACCAAGAAGGTGAAAGATCTCTAAACTGAAAGCAATAAGACATTAATAAAAAAAAATAAAAAAATGCAGACACAATCACAAGATACTTCACATTTGCAGATCAGAATAGTTCAGTTTTATAAAATATCCAAACTACCCAGAGCCATGTAAAGATTCAGTACAATCACTAAGCAATTTCAAATGTCATTTTTCACAATTCTAAAATTCATATGGAACTACAAAAGACTCCAAATGGCCAGAACAGTCCTGAGAAAGAAGAACAAAGTGGAGGTATCACACATGTTGGTTTAAAACTATACAACAAAGCTATAGTAATCAAAGCAGTATGGTACTAGTGTCAAAACAGACACATAGACAAATGAAATAGAATCAGGAGCCCAGAAATAAATCCATGAATATTTTATAAGATAGCCAAGCTCAAACATTTTACAAGATAGCCAAGAATACCCAATGGGGAGAAATATTCTTTTCAATAAATGGTGCTGGGAAAATTTGATGTCTACATACAAAGAATTACTTTGAGCTCTTATCTTACACCACTTACACAACCTAACTTAAAACAAAGACTTAAATGTAAGACCCAAAACCATAAAACTACTAGGAAAAAAAAAATAGGGAAAAGCTCCTTGCCATTGGTCTTGGCAACAATATTTTAGGTGTGATATCAAAAGTGCAAGCAATAAAACCAAAAATACACAGGTGGGTCTATTCCAAACTAAAAGCTTCTGCACAGCAAAAGCAACAATCAAGAGAATGAAAAGGCAACCTAATGAATGGCAGAAATATTTGCAAACCATATATATATATATATATATATATATATATATATATATATATATATATATATGATTAATGTCTAAAATATATAAAGAACTCATGCAATTCAATAGCAATAAATAAATAAATACTCTGATTAAAAGACAAGCAGATAAACATTTTTTCAAAGAAGATACACAAATGGATACTAGGATGAAAAAAGGCACAACTTTCTGTATTATCAGGGAAATACAAATCAAAAACACAATGAGATATCACTTTACACCTGCTACAATGGCTATTATTAAAAAAGACAAGAGATAAGAAATCTTGGTGAGAATGTGGACCAAAAGGGATCCTTGTACACTGTTTGTAAGAATGTAAATTGCTACAGCCAGTATGGAAGAAAGAAAAAAAGAAAAGAAAAGGAAGAAAAGAAATCCTGTCATTTGCAATAGCAGGATAGAGCAGAAGGCATAATGCTAAGTGAAATAAGTCAGACAGAGACAAATACCACATTATCTCACTTGTATATGAAATCTTATAAAAAGCCAAACTCATAAAAATAGAATAGAAAGGTGGTGGTGGTGGTTGGGGAGTGGAGAGGAGAGGGCTATATTGGACCAAGGGTACAAACTTCAAGTTAAGATGAATCAATTCCGGGGCTCTAATACTCAGAGTAGTAACTATGGTTAACAATACTGTATTATGTTCTTGAACGTTTCTAAGAAGCTATATCTTAAATGTTCTCACCACTCCTCCCCCAAAAAGAAATTACGTGAGGTGATGGGGTTTGTTAACTAACCTGACCCTGATACTTAATTCATAGTATTACTTATGTCAGAACATCATATTGTACATCTTAAACTTGCACAATGTTATATGTCGATAAAACTGGAAAAATAAAAATAAATAAAGTAGTTAATTAAAATAAAGATCTGTTGAGAATCTCAGTCACTGAAATTTCCGCTTAACTCTTTCACTTTCAAGTTCACTATTTGTATTACTGTTGATACCAGCCTTCCAGTTAAACTCACATTTATAACTTTTAATACATCTCACTCATACAAACACAATCACTGACAGATCTGATGCTAGTCATTTATCAACATCGTTAAGGATAGCAATATTAATGAAAACTGATCTTTTTTTTTTTTTGGAGAGGGGGAGGTGGTCTCTGATGGCTTAGTCAGTCAGGGTGCCTAAAATCTAAATTTAAATTTTTGTAGTTATATTGCTTTCATATTTAATTGTAGATCTTTTCATTAATTTTTACCAATTCCCTGTGTCTTCAGCGCCAACATTTCATCTGTATACAGTTATACCTTTCCTTATTTCAAAGTCCAGGAAATACAGCCGATCCTCTACTTCCTAATTCCCATATTGCAACCTATATGTATTATATGTACTATCTGCCACTTAGATAATCACCTATTATCTTTAAAACCTTTGTTACCCTCCATCATAAACATTACTATTCCTGTACTAAATATATGAAGATATTGACATGTCCTACCACAGCAAACCCTTAGGTTATTAGGCTGACTTACAGGGACTCCATTTATGCCCAACAGTTCCATGGGTGTTCACTGCTCCCTAGCTCACAGACCTCATAGTCATCCCCATGCCTCTGCCCCACGCTCATTTCCCCTAATTTGTTTTATCATATATTGATTCAGCTAATATTTTTTGAAAACCTACTATGAACCAGGTAATGTTCAAAGAATAACAATACCTAGTTATTCATGCTATCAAACATTAATATGAGATTCCGAGGACAACAAAACAGTGCAAGGAGTGATATATGATCACATAAGAAGTCACCCAGCCCAGCCTGGGATGGTTTGCGGTAAATTGATGTAGAGTATATGATTTCTAAGCTGACAGCTGAAGGTTAAATAGGCAGTAGCCTGAATAACAAATATGGGTATTATTCGTATAATGAGGAGACTAGGAAATATAAAAAAGCATAGATGCCTAAATGTGCAAATGTGAATTTTTATTTTTCGTTCGTTCATTTTTTTTATTCATTAGAATATAAGATTGCTGACCACTTACTACAGTCTTAGGATAGGCATTTGACGTTTAAACATAAATACTACCTCTTGGACATATAAGTGAATTAGAGATTGTGGTATAAATGTCTGTCAGAAGTACCTAAAACTTGAAATTTGGCCAATTTTAAGCTATTTCTAATTTTTACATCACACTATACTTTGTTTTTAGGGGAAATGTTTTATTATGTAATGTGTTCCTTTGTCTTATAGCTTTGTGCCTTGAACAGTAACTTACTGAAAACTACTGTGCTTGTTTCTTATGATCATGATTTGTTTGACATGCTTCTTTGCTTGGACTTGCTGCATTCTTTCTTGTCATTATATGTTCTCTCACCCACATTTCTATGCACCCTCAATGGTGGTTGCAATGAGCTTCTTTCTTCTCACTGTATCAAGAAACTGATAGACACTAAGAAAACCTACTGGAGAAGGGCAAGTACCCAGGTTTTCTGTTTACAAAACCTTCACCAGGTTTTTTGTTTTTCACCCAAAGTCAATTTTATTCACCTCATCATGCCCTTTCCCCTGTATTTCTGAAAGGAAATGCCCTTTGGTATCTTACCACACTCCCCTAACTTTAAGCTTTCTCTCTCGTCTATAAATATTCAATAAATTTTTCCAACACATTTAACCTTTTGTCAATTGCTAATAGTTTTGTCAGGAGTCCTTCATTTCAGAAAAAGGTATTTCCACTTACTTTTTAATTTTAATTCTGAAAATAAATGATATCAAACAAAAACAAAAATGAGAGCTAATTACAACTTTTCCACAGCAAACAGAAATTGTGTATTGAGAGTGTCAGCACACATTTGTCAGCTCCAAATAAGTGAAATACTCCTATTACTGTTGTTGCTATTTTGTTATTATGGTTATTTATGTTCACTTCTTATTTTTTCTCATATGGTATATGACAAATTAAATACTGAGTTTTTACATTAGTGATTCCTTGAAATATAATGCATTTCTGTATATCTTCCTAATATTTTAATAGCATTCAATTATTGCCCAAATAAAATATTTTGTGCATGTATAAAACATTTTTCTTGGCACTGTACAGGGAAATGATTTTCTTTGTAAGTTTTAAGCAAAGTACCTATTTAAATAGAAAGAAACACTGGAAATGACAGGGAGGAGTTTCTGAAGTTCAGAAAATTTCCTTTAAGGAAATGTACTCTGTATGACAAAAGGTTCTTTTAAAGTTTAATAAAGAACAAGGATATTTATGAGGGATTTTAAACTAAATGTTATGATTAACTCTGATTATACATTTATTCAATCTATTTATGCAAATCAGTAGACTATTCAAACTACTTGTAAAAATTAGAAGACTACTTGTTAAAAAATTGTTAAAAATTAAAAATAAACACCATTGAATATTGCTTTTAACCTAAAATGAAGGAATATATTTAATTCTGCATATCTTTTAAGAATTACTACTTAATACAAATATATAATAACAGAAAAATCTGTTAAATGCATGAAACCTACATGAATAGGAAAATAATTAAATAGAATCTAATGTAACTTCAGAGTATTAGACATTATCTATAATGATACAAGAACTTGCTTTGCAATTCCGAAACAGCAAACATTTCCAAAATAATGACAATTTTCAAGTTAATTTAAATTTAGACTTCTTTTGTTGTATATTTTATAATTTATTTTCTATATTATTGCTTAATAAAAGAGATCTAACTATGCCTTATTCTCATATGCTATATAATAGCTGTAGGCATGCTTTTACATTCATAATCACATACTATTATATGCAGACATATACATATGCGTTTTTTTCCACATTTATATCATGAAGACATTTTTCTTAGAAATCTCTCATTTTTTATTTCTAGATTAAACTAGTTGATTGCTAAGCTTGCTGAACAACAGTTATACTGGGGTTTTATTCTATCTCACTCCTGGTTTATTTCTAATGTTTGAAAAGATCAGTTCATTGAAATATAAATTGCCTACAGTAAAATCCACTTATCATAAGTGTACAGACTGATGGGTTTCGAGAAACCTGTGTGACATCCACTACAATTAAGATATTGGATATTTCCATCAATCCCCAAAGCTCCCTGGAATCAGTTCTCCAGTCCTTATCCCAGAAAATCATGGATTTTACTATCATCACATTAGATTAGCGTTGCCTATTTTAAAAAGTGATATTAATGGAATCATATAGTTATATAATAGAATAATATATTAGAGATTAATTCACATTGATGTGATACCTGTAGGTTTGTTTTTTTTTTAGTTTAATTCTTTGTAGTAATTCATTTCACATGCAACTCTAAATGTGTTCATTTATTCTCCTATTTATAAAGATGTGGATGTTTCTGTTGTGGGGTTGTTAAAAGTAAAGCTGTGATGAAAAATCTTATATGTGTGTTTTTTCTTTCTTTTTTTTTTTTTTGGAGGGCAGTGTCACTGGCCTTCATATGTGGGACCCGAACCGGGGCCGCTAGCTTCCCAAACCAGCGCTTAACCACTGCGCCACTCGGCCAGCCCAAAAGCTTTCTTTTTTTTCTTTTTTTTTTTTTTTTTGAGGGCAGTGTGTCATTGGACCTCACATGTGGGACCGAACCGGGGTCGCTGGCTTCCCAAGCCAGCACTTAACCACTGCACCACTCGGCCTGCCCTGTTTTTTCTTAACATATATTTTCATTTCTCTTAG
Organism: Aselliscus stoliczkanus; assembly: GCA_033961575.1. Taxonomy (NCBI): domain Eukaryota; kingdom Metazoa; phylum Chordata; class Mammalia; order Chiroptera; family Hipposideridae; genus Aselliscus; species Aselliscus stoliczkanus. Next base: position 11,663,719 of record CM066727.1, read on the forward strand.
GTAAACATCCAGGAGTGGAATTGTTGTGGCATATGGTTATTATATATACATGTTTTTAAGAAACTGTCAAACTGTTTTCCCAAATGATTGCACACTTTTATATTTCCACCAGCAATGGATGAATGCTCTGGTTACCATACATCCTTGCCAAAAGCTGGTATTGTCCATCATTTTAATTTTGGACATTCCGGTGAATGTACTGTGGTCTCTTATTCCTATTTTAATACGCAGTTGCATCATCCTGATGACTAAATTACTGCACATTTGTCCTGGATATTTTAGTCATATGCACATGTCTGTGTGTGTATGTTTGGTTTGTTTGACTCTGAACATTTTTATTGTATTTGTGTCCTTATTATTGGGTTACATATTTCCTTTAGATATTTAGTATACAATATTTTGTCTTATATATTTATTATAAACACTTTACTTCAGTGTGGCTTTCCCTTTCATTCTCTTTTAATGGGAGCTTTTGAAGAGAATAATTTTGAAAAAAAGAAAAAAAAAACAAGTTGGAGAATTATATACTTAACATTATGATTAGCTGTATATAAATTGAGACAGTTTAATATTAGCATAAAGATAAACAGAAAATAGAACAGAATAAATAGTTTCACTCATATTAAGTCAACTGATTCTTTTTTTTAACAAAAGTACTAAGGTAAACTGGAAAAATGTCTAGTCTTTCCAAAAGATGGTACAAAATCAACTGGATATATCATGAGCAAAACTAGTGAAAAATAAATCACAGCTTTTTACCACAAATTATAAATAATAATAACATGAAATGAATTATATACCAAAATATAAAATGTAAAATAAATTCTAAATAACAAGTAGAGATTTGTGACATAGGGGTCATCCAAGGATTTCTGAGGATAAAATATTATCTACAATAAATAAAATAATTAAACGTAATATGCTGGACCCCATCCAAACTTCTTCTCTTTAAAACCACTATTAAGAGGGCCGGCCGAGTGGCTCAGTTGGTTAAGAGCTCACATAAGAGTGCGAGCTGAGCTCTGATCAATAGCAGTTCGATGCCCAGCCTGAGCTGAGCTGCCACTGAGCTGCCAACAGGTGGCAGGATGGCTCAGCTAAAAAAGAATAATAAAATAATTTAAAAAAATTCATTTAATAAAAAAAATAAAATTCATTTAAAAACCACTATTAAGAAAATAAAAGGACAAATCATTGGTAAAATGAATATATGTCCAAAACATATATCTGATAAGAGTTTTATATGCAGAATTTAAGAGCTCTTACAATTAAATAAACCAAAAAACTCAATTTATTAAAATTAAGCAAAGGGTTTAAACAGACACTTTACTGATGAAGAAATATAAATGTTAAGCCCATGAGAAAAGTTCCAAATACTTAACCATTAGCTAAATAAAATTGTAAAGTATAATGAGACACTAGTTCATGTCTACTAAAGTGTCTAAAATTAATGTGAATAAGGATAACATGACAAACAAAATCTAACATATAAAGTGCTCTTGAACTAGAAGAATCAATGAAAATTTTATATATTTCTGATATGAATGCAAATGTCACATTCTGGTAAAGGCAAAAAAAAAAAAGGTGGTGGGGATACAAGATTATATTCAGTGTTGCCATGGGTTGGGAGTCAGGAGACAAGATTCACTACAAAGTTTCATGAGAGCACTTTCTGGAATACTAAGATTCTGAATCCCAATTATGATGATGATTTCATAACTGTAAAGGCTTATCAGAAACTCATGGAATTGTATACCTGTTAAAGATGAAGTTTACTGCCTATAAATTAATACACCTGACAAAGAAATGAAAGTAAAATAGAGGCTATTTTGATAAACAAATGTTAAGTTTTGTCTGTCTCCAGCAGACATGTCTTCATCAGGCTTGACCTTTATATACTTTCAAGAGAAGGAAATTAACCCAGCTGGAAAAAAACTTTCATTCACGAGATGAGGACCTGGGTAATGGTAGATATGTAAGTACATAGAAATGAATATTGACTACGTAAAACAAAAGTGAATCAGAATTTCTCAAGGAAATCTCTTAAAGAATGTATATGCTTAAATACAATTTATGAAAATGGTAACAAAAAATTAAAAGACCTTAATTTTTAGGATTTTTGGAGAAAATGTTCAATATAAAGATGACAGAAAATTGACATCATTTTACATGATAATGTGATAATGAATTAGCCAAGGCTAATCATGCTATGTATCAAAAGCCTTTAAAATGTTGGCATATATTTTGAACTAGCATGAGTATATTTTCATATGTTTGTATTTAAAATGTTTATACAAATCTATTCAACAGTGTTTTTATTTGTGTGTGTGTGTCTGTGTTGAGCAAACACTTAACATCTAAATCTTAAAAATTAGGTAAATTTATTATTTAGAGTACATTCATGTAAAATATTGGCATGCACATTAGAAAATATTACTATCTACTTAAATTTGGCAACTTTTGTGAAATTGCCTTAATATATTATAGGCCAAAACCACTTGAAGAATAAAGGAAGACATGAGTAATAAAATCCTGATGATGATAGTGGCACGAAATATAAAATGGGGTCACTGAAATTTTCTATTGATAGGTGAATTTTTTAAATTAAACCTCATGCAATATTTTCTTATAATCCTTTGCTTCAGGTAAGTGATTTAATGTGTAATGGAAATCAGAGCTACCATGTGTCTGCTACAATGTACACTTATGCCATGAAACAAAATTTTTACTTTTTAACTCTAAGGTTCTCTATTATTGAGAATAATTAAGATCATGAAGAACAGATATTCTGAGTCTCAAAACTAGTTGAGATCAGTGTATTCTAGATAAGAATTTGGAAAAATGAACATGAAAAGAATAAGAGTCTAAGGGTGGTTTTTGATGTATGCTTATGCATTACCTTTCGTAAAGGAAAAAAAAAGTTTAAAATATGGGATCAGACGCAGATTGATTCTTCTGTTGCTTCTGGTCCAAGTCCAGTAACACATTAATGTACATATCAATATCTCTGCTGGGAAGCAGCATCATTTATTTTCTATTTTCTCATACCCTGACTTTTCCTAGTCCCCATTACTAAAAAAACAATATGTATTTTTTATCATCTTCTACAGTTTTTAAATATTCTTAGGGAAAATGTTTTAAGTTTAAAAAAAATCCATAGGTTTTATTACTATTCAGATAAAAATGCTCTTTTTAATTTGTAATGAAGAGTTGTTATTTTGGATCTCTGAGTCTATAAAGTAGCCTTAACTTGATAGGCAGTTGCCTGTAAATAATATTAAAATGTTCTCTGTGTCCTGGCAGTCTAAGACATAGCCCTTGAATTGGGACATTAATAAAAACTTGAATTGCTACTGGGAAAAGTCACCCTCTCCTTAAATGTTCTCTGCACATCCATTATGACACAAGGGAAAGAAGTACCTGGGGCTGAGCTTGGATGGTCTGAATTGAGTTTCTTAATTAACTAGTGTGGTTGGAGGTATCAACTTCAAAAGAATTCAAATTGTTAATAATAAGAGTAGTGAAAATCCTAAAATGAACAAACATCAGAAATGACCTAGGGCATCAGGCCCATCTGATCAACTCAGACCAGGACAGTGATGCTCAATTACAGTTTATAGAATCAGATAAAGAGATAGCCATGTGTGGAATAGTTCTTATGAGTCATTCAGTTTTAAGTTAATGGAAATTCAGGAATAATCAAAGACCCAATTTTACAAGGGTTAGCTATATGGCTAACATCAGCCTTCATGGCTTAAATAACAGGTGATTGCACTGGCTGAAAATATTGAAATAATTTCCAGTGATTGGTGATGCAGAATGCCATTCTAAATCACTACAGGAACACACACTCTGGCACAGTCTTCTTATTCTCCAGAATCTTGTGAAGTAAACAAATACAGCCTCTGTGTAACAGCCTTATTCCATACAAAAATATGAAGTAAGCCTCATGGTTTATCCAAATTATAATCTTGTCATCTAAGAACTCACTCTAGCTTCTGCTCCTATGGGGCACATCCCTTATTTTTTAGGCTTATTAGTTACTCTCCTTACAAAACACAAAAAGTAGTTGATTCTATTTTTTGTTTTTGTTTTTTCTTAATGGAACAAACAATGTCACAGCAGCAATTGATTGACAGATTATAAGACACACTCCTTTCCTCAAGTAAATCTCAGTAATAGCAAGACACTGACAGGTATAAGGAGGGAGGAAAACTAAACAGTTGGTGAAAAGAGGTTCTCAAAAAAAGATGACAGACATTATCGAGTGGGACCCTGTAAGTCATTCTAAAATGTGGAACATTAGTGTGATGAAAATTTTCAGAAGAAGAATTCATCTAAAACTTCATTGTAAAAAATGATTTCTTATTTAGACATAAAGTATTAAAAAGCATATTCAGGAAAAAAGAGGCATGTCAAAGCACAATAGACCCAGGAATTCATTTACGTGTCAGTAAATGACTGATATTATGAATAACTGCTTTTGGAAATCTGTGGGAATTCAACTGAAATGGTAAGTGAGGGACCATAAAGATAACTTATTCGCAATCCACTTGTAAAATTATGTTACATCTGTGTCATGTACAAGGCCTGCTATTAGGGATGTGTGGACAGATAGATAGACATGTCTTGGTCCTCACTGAGCTTACAATCAAAGTGGGACTGTAGGTGCAGAAACAGTATGCAACAAAGAGCCAGAAAAATGGAATGTGAGAGCATAAAGCTCTCATAAGGAAATTTACAGTAGCATTTTACAACCACTCAAAGGCTAGAAAGGCGTTTTGGTTGAGATGAGGTCTTTTCTGAATTCTGTATCCTGGGATTCAGAGTCTCTTGTGTATTTCTTGTGCATACAGAGTTGTTTAGAGACTATATTATACCCATGAGAGAATTAAATTAGAATTTTAGAAGTCCATTATTAATGATGTTGATCAAAGAGTGAGGGAAGATGATCAAAAAGCAGAAAGAGCATTTAGGAGGCAAACGCTACACCATAGACAAATTACAAGGGTCAAATTGGAGTCAGTTGCAGTGGTAACAATCAGGGGATGATTGATTTGATAAACTGTTAAGAAGTGTTATTAATGTAACACATATATCAAGGTAGTATAAATTTTATTTTTGATGTGTTTTGCTTTGTTTAAAAAGAAAACAGTCAATAAAATCCAGGCTAGAGAGAAATGAAGACTACTGTTGTTGAATAAATTGTTACATTTCTTTCGTGAAACAAATTAAAAGTATGTATGAAGAATCTTCAAATTATTCATGCTCATTGACAAATGTTCTACTTTGGGAATAAAGCATATAGAAATAACTGTAAATAAAATTGTCTTATTAAAGAAGATCAATAAAACAATGTTTATAACAGTAAAATAAATGGAAATTCCCTAAAAGTTCAATTCAGTCGAGGTGGTTAAATAGGTTGTTATGCAGAATTTTAAAAAAATCATCGTATATGTTATGTACTATAAATTGAACACAAAATTATTTGGCCTGTAATACCACTACTGTTAAAAATGTATATTAAAAAATGAAACAGATTCATCAAAGTTATGTTTTAACTCTAGGTGGAATGATTATTTTATATTTTTCTTTTAATTTTGAAATTAGTTGAATATAAACATTTATTATGTTTGTAGTAAAAAGATTTGTGTATTTTATAATTCTCGGGATGCAGTAACCCATTGCGTGTAGTAGCAAGAAATAAAGTTAATAATTAATAAAACTTAAACCAGATTTCTGGCTTGATATGAATTCAATAATAAGAAGGAGCATATTTTGTGTGTGTGGGGGGGAGACATGTGTAAATTTACAATCAATCATTGTAATTCACCATATCATTAGGCTAAATAAAAAAATTATATGCTTGGTACAAAATATACTTATACTCTATTGGTCTTATTTGACCAGGAATAAAAGCATATGTTTATACAAAGACTGATTACCAATATTTACAGTGGCTTTATTTGTAAGAGCCACATATCATAATGACCCATTTGTCCATCAATGGGTAATGGATGTTTACCAAAAAATTAATGATGTACACATATAATAATATTCAATGCTATATTGCTAAATGATATTCAGCAGTTAAGAATACTGATCTGCTGATCATGCAACATGGGTGAATCTCCAAAAAACTAGCTGGGCAAAACAATTCAGTTAAAAAGAGCACTGTTTTGATGTCATTTATATAAACATTTAGAACGTGCAAACTAATCTGTAGTGACAGAATTCAAATTAGTGTTCAACAAGGTTCATGTGTAGAGAAAGGAAAGCACGCCTTACAAGATATAAAACAAATACAAAACAAATTTTTGAGGATGATGAAATATTGATTCTGGTATTCTGGTGACTTGTTATGGACATTTATAAAAGTCAAAACACATCAAATTTTATCTTAAACATGTGCAGTTTATTGAATGTAAACTATACTTCAATTATCTATCTATCTATCTATCTATCTATCTATCTATCTATCTATCTATCTATCTATCTATCTAAAATCTGTGTATACCAGCAATAAGCAAATATAAACTCACACCAGTTGAAATATCAACAAAAATAACACATATCTAAGATTAAAACCATAATGCATGAATCATTACTGAGGAACTTAAAGATCTAAACAAATGGAGGGATATATATCTGTCTGCCTGTGTTTGTATGCAGACATATGATTAAGGCAGATCTTTGTGTAATCTCTCAGTTTATATAGATTACATAGATAGGTAGACAGACAGACAGATAAGGTATAGCTAGTTAAATTGTTAGCAATAAAAATATCTAGGGGACTTACAATAACAGGTATAAAGAATCTGTACAATCAGAAAGATTGTATAGAGTTGGCACAAGTAAATGATCATAGGCCAATGGAATACAATATACTTTAGAAACAACCTCTCATAACGCAATGGGTAAAGAATAACTTGTTAAATAAATGGTGCTGGTCAATTGAGTATCCATTCAGAAAATAAATGAATCTTGAAACTATCTCATGCCGCATTCAAAAATTAATTCCCAATGGATTTTAATGTGAAAGGATAATTATTGAAGTTTCTAGAACATAATTTAAGAAATAATTTTATGACTGCATATAGGACACAATAAAATGTACCTGAAAGATTGACAATTCGAGTCATGTTAAAAAGAAGTGTTTGTTCATTAAAATACACCATTAGAATATGGAAAGTTAAGCCTCAGAGTCAGAGATGATACTGGATAAGTGTATCTTATTGAAAGAGGACTTGTGTCTTGAATAAAAAACAAACAAAAAAATTACCTTGACAAATCATTAACAAAAGGATGGAAAATCCAATAAATATGGGCAAAATTTAAGTCGAAACTTCAGAATAAGGATATTGAAATCATTAAATAACACATGAAAAGTTCAAGTTTGTTAATCACTAATTGCTAATCAAATTCATTCACCGTGGGCATATAAATTGGTACAACAAATTTGGAAAGCATTTTAGTAATACCTTCTGAAACATAAAATATTTATATGTTATGATCTAGAAATTCATATTTCCATATATATGAAGCAGAAATTCTTATATGTATTCACAAAAAACATATACCAGCATGTTTATTATAGCATTATTATTTTTTTTTTTGAGGGCAGTGTCACTGGTCCTCATATGTGGGCCCCGAACCGGGGCTGCTGGCTTCCCAAGCCAGTGCTTAACCACCTCACCACTTGGCCGGCCCTTCTAGCACTATTTTTAACAGCCTTATCCTAGAAACAACCCAAGTATTAACAGTAGAATGGAGAAATAAATTGTTATATATTCATTTCATAGAATGTTATAAAGTGATAGAAATATCAATCTGCTGCTACATATGATAACATGATGTCGGTATTTTAACAAAAATAAAATTGAGCTAATGAGGCCAGATACAAAGAATAGCATATTATATGATTTCATTTTGATGAAATTCAGAAGCAGTTTAGAATAATCCACAGTTTCTAAAATCACTATATTATTTACTCTGGGAGAAGAGGTGGGAACAGAAAGGAGATTTCTGTGGTAACTGCGATGTCCTTATCTTGATTTTAGTGTCTGTTACACTGGTGTGTTCACTTTGGGAAAATCCACTTATGATTTATGCATCTTTCTCTGTGTTATAGCGCATTATACTAGACTTAAGTATAACGTTTACCTAAAATAATATTCAAACACGTAGCAATTTTGTGTTGAGTGCTTTTTCAAACCCTAGAATTTTTTTCATAGAAAACTTGAAAAAATATATGATTTAAACACTATAACATTCAGCAACAATTACAAAGCAAACTCATGGTGGGTGAGTGAGTGTGAGTGTGGGGGTAGTGTGTGTGTGTGTGAGTGTGTGTGTATCCAAAGTTATCACAACAATTAATTGTGTACCTTTCAAAACATTGCTGCTTTTGTAAGATAATTAATTTGAAATACACTCTGATTTCTGTTAGGCATGAAATTCTTGCACATTTCAGCAACTTATCTTTCTTTGGTTGAGGTTGATGTAAATTTGTTATCTGTTACCCCTTAGCTGCAAAAGTAACCATATTGTATTCAAACCGGGTCAACTCAAAATTCTGTCAGAGAAATTACTCTGTCTATATACACAGTTCTTAAGAAAAATAAATTATATCCTTAAATAAAATTGTGACACACATCTATGAAACATTTCTATATACTAACCCAACTTTACAAAACAGAAGGTATCCATTGATATGCATATCTATCATGTAGCATAAACATTAGTCTGATTGGTAATTTTTTTCTGTCATACAAACAATGTATTAGAGTCATATAAACAGCCTAAACAATCATTTAAAAATTTTAACCTAAGTTTCTCCTGCTTTACTAAGTGCTAATAAAAGGAAATTAGAGAAACAAGATCTTTACATTTTTCAAATATGTATATATACTGAAATAAGGAAGCAACCTTTGAAAACGTGAAGCATGTGATTGATTCATGGAGAGAATAAAATGTATTTTGATACTGTTCTATCTTCTTATAATGTTTCTTTAAAACAGAGTCAAAAGACAAAGCTTATTTTGTGTTTTGAAATAATTTTGTTTGAATCAAATTCTACTATGGTTAAGATGCTTGCCAAACACTTTTAAACCAACAAAAGCAGTATATGATGATGATAACCACTTTTCTTTTGTTCTGTGTGTTACAAAAGTGATTTTGTCACAGGAAATTACCCTCTGTTTCTAGCTAAGGATTGTTTTCAAGGAAAATGGGTTTTACTCAGTTTATTTCTACCCTAGAGAAGTTTCTTATGCATATGCTCAGAAAATAATTGAGAATTCTTGCTGTTCATTCCCAGGGATTCTTTTAAGTAAACTTCTAATATCCCATAAAGGAAGGAAATAGAAATGGTACAATTTATCTTTTGTGTTGCCTGGGGATCAGATTGGTTTCTACATAAAAGGGAGAAATGCAGAAAACATTTTAAACAACTGAATGATTTAAATTTTTCTGACAGATATGATCTTGTTAATATCATTTTCATCTGATTTCATGCCCTCTTTTAAAGTTTAATAGCAAAATTACATGTTCCATAGTAGTTCATTAAAAAAAGATGTTTTTAATAAGAAATGTTGCTGCTTTATGGATTAGATAGCAACAGAAAGAATAAATAAAATTTACGAAACTTTTTTCTTTTTTTACTATGGTGAAATGAAAACCATAAGATGTAAAATGCATTGTTTGAGATAAGCATACGTATCTTAAAATCTATCATTTACACTACAAATAAATAAATATTACCATGATTTTGTGTTGAATAAACTTAGGTATATTTTCTTCATGAACATTAATCTCCCACACAAACTATTTTCTGTCAGCAGTATCTCTTTCCCCTAAAATTCCATAATATTTTATATTGTTTCTACATGATTACTTACTACCCAACCATTTATGGAAATAATAGTTGGAAGAATATTTACTGTTATTTTTATGAGGTAAGTATCCAGAGACTAGAAATCTGAGTCTACAAGTAAGTATAAGATTTCCTAAATGCTTTCAGATTTGTATGAAATATTTATGGTTACTGCTAATTTATTGAATTATAAACACAGAATGTTTTTCTTTTTCTAGTAAATGCTGCCTACTGTATTATACTGAGAAATCACCTACTTGCTTCCACAGAATAATGGGATTAAAAAGGATAACTCCACATATCACTGAAATCATGTGGTTCTCGACTTTTGCTGTCTGAATTATTTCACTTTGCATGATAATGTCAAGATTCATCCATGTTGTTGCAAATGGCACTATTTCATCTTTTCTAATGGCAGAATAGTATTCCATTGTGTATATATACCCCATCTTCTTTATCCAATCACCTATCAAAGAACACTTGGCTAGTTTCCATGTCTTGGCCACTGTAAATAAAGCTGCAATGAACATTGGAGTACATATATCTTTACAGATAAATGTTTTCAGATTTTTTGGGTATATACCCAGGAGAAGGATCGCTGGGTCATATGGTAATTCTACTCTTAATTTCTGGGGGAACCTCCACACTGCCTTCACAGCAACTGCACCAATCTGCATTCCCACCAGCAGTGTATGAGGGTTCCTTTTTCCCCACAGCCTCTCCAACACTTGTTATTACTTGTCTTGTTGATGATAGCCATTCCAACCAGTTTAAGGTGATATCTCATTGGGGTTTTGATTTGCATTTCTCTGATGATGTAGTATATATACACAATGGGATACTTTCTGCCATAAGAAAAGATGAAATAGTGCCATTTGCGACAGTGTGAATGGGTCTTGAGATTATTATGCTAAGCGAATATGTCAGACAGAAAAACTCAAGAATAATATGATTTCACTGATATGTGGTATATAAAACTGAAAAAAAAAAGAAAACAAATGAAGAAACAAAATACATAGATACAGACAATAGTCTAGTGGTTACCAGAGGGTAAGGGGGGAGGGGGGTGGCAGATGAGGGTAAAGGGGATCAAATATATGGTCATGGAAAGAGAACTGACTCTGGGTGGTGAACACATTGTGATATATAGATGATGTATTACAGAATTTTACACCTGAAATCTATGTAACTTTGCTAACAATTGCCACTCTAATAAACTTTAAATTTTAGAAAAATAAATAACTCAGGGAAATTCTGTATAATTTCTATCATTTCCTGTTACTCAGTATTTTGAATTTAAATTTTAATTTCATATTTGATTTTAAGCTCACCCCTTCAATCAGCACCAGTAGACTTATTTCTTATGTGATTTTGAATTCAAGAGGACATCTATGTCCAATCTGACAATAAGGTTTGGTGATGCTGTTAAAGGCACAGCCAGGAGTTTTCAGTGGGGAAACAGACGCCTCTCCCTGGTGAGAGTGGTATTAATATCCTTTGCGAATTTCACGATTTTGTCCTCAGCGTTGTTATCACATGGTGATGTTTATCAAAACAAGCTCAACTCTTTCTTGAGGCAATCAGGTGTCTTTTGGCACTTTACCAGCTGTTTCAAATCCCCAAACCTTCTCAGGTATTAGAAACTCGTAAATTTCCTGAACATAATCCTATTTTGTTTATATCAGCCCTTGGAGAGTGATGAGAATTTCATAAAAGAATCAAGATATAAAACCTAAGACGTAGACATTTGAAGATTTAGTAACTTGGGAGTCAGCTGGGGGGCTTCCAATATTCTATTGCTTACAGATGCAGAGAATGTGCACTATCAGTACTTTATAAATACGTACATGTGAAACATTTTTGTTTGCTTTTCTTTGTATATGGTTGTTGCATATTAAATAAATGAGTGAAAGGCAATAATTTGTTAAATATTTTACACCAAAGTAGGCTGTATCCAGATTTTGTAGGACTCTAATTTTAGATAATTTCATAATCCCACAAAATTATGAATGTTAAATTAGATATGAAAGTGAATACTGAAATGATCAAATAAATCACAACAAACTACAAATTATGATATCCAGTTGTTATCCTTATCTGCAGGGGATATACTCCAAGACACCCAGTGGATGCCTGAAATCACGGATACTACCAAATTCTATATATACTTTTCCCTATACATACATATATACCTATGATCAAATTTAATTTTTAAATTAGGCACAGAAATTGATTAACAATTGTAACTAATATTAAAATAGAAAAATTATAACAATATACAATAATAAAAGTCATGTGAATGTAGTCTCTGTATCTCTGTCTCTCTCTCTCTGATAATCAAGACAGCTACTAAAAGACTAAAGGGCAAGGAGCTTACACAGCATGGATACCCTGGACAAAGGGATGCTATACATCCTGGGGCTGATGGAGCATGACAGTGCAAAATTTCATCATGCAACTAAGAACTGTATGCAATTTAAAACATATGAATTGTTTATTTCTGGAATCTTCTGTGTAATGTTTTTGGATTGCAATTGACCCCAAGTAATTGAAACTGTGGAATGTGAAACTGCAGATAATGGGGGATTACCACGAAATCTAGAAGAAATCAAAATATAGTGATTAACTTTATGAAATAACTATATTTTGCCTACAACAAATTTGTTTAATAATATTCTATAGAGTGAACAGAAAGAAAATACAATCTTTTCTTTAGTATGGCTGGTCAATATTGTTTATGAATATTGACAGCTTAAAGAACTTTCTCTCAGCTTTGCAACTCTTTATTGGTAATGTCATGTACATTTTTAGACTTGTCAGACATAGGAGAACTTCACATGTTTTTATTACATGGACTCGAAGATTTCTTATACAGGAGTTTTGGCATTTCAAAGTATATGAAATCTTTCTTTCAGTTTATGCTTTGTATCTCAACTGTAATAGTTTTTTCAATTATACTCTAATGTTTTATCATCATTATATTTGGAAAAAATGTAAATTTAATCAGGTAATAAGACATAGAAGAATAATTCAAACTCCTTTTAAAATTGACATGATAGTGTATACATCTAAAATATTAGGGCTTTTGTATATGTATGTATATATGTATATATACATCTATATTTATTCATATACCATATAATATATATTTTATATATTCATATGATATACCATCGGTGCCAAAAAAATGTATCAAAGTGGACACTTGGATCAACTTTGCTCAAGCAGTGGTTCACCATATTCAGAAGTGTCTAGACGCTGATAGTAACCACTTTAAGCACCTCTTGTAATTGCAGAAGTCAAATGGGACTTATATTCATCTTTTGTTATCAGCATTATAATTTTAATACAGTGAATTTTAAAATGTGAATACATGATTTTGGCATCCTCTGTATATATTAATATGGTGTATAAATTAAAAAGATCCTTACGTGTGAGATGCCCCAAAACTTAAGCTTCATTACTTTCAAGGTAGATGTATCAGAAATAACAATTTTCTTACAAATGGTGACACCACATTAGTATTTTACCACAATAGTCAAAATGAAGCAAAGATATATTTGGGAAATTTTGTCATATAGCCTATAAATTTAGATAATTCAGATTTATAGTAAAAATTGTTTATTCACTTATTCATTCATTCCCTTACTATATACTAAATTCATACTAAATATATAGTAAATACTGTGAACCCTGAATAAGTGCTAAATATATGGATATAGTCCTCGTGTGAGAAGGAAAGTATGCAATGAAATGGTTAATATTAATATAGAGGGTGCCAAAAACATGTATACACATTTTAAGAAAGGAAAACTATATTAAAATTGTAATACTCAATATATATCAATAACAAAAGATGAATACAAGTCATGTTTGACTTCTGCAATCACAAGAGGTGCTCAAAGTGGCTACCATCAGTGTCCAGACACTTCTGATTGTGGCGAACTACTGCTTGAGCAACACTGATCCAAGTGCCCACTTGTATACATTTTATGGCGCCCTGGAATAGGTTAATAAGTTGTAATTGCTGAGATAGTAAAAACACGTGATATGAGAGGAAATAACCTATGCATTATTAAGGAAGGAGACCAGGCAAATTTAGATTGCATGTGTGGAGATGGCTGCTGGGGTAAGGTGATATTTAAGTTCATCAAATAAATAGCAGAAACTAATAACAAATATGCACTCTATGATATTTATTTCCTTATATTGTGATGATTAAGATAATACATTTTGGTGTAGGACTTCTGTAATGGCAGAAAAAAATCCCAATAGACCCTCTTCTCATCCAAAAAAAAAAATTATACTAGTGAATTATAAAAATAAAATAATTAAAACCAGTGGAAATTGTCCTAAGGGAATACAGCAAATGGAGAATCACTCATTCAGTCTACAAAATCTCAGTGAGAACGGCAAGAGCGTCTGAGGCACGGAGGCATGGCCCACCCTCGTCCCCCCACCCTCTCTCTCCTATGAACGCTTTACACAGGGAGCTCTACTTGGCGTAGGTGCGGCCAAAAATATGGGACCTCTTTCACCTCTCAGCTTCCAGTTGGACTACAATTTCACCCTGAGGACAGGTTTATGACATTCTCTCCCACCGCGCCCCCCACCCCCGCATCCACCCAGCAGCATGTAGCAAAAGATGCACTGCAAGCAGGTGCAGCTCTGAGGATGGTGGCTTCTATGCCCCCTCCAGCCCTCAATTGTAGCCATACCCATAGCAGATGGAGACTAGTGGGGGCTCCAATCATCCTAGCCCCGAGCTTGCTGTAGGGTAGAAATATCCACAAAAGGAAAGGGAAGCCGGAAGAGGGAGGGTTACCAGACCCCCACCCCAGTGATTATGAGAGGGGGTAATAGAGAGTGTCTGTCCTCATATCCCAGGCAGTGGTGCAGGGGTTCTGCCAAGATAAAGACGAGGCATACAGCAAAGAGATTTGCAGCTTTGCTTGAGGTGACTAACGTTTCTTGGAACACAGCTTAGAGAACTTCATGACTTGAAGGCATAGTTGAAAACAATGGAAATCTTGGGGCAGAAAAATTCAGAGGAAGCTGGTAGCTCCTACATACAAGCAGGAAAGCTTTAGTACAAACGCTCAGGAAAACTGATAGTCCACAGCATCCCTGCTGTGATCAACATTCAACCCCAGGAGTTAGAAAGCCTGCACAAGTGCATTAAGCTGCAGCTACTGAGACGCGATCAAAACGGGACACCGAGCAGCCAGGAAAGCATTCCCAAAATTGCACCCAGAATAATCAACACGAAGCACAGAGATGTTTTACAAGCACAATGGGCTTAAACAGAACCTTGGACCGAACACTCACTGAAAATCAGCTATTCTGACCCAGAAGCAGCAACGCTTAGAAAATCAGGCTTAACAATGGAACCATACTTATCTCTGTCAGTCTGGAAAACTGAATGCTTCCCCATGGCTGCACCTTTTCATAAACAATGGAAGGGGAACTTTTAAACTACTATCCCAGGCTGAATACTGGACAAAATTTAAACCCTCTAAACTGATAGCAACCTCCAAACTGCACACATATTAAAATTTATGTGAAAAACAACAACGCACTAAGGGATTTAAATGCAATCTTTGATTAGTAAAGGGCTTATAACAACCCAGAGGTGACTCTTTGGTAGATAAATTGAAAGATAAACGCAAAAGGAGAAAAGCATAACCAGGTCCACCAGAGGCTGCAAACACCTGAGAAATGTACTTTGGAGAATAAGTTGAGCCAAGTCACTTAAACAAACAAATAAAATGACTAAGCAAATAACAACTGCAATGGGGAGTTGGGAGGAAGTGGGGGTCATTACCCAGAATTGCTGCATTATATGTTATTAAAAAGTTCAGTTTTGTAAAACCAAAAATTGAGACATTAAAACAAACAAGCAAATAAATAAAAACAAAAGGAAAATGTGATCCACAAACTAGAATTCAGGCAATAGAATCTGGTCTTAAAGGAGCCCAAGGGTGGGCTTAGGACACAAACATTTCAAACCAACTATTTTAAATATGTTCAAAGAGCCAGAGTAAACATTTAAAAACATAAAGGAAGATAAGTAATTATATCATATTAAATAGAGAATATCATTAAAGACACTGCAATGAAAGAAAAGAACCATGTAGAAATTCTGTAGTTTAAAAAGCACAACAAGTGAAAGGAAAAATTTGCCAAAGGGTCTCAACAGATTTCTGGCTGGCAAAAGAAAAGAATTCGTGAATTTGAAAATAGACCAACAGATGGTGGGACTGCAGATTGGTACAGCCATTATGGAAATGAGTATGGAGGTATCTCAAAAAACTGGAAATGGAACTACCTTATGACCCAGCAATTCCACTCTTGGGTATCTATCCAGAGAAACCCAAGATGCTAATTCAAAAAAAATATATATGCACCCCTATGTTTATTGCCGCACTATTTACAAGACTTGGGAACAACTGAAATGCCCATCGGTAGGCAAATGGAGTAAGAAACTGTGGTACATTTATACAATGGAGTTTTACTCTGCTGTGAAGAAGAACGAAATCGTACCATTTGTAACGATATGGATGGACTTACAGAACATTATGTTAAGTAAATAAGTCAGTCGGAGAAAGACAAATACCATATGATCTCACTGGAATCTAAAAATTCCAGTGATTTTTTTTTTTGTGGAAAAAACTGAATGAATGAGCAAAGTAAACAAATAGTCTTACAGATATAGGGGAAAACCTGATGGTGGCTAGTTCGCTAGTTGGGAGGTGGGTGGGGATGAGGGAGAAGGAGAAGGGATTAGACAGCATAAATAGGTAACTATAATATTGCCACAGGGATATGAAAGAGAGTTTGGGGAATATAATTAATAATGTATGTATTTTGTAGGGTGTTAGATGGTCACATGTCTTGTTAGGGAGACCACTTTATGGATGGCGTAGAGGCTTGATCACTGCACTGTATACCTGAAGCTGAGGTTGTATAATATTGTATGTCAACTATAATTGAATATATATATATATATATATATATATATATATATATATATATATTCACAGGATGTGGAGTACAATGTGGGAGTGGAGTCAATGGAATTATAATAGATATGTATGATATGGGAGGGCGGGGAGTGGGCCAGTGGATTGGGAGAGGAGGTTGTCACTTTGAGGGGTAAAAAGTATAAATATTGCACTGTGTTGTACACCTGAAACTAATTTAAAGAAATAAATAAGACCATAAAAGAAAATAGACCAACAAAGATTATGCAATCTGAAAAAGAAGAGAAGAAAATTGAACAGAGCCTCAGAGAAATGTGGAACACCATTAATTCCAAGATACGAGTAATAGGAATATTATGAGGAGAGATGAGGGAAACGGACAGAAAATAATATACAAAGAAATAACTTCAGTGGCTGAAAGCTTCCTGTAATCTGAAGAAAACTTTTATATACATATCTAGAAAATTCAGAAATTCAAGAAGGGTAAATTGAGATTCAACTTAGACATGTAGCATTCAAAATCTTGAAAGACTAAATTAAAAAGAAATTCTTAAAACCATTGAGAGGAAAAACAGTACATCCTTTACGAGAGAAACCCATTAACCTTAATTATTATCCAGAAAATAACAGAAAAGCAGGCAAAAAATTTAGGTCTCAATGCCTATGATATTCTTTAATAAGTATATTATATTATATTAAAAAGTATATATTAATAAGTAATAAGTACATTAAAGGGGTATGAATCTACAACATTAGTGGTATTAAATTACTTATATTAAATATAGGAAAGAGTAGTATCCTACCAACTCATAAAAAAATGCATGCTCCCAGTTCAGAAAATAAATGTTATACCATAAAAGGGATACACTTAGAAACATTTGAATGAAATTATTTAATTCATATTCTATTTTATATGCTAATGAAGCATTAATGTTTGTATTAATTGAGATAAAACTGTTGCAATAGCTGATATCTACCAGCATGATACTGACATGGAAATTTTGCTAAAAATGAAGTATAATAATAATAATTATTATAATAAACCCTGGTACAGTTTTTACTTACTTATTAACATGAATATAATGTAAAATGTATAATTGTTTTTGTAACAAAAGTAATTAAAATGGATACAATCTCTTTGTCATGGTTTATATTTATACATTTTATTCACCTATAAGGGAACTTCAGAAAGTCAATGAAGAAGAAAAAGCACATGATAATCGACAAGTAAAATGTCTTTAGAAAAAATAAGCAGGATAATTATCAACATGTAAACAAGCCATTGAGTATAGAATTTATTACATGGTGGCCCTGGGAAAATTACATAGGTCAAATGTTCCAGGAAAAAGCAAAATATATATGAATATATGAGATTTAATGAGTATAATTTCAAAACTAGTAATGATAAAATGATCTGTAGTTTTCCTTGCATGTATACTTACATAAAATAGTATGGTTCTCAATTGAACTCCATTTAAGTGTAATAATCTGACCAAAACCCTATCTTGAGAAACATTAACATTCTCTCTCTAATTGTATCACATAAGATATTCGATCCACAAGAAAATCTCATAGAAGTAGATAAGGATTTTGCCCTTATGTGTCTCCTACATAGTTTTTATACATGTCCAATTATCAGTTAACAGGAGACATTGCAGGCGAAAAACCAAAACATAATGAATAATATAACTAACCGTCATGCAATGACGAATCAGCTATGTAGCTATGTCTTGCCATATTTGTTTTGCTTTTACTATTATATTTACTTTTTTTTTTTTTTGAGGGCAGTGTCACTGGCCCTCATATGTGGGACCGAACCGGGGCTGCTGGCTTCCCAAGCCAGCGCTTAACCAAAGCATCACTCGACCAGCCCTTTATTATATTTAAAGAAATTAGGAATTTGCCATATAAAAATAAACCACTAATTTAAATTCAATCATTAACCTCTTCTAATCTCTTTCCTCTCTTTCCATCCTTAGATAACAATGGTAATATTGGTGATAAATTTTCCTAAATATAACTATGTAAGTTAGCCACATATAAATACATCAACTAATATAATAGGTTTTTGCATATTAAATTTTGTATAAATATTAGATTTATCATACATAATTTTTATTTTCATATGTTCATGTCATTAATGCAACTCTACTGTGTTCATTTTAATCACTGTATAATGATTTATCTATGACTATACCACATTTTTGTTAGAATTCAATGTTTGTATATTTAGGTTATACATAATAGGGAAGAAGCAGCAATATTAACCTAACTGAAAAGGCCTCTACTAAGTAATATCTACCCACAGAGAGTTAACTGGTTGCTAATATTTAATCCACAGTTCATGGATATCAGTACCGAAGCCTATTTCATTGTCTCGGTCTTCTCCTCTAAGTGAATGATAGAGGCTGCAACTACATAATGGTGGTTTAGAAAGGCAAGTGATGACGGAGGACAAGTCCGTGAAGGTGTGTGTGGGATGATGGATCTCCCTTTCTAAGAGCTTTCCCGAAAATCCCAAGTTTTCCACAAGTATATCATTAACCAGTGCTATGCCATATGGATATTCCACAAAGCAACTGGGCACTGGTAAATTATTGTCTTTTTTGGCTGAGCACAATAATACCAAATAAAATCAAGTTAATATTTTTAACAAAGAGAGAATAGACAATGTTTAAAATTTTCCTTGGAAAAACAGTATACCCAATAATATTCCTGTAAATTTATGTTTGCACACATGTATGTGTATTTCTCCTGTTTATATTTAGTAGTATAAATGCAAGATCATAGAAAGGATGGCTTAATAATTTATTGCTCAAACTGGGAAAATTTTTAGAACAAAAAAGGGGAGCTATTAATCAATATGCCAGGAAAATGGTGCGCACTGAGTCTGTCCCATGAGAAACTGAATTTAGAGTCTTCCCAATCATATCACACACACCTCTTCCGGCTCTAGGAGGCATGAGAGCCGGCTGCTACAGCCTCTAAAGCGAAGCCAATCAGCGGGAGTGCTTGTTGTATTGCAATTTGGACAGATTTTTGGAGCCTTTTGCTGGAGGGGTCCCTATGCAAGTTGTGCATATTTGCAAGTTACAGTAAATGAATAGGCTTATGTAAAATTTGTTGATGAGGAGTCCCTTGCCTCTTAAATGCTACAAAGCCTAAAAGATGCTGGGCTTGTATTAACATTGTGGATGCTGAGAGCCTCAGTGGTTGCTAACTGACAGTGTCAGGGATGGAACTGGCCTGATTCTATTAAATCATTTTTAGGAATTGAACTGAGATGGTGGGGCCTTGTACCATGGAGTAATAATGGTCCACCCCTTTCTAGTGAGCTCCTTTGGGAATGTCTGTATTCTGAATTAGTGTTTAAACAATTCTCTCCAGAGTAGGATATCATCAGTATGATATCATACCTGCACTCCTGGAGAAAGATGGATGGTGTTAAGATCTTGCCTACAAATGATGTGTGTGAGGTAACTGAGGTATACCACAAGTGTCTGGACAAAGATGCATTGTGTCACTTTAGAGGTGAAGGCAAAATGCAGCTGTATTAGTCACTTCATTGTGCTGTAACAAATTAATTCTTAACCTTGATTTATTCTAACAATGTAATATAAATGCATTTTGATAGGTTCTGGGGATTAGGGCATGGATTCTCTAGTGTTTAATAATTCTGTAGTTCAAAAATTACAAACATGAATTTTACTTCTTACTATTGCCTTTATGGATCTTTCCACTATTTCATTTCATATAAAAATAGTGTATTCTTTTTGCTAAAGAAATCAACTATCCATTGATTTATTTGATACCTATGCTAATTCTAACACAGAGTAGGTTTTTTCCCTCTTGTGTTTAATCATTTTGGATTGTAAGCTCATTATTTTGGACTGCACTTAGAAAAAGAAAAAAAAAATAGAATGAAAGAAATGTTTCTTGTCATCCCCAGAAGGATGACAGTTCGGTTGTGTGTTTGTTTGTTTTATTGCTGGTCAAGTCTTCCCATCTTCCTCATTGTCTTTCTGGGCCAATTCCTTCATTTTCCAGCCAGCCCCTTGCTGGGTATGAAGTCTTTCAAAGATGATAAATAGATATAATTCTAACCTAATTCTCATGTTCAAAGTCTCAGTTCCTGTCCCCAATGAGGTATCAAAATTTAAGTTTATGGATTCCTAAAATGAACAACCTAAACCATGAAATACCCCCGGTATTTAATATTTTTGTTTTGCTTTGTTTTACTTGATTTTTAACCCCTGACAATTTCCTTAGTTTCTTTCAAAATTATCTAGTCATTTAATGAGATTTTCTAAAGCATTTCTAAATGTTTGTAATAAGAGAGTTTTCATATTATCCAATCTCTCTTATTGCCCCAACTTGTAAATTAATGATTCCTTTTTTTACATTTAAAAAGTTTTCTAAATAGAGAAAAGGACATTAATACTAATAGCTCACAATGAGACAGTGATTTATCAATTTAATATATATGCATTATATACTTTACTGTACTATATATACTTTAATCCTCACTGCTCTGTAAAATGGTATTACTCTAAGTTTTTTTTCATATAAGAAACCTGTGGTTTAGTGACATTAATTGGAAATTCTAATTTAGGTAGCCTGATTCCATCCATTCAATCATTCATACATGCATTCATCCATTTATTTAACAATATATGCACAGTCTAGTGGGAGAGATGGATATAAATCAAAAGTAATTGAAACATAATTAGCCAACTGTAGTTGTAATGATGACTATGAAAACAAATTGTAGTTTGCAACAAGAGCGTATGGCCATGTATGTCATCAAGGGAGAATTCCTTCAGGAAGTAATGTTTAACATTGATTTAAAATTTGTACGGGCTATATTAAGGTTGTATGTATGTATGCAGTGTGTGAGTATGTGGGAGAAAGACAGAGAGAGAGATGAGGAAAAATATGAGAGTGTTAACTTTGGCATGGAAATGTATTTTTAGACGATGACATGAAAAGCCACTGGTCCATTCAGAAAACAACAGAAGAATAATATGGGCAGTATGTTATATAAAAATGAAGAATCCAGGCTGGAGGCTGGATTCAGAGCATTTTGGATCTCATGGGTCATGTTAAAATCATTAAAAAGATATTGATTGATTTAATTGTAATGAATGCATGGGCAGGAATGATATGTTTTAAACTTTTATTGGCCATAATAATCCAGAATGATTTGATTTAATATTCACAAGATTAATCATTATTAGGAACTGTGGCCTTCCGAACTGGGGAATTGAACGTCCATGTATTCTAAAGAATTACAGTCATAATCTGGGTAAATAGGGCAGATGTGGGAAACACAACATGAGTAGTTAATACTTTCAAATGAAATCATATAGAAAGGAGTATCAAAATTAGTAGAGAAATTTTGAGCAGTTATACCAAGAGTTCAGTTAATGTGTGTGAATAGACCAGTTTAAATATCAATCGAGGACTAGTTAGGTAGTTTCTTCTTTTTCATTATTATAGGCAGTGCTGCAATAAGCATTCTTATATTAGTCTCCTTGCATATATGTGTGTTTCTCTGGAGTAGACCTGTAGATATGAAATGTAAAGCTCACAGAGTACATGCATTTAAGTTTCTGGCATAATTAAATTCTCTCCAAAATAATTTAACCAATATATATTTCAACCATCAATGAAATCCCTTTTTCAAGATTTTGAGAACATTGTCTTAAGCAGTCAGTAAAGAAACATCAAAGGAGTTCTATAGTCACAATGAGAGCAAAATAGACATATGTCAATTCCAGCAACTGCTAATTGCAAATCAAGGCAAATAAGATATTCTTATTTCTTTATTTCTCTTCCACCATGACCCAAGACCATGGGAAAAACAATTAGCTATCTACTAGAGGAAGAGGGAGAAATGGAATGCAAGGGAATGGAAACGCAGTTCTCAAGGTAACCCTACACCTTCCAAATTAAGCATACAGACTTGAATTAGCCTGAGTTGGAACAAAAGAGATATTTTACACACCAAGTTCTATGAACAATCACTTATATGAATGACGCTTGGTCTTTGCAGGCCCTGTTGTAAGCAAATTATAAATACCTAACTAAACCTCATGATGTGACTACTGTTTTTCTTTAATTTTCTGATGAGAAAACTGAAGCACAGATATGTTAAGAATTTACTCAAACTCACAGTTATTAAGCATTGTCACTGGGATCTGAGCCTTGGCACACTTTCTGGAGAACCCATGGCAAAAACCACCAGGCGTTGCCACCTTTTAGGACTAGAAACTTATTAATTACCAAAGTAAAACTGCTTTTATGACCAGATAATTTCATTTTTACAAGAGCTCTGAAAATAGTTCAGAGGAAAATAGTTCAGAGAATGAGGAAGTATATACATAAAGATTTATTGGTACTGATTGAAAGGGAGAGAAAATATTTCCTTCACTATTAACACCTTACTGAGTTCCACACTCTCAGTACGACAGTTCAATATTTGCTTCAGGCCTACTGAAGGATTTAGGCTGCTCAGGATGTCCTGGCTGGAGAATTATTTTACAGACACCAAAACAAAGTGTATTTTTGCAAGAAGTAATGCCAGTTTGGAAAGACTAGAGATACACTGGTATGTAAAGAAGCTACTTTGACAGCATATACAAGGCATGATCTAAAAATATGATAAGGGGGGAGGAGTGGGGTGACGAATTGGGGGAGGAAGGTTGTCACTTTGAGGGGTAAAAAGTATAACTATTGCACTGTGTTGTACACCTGAAACTAATTTTAAAAAAAAAGTTAATTTCACAATAAAAGAATTAAAAAAAATAAAAAATAAAAAATAAAATATGATGAATGTTTAAATAAAAAAATATATATTACAGTAAAAGACACATTGTCATTAATCCTCCTTCAAAATATTCCCCTGGCTTTGAACACACTTATCCCATCATGCTTGCCACTTTCTGAAACAGTTCTGGAAGTCCTCTTTCCTGAATATCTTTAGTTGTACTGTCATGGCTGCCTTAATGTCCTGAATCAGTTTGACTTTGGGGAAGAGCCATAAGTCCCATGGTGCCAAATCCAGTGAATAAGGTGGATGAAGACACACTGTCATGTTTTTATTTGACAGAAATTGCCATATACCAGAAGCTATGTGTGACACTGAGCGTTGTCACGATGGAGGATGAAGTAAAGACAGTTACGAAAGAAGACTTCCAGAACTGCTTCAGAAAGTGGCAAGAATGATGGGATAAGTGAGTTTGAAGCGAGGGGGAATATTTTGAGGGGGGACTCATGGCAATGTGTCTTTTACTGTAATATATATATTTCTTAATTTCAACATTCACCATATTTTTTTATCACACCTCGTACAATTAGAAAAAGCACAGTTTTGATTTTTACGAAGAAGCTACTTCAATCAGTTGTCTGCAGAAAGAAATCTCTGAGGGAATTATTCCATAGCATCTTGGGAGAAGAAATTAGAGCATTCCTCAAATCCTTAAACTATCAATGACAAATAAAGATAATGTTAGTGAAATAAATATTTCCTGATCTATACCGCTCTTCTCTGTCCTATTTCGATCTCAGAGGTAATCCACTTGGGGAATGAATGGTTAGAGCTAAAGACATAAAGGAAGAAATAAAACAAACCAAACATGTCCTTTTCATTAACTGAAAGCCTTGTAGCTTGAAGCATCGCCAAGTTGGGAAAGAGTAAATTGGTTTTACACATGAAGCTTGAAATCTTTACCATTGGAATTACCAAAGGAAATTATATTCACAGTACAGGGACTACTATATTACCTGAATACTAACTAAAACTAATAATAAAACTAATAAATAGATATAGAGATAGACAGGTGATGGGTTAGATAATTTTATTTTTGGAAACAAAATACATAATAATTTTTTAAATGGGTGATCTTAATGGAAAAATAATATTGACTAAAAATGGTCATACACTAGACTGTGAAGTATGGCTCAGTTAATTTCCATAGAAAGAAAAAGAATAAATATCTGTCCCTAATCTCAATATAGAAAAACACAACACTAATAATAAAATAGGAAGAAAAACTAATTCCTGGAAATTTTAATAAAAAGTAAATTTTAACATTAAAGACAAATATTATATCAGAAAAGAAATCAAAACTAAAATTGCAAAATATTTATACAAGATCAAAAAATGTATGATGTCAGAACATGAAATAAAGCCATGCTTTGATGAACTGCTTTTCAAAGTAATGTTATATAAAATAACTATATAAAGTGCTTTAAATATCAGTGCAGTAAAACTAATCAAATGAAGACTAAACTAAAATAGTAAATTAATGAAGATGAAATAAGAAATCAATAAAATAGTAAAATACAGAGTCTTTAATATCACTGAGGCAACATAAATGAAATTAAATGGATTCATTTAATAGTTAAAATAAAGAAGTTAGATCTACTTATGGCAACATGCATGAGTTTTAATATACGTAATCCTTAAAAATTTGTAAATATAATTTATGAAACAAACTTTGGGATTTTGTTAATTTTGTAAAAAACATAAGGTATAAAATACGTTTCTAATATTTTGTTTTTTAAAAAATTAAGAAGGGAAAATTCAACATTAGTCTCACTAAAGTAGTGGTATATGGATATGTTATTTTATTTCGTGTGATTTATATTTTAATATGAAATTTTATATTTTTTATGAAATTTTATATTTTATATTTAAATTATATTTTAAAATGAAATTTTCTCATAAAATATTTAAATAATTGAAATAGAAGAAAAACAAGTAAATAGACCTACTGTTTGCCATTGAAAAGAAAATTGATAAGTTATAGCCACTGCATGAATAAATGCTAAACGTACACACAAACCCACATCTAAAACTGATAAAACCAAGTTAAAAAACATAGGCACTTGCATAAGTAACATCTATCAAATATTCAGAAGAGTGTCAGTCAATATTATTTAACTGGTTTTAGAGCATCATGGAATTTGGAAAGCTTCCAATATTATTATATTGTGCATTGTAACATCCTGATAGAACAGTAAGACAACACAAAAGAATTACATAATTCTCATGTATAAACTCTGATTTTAAAAAGCAATAAGAGCTAAAATTATCTGTACAATGAAATAAAGCAATAAGGTAAATGTTTTGGTGTGGATATGAAAATATATGCAGCTATTTATGATACACACAATATATATGTGAATGCACGATTATATGCAATTTATGAATATGTGTATTTGTATATAAATATGCAATTTTTCTTGACATATGAAAAGAAGACTAGGAGGAAAATGGAAGTTTCTTTTCTTTTTTGATATATAGATGATGTATTACGGAACTGTACACTCAACACCTATGAAAATTTACTATCCATTGTCACCCCAATAAACTTTAATTAAAAAAAAGAAAATGGAAGTTTCATTCTAAACTCCAGTGTACTGTTTTTACATTCTCATGTGTTGTCTTTTCTTTTTCTGTTACTGTATTATTAGTGAAGTTTCACAATTGAAATATGTGCAATTAGCAACAAGAAGGTATCAAGTATTGAGAATTAAAGTAATAAGGAAACTGGCTAAATCGATCAAGAGATGCCTGTAAGTGCACATCTTACTTAGGGCAATATAAGTGGGGTTAAATTCAAGGAGATTTTTTTGAACATATTTAATTGGTTAAATTTGGTTGTAGTGCCAACAAATGAACACACCTGGATTTTTTGTTTTTTGATTCTGTTCTAAGAAAATATATGAACAATTATCTGCACCATCTGCTGTCAACCATCTGTTCAGGGAAAGGAATGGGCACACCGGTATTATATTTGTTTAGCAATTCAGTATTTTAAAAATACTACAAACCTAGCAAGCACACAGGAAAAAAAAAGGTTTAGAGCACTTCTACCTCTACTATAAAGAAAAGGAAATCATTCCCATCAGAATAATCTGCAAAGCTATAACATAGTATTGCAAATAATATAATAATTGGAAGGTAGGGCCGGCCGAGTGGCTCTGTTGGTTAAGAGCTCGCTCAAGAGTGTAAGCTGAGCTCTGAGCAAAAAGGCGGTTCGATGCCAGCCCGAGCTGAGTTGCCGTTGAGCTGCCAATAGGTGGCAGGATGGCTCAGCTAAAAAAAAAAAAAAAAAATTGGAAGGTAAATTTCATATTGGTAGAAAATTGAGTCAATTACTCAATGGGAGATTTTCAGGAAGTTTATTTTTCAAACAGCTTGTATATTTAAAGAATATTATAGCACAATTATGCTTATCTAAAGAATATTACTAAAAATAATATTTTATGAGAATTAATTTTTGTCAACTAAATCATGAAATTTTTATTTTTATAAATATATTGTACATTTTTGTTTGTTTTCAAAATAGACTTTTATACTATTTTGGTTTAAATTAAGATAAAAATATATGAAAGATAGTAATAATGATGGAAAATTCCAATAGCTGTTACCACTGATTCAAAAACAAGTAAATTTGTCAAGTATTATTTCTATAAATGACAACACTAGGACAATATTCTACTTTAATACTTGGAAACCTGTAAGAAAATTGAGTCATAATAAGTGAGAAGTTATAATGGTTTTAATATTTAATGGAAATGTATAATTTGATTATCTATTAAACATTAATGCTTTTCTGGTATACAACAATAGGTTTGATTGTTTTTTAACTTTAGAAAAACTTCATATGATTTATATTACACCATGGAATTTAATAATACATAAGGACCGTGAGAGGAAATAAAATGTTTCTTTCAAAAAGATGAAAAGAATGACAATATGTTATTTGTTAAGGTGTTTAAATATCTTTAAATCATATACTTCTCAGCCAGCTTTAAAAGGAGGGGAAAAAATAATCTCTCAATAAAAGGGTGATTTGAGGGCAATGCCTTTCCCATTTTCAGTTTTTAAAACAGAGAACAATTTATTTAAATAGCATCATTACTATGCTAGTAGTATATGAAACTTGATAAAGGTTGAGTCAGCCTGTCCTCTCTTGTAACTGTTGAGAGTCTCTGAGGATGTATTTTATTATAATACAACCAGTATGATTGAGAAAGTAAGCAGAATCAGTAGGCCGGAATTAGCTTTTTAATTTTAAAATTTACTTTTTATCTTTGTGTTTATTTCTTCCATTCCCTATTCACTTTCCCAACCTCAGAAATGTGATTTCTCACCTAACTTTGCCAATACAACTCTTCTCAATAGTATCGTGGATGGTGATGTAGTGGCCGTTTCTTGGGCACTTTTCACTTCTCTTTTGATTTGTCATGTTTACAACATCTGAGACTACTGTTTTGCAAGAATTTTACAATTTTTCTTCCTGTTTCCTTTATCCTACAAGCTCTTAATATATGCCTCCCTTTTTGTCAGCTTTAATCTTTATGGTTAGTTCTACTTCCATTTTTGGACTCTTAAAACAACCCAAATTTTCAGGAACTCACACTTAACCCTTTCCCCTCTTGCTCTTCAAATTCAACAGATATTTTGAACACTGTTATCTTTACATTTATAAACACCTGTATTCTGATGATTATTTAATTCTGTCTGAGAGGTCTCAACATGAAAATCCCAATGGCAACTCCAAACTCAGCTGAACTCACTATCTACTCCTCAAATTTTATTCTCCCACATATTTTGGTCTACTTCCATAAAAAGCAGCATCTATCCATTTGCATGAAGGTGTTTCCCATTAACCTATGCATTTATTTTGCATGATTTTCTCTTTCAGTATTCTATTTTTTAAATAAAAATGTCAATTTCAATGTTGTATCAAACTCCCATGATCCTAAATTTGAATAGGAATTATTAGAAGGAATTAATGATGCATTTTTTTTCTTAAATAAAATAGCTATTTACTTTTTTCCTACAAAGGCCTAGTAACCCAGGAACAATGATAACTCCTAGTATCTTAATTATGGTGTTTAAATACCATTTTTTATTAAGTCAGAAGTCCTAGTAGAGGTGTCTAATAGCCCTACTGAGAGAACATATTTCGAATATGAACCTGGAGTACAATAAAGCAAAAAAAAGTTCTAAAATCTACTGAATCGTATTTAAGAAATACAAGGAAATTTGCAGTCAAACTGGCCAAAACTAGGATCATTTTCAATACCCGCAGTAACTGCAATGGATGGACCATAGTAAATTAGTTAAGTTTCTGTGTTTACAATGATTCAGAAACAAAATAAAACCTGTTCAGTCACTTTTAGGCAATGCAAATGATATTACTAGATAATTTGAACACTAATACATAAAGGGAAGGATGGTGGAGAATCAGGTATTTATCTCTGTTTATTGTGAGCACCTTACCTCAAGGTAACACAAGATCTGATGAAAAGAGTTTCCTCCCCAATTGAAATAGTCTAGCTAGCAAATAAGCAAAAGGGAAATGATATTAGAATATTTCTACTTTGCAATCCCTAATGCAATAATAGTTTTAGATGGATTTTTTTTTTTTTTTTTTTGAGGGCAGTGTCACCAGTCCTCATATGTGGGACCCGAACCGGGGCTGCTGGCTTCCTAAGCCAGCACTTAACCACTGCACCACTCGGCCGGCCCCACAATAATAGTTCTAATAATGGGGGCAGCAAAAATAATTTTCCTCCCACCTTTCTAAGTTCTTCTGGCTGGGGTAATAAATTAACATGAGATAGATGAACAGGAAAAATGATCATACTTATTATATATGTACATATGGTGGTTACATGGGAATATGAGGACTGAAAATATGTTGTGCAGTTTAGGCTTATATACCATTCTAGAAAAAAGAGAGGGAGGCAGGGGTCCAGCATTTCAAAGGGAAAATAAGCAATTCACAGGTAGACTAGAAAGAGCAAACTTGATTAATTTTTGCTGGGACGCCCAGAAACAATGGAACACAGAGGGACGTCCAGCAGACTTGCTGGCCTCCCTATGGGCCACACTTCATTCAAATATACCAAGGTAAAAAACCTAAGGCTCTCTTCCTGAAGCAGGTGTTTCTGTCTGAATTCCTTTCTACAAGTAAGGGGTGATAGGCAGGGGTATGAGGAAGATTCTTTCTGAATCTTTTGTTTCTTAAAAATAACCAATATCTCAAGAGGCATATTTTGGGGTAGCAGACACCAATCCCCCTCACCAGCAATGATACACAATGGCGACTTATTTCACCTAAACACAGAAAATTAGATATTTCATACTTTCTCTTGAAAAATGCATATATAAGACACATAAATCTGATAACGCCTTAAAATCTAATTACCAATAAATAGAAAGCAAAAGACCAGAGGAACATTGTAAATAAAACATGAACAAAATCCAGACGTACCATACAGGTACATCTGTATATTATTGAACAGATACATTTTACAGCACTTTAAAAAAAAAAAGAAAGAAAGGCTAGTGATAGAAAAATTATT
Source organism: Aselliscus stoliczkanus (assembly GCA_033961575.1). Classification (NCBI taxonomy): domain Eukaryota; kingdom Metazoa; phylum Chordata; class Mammalia; order Chiroptera; family Hipposideridae; genus Aselliscus; species Aselliscus stoliczkanus. The sequence continues at coordinate 11,693,965 of CM066727.1, forward strand.
ATTAACAGCAGACTTGGGCCGGAGGAGTAGCACATTGGTTAAGCGCTGGCTTGGGAAGCCAGCAGCCCCAGTTTGGGTCCCACATATGAGGGCCAGTGACACTGCCCTCAAAAAAACAAACAAACAAACAAAAAACAAAAGAAAAACACCAGACTTAAGATATTAGGCACTAAGTATATAATGTAGACTTTGCTTCTTACTGAATCCAACAAATAAACTGGAAAATAAAGAGAAAATTAAAGAGATTTACATTTCTTAAATATTTGATGACATTAAAGAATTATTACTTTTTACATATGATAATGGTATTTTGGTACTTTAAGATTGTACATATATTTTAAACACAGATAATGAAATATTTTACTGATTATATAATATTGTGTCTGGGAGGGGTAAGTGAATGAGAGTTTAAATTAAACAATATCAACAGTTTGACTATTTGTGCTGGTGAGAAATACCTCAACATTCATACTATGTCATTACTCATGGTTTGTATTTGAATTTTTCAGAAAATTTAAAATAGTACTACTCTCTACAAGAGAGCACAGAAACATTTAAGGAATAGGAAAAATACTTTAAACATCATATATATATATATTATATATACATATATACATATATTCAGAGAGGTTTAAGAAGTTATGGTAGTCAAAATATGTAACAGAATTTTTTTAAAGGAAAAATTAGAAAATGAAGCAGTCTCTGAAAATTATTTTAAATATTTTTAAAAAAGACAAAAAACTTCTTATTTTTACTAGGTGATTTAAACTATATCCCTAAAAAATAAAATGTTACTTATAAGGTAAACTGAAGAAACTTTTAAAAATATAGAAAAAAGTATGTAAAAACATTAACTATATGATTTTAAAATGACAGCAATAAAGACAAAGCCAAAGATTCATCATCTATGCTATCAGAATTCCCAAACCAAAAGTAAAACGATGTATACAACGGAGATTATCAAAGAATGAAAAGAAGACATTTCCAGAGTTGGTGCTTCCCTATTTATTTCTTTTCCTTTTTATCTCAGGCAGATCTACCTGTCTGGCTCTAGCTTTAAAATAAAAAATTTTTCTGCACATGAATGAACCACAATCATCTGAAACTCAACATGACCTAAAATTGAACTAATCATTTTCATGCAAAAACATATTAATGAATCTTACAATCAAGTCTACTGTTCATGAGTGTGAACCAAGCATTTAAAAGTATGATTCTAAATTTTTTAAACTCTGTACACTTGAAAGTAATTTAATATCTCTGAACCTCAGATGTAAAAAAAAAGAATATTTATAGAACCTCACTGATAGAGTTCTTATGAACTTTAAATGAGATAATGGGGCCGGCCGAGTGGCACATTGGTTAAGAGCTGGCTTGGGACACCAGCAACCCTGGTTCGGATCCCACATATGAGGGCCAGTGACACTTCCCTCTACAGCTAACAACAGCTCCACCTGGAGCTGAGCTGCGAGCCCCGGCGACAGTGCAGGCTGCAGCCCCTGCTGCAGTGGGCTGCCATAGGCTACAGTGAGTGGCCGGCAGCCAGCGTGAGCTGCCAATAGCCGAGGTGAGTGACATCCAGAGGCCGGCGACCGATCTGCCTCATCCGGGAAGAGCGCAATGATGATACCAACATGGGCCAGTGAAGCAACATGCTCCGCAACTAGACTGAGGAACAAAAGGACAGCAACTTGTCTGTTCCCTTCCCCCAATTCCCCAATAAAATCTTTAAAATAAATAAATAAATAAATAAATAAATAAATAAATAAATAAATAAGAAAATGCATAAAAAACCCATAGCACTGATTATGGCACATATAAAGAGAATAATATAGCCATTGCTCTGTTGAAGGATTACTATTATTTGTAATATTAATATCACCATTGTTATTATTACAGATCTTAGAAAATTAAAGGCCTTACCAGCATCCATCCCATAACCCAAGGGGAGGAAAAAAAAAGGATAATGTTTCCCTGAACTTGTTTCTTTTGCAGAATTTTATGTCACATAAATTACCAACCATATTGTTGATTGACCTAAAAAAAAAAAATTATTCATTTTTTATCTGTCTGTCTGTTTTTTCACAATGGCTACTTTTACAGTTTTATTCCATGTTCTTTCAAAAATTTTGTGAATTGTCACAATGTTTAACTGATACCACTGACTCCAATCTCCAGGATTTTATTTAGTGCTATTTATGGGGTTCCCATTGAGTTCAATCTCCACATTATTGTTTATGAGTTCTTAGTCATGTGTTAAAATCTAACCAATATTAAAATAATTGAAGTTAGTAGAAATTTGTATGAACCCTTAGGACATCTTGTATTTGTATGATTTTCTTTCTCTTTTGAATACTAACTTTCACTTTTCTTTTCACCATTCCCTTTCACTTCATTTCATCTTAATAACCCCAAGTTAGGCTATAGGTATCTTCTCTGGAAAACCTTTCATAAAGCATCCATCCAACTTTCCCACTAAACTGCATTAGTACTTCCTGTTTTTTTACTCCAATTGCATTTATAATTCTATCTTATTGTAATTATCACAATATCATGACTGCCTGAATAGTTATCTCTCTTCCAAAAGACAGTTAAATTTTATAAACTTTATAAACACATCAGCTCATATAATACATCACATGAAATAGGAAAATAGTAAATCTTTGTTGATTGAATTTGTTGAATACTTTTGTGAAAGGAAAAACTGTGTTACTGATAAAACTTTTACCAAAATAAATAAATAAATAAATAAATAAATAAATAAATAAATAAATAAATAGAAACATCAAAAAGTTGGAGCCCAAAGAGAAAAATTAGAAAATAATAAATGAATCTAGAGTGGCAGGAACTAAAGAGGTGAACAAAAAGAAAATATTAAACACATCAATGAAGAATAAAGTAATGCAAAAAATAAGTATTATAGTTATGTGTTGCCTTCATGTGACAAGTATGAAAGTTTTTAATTCTACTGATTTCCCCTATTGCTAATGTAAGGATAGTCCTGGTTTTGATTATATAAAGCCTAGAGATATGAATTTTTGTCATGCCATGTATCATAGTGATGTAAAACAACAAAATATTTCACTTCTGGTTGTCCCATGATTATGTAGACTCAGATTATAAATTTATTCAAAATTATAAAATGTTAGTGAGTTATTTTTATGAATTATGGAAGGGGTTACATTGTATATACCAACTATTAGAGCCTATCAAATTTCATTAAGCATAAAAATAAGTTACTATAAATTCACTTAAATTTGTACTGAAAAGTAACTAAAAATTGTCTGGAAAAACAGGTTAAATCATTTAGACAGAAAGTTTATTTAGTTGAAAACTATTGTCATAATTTATGGCATTCTAACCAATTTCAACAGACAAGTTTATTCCTTACATGAGTTATGAACAATAATTTCATTGAGTCTAGAGGTGATACTAGTTTGGAAAATGGCATAAATATTACTGATAGAAAAAAGCTATAAAAATGATCTTTAGGAACTATAACTGAAATAAAGTGAAATTTTATATCTTATAGAACAGGAAAAATTAAAAAATATATACCCTAAAGAGTAGAAGGCAAGACATTGAATAAAAAATACCTGAAGTTAATCAGATTCTTATGAAGAAGGAAAAATCAGAGTACATATGAATAGAAAATTCAAATGTAATTTAAAAACACAGATTTAAAAACTTTTTAAATAAACTTTTAAAACTCTTCACTTTTTATTTTATGTACACAAAGTTGTATAAGTCTAAGTGATAAAAAAGATATTGATTTGTTGTTGCTTCTTTAAATGTGTGTGTGAATAAGAGAGAAAGAGAACATGTATGAGTAAAAAACTATATTTTAACTGACAATTTATATCCTATATGAAACAATACTAAACCTGAAAGTTTGGGATTAGTAACCCAAATTTGGAATAGCGATGAAAAGAACCCTGTATCAAGATCATTTATTATATTCACCTCACCCTTAGAGTGAATCCTGATTTATGCCTATGATCTTGAAATTATTGTTACTATTAGACAATACATTTTATGGTCAGTCTATAAATCCATTAACATATCAATTATATTTACCACAAAGTTTTAAATTCTGCAGGGGATAGGAAGTGTGTGTGTGTGTGTGTGTGTGTGTGTGTGTGTGTGTGTGTGTGTGTAGACCTGTGGCTCAAGATTAATATCCCACTGTATACTCCAAATAACAACCAGTAAATTGAGTGACTGTGCAGGCAGGTAGAAAGCCAAGGCAAGATCTCAGAAAACAACACAAGACAAACAAGAAAGCAATAGCTACACCTGAGAGAGAGAGGGCCAATGACTGATGGGTCTGGATTTGGAAAACAAGAAACGGCGTGAAATTTTAACTTTCTCTCTTGCCTGGGCACTGCATTGATCTGGGAGAACTGACTCTTAAGAATTCTCACCCTTTTTTGGCTTCTGCCAGTTTACTCAAGGTCCCATCTGCAGTCCATAGAGCAATTGTCACCCTGGTAGTTACCAGAAACTGGCAAGGTTTTTCATTAATTGTAATTCCAGTTTTCTCTTGGCTGTTTAAGGGAAACACTGTATCAGTTTACCTAAGAATCCCTCGGTGTCTGGTCAACCACGGCGATGCCCATTGGGAGCCTCCTCTGAAGATAAATGTGGGGGAAGGACTTGACAAAACTTTCAAGGAAAATCTTTTTTTCAATGTCTTAGTTGATTGCAATTGAGACACTGATTGCTCTGCCTGTGTTCTGAGGATGGACCCTAGGGGAATTTAATATGGGAGACCCATGTGTCAGGTTTCTGGCTTCGAGGTGTTGCAGTTAGAAAGACACACACTCGGAGTGGAAAGGCAATTCAGAGAGATATTAGTGGACCAAGTAATCGAGTAAAAGCAGAGAGAGGGGATAGCAGGCGCCCTATCAGTCCTATAGTCTTTTGCTCTGGACACCTCTTATGTCTTTACTTTTCCATTAGCCTTTTGCAATGAATCCTTCAATGAAGCCATTTTGAAATCTTGAAGCCTTTGCAAGCCTTCTACATTCCAATTAAAATAGGTTCCTATTCTGTTTGATTTGGGAGTGCTTGCTTTCAAGTGCACTTCTTACATGATCTTGTCTAACTGGAACATTTCTCATAAGTAACTACTATAATTCTGTGTTGTCTTAGCAAGGTTTTTACATTTTTGTAGATATCTACAGCTTCTGGGACCACAGTTCTGAGATATAACGCAAGCATCTGAGACATAAAGCAAGCATCCATGCTGAAAGGTGGCACTCTCAATTCTTTGAAATTTGAGTTTCACATTTCTTTAGCTAAGCCCTGGGGCCAAATTACTACTTTAGAGGGATGTGTCAATGAGTTGGGGATGTCATGGTGCTTTACAGGGTAGCTCGTTGCACAGAAATGTTCTTTTTGTTGGCAGATGCCCTAGTGTCGATGTAACCTATTCCATGACCAGCTTATCCTAGTAGGTGAGTTCGAGTTAGTTGGACATGCTCTAACAGCTTTTAAGTACTTGATCAGTGTCCACCAATGTTGCTGCTTTGGCTTCTGAGAGTCCTGTTAACAACAGATCTACTGCTTTCACAAGTATACTTCTTTTTAATGCTGGATACCCTGATGGCTTTTAATAGTCTGTCTTACTTGTGCCTACTTAAATTTTTATCTTGATGGCCTACATATTTTGGATTTCTTTGTCAATTTATTTTCTCAATTTTACCAGTGGACTGACCTTGAAGCTTTGAGTCCACTAAAAGCTGTTACCCATTATAGACCCCTAATATAGCTGGTCCTGAGCTATCTAGGAGTCCAGACCCTTTCTGGGAACTTTAATAGATATCAGAACCTTTCTGGGACCCAAAATCATTCTGGGAATATATATATATATATATATATATATATATATATATATATATATATTCCCAGAATGATATGCACACATATGCATATATAAATATTAAAATAATAATAATGATAATAATAATAATAATAATAATATTTGTTTGGATCGGAGAGCTGCATGCAAGGGAGCAGAGCTCAAATCCGAGATTGACTTACCCGACGCCGTTGGTAATGATGATAACCGTGCACTCAAAGTGTTCAGCAGGTGTCTCGCTGTTGTCCATAGGATGTTAGAAGTCAGCTTCAGATGTTATTCCTCATTGCAATACACTGTTAAAAAAGATATTTTTAAATGTTTTTTTATAAAATACAAACAAATTTTATTTAACACTCATGAAGTGGATGGGCTCCTTTCAGTGAACTGTAAAATGAGGCTGTTGGTTTACAAAGTGGACCCATACACAAAGGTCAAAAGGAGACCCAAGGAAGTGGAACCACTCCAGATTGGTAGGTGGCAGGTTTAATAAACAGGGGAATATCCACAAGGCTTTCTTGAGCAGCTATAAGACAAATAAATTTCCACCCCTGCCTGCCAGAATTTATAAGGCCTTAACTGTGTTCAGTTACATATTCAGCCCAGATGGTCTTACACATTTCTCTCTCAAAGCTGTGTATTTGGAACAGTCCTAAAACAGGAATGGAGGGGAAACATAGATTTCAAGGCCAGGGGAGGAGGTGAGGAATTGCTGATGGCCCAGGCTCGGCTCTCAGGTCAACCAGCAGTCATGTTCTCTTAATGACTTCCTCCAACAGAGGTAGAAGGTAGGAATCTTCTATAGTATGAAGAATAAAGAACAAGGAAGGGACAAAAGGAAAATATCTTATTGGCTGGGGTGATATCTTCAACCTTGTTGGGAATGAGAAAGCCCAGAGTTGTCTTGACAATGAGGCATTGGCTACCTGGATGTACTGCATTTCTGGTCAAGCTGTGTGTTCACAGGGACCTGAAAGTTATCCAAGTTTTAGTTTGCTGATGTGCCATCTGGGCAGGAGTGGTACCATCTTGGACCTAGAGATTTCAATACTTATAAGTACCACTTTTCTCATACTTCTCAAAATCCTGAGCTATTTTATCTTTGAGTACATTTCCTACCACTGATATCCCATCCCAGCACAACTTCAGTTAAAGTTTTAATAATGGCAATTAATTGCATACCAGGAACTATCAATGCTCTAATTTCATGAGTGGTGAGAGTATGACTGCCAGCTGCCCAGTGGGTGTTCCAGTATCCATTTAAGAATCTGCCCCCTGGTTTTAAAATTGGCATACGTTGTGTCCTCTGGAAAGTAGATGTTGAAATTCTGAAATTTGCATGCAGGAATTTTATTTGGAATTGATCAACAAAGGAGAATTAGACAGAAAGAGTCTCTGAACTCCACCACAGTTGCAAGAGAGGCCTCAGATGACCCTACAATGAGCTCTGGAGCTGTAATAATGGCTTTTCCTAATTTTCCCATATCAAGTAAGGGATGCAGGCCTCTGTGGTTATGCACGCACTTGATGAAGTCTGACCAAATAAGGGACATACTCGTGGAGGAGGCAGCTTTTTTTGAGAGACTAATCTGTGAACTACCAGAAACCAACATTGCCAGAAGCTGCAAGAATTAGTTCCTCATTCCTGAAAGTATCAACTCTTGTGTTGGCCTGGGTTGGTCAAACTGATTTTGATCTTACAGGAGTCTTGAAAATTCACAGAAATAAATTTTATAAATATCTATATGTAGGAGCAAATGGGGAAAGCATCAATTCATATAACTTGACCCTCATATTTTAAGGATAGGCCCTTGCACATTTACCTCTACAATTCTATGTGATTCATTCATAGTTATCCTTAGTTTTCTTTAGGCATGTCAGCATGTTATTAAAGAAAGCCCAGGTGAAAATCTTTTGGTGCGATAAAGTCAGAATTTTATTGTACAGACCAAAGGTGAAAAGATGTACAATTGAGCAGATGTAAATCTCAAGACAACCCTATGCAGAACTATCCATGGCTGCCATAACTGTGGTGAGTCAAAAGATTGAGATGATTCAAAGTTGCTGAAACCTTGTATCTGATATGAGAGTTGAATTAAAGAAGATGTGACAGGTAACTTATTCCATTTATCAATGCAATCTGTTGACAATATCAGAGTGGAATGTCCCAGAAGACTTGTTGTTACTAGTGGAGGTAGAGCAAAAAATGATATCACCCTCGAGGTATGCAGCCTACAAGGTAGACGTCATCCATGATCCTCACCTCCTGCTCCTCAGGACGTTGTGCAGAATCATCTCACATAAAGAGGAATGATATATGAAACTTATAGAAATTGGAAAAAAGCTGGTGTGTGACTTCTAAGGCTCATCCTAAAAGGTTTGCATCTTGCATGTCCTTTTAGGGAGACTTTTCTAAGTCTCACTTCATGGACCGTGTAGTGGCCTGACCACAGCACTGTACATCTGAAGCTGCCGTTGAATAAAATTATATGTCACTATAATTTAACACATATATAGTCATGGGATGTGGAATATAGTGTAGGGTTGGAGTCAATGGAATTGTAATAAATATGTGAGATATTGGGTGGGGGGGCAGGGGAGAGGGAGGAGGAATCACTTTGTAAGGGGTGAAAAAGAATAACTATTGCATTGTTTTGTACATCTGAAACTACTACTACTATACTACTACTAATAATAATAATACTAAAATTTAAAAAAATAAAAAAAAAATAAAAAAGGTTTGCATCTTGGATCACTTGCTTTGGGAGAAGCCAGCTACCAAGCTGTGATGATCCTAAAGCAATGATATGGAAAAGTCCACATAGCAAAGAATGGTATTCAGCCCACAGACATGTGACTATGCGAATTATACATTATATTCTCTTCCTTAGTCAAGTGTCCAGATGACTTCAGCCAACTCTGTAGAGACACTGAGCCACAAACATTCAGCTAGACTGCTCTAAATTTTTTAACCACAAAAAAAGTATGAGATAGTACTTGTGAAGTGTATTTTTAAGTCATCATATTTTTGGAGAATTTGTTACATAGCAATAGATAACTAATACAACCATTAAATTACCAATATCCTGTCTTTTTTTCAAACGGTGTTAATATCTATCATATAGGTAATGGTAAAACTTGGCAGTTGTCAAGTTCTGCTTGTTAACTCCTAGCCTACTTCTCTCGGGAAATTTGGAACTGAAAATAATGTTTTGACTTCCCTAAGTTACCTAGAGTTTGAGATCCACATGAGGTAAATCTATTATCCTGCCCTCATCTATTCTGACATTTCAGTGGAGAGTGTGGGGTGCTGGCACTCAAAGAGATTAAAAAAAATAACCGTGAATGATTAAGGAGTTGTACCCTGATGGGTTATTATTATAACCCGTATCTAAGTTCCAGGAAGGAATAGTGGTCCCAGCTGCAAGGAGATCCTTTGTCCACCAAGATAAAATCTATCCCAAATCTATATTTTTTTCAAGTACCAATGAGTTTGGGGAAGAAAGTTGAAGAATTATTAATAGAAGGTATAACCATACATATCTTTTCCTATTGTGATGGGGTCTCCTTCTTAAAGTCCTAAGTATGATTTACGGAGCAAACTTCTTTTTCGGAAGGGATCATTGGATCATGGGAATCAGACACTGGAAACCATCGGGAATCTCCTTATGGCTTCCAGAGATGCTCCATAGTAACAAGGGCAGATTATCACCACCTTTGAGCAGTCCAGTAATGCAATGGCAATAGAGTTACAGCATCAGAATTACTTAAGTAGAAAGTGCTAAAAAACTACCACATGTGCCATCAAATAGAGATGTCCCTGAATGCAAATTGCACAACGAGAGTGATCTGACTGTTTAATTTACAGATCTCTTAAATGCCTCAATCAGTACCTGACAACCTGACAAGTGGACATTTAATTAATAGTTATTCAATAAAGAAATGAATGAATGCATGATTGTGTTTTTCCAGGGTCTGTGGGGGCCAAGGATGGGCATTCTCACCAGGGAAATGGATTTCAATAGCATCTCCACAGATATCAGAAGCATCTGACAGGGAGATTTTTGAATGAACTGAGGAAGAATGGGTTTATCAATAAGATAATAGCTTGAGTCAAATGTCAGATAATACAACTGGACTTTCTTCATAGGGGCAGAAAAATAGATAAAAGTGTCCCAACTAATTTGTCACGTGGAGATATAAATTTAACTGATCTATACAGATTGCTCAAGTTTTTTTCTCCTCAAAAATTTAGACAAGTGGAGTCAAGGCAATATTCTAGTTAAACATTACAATTCACATTCATATGAGGTTTTTAAATCTTAAAGAAGGTCATTTTGATTCCTAAACAATGATATTGCTAATGGCTATCTGAAAGGTATTTATTGTGAGCCTTGGTGGGAGAGCATTCAAATATTTCTTATAAACATCTATAAAACACTTAATAACTGATAGAAAATATTATTAGAAAGAATTTTAGTAGAGGTAAATGTGTTAAAATTAGGAGTAATATGATTGTCATGTTAAATTTATATAATATTGTGTTTCTTAATGTTTTGTGTAAACATACATTCTTTTAAATTTTTAAGTAAGCTTACATATGTAAACATATGTCTCATATGTTAAGTAAGGTGCACATATGTTTTTGCATCTAATTATGAGCCCTAGTATAGAAATTAGATGCTATTACTATTATTCCAATTAGGCAGAACACAAAATTGAGGGAAATAATTTTCTCAAAGACATAAAATTATAAGTAAGATGGGATGAAAACTCCAGGTCTTATTATTGCAACATGTATTATCTATACCCAATTATAGCTCTTGTAAAATACAACAGAACTGGGTGAAAGTAAAAGTGTATTTTGGTATTGTTAAACTTTCTAGATATGAATGATTAACTGTGGCTTCAGAATTTATTGCACCCAGATGATATTTTATCTTCATCATAACAAGGACTTTTATTAATCAATGGCTCAAAAATTTTTGACTGACAATTATGTCAAGGCATTCTTATTATTGAAAACATAAAGATAGTTTAAAAAATGCTTTTTTGAAAGCAAAGCTTTTAAGTAAAGCTTGTACTAGGAGAACACATAAAGATAAGATTAGGAAGTTAACATGATAAGACTTGAAGAAGAACTATAAAACAAGTAATGATACCTTGAATACAGACAAATGAAAAGATGACTACAGTTTGATATTATGATAGAATGAAACTCAAGAAAGAGAATTTCGGGAAATGACTCTGAATAAATATAGTAATGCAGTCCCTTGAAAGCAAAATGAGTTAACAGGTAATATCAGTTTTATCTAGGTAATGAATGGGTAGAGAATACATGAGTATTGATGTATTGCAAAGCAATGTCTACCCTCCTGGTTACAAGACTGTCCTCATAAGAGATGGTTGAGACATCCAAAATGCTTCAACTGTGTGTATACAGAAGCAGTGGATAGAAAAACCCTTGTTTTAAGGGGCAAGTGAAAAAGAATGCATAACTGCATGCTGCCTAAAAATATGTGACATCAAAATGGGCATTCCATGGGTTCTCAGCAAACATCAAATCTGCAATCGTCTTGATCTTGGATCTCCCAGCCTCCAGACGGTGACAAATAAATTTCTGTTTATAAGTCACCTAGTCTGGGTTATTCTGCTAAAGCAACCCAATTTACTAAAACAAAAATTGCCACTGGTAAAGTGGGGTGTTGCTATAAGAAATATCCAAAATTACTCCAAAGCAGCTTTGGAATTGGATAATAGATCGAAGATGGAAGAGTTTAGAGGTGCATACTCAAAGAAGTCTAAATTGCCATTGCCATGATCAGTCTTATTTATTTATTTTTTTGTGAGGGCAGTGTCACTGACCCCCATATGTGAGACCCGAACCAGGGCCGTTGGCTTCCCAAGCCAGCACTTAACCACTGCGCCGCTCGACAGGCCCATGATCAGTCTTTTAAAGGTAATTCTGGTAAGAGCTTAGAAATAAAAGACAGCGGTAGAAGAAGCCTTAATCTTCTTACAGAAAACCTAAGTACAGTAGTTCTGCTTTATCGTCAGGGATATATTCCAAGACCCCTAGTGGATGCCTGATACCGTGGATAGTACCAAATTTTATACACACACACACACATATACACACACACATATATACACACACTAGGTTTTTCCTATGCATATATAACAATGATAATGCTTAATTTATAAATTAGGTCAGTAAGAGATTAATGACAATAATTAATAGGAAGCTAGAACAATTACAACAATATGCTGTAATGGAAATTATATGAATGTGGTCTTTGTCTTTCAAAATATTTTACTGAACTTTACTCACCCTTCCTGTGATGGTGTGAGATGATACAATGGGTATGTGACGACATGAAGTGAGGGGAATGACGTCGGCATTGTGACACAGTGTTAGGATACTACTGATCTTCTGACGATATGTCAGAGGCAGATCATGAAGCCATGATGATGGCATATGTTCCACCTACACAATTAATGCCTTTTCCAATCTTAATTAATCCCTCATAACACACAGTGGTCATGGGTTTTTCAATTTGAGGCACAACAAACAAAACTAGCACGATTTTCTTCTCTCTTCTTTACAATTTCACCGATAGAAAATGTGTTCTTACCGTAGATGTTAGTAGCTGCAGCATGTAACCGCTTGTCTTCCCTTCTCTGCTTTTGTGCGTTGGGGCCTTTATGAAGTAAAATAAGGGTGACTTAACACAGGCCATAATACTGTGAGAGAGAGCCGTTTACAGCATGGAGACACTGGAAAAAGAATGAGTCATGTCCTGGGTGGGTTGAAGTGGAGCGGCGTGAGATTTCACGATGCTGCTCCAAAGAGCACGAGATTTCCTCACGCAGCTCCACAGGGTTTGTGATTTCACGATGCTGCTCCACAGGGCACGAGATTTCCTCACGCAGCTCCAATGGGCGCAAAGTTTCCTCACGCAGCTCCAAATGGCATGCACCCTAATACATATGAATTGCTTATTTCTCGACATTTTCATTTAATATTTTTGGACCACAGTTCACTGAGGTGTGGAAGGCGAAGCTGTTGGTAGAAATACTTGACTACCATCCCAGGCGGAAGCACTTGGACAGGTAGGTTTCACACTTGACATTGGTTCAGGTGATGGCCCTGGCTTGTGACAGGCAGCATGGTGGTGGGGAGACAGGTAGGAAATGTCTGGGCATGCTTTAGGCTCCATGGTCAGTGCAAATAGGGTGGGAGTAGATGGCAGGGCCAGGTGAGGCTGGCACCAAGGGCTGCCAATGATGACCTGCCTACCCAGCTGCCCTACCCCAAATCTTTCCCAGAAGCCCTCTGCAGCCAGAGGGATTTGGTGTGCTGAGAGAGAGAGGAGAAGGGAAGGGAAGAGAAGGGAAGGGAAGGAAAGGGAAGGGAAGGGAAGGAAGGAGGGAATAAGGGAGAGAGGGAAAGAGAGGGATAGAGAGAGGGAGAGAGACAGAGACAAAATAATTAAAGGTAATGGTCATTAAGAGGTGGTCTCAGGTGAAAAAGAGGAACATGTTATTGGAAACAGGTGGGAAGGTGGTCCTTGCTATAAAGTTGGCAAAGAACTTCGCTTAGTTGTGTTCACTTTCTAGTGTTTTGTGGAAGGTAGAACTTGCTAATGGTATCATTGGATGTTTAGTGGAAGAGATATCTGATCACAATGTTGAAGTATGGCTTGGCTCCTTTTGACTGCTTAATAGAAAAGTAGAGAAATGACTTGACATGAAATGGTTAAGCAAAAAGGAAGCAGAATTTAGTGATTTGGAAAACTCACAGCCTATTCCTATCATGAAAAATGAGATGATGTGGCTCTGTGACTCTTTGATAAGGAAATTAGTAAGGATCACCCCAGTATGAAAACTGCCAGTTTGAACTGAAGAGAAAGGGGATAGGAAGGAATTAAGAAAGAATATGGGCCTTTTGGGTTTTACAGAAAGGCGCCATATGGTGATTTGGCTGCAAATCATTTAAGACAAGGAAAGTATGACTCTGAAGGTGATTCAGAGATCATCAGGCTGGTCTGACAGTTCAAAAGGGGGAACCAGTGTCTTTCACCACACCAGTCACCATCCAAATCTGTGGGGGTTGCCTGGAGTCCTTAGGTGGAACCACCCAAAATTATGCAGGCAAGATTTCCACTCCACTGAGCCAAAGAGAATTGTTCTCAAGCTTTAATGTGGATTGCCTTCCTAGGTTTTGGAATTCCTGGGAATGTGTCATTTCTTCTTTGAAACAGTTTTGTGTATCTTACACCTCTCCTACCATTTTGTTTTGGAAGCACATAACATGTTTGGCTACACAGGTTCATAGCTGGAGGGAAATTTGCCTCAAGATGAAACTCACCTTGAGTCTCATCTATATCTGATTTAGATAATAGTAAGATGCAACTTTGGACTTAGACTTTAAAGTTGATACTGAACAAGTTATGATATGGTGGCTACTGGAATATGATGAATGTATTCTATATGCAAGAAGGACATGATTTGGGGGGTTTGGGGTCAAAAACTATATTAAATATTTGTGTCCCTCTAAATTCCTATGTTGAAAGCAAACCCTGAAAGCAGTGATATTTAGAGGTGGGGGCTTCAAGACATGATTAGATTATGAGGGTGGAACCCTCATGAGTCAGATTAGTGCCCTTATAAAACAGACCGCAAATTGCTTCCTCATCTCTTTGGCCATGTGACAACACAGCCAGAAGATGGCTGTCTTCGAATAATGACATTATTTTCACCAGACAGTGAATCTGCCAGTGGCCTAATGTTGAACTTCCCAGGCTCCAGAACAGATAGAAATGTCTGTTGTTTATAAATTACCCAGTCTATGATAGCCTGTTATAGCAGCCTAAATTGCCTAAGACAAAGCTCAGTAATATAATGGAAGAAAGGTGGTACTGTACTTTTCAGATTGTAGTGGGTCCCTAGTAATGGAGATAAAACTCACATGGTAGGTAATATAAAACAAAGAAAAATGGGAGAGCCATGAAGCTTATTTTTCTGTTTGTTTGTACAAAATATTGCTTCCTCTAACCTAATTCTAAATCAGGTTAATGGAATTCTCGATTCCATTAACTCTACAATCTACCTCAAAATCCATTGTGTTATTTGTTTACTTGCTTATTTGTTTTTCTTTATTTGTTTGTTAATTTCTATTCACCTTCAGTTTCTGTGATAATGGAGTCAGTACCCTTATATGGAGAGTGAGCCACCTCAGTAGGAATGCGTTTGTTCATGATTTCCTTTCTTGAAGTTAAATACTATGCTTTATTTTTATCCTCGCATAACAAAATTTTCATTCTCAAAAATTTTATAGTAACAAAATAGATAAATTAACATCAGAAATGTTTGAAAAATGAAGTAATAGAATACATTCATGTCTAACAGATGATCTCTTATGATTTTTTTCTTCATCTCCTCTATTTTTTTCTTCTAAAATGAGTTCCCTATAAAATTTCTCACATGTTGCCAAGAACACTCAATGAACCAGGAAGTCTCTGAAAATTCTGTTTTTTGACAGAAACAGTATTACTCATTCTCATCCTGTCATCACTTCATCAGTAATTCTAGGTCTTTTCTAATTTCCTATATAAATGCATTTTGCTTTACCTTTAAAAAGTGCCGCTGATGATGAAGAGTGTAAGGTCTGGAATAATACATTGTGTGATTCCAGCACTTCAATTAGATGTGCTAAGTCACCAGCTGTTTAACCTTGAACAAATTAATTACACTAACAGTCCTGCGCCTTATCTGTATGGAGATAAAACATCATTTATCATTATTATTATTATATAAGGTAAACTAGATAAACGCTTAGTAAAATAACTTGCATAACGTCAGTTCTCATAAAATTATCTTCCAAGACTTGGATCTCTTCAGCAAGTAGGTAATTCTAACACTTATGCAAGAAATATGAATGATAATTAGAATTTAACCCAGTAAAGTAACTTGGTCAGATAGCACAGAAATTAAAGGGAATAAGGTATGTTGAGTCATGAGTTCTAAGTGAGTGCTAGTGCCAAATTGAGATGGAATTATCTATTTAAAATTGCACTCAAGTTGAGATATGGTCTAAGTGCCACCTTTAATATGATATTACTGAATGGAAAAATCATGAATATATTCAAAAATATGATGAGTGGGTATATAGGAAAATATTACCAAGATTAAAAATTACTATGATTCATATCAAGAAAATTTTTAAAAAGCCATGTCCTTTTTGTGACATCATCAATAGACTGAAGACCAGAGCCTTTTAAAGAGAAAAGAATGTTTCTTGACTTCAGAAATCAGTTTTTTCATGATGAATAAATCAGTGTGAAACTGGAGGAAATGTCCTATTGGTATGCTATTTGATCTGTTCTTTGTTTCTCGGTTTCTGTTCCAGAGGTTTATTGATAAGTTAAATTAAGTATGCTTGTAAATTTTTCTGGATGTATAGATTTGAGAGGGATAGCCATGTTCAATGGATTAAAAAAAATGTTATCTAACAGAGGGATTATTTAAAAATTATGAAGTAAAATTTTAAAGACATAGATACAAAAATTCTCTTGAATTTAAAAAAATTAATCAACCATTTAAGAATAAAATCTTCACTTTAAGCATACTTTTACTTTAGATTCTGGGACACACTATTTTAAAGGGAATTACAACAAATTTTAATAAAAAGAAAAGCAGGGGTGACCAGTTAGCTTAGTTGGTTAGAGTGTGGCACTGACAACACCAAGGTTGCTGGTGCCCTCCCTAAAAGAGTCAACTATGCCATTGTAGCATGAAAGCAATGTGTAACCAATGACCATGGCTGTTCCCCAATAAAATTTAAAAATAAAAAGAAAAGAAAACAAACAAAAAACAGTTAGTGACTGAATTCATTTAAAAACTGCTAGGATACATAAAATTACAGAAGTTTACTTACAAACCAAAGTCTTAGATTTTACTTTTGCTAATATCAATTGTGAGTCTCTATAAAGGAAAGATAATAAGTAGAAATTCAAATTCATTTAAAGTGTAAAATACACATTTTTCAACAAAGCATCTCCTGGAAACTGTGTTCCCTGAAACAAAGCTTAAATATTTGTAGAAGAGTAGAAAGTGATAGTAATTTGTAATCTAAAAGATCTTTCTAGGGGTAAATTTGTACAAATTAATCAGATCACAGTGAGTGCCTTGTAAATGGTGTGTGCTATTAATGCATAAATTATAACTTTGGATACTGTTTAATATCTAGACTCTCATTTTTAGTTCACTTATTTATTCATTCATCAAATATACGAGGAATAAGTTGACTGATCTGTAACAAGTTATATTAGTCAACTTATACAACAGTGAATAAGATAGAGACTGTTCTCTTCAGTGAATTTCACTCTAGTAGTAGGATAAAGACATTAAATGAGCATGATATTTGAATTATGATAAAGACTTTTAAGGAAATATTTTAAAATAGTACCAAATATCTAGATTATTCTTTGAGAGAGGGAGGATAGTCGGCAAATCTTGAGAAGACAAAATTTGAGTTAAAAAAACTACTTAATGAATCACTTAATAAATGTAAGCAAAATAAAAGAATAGGTTTAGTAAGGATAAGAGTATAATTGCTTCAGGAATTTTGAGACCACAGCATAATTTTTGTCTCTGTAAGGAGAGAGAGAATGGGGAGGCTATTATTTAGACATGTTTTATTTTTAGGCAGTCTTTTGAATACAAAATAAAAAAAATGTTTTATTTTCAACTCTTCTCAAATTTCATAATACTCAGTGGAGTTTTATCTTGTATTTTAACAATATATAAAGTATATTTTCTATTTTTTTAAAAAGATTTTATTGGGGAATTGGGAGAGGGGAACAGCGTTTGGGAACAGAAAAGTTGCTGTCCTTTTGTTCTTCAGTCTCGTTGTGGAGGACGTCGCTTCACTGGCTCATGTTGGTATCATCATTGCGCACTTCTCGGGTGAGGCAGACCGATCACCGGCCTTTGGACGGTCTCTCATCGCGGCTATTGGCAGCTCACGCTGGCTGCCGGCCACTCACTGTAGCCTATGGCAGCCCACTGCAGCAGGGGCTGCAGCTATGCCGTCCCCGGGGACTCACAGCAGCCCAGCTCCAGGTAGAGCTGTTGCTCACCATCTTAACTGTAGAGGGCAGTGTCACTGGCCTTCATATGTGGGATCTGAACCAGGGCCACTGGCATCCCAAGCCAGCTCTTAACTAATGCGCCGCTCGGCTGGCCCTATATTTTCTATTTTTTAAGATATATTTATGAGTTTCCAAATTGCTTATATTTTAGCAGAATTTTTTCAGTTAAATTGGAAATTAGTAGAAGCTGAACCAGCAGGCACTAACAAAACACTACTTAAACTGGAAATCTCATTTAATGTTTGATTAAAGTTATACATTAATCATAATACTTTAAAAATCTAGACTCTTACAGAATCTAGCTGAGTTCTGCATCCATGGAGGGGAAAAAAGTTGGGGACATAACCACAAGTCCTAACAGTCTTATGATAATACACCTGTGTGTAAGAGAGTAAGAAAGAGCTTTATTGGAAGAATTTCCCTTCAGCTTCTCATGGAGTCTAAGATTTTTGAATAAAGCATAATTTCTTTAACTGCATATAGCAGTGCCTCTGAAATATATGATCATTTGGTTTTTATTGATTTACATGTTTATAATGTCAATATATATTAACAGCTGAGTGTTAACAAATACTAAAAAAAGTCACAGAGAAGAGGAAAAGAAAAAGATTGCTAGAGCAAAGTATATAAACTTTTTAAAAAAGAATATTGTATTAAAAATAAAACAATACTTTGTGCACAGATCTTGGTTTCAATAAAAGGAATCTTGGAGAAATAAGTGATTATAGGTGTGGAGCAGGATATGTGTAAGAGGAGTCTAGAACATTGTGAGAACGTTCTAGCAAGAAGGAAAGTGCTGAAACCAATAAGCAAATAAACAAACAAAAATAAACCCTCAGGTATTTTTGTGTTTTTTGGGGTGAGGTGTGGGTTTCAAAAGAAAACAGGAGGGCCGGCCGAGTGGCGCGGTGGTTGAGCGCTGGCTTGGGAAGCCAGCGGCCCCGGTTCGGATCCCACATATGAGGGCCAGTGACACTGCCCTCAAAAAATAAATAAATAAATAAAAGTAAAGTCAGTGAAGAATAGGGAACACAAGATTACTTTAAAAAAAAAAAAAAAAAGAAAACAGGAGCTAGTGTTCACAAATCTGGGATATTTTGAGAGAGAAAATAAATTAATAAAGAAGTACTGAATTGTAATCTAATATAAATATATCTGTAAGTCCCATATTGATATAAATAAATCATTGAATCAATTAATGGGGGAAAAGAGATAAATCTGTTTTGCAGAAGAATTCCAAATAATTCATGTAGATTCTCTATTCATATGCTCTAGCTATGCTCCATAGGGCATAATTACCATTCTTAAGTGAGGCTCGCATATAGAGACTTCTCTGTAAGCAGTATACTATAGACAGTGTGTGTGGAGGGGGAAAAATTGGAGGTGGGGAGTGTACCTTCATAATGGAGAAATCTGCCAAATGTGATAAATCATGTAGATTGCATGTGCCCTTGATATAGGATGTGTTGAAAATGGTACTTTACTTCAGTTGTCTTCCTTCCAAAAAATGATAACTTCAGTCTAATCATGAGAAAAATATCAGAAAAATTCCAATTGAGTGACATTCCATAAAAACTTATCAGGGCCGGCCGAATGGCTCAGTTGGTTAAGAGCTCGCTCAAGAGTGCAAGCTGAGCTCTGAGCAACAGCGGTTCGAGGCCAGCCTGAGCTGAGTTGCTGTTGAGCTGCCAACAGGTGACAGGATGGCTCAGCTAGAAAACAAACAAACAAACAAAAAAAAAACCATCAGATTTCCTCTAAACTTCTGAGGTCATTAAGCCCCATGAAAGTCTGAAAAAGTGTCATAAAACAGGAGTCTAAAGAAATTTAATGCCTAATTGTAATACGATATTCCAGATGGGATCCTGAAACAGAAAAGGGACATTACATAAAAATTAAGGCAATCAGAGTACAGTATGCACTTTAGTTAATAATATTGTATTAATATTGGTTCATCAATTGTGAAAAATATATCTAATTAATATGTCTATAATAGGGAAAAGAGGGAATACAGCATATGAGAAATTTCTCTCTATATATAACTTTTCAATAAGTCTATAGCCATTCCAAAGTTTTTAAAAATTATTTAAACTAATATGGTTTTCAACAAAGTAGTGCTTAAAGTATATTTATATAATAACACAAAAAATTATAAGCATTTTATCTTCAAAAGGAATCTGTTTTTTAAAAGGGTAAACATATTGGAATTTCAGAAGAAATCTTTTTTTTTAAAAGCTAGAGTTAAGAATTTTTAAAGTTTTAAACTCAAAGAAGCAGATTCTTTTATTACTAATTCAGTTTCTTAAAGGAGATTAAGCATGAAATTATAAGATATTAAAAACTTGTAAATGGCTTCAAAAATCTTAGCTATAAAATGTATTATTAGCATAGAGGAAAGAAGGATAAAATTATTGGATAATTTGCAATAGGACAATCAAATGGTAGTTTTCTTTATCTCTTTTGAAATTTATGACATAATATTGCTAAGAGCAATTTGCATTAAACTGCTTATTTAAAATTTAATAATTAACTTGAAATTTTTATCACCATTGGATTCACACCTTCCTTTACGCTAAATCTCATGAAACTAAATCTCAGTTCTAGATTCTGTAGGGCAATAGGTTCTACAGGAGAGGAAAAGCAAGCAAAAAAAAATTGGTTTGTAGTTCAAAACAATAAAGTTTGATAGTAGTTAAATTCTGGAGACCTCAACCCCACCCCAAAGTAGAAATTAACATTCTGGAAGTAATTATAGGTAATATAGTAGGTAGCATGATGAATCAGGGGGGAAAAAAAGATAGAGGGTCAAACAAATTATTTGAACCAGTAACCTCAATTTATTCAAAGGAGTTGTTCCTTTAACTGGTAGAGTTAACTGAAATCATTTGCCCATGTTAGCTTTTGCCTATTGTCTGTCAACACTAAATTAATAAACAAAAGAGCACAATTCATAGTGCCATAAAGAAATTAATTAATCTTTCCAAGGTCGTATAAGTACTTGGTGTGGTGTCCTTGATAAACTATTCAAAATTCCTCCTTGTTGGTCAGTATACCAACTTGCTTTTCATTTATTTATTGGGTCAAAATCAGGTACTGAATGTAAAAGATAATATGCATTTCTCTACATATCAAAACCCAAAAGGAAAAACAAAACCAAATATATTTTTGCTTTATAAAGTTTCTAGTGTCATTTTTCTTTTACTCATTCTGATTTCCAATAAAACTTCGCTGGTCGTTTAGCTGTCCTTAATTCCCACGGGTTATATATTATTTTATTTTATATCTATTACATTCACTTTTTCTGACTAATTCATACAGGCAATGCAAAGGGTATGTATTTTTACAAAAGTTGATGAGACCAAGATTTAGATATAAAGGCTATTCTCTGGCATATGAGAATATTCTAATCACTAATTGGTTTGATTTTATTGACCTAATTTGATTTAAAAATGATTATTAAAAAACAAATGGTGTTTATTTTCCTTATGCTGGATTAGCGCCATCGAAAGTAATTTAGGGATGCATCTCCACAAATGCAAATTTAATCATTTTTCTTCATCGTTATGCTTTTGTTAAATTATCACTGGTAAGTAGAGCACTGGGTGTCAGAAGGTGAGCAGTGTTTGAACAACAGCCACCCAGAGAAAATGAAAGACAAGTTTATTACAAGTAGAGAAAGTATGCCTCTAAGAGCCACATGGGGAAGTCAAGGCAAAGTGCGGACAGAGAGAGGCAGGATCTGGGGGCACATGCCTTTCCTAAGGGCCATGAATAGAGTGTTGGGGTTCCCAGTCAGAGCCCGATTGGTCAGTTCAAATGAAAAGAATGGGGTTTCGGTAAGCCTCACTGGGGTCTTATTTAAGAGGCACATAAGGCCGCATGTACACACTGGGAGCAGCAGAGACTGTTGATCACAGCTGCTGAGGAGATCATTAGAAAAGTAAATTTGCTTGTGACTGTGGGCTGCTATCTAAAGAATGTACCTTGCTTGAGGGGCTAGGGTCAATTTAAAGTCACACCAAGGTGCTTGGCCAAACAAAATGGGTGAAGATGCAGAGATGCAATCTCGTAGTTTAGCTAAACTTTCAGTACTCATTTACACATTTGTGTCAATAAATATTAGGAGAGTATTAATATTAAGAGAGAATTTATATGGAGAGTAACTGAGATATGCATCAGATAAAAAACCCATTAACCATTCTCTCTAGTTAAGGAACCAAATGCCTAGTTCAAAGTTATAGATGATAGATACATAGATAGATAGATAGATAGATAGATAGGTAGATAGATAGATAGATAGATAGATAGATGATAGATAGATAGAAAGGAAGACAGACATATGTATCAATAATATGCATATTATTAATTATAAATACTGCCACAAAAAGCCATATAAGCATTGGCTAAATTTTTGCTGTTTCAACTATAATGAGTTCGCTGGTATTAAAAAATAAAGTTCCTAGAAAAAAAATTATATATTAGATTTTAAGTATTTTAAATTTATTTTGTAGAGGCTATTTTTATGAATTAGATTTTAATTATTTCAGAGATTTGACAAACAGAGTGTGTGTTAGTATATGGCCAGTTGCCAGCTACCCATACTCTATTTGACAAATTGTACTCTACTAAAATAAGCAATATTCCAGTGATCAAATTTTGCCAGGCTTTACTGTTGTAGTATGTGGATCATAATTCCTTTAGTTGATGTTTTAAATTGTAAATTCAATGGAGTTGTATATAGATTTTAAGAAACAACACAAATAGGATAGGTAGCATACGTTGGTCCCTAATATTTTATTAACAAAATAGGAAGAATTATATTTTTCCTCTCTCAAAATATGTTATGTTGTCATGTAATTATAGTAGAATATATATTACTCACAGAAATAGAGCTATTTTGATGGGGTAGGAGCAAAATGGAAAGTTTGTTACTGTGATTTCTAATACAACTTATAACTCACCAGAGGTTATAAATTTATCAATTTTGTTATTACTATTTTATGAAGAAACAGCGATTATCACTATCAATTCTCCTATTATGTGGGGCTTTAAAAACTCATTTTCTTTCCTAAACTTTATTATTTAATTTCTTTTACTTTCTTCAGATTAAATTCTTCTTTAACTTCTTGACATGTATGTGTACATTATAAATTTTTATCTCTCTTGTTAAATGCATTCCAGGCTATAATTTTCTGTCTTAACACAGTCTATCTTGCATACTACTGGAAAATTTACAGAAGTAACATCAGGCTTAAAATGACTTATCTTTCTCAAGAGAGTATTTACATGTGGCATTAGTGATCGTTATTTACCTTAATCCAATGTATGAAATTGAGATCATCCAAAATTGGACTTGAGTACTTGAACAAAGTGTTTCCAGTTTTTCTTTTTCTTTCTGTTTTTTTTTTTTTCTTCTTCCTATTACTAGGGTATGGTGGATTATGGTGCCTCTTGGGAAGGCTTGAAATTCTAACTTTTGCTCTCCTGGTTCCATGAAAGAATAGAAAGTTTGCTTAGCCTCTTGAACCTCGGCTGAGTCTTTTAATAAGCAGATCCTTCTATGGGAAAAGCACTCTCAAATTCTGGGGTCTTTACTGTGAGATTCCTTTTTTATTCAGATGATTGACCATAGATAGCTCTTCACTGGCATGAGAACTCTGTACCTTAACCTGCGGTTACCAAAAGAGAATGTTCCTACTGTATTACTTGAAAGGACTTTACCTTGAAGTAAAAGAATGAGAAAGAGCGATACAGATGGCGCCCAACTTCGCTGTGGTTTAACTCACCAGTTTTTGACATTAGGATGGTGCAAAAGGGATATGCATTCAGTAGAAACCATAATTTGAATTTTGAATTTCGATTTGTTCCTGGGCTACCAGTATATGGTACCACACTCTCTCTCTTATAATGCTGAGCAGCAGCAACCACCTACACTCCCCATCAGCTGTCTGATCACGAGGGTAAACAATTGAAACCCTACAGTGTATTGTGTTGCCAGGGTTTTTTTGGATATTGTGTTTTGTGTTATCACATCCCATCATGTCTACAAAACGCCCTTGTGTGTTTCCAGCTTCTGATGAGAGGAAGGGATTATCTGGAGATGAAACTCAACATAATCACCAACTGTAGGCTAATGTTAAGTGCTCTGAGCACATTTAATGTAAGCTAGGCTGAGTTCTGAAGTTCAGTAGGTTAGGCATATTAAATATATTTTCAACTTATGATATTTTCAACTTATGATTTATTGGCACGTAACCCCATCATAAGTCAAGGAACATTTGTAGATCCTCTATATTTTAGTTAACCTTCTTTACAAACTCTAACATGCTTTTAGTTACATCTTGAGAAAAATTATGATAAACTCTGCTGTAGTGCTCTGCTGTGACAGATTTCACCGGAGATCTTTAAAACTCTGACATTGACTATGTATTAGTGTTGATTTTATTTTCAAATATCATTTAAAATATTTATCATAAAATGCTGCTGAGAAAACATGATACAGCACCAATCAAATTAAATCACTCAATGCATCTTACATTTTAAAGTTTACAATATAGTGCAAGATCCATGTTTAATTTGCAAGACATCTCTTTACGAGCAACATTTTAAAATGTATAAACTCACGTACCATTACTATAATTTTGGAACTAAATAGTTCAATAATGTATTGCATTTCACAAAGTTTGAGAATAAGTTATTATCTTTTAATGATATAGGAACTTCCATACAGGAACTTTATGAAGAATTTTCAACTTTTCAATGTCAAAACATCCAAAATATTTTTTTTTATTCAGTGTTTAAGCAGACAAATGTTCTCCTTATTAAATATATTTTCTTACTCTTTGCATTCTGATCAGATGCAAGTAATTTGTTAAATGTATTTCCCTTGCATAGTACACTTGTTTGTTAAGCTTTAAAACACTGTCCGTGTTATTCACCACAAAGAGTTTAGTTTCTCCCAGTCTAATCAAAAGTTGGAGGGTCCTCGGATACCTGCCTTATTATGTAGCTTTTTACATCTCATTAACTTCTTCTAATTGACACTGGTACTCAATGTATACTTTTTGTGCTGCTGCTGCCACAAAGCAAATTATTCCACCCCTCATGACTGCTCTGGCAACTTTCCACAAAATACCCAGGCTAGTTTCTCTTTTTTTATTGATATTAATTTATTCTGAAATAGTCTTCATCTGTTTCACAAATGCTGTACTTTTAATTAGAGTGTTGTTAAATATCCATACTTCAGATCTCCTATAATTTCATATATCACCAGAGACGCTGACACCAGGAAATTACCAAGCAAAGTTCGATTTTCAAAGGCAGGTGGCTACATTCTTCAACATAGCTAATCTATTTTTCCTTTTTTTTTTTTTTTTTTTGTATTCCAG
Source organism: Aselliscus stoliczkanus (assembly GCA_033961575.1). Lineage (NCBI taxonomy): Eukaryota > Metazoa > Chordata > Mammalia > Chiroptera > Hipposideridae > Aselliscus > Aselliscus stoliczkanus. The sequence goes on from CM066727.1 coordinate 11,719,371, forward strand.
AAGTCAGCTTTAGATAAACCATAATAAAATAAATCAGGTTCTATACTTATTTTTCATTAGTTATTTCTCCATTAATATAAAATTGGATATAAAATTACCTATTTTGCACTATGCCTTGCTTTTTGTTTTTTAACTTTCCAGTATATTGTGAAGATCATAACAAAGCAGTATGCCAGGAGGTTTTCCCCTCTTTGAGCAGAGAGAGCCTCACAGTATTATGTCATTTAGGCATATCAATTTATTTCACAAGTTCCTGTAAATTGACATCAAGGTAGTTTTAATGCTTCAGAGAATATCTTGGGATGGTGGTGGTGGGAGGCCTCAAATCAATTTTTGAAATTGATTTTTTTTGGACTTTTGTCATTAAGATCTCTTGTGTCTAGGAATTTATGCTCTTAGTATCACATTTTGTTCTACAAAATAAGTTCATTGATAAGAGTTGAGCATGTTTTTCTTTATTTTAAAAGGAGAGTATATCAGAGCATACCCAAGGAACAGAGCAATCTAAATAATGTGTATAATCATATTTAAATATATTTTTAAATTCTTTTTTTTTTCCTGAGGGCAGTGTCATTGGCCCTCATATATGGTACCCGAACCAGGGCTGCTAGCTTCCCAAGCCTGTTTTTAAATATTTTAATTGTGAAATATATCCAGTATGTAGAAAGCACAAAAGAGATATAACAGACAAGTACATTCTCTCTCCCTCTCTCCCTCTCTCCGCCTCCCTCTCCCTCCCTCTCCCTCTCTCACTTTCTCACTTTCTCACTTTCTCTCTGTTACACCTGAATACTTACGAAACATTAGGGTTAGTTACGAACTTTATTAACCTTCTTTCCCCCTCCCACTACAAGTAACTATTATTCCAAACTACATATTTCTTCCTTTGATTAATGTTTCTGTGCTCTTTTTAATCTGAAAATACATGTTCATACCTACCACTGTAGTAGTTCATATACTACTGTTTACTATGTTGCAAAATTTATAAAATTTCTACCATACTGTATCATATTTATAGCCCCTTTACAAATATTATTTATTACTCAATATTATTACTATAAAATGCAACTCATTTTGATACACGTAGATGTATTTCACTGATTCAAAAAAAAAATACCATAACAAACCATGAATAAACAACTTCTGTGTGCCATCATATACTAAGAATAATTTTTTCCACACTTTTTCTTATATCCACACAAACCTCATGTTAAGAATAGCTTTATGCAAATGTGAGAGAGTTTTTCCAGTACACATAATTAGATGTAAAATTAATAGATCTTAGAAGGTAAATATCATCCAGTTTTCCAGATATAGTCATGCATTACTTAGCAAATGGAATACTTTCTATTTTCAGAAATGCAGCATTTGGAGAGATTTCATCACTGTGCAAATATCATAGACGGCACATACTCAAATCTGGATGATACAGCCTACTACCCACATAGGCTGTATTGCATAGCTTATCGTTCCTGGGCTACACACCTGTACAGCATACCACTATATTGAATCATGTAGACAATTGTAACACTGGCATTTGTGTATCTAAACATAGATACAGTACAGTAAAAATATGGTATAAAAGATTCAAAATGGCCCATCTATACAGGGCACTTACCTTGAGTGGAGCTTACAGGACTGACTGGCAGTGTGGCTCTGGGTGGGTCAGCGAGTGAGTGGGGGGTGGCTGTGAAGGCCGAGGACATGACTGTACAAAACTATAGACTATAAACACTGCACACTTAGGCTATATTAAATTTATTAAGTATTTTTCTTCTTCAATAAATTAATCTTAGTTTCTTATGACTTTTTAAAATTTCTTTGAACTTTTTGACTCTTGTAATAACATTTAGCTTAAAACACAAGCACATTGTACAGCTGTACAAAAAAAATTTCTTTATATCTTTCCAAGCTTTTTTCTATTTTATTTTTTTATTTTTAATTTTGTTAAAACCTAAGACACAAACCCACACATTAGCCTAGGTCTGCGCAGAATCAGCATCATCAATATCACTGTCCCTCTATGTCACATGCTGTCCCACTGGAAGTAACACGCATAGAGCTGTCACCTCCTACAATGACAATGCCTCCTTCTCCTGGAATCCTCCTGAAGGACTTGCCCAAGGCCTTTCCTGAGGAAAGGGTCACACGTTTCTGAAATATGTCCGTGGTGGTTTACTTGGTTTGTTTCTTTATTTCATCATAGATTTGCTCATAAGCAGATAATGTATCAGGAACTTTCCTCTCTTTCGGTTCAGGGTTCATGTTTTTAAGAGCTTAAAGTCTGCAAAAGCTTCTAACCCCTTCAGTGTGCATTTCTGGGGTCTCTTCTTTTTCTCTCCTGCCGTTTCTGATTCTGTTGCCTCTTCTCCAGCTGTGTATTCCTGTCCCAGCCCAACCCCTCTTCATTAGTCATTCCCTCAGGAACCAGCAGGAGCTCCTGGGTGTCACCCTCATCCACAGCCAGGGTCAAGGTCTTGCCATCTCAGCAATAGCCTTGTGGATTTGTGCAATGTCCCCTCCTTGGCAAATCCTTTGAAGTCATGGACAAACTTCCTGAGTGTCTTCTTCCAAATGTCATTATGCTCCTTGGTGTCAACACACCAAGTCCAATCAAGGTTTTTGATGCCGTGATGGATCTAAAGCTTCTAGAATTGCATCAGTGTCTCCTTTGTGTTTTCCTCACTTGCAGCAACAGCCATAAGCCCTCCTCGGGGAGAAGGCCTTAAAAAGCTGACCTTGATTGGATCAAAGAGGTAGCTTTTTAAGGCAAAAGACCACTTTGATATTGGGAGAAAGGTCACCAATAAAAGGAAGATGTCAAGGAGCATTATCAGGCAAATGCAAATCTTGAAAAGTACATTATTCTCCAGCAGCACTTGTCCATTTCACTAACACAGCAATTCAGGAGGGCTTCATGGAGGAGGAGCTGGGTCATCTAGGACTTTTTAGTGCTGCTGTAGGATACTGGCAATATGGGCTGACTGATATCCTTCGCCCTGGCCTCTCTGAGCCAGATCACAATGGGTTTTCATTTGTACCCTGCAACATGGCCCCCCAAGCAGTACTGTTATCCTGTGCTTAGAGGCCTTGAAACCTGGGACTGACTTAGCGTTCTTATAGATGAAAGTTGTTTTACGCATCTGTTTCCAGAATCAGAAGGTTTCATCCATGTTGAATATTTGCTCTGTCAAATAATTTTCCTCCACAGTAAGCTTTTCTGGAGTTTCTAAAGATGGTTCAGCTGCCTTCACATCAGCACTCACAGTCTCACCACTCACTTTCACATTATGTAATGAACAATAAGCTTGAATTGTTTAAACCACCAAGAGTTAGCATTAAATTTAATATCTTAGTTGAGTCCAGCCTTTTTCTTTCAGCATCGCAAACAAACTTGTTGCTCTGGTCACAATCATCCTGGTGCCGAGAGGGACACTTTTCTGTGTTGGCCTTCAATCCAGGGCATTAGAAGTCTCTCCAGGTCTAATAAAACTTCTTCTTGCCCTTCTGTGTCTGCTTGCCTTCAGTGAGACAGATTCTTAACAGCTTGCATCACTGTGCATGTTCTTCAAGGTTGTAGCTATGGTGGATTGGGATGTGCCCGAATAGCAAACAATAAATACCACTGTTTTTCCACCTTCATATTGCTTGACCACTCTTGATTTTCTCCCAGGACAATCATTGATTTGGCCTCTTCCTGGAAGCCTTAAAAGTGGGTTTTGTTTGGGTTAGGGGCCGTGATGAACACAGCACAAGGTTAAATCAAGCACGAGAGAAAATGATATGACCAAGAGATGTGGTAATTAGATACGTACGGGGCTACTCCTGGCATAATACTGCCGTTTTGAAACAAACTTTCTTTTTTAATTTAGAAAGTAAATTCTAAAAGAACCATAAAATATAGTATAATAAATGCATAAACCAGTAACAGTTGTTTATTATCATCATCGAGTATTATGTACTGTACATAATTATAGGTGCGATGACATGACGGGCAGTGCTGTACGTGTGTTGACACCAGTGTCACCACAAACATGAGCAACGCGTTGTGCCAGGCATTATGCCTGCTATGCCACTAGGTGATAGGGATTTTTCAACTCTCCGGAAATCTTATGGGACACCAACATACATCCACTTTGTTGATGACCAACACACCATAATGGGGTGCATTACTGTGCTGTCAGGTGACTCTCTAAGTATATATAGCATTTGACAGTCTCAACAGTAATCATCAACGGTTAATATACCTCATTCATTTTTGTCAATCTCACAGGTGTAACACTTCAAACTCATTTTTAATTATTTACATGTTCCTAATAATTTGAAGCTTTATGCATAATTTCACACATATGAGTACAGTACCCATTTGGGTTCCCACTTTTGTAAATGGACTGTTTTTTATTCAGTGTCTACATTTCAACTGGATTATGCGTGCTGTTACTTGATTGGCTGAAATTTTGTAATCTGTGTACATATAGATTATACAAAGGGTGCCAAAGAAAGTATACACATTTTAAGAAAGGAAAACTATTAAAATTGTAATACTCAGTATATACTGATAAGAAAAGATGAATACATGTCATGTTTGACTTCTGCAGTTATAAGAGGTGCTCAAAGTGATTACCATCAGCATCCAGATACTTCTGATTACAGCAAACTATTGAGCACGATGAACAAAGTATTCACTTGTATACATTTTATGGCACCCCTGGTGTGTGTGTGTGTGTGTGTGTGTGTGTGTGTACACACATACAAATGGTTTTACAATTATTTAATAGCCCATGTTGTTTATATTGTGTTTTCACACAAAGTACTTTTTACATACTTTAATTTTCATTTGTTCTATGAATATTGTGTCATAACAATATGATTTTGAGCATTTCCCTGATTCCTTAGATTTTTTTACAATATTGTAAAAAATAAAATTGTATTTTCTTGAAAGATGAGCATTAGACTTCCTTAAAATATTGAGAAGTGGTTTCTTGATTTTTTTCCCCTGCATTTAAAAGGTGAGTGGATTTTAACTACTGATGATGAAAGATTATATGTATGTTCAGATTTCAATAAAATGTACTATCACTATTAAGTCATATTTTCTTAGAAAATTATTCATTTATTTACAGTCATCAACAGGAACGTATTCATATTTTTTTCATCACTCTCCACTATGTCTGTATTTTATTTTTAACTAATATTTATTTGGGCACTGGTTTTTGCCTGAAATGATAAGTTTCTATTGGATTGTGTTTTGGATTTACTGACACTTTGTTTTACTTTTGTTTTACTGTGTATGTCCTTATTTGGGTTTACTATATTTTTCTTTATTCATCTTCTTGAATTTTATGTTTAAAGTATTGATTTTTACTTTATTTCTTTTTGCTTGTATGAGTTGATCTCTAGAAAATCCCCAGTAATTCCTTTCTGAACTACCACACAGGTTTTGATATTTAGTGATTTTGTTGTCATTTTTATGTAAAAATCCTCTATTTCCCAATGCATAATTTCAGAATGTAAATTAGTTTTCTCTTTTGAATTTAATTTAATATTTTTTCAGGTTTGAATATTTATTTTCATTATATTTACATATATACACACAGGTAAGCTAGAATTTGTCAATTATTTGTCAAATGTTTATTTATATTTTACTTGTTCTATGTCATCAGTTACTTTTAGAATTTGAGTAAAAACACCTCTAGTGAATTTGAACATGTATTGTTTTTCCATTTGATAGCTATATATTTATAAAGATTTGTTTATTTTCTCATTGTTAAATATCTTTATTTTTTCTATAAATTATTTTATAAAGCTCTGTTTTGTATGATTTTATAATACTATATATTAAAACATAACAAATTTAATTTTGATTTAAATTTTTTTGGCATAGCTTCATCTTCTTCTTTATACTTTCAATATTTCTGGGCATTATTTTTATTAATTTCTTTTAAAAATTCTATACATTTATTTTTTTAAACTGTGGTAGAATTTTTGTTTTCAATCTTGTGAGCTCTATCTCTTAACATTTGTTGAAATAACTAATACAGTGTGATTTATTCCTCCATCTTTTTGTACTTTCTGCTTACCATATCTCCACTACTCTGTCTCCTTCCCTTTTCTACTGGATTTCTGAAAGTGTCTTTATTTCTTTGTCTTTTACATTGTGATTTTACACTTCGATATTCATTTTTTAACATTTAATGGTATTTATAGATAACTCTATCAATATTTAAAATGTGTACTTTCCTCAATTAAACAGAAAAATGTTAAATACATATACTACCATGCTGAACTATGTAGACCTATAGAATTTTTATAACCATAAAAGCAAATAACATTATAAGTTTTAAATGGATGTTTATTTAGGTTTATACATATATTTACTAACTTAGTTGCTCAGATTGTTTCTTATACACCACTCCTTTTTCTATATCACATTATTCTAGGCATATGCTATACCTATAGTAGTTCCTTCAGCAAGAATGTGTCATTGGTTATTAATACTTACGTTATTTGCTAGCTTGCTGGTTACATTCCTTCGTTCTATTCTAAGTTGTGGTTTTTCTGATGGGAGGTATGATATCAATTGCAGTTTTCATACTTATAGCCACTAAGTCTTTTCTGGGTGGTTATTTTGAAGATCTTCTCCTGACCTTTAGTGCAGATTTTTCACAAAATTTTGATAAACAACATCTCTGACATTTCTAGAGAGTTCTTGGCCAATTTCTGCTTCAGTGTAGCATATTCCCCATATTTCAGGTCTATCTGTATGATACTCATTTTAGTTATACAACCTATAGCTTCTCTTTCACATTGTCATGTGTTTGTTTTTTTCCCTTCTGTGTTGAACTCTGTGTATTTTTCTTAGAAGTTTCTTATAACTTACTAATTCCCCTTTAAGAATTTTTCTCATTTATTCCACATTTCTATGTCTACACATAACATATGAAGTGCTTTTACACAATGGTTTTTGCCTTGAACATATTTTGAATCCTAAACCTATGTTTAAAAATGAAATATCTAAGTTAATGGAGCTTCTTAATTTATGGTTCTTTAGTATTTTGTTAGTATTTTTGTTTTATGAAGTCCAGTATGCATTAAAAAGTGTTCTATTTCATCCAGCATTTCTAAGTGTTTCTCAACAGAAAATATAAATATTTTTTCACATTTCCAGAACATAAACTGCATATTACCATTGATTTATTAGTGGTTAAATCAATTTAAATTTATGTCAGTGCAAATTGTATACAAGGTGTGATAAATATGGCGAATGTTTTAAAAAAATTACAGTAAAGGACACATTGCCATTAATCCCCCTAAAATCCTACCTCTTACTTCAGACATACTTATGCTATCATCCTTGCCACTTTCTGAAGCAGTTCTTGGAGTCCTTTCTCATGAGTGTCTTTGTTTCTTCCTCCATCATAACGACATTCAGTATCATACATTGCTTCTGGAACTGCAATTTCTGTCAAATAGGAACATTATGGTGTGTCCTCATCCACTTTATTCACCAGATTAGGCACTGTATGACTTCTGGCTCTTCCCCAAAGTCAAACTGACCACAAAAGGTAAATGTTTTGAATCAATTCAGGACATCGAGGCAGTCACAGCAGCTGAACTAAAGACACTGATAAAAGAACTTCCAAAACTGCTTCAGAAAGTGGCAAGAACAGGGATGGTCAAGTGGTGCATTGGTTAAGAGCTGGTTTTGGGATGCCAGTGGCCCCGGTTTGGATCCCACATATGAGGGCAAGTGACCCTGCCCTCTACAGCTAACAACAGCTCCACCTGGAGCTGGGCTGTGAGCCCCAACGATGGAGTAGGCTGCATCCCAGGCTACAGTGAGCGGCTGGCAGCCAGTGAGAGCTGCCAATAGCCACGGTGAGTGACCATCCAGAGGCCGGAGACCGATCTGCCTCATCTGGGAAGAGCACAATGACGATACCAACATGGGCCAGTGAAGAAACATCAATATCCTCCGCAACTAGACTGAAGAACAAAAAGACAGCAACTTGTCTGTTCCCCTTTCCCGATTCCCAAATAAAATCTTAAAAAAAAAAGAAAGAAAGAAAGAAAGAAAGAAAGAAAGAAAGAAAGAAAGAAAGAAAGAAAGAAAGAAAGAAAGAAAGAAAGAGGCAAGAACAATGGGATAGGTGTGTTCAGAGTGAGGGGCAATATTTTCAGGGAGATTAATGGCAATGTGTCTTTTATTGTAATCATTATTTGTATTTAAACAGACAGCATTTTTAGAGTACACCTCATATGTTTAACTTATACCTAGAAATATATAGTATATACATGCAGAGGGTGCCAAAAGAATGTATACACATTTTAAAAACAAAATCTGTATTAAAATTGTAATACTAAATATATACCAATAACAAAAGATGAATACAAGTCACATTTGACTTCTGCAATTACAGGAGGTTCTCAAAGTGCTTACCATCAGTGTAATTTTAATACAGTTTTTCCTTTTTTAAAATGTGTATACTTTTTTTGGCACCGCACGTGTTTTTACATATTTACATATTTAAGCACTTGTGTAGTCAAGAAAAATATGCTTATTGGCTTTATCATATGTTAGAAGTAACCTTTTTTATTTCAAGGGTATTAGTGTACAGTACAATGTTATTAAGAAGAAATGTTGCCTTCAGGAATGAAGAGACTTTAAAGAGTAAAAGAACAGAATAGAAGCTGTTTGGAAAACATATGGTTAGTATATATAGTAACAGATAATAAACTGAAGAAAGAAAGTATTGACTCATGTTTAGAAAAATTTTAAACTTAAGTAGTCCGGAGAAAATTAGAAAACTGGTCAAATAATGGAATGGTAATTTTTGGACTATAGAAGATAAAATGTAAATATATTTGAAAAAGTCTAAAACCAACCCAATATTCAGGCTAGTGGCAATACATCATGGAGTCCTATTACAGATAAAACTGATAATTCAAGGAAAAGTAATTAATTTTTGTCCAATAAATGTATTCTTGCTTTCCACAGCTTGCATAAATGTAATATTGAAACACTCTTATTCAATCATATTCAATACAGATAGTCTATAAGTTGTTTTCCAACTGGGAAAGCAGTTGAGCCTCTTTTGGGAATGTTCTCACACACTGAATAATATTTAATATGTACTTCTTTATCTTCTTCATTTCTTCCTCTGTTTTTCCATGCTATCTTTCTTGATATTTTGATATATTTAAGGTAAACCTGGTATTATATACATTTGAAAATAGAATTTCATAATATATTTCAATTAATTTTTATAAAATTATGTTATGTCAATAATAGAATGCTTAAAATTGAACTATGAAATACAAGTTTATGCGTATATTAGTGAGCTTATTTTCCTTCTTTTATTACTTTTTGTGTACCAAAAAATAATATGAAACAGTTGCTTTGATTTTATCAAATGGTACACATTTTTTGATTTCCTGCTTTTATTGGCTATGACCTTGAAGTGTTTACAAAATATTCTATTCCAATAATTATATATGAATATTATTTTCATAGTTACTGGAAGGAATAACACTAAAAATAGAATTTCTGGGAATAATGTCAAAATTTTGATTAATCACTATTAACTGATACAATGATATCATTACTTAGAACATCACTCTTCTAAATAGGACAATTTTAAAAGAGAATAAATTAGAAAAGGTTCAACATGCATACACTTATTATATGTATCAAAATATGATCAATAAAATGAGCAAGATTAAATACTTGGGTTTCTTAAAAAAAAAATATATATATATATATATATATATATGGTTGTCGGAAAAGTCATGATGTATTTTTTCTATGTTTTTTGTTGCAAAAATGTGTCATGACTTTTCTGACAACCCTGTGTGTGTGTGTGTGTGTGTGTGTGCGCATGCGTGTGTATGTATGTATATATGTATACGTAAAGTCAGAAGCTAGATGGCGAGAGAGGTACCCCTGACCTCTCCCCTTGAAATTACAGAAGTTACAAGTTGAATATCTGTAATTCAACAAGTTTTCCCTGCACAACACATCTGAGAGATCCGTGCATCAAATCATCGAAAGGTGGGTGTGTCAGGATGAACAGGGGATGAAGGGAGAAGAGCAGAGACAAGTGCCATGCATGCAGATTGGAGCTCAATCCTGTCTCCGGAGAGGGTAGGAATCATGCTGCAGGGGCACTCCCTGTGGCCATGTGCATTCGTGTCTGAGTGACCAGCAAAAGCTATGGTGACCCCACTGACCTGGGCGGAGGGAACACAGCAGTGCAGCAGCTGTGTTCTAGCAGTCACCATTGACAGGGAGAAAACAAAGCCATGAACCCTGGTCACCTGCCCATAACATCCCAGAGCTAGTAGTGGGTCCCAGAAGATACTGTAGCAGTGAATTTTAGGTTACAAAGCAGGATATCTACAACCCTGAGAACTGGAGAGACAGTTCCTGAGTGGCAGATGTATGCTGCTACTAATCCCAGTGAGGGGCGGAAATACAGAGTTGAAGCAGTGAGAATTGCTTCACTGGCAGTCACAATTACTGAGAGGAGAAGCAAGCCACAAACAAGCCTCTCTCAGCCCACTCCACCCCCACCCATTAGGGACGATCCCACCAGGGGCACCTTGGAAATCTCGGGCAGTGCAGCACTGTGTCTGGCTGCAGGGGCAGCACCAGGATATCATGGGCTTGGAACCCCATAACTCACTACATTCTACTAGAAGAATGGTACCCTGAGACCCACGCAATCTGGTCACAGAGAAGAAGCCAATCACCATGGGGAAGACAAAGCATTTTCCACTGCCCTGCAGAGATCCCAGAAAGAGCAATATAAGAATAGGTGGTATACCACAAGGAGAAGAGAAAGTGAAGGGAACAGAGACCCTATTCAAACTGTTAATTAGAACTTCCCAAACCTATGGAAAGAACTGAATCCTCAAATCCATGAAGCAAACAGAACACCTAATTAAATCAATCCAGAAAGGCCTTCTCCAAGGCACATTACATTAAAACTGACAAAAATGAGTGAGAAAGAAAGAATTCTCAAGATAGGCAGGGAACAGTGGACTGATAATTAAAAAGGAAACCCTGCTAGATTATCATTAGATTTTTCAGGCAAAACTATACAAGCTAGGAGGGAGTGGAATCAAATATTCAAACTATTGAAAGACAGAAATTCCCAGTCAAGCCTAATATATCCAGCAAAATTAGCCTTTAGAAAATAAGGAGAAATAAAGAACTTTCCAGACATACGGAAGATAAGGCAATTTTCAACCATAAGGCCTGCATTATAGGAAATACAGAATGAAGCTATTCTACGTGAAACAAAAATGCAAAAGGATACAAACTATGAGTAAGGTGGCAGACAGATTCAGGAAATTGCAACTCTTATGCAGAATAGGGTACTATACATTGAAATATAACTTAAAGGGTAAAGGAGGTAAAAATTTTAAAAAGAAAGACAGAAGAAGACAATAGCTACTACAACTCAGAAATGAACTCACAGCATAAATAGGGATAATTTCTGGCAACAAAAATATTAAAGGTCTGAATTTGCAAAGGAAAATGGAGATAAGTTGGAAGATGAAGAAAAAGGGCTATTGTATATATGAAATTTTCTTTTACATTAACTTAATGGTAACCACTCATGGATACAGAAAAATCCAGAGCCGAGACACATAACAAAAAATAAAAATAAGAAAAAAAAACAAAGGAAAATGAAAAACATCATTGAATACCACCAAACTAGAATAACAGACAGAAACACAAGGACAAAGAAACAATAGTGACATTAAGCTACCAGGAAACAAAAGATAAAATGGCTATAGAAAAATCTTCATACATCAAAAATGCACTAAATGTAAATGGACTGAACTCACCAATAAAAAGGCACAGAGTAGCACATTGGATGAAAAAACAAAACTCAATCATATGCTGCCTTCCAGAGACACATCTCAGCTGCAAGGACAAATACAGACTCAAATTGAAAGGGTGAAAAACGATACTCAAGGCAAAGGTCATTCAGAGAAAAATGGGTATAATCATACTATATCCGATGAAACACACTTCAAAATAACAAAAGTAACAAGAGAGAAAGATGGACATTTCATAATGATAAAGGGGACAATACATCAAGAAGACATAATGCTTATCAATATATATGCTCCCAAGCAGGAAGCACCAAAATATATAAAGCAACAACTAACAGAACTAAAGGGAGAAACTAACAAATCACAATTATAGTAGGGGACCTTAATATTCTACTGGCAACCTTTAATAGATCATTCAAACAAGATCAATAAGGAGGTACCATCCTTAAATGAAACATTAAACCAAATGGACAAAATCGACACTTACAGAATCTTTCATCCCAGAACACCTGATTATAAATTTTTCTCTAGTGCACATAGGACATTCTCAGGATAGAACATACGTTGGGACTCAAAATTAGCTTCAACAAATTTAAGAAGATTGAAATCATACCAAGCATATTCTCCAACCACAAAGCTTTGAATTTGAAATTAACTGAAAAAAAAAAGAAAGTGGGGAAAACTACAAATATATGGAGATTAAACAACTTTCCACTAAGGAATGACTTGATGGAGGAATAAATGAAAGGAGAGATTAAAAGATACATAGAAACAAAAAAGACAGACAACATGACATATCTAAAGTTTGGGGATGCAGCAAAAGCTGTAATAAGAGGGAAGTTTATATCATTGTAGGCTTATCTCTGCAACAAAAGAAAGTCCTAACATTACATCTTAAAGAACTAGAAAAGAAGGAAAAAAAATAAAATAAAATAAAGCCCCAAGTTAGCAGAAGGAAAGAAATAATAAAAATTACAGCAAAATCGAATGAAATAAGAATGAAAATGCAATTTAAAAATTTATGCAAAAAATATCTTGGTTCTTTGAAAAAAATTAATAAAATTGACAAAACCTGGCTGGACTCACTAAGAAAAAAAGGGAAAGATGCAAATAAAGTCAGAAATGAAAGGGATAAGTTATGATGATACCACAGAAGTATAATGGATCATACAATAATACTGTGAAAGACTATATGCCACCAAAGCCAATAACCTAGAAGAAGTGGACAAGTTCTTAGACATATATAACCTTCCTAGACTAAATGACAAAGAATTGGGAAATCTAAGTAGACCATTCAACAATAAAGAAATTGAAACAATTATCCAAACCCTCCCACAAAAGTAAAATTCCAGGGTCAGATGGCTTCTGTAGTGAATTCTATCAAACATTCAAATATGTTTTAGTACCTGTCCTTCTCAAACTGTTCCAAAAAAATTGAAGAAGAAGCAATAGTTCCTAACTTATTCTATGAGGCTACCATTACCCTGATACCAAAACCTGGTAAGGAGAACACAAAAAAGAGAACTACAGACCAATATCTCTGATGAATATAGATGCAAAAGCCTACACAAAATACTAAAAAATCAAATACAATGATACATTAAAAAGATTATAGGGCCAGCTGAGTGGCGCGTTGGTTGGGGATTGGCTTGGGATGCCAGCTTTGAGCATCAGGGCCCCAGTTCGGATCCCATATATGAAGGCCAGCGATGCTGCACCCTCTACAGCTAAGATGGTGAACAACAGCTCGACCTAGAGCTGGGCTGCCAGGAGTCATCAGCAACGGCGTAGGCTGCAGTGAGGCTGGCCAGTAGCGGGCGTGAACTTTCGTGAGCTGCCATGAGCGGCCATCCAATAGCCGGCGAGTGACCGCATCACCCAGAAAAACGCAATGATAATACCAACATGGGCCAGTGAAGCAACGTTTTCCATAACTGGACTGAGGAAGAAAGGGACAGCAGCTTGTCTGTTCCTCTTCCCTGATTCCCCGATGCTGTTCCCCTCCCCTAACTCCCCCAACAAAATCTTAAAAAAAAAAAAATTATCACAATTCACTGGGGTTCATTCCAGGTGCATAAGGATAGTTCAACATATGCAAATCGATAAATGTGATATACCATGTAAATAAAATAAAGGATACAAATTTTATGAGCATACCAATAAATGAGGAAAAAGCTTTTGATATTATATAGCATCCATTTATGATTGAAACATTTAATAAAATGGATATAAAAGGAATGCACCTCAACATAATAAAGTCCATATTCTACAAACTCTCAGGTAATAGCATCCTTAATGATAAAAAGTGAAAGCTCTTCTGCTAAGATCAGGAACAAGACAGGATGGCCACTCTTATCACTGTTATTCAGCATAGTATTGGAAGTCCTACCCACAGCAATTAGGCAAGAAAAAGAAATAAAACGCATCCAAACTAGGAATGAAGAAGTCAAATTGCACTTTTGCAGACCATATGATCTTTATATAGAAAACCCTAAAGACTACACTAAGAAACTATTAAGAACAATAAACAAATACAGTAAAGATGCAGGATACAAAATAAATGTATAAAAATCCATTGTGAGGGCTGGCCGAGTGGTGCGGTGGTTAGCACTGGCCTGGTAAGCCAGCGGCCCCGGTTCGGTCCCACATATGAGGGCCAGTGACACTGCCCTTAAAAAAAAAAAAATCCATTGTGTGTCTGTATACTAACAATGAAATTAAAAAAAAACATAAAAAAAAAACATCTGCTTTTGCAATTGCAACAAAAAGAATAAAATAACTAGGAATAAGGAATAAACTTAAACCTATACATTGAAAACTACCAGACATTATTAAAAGAAATTGAAGAAGACACAAGAAATGAAAAGATATTCTGTGTTCATCGATTGGAAGAATCAACATAGTTAAAATGACCATATTACCCAAAGCAATATCCAGATTTAATGCAATGTCCATCAAAATCCCAAAGACATTTTTTTTAAAAATAGAAAAAAAAAAAACTCTTCACATTTTATGGACTCCCAAAAGACCCCCAAATAGCCAAGCAACCCTAAGAAAAGCAAACAAGGTTGAAGGTATCACACTCCCTAATTTCAAATTATACTACAAAGTGACAATATTTAAAACAGCATGGCAGGACCATCCAAGTGGCGTGGTGGTTGGGAGCTGGTTTGGATCGACAGCGGCCCTAGTTTGGATCCCACATATGAGGGCCGGTGACACTACCCTCTGTGGCTGGGATGGTGAGCTGCAGCTCCACCTGGAGCTGGGCTGCTGTGAGTCCCCAGGGATGGCATAGCTGCAGCCCCTGCTGCAGTGGGCTGCCACAGGCTGCAGTGAGTGGCCAGCAGCCAGCGTGATCAGCTGGCAGCTGGTGTGAGCTGCCAAGAGCCGCCGTGAGTGGCCGTCCAGAGGCCAGCGATTGATCTGCCTCGCCAGAGAAGGGCACGGTGATGATGCCAACATGGGCCAGTAGGGCAGTGTCCTCCCTGGGAGGATAGCAGGGGGATAGCAACTTGTCTGTTCCCCTTCTCCAGTTCCCTAACACTGTTCCCCTCCCCCAAATCCCCAGTAGAATCTTTAAAACAAACAAACAAGCAAACAAACAAACAAACAAAACAGCATGGAATTGGTAGATAAAACAGACACACAGACCAATGGAACAGAATTGAGAACCCAGAAATAAACTCATATATATGTGGGCAGATAATTTTTGACAAAGGAGCCAAAAACATAAAATGGAGAAAAGAAAGTCTCTTCAATAAATGGTTCTGGGAGAATTGCAAAACCATGAGCAAAAGAATGAAACCAGAGTGCTATTTGTGTCCATAGAAAATAATTAACTCGGGCTGGCCAAGTGGCACATTGGTTAAGAGCTGGCTTGGGACACCAGCGGCCCCGGTTCAGATCCCACATGTGAAGGCCAATGACACTGCCCTCTACAGCTAAGATGGTGAACAACAGCTCCACCTGGAGCTGGGCTGTGCGAACCCCGGCAATGGTGTGGGCTGCAGCCCCTGCTGCAGTGGGCTGCCAAAGGTACAGTGAGTGGCCAGCAGCCAGCATGAGCAGCTGGCAGCCAGTGTGAGCTGCCAAGAGCTGTTGTGAGCAGCTGTCCAGAGGCTGGCGACTGATCTGTCTCACCCGAGAAGAGCACCATGATGATACCAACATGGGCCAGTGAAGCAATATCTTCCACAACTAGACTGAATAACAAAAGACAGCAACTTGTCTGTTCCCCTTCCCATGTTCCACAATGCTTCCTCTGCCCCAATTCCCCAATAAAAAATCTTTAAAAAAACATTAACTCAAAATGGATCAAAGACATAAATATAAAACAATTAATTACATAGAAAGAAAGATAGGTAGTATAATTATGGACTTTGGTCTTAGGGAGAATTTTATGAATTTTGCCCCAAAGATAAGGGAAACAAAAGCAATAACAAATGAATGGGACTATATCAAACTAAAGAGCTTCTGTACAGCAAAATTAATCATCAACAACACAGAGGCAGCCAACCAAATGAGAGAAGATATTCATAAACAACACCTCTGGGAAGGGGCTAATCTCCAAAATATATGAATAACTCATACAAGTCAACAAAATACCACAACAAACAATCCAAATAAAAAATGGGCAGAGGACATGAACAAACACTTCTCCCAAGATATATAAACAGTTAACAGATATTTGAAAAGATACTCAACTTCACTACCTATTAGGGAAATGCAAATCAAAACCACAATGAGATACCACCACCTCACACCTGTTAGAATGGTTATTAACACCAACACAAGTAATAACAAGTGTTGAAGCGGCTGTGGAGAAAAAGGGACCCTAATATACTGTTGGTGGGAATGTAAATTGGTACAGCCACAATGGAAAACTGTATGGATGTCCCTCAAAAAATTAAGAATAGAATTACAATATGACCTAGCAATCCCTCTTCTGGGTATCTACACCCAAAATCTGAAAACGTTTGTCTGTAAAGGTGTACGTACTCTGATGTTCATTGCAGCTTTATCATGGTGGCCAAGATGTGGAAACAACCGAAATGCCCTTCGATAGATGATTAGATAAAGAAGGTAAAGTACATACATAGAACAGAATATTACTCAGCCGTAAGAAAAGATGAAAAACTGCCATTTGTGACAACATTGGTGGATCTTGATATTTATCATGTTAAGCTGTATAAGACAGAAAAAGTCAGGGACCATATTACTTCACTAATGTATGGGATATAAAACTGAGAGCAACAAATGAACAAGACAAACCACCAAACAAAAGCTTAAAGACAGACAACAGTTTAGTGGTTACCAGAGAGTAAGGGGTGGGGGAGGCAGGACATAATAAAACAGTAAAGGAGGTCGAATATATGGTGACAAATAGAGATTTGGCTGTGGGTGGTGAATGCATAATACACTTGAGGCCTGTGTAATTTTCTAAACCAATGTCACTCTAATAAATTTAATAAAATAACAAATATAAATATATATATATATATGGCAATTTTTTTTGCATGAGTGTTACTCACTGTTTCTCATTGATCATGTTTTCCTAGACATTTCACTCTGGACAATAAATGGTTTTTTCCAAAGTTTGACAGAATTGTGAGTTTTAGTGACATCTCTTTCTGGAAACCATAGGAAATAACATTTTTAATTTAAAAAATAAAATAAATATGAATTTTGGTAATTTAGATGATATTTTTCATAAAATCATTTTAATATAGATTTATGCTGAGCAATTTATTTAAAGAACAACTGAATCATTCATTATGTGCCATGATTCTAATGTCTTAACCGTCTATGTATCTTTTATATATACAAGCCTGATGTACCTTTAGGTTTTTATTTAATCATGTCTCTATGAGTCTAGATTCTGACCTTAATCCAAAGACTTTATATTTTAGGGAATTTTACATAGATTTTCTGTTAGGAGGGAGTGAACCACTGGCCACAGCATGCAAGCCTAAATTAATATGTATCCATAAGGCAGACCTTGTATTCTCTGAGTTGCCTGGAGTAAGTATAATTCCAGTGTCTCGCTTAGAAGAACCAAATGTCCAACATTTCATTTCCATGTCTCAGAACTACTTCAAGAGGGGGAAGACTTCCTTTAATGCTTATAGCAAAAGGAAGTTCAGATAGATATAACTAATTTCTTAAGAAAAAAAAACAAAGCAGCACAGTATGTTTGGCAAAGTAAACAAGTATTCTCATCCAGGAATCACTTGGGACTGACTGAATTTCAGATAAAAAAATAAAAAAAAAAACCAAAAACCCAGAAAACAAAAAAACAAAACAAACAAACAAAAAAACCTGACCAATAGGTACAATGAGAATCATCCGATAATATTTATAATATACTCTAGTCAAAAATAAAACAAAAAATTGAAACAAAGGTATCTTTGAGTACCATTAAGGTCTTAAGGATTTGCTTTATTGCATGACTGCCAACTTTAAAATACCAAACAAATTTGTTTGTTTCTAAATTTCTATACTTATGTCCTGTGCATAAATTAAATGTTATGAAGGAGATATGAATTATTGAAACAAATTACCAGATGATTTGATCATTTTCTTGCTAAAAATGAAGGGGAAAAAATGAAGTCAAATTTAGGGTTAAGAGCCAGTAATACTTTTCCCTTTGTTTTATACGTAATTGTAAAGTTTTGAAGAATTGTTTAACTGTATTTATTTCATTTAATCTATTTCATTATTTTTAGATTTGAATTAAAAGTACAAAGATCACTTTTTTTACAGATTTATTTAAAATAGTGAAACCTCTTAGGTGTCCATGTTGAGTACATTATCAAAGAGTGTTATAGGTGGATCATGAAAGGTGCAAAAACATCTTGAGAATACTTGGGAAATACTAGAAAGAAATCAACATCCACAGCCTTTCATTGGTAATGAGATTAAGCCCTTTTATTCTCACTCCAATTTCAGCCACACCATTCAAACAGATATTGCCTTATAAAAGCAGTAATAATCTGGGAAGTCTTCCAGATTCATTTATAAGAAAGCAAAGAGCTCAATTTGAGATCCATTTAGTAGGGCTTTTCAATTCTTTCATTATGACCTGAATCTCTTACACAGGACTCACTATACTCTTTGTGTGGGGGCAAAGGAGCCTTCACTGTGCATATCCCTTTGTCACTTTAAGTGTATTATTCTATATTGAGTATGCAGGAAGCAATCCAGGCCCTTTACTGAAGATTCACTCTGTAGAAATGCAAGATAGTAACTCAATTTGAGAACAATATGCTTTGCTTTCTCTCAGATGGAACTGGTCAATGTGTGCTTACTACAATAGTTTCCAAATTTAGAAGGTTTCCCTGACATTTCTCAAGTTTACATTGTGAAATATATACAACAGGCATAGTTGGAAATTGTTAAGTATTTATACATTCATTCTGGATCAAAAATGTCACCGTAGCTCAATCTAATTACAACTGTAGATACAATTTTGGACAAAACAGCAGCTACTATATTTCATAACCATGGGTGGTTCCAGGTTTTTGTGTTACTTTTTTTTTTGTTTCGTTTTTTCTTTATAGAATGTTTTCTGTTTTTGTTTTCTTTATAGAATTGGATTTCTGTTTGTCAACTTGGATATTAAGCTTTATCTTTTCCTGGTTTGAAGACGACCTATTTTAACACATTTTTTCACTCTAGTTTTCCACTTATTTAGTATTTTATCGTCATTCTGATAGCATTCCCTACACCTAAATCCAGTAAAAAGAGAAGTATAATAACAAAGTATGTTTTTAATGAGTCTTATTGTACTCATAAAATCTTTCATAAATGGGTGAACAATTAGCTAACAGCAAAACAAATGACATTTACCACCAAACATCATTTTTTTTTTACCATTCATTTATTATTTCTTTGATCTCTCTCTCTCTCTCTCTCTCTCTCCCTCTCTCCCCCCTAGTATCATGTACTGTGCTAAGTGGTCTTATTTTACCTTATTGAATTTTTACAAAAATTAACTTTACAGGTCAATATAAAAATATAAATGTATCTTGAAATCATTTTAACCACAAATAAATTATGTATTGTACCACACACATTTCCAGAATTACTATGCCTATGGTTCTATGTATAATATTCAGAAGCAGGTAATTTTACATAATTTTTACTTATTCAGTGAGCAATTTTTTTTTTTTTTTAGCAGAGCCTTCTTGCCACCTATCAGCAGCTCAGCAGCAGCTCAGCTCAGGCTGGGCATCAAACTGCTGTTGCTCAGAGTTCTGCTCGTACTCTTGAGCGAGCTCTTAACCAACTGAGCCACTGGGCCAGCCCAAGTGAGCAAAGTCTTAAGTCACAAGGATTCTATCCTGTTTCCTATTTTTTGCACTGGAGCTTTGTTGAAGTTAGAGTCATACAATATTATTTAGTAACATTTATTAATTATTTGAATGACAACTGGAGATATAAATAATCTAATCAAATTACTATAATTAGTAATCTTTTGGTAATTCTGCATATGCTGTATTAATGATCCAGAGTACTATCTGTAATAGTTTCAAATAAAAAGCCAGCCTCCCATAAAAAATATAAAGTAAACAATTATGTCTTTGTGGAGAATTGACCCCTTATTAGTTTGTAATACCTCTCTTTATACCTGATAATTTTCTTTGTCTGGTCTGCTTTGTCTGAAATTAACATAGCTACTTCAGCATCTTTGATGAGTATTAGCATTATATATCTAATACAACACTAACAAAAAAATATACATATATCTCTAACAATATATATACAGGAATTTCTATAGGGGAATTTTAAAAATCTCTGATGAACATCTACATAAATGGAGTCATTTCATGCCCATAGATAGAAAAACAATAAAATAATACCTTGGTTTGCAAGCATAATTTTTTCTGGAAACAAACTACTTGAATTGCAAGACAGCACTCATTTACCAAGTTAAGATGTATTGGAAATGTTTGCTCGTCTTGCGGAACACTTGCAAACCATGTTACTAGCAATCCAAGGTTTTACTGTATTTTAATCTGGCAATTATTTCTAAATTGATTTCTAGATCTAAGACAGCTCCAATGAAAATATAAGCAAACTATATTGTAGACAACTACAAACTAATTATAAAGTTTATATGGAAAAACCAGAGCCTCCAAATAACAAAATACTGAAGAACAGTGTTTGAGGACTAACGCAACCCAACTTCTAGACTTAACTGTAAATCTCTTGTAATCAAGACATCATGGCATTAGTGAAAGAACAGATCCATGAATTATGAAACAGATAGTGAGCCCATAAATAGTATCACATAAATATAATAAACTGATCATTTACAAAAGGAGGAAAGGCAACTCAATGGAGAAATGACGATTTTTTCAAGAAATGGTTCTAAAAAAAAAAATTAGACATGCAGAAAAAATGAATCTAGAGACAGATAACAAAAATCCTTAATCTCTCACAGAAATTAACAAAATATTTCATTAAACTAAATTTAAAATAGGACTATAAACTCCTAGAAAAAGACCTAGCCAAAAAAATGAATTTTGGTTTGGTGGTATGTTTTTACATGCAAAACCAAGGTTACAATTTATTAAAGAAAAATAATAGATTTGAAAAATTGAAAACTGCTCTGCTACAGATACTGTAAAGGAAAGGAAAGGACTAGCTATTGACTGGAAGGAAAACTTACAAAACATACACAGATTTGTATTAAAATATACAAGATGTTCTTAAAATTCAACAAATCTAGAAATAAACAAAATGTTCTTCTTAGTGCATTTATAGGTGAATGGATAATCAAATAGGTGGATGGTTAAACAAACTGAGGTACATCCATACAACAGAATATTGTTCGGTGATCAAGCCACAAAAAATATTGGGGGAACTTAAATACTTCTTGCTAAGAGAAAGAATCCAGACTGAAAAGCTTAAAAAATTTGTGATTCCTATAACATGCCATTCTGGAAAAAGCAAATGTGTAGAGACAGTAAGTAGATTAGTGGTTACCAGAGGTTTGGGGACTATAGAGAGAATTGACTTAGAGAGGTCTGGGGTTTGATAAGGCAGTGAAAACTTTCTGTTCATTACTGTATTATGCATACATGGTATCATGTATTTGACAAAACCCATACTACTTTATATCACAAAAGCTAACTGTATCGTATGCAAAGATTAATCATTTAGGAGGCTGGAAGGAATTAAAACTGACACAATAATCTAACTGTATTACTAAGGTATGAAACAACCTTAGTGAAGGGAATGGGAGGAAAAAGATGTTGACCTAAGCATCTTGGAAATGAGTGGGATCTATAAAGCCAAATGCGAAAGGAACTACACGATACAATACTATAGCTGTAAAAATTGTTACCCATAGAGACATGAGATAACAATTCATATTCATATATATATATATATATATATATATATATATATATATATATATATATATATGAATTGAACAATTAGGTAAATGAAGACAGCTGGTAGGAACCCTATTACTCACTAATGTCATAAAATTTACAGATTAGCAGACACACATATATTTCCTTTCTCTGTCAAAGAGAGTCTAAAAGAAATCATAGCCCAGTAACAACAACAAAACCAGCACTGAAATCTTGGTTTGACTGCCAATCAAAGGAACCAGTGCAGTTTAGAAAAATTGCTGATTCTGGGTCCGGGCAGGATATACACAAGATGAGCCTGTTGTATATATGTTAAAGTGCTAAACACACACACACACACACACACACACACACACACGCAAATGAATGCTCACTATGAATACAAAGTAAATTAATTTGAAATAACTGAGAATAACTGAATTTGAAAATGCAATGCCTAATGATTTTTGTAACAATTCAGTACTAAATGTGTTTATGGAGCATTATTTTAATCATCCAATTCATCTTCTGATGAAAGGGTAAATAATACATGGATACACTATTTCTGGTCATTTGAAGCAACTGACAAATGCATGGGAAGGCTACACTATGTTATCACACTAAACTGCAGGTGCTTTACTAAGAATTACAGAAATCACAGATTCCTATTTAATTAAATGTATTATTCCTTAGCTGTAAATAAGTGGAACTGCTCTAAATAGTATAGGTTCAAATGGATTCTATCATTATGGATATAATTAAAATTGAAAGACATTCAAGAGTGAATGGGAAATTTCTTATTCTCAACAATTTTAAAGACATGACCACTTATTTCATAAATACCTTCATCCTGCTAACTAATAGAATACGATAAATTGTAAGCAAGTAGCAAAGAGCAGCTTAGAATTTGAAACAC